>BSBN01001373.1:8857500-10107500 GCA_027924645.1 Cunninghamia lanceolata
TTCCTCTCACTTGGATTCTTCACTTCATCTCCACATTTGACAAATACTTTGACAATTTGTTCACAAATTTCTAATGCATCCTCCATAGGTTTGAAGTGTCTTGATGATTCATCTCATGCAATTTGGAATTCAACTTCAATTTCATAAGTCAATGAATTCTCCTCCTCCTAGGGCGCATTACCCCTCTTGGTGAGGATTTTCCACTATTCATTTGAATTTCTTCACTTCTAATTGTCGAAATTTTTGAAGTGTTAAACAAATTGTTCATGATTTGGAATGCAACTCCCAATCCTTAAGCCAATGAACTTCCTCTTCCTAGGGCACATATTGCATGCTCAGTGTTATTAAAAAACATAATGATATATTATTCAATGAGATGATTTACAAGATAGAGCACAACTCTATATAAAGGTTTTGCAAGATGTTTCTATATAGAAAATACAGCTAATAAAGCAAAGTATATAGAAACATTCTAAGCAAACTAAACTCAAGCAGAAAATAGAAATATCTAATAAGATGACCATTAAACTAATAACTAATATTTTAATACCCTCCTTTAATGGTCATCGTACAAACAAAAACCCATAACCCTATGGAGTGCTGGTCCTCAAAATGCATAAAATGCAGACTCCTCAATATGCTCTGCCACTTGAGCACTTTGCTGAGACTTTTCCTGGTTGAACTTCTCATCAGCCAACCGCTTTCTGCAAAACCTCTTGATATGACCAGTCTTCCCACAATAATGGCAAGTAAAAGACTTCTTGGAGTCGTCTGAATCACCTTGTCCTTTTTGCTGAGTGGACTTGCCTTTGCCAACTTCCTTGGCAGTAAAAGCTTGTTCAACACTAGGAGACTCACTGCTGCTCCCAAACTACTTCCTCCACCTATCTTGTTGCAGAAGCTTGTTGCACAACTCATCAAACTTTAAGTCAACATTGGTGGATGTAATGCTGAGCGTTTTGATGAAGTGCTCGTAGGAACATGGCAAACTTTTCAAAGTGATCACCACCATATCCTCTTCAGCCATCTTACAACCAATGGCCTCTAGTTGGTCACGAATATCCTTGATTTTCGTCAAGTGCCCCTGCAAAGACACTTGGTTATCCATCATAATAGAGAATAGCATATTCTTTAGGAAGAATGCCCTTCCCTTGTTTGAGGTCTCATGAAGATCTTTCAGATGCTTCTAGATCTCTGCAGCAGATTTACCAAATGGTATTTATGGTAACATCTCATCGGTGACAGATAATTTTAGAAGCATAATTGCCTCCCTATCACCTTCATCATATTTGTTTTGATCCTTCCCAGCAGTAGCGAGACGAACATTTTTACCTAGAACAAGTGAATTCAGACACTGGCACTCAAAGATGGTAAGCATCCTCTGCTTCCACGTGTTGTAATTCTTTCCATTGAACCCTCTGCGTATTTTCCAACATAACACTGGACAAAGACGCCATCCCTCCTGTTTTCCAAAGCACGAAAAATAAGGTATCTCCATGATCAGCTGGCACAAACCCTGGACAATCAGCTGTCTCAACTCACGAAAAAATCGTCTAAAACAAGGTTCAGAAACTATAAGATTTTTTAGAAAAACCTTAGAAAACTCTTTGCAGAAATTTTTATTCTCTCCAGAAAATTTCTGTCAAAACTGGCTAAAAAGACAACCCTTCAGGCTTCCATGAAATCATGAAGTTGCAAAAAAACAGAACCCTAGGTCAAAAAAGACAAGTTCAAAACCGGAGGTAAAACTGATCAACCCACCAAAAAAACTCCAACATAGAAATCAAACCATTAAAAAAAATGTCAAATATGATGGTGGCTTTCGAAGTTGTTCGTCATAAAGACCACAAATCCTCACGTTGAAGCCGAACGACTATAAAAAATAGATGAAAAAGCACATCACAATGGATCACATCAAATAGACCTGCTCCAAACATGAATAGGCCTTAGGAAAAAAAACTTTAGGAATGGCGCGACCGGATTTGGAAAAAGAAATCGTGGCCACAGCCCACGACCCAAACCAGATGCCAAACCAATAATAAACTATCAACACTCAATCTGTCGATGTTGAAGGTTTAAACCATAGAAAACACAGAGCACGCGGCTAGAAAATGCCAATCAAGAAAACTTGCGAGCTCAGAAAGGTAAAATGCTGCCCACAAATGCCAAACGGAAATCCACCACAGAGAATCGCGACCATAAACAGATGAAAACGACCAATGGGTGTCCTCCAAATCGCGGCTAAAACGGGTCGCGAACAAGAAAAGGTTAGCGTCGCCAGAAATCATGATTTTAGCAGACGTGAATTTCAGAGAGAAAAAAGAGACGGAAAACGCTGATCTCTAGAAAAAGACGTTGAAACCGTGAGCAGATAGCAAATGCTTAGAAAACACGCAAACCAGGCACAAAAATCCTGAATTGCGATTTTCAAATGTGAGGCTGACCAAAAAAAAATCGTGACCCTCTTTGATAGAAATCACGATCTCAGAGAAAAAGGCCGTTGATAGAGAAAAAACACGTCGACCCTAGCACAAAATGATCACTAGAAGTTCACAATTCAGCGTCAACAAACCCTCAAAAATGTCTTCGATTTTTATCTCAAAAAATCGGCTCACAAATTCTTTTAAAAATTTCTTCGATTTCTTTTATTTAAAAAAAATTGGCTACAAAAAATACATTTAAGAAATTTCTAAAAATTCCTTAAGAAAACGAACAAAATTCGCCAAAAGAGACCGAGCCTAAGCTCTGATACCATGTTATTAAAAAACCATAATGATATATTATTCAATGAGATGATTTACAAGATAGAGCATAGCTCTATATAAAGGTTTTACAAGATGTTTCTATATAGAGAATACAACTAATAAAGCAAAGTATATAGAAACATTCTAAGCAAACTAAATTAAGGTAGAAAATAGAAATATCTAATAAGATGACCATTAAACTAATAACTAATATTTTAATACTCAGAAGGATTTTTTCACTAGGGCGCATTCTCCTCACTAGCATGGAATTTGCGCTCATGCTTGATGTGGATTTTTCAACTTTCTTTATTCCTTGGCAAGGATTTTCAAATGGATTTTCTTGAAATTCAAATAGGGACCATGATCAAAAGGACTTTAATTAGGGCACATTGTCCTCATGGGCATGGAATTTCCGCTCATCCTGGGTGCATTGTCCTCATAAGTAAGGATGCCATGTCCCCGTTTCCGGCTTGATCATCAAGTGAAGAATGGATTAGCCTATTCCTCATTCCCGGAGGCTAATTCTAAATGATAAGGGAATGAATTGGTTTTTGACTAACTTAACTTTACTGTTTTGCAGGATCTAAGTCAGAAACCCAACTTTGGCTAAGATTGGGTCAGGGCGCACTTTGTCTTACTTCTAACCTCAAGTGGCACCTAGATAAGAAACATCATGATATCAGTCATTTAAGATAAAGCACCTTAATGAGGAGTTGGTTTAGTCAACATGTGGAAGTGTAAGATGGTTTAAGGATGTTAGGCGTTCACCCTGGAGCAGACAAACTTCAAAATGCGCCTTAATACTGGAGGCGCCTTAGCATGTCTTTCCACCCAAGAAATGGTGCCTTAAGGTAGATTGAAGAGTAAAAAGGTTTTTGCATCATCAATGGGGTTAAGGATTGACAAATAGATCATACCTTCACTCAAAGGCATCATTTCCATCTTGAGAAGTGTTAAACCCAACTAGGCGCTAGATCATGACAGGACAAACTATGAATGGCGCCCTATGTTAGATAATAGTCTGAAGGGTTAGAATGCATCATCAAAAGTGCGCCTAGCATGGAATCATCAAGCCATGGAGCACTTCTATCCTATCCACCAGGGTGCCTTGGAAGAAAAGAATGTTTTGATCCTCAAAGTGACTCTTACATTGCAATTTTTCAAAGATCATGTCTAAGTGAACATTGGGCGCACTTCTCCATTCAAACTGTCCCCAAGGTGCGCCTAGGGTGTTGTAGGGATACAACAAGGTAGAGAGACTATTGAGCCAAGGCGCTGGCTTGACATTCAATAAACACTCAATGAGTGCCTAGACGCCTATTCTTGTTCCTGCAAACCTTAATAGGCGCCTAATTTACCTAAGACATTAAGGTAAGTTTCTATGACTATGAATTAGCGCCTCATTGTGGAATTGAAGACAATTTGTCACTTCAAAGTGGAAGTTGTGCACATTGATACTTGGGCACTAGATCAGAATGTAACCTGCTTGCAATGGCGCCTAGTGGACTAGAAGGTCATCCTTTCAAGAGAGATTGTTATCTCAGTCTAGAGGAGTGTTAAGTGAAGGCGCCTTCTGGTTCTCCATCACTTTAAATAGGCGCCTAAATAGGAAGGTCAAGTAGAAAGATATGTGAGATGCACCTTTTGATGAAGCACTTCCATTTTGGCGCCTAGCATCTTTGCAAACCTCCAATTGGCGCCTAGAACTCATGATGCATGAAATCAACGCCTAGACTCCAGAAAACTCCTTTGGGTGCCTAATCTTGAATCAAAGTCCAAAAGTCTTTGTTGAATAATTGATAAGTGTTTGAAAAACTTATGGAATCTCCAGATTGCACTAGGCGCATTTCCATGCCTCTACACCTTTAGATTGGCGCCTAGCATTTAAACACTTTCTTAATGGTTTGGTGGTGGCGCCTAACCTTGAAGACAATCTAGAGCATCTATAAACTCTAATTGGTGCCTAATTCTGGCAAGGCGCAACTTCAGGAGGAGATCACCTCAACTTGGCGCCCAAGTCAGAAGAACCTTGAAATTGCGCCTAAGTATGTTTGGGTGTCAATCCCGAATTATTTAAGGGCATATAGAGTCATTAAACCTCACCAGGTGCTTATCCATGTCTTTGCCACCTCAAGGAAGCACCCAGCTTAGGATGGCGCCTATTTTGGTCTCCACTCCATTCAGTTGGTGCCTAGTCAAGAGATAAGGTAGTTGTAACTACCTGAGCTCTCATTGGTCCACAGAATGTCTTCGGGATCCGTGTCAAGGTCTCTAGATGAGCTTGCCAACTCAGAATGAGTCATCAGATGGAATATTCCCTCGGATATGCTTCTTGGAAAATGTGCCTTGGTTCCTCTTTATGCATTGAAAAAACATGCCTTCATTGCCTTTGGAAGGCCTATAAAAGGAGGAGCTCTCTCATTCATTTGGCATCTATTCATTTTGACAAAATTTCTCTCTGCAAAGCTATTTAGTTTGTGATCTTGAGGCCTGCGAGTTTCAAGGGTTGGGGTGATGCTCCCCCAACTGACAAGGTAATGCTCCCTTGTTGTATTGTGAGGTGTTGACATTCAGTTGACATCATTGAGTTGATCAAGTAAAGAAATCATTGTTCACATCAAGGCTTCAAGGCCTTCTTTTGTATTTCCATTGAATAAGTTGTAACTTCATGCTATTGAAAGCATTATCTATGTAATAACCCAGCTTTAAGGTTGATTCATACAAGTAGTTATCTTTGATGTTTGTTATTAAGTGTTAAATAGTTGTTAAGCTAAGTACAAGTAAATTTATCTAAGTTAAGGAAAAATTTTAGTAGAACTAGCTGGGTACCTTACAAAGGAATTTTCACTCAAGGTCCAAGACTTAAACTTTTTCGCCCAATTTTGAAGTGTTCTGGTGGAAGTATATTTAAAAATATATTCAAGTATATGCTCAAATACTTTATTTCCTATGCTTTAAATATTTTGAAATATACTTCCAGGATGTTTGAGATAGGTCCCGGATCCATGGGATTTAACATGCAAATTTTAGATTTTTGAGGATCCACCAGATTTCAGACTTCGTCAATTTTCAGGATCTCAGAACATCAGACTTCAGGACATCAGACTTAGTCAATTTCAGGGCTTCAGGACTCATTCCTTATTTCATAGAAGAGACAAGGTCAGACAACACTTCCAGACATACAAACTCAAAGAAAACTTAAATTCTAAAACAAAATGAAGCCAGAAAGTAGAAAAAAGGGGGTCCCCATTTGCAATGGGGCAATGTGTGATTAGGTCACAACACATAGGAAGCCTTCTTTGAAACTGGAAAAATATGTGAACTCTGGACCTCTTTGATTTTGCAAAGGATAAGACGGAGGTCTTATGTTGTTCTCCATTAGAGTCGCCAAAAACTGTTAGTGTTTAATTTCGCACCTTTTGGTGAGAAAGAAAAACGAACAGATGTGCAGTAGAACTGTTCTTCGAATTGGAAGGGGAAGCTCCCTATAAAATAAAACTTAACTAAAAACATTACAATCTCTTTGGGTTTTTGCAACGGCAGAAAGGCAAAGACACATTCAACAACGAAGCAAAGATTTTTATGCTTTTTGACTGAAAACAAAACCTAGGCTAAACACTTACACTATTCAGCTAAATACAGAGGCTAAATAAAGCAAGTACACAATTTTGGATTGATTGGACAAATTAACATCACACAATTATGAATGCCAAGACCAAATCAACTAGAAGGCGATGCACAGATACGACTTATTCTTTCAATTTCACCTGCAACGCAAAGTTTACAGATTTGTTGAATCAACCTAACCTTCATCATAAATAATACATTTTAATGGATATTTGGAAGCAAAATAGGCATACTGGAATCCATTAGTGAACAAAACAAGAACACGATCAGGAGAATATTAGACAAATAACAATTTAAACAAGTAGAGGCATGAGAATTGCTATTTGCTTTTATTCTTTGATTGAACACAAGACTAGATACTAAACGTTGAATACTTTTGATTCCTTTGATTAAATCTAAAGATTGAAGAAAACAAATGAACATAGGTGGGCTGATTTTACATGAAAACACTTAAGAACAAAGAAGATGTAAAACAAATGTCTAAACACAAAGTCCTAAACACTTATCTTAATATCAACAACACAAAAAGCTTCCAGAAAGACAACACATATTCATTCTCAAAGTAATAAAGATACACAAGATCATTGAATAATAAGATGTGAGCAATAAAATCTTCAGCATTTACCATTAAGAAGTTTAAGTGTGTAGAATACACTTATTTATACCCTAAAAACCAAAGGTGCAAGAAAATAAAAGGAAGAGTTAACTAATACTCTCCAACCTAACTCTAATGATGCATTGCAAGCATGCAAGCTTATTAGCATTTAAAATAATAAAATATCTCTCATGCAATTCAGTTAACTGAACTTGCATGTTATTACACATTGAGTTCCACTTAAAGATATTTTGCATGATTTCCAAAACAAATCCAAAAATAAGTTTATCTTTGAAAAGCAAAGTCAGTTCTCAAAATAGAAACTGCTTTGGAAATCCCTCCAACTGCCCAAAATAGAATCTCCTGCAAGCACTGAAAAAAATGGCTAAGTCCGGGAATTGAGATTTCTCTCCAATTCATCAACTTTAGCCTCATTTGGTGATCGAAGAGTAATGCATGGTTGCTTGGTGGCATGGAAAAACTCTCCTCTTTGCTGCCCCACATTCAAAAAGGTAAAATCAGACCTTTTTATGCTCGCTTGTCCAAGAAAATCAGACTTTCCTCTTCACTGTCCAACTTTGATTTTTCATGAAAAAATGTGTATTTTTGCCTTTGGAAAGTGAAAATAAGGAGTTGTACCTTCAAAAATATGTTGGATCTGAGCTTTATGTGGTCAAGATCGATGGAAAATGCCTTTTCCCGAGGTGGGTATGCGACAAAAATGAGAGAAAATGGACATAGACACCTTGAAAACTCTTTTTTCTATGGCTATAGGTGGTGATTTTAGGACTGGAAGTCATAACCAACAAAATAAAAAGCTTCAAAAACCTCCAAAAATGGCCGCTTCGGTCTGAGTGCTGCCTCTAAGCATGCAAATCTGCCCTTGGATGATAGAGAATGAAGAAAACTATGCCTTAGAGTGACAAATCCATCCCATAGATGAAGTGCTGGTCCTGAATACTCCTCGAACGTGCCTTGAAAAGCTTCAAAACCCTCAACAATGGCCGTCAAGGTGAAGCGCTACCTTTTAAACCTTCAAACTTGCCTTGAATGGATGAAAAATGAAGCTTTCATGTTGAATCCATCTCCTTCAAATGGAACGCTGGCCCAAAAAGCTTTCAATCTGCCTTTGAAGCCTTTGGGAGCGTGCTTCTAAGTGAAAGTGCTTCAAGAGATCTTTCGGATGTCTTCATGCCTTAGAAAATTTCTTCGATTTTCATTTGGAGCCCTTTGAACTTGGAGCCCGCTTCACCTTGGAGCGCTTTGGAGTTGGAGCGTGCTTCGCCTTGGAGTGCACTTCACCTTGAAAGTGCTCTTTTTGACTTAACCTTTTTGAAGCACATTTTCAGACGAGTTCACTCCAAATAATGAAGAGAAGCCTTGAAACTTGAAATTTGGACCTTTAAAATTTGGAGCCTTTTCTCCTTAGTGCACGCCTTGGGAAAAACGCTCCAATGCCTTAGAAAATTTTTCAAAAATTTTCAATTTTTTTAAAATTTTCAAAATTGCTTTATGAGTTACCAGGTCTCTTCCCTTCGCCTTTCGCCATTCCTTTGCATCATTCAACAGTTCTATGTCCTCTGAACAACACTAAAAACTTGAATCTGATCCCTGGCAGATGAACTCCTTCAACTTTCTATTTTTAGAGAAATTTGCTAGCATCCGTATCTCAAGAAACCCAGAACCCTAAAATTGATGTCTATTTTTAGAAACTTTCTAAAAATAGAAACTTTCTATTTTTAGAAATTTTGACAACCAATTTTTCAGACTCTCACAAAATGTCTTAATGAAGCAAAAAATTTGATTTGGCACAACATAGCCAATTTGGCTTCTTTGAATCCTTCTCCATTCGGGCATTGTATCAATTTCCTTTGATGTATCTTGTACCTGCGGGGTTAGCAAATAATGACAAGGCGACATGGTGCTTGGGAGGTGTGTTTATGCATCTTTTTAGGGTGTTTGTATGCATAGATGAAAAATTTTTGATGGGTACAACACACATCAATGCATAAAGTAACAACAATCTAACTTCAAACTCCGGCAATATATTGATCTTCAAAAGATATGCTTGTTGTTACAATACTTAGTTTTTACAACAGTGGTGATATAGTATCAAACAATGATGATCCACAAATCCTTGTGCTACTGTCATGCAAATATGTACTGTTGTATCTGATCTATGACTGCAATCTATTAAGTCAGCCTTGAAAACTCCTTCAAATCAGACCCAAAACCAAACTATTCCATGCATCAAACCCATGAAACATCTACTAGCATATCCACAAGGTATCAAAATGCACTACCAATAATTATCACCAATAATCTCAAACAAAACTACCTCAGAGAGGATCAAAAGGATAATGATAAATCTTCAGTATGCATGCTGCGATCTGCTGGTCTAGTATATTGTTGTACAAACAAAGCTGAAGTAACAATATTGAAGGAGGATGTGATGAATAATATATCCATACTCTGCACCTCCCAACAATTCGTTTGGAGTACCTTGACGCCCACCAATGGCTAATAGTCATGCAATTTTACCTTAGGCGATCGCCTTGATTTTTCACATGTACGGCTACAAGGGTACGGCCAGAACATTAGGAACAACACCATACAATAGACACCAAATCACCAAATAGTTGCTCAGGATTGAGCACTAGGAGTAAGAAACTTCAGGCATATATAAAATCAATCTCCTTTAGAAACATAAAAACCTTCAATGCATGGTACGGCCAGGTCTGCATGTACAACCTGCCATAGCATTGCTAAACGGCAATAAATTTCATCAAAAACTGAATGAATGTGAGTGCCCAAACAAGAAGAAAATTATCACTGCAATATCAAGCAAGCTCAATACATCATCTTCACTCCATATTCAATCGACCCTCTATACTGAGGGTGTACGGCCAGCATAGGAAATCCACCATTCTTCACAAAAACTCATCAGTAACTCCATAAACAAGCTAAAATAACATCACAATCTCAATAGATAAATCATCAAATCAAAATACCAAGAAATCATGAAGGCCCAAATGCAAACTCTGTATGAGCTTGCTCCAGTCTCCAGCTTTAGCACAATGGTTATTCCTGTATGAAATCACACCCAACCTTAAGAGGGTTTTCGTCCTCAAGGGCATTCTACAAGAGGGTTTTCGTCCCCAAGAGAATATGGAAGAACTCACAAGTTCAATCCATCTACAAAACCGATTCCAAAGCATAACATAACATAACATATCATATCATATCATAACCCCAAATGAGCTTTTCTTCCCCCTATTTTTAACTTTTTGAGAGGAATATATTATTATTTTTTTTTAACTCTTCATATTTCCTCTCTCAAAAAGGCCTTTTTGAAAATAATAAAATATATCATGTGTGAGCTCCCCTTTTTAAGTGGAACATTTAGAGCACTTAAAAACCTTTCCAATGAGCTATAACACTTAGGAACTTATTAATTATTTTCACCCCCTAGGAGCTTAAGTGAAAATAATAATTAAAATAGCTCATTAAATATTTCTTTTTTGTGGAAAATCCCAAACTTCATCCAAATGCAAAATAAACTGAACCAATATGCTCTATATAGTTTGGGATGCAAAACAATGCCTTCCTGATGACTTTCCAAAAATAGACGGCTCCTCCAAGAATCTTGGAGAGCAAACCAGGAGCTCGATCCAACTTCTAAAAACATCACGGTCACCTTGAACATTCATTGAGCTCAATGCCATGTATAAATAGTCTATTCTTAGAAATAAAACCACTTATCTGTTTTGCAGATTGAACCATGACCACTCCAAGAACATTGGAGTCCTCCCACATATGTCACATACCCTCCAAGAGCCTAGGAACAAGCATAATGCGCACGAAAATCTATGCGCCAAAAAAGGGACATTACATCACTACTGCCCTTTCTCTTAATATATTGTTGCACCTTTGTGAGGAGAGTCATCCCCTTTTGAAAGGGTGATGACTCCTCATAAAGTCATGTCTTTTGTGGGGATCGCTGCCCCTTTCCTATCTGATCGAAGCCTTTCATATTAATCCTTTGAATTTATTTGTAAAGACATATAATGTCTGCTGCCTTCCTTAAGATTTTGTAATCGCTGCATAGTAGTCGTTGCCTTTAGTTTTCATTAGTTTATTTTCAGTGATCATTTTCTCTGATCGCTCCTATTTATGCACTATAAACTTGATCAGTGCTTTATTTTAATTATTAAGTGCTGCTTCATATGATTTCGTTTCACCGCTACCTTATGATTATTTGACTTTTCATGACCACCGCTGCCTTATAATAATATTTAATTTGATATTTATATTTATGTTAATAATTATATTTATTATTTATAATATCTATAATATTTGATTTAAAATATTTTATAATATTTATAATTATTAATTTATAATATTTAATTTATGATATATTTATAATATTTAATTCAATTTATAATGCTTAATTAAATATATTTAATTTAATTATATTCTATTTAATTTAAATATATTTAATTTCTATTATGTAAATATATTAAATATCAGTGTACGGTTTATAATAATAGATTTAATGTCATTCATATTTTTAATTTGAATGAACAATACATAATTCAATTATAAATCATTATTATAGGGACATGACACAAGCTTTTAAAAGATTTTACAACACTTTAAAGTATTTCATATTTGAATTTTGCTTCTGGCGCTTTTTGAATTTCTGAATTATCTACAAATTTCACCCTTTGGCAAACTCCTCTCTTTAGCGCTTTCTTCACTTTCCTTCTCTTATCCCCCTTTGGTTGGTGAAATCGTCATTTGGCGAACCATCTGGGTCCTCTTTGTTTTCTCCTTTTGGGCCTTTTATCTCCTTTGGCCTCTTTCGTCGACAAATCGCCTTATGGGCGAACTTGAGAAACCACGAACTGATCGGCGAGTTTGCAACTTTGCCGATTCCCTGATTTCTCCCTTTTGTTTGATCTCTTGCCCCTTTTTGCCTTATCGACGAATATTCTTAGTCACGAACTTGCTCTACATTTGCTTTTTGTGTCATCTTCTTTCCTTTGGTCGGAACCTCCTCAGTCGACGAAACTTCCCAACGGCGAACCATCGGATCCACAACTTTACCTTGCCAAACACTTAGATGATTTTAGCTTTTCCCTCCTTTGGTCAGCAAAATCTCTTCACCACGAACCATCGCCTTGTCTTTGTCTTCGTTCCTCGCTTAGTCGGCGATTTTGTTGATCGGTGAACCAAAATGTTTGCTAACTTTCCCCTTTGCCGGTGACTTTGTCTTTCTACCTTTGGCTTGGCCTTGATTCCCTTGTCGGAAAATTCGCCAATCAGTGAATTTAAGGTTCGCAGACCTTAAATTATGCCGATAAAGGCAAACTCTTCCACCACTTTTGCCTTGCCTTTGAAACTTTTCTTTGTTGGCGAATTGGTCCATTGGGAAATCTGCCCGTCGGCAAACTTAAGCTTTGCCAAACTTAAGTTTGTCAATAAAGGCAAACTCTTTCTCTTGTCTCCTTTTTTTTGCCTTAGAGATTCCACCCGTCTGCTAGTTCCTTTGGTCGGCAAACTTTGAGTTCGCCAAACCAAAATTTTGCCGAGTAAGGCAAAAAGTAAAGGCAAAAAACCTAGAAATTTTGGGATTTTTGAAGGGAGGCTTTCTTCCATTTAATTTTTCTCAGATTAGATATTTCTGATAGAAGAAAGGTGGGATTTTTTGGACTATTTTGGCCTGGGCAAAATATGACAGCATTTTGGCGACTATGCCAGGGTGTTTACCTGCTAAACACAGGGATCCAGTGGCCTTATACAATCAATTGGGCACAGAGTCAAAAGGGAAACTGAAGCAACATGATCATACAAAACTGAAAATTGCCTCCAGAAAACAAAACAAAACAAAACAGAAAACAAGGCAGACAATCTCCTAACGTAAATGTAGTCTGTGCAAGAGCACTTGGAGGAAGGGAAACCTAAAGCAAAAACAAGACCTACTCTAATTATTTACAAGAATCCCAAAACCAAACTCAGAAGTATGGCTGGAGATGAATCCCACTCACTGAGATTGGAAGTGATTCACCAGTTAGCTTGGAGATTTGGAAGGCATTGACTTGCTTGCAACTAGTGATGATATATGGACCGCTCCATAAGGCATCAAATTTGGAAAGCCTCCCAGCCTTAGCTCTGTCCTCATCCCATTTCAACACTAAATCTCCCTCTTGGAAGACCCTGTCAACTGATTTCTATCAAAAGTCCTCTTGACCTGATCTTGGCGGGTTTAAAGAGTCTTCATGGAAGCATTTCTTTTCATTTCAAGCTTCATCAGCTCAACAAACCTCACTATCATGGCATCATTGTCCAGTAATTCTAGTTGTTGTGTAAGCTCAAGGGAAGGCCATTCTAGTGACAGTGGAAGCCTTGCTTCCTTTCCATAAACCAGCATAAAGGGTGAATTGCCAATAGCCCTCTTAGGGGTGATTCTATCAACCTAGAGAGTTGTTTTCAACTTGGAATGCCAAGTTCTCTGATTGTCATCCACTGTCCTTTTGATGATCCTAATCAGGTTTTTGTTTGTAGACTCAGCCAGGCCATTCCCTTGGGAGTAGTAGTTGGAAGATGTCTTCAAGTAAATTCCATAGTTAAGTGCACATTCAATAATTTTTTGCCTACAAAGGCCTTAGCATTGTCGGAAATAATGGTGAATGGAACACCAAATCTGGTAACTATACCCTTAAGGAAATCTAAAATGGAAGCCTCTGTGGCATCCTTCAAGGCAATCACCTCTGTCCATCTTGTAAAATAATTAGTGGCTATTAAAATCTAGTTATGACCAGCACTAGAAGGTGGATTGATCATTCCAATGAAGTCCAAACCCCATTGGGCAAATGGTTGATCAGTCTGAATTGGGTGCAAGGGAAGAGCTGCCAACTTCTGTTTGCCTGCGAATAGGGCACATTCCTTGCAGCTTCTTACCCATCTATGGGTATCTCTGAACAAATTGGGCCAGTAATAGCCTTCCCTCATGATTTTAACAACAGTTGTTCTTGGTGAAAAATGGCCACCAGCAGGGCTATTATGAAACTCTTCTAGCACCCTTGAACCTGATTTTGTGTAATGCATCTGAGAAGAACTCCATTGATGTCTTTCCTAAACAAGACACCATCAACAAGAACATAAGGAATGGATTGGAGTCTAAAATACCTTCTTTTGGCTTGGTCCAGTCCGTTTGGGCATCGACTCGAATGCAGAAATGTGGCCATATCATCGCACCAGTCATTTGGAGCGTGAAAATCAGTTGGTTGGACTTGTTCAAGGGCATACACTGTGTCATTTCCAGCTCCAATGTCTATTTCCATATGCTCACATAGTCTTTTGCCTCTTACCAGCTTGGTGATGTTGATGTTAATATTATATTCCATGACTTTTGTGATCCACCCAGCTCTCTTCTCATTGACATCTCTGTTCAAAAGTAACTCTTTCACACCGGGATGGTTCACCATTAGTTGTATCTTGCTGTTTCAAAGCATGTGCCTGAACTTTTTGAGTGCTTTCACCACAATAAACACCTGTTTCTCAACAAAATCATACCTGAGGTCATATTTCTTGAGGGTTGGCTGAAGAAGGTGATTGGCTTCTCCAATTTCTCTTCATTCTATTGTGTCAGGACTGTTGATATGCCCTCTTTGCCTCCAAAGGCATAAATGATAAAATCATTTTCAAAATTGGGGTTCACCAGCATAAGAGCTTGTGCAATGGCCTGTTTGATAGCTTCAAAATTGTCCCTACCTTCTTTTGACCATGTGAAAGTAACACTTTTCTTTAGCATGGAGATGAGAGGTTTTGCTATTGAAACAGAATTAGGTAGGAACCTTCTCACAAAATTAACCTTGCCCAAGAAACTCTGTAGGCCCTTTCTATGACTGAGAAGGGGAAGAGACATAATGGCACTGGTCCTTTCTGGGTCAATAGCTAGTCCTTCCTTTGAAACTATATGTCCTAGTAGTTTGCCCTCTGGGACAGTGAACACACATTTCTTTGGATTCAATGACACCATATTCTCTGCATCTTTCAAAGACTTTTCTCAAATGACCCAAATGGTCAGCTGCATGCTTAGAAGATATAGTCAAATCATCAAGATACACTAAAATAATATCATTGATCAAGCCTGTAAAGGCCAAATCCATTGCTCTTTGGAAGGTTGCTCCAGCATTAGTCAACCCAAATGGCATTTTCTAATAAGCCAAGGTACCCCACTTGGTGGTAAAGGTTGTTTTGTATTGGTCTGATTCTTTTACAAGAATCTGATTATAGCTTAAGTAGCCATCTAGGAGTGAAAATCTTTCAACTCCTGCCATAGTTTGTAATATATGTTCCATGGAAGGGAGTGGATAGTGGTCTTTAAGGGAGG
The DNA here is from genome assembly GCA_027924645.1 of Cunninghamia lanceolata. NCBI lineage: Eukaryota > Viridiplantae > Streptophyta > Pinopsida > Cupressales > Cupressaceae > Cunninghamia > Cunninghamia lanceolata. Next base: position 8,872,865 of record BSBN01001373.1, read on the forward strand.
CCTTGCTTAGGTCTCTAAAGTCCACACATAATCTAATTTCCCCATTTTCCTAACTAGAATTAGGTGAGCCACCCAAGAGGAATGTTTGATTGGGTTTGGCCTCTATAAGTTTGGATAGCTCTTTTTTCATTAGTGGTTCTATTTTGGGATTGACCGACCTTTGTTTTTGGTGGACAGGTTTGGCATTAGGATTTAAATCAATTGTATGCTGAATTAAACCAGGGTCAACATTTCAAGTCCCTATAATCCCAAGCAATTAAATCATCAAATTCATTACAAAGCTCAACAAAACCTTGCCTTCCAACCTAATCACATACCTTGCCATGTTTTAGAAATCTGCCCTATGCAATTTCTACCTCTTCACAGTCTTCTTTTTTGACTGTCATGTTCATTTTCTCCTTTTTTGGTTGATCTTCAGCGCCAAATATGTTTTCTAAAGCGACCAATCCCCTGGGCAGTTTGTTGGTCTTCAGTTGGATCACTTCGTCACCATATTGCTCTTGCAATATTGATTGGTTTTTGGCAGCAATTTGTGATCTAATTTGGTGAACAACCATCTCACTGTCATCAAATACTTGTAACATTTTTATTCCCCTCTTTTGTGCTAGTTGCATACCCTGAATTAAGGCCTCATACTCAGCCACATTATTGGTGCAGCTAAACTGAAATCTGAAAGCGAAGAAATAATTTTCTTTCTGGGGTGAAACAAGCACTAGAGCAGAACCTGCTCCATTTCTACTTCTGGAGCCAGCAAAATACATCTGCCATAACCCACTTGAATCTTCTTTTGACTTCACAAGATTAGGAATGAAGATGTCTTCATCATGGATATAGTGTACCCAGCCTTGAGTCTTCAATATGATAAAGAGTATCAAATTGAAAACAATTTGCCCATTAATCAATCAGTATATCAAGGATTTCTTCCACAGGTGTGGCAACTTCATGCATGTTGTTGTCGTCCTCTAAATCATGGATTGTGCAATTAATGTTGGTAGGGTTAGGCGAATAAGGCTCTACATGATCATTGGCAATAGGCTCAGCCTTAATGGTCACCTTAGTGCTATACCTTGTTCTAAATAGCATGTGGGACCAATCAGAGGATAGGTACACACCTATTTTAGTAGTGAAATCTCTAGACAAACATATGCCAAAGTATGCAAGGAGATCAATGACTGAAATGTCTTGTAGAATAGAGCAGCTAGGGCATACATGTAGGGTAAGCTTCAGATATTAAATAACACCTATTATGTTAACAACAGTACCATTTAGTTGCACTACCCCCTTATTCACAGGTTCATAGTCAATGCCTTATTGATCAGCTATATTTTTAGGCATAACAGAAGTACCCACCCCAGAATCTATCATGCAATTATGTAGCAATTTGTCACCAATGTTTAGGGAAACATAAAAAGGAGGGGGCTTACTAGTTTTTCTTGTGCTTGCCTCCTCTTTTGGTCGGCACAGTTTTGCTGGGGTGGTTGCTTTTTCTTTTGTTGTCTCTTTGGCAGGCTGATTGAAGCTCGCTAGGGCTTCTTGAAGTAAATCCCTTTGAGCTGGGATTAACAGGGCATCCCACATAGTGACATTCAGGTTAGTCATTTTCATCTTATCAACTATGTTGAAAGGGATCTGACTAACCTTCTGGGATACCTTTGTAACCACAATGTCAACCTTTGTTTGTTGACTGGATTTGCCTTACCAACAGCCCGATCTGCTTGTTTTGAAGCAGCCTTCGTTGTTGTACCCTCATTTGTAGCCATTGGGGATGCATGAGAGGTAGATGCTTGACCAACTGTAGGGATTGATGCGTCCTCAGTGGCTCTTCTTTTGGCTCTTGTGTTGAATTCTATTGGACTCGTACCCTGATTAACGCCACATAATTCATCCTGCGTCCAATTCATCAAGGTAGAATTGTTTTGTATTTGTTCCTGCCCTCCCACCGTCTCTTGGCTAGAACTAGGTTGTCGCTCTGGAAGGATTGATGGATTTTGCCTGACTGAACTGCCTGCTCTGGCATAAATTTTGATCATGGGGTTGATTGCATGGATAGCACCAATCCCTGTCCTGAGCCATGTTATGTATGGGCATAAGAGGTCCAAATGTGCTTGCAGTGTTGGGATGGACAACATTTAGTGGCCTGATATAACTAGGCTGATTTTGCCTATGTACATTTCCCTAATATGGTGGCCTATTCTGTTGATACATCTGATTAGAGGGCTAATACGGTCTATTGGACTGGGCCTATTGTCTCTCCATTGCTATCACTCTATGGGTCATGCTTCTAATTAGAGCATCTTGCCCATCTACTTTTTCAATTGTAGGGGTAATCAGAGTAGCAGAGTTGACTATTGTAGGTATCGGCACCACAACAGGCTGGACGACAGGAGCCTCTCGGAATAGGTGCATTGGTGGTCTTGGCACAATTTTCCCAGCCTGAATCAGACAATTCTCTGCCCTTATGGCAGTGTCATATGCATCTAGTAACACAATCCCCCCATGGATTGAATCATGACAACAATATCAAGATTCAAAGATTTCAAATAATATATGAATGTAGTATTTGGAGAGGGCTTCACCAACAATGGAATCTTGTCCCATGTTTTCTGAAATTTGTAGTTGAAATCCACCATGAACTCATGGGGAGCCCTTTTGATTGTGGATAACTGCTCCATTAGAGACAGGTTGTCACTCTTATTTTCAAAATGCTGGCGCAGTCTCGTTCCCAAGTCATCCCAGTTATGGATGGAGTTAGCTGGCAGACCTCTATACCACTTGAGTGCTTTTCTTTTGAAGGAAGGAGCAAGAAGTCTCACAAAGACATTGTTTGCAGTGACATTGTGGACAAAACACACTAGCAATATCCTGAATATGTTTAGTAGGTGTGGTAGAATTTTCACCATTAAAAAATGGGATTGCTTTCAGAGCAGAGGTGGGGATATCATCATATTTTGCTAGGTCAAGAGGGCTTCCTCCATTGAAGGTAACAGAGGGAAGGTTCCTTGCCATATTGGAGATATTTAGACTGCTTTTGGGTATATGCAAGCTCATTCTAAAATACTGAAATTTAACAAGAGGAGGCATGGACTGAGCTCTTGAAGAAGATGGAACAACACTCCTACTCTCTCACAGGGGACCTAGACAATCTACTTCTTCCTCTTGAATCAGTAAAAGATAGCTCTATGAATCGAAAATTACCTAAAGAAGAAGCTCTAGTTTGCACTCCAGGCATGAAATGTTGAACTGGTTCGAATACTAGACCAACAAAGTTGCCAAGTGCTTGTTGAATGCTTCCACAGTAGCAAACGAACTAAGAACAACACCAATTCTTCTTAGTTTGGCTCTTACTCAAAGCGGAGGGGTCCCACCAGGCATGCCAGAAACTGTTATCGCTTGGAATTGCACCCTTCTTGGAATCTATTCAGACATTCCAACGACACAATGGGATTGGTCTCAAGGTGTGGGACCTTACAGTTGAGACTAGACCTCCAGAGAAGGTTGGTTCCTCTTTTTGGACTTAAGGTCTAAAGAATGATGGCTAAATTTAATGCTAATGCTCACAAGGAAAAGGGGAAGAAGAAGAAACTAAAATTAAAAGGTGATGCACTAGATTTATAGTGTTTAGTTAGAATTGACATAACACAGTAATGATTTCAAATGTTGAATAAACTAACACAGACTCATCCGATCTTTAACAGAGGCCAAAATAGAATACTAAAACTTATAAAGGGACCATTTTATCCACAAGATAAATGAACAACATTGAAGCAGACAGTGTAGAAGAACATGAGAGAGGCAGAATCAGTTGCTTGTATTAATCATAGAGGCTAAATATCCATTACAAAAGAAGACGAATTATTGCAGAAGAAATTGATACAAAATAATAGTTTACACTTATAGGTGAACAACAACCAGAGACATCAAAGGCTCAAAATCGAGCACAATGTATCAGATCCAATCAGCTCTTGTAAAGCATTACAAGGTATGCAACTACAACAAACTCCCCTTGCCTGTAGAATGACCCAGAAGAACAGCTAACAACAATTACATCTCTTTTTCATGTATATATAACTTTTTAAATCGCGCAACTCCAAGCACAGCTCTGGGCATTGAAAATTGGTCAATCCATTTGGTCAGGCACCCATACTGCACTGAATTCGTCCCATCGTCCTGTCAGGAAATCTGCAACTTTTGGATGGTGGCCATGCCCTGACAGTCTGCAAAATTAAAAGGAGAAGAATACCCACACACATGGGTACTTGAAGCATTAATGAAAGGTCTGAAATCCTTTTCTGGTACCTGCAAATCCACTTTGTTCCTCCTTTGTGCAGGCGCATTGAAGATTTCCATTGTTTTAGCTACTTGTATTTGACTTTGGTCAGCGAAATTAAATATTGGGTACCTCTTATCCTGCAACAATGGCACGATTTTAGGAATCGTGCCCCTTAGAAGCTCTTAAAAGATTTTACAACACTTTAAAGTGTTTCATATTTGAATTTTGCTTTTGGCACTTTTTAAATTTCTCCATTATCTGCGAATTTGCCCTTTGGCAAACTCCTCTCTTCAGCACTTTCTTCACTTTCCTTCTCTTATCCCCCTTTGGTCGACAAAATCTTCATTTGATGAACCATCGGGTCCTTTGTGTTTTCTCCTTTTGGGCCTTTTATCTCCTTTGGCCTCTTTAGTTGGCAAATCACCCTATCAGTGAACTTGAGAAACCACGAACTGATCGGCAATTTGCAACTTTGCCAATTCCCCGATTTCTCCCTTTTGTTTGATCTCTTGCCCCTTTTCGCCTTATCGGTGAATCTTCTTGCTCATGAACTTGCCCTGCATTTGCTTTCTGTGTCGGCTTCTTTCCTTTGGTCAGAACCTCCTCAGCTGGCGAAACTTCTCGGCGTCGAACCATCGGATCCACAACTTTACCTTGTTGAACACTTAGCCGATTTTACCTTTTCTCGTCTTTGGTTGGCAAAATCTCTTCTCCACAAACCATCCCCTGTCTTTCTCTTCATTCGTCACTTAGTCGACGATTTCGCCAATCGGCGAACTTGCCGATTGGCAAACCAAAAGGTTTGCTAACTTTCCCCTTCGCTGCTGACTTTGTCTTTCTACCTTTGGCTTGGCCTTGATTCCCTTGTCGGCAAATTCGCCGATCGGCGAGCTTGCCGATCGACAAACTTAAGGTTCGTAGACTTTAAGTTTTGCTGATAAAGGCAAACTCTTCCGCCACTTTTGCCTTGCCTTTGAAACTTTTCTCTGTCGGCGAATTGGTCCATCAGGAAACCTACCCGTCGGCAAACTTACTCCTGTCTCCCTTCTTTTGCCTTAGAGATTCCGCCTGCCTATTGGTTCCTTTGGTCGACGATTTCACTGATCGGCAAACTTGTCGATCGACGAACTTTGAGTTCGCAAACCAGAATTTTGCTAAGGCAAAAAATAAAGGCGAAAAACTTAGAAATTTTGGGATTTTGTAAGATACCCAACTAGTACTAACTAAATTTTTTCTTACTTAGACAAATTTACTTGCACTTAACTCTTCAACTACTTAATCTACTTAACATCACACATGAAAAGATAACAAAGGCAACTTGCATGAATCAACCTTGAAGTTGGGTACTTGTATTATTACTTGATTCAACTCAATGCAAATGTCTTATTACAATGATGATGTCCTCAATGGCATGAATATACAATCTTTTTCAAAGGTTTACAAGGAAAGGCCTTGAAGCCTATATGTATACAATGCTTTCAACTTCTTCACAACTGGCTCTATCTATGTAGATCACTTCAATTGAACCTAATGATGTCAACTGGATGTCAACACCTCACAATGCAACAAGGGAGCATCACCTTGCTAGTTGAGGGAGCATCACCCCAACACTTGAAACTTGCAGGCCTCAAGATTACAAGCATAAAGCTTTGTAGAGAGAAATTTCACCAAAAGATAAGATATAAAATGAATGAGAGAGCTCCTCCTTTTATAGGCCTTCCAAGGAAATGAAGGCATGTTTTTCAAGGCATAGAGAGGAACCAAGGCATGTTTCCCAAGAAGCATATTCAAGAGAATATTCCACTTGACAACTCAGTGTGATGTGGCAACCTTACCCAATGAATTGGTACGGATCCCAATGTCTTCTGTCGACCAATGAGAGTCCAAGTGGTTAAAAGTTAAAACTACCTTTTCTTCTGTCTAGGCGCCAAGTTGAGATGTCTGGGAAATAAAAGTGCGCCCTGCTTGTTCTAGGTGCCTAACTTGGAAAAAGCTTTTCAATGTTATCAATTTGATCTAGAAGAGTGCCTTGACACTCAACTCAGTCAGTCTTCATGAGGCGCTCATTGGAGTTGATCAAGGCGCTACTTTGAGGTTAGGCGCTAGATGAGGTATGAAATGCCCAAGAAGTGTGCCTCACCTCTTATCCTACTCCGGAAGATGTCTCCGACAATTGATCTATGCAAACTAACTCCTACATCTTGGGCGCATTCTCTAGACCTTTCAAAGTGATCTTCTAGTCAAGGCGCCAAAAATGGAAGTGTTTTCATGAAAATGTGCGCCTCACATAGACTTCAATCTTAGGTGCTAGATTTGAGGAGTTTTGACCAAACATGCGCCTATGCTAGGAGTTTCCCTCTTCAACTTTGATTGTTCATCCAAGTGATTTCTCTTAACTTCAAAGTCTTCAATCTATCAATCATCCATGCTAGGCACTCAAATGGGGGATTCTTGGCTCAATAAGCACCTAGGTATCAAAACATCATTACTTGATAATTCCAACTTTCTACTTGATCTCCTTGAGAATGAAGTTCACTTGAAGAAGTTCCTTACTCATTCAATAGACCCAACAACCAAATATCAGATCAAGGCGCCCATTTGAAGTGTTTGAACTTGGATTGGCACCTCATGAAGGTTAGGCGCACTCTGGGGTTTGTGAGAACAAGAAAGTGCGCCTAGTTCAATGATGCTCAATTGGTTAATAGATGACTTCATCTTCCACCTTTGCATTCTTAGAGTAATGTTCTTTCAACCCAGTGATCCCAAAGTGGTTCATTTCATCAATCTACAAGGTAGGCGCTCATGTGGTCAATTTGACATGGAATTTGCGCCTACTGTAACTTAGCCAATTCTACCAATGATTTGCAAAGCCTGAGACTTCCGAAAGTGATAATATCTTCTTCAATGCAAGCGCCTTGATTATGTAAGAAGTCTTGGAACCCATTTTCCCTTTAGGTGCCATTGTGAGGTGATTCTGACAAAAGGGGGTGCCTTGTGTTTCTAGGTGCACTTTTTGGGAAGGTTGGAAGGCAAAGTGTGCCTTACTCTAGTTGAACTTTTTGAAGCCTTACAACTCACTTAGATGCCTATCTATGTTCTCTGAAGGATTTATACCTCGATCAGCTTCATCAATCAAACTCTCCCTCAAAATGCACTTAGGTGCCTATTTGGATGTCCTTTAGTCTAGGCACATTTGGTAGTTGCTCCAGTAAGTTTGGGCGCCTAGCTACTTCGAGGACCAGTTCTACAATCTTGCGCTTCTCAACATAATCCCACAACATCTACTTAGCCTTTGCTAACCCAAAACATCATTTCCTCATCTAGGCACAATTTTGATGCCGGATAGATAGAAGATGTGCCTTGGCTTTAGATTGCAAGTTCATGCTTAACTTGGTTTCCAGACTTAGCCAATTTGTCAGTTTTTGACTTGGAACCTGCAAAACAATAAGATTGAGTTAGTCAAAAACCAATTCATTCCCTCATCATTTAGAATTAGCCTCTGGGAATGAAAAATAGGCTAATCCATTCTTCACTTGATGATCAAGCCGAAAACGGGGACATGACAGTCTCCCCTTCCCGGGATTGCTTGTCCTCGAGCAATTGAAGGTTAGGATGCTCTAAAATCTTTTCACCTTCCCAAGTAGCATCCTCCATTAGCAACCCTTTCCATTTCACCAGATATTCCCTTATGCTTCGGTTGCGCAGTCTCTTTTCCCTCATATCCACCACACTCTCAGGTTCAAGTGCAAGCATTCCTTCATCAAGTGGTGGTAGTTCATTAGATGAAACCACATGATGTCCTAGTGCCTCTTTGAGACACGACACATGAAACACATTGTGTATGCGGCTTCTTGCTGGCAAGTCAAGTTCATATGCCACTTCCCCTACTCTTCTCAACACCTTGTAGGGTCCGTAGAACCTGGGTTTCAATTTCTCTGCACCTAACTTTTTCAAACTACTTTGCCTATATGGCTAAAGGTGTAGAAACACCATGTCACCTACTTCAAAGCTTCTTTCAACCAAGTGTTTATCGCCATATAATTTCTGTTGGTTTTGAGCTCTTTGCAAATTGTCCTTAAGGACTCTCAAAATGTCTTGAGTATCCTTCATCAATTCTCTTACTCGGGGAGCTCTACTATCATCCAGTGCCAGATCAACAAATGAAACTGCATCATACCCATACAAAGCTCGAAAGGGAGTCATGCCAATTGACATGTGGAAAGTGGTGTTGTAGCAGTATTCACCCAAATGTAGCCACTTAATCCAAGCACGCTGATGATCAGATACATAGTTTCTCAAGTATCCCTCAAGCCATTTATTTACAATTTCAGTCTGTCCATCGGTTTGAGGATGATAACTAGTGCTTGGTGTCAGGTCAGTTCCAGCTAGTCGAAATAGCTTTCTCCAGAATACATTGATGAACCGGCTATCTCTATCACTAACTATGGTCTTAGGAAGGCCATGTAGTTTGAAGACTTCACGGAAGAATAACTCAGCTACTTGCAATGCTGATGACTCAATTGGAATTGCAAAGAAGTGAGCAGACTTTGTCAACCTGTCAACAACTACATATATACAGTCTTTTCCATTCACCTTCGGAAGACTTGTGATGAAATCCATAGAAATACTCTCCCACTTTTGTTCTGGAATTGGTAGTGGTTGGAGTAATCCTACTGGAAAAGTATGTTCTGACTTGTTCTACTGACAAGTCAAACATTCCCTGACATATATCAAAACATCTTCCTTCAAACCTTTCTAGGTGAATCTCTCTTGGATCTGTCTTTAGGTCTTGAAGTAGCCAGGGTGTCCTGCAAGTGGAGTATCATGGTATGCCCTCAAAATTTACTGCTTTAGCTTGCATTCAGGAGTCAGATAGATTCTATCTTTATAATAGATAATATCGTCAACGACCTTGTACCTATCATCCTGAATGACTCCATCCATGATCTCACAAGCAAATTTTGACTTGGAGTACTCAACTAGAAGCTGAGATTTCCAATCAGCCGAAACTTCACTCAGGGCACAAATGGCAGGTTTTCTAGTCAAGGCATTGGCCACCACATTCTTTTTGCCTTTCACATACTCAATGTCAAAATCATATGGCTGTATCTTAGTAACCCACTTCTGTTGTCTTTCATTCAGATCCTTTTGCCCTAGCAAATATTTCAAGCTGTTGTGATCGGTTTTGATCACAAACTTAGATCCAACTAGATATTGGTGAAATTTAACCAAAGCATGCATGATTGCCAACATCTCTTTGTCATATGTTGAGTACAACCTTTCTATGTCCTTCAGCTTCCTGCTCTTAAATACAATAGGATGACGATCTTGCATCAACAGTACTCCAATGCCTTCTCCAGAAGCATCACATTTTAGGACAAAAGACTTAGTAAAATCTGGTAAAGCTAATACTGGTGTTGTACTCATAACTTCTTTCAATCTGTCAAATGCAGCTTGAGCTTCCATTGTCCAGATGAAAGCACCTTTCTTTGTTAGATTTGTTAAGGGTGCAGCAAGCTGTGAGAATCCTTTAACAAATTTTCTGTAATAGCTGCAGAGGCCAATGAAACCTCTTAGTTCAGATACATTCCTGGGTACTGGCCAACTGCGGATGGCTTCGATCTTTTCTTCTTGAACTTTCACACCATTAACTCCAATCACATGACCCAGGTATAAAATCTCCTTCAAGCCAAAATCACACTTAGACATCTTTGCATATAAAGATTGATTCTCCATGAGGCTCAAAACTTCATCTAAGTGTTGGAAATGTTCTTCCCATGTCTTGCTATAAATCAAGATATCATCGAAGAAAACCAACAGGTATTTCCTCAATTGCTTGTTGAATACATGGTTCATACAAGACTAGAAAGTAGCTGGATCATTTGTTAATCCAAAACGCATCACCAAGAATTCATAATGTCCATAATGGCATCTGAATGCTGTTTTTGGAATGTCTTCTTCTCGAACACGAATTTGATGATAACCAGATCTGAGATCTATCTTGGAAAATAACACAGCCCTATGTAGTTCATCAAGTAACTCATCAATCCTAGGTATTGGATACCTATTCTTGATGGTCTTCTTGTTCAATGCACGATAATCAATACACATCCGCATTGTTCCATCCTTCTTCACTAGCACCACAGATGATGCAAATGGACTTGATGATGGCCTAATGTGTCCTATCTCGATCAATTCTTTGATCGTCTTCTCAATTTCAATTTTGAAATGTCTTGGATGCCGATAGGGTGCAATATTGATGGGTTTGGCCCCATCCTCCAATTCAATGACGTGTTCAAAACCTCTATTAGGAGGTATGCCTGGGGGTATATCCTTAAACACCTTACTATGTTTATCCAACATTGCCTGGATGTCCGCAGGATAAAGTTTTTCAGCAGAGAGAATCTGGTTGTCCTTGATGCAAACCTGTGCTGCCCACTCAATGTCATTATGCCTGATCATTGCTTCCATGCGTTTAGCCGAGACAACTTTGGGGTTCCCATCCAACATTGACTTCAGTTTGATTTTTCTTCCCTCATGCATGAATTCCAATTCCACCTTTTGAAAATCCTAAACTATTCTTCCAAGTGAATGTAACCATTGTACTCCAAGCACCACATCAATATGCCCAAGACCAACTACATAGAAATCATCCTGTAAAGTACAATCACCCATTTGAATTTGTAGCTGGGTCACCTTTCTTGTACAACTCAGCAAGAATCCATCAGCAACTGCTATTTGAAATCCTTCGAAGTCTTCAACTGTTAGACCCCGCCTTGCTACCAAACCTTCATCTATGAAGTTGTGAGTAGCATCACTGTCAATTAGACATGTGACTCTTTGACCCTTCACAACTCCTCTTATGCGGAAGGCATGATATTTAGGTACTCCTGAAATAGTTGCTAATGTTATTTTGTTAGTTGTTCCTTCCGAGACAACATTAAGAGTTGGTTGTTCATGTACTTACTCTTCATCTTGAGTTGACTCTTCTTCACTCAGTTACTCCACTTCACTTCCATCATCAGATACCACTTCAATCAAATGAGCTTTACCTTTACCAAGGCACCTGTGTCCTGGTTCCCAAGGTTGCTTGCAAGAAAAGTAGAGTTTCTTCCTTCTCAGTTCATCTCTTTCTGCTGCAATTGTACCTTGAGTCATCCTTTGAGGAAATGAGTGTTTCCTTTCAGTAGAGCTAACGCCTTTATAGAACTTCCTCTTAGGCTGGTATACGGGAGTAGTATTAAGATCAAGAGCAAAGTCAATTGCTTCTTCCAAGTTTGCTAGCCTCTGTACCTTTACCAATGGCTTAATTTGATTGTTCAATCCCTCAATGAACAACATAGTGATTCTTCGGTCAGTCATGTCAGGTACCATCACTGCTATCTTCTAAAACTCATTTACATACTGCACAACCCTTCCTTCTTGCTTGAGTTGGGCTAGTTCGCGATAGTACACTTCAGTGTCTTTTCTATCAAACCTTTGAATCAACTTTGTTACAAACTTATCATAGGAATCTATCCTATCATGATGTTGAGAGACTGGGCCATGATGCCAGCATTCATAAGCCAACCCTTCAAGGTGCATTGTAGCAAACTGAATCGCCTTCTTTTCTGTCAAAGGCTTAAGAGAAAGATATGTATCCAGCTTGTTCACCCAAGCTCTAGCACTGAGCTTACCACTTCCATCAAAGGTAGGAATGGGAACTCGATTCAAGGCTTCTTTATACTCCTTTGTATCATCATCCCTTCTAGGACGAAAGCCTCTAGCTCTACCTCGCCTATCCCTATCTTCCCTCTTCTGTTGGCAATATTCATTGAAAGTCATCATTTCTTGAACACGATCTGGTAATCTGGCATAAAGATCTGCAAAGAGTGCTACTTCATCTTCAAAGTTATTCTGTTCACCTTCATCAAACTCTTCATCAGCTTCATTGCCTTGTTCAGGTGGTGGTGGAAGGAAAGTTGGTCTTAGAGGCCTATCAACTGTAGGAGTTCGTGTGCAAACTCTTCTGCTTGTTGCACTAGCAGCATCATCATCAACATGTCTTTCTTGTCTCTCGTGTCTAGCTGCATTACCTTGCTGACCTTCAACTCCTTGATTCATGTTTTGAAGGGATTGTAGGACTTGTTGCAATATTTGAGCTGTTTGTTGTTGTCCAACGGCAATGTTCCTGAACATCTCCCTTGCTTCACGTTCATTATCACCAGGTGGACTTCTACTTCTTCGTTCACCCATGTCAGCTGGAGTTTCTGTATGATGTTGTTGTTGTTGTTCTTGCCTAGCTCTTCTTGTATAATACCTGTGTGGACCTACTTCAGGTGGCTGCATAACCCAGAGGCTGGCAGGATCCAAGCTCTGATACCACTGTAAGATACCCAACTAGTACTAACTAAATTTTTTCTTACTTAGACAAATTTACTTGCACTTAACTCTTCAACTACTTAATCTACTTAACATCACACATGAAAAGATAACAAAGGCAACTTGCATGAATCAACCTTGAAGTTGGGTACTTGTATTATTACTTGATTCAACTCAATGCAAATGTCTTATTACAATGATGATGCCCTCGATGGCATGAATATACAATCTCATTCAAAGGTTTACAAGGAAAGGCCTTGAAGCCTATATGTATACAATGCTTTCAACTTCTTCACAACTACCTCTATCTATGTAGATCACTTCAATTGAACCTAATGATGTCAACTGGATGTCAACACCTGACAATGCAATAAGGGAGCATCACCTTGCCAGTTGAGGGAGCATCACCCCAACACTTGAAACTCACAGGCCTCAAGATTACAAGCATAAAGCTTTGCAGAGAGAAATTTTGCCAAAAGATAAGATATAAAATGAATGAGAGAGCTCCTCCTTTTATAGGCCTTCCAAGGAAATGAAGGCACATTTTTCAAGGCATAAAGAGGAACCAAGGCACGTTTCCCAAGAAGCATATTCAAGAGAATATTCCACTTGACAACTTAGTGTGATGTGGCAACCTTACCCAATGAACTGGTATGGATCCCAATGTCTTCTGTCGACCAATGAGAGTCCAGGTGGTTACAACTACCTTTTCTTCTATCTAGGCGCCAAGTTGAGATGTCTAGGACATGAAAGTGCGCCCTGCTTGTTCTAGGCGCCTAACTTCGAAAAAGCTTTTCAATGTTATCAATTTGATCTAGAAGAGTGCCTTGACACTCAACTCAGTCAATCTTCACAAGGCGCTCATTGGAGTTGATCAAGGCGCTACTTTGAGGTTAGGCGCTAGATGAGGTATGAAATGCCCAAGAAGTGCGCCTCACCTCTTATCCTACTTCGGAAGGTGTCTTCGACACTTGATCTATGCAAACTAACTCCTACATCTTGGGCGCATTCTCTATACTTTTCAAAGTGATCTAGTCAAGGCGCCAAAAAAGGAAGTGTTTTCATCAAAATGTGTGCCTCACATAGACTTCAATCTTAGGTGCCAGAATTGAGGAGTTTTGACCAAACATGCGCCTATGCTAGGAGTTTCCCTCTTCAACTTTGATTGTTCATCCAAGTGACTTCTCCTAACTTCAAAGTCTTCAATCTATCAATCATCCATGCTAGGCGCTCAAATGGAGGATTCTTGGCTCAATAAGTGCCTAGGTATCAAAACATCATTATGTGATAATTCCAACTTTCTACTTGATCTCCTTGAGAATGAAGTTCACTTGAAGAAGTTCCTTACTCATTCAATAGACCCAACAACCAATCTCAGATCAAGGCACCCATTTGAAGTGTTTGAACTTGGATTGGCACCTCATGAAGGTTAGGCGCACTTTGGGGTTTGTGAGAACAAGAAAGTGCGCCTAGTTCAATGATGCTCAATTGGTTAATAGATGACTTCATCTTCCACCTTTGCATTCTTAGAGTAATATTTTTTCAACCCAGTGATCCCAAAGTGGTTCATTTCATCAAACTACAAGGTAGGCGCTCATGTGGTCAATTTGACATGGAATTTGCGCCTACTGTAACTTAACCAATTCTACCAATGATTTGCAGAGCCTGAGACTTCCGAAAGTGATAATATCTTCTTCAATGCAAGCGCCTTGATTATGTAAGAAGTCTTGGAACCCATTTTCCCTTTAGGTGCCATTGTGAGGTGATTCTGACAAAAGGGGGCGCCTTGTGTTTCTAGGCGCGCACTTTTTGGGAAGGTTGGAAGGCAAAGTGCACCTTACTCTAGTTGAACTTTTTGAAGCCTTACAACTCACTTAGATGCCTATCCATGTTCTCTGGAGAATTTATACCTCAATCAGCTTCATCAATCAAACTCTCCCTCAAAATGCACTTAGGCGCCTATTTGGATGTCCTTTAGTCTAGGCACATTTGATAGTTGCTCCAGTAAGTTTGGGCGCCTAGCTACTTCGAGGACCAATTCTACAATCTTGCGCTTCTCAACATAATCCCACAACATCTACTTAGCCTTTGCTAACCCAAAACATCGTTTCCTCATCTAGGCGCAATTTTGATGTCGGATAGACAGAAGATGCGCCTTGCCTTTAGATTGCAAGTTCATGCTTAACTTGGCTTCCAGACTTAGCTAATTTGTCAGTTTTTGACTTGGAACCTGCAAAACGATAAGATTGAGTTAGTCAAAAGCCAATTCATTCCCTCATCATTTAGAATTAGCCTCCGGGAATGAAAATAGGCTAATCCATTCTTCACTTGATGATCAAGCTGGAAACGGGGACATGACAAATTTTTGAAGGGAGGCTTTCTTCCATTTAAGCTTTCTCAGATCGGATATTTCTGATGGAAGAAAGGTGAGATTTTTCGGACTATTTTGGCCTAGGTAAAATATGACAACATTTCTTAAGGAATAATTAGAGTTTATTAGTGTGGAAGGGAAGACCCATGAGAAGAACAACATGAGATTTTCAATCATGAATAAGGTCAAGGGAGGGGAAGATTCTTCTACCTTCAAGCAAGTGCATGGGAAACTTGAATAAGAAACAACAATGAGAGATGAATGAGGCTTTGTTCACACTTCGGAGTTGGTTTCTAGGCTCAAGGGTACTTTGGATAAGGGAGTGTTCTATGGGAGAGTAGCCCAAGTTGATTGGTTATTTAGATTCTGATTAGGGTGGTGATGAGGATGATCAAAGATCTACTTCTGGTTACATTTTCACCTATGGTGGTGGTCCATGGAGATAGGTTATCACACTTTAGCCTAGGCAGGATAACAATTACAATGGTCATGTTATCTATTTGAGGAACTTTGCTTCACACAAGATGGGCCCTATAACATTTGGGTAGATAATCAGATGCTATCGATATGACCAAAAATCTAGTGTAGCATCAACAATCAAAGCAAATTGAGCTATATATGCATTGGATTCATGAACAAGTGTAGCATGGAGAGATTGTTGTACAATGTCTTCCAACTATCGAGCATCTAGTGGATATCTTCACCAAACCTATGGGAGAGGTTCCATTTGTTGATCTATGAGAGATGGTAGGGATATGGGATGCTATCATCAAAGAAAGGTGTTTAGTTAATGACACCTTTGATTCCCTAAGTCAATTTAAAGGGAGGTTAGTGAGTATTAAGATCGACTTGTGTCTTGTGTTCATTAACAATATATGTCTTGTTACTTAGCTCTCTCATATACAATATATATTTAGTGTTTATATTTTGATCTTTATGATCAATAGTCATGATTTAACCCCTTGTATGTTGTTTTTGCTATTGGTAAACGCTTTTGACCAAAACTATGAACCGAAACAAGGGGTTTTGAAAGGACCCCACCCTTATACAAAGCCCAGAAGAGACAAGACAAGAAATCCAAAAGGAAGGCTAAAGAAACTACAAGGAACCAACAATAAGAATAGAAAACCAGCAACTCCCCACCAACAAGGGCAATGAAGATCGAACCAGGCAAAGGCCCAAAAACGAAAGCAAAGCCCATCGCTAAAGGCGGCTTGAAGCCAAACATCTTCAGGGAACTTTGGAACCTACAAGAAGCCTAGGGCACTCAATCACCCTCCTATTTTCCTTGTTGGAGGCTTTAGAATGCTGCCACTTACAAAGGGGAGAAGCCCCAATGGGGCCTTCCCTACAAGGCGACTTCCCCATTCCAAGCTCCTTTGAGCTTCCTTTAGCGGGGATAATAATTTCAGAGTTTGTCTTCCCAAGCAAAGAGTCATCCACCTCCTTGTAATGTTCCCTTTTTGGCACATAGACCTTTTGTGCGCATTATGCTTGTTCCTAGTCCTTCGGAGGCTATTTGTCATATTTGAGAGAACTCCAATGTTCGTGGAATGGTTGTGGATCAGTTTTTCAGAGCAGTTGATGTTGGCATTGAGCTCGGTTGGTGTTCAGGGTCACGATGATGCTTTCAGAAGCATTTTCGGCTTCTTGGTTTGTTCTCCAAATTTCTTGGAGAAGTCATCTATTTATAGTAAGTCACCCCAATGGCGTCACATTTCATCCCAAACCTTCCATAGTATGTTGGTATGCTTTTGTCTATTTCAAAAAAAAATGAGGGCAGCTTATTACACTCCCCACCAAGGGGGACCAAACCAGCTTCCAAAGGATGCAATAGCCACTGTCCTGGTAGGGTTTTTTCGTTTTCTCACTGCTGATTGTGTTTAGGGTTTTGTGTATAGTTTTTACATGTGATTTTTGTAGTTTGATGATGAAATCTAAAGCATGCAATGAAACCCAAAAAAACTATAATAGATATGCATAAAATAACAAAGACCCAGATCATAATATCTCTCAAAATGAATTATAGTGACATACCCATTTGCATTTCTTCAACTTTGTATGTTCACTGTACATGGACCAACAATACAAGAGCTATGAAACACCTCCAGAATGCATACAAATGAATGTTATCACTCGAACAATGATCTACAATGCTATTTGTGTCTCTAGGCAACCACCATTGAAGAGAATGAAGACCCAAATACATGGCGATTCACTATCAAAAGGCCCATGTTTCCCTTTGACTATTGTACGACCTGTTGGGCGGTTTGCTGCAGTGATTTAAAATGAGACCAAATCTATCTTGAAATGCTCTATAGATATCTGCAGCTAGGAAGGAGACCCTAACGCCCAAATACAAGGTGAGAGAAATCTTCAAACAACACAAATCTGCTGCTATAGGTGTACAGCCTGGTTTGTAATGGTACGACTAGCAAGGGATTAAGGTGCAGTCACAAAACAATTCAAAATCTGATCCAATCTGCTCATGTATTACCCTGCTCAAGCTGTCCACCAAAAATCAGAATGAAACTTGTATAAACTCCACCAAAATGCATCAAATCAAACTCATTGCGAAGCCCCTGGATAAGACTTCCGGCAACCCTCCTGATGTTGTCTCTCAAGCACGAAGAGAGTGATCTTACAGAGGTTCTCGTCCCTGCAAAACCCTTGTTTCAAACCCCAAATCAAAATGCTCCAAGTTCACGACAATGTTCAAGAGTGAATGAATGATAAAAAATGAACTCTCATTCTTCTTTTTGTTTCTTCACCCTCAACGGCCCAAGGAGGGGATATTTTATTATTTTCTTTTATTTTCATGACTTAACCCCTCAAGAGGTGGTGCCCAACTCCTAGCACCATGACCTTTAAAAACAACTTATAACTTCATACAATAGTCACTTTAATAAATTAAAGTAACTATAGCCATTTAATCTATTATAAGTTAAATATTCAATTTAACTTATACTTCGACACTTAACTCCGTGGCCATCTCAAAATCCAAGTACCATGTGCTAGGTGCTCCAATTGACAATGCTAAATATAGAAAGTCAGGTCAACACCCCCCGTGATCCTCCTGCCTGACTTACTATAAATAGTAAGTCCTAGTAAAAAGTGCCCAATTAGGTTCCCTAACCAACTTCCTTAGCCTATAGGAACCCTGGAATAGGCTAATCACTCCATTTGTCTATCTGGGCTAAGAAGGGGACATTACAGTCCGCCCTCCTCAAAATTGCTTGTCCTCAAGCAATCTCATCTCAGGATGCTGCAGTATTAGCTCACTCTCCCACGTTGTATCCTCAACTGGCAAGTTCTTCCACTTCATGAGGTACTCCTTGATGACCCGCCTCCTGAGATTCCTCTCTCGTGTGTCAATGATGGCTTCTGGAACCAGGATTAGCTTCCCCTCGTCATCCAATGGTGGAAGCTCAGCTGAAGGAACAACAATATGTCCAAGTGCTTTCTTAAGCTTGAAAACATGAAACACTGTGCACTTGACTATCTGCTGGTAGCTCTAGCTCATAAGCTACTTCCCCAACTCTCCTGGATACTCTGAATGGACCATAAAACCTAGGTTTAAGTTTCTCCTCTCCACTCCTTTTGAGAGTGGACTGTCTGTATGGTTGGAGCCTCAAGTCGACTATATCTCCAACCTCAAAACTCCTCTCTACTTGGTGCTGGTCTGCATAGAGTTTCTACTGATTTTGTGCTTGTTGCATATTCTCCTTGAGCTCTTTCATGATATCCTGGCTCTCTTGCAACAAGTCCTTAGCTTTTGGTACTCTGCTATCACCAAGTAGCAAATCTGTGAAGCAAGGGGCATCATACCCATATAAGGCTTTGAATGGAGTCATCCTAATAGACATGTGATAGGTTGTGTTGTAGCAGTACTCCCCCAGGTGCAACCACTTAATCCATGCTTTCTACTACCTCGACACATAATTCCTGAGATACCCTTCCACCCATTTATTTACTCTCTGTCTGAGTGTTAGTCTGCGGGTGGTAACTGGTACTAGGAGTAAGTCCAGTGCCACACAATCTGAACAACTCCTACCAAAACAAGCTTAGGAACTTGTTGTCCCTAGTGCTCACAATGCCTCTGGGTATCCCATGTAATCTGAAAATCTCCCTAAAGAAAAGATAAGCTACGTGTACTGTTGTATGAGTCACTGATAGGGCGAAGAAATGCACAAACTTGATCATCCTGTCGACCACTACAAAGATGCAGTCCTTCCCCTATATTTTTGGTATCCCGGTGATAAAATCCATGGAGATTTATTCCCACTTCTGATTGGGAATTGGCAAAGGCTGTAGTAAGCCTACTGGATAAGTATGTTCATTTTTATTTTGCTAACAAATAGAGCACTCCCGAACATACTTAAGGACTTCATTGTTAAGTCCTTTCCATGTAAAACGTTCCCATACTTGCTTGTAAGTCTTGAAAAACCCGGAATGACCAGCCATAGGTGTGTCATGGAAAGTCCTTAGAATTTTGCTTTTGAACTGAGAGTTAGGCACCAGAAATATTCTATCCTTGTAAATAATCAAATCATTCACCACTAAATACCTGTCATCATGTATGGTGCCCTCTATGATTCCTGCTACCCAAGAATCCTTAGCATATTCTACTGAAATTGACTCTCCAATCAGCAAATATCTCCCCTAGCAAACACAAGTGGGGTCTCCTGGATAAAGCATCTGCAACTATATTCTTCTTACCTTTGACATACTCGATGTCAAAGTCATATGCCTAAAGCCGACTAACCCACTTCTGTTGTTGATCATTCAAATCCTTCTGGTTCATAAAATATTTAATGCTGTTATGATCCGTTTTTATAATGAATTTGCCACCAAACAGATAGGGTCTGAATTTGGCCAATGCATGCATTATGGCCAACATCTCTCGGTCATACATTGAGTAGCTCTTCTCCACACCCCTAAGCTTCTTGCTCTCAAATGCAATGGGGTGTTTCTCCTGCATCAATATTGCCCCTATTTCCTCTCCTAAGGCATCACACTCCAACTCGAATGGTTTGGAGAAATCGGGGATTGCTAACACTGGGCAGGTAGACATCAAATGTTTGAAGTGTTCAAAACACTTTTGTGTTGAATCTGTCCACACAAAGGCTCCCTTAGTTAAATTTGTAAGTGGAGCCATTGTTTGAGAGAAGCCCTTCACGAACCTCCTATAGAAGTCACATAGCCCAAAGAACCCCTTGAGCTGAGTAAGGTTCATCGGTGTAGGCCATTCCATGATAGTTCTGATCTTCTCTAGATCCACCCTCACACCATTTGCACTGATTATGTGACCCAGATAGAGCAATTCTGTCATGCCGAAGTCACACTTGGACTCCTTGGCATACAAGGACTCACTCTCTAAGATGCTCAAGACCTCCTCCAGATGCCTCATGTGCTCTTCCCATGTGCTACTAAAGATTAAGATGTCATCGAAGAAAATCAAAACAAACTTCCTCAACTGTTTCCTAAAGATCTGATTGATGCAGCTCTGGGAAGTAGTTGGTGCATTTGTTAACCCAAATGGCATCACCAAAAACTCGAAGTGGCCATAATGACATCTGAAAGCTGTTTTTTCTATGTCCTCTCTCATCCTGATCTGGTGAACCCTGACTTCAGATCTATCTTCGAGAAGTAACATGCCCCATGAAGCTCATCAATGTGGGGAATAGGATAGCTGTTTTTGATGGTTTTCTTATTCAAAGCTCTGTAGTCAATGCTCATCCGAATGGTCCCATCTTTCTTTTTGACACCAACTACCGCAGAAGCAAATGGGCTCTTACTTGGCTTGATGTGCCCCATCTCTAACAGATCCTTAATAGTCTTCTCTATCTCATCCTTGAGCCTCTTAGGATGACGATAGGTAGTAGTCATTACGGGCTTGGACTCGTCCTCAAGCTCTATGACATGCCCGATGCCTCTATCAGGTGGCACTCCTGGTGGTATAATCCCAAACACCTTGCTATGCTTGGTCAACAACCTCTGTATATCTATGTAATGTCCCCATTTCTGGGTCCTCTTGCAGTGCATTTGGAGATGACTTTCTAGGTTGGTGACAGCCTGATCAGAGGAGTATTTCGATGTCACCAATGTGTTTAGGTGATACAGTGGAGCTGTATGACACTTTTCAGAGAGATTTCGGACAACTTGTTTGTACTTACTATTTATAGTAAGTGCTTGCATGGCGACAATCTTTCTGGATTTTTTTGGGTTTGTTCTCTTTGGCCCTCGGAGAACACTGTTATTTATAGTGTCAGTCTAGCGTTGTTTTGGTGACTTGGCAGACATCCATTGGTTATCTCAGATGTTGCATTGAGCTCAGTGATATCAGCTGGTTTGCGGTGATGTCTTTCTAGGTGACTTCAAACTTTTGGGCCATACTTACTATTTTTAGTAAGTTAGGGTTTCTGTACATTTTGGGAATCTCAGAGTTGGATGTGAAACGTTTTGGCAAGACCTTTCCAACGGTCTATAGATCTCAGGATTCCGATGTGTTTTGAGCCTCTGTTTTAAAGTCCGTAAATTATTAATGTTTATTTAATATGGGACTTTATTATAAAGGGGATATAAGTGATCTTAAAGTATACTTTATAATATAAGTTAAAATGTCATTTTAAAAGGGGAGATATAAGTGACTTTTAAAGTATACTTAATTTTATAAAGTTGTGCACCAAAATTGAAAAGAATGAAAAGTGGGAAATGAAAGTAAATTAAATGAAATTAAAGTCAAATGCAAATTGAGAATTATAAAAGGGCATTTGAAGTTCATTTTATTCATTCTTGATATTACATTTTATGATTCTATTTGCTCTGCAAATGAGGGTTTGGAAGAAATATCCAGCCTTGGCTCTTGGTGACGGAAACCACCATTAGTTTCAGTCTTCCGCAGGTGTGAAAGATCACCCAAGGGGACTCTTGGGCAGCCATACTCAGTGGCTGTATTTGAGCTTCAGTTTGGTATCATTATTGACGGAGTTGGAGATACCAAGACATCTTATTGCAGTTTTGTTGCAGCTGAGAGAAAGTATTAGTGACGGATTGTATTGTAGATTTGAGAGGGTTTGGATGTTTTATTTGCTACTGTTCCTTTACCCAGGCCGTACCAACACCCAGTAGTGACGTGGGTCTTTGATAGCTACATCTTTGACGGAGTTTATGCATAGAGAACACTTGTGCGGGTTATTACTTGTAACTAGAGCAGCTGTATGCATTTCTATTGGTGAAAGAGATCAAGTTGTAACTTCATATTTGTTGTACCTTTCATTTTCAGACTTGCATTTTGTGAATAGCGAAGTGGGTATGTAAGATACTTAACTATTTTGGCTATCTATTTTTCTGGGTATTGATGTTTTAGATAATAGGGGATATTTTATGAACTGGGTTGTCAATAATCTGTGAAAATACTGAGTATCTAAGCTGATATAAACATCTGGAATTTTCAGCTATGTATTCCCTATGTAATGTTCAGTTTTGAGTTGAAAATTATTATTGCAATATCTTCTATTTTGCTGCATTATATTGTTGTATTAAACATTGCAAAAATATCAGAGAAAACCAAAACAAACTAAAACAAACAGGTAGAAATCTAGAGAATTAAATATCCTATCAGGGGTGGGATATTACAATCTGGATGATAGTCATCCTTACGGCTGTTGGGGAACCTTTGGCATAATTAGGCATTCAGTTGCCCACTCTACCTGGTCATGTCTCAACATTCTTTCCATTCTCTTAAGAGAGACTACTCGAGGTCCTCCATCTGATAGTGCTTTAAGAACAAACTTTTTGCCATTTGATTCAAACTTCATCTCTATATTTCTTAAGTTCATGGTGAACTCTCCAATGGTCATCATCCAATGCATGCCCAACACCACATCTGTGTCACCTATACCCACAATGTAGAAATCATCCTTGAGCTCATATTCTCCAAGCCGTATGCTCAACCCAGAAATCCTTCTGGTGCAAGTGAGTTTGAAGCCATTTGCTACCATTACTTTGAAGCCTTCAAACTCCTCTGTTTTTAGCCCTCGTTTGGCCACCAACCCCTCATCAATGAAATTATGTGTTGCACCTGTATCAATAAGGGTGATGATGCCCTGTCCCCCTAGGACTCTTCTAACTCTGAAGGAGCCAACTTTTTGGAAGCTAGAAAGTTGTGCCATCAGTCCCTCACTGTCACTACTGCTCTAGGATGCATTCTCATCATCACTATCCTCCTTGTCTGATGGCTGATCCGATTTTTATGAATTTGACTCCTCAGTTGAAAAGTACTCTATCTACTTTGCTTTGGCCTTGTTAAGGAACCTGTGTGAAGGATCCCATGGTTCCCTACAGTGGAAGCAAAGCTTCTTCCTCCTGTACTCATTAAGTTTATCATTGTTCAAATGATTAGTCTTCTTTCTTGGCTGATTGGTATCTTTTTGAAAAGGCTTTTTGTCCTTGTCCTTCCTGTATGAAAATCCCTTAGATTGAACTTTGCTTCGGGATGTTAAAGATTCCATATCTCTAGCCTTCCTCATAGCCTCGTGGAGAGAAGGTGGGTTGAGGTCCTTGATCCAACCCCATAATGGATCAGTGAGTCCATCAATGAAAAGAACCAATAACCTATGTTGTAAAATGTTCGTCACCATCATCGATAGCTTTTGGAACTCTAAGATATAACTCTACACCGAACCCCACTATTTGAGTTGAGTCAATTCCTTGAATTGCAATTCCGGGTCCTTGTCGAACCTGTCTATAAGACGACCGGTGAACTCTGCATAGGATGTGATCTGGTCTTGGCCCAAAGTAACCTTTCCATGGTGCCACCACTCATGGGCAATACCATCAAGATGTAGGGTAGCGTATGTAATGGCCTCCTCCTCGGGCATAGGGTTGAGCTGAAGGAAGTTATCCAGCTTCTGGACCCATGCTCTGGTTGTGGTCTTCCCTGACCCATCAAAGTAAGGTATGTTGAGCTTGTTCACCTTCTTCTGCAGCTCTATATTTTGTTGTCTACCACTACCCTTAGGTCTATGTTTCATCCTCAAGTCTGAGTACTCACGAAAGGACATCTCTGCTCTAAACTCCTCACTGGAAGCTCGCCAATCGCTGACAATAACATCCCGAAACTCCAACTGTGTAGGCTCAGGCTCTGGTGCATTGTTTCTAGGGGTAAAGGTAGGTATGCCTAGTTTATCATATGATGTATGATGGCTGCCTCGCCTGTTATTTACCACTGCTTCCCCCTCATTTCTCATATCCTCCTCATCTATGTGCCTGTTCTTGTCACCACCATTGTTCCTATCACCATCATTGTTCCTGTTCCTGTCATTGTTATTATTTCCAGGATTCCCGAAAACATGATTGGCCATCATCTCCATCATACGGTTAAAGTTATGTTGCATCTCTTTATGTCCCCTGGCCAAGTCATTCAGAATGTCACGGGTGCTAGGTTCTTCATGATCTCTGTCACCCATTTCCTCCATTGGAACTATAACTGTATCAGTACCTGCAAAAGGATCTATATGAGGTGGTATTGCAAGATCTGGCTGTGACCTGTTTCTCCGGAGGTAATATTGGTGTGTACCTGGCTGCATCATTCAATACCCACTCTGCATGTTTCAACTACTCTCATAGGATGGCAAGATTATCTGAGCTCTGATACCACTGTAATAGCCATTGTCCTGGTAGGGTTTTTTGCCAATGTTTTTTCATTTTCTCACTGCTGATTGTGTTTAGGGTTTTGTGTATAGTTTTTACATGTGATTTTTGCAGTTTGATGATGAAATATAAAGCATGCAACGAAACCCAGAAAAACTATAATAGATATGCATAAAATAATAAAGACCCAGATCATAATATCGCTCAAAATGAATTATAGTGACATACCCATTTGCATTTCTTCAACTTTGTATGTTTGTTGTACATGGACCAGCAATACAAAAGTTATGAAACACCTCCAGAATGCATACAAATGAATGTTCTCATTCGAACAATGATCTACAGTGCTATTTGTGTCTCTGTAAAATACCCTACTTAGATTGAATAAATTTTTTTCTTTTGCTGTCCCAAACTTAGATAAGATTTCTTGCAATAATTCACCACACAAACATCAAATATGAACAATATACAAATAAAACTTCAAACCATAGTTGAAAAACTTGGACTCGGCAAAAACTCGGCAAACCCAAAAATTTTAAAAACTCAGGACTCGGCAAAAACTCGGGGAAAAACTCAGCAATAACTTGTCAAATTTATCAAACATTTAAAAATGCATAATTTTTTAAAAATATTCTTAAAAAACACACATTTCTGAAATTGTAGAATGCAATGCTGATTTCCTTCATATATAAATCAATATTAAGAGTTTAATACATATCATAGACAAAAAAGAGTTCAACCTTCGAATACATATGAAATACCAGTTTGATAATACATATCATAGACCAAAAAAAGAGTTTCATTATCACTAGAAAATATATATCATAAATTTCTTCTACTACTAAAGCTCAAAAGAGTTTTGTTTCTCTTTGTGGGTGGTGTGGAAGTGGCTGGGCCTGGTATAGCTGGGGTATCCTCAACAAGATCCTCATCTATAGGATCAAGCGGTACATGTGAGGAACCCGCCCCTGATGGCACATCAATATCATCATCTGACTCTGTCTCTGATTCCTCATATGCTGCGACATTCACTTGCCATTCAGCAGTATCCCTCTCCATAGCAGCTATATCATCATCATCACGTGATGGATCATCATCAACATCCTCAGCAATCCAATCTGCATATGGATCAATGTCATCAAGGTTCAATGCCTGATATGATTCTTGGCCTTCTACCTTCTTCTCATGTAACCGAAGGTTGTACCGCACATAGACAAGGTCATTCAAACGCTTTTGAGTCAACCTGTTGCGCTTCTTTGTGTGAATGGCCTCAAAAACACTCCAGTTGCGCTCACAACCGGATGCACTAGAAGGCTGGGATAAAATTTGGATTGCTATCTTTTGAAGATTAGGCGTTGAGGAACCATAATCATCCCACCATAAATTTGCAAGGATAACATTTATAACTTTGTAAGGATTTTAGTAAACTTAAAAATTAAAATAAATAGTAAATGAAAAATAAACATATGTTTTTTACCTGGTTGCAGAGTGGATCTCCTACGAATGGCATCTCTTGAAGAAAAAAAAGGCCCATCCGCATTCTTATAGGCCTGTAACTCATCGAGTATGATGTCTCGAAGGTTATCATCAAAGACCAACCTCTCCATGCATGTGTTCGAGCCAAGCTTAACCTCTGCATCTGCTTTGAATGAAGAGAAGAAAAACGCGGGGTTCAAATAGTAACCAACAACATGAATATGTTGGAGTTGTCGATTCCACCTCCGATCAATATTGCGCCATATGGGTTCATATTTTGTTTTATTCGATCCATACAAATGTTGAATGGCCTCTTTGGCCTTATCCATGGCCTCATATTGATACCCCATGGGCTTTTTATCCCCATCCACCAATCGTAGAACCCTAACCAACGGTTCTGACATCTAAATCAATAGTGGATGAAAATAAAATTAGAGAATTATAGTAATTGAAATTCAATGAATATAAATATAAATTTTTTACAAAATCAACAAATTTTAACATTAGCAAATAAAAAAATAAATAAAAATTAGTGTTTGAAAACTTACCTTGATGATCTCCTCCATGACTTTTTCCATGTCACCATCATAAACTTCTTTCACGACCCTCTCTGCTTCCGGCTTCCTATGATAAGGAGTCTCCAACCACCTTTCACACACAAACATGCACCTAAGGTGGGGCAATAATGCTACTATATTCTGCAAGGTAAGGAAATTAGTGGCAAAGCGTGTGACTCTTGATCGTGTGAGCTCCTTGCCACCAGTGTACTCACTCATAAGATTCAGGACCCATGTGTGGTTGTCGATTTATTTTGTGATATTTCTTGCCTCTTCAACCACATTCTTCACCCATCTTATTTTTCGAATGTCCTCAAGAAGGTCAATACAGTGGGCAGCACAAGGGCTCCATAAAATTGTTGGATGCCTCGCCTCTAGAAGTCTACTGGCTGCCACATATGCAGCTGCATTGTCAGTCACTATTTGGACAACATGTTCCACTCCTACCTCCATCACCACCTCATCCAACAAGTTGCACAAGGTTTCTACATTTTTTATTTGATTGGAGATATCAACTGATTTTAAAAAGACTAGCTGCCCCACTGAAGCCACTAAAAAATTGATGAGAGTCCTGTTCCTGGTATTTGTCCATTCGTTAGATAAAATAGTGCAGCCTTTTCTTTCCCAAATTTTCCTCTGATCCTATACTAGTAGATGTGTGTGTTCGACCTCCTCCTACAACAATGGGCCACTCAACTCATAACGACTTGGGGCCTTGAACCCCTTACATGCCACAGTCAATGCAGTGACCAAGTGCTCCCAATAAGGACTCGAAACGACATTTAAGGGAATATTGTTGTAGTACCAAAATCGTGCACATGCCAACTTCGCCTCACGATGCACCTCTCTATTCCATGTATTTGCAAGACCATCCAATGAAGGTTGCACACCAAGAGTGTTCTGAGGAACAAAAAAGCTATCAAGCTCTTTGCCTGATTGTCGTATCTATGGCCCAATTGAAGGCGTAGAAGAGGCCTCTATAGTTACACCTCTATAATCTGATCCTGTAGAACTCAAATCTCGGTTTGGGGCTGCCATTGCCTCTACTGCTCTCTTTTTAGCTTCTTTCTTTTGTTGATAATCCATAAGGAGGACATGTGCCTCCCTCTAAACCTCCACAGGAACTTTGTCACATATCTCAACATCATTGCAAGGGACCTGTGCAAGGTGGTATTTAAGTCGATTAACACCTCCGGACATATGTTTAGTGCACTGGATACAAATGATATCTCCTCGCTTTGGACCTGGTGTCCCATGTTTCCAGCAAGGGTCCTTAGGTTTGCTACCGCTTCTTCTACCTCCAGTTCCACTTGCAGAAGCCATAAGTTATAACTTGTTACCTATCAAAAAAGAGAACAAAAACAGTTCAATTAAAAATTTAAATTTGACAATAACACAGTGGACTATTGTATAGCTGTATTTTGACATTTTTGCTATAAAAACAATCGAAATTATAAAAAGACTGTATGATCATGATGTATCATATGAAAGGAGAGATTTTGGACGAACTGTCATAATTTATATTTTTATATAGGATTACGATATATTTATTATTTATAATATTATATTATAAATTTATAAAATAATAAAAGTTATAAAACAATAGAAATTTTAAAAAGACTATCATATGAAAGGAGAGATTTTGGACGAACTGTCACAATTTATATATGTTTGTATATAAATTGTGACAGTTAAATTATATATAAATTGTGACTGTATATAATTTATAAAATTTCGATTGTAAAAAATTTAAAATATTTAATAGTTAAATTTTACAAACTTAAAATTTAAAAAAAAAGACTATCATATGAAAGGAGAGATTTTGGACGAACTGTCAAAATTTATATACGATTATGATAAGATTCTAAGAATATCTTCATAATCGTACATAAATTTTGACAATTCATCCAAAATCTCTCCTTTCATATGATAGTCTTTTTATTTATAATCGAATATAAAATTTGGCAGTTCGTCCAAAATCTCTCTTTTCATATGATACAGTCTTTTTAAAATTTCGATTGTATAAAAATTTAAAATGATACAGTTTGAACTTCGAACTTCGTTGGCTCTCCTTTCATATGAAATTTTTAACCTTCGAATCTCCTGCAACGGATTCTTACCTTTCGAATCTCGCCATTTGTCGGGTTTCCTCGCCGTTTGTCGCGCGCACTAGGGTTCGTCGCCGTGGAGGAGACACAACAAAACAAAAACAAACTAAAAAAAAAACGCTTTTAGGTTTCAATTTATATCTTTTTAGGAGCCGATTTTTGCAAGTATAAATTGCGCGGAATGGGCGACTTTGGCGATTTTTGCAGATATAAATCGCCGCGAGTTATTGCAAAAACTCGGGCCGAGTTTTTGCAGGTATTACTCGCCGTCGAAACTGCATCGCGGGTACTCGCGAGTCACCCGATTTTTTGGTGGGTTTTTCAACCTTGCTTCAAACCCATAAGTCTTCGACTTTATTGCAGCCTTCAAATGAAAGTTATACAATTACTTATTGGCTGGAAATGATGACAGCCACAGTCTGATTTATATCAGACCTTATTTATGTACAAAAAATGCATGCAAATGGATCAAATATTGCATAGGAACAATGCCAAATCCCTCTACAATGTTTATCACTTCAATTCACTCAGCTGGGCCTTTGAAATGGACTTAAATCTTGACTGTTCATGACTGTAAATTCACTGTAGCAGCAACTATAATTCTGATTTTCACTCAGCCATAAGGAAAATGATAAAATCTTTCAAACTATCCACTTCCCAAGCAAGCAATGGGTTCCTCAATGATGTATTTGTCTTCTATTGTCTTCAAACTTTGAACTCCTTCATGAAACCAAGCAATAAAACCCTGTAGATGAATATATCAGGTGGCTGTCATAAAATTTAGTCAATGCAAATATGCCAAATATCTTGCAAATCACTTCAAAACCTAAATCGACTACCTTGGTTCAACTTCACGATCACCAAGGATTTGATATGACATGAAATAACTCTCCAAACTCCTCAAATCAACCTGCAATTCACACAAATGGTGAAATCTGAATGATAGCACCTCACAATTTGTCATGGGAACATCACCACAACACTCAAGGGAGCATCACCTTGAGAAACTACTAGAAAATGCAATTCCCAGCAATAAACAAACAATATCAAAGCTTACCAAGTGATCAAAAGTTGTGAAATGAAGTTGGAAGGCTCTATTTATGCTCCTCATGGCTGGACGTCCCACTCCTTAAGCAATTTTGCAAACATTTTGAAGTCCACCAATAGAATTCCTTCCAAATGAAATATTTTAAATGCATGGCATTGTCAAAACAAGCATTTGAAATCAATCTTGATTATTTTAAATGCATTTCATCTTCCATATCGATTCTCCATGCAAAAACGTCCCTCCTTCCTTGAGCGGTGGTCATCATAGCATGCTTTCATTTACTCCTTTTAGCTGGGCGAGTAGACACATCAGCTCATATGCAATTCATTCAATAAAAATCTCTCTTAGAGTTGCCCGATTTGATGACACATCATTAGGCGATTGATCCTTGGACGTTTGGCATTGATTTGAAGTGTTTTGCATTTAAAATCCTTCTCATTATAGCCGTCGATCCTCTACTTGGCCGTTGGCACTCCTAGCAATGAAAACAAATCTTTATTCAATGATAATCGTTCCTCCTTGAAATCGATTGACATTTTTAACAATGAAAATCTTATCTTTTGCTTGCATCGATTTTCCTATCGGCCATTGGCTCTTCATACAATGGAAGTTTGTTATTTGTTTAACACATGATCCAATGAAGTCCACAATGCTTAGGCATTGGCACCTAAACCCATGCAAAATCTCAATCGATTGCACATGATCCCATGCAATCCTCTAGATGTTGGCACAATCCACTATCCAATTCCAATCGGTGGCACATGATCCCATACAACATTTGAACTTGCAATTCTTTATTGGACGAATGGCTCCAAATCCAATATATGCACCTTATCCACACAAACCAACTCAACTTGGGCGTTAGAAATCGACATAGAAAAATGTAATTAAAGATTCCATTTTCCTTGTCCACTTGGCATGAGTCGATCCACTAGAGATAATAATGAAAATACAATTTTGAATATTGTATTTTCCATAGTACCAATCTCTATCCATTAGAAGAACTTGAATATTTGGCTAAATAAAATAATATCTCTTGGAAATACTTAACCAAAACCAAATAAAATACTAGTTAAGCCAACATTCCGGTTCTCCATGCTATAAAAACAAGCTCAAACCGAAAATCATAACTTAGCTCAAAATGGGGACATTACAAGTCCTTCCACCCCAAGATTGCTTTCCCCAAGCAATCGAAAGTGCCAAATGAGAATCAATGAATACCAGGATCTCAAACCCATCTAATCTGTCCATACAAACTCACACATACCATTTGAAAGATGTTGATGAAAGAGATCCTGGGACCTCTTCCACTGTCGCACAATGATGCAAACATATCTATGTCGATGTAGGTGCCAATCATGAAGATGTAGATGCCATACACAAATGTATCCATCCCTCTTATTTTGCTGTCATAAATCATAACAGCGGTATGTAATATGAAAATATCATCCAAAATGATATAAAATGTGCCATCCCAAGTGTATGAAGATAGAAAACCACCACTAGACCAAACCACATACTCTCATATGGAACTCTCATCAATATAAAATTGTGTCAACTCAATGGTTTGACCTAGCTCATCAAAAGGAACCAATGTACCTTGCAAATCTAAATTACCTCCATCTTCATTGCCACACACATACTGTTGTACCTGTTGATGATTGTTTTTAGACAAGTCAACAATAGAGTAAAACACTAAGTCTCTCACTGTCTCTTGAATAAAGCTCTCCACAAGCTAAGCTATGTGATCCGGTGAAGTAACTTCAAGGTCCCTGTTCTTATGATTTGTGATGGATAAAATCAGTGATTACATGTGATCTTGTTGATAATCACAAAAGGACTTATGCTGACTTCTTCATATTTCACTTAGTTTATTTCTCCTTTCGGTGTGGATGAAGTATACACGATGCATCAATGATAAAAAAGGGAAAAAGATAAGGGTTGATAGAACTAATCTAAGGTCAATGAAGCAATGATGATGTATAAATAGACAAACTCCTTAATTAACCTAACTCCACTTCGCCAAGGATGCCTACAACTACATGAAGTTGGTGCAATCTCCTAAAGATAGCGAAAGGTTTTCAAATCATGAAGGCTTATATAAGCACCCATTGGACGGCGCAACTCAAACAAGCATCCACAATTGAACTTAAGCAAATGATGAGGCTCAGACTAGCTTTACACAACACTTCACCAACGATGAATGTTAAAAGCATGAGCTAGGAGTTGATCAAATATTCAATACAACATACATCATATCAATGAACTGCTAATCTACTTCTAATCTACTTTGAAACATCTCTCCACTTCATCAAGATACAAGAAACCATGTCATTCCACAAGACAACACTTAACACCAAATAAGCTCCAATGTCTTTGCATTAATCTTGGGAAATATTTACAACTTCAAATACTCTCAAAGAATTTCGAGAGTCTCTTCTATTCTACTCTACTCTCCTACCAGCTGAACTACTATTGATGATCTTACAAATGAGGCAACAAGGCCTTTTTATAGAGGTCCGGAATTACAATGAATGACCTGGATCAATTCAAGTAGCCAAGGGCCTAGATCATGACACCTCAACAGGTAGTTACAACAACTTGCTATTTTTAGTACATAAGAGTGGCAATGAAGGCACACTTTCCAAGAAGATAAAGATGAAATGGAATCTTTAGAGCATCTTCCACATAGACGTCCTTCTTTGGCTTCTTGTTTGTTGTATATACATTGAATATAGTCAGGCGATGTGGCAACATTTGATTGGCTTGATGATGTACATGCCACATAGGTGCCATCTCAGCATGTCTTATGGATTTCAACTATTTATTCA
Source organism: Cunninghamia lanceolata (assembly GCA_027924645.1). Classification (NCBI taxonomy): domain Eukaryota; kingdom Viridiplantae; phylum Streptophyta; class Pinopsida; order Cupressales; family Cupressaceae; genus Cunninghamia; species Cunninghamia lanceolata. Next base: position 8,905,541 of record BSBN01001373.1, read on the forward strand.
CTTTGCTCTGTGGGCATATTCCCAAATTGTATCATCTGTATGATGTCTTCGATATGATTGCTTTGAATGAACTTGTATGTTTTGGATGTATCTTGTTGACTTTGCCTTGTTCATTGTAAGTAGGATATGTATGATGCTTGTAGCTCATTTGTCTAACTCTGTTCTTCTTCTTGCAGGGTATATGAATGATCTTCCTTGATACTTCTTGGAGAGAGTAGATATCGATGATAACACCTTCTTTACATGTGGAGTAGATGATGATATTTTATTGATAAGAGACTTCTTGGAGACTTGAAGTTATATAGAACTTGAAGCTTTAAATGGATGAATGTCTTCGAACATAATGCAATTGATGAAGTGTACTTGAAGTGACCCTTGGAAGTGGTGTTTCCTCTGCAACTTGAAGATGATTTAGGTGCTTGCTCTTGAAATGACTCCTTAACTTCACCAACGCTCCTACAATACAACAAGGAAACAATGTCAATTATTTGATAAACATCTTATAACATGAAAGGATCATCTTTAAACATCTAAATAAACCTTTCTCTAGTCTAGGCGCATATGCTAGTCTACAGGGGGGCAAAAAATTTCTCATCGAACCCACTCAAAAGTGCTATCTCATGTAAATTCTTTATAGGCGCTCATTTAGGTTGCAGAAGAGTAAAAATGTGCCTAGATTCTTTTAGCCTCAAATTTGTCATTTTAAACTCTCCACATTGTAAGGCACGCTTTGTGATGATTGAGGTGGAAATTTGCGCCTTGTCCTATGTTAGCTTCCAAACTTTCCAAGTAAAATGCTTCAAATCCCTCTTAGGCACAATATGAAGGTTGTAGAGATGTGCATTAGCGCCTTCATGTGAGTAAGAGTTTACTCCAAGTTAGGCGCATATCTAAGGTAAAATGAACTGAAAAGTGCGCCTAAAACACTTCATGCTTGTTGCACAAGCTCTAATGACTTCAACTTCATGTTTAAGATGTTTTAAAGACTTTCCATCTTAGGCGCCTATTTAGATGGTCATGAATCATACTTCTATGAGCAAGGCGCTAGATCTAGTTTATATAGACATGAATGTGCGCCTAGATATTTTTGACTTAATTTCTTGGCTTTCTAAGACTTTCAATCACTCTCTAAGCCTCTAAGAAATTCACTCATCCTTCATATGCTAGATTTCAAAGTTTCATTGCTTCCTTCATGTAAGGCGCCAAAATGGATGTTATGAGTAGGAAATGGCGCCTTAGTATACTTAGCTTACTTCTTGGCAATTTGATGGCTTCAATCACTTGTTCACCTAAAGGAGATCACTCTACACTTAGGCGCTAGATCTTAGGATTTATAGCATTTTCCTTCAAGGCGCCAAAATGGGGTTATTTAGCCACAAAAGTGCGCCTAACTTAAGATGCTTATTCTCCTTTCACTTAGGCACTGATTTGTGATCCCTTCAACATGAATTTGCGCCTTAGACTAAATGAGTGTTTCCTTCACCTTTTATGTGTTCAAATCATTGCAGATGTTCCTAAAGACTTCACCCAAGCCAACAACTCTCAAAGCTTGTATATTCAAGTGGATTTCCTCCTAGGCGCATATTTGAGGTCACACAGAGGAAATTGGCGCCTTATCTTGATGTTCTTCATTCTTTGGCATTTTTAAGGCTCCCAACACTTGTTGACATCCTTGTGAGATTATTTCATCCTTAGGCGCTCATAAGAGGTTATTCATTCATTCTATTGCCAAGGTGCCAGAATGAGGTTGAGGAGAGGCAATAATGCGCCCTAACTTGAAGGTAATAATCAAGTTCAATTTGGAGGTTTCAATGCAACACAAATGTATCTAGAAAACTCTCTACCTCAAATAACATCAAATTTCATATTTTCATGCCTCCTTTTGCTTAGGCGCAATTTGTCATTGGTTGAAACATCCCTTTCATGCTAAGGGGCAATTTGAGGTTTGAAGCTTAGGCGCACTTTGTTGATGGTTTGAACATGAAAAGGCGCCTAGACTCTAGGATCACTTTCTTGTCGGATTTTCAATGTTTAAGGCCTTCCAACTTCAATTCCAATCAAGGCGTTTTAGTTTTAACCTCTCCTTGCTCAAGGCGCACATTTGGGTTTCTACCTTAGGCGCACATTTGGGCCTCTGCAAGTGGGAAAATGTGCCTAAACTCTTAGAGCAAATATTGCGCTTAGAAATGTAAGTCCCCAAGGTAAGGTATATTGAAAAATATATTTAAGTATAAGTTTGAGATAGGTCTCGGATGCACCGGATTTAACATGCAAATTCTAGATTTTGAGGGATCCACCAGATTTTAGACTTAGCCAATTTGCAAGATTTTCAGGATATCAGACTTAGTCATTTTTCAGGGTCTTAGAACATACATCAGGATATCAGGGGACTATGGGACTCACACACTACTGACTTCATCATTAAAAAGTGCTAAGACATCATCCAAGACTCAATGCAAAGCATAAGAGCTCAAAAAAAGGGGGTCCCCATTTGCAATGGGGCGATGTGTGATTAGGTCACAATAGTACCCAATCAAATTTTTTGCTTCATTAAGGCATTTTGTAAGAGTCTAGAAAATTTTGTTGTCAAGAAGTCAAAATTTCTAAACATAGACATCAATTTAGGTTTTCTGGGTTTCTTGAAATACGAATGTTGGCAAAATTTTCTAAAAATAGAAAGTTTCTAAAAATAGAATCTCTGATTCAGGAGTCCTGCCTGATTCTGATTGGCTGATATTGCTTCACGATCAAAGTGGTCTAGACGAAATCTACAAAAGGTCGAGTTTTCTCTACTGGGTCAATTCTGCTTTTTTAGAAGGTGAAGCACGAACTCTGAGGCCATTAATGGAGGAAATTCATCTGCCAGGGGTCAGTTTCTATAATAACCTACACCTATTGTTCTTTTGATTTATCTTTATTTAATGTTATATTTTTTCTTTTTCTGAGATCTTTCAGAACTAGATAGAAGATGTAGAAGGGGGGTTTCGTTTTCTTGAGATGTATATGCCAGAAATACAAAGAAAGATAACATGCAAATGAAACCCAGAAAAGCTATGATAGATATGAACTAAATAATCAAGACCCAGTTCATAGAATGGCATAAAACGAATTACCATCACATACCCATTTCAAAATAAGCACTTTTAGATTTCTGCTGTTGACGAACCAGCAACATGATAATGGAGTTTTGCATTAAATGTATCAGCAGATGCAAGAAAACAATCTACATTCATCAGCATGGGCCCATAGGCCAAAATCGACCCAAAAGCAAGAGAGAACAGCTCCAACAAACTCCAAAATGGCTACCCCAAGTAATACGGCCCAGCAAGGAAGGTACGACCAACAAGTAGATGTACGACCAGCAAGGAGGAAAGGAAATGCAGCCTCAACTCTCCTCAAATGTGCAAGAAAAATCAGCCTCCTCCATGTTCTCTCGGCTGCACCAAAAATCTATGAAGATATATCATGGAACCTCTCCAAAACTTTGTCAAAGTGTGTCCAACTGAAGCACAAATACAACCACTGAGTATGGCTGCTCCAAAATCCCCATGGGTGATCTTTCACACCTGCGGAAGATTGATACCAATGGTGGTTTTTGTCACCAAAAGCCTTGGCTGGAAGAAATCCCCCAAACCCTCATTTGTAGAACAAATAGAAGCATAAAATGTAATATCCAGAATGAGCAATGCCTTTAACTTTTTTTTTGCCTTTATAATCTTTCCTTGAGGGTCAACCCCTTTTGGGAGGGAAATAACTTTTCAATTCTTTATTTTATTTTCCCCTCATGAGGCGTCCAAGTCCATGGGTGACTTAAATTTGCCTTTTTAATAATTTTCCACTAAGCCACCACTTTAATATAAAGTCCAAGCAATTAAATATAAATATTAATTTACAGACTTTAATTTGGAAGGGCAAACGTACTCAAAATCTGACGAGCAATAGACTGTTGGAAAGGTCTCATTGAAACGCTCCACCTCCAATAATGAGTTTCTCGAAATAGCCAACTTCACGACTTAGTAAGAATAGTAAGTCCCAGCTAGAATGTTAGAAACCGACGAAACGAACTCCCAGAGTTCCCTAACCACATTTGTTAGTCTACGAGAATCGAGTATAGACTAACCCCACTAGGAAAGGGGACATTACAGTCCGCCCTCCCCAAGATTGCTTGCTTCAAACAATTTCAGATCTGGATGCAACAAGATTTCTTCATTCTCCCATGTAGCATCCCTCTACCGGCAGGTTCTTCCACTTCACCAAGTATTCCCTGATGACCCTCTTCCTCAGTGTACGTTCCTTGGTGTCAATGATGGCCTCAGGTATCAAAACCAACTTCCCCTCTTCATCAAGAGGAGGCAACTCTGTAGAAGGTATCACATTGTGCCCTAGTGTCTTTTTAAGGCGTGACACATGGAAGACATTATGAACTCTGCTTTCCGTCGGCAATTCTAACTCGTAAGCCACCTCTCCAACCCTCCTGGAAACCCTGAATGGACCATAATACCGTGGCTTCAACTTCTTTGCACCACTCCTCTTAAGAGTAGATTGTCTGTATGGCTGCAGCATAAGGTACACCATATCGCCCACCTCAAAAGAACGCTCAACCTTGTGCTGATTTGCATACTGCTTCTGCTGGTTCTGCACCTTCTGAATGTTCTATTTCAAAGACCTCATGATGTCCTGACTCTCCTACAAAAGGTCTTTAGCCTTAGGTACTCTGCTATCCCCAAACAACAAATCCAAGAAACTGGGAGCCTCGTACCGATAAAGTGTTGTAAATGGTGTCATCTGGATGGACATGTGGTAAGTGGTGTTATAACAATACTCTTCCAAATGAAGCCACTTGACCCATGTCTTCTATTGCCCGGCTATGTAATTCCTGAGGTATCCTTCCACCCATTTATTAACAATCTCAGTCTGTCCATCAGTTTGGGGGTGGTAGCTTGTGCTAGGAGTAAGCTCTGTCCCTGTCAATCTGAAGAGCTCCTACCAAAAATTGCTAAGGAACCTGCTCTCCCTGTTTCTCACAATACTCCTGGGCAACCCGTGAAGCCGGAATACCTCTCTAAAGAATAAATCAGCAACCTGAGCTGTTGTATAAGTGGCTGAAATGGCAAAGAAATGGGCAAACTTCGTCATCCTGTCAAGCACTACAAAGATGCAGTCCTTGCCTTGGGCCTTTGGCAAGCCAGTTATGAAATCCATCGATATACAATCCCACTTCCTCTCGGGAATGGGTAAGGGCTGCAATAATCCACCTGGGTAGGAGTGCTCATGTTTGCTCTGTTGGGATACTGGACACTCCCGCACATACTTCTGTACTTCTAACTTGAGGCCTTTCCCAGTAAACCTCTCTCTAACCTGCCTGTAGGTCTTGTAGAATCCTGGATGCCCTGCCATAGGCAAGTTATGGAAAACTCTCAAGATCTTCTGCTTCATAGCAGAAGCTGTCACCAGAAAGATCCTCCCCTTGTAAATGATCAAATCATTTACAATAGTGTACTTGTCATCGTAGATAGTGCCATCCATAATCTCAGAGGCCCACTTATCCTTTGCATACTCTGCAATGATCATATCTCTCCAGTCTTCTGCAATCTCTCCTAAAGCACACAAGTGTGGTCTTCTAGATAAAGCGTCAACAACTATATTCTTCTTCCCTTTGACAAAAACAATGTCGAAGTCATATGCCTGTACCTTGCTGACCCACTTTTGTTGCCAGTCATTTAGGTCCTTCTAACTAAGGAAATGTTTCAGGCTATTGTGATCAGATTTAACAATGAATTTCCCTCCAACTAGATACTGCCTGAATTTAGCCAATGCATGCATGATGGCTAACATCTCCTTATCGTAGATACTATAGCTCCTCTCAGGACCCCTTAACTTTCGGCTCTCAAAAGCAATAGGGTGCTTGTCCTGCATTAACACTGCACCTATGCCTTCTCCTGAGGCATCACACTGAAGCTCAAACGGCTTCGAAAAACCAGGAATGGCCAAAACTGGACAAGTGCTCATCACCTCCTTAAACTTGTTGAAACATTGCTGACCACCATCTGACCAAACAAAAGCTCCCTTCCATGTCAAATCTGTGAGTGAGGCCACTTTCTGAGAAAATCCCTTCACAAACCTGCAGTAGAATCCACAAAGACCAAAGAACCCCTTGAGCTGAGAGAGATTCTTGGGTGGTGGCTAGCTCGAATCTTCTCTGGATCCACACGGACACCCCCTGCACTGATGATGTGTCCCAAGTACAGCAACTCTGTCACACCAAACTCACATTTTGACATTTTTGCATATAGGGGCTCCTGCTCAAGTATACCCAGCACAATATCCAGGTGCTTCAGATGATCCTCCCAAGTCTTGCTGAATATGAGTATGTCATCAAAGAATATGAGTACAAACTTCCGCAACTACTCCCTGAAGACCTTATTCATACAAGACTGAAAAGTGGCAAGTGCATTGATTAAGCCGAAAGGCATAACCAGAAAATCAAAGTGCCCATAGTGGCACCTGAACGCTGTCTTCTCCACATCCTCCTCACGTACCCAAATCTGGTGGTACCTTGACCTCAAGTCTATCTTGGAGAAATAACATGCACCATGCAGCTCATCAATAAGCTCATCAATCCTGGGGATGGGATACCTGTTCGTAATAGTCTTCTTGTTCAGTTCCCTGTAATCAATACACATCCTGAGTGTACCATCCTTCTTCTTGCCCAGAACAACAAAAGAAGCAAAAGGACTCTTACTAGGCCTGATGTGACCCATCTTGAGAAGCTCCTGAATGGCCTTCTTGATCTCATCCTTGCATCTCTTAGGATGTCTATAGAGAACGGTGATCACTAGTTTGGCCCCCTGCTCCATCTCTATAACATGCTTAAAACCCCTGTCAGGAGGTCTACCTGGAGGTATATCACTAAACACTTTGGAGTGCTTAGTTAGTATCGACTGAATCTCCATTGGATAATCCTGTTTCTGTTGTTTTGGTGCCTCTGGCATCACAAGAATCTCAGCTGCCAGCTACACATGATCATGCCACAATATCCTCTCCATCCTCCGAATGGACACTGCTCTCAGACCCCCATCGAACATTCCCCTCAAAATATATTTCTGACTATCTACTTCGAACTTCATCTCCATGGTTCTCAAGTTGAGGGAAAACTCACCTATCATGTGTAGCCACTTCATTCCTAGGACTACATCCATGTCACCCATACCAACCACATAGTATTCGGCTTGGAACTTGTAGTTATTTAACCTAATGGTTAAATTGGGAATCCTTCATTTGCAAGTAATGACAAACCCATTTGCAACTCTGACTTTGAATCCCTCAAACTCTTCTGTTTTGAAACCCCTCCGTGCCACAAGCCCCTCATTAATGAAGTTGTGGGTGGCACCTGTATCTAGCAAAGTGGTCACTCTCTATCCCTCCAATACTCCCCGTATTCTGAAGGAACCCTTTTTCTGAATAGCAAAGATATGTGCTATCGGAACATCCTCATCATGCATATTCTGAACATCTTGCACCTCCTCTAGTATATTCTCCACATCGCTGTCCTCCCTATCACTCTACTGCCCTAATTGCTCTAAAGCTGCCTCCTCAGCAGAATAATACTCCAATTGTTTTGCTTGCCCCTTCATTGGGCACTTGTGGTTAGGATCCCATGGTTCTTTGCATTTGAAGCATAGTCTCTTCCTTCTATACTCATTCAATGCATCATCATCTAATCGAGGCCCTAGTTTCCTCTGTGGGAAGGTGTCTCGTTGCTGCATGGGCATCTTGTCCCTTTGTGGAGGAAAAGGTTTGGAGATGAACTGTTTCCTAGGCACAACAAACTCTATACTTCGTGCCTTCTTAATAGTCTCCTGAAGTGAAGGTGGGTCAAATGCCTTAACCCAACCCTTAAGTGGTTCCATTAGTCCCTCCATGAATGGGACTACAAGTCTCCTCTCAGATATGCTGGGAACCGTCACACTGATTCTCTTAAAATCTAAAATATATCCCTCAAGCGACCCATACTGCTTCAATTGCGTGAGCTCTCTAAACTGCAACTCTGGGTCCTTGGTATCAAACCTCTCGATGAGTCTGTTAGTGAACTCATTGTATGTGGTGATAAGGCTATGGCCTAAAGTGATCGACCCATGGTACCATCACTCATGTGCTTGTTGTCTCTCAGATTTGCACCCTTGCTGAGTTGTAAAACTTGGCAATCTGAAGAAACATGGGATCTTTCCAGGTCTATGGGTCACCTGTGATGGAAAGAACCTCTGGAGAAGGCCGGCTTCCTAGCTGGTTATCACCTAAAATCTACTGGATTTGTAGGAAAAAAGGAGAAGGAATGCTTTTGAAAATGAAAGTTAAAACTAGAAAATGTGAAAATAAGGGTGATTCACCAAACTTGATATGGTTAATGAAACTCAGACCTGCATACACTTGGCCACAGACAACAGAAAATAAACCTGCACAACCTATCACTATATGTTTGCAAAAACACTTAACAAAGAGGCCTAATTGCATTAAATACTTTAAAAGGAAGCTAAACTTCACAGTTTAAAAGCCTTATAACACTTTAAGACACAATTTGCAACTTGCATAAACACAGCTTCTGCAGAAAAGGGTATTGAAACATAAGACAGGGTCACAAGGAAACAAAATACCTCACAAATGACTTGATCAAACACTTGATAACACCCAATACTGCAAAACAAGAAGGCAAAATTGGACTATCAATGGTATCCAAGGTGTTCTCTGTATTTCATATGCCAAAAGAGTTACAAAAACATGCTCAAACTGAGTAGGATTGCAAAAAAATCACTAACTCCAGAATGTACATGGAAATAACTCCCTACAAAGAGTCAAATGAATGACTATATACTCTCCAAACAGCTGCAATGAGATAAAGATGAGCCATCTCCATTTTCGTGTATCTCATAAATATGCCCAAAATATCTGCCTAAAGTCTTCCACAATGGGCTTCCAATGCAGAAATAGTCAAGGCATGCCATCAATAATCATAAAAGCACTTGAAAATGTCTTTAAATGCCTTTAAATGATCTTTAAGGCCATTGAAAATAAGTCAAATCTATGCAAACTCCTCAACCTGTTTGTCAACTTCACCCTGCAGCATCATAAATGTCTGATATTTTCACAATAAATGACATAAATACACAATTTTTCTGCATTTATCAAACATTGACTAAGAGGTTTATAATTGCACCACTTAGTTAATGTTTTTACATTCCAAATTTTATACAAACCTATGCAAAAAAAAGGCATTTAGGACAACATTTAATTTCCCGATTTTGCATAGTTTGGGGACCAATTAAATGTCGTGAAAGAACGACAAAGTAATCAATGAGACTTACTTTGCCATTTGTGATAATCTGCCTAATATTGCCTCTCTGCATTTTATTACAAATGATAAAGTAATTCATAACTAATTACTTTATCGTTTGTTCACAACATTTAATCTATCCCTAGATTATGCAAAATTGAGAAAACAAATATCCATAGCTCCTAGACAAAACAACACGACTCACACACCTGCATCATATTACATGTCACAAGGTCACATCAAAACATCTCATGGCTTGTCAAAATACCTTACAATCCCTAGCCATTCCTATATACATACATATATTGTATCATCAATTTGTAAGGTCCTAAGCAACACATTTTTAAAATGACCCTTATGTCTCCCTACACATCACAATGCCTCACATGCATTATTTCATCCACCTTGTGATTATAATAAAACATACCTTGCAAGATATAATACTCGGCCTTATGCATTTATAATGTTTATTGACTTGACTTGAAAGAGAATCGAAAGGCTGAAAAATGTCTCACGGCCCCATGATGTATCATTACTAGTTTGGAAGACATGAAGTCTTGACCACGTCGCATAAATGGATTGCAATGATAATAAAAGAAAGTCAAAAAAAATTGAGAAAGAAACCCATCATGACTAATTTGACCAAAAGGAGGTGAAAACCCTAAGAGTCTCATTTGGCATTTTGTTCTTTACTCGCTGCCCTGCTCGATCGCCGCCATAGAGAAAGGATTTGAAGGCAAAAATGCACGATTCTGGTCTATTTTGGGTTGATCTAGTCGATTTTTTGAGGAAAAACGCAAGGTATTTTGTATCTAGTTGAGGCTTTGACTCTTTGAAATCAATTTTTTGGGCCGATTTTAGGCCTTTGTGGTCGCGTTTTGACTGTGTTTTGATGCATTTTTTGCTCTTTTCCTGTGGCCGACCACTTTCACACTTGCTTTCACTGTGTTTGAGACCATATGAAGGTCGCTTGAGGAGAAAAAAAAATGTGATTTTACACAGCAAATGGCAGAAACCACAAAGGTAATCCCTCACTGTCAATTTTCTTTCATTTTTTCTGATTCTTTTACCTAAATCCGCTGCCAGAGGCGCGATTTTAATGCATTTCTGAGTACATTCTTTTGAAATGAGTTCCAAGGGTTTCATTTTTTTCTGTATGAGGCTTTCATTTCTTGATTAAAATAAGCTCCAGCCATGACAAAACTTTGAAAACTTGCAAAAAGAAAACGTCTCTGTGCATTCTATTCGAAAATCTGCATTTGTTCTGTTTGTTGTAGCATGAGGCTCGATTTGAGCATTTCTGGGCATTTTTCGTTTATGAAAAGAGTTGAAAAAACTTTATTTTCCTTTGTATATGCACCTTTTCTTCATTTTCGACCGCAAATTTGTTTAAGTGGCCTCCTAATGCAATCTTTGTAAGGCCAGAAAGACCTCCCTTAGAGGATCCATGAAGCTTTTGAGGGTCTAAGATACCTTCACAGAAGTAGAAGCACTTCAACCCTCTATAAGCCTGAAAAAGCTGCTCCAAACCATTGTGAAATGTATAACCAAGTCAAAGATTAGCATCTTTTCTGTTGTAGCAATCTGTAAAATAGAAACCTTATTAGGTCCCTATCCTTTCACATAGTTTGATCTCTATTCACAATCTATTCCAACCACTTTGACTTCAACAAAATACTTTGTAGCAATGACCAATTCATCAATTGTGCCAATCCATATAACATTCTCTTCTGAAACAAGGTCAGACAATTGCAGATAATGATTCTTTATAGACCTCACTGGACATGAAGGTATAGTTAAAGAATAACAATGACATATGTTAGTTGCCTTTTCTACATCACCCATTTTGAATGCCAAAACAACCTGTAGATGCTCTTCCTATGCAGTGAGGACTCGATTTGTCCATTTTATGATATCTCTGCCTTTTTGCAAAAATGCTATATGATGAGACTAACCATGAGAAAAGGATGATGAGGTTCATCTCCTTTGCATCTTGTAATGATATCATACATGTTCCCTCTTTTACTTTTCTGTATATGATGAAATCCATATGAATTCCCTTCTGTATTCCCTGTAAAAGAACATAAATGTCTGTTGTCTTGAACTTATACAACCATACCTGGCATTTGGCATTAATGAAAAGTATGCATTTCTACTCATAGCTGCAACTACACTATTCTTTAGTTGGATTATTTGTGTGCATACATGATACTCACTTTTTTTTCTGTCTTTGAACAAGCTGATGCATTTTGATATTGGCATGGTACTTTGGTATTTTGTGTTATCTTGTACCTTTGTTGCACCTGCTATGTTTGTTGTCTCACTATCATATTTGTACTATTCTCTGTATTACTTAACAATCAAACCTGATCTTGTTTAATGGCTGTCCCATACATTTGTCATTTGCATCCACATGATACTTTTATGCATTCATTAATGATTTTCTTTTCGTGGCAACCATATTATTAATGAGGTTTACATCTTTATGAGCATTGCAACTTGTTGAATATCTGATGACCACTGTCCTCCCTTCTCGATGAGGACCCTTCCTTTGATGATATCTGATGTATGTGACTACTACTATTTATGTAAGCTTTGGTGCAGCAGATCTCAATGATGCATGTGACTTCCTGTAGCTTTATGAACATTAGAACTTCATAGCAAAACACCTTGCCTTGCTATTTCTGACTGACATACACATTCATTCAGCTGCTCATAAGATGCACATGCACTCCATTTGCTCACATAGATAGTGGCTCATCTAGTACTCGCATGGCTGAAGCACTATGTTTGATTGCCTTTTTGCCTTATATCTTCATGGTGGCTATTCTATTGTTGTTGAGCTGCTGCTCCACGTGGACTAAGTCATTCTTTAACTGTCCTAGTGACATGATGTAAGGCTGCTACATGTATTCAAAAGTAATTTGACACTTTATTGATGACATTAATGAAAAAGGTACCTGTTCCATGAATGTATGCCTGTACTTGTTTGTCTCTTTGCATGTCATCTCTCTTTTGGCTGCCCCATACATGTGTTGGTGCCTGAATTCACTGTCAGTTAATTTAGCAATTTTCATGCAGGCACCATCCCGAAATATCCAAAAGGTTCTAAGTTTTGGCACCCCTTCAGTGTTTTTCAGCATCTGCATCTCATTTCTTGAGGGGTCTTCGTCTTTTCTCCATCGGCATGCGTTCGTTTTTGTGTCTTTGACATTTTAGTTTGAACTTGAACCCTTTTTCTCTAAGTTCAATGGTTCAGCGGTTCGAGGTTCATTTTTCTTCTAACGGGTCGCATTATGCATTTGCCTTGCGCAAATATTGCATCATTGAACCTCCCACTTGAACCTTTTTGTTTTGGTTCAATGTTCAATGGTTCGAAGCTTTTTTGCCTATGGAGTATTATTTTTGATGTTTGAACCATCGCGTTGAACCCTAGTGTTGAACCCTTTTGGTTCGGGGTTCAACGGTTCGAGGCTTTGTGTTTGTGTTCGGCGAATGTTCTTTTTGAAGTGCTCCGTTCGGCATTGAACTTCTCGGTTGAACCATCGGGTTGAACCAGTTCGTGGTTCAACGGTTCAACAGTTCAACGCTTTACGTTTTTGGTCTTATCGGAGTGATTGGCCTCATCGGCGAAAGATTTCTTGAGTGCTCCGATTGTTTTGGTCTGACCAATGGATGTCCATCGGCGTGTGTTTGGCTGTCGGCGAAGCAAATTTGTGGCCCGCCGATGTAAGGAGTTTGGCCGATGGAGGAGCAGTGTGTGGCTGGCGAAGATGTCGTCGGCGTGACCTTTGAGATCCACAGGAAGCTTTTTGGATGCTCCGATGGTGTGTGTTACACTGACGGAAGGGGAAGAGCCAGGGTCTATCGGCATGGGTTGTATTGTCGAGTGAACGGTGAAATGGTTGGCCGATAGACTAATCTCTGGCCGATGAAAGGAAGTGTTGTGTATGGTCTTCGGCGTGACTTGTGTTGTCGGCGACGATGGATTGTGGTGGGCTGACAGTGGGAGGTCTCGCCGATGAAGGAGCAAAGTATAATTCGTTGGTGCATCGGTGAGAGTGTGGTCTATCGGCAGAGGGATCTTTTGCTTGGCTGACGGTATTGGTCTGGCCGACAGGGGATTGCGGTGGCTTCATCGGTGTAATTGATGAGATCGGCGAAGGTTTGGATGGTTGGCCCGATGATGCATCTCTGGCCGATGGGGAAGCGAAGGTAGCGGTCGGCGAGACCGTTGAGATCGGAAGGAGAATTCTGGGGTGTGCCGATGGCTTGGGTTTTGGCGATGGGCTTTTGGAGAAGGCTTATGCGTCGAGCGCGGCAAAAGGCGCTCGACGCCTATTATGCTTGCGACCATGTTTTTAAGGTATTGAAGGAGTCTCCGCGGCACCAATGTGGGACTATTCTTCCTGCACATTTGAAACTTCAGTAAAGTGCATTTTGGCGGGAACTTCTATTTGAACGCAGCGACGGTTTCCAGGTAGGCCGTGGGTGGTTGAGGCCTTTAATGGTGATGGTGCAGAGGTATGGGCAATGGTACACATGATCATGTCGCCCGATTTTTGAGTGAAGACTCTCAGATGGCGGCGCAGGGCTCGAGGCTTCTCTTGTCTGTTGCTGCAATAACTTCTGAGCGCCATTCCTATGTGGAGTCTATATCTGGCGGATTTTTGATTTTTGACCATGTAATTAATTGTTGCGGGTACACTTTCTGGCCAATATAGGCAGACTGTGTTACCATTTTTGACGTTGTTGAAAACTGGACATTTTGGCCTGTTGTACATTTTTGCATGAATCCACTGATTTCATGGTCAATCTTATATGAATAATGCTATGTTTGCATGTGTTGTGCTAATTTTGTCTCCAGTCTTGTATGTATCTTTCTTCTGAATCCAGGTATTCAAGGAATGTCTAAGATTCTAGAACATATAATTCCTGTGTTGAATGTTTAATCTTTTAACTTCTACTCAAGGGGTGGATTAAATTGTTTTCAGATTGAATATTGGGAAGGGTATACTGCAATAGGGATGCCATAAGTATAGATAGCTTAACACTCTGTATTGGGAGATATCTGTAAGGCAGGTATCATATGTATCCCCCTGAAATACAGTTTTAGTTGTTCATGCTGATCATTCATAGGTGTATGTCTACTGACTCCAAGCCCTGGATAGGCACCAATCTAGCTCTGTGTTGAGGTTATACACCAGGTCCAGGTTTGCATCCAAACATCAAATCAAACCTTTTCATCCTTCCACCTGTTAGTTGTAGGAGTAGGATTAGGATCCCTGCATGCTCTCATACCCAACCAGACATCATGTCCAAGAATGTTTCCAACCTTGTGATTTGTTACACAAATCTTGGTCCATACATGAGAGTATTCTGCCTGTTGCTGTCAAGTTAAATCCTTCTGTCATTAAGCTAGTCAAGGTTATACTTTTATCAAATAGGGACAACCCCCTTGGTGCGGCAGAACCAGAAGTGAAGGGGAGGAGCTCATGCAACCTCCTGTATTTAGTTGGCTGAATCTGCCTGTGCATTAGAAGTGGCAAACCCTAATGCTGATTCAGAAGAAAAACCAACAAAAATGGCAACTCTGCTGGGGATGGTGATTTGAAAATTGTTATTTTTGTCCTCCCTAGTGAAATATCTGTGTGCCCATCCGAGTCACCAACAAAAATGGCGACTCTGCTGGGGAGTCTTTCATGTGAATGATGATGCTCTGCTGGTGGTATGAACTCAGAAAAATATGTGTTGAGCTTTCAGCTGCTGTAAATTTTGTCCTCTCTGGAGAGGTGGCGACTCTGCAAAAGATCTAAATGCACATGAAAAGTTGATGTGTGTTGTGACAAAAATGTGCTGTTCAGACTTCAGCATCTGTATGAGAAAAGGTACCTTGTTCCTTCCCCTTTATATTTGTTGTTTTACTGCATAAGTTAGATGCCAGGGGAAACCTTAGGTCTTAGGCAAACAAAGGATGTCTAAGAGTAAGATTTTTATGAATCCAAGTATGAATTATCCCATACTCAGCGGTGAAATGTTGGATAAAAGAATAGAAGAGATAAGAAATAGGTTGATATTCTTAGAGGCTGAGCAGGCCCAGTTAAAAAACAATAACCCTGTTGTGTCTGCCAGTCAGAAAGCTAAACCTCCTGCCACCCCTTTTGATCCTTTGTATGACCAATTAGATTTGTCATGGGTTGACTATAAAGTAGAAACTATGCCTGCTAGGATATACTGTCAGATGCCCAGATTTAGTGGTCACAGTGTATGTGATGGAAATGCACATATCCAAAATTTTCATGAGTTCATGGGAAAGCATTCATTCAGAGATGAGGATATGTGGATGAGGTTTTTTGTTAGGTCCTTTGATGCCAAAGCAAAAGATTGGTATTTGAGCTTTTCAAAAGGATCCTTTGCCTGTTGGGATGAGCTTGCTGACTGTTTCAAGGAAGAATTTGTAAAAGAACCGGCTGATCTTGTTGCAGAATTGATGAGAATCAGAAAACAAGATGAAGAGCCATGTGTTGATTTCAGTCATAGGTTTGCAGTAGCCTTTTCACAGATCCCAGAAGTCTTCAGACCTGATATTTCAACCTGTGTAGGCATATTCTTTGAGGCTTTTGAGGAGGGCTCTAGTGCATTACTGAGGGATTTCAAGGTGACAAGTATGCAGATGGCATACAAGTTCGTAGAAAATATAGAAAAAATCAGAAATGAGCACTTGTTGAAACCCCTGTCCACAGGCTTTAGTGTGAAAAATAGTTGTGAAGCTGCAAATGACCAAATAATTAAAGCATCATGTACAGATAAAAATGAAAATGAAAGCATAGAGGTTGAGACTGTTGTATCTAAACATAATGCTAACAATACAGCTCAACTGGATTGTTCACCAGTTGAGGATGCCAATGAAGGAACTAATGAAGACTCCCATTGCAATGATGAGGCAGCTGGCCATGAAAACCACAATGAGGTTGTGGACAGTAATGAGCAACTTTTGGAATGGACCTGTGGAGACAATTGTGAATATTGTACTCAAGACAGAGAAGGCATAAGCAAACAGAAAAACAGTCCCATGTGTGACCCATTGCCTACCTTTCAAACACATGGAGATCATGAAGAGCAGTCAGAAATTGAAATAAGTGCTAGTGCAGAGCATGATTGTTTTTCATTCGATGGCTGTTTTGCTTATGACACACAGGCTGATACTCCTCCACTGTAAGATACCCAACTAAAGCTACTAAAATTTTTCCTTACTTAAACAATTTTACTTGCTATCAACTCATCAACTATTTCAACAACACAAAGATATACATCAAAGATAACTATTTGAATGAATCAACCTTAAGCTGGGTACTTGTTTTATTACTTGATTCAATCAACTCACAATGTCTTATTACATGGATAATGCTTTCAATGGCATGAAGTTACACTTTATTCAAATGGAATTACAAAAGCAGGCCTTGGAGCCTTGATGATTACAATGCCTTGCACACTAGATCAACTTAATCAAACTCAACGATGTCAACTGAATGTCAACACCTCACAGTACAACAAGGGAGCATCACCTTGTCAATTGAGGGAGCATCACCCCAACACTTGAAACTCGCAGGCCTCAAGATTACAAGCTCAACAGCTTTGCAGAGAGAATTTTGTCAAATGCATAGATGCCAAATGAATGAGAGAGCTCCTCCTTTTATAGGCCTTCCAAAGGCAATGAAGGCACGTTTTTCAATGCACAAAGAGGAACCAAGGCACGTTTCCCAAGGGGCATATCCAAGGGGATATTCCATCTGATGACTCATTCTGAGTTGGCAAGCTTATCCAGAGACCTTGACACGGATCCTGAAGACAGTCTGTCGACCAATGAAAGCTCAGGTAGTTATAACTACCTTATCTTTTGACTAGGCGCCCATTTGAAGCAGTGTGATCATGGAATGGTGCCCAAATGTGGACCAAGTTGCTCAACTGGGGAAGCAGAAGCATGAATAAGCGCCTTGAGGAATTTGGTGACTCCATGCAATCCTGGAACTTTAGCGAAGAGCTTTTGGATCCTAGGTGCCATCTGAGAATTGGGAAGAAGAGGACTGACACTTAGCTTGCTTAGGCGCAAAACTGGTGTTCTCTTGACTGGGCGCTAGATTTGGAGGTTCAGTGGTTTTGGCGCTTAGAGAAGGTTATTGACATCTTCCTACAATCTTGCTCCTGAGTGTTAACTTGACCCTTTTTGGAGAGAGCGCCCATATCTGAAGGGGTTAAAAACCTTGTTTTCAGTCCTTAGGCGCATTTGTGGATAGACAAGGGTATACATTGGCACCTTAGGAAAGATGAGATCTTTCCTTGCAAAAATCTCCACCACAGGTCATATCTTAGTCAAAACTTTGTCTTCCATCAAGCGCCTATCATATGAAGTAGATGGAAAGCTCCTTAGGCGCACCTTTGGTGACAAGACCCTTAGGCGCCACATGATGACTGTGGAAATGAGAATTTGCGCCTTACTTAGACTTCGATTCTAGGCGCCCAAATGCCCCTTCCCAGAAGGCGCCAAAGTGAAGGTAGTACTGCGCCTTGGTGGCATGAGGCGCTATCTGGAGTGTGCTATTCCAAGCAAGTGCGCCTTCTTGCTCAGAGAGATCCAAACACTTCCTAAGTCTTCATCCAAGTCTTCAAGGTGTTTCCAAATCTAGGCGCCAAAATAGGGTCATGGAGAAGCAGAACCACACCTTAGAAAGATGACTGAACCCTAGGCGCCAATTGGAGGTGTCAACTGCAAATGGAATGAGCGCCTTCCATAGATTTGCTTTTTGGATGCCAGAATGGAGGAATTTTGCGCCTAGGTGAGAAGTTGTTCATTTCAACTTTGATGATTCATCCAAGTAACTTCCCTTAGCTTCAAAGTCTTCAATCTATCACTCATCTAGGCTAGGCGCTCAGTGGGAAGATTCTTGATCCAAAATGCGCCTAGGAGATTACTTGAACGAGGAATGGCGCCTTAAGCATTTGTTTGACATGGAGGAGTGCTCAACTGTAGGTCCAACACCTTTGGTGCCTTGAAATCTTGCCGTCACAAGTGGGGCGCTCTTTGAGGTTGCACAGTCTCCCAAAGGCGCCTAAGACAACTGTCCAATTACTTAGTCAAAATCAGCTTGGAAATCAATCAATCCCCTTTTTCTACTAAGGCGCCTTGCTTGGAATGATGAAAGTGCCTCATAACACCATTTTCTATGCTAGGCGCCTCTTTAAAGCTGGAAGAGGAAGAAGGTGCGCCTAACCCTCATGGCAACTTCTGACCTTCAAAACTTTAGTCAAGTGTGCTGATCAGTTCAAATGATATTCTACTTGTCATATTGCACTCCAGAACCTGATAGAGGGTCTCAAAATCCTTAGGCGCCTAGTTAAGAAAGTTGACATGACATTGGCGCCTAGACTCCAAGAGTCAATTTCCTGCCTTCTTGGCTTCCAGACTTAGCCAAATTTTGGGTTTCTAACTTAGATCCTGCAAAAACAATAAACAAAATTAGTCAAAAACCAATTCATTCCCTTATCCTTCTGAATTAGCCTCCGGGAATGAGCAATAGGCTAATCCATTCTTTACTTAGTGCTCAAGCTGGAAACGGGGACATGACAGTCTCCCCTTCCCGGGATTGCTTGTCCTCAAGCAATTGAAGGTTAGGATGCTCCAGAATCTTTTCTCCTTCCCAAGTGGCATCCTCCATTGGCAACCCTTTCCACTTCACCAGATATTCTCTTATGCTTCGGTTGCGAAGTTTCTTCTCTCTAATATCCACCACATTTTCAGGTTCAAGTGCAAGTATTCCTTCTTCATCGAGTGGCGGTAGTTCATCAGTTGAAACCACATGTTGACCTAGTGCCTTTTTGAGACACGACACATGAAATACATTGTGGATGCGGCTTCCTGCTGGTAAGTCAAGTTCATATGCCACTTCCCCTACTCTTCTCAACACCTTGTAGGGTCCGTAAAACCTTGGTTTCAATTTCTCTGCACCTGACTTCTTCAAGGTACTCTGCTTATATGGCTGAAGGCGCAGAAACACCATGTCCCCTACTTCAAAGCTTCTTTCAACTCGGTGTTTGTCAGCATACAGCTTCTGTTGATTTTGAGCTTTTTGCAAATTGTCCTTCAGGACTCTCAAAATATCTTGAGTATCTTTCATCAATTCACTTGCTCTGGGAGCTCTACTGTCATCCAATGCCAGATCAACAAATGAAACAGCTTCATATCCATACAAAGCTCGGAAGGGAGTCATGCCAATTGACATGTGAAAAGTGGTGTTGTAGCAGTATTCACCCAGATGTAGCCACTTAATCCAAGCACGCTGATGATCAGACACATAGTTCCTTAAGTATCCCTCAAGCCATTTATTTACAATTTCAGTCTGTCCATCGGTTTGAGGATGATAGCTAGTGCTTGGTGTCAAGTCAGTTCCAGCTAGTCGAAATAGCTCTCGCCAAAACACACTGATGAACCGGCTATCTCGATCACTGACTATAGTTTTAGGCAGGCCATGTAGTCGGAAGACTTGACGAAAGAATAACTCAGCTACTTGCAATGCTGATGACTCAACTGGGATTGCAAAGAAGTGAGCAAACTTGGTTAATCTGTCCACAACTACATAAATACAGTCTCTTCCATTCACCTTCGGAAGACCTGTGATGAAGTCCATAGAGATACTTTCCCACTTTTGTTCTGGAATTGGTAGTGGTTGGAGTAGTCCTGCTGGAAATGTATGTTCTGACTTATTCTGTTGACAAGTCAGACACTCCCTGACATACTGTAGTACTTCTTCCTTCAGACCCTTCCAAGTGAATCTTTCCCTGATCTGTTTGTATGTCTTGAAGTAACCAGGGTGTCCTGCAAGTGGAGCATCATGGTATGTCTGTAAAATCTGTCGCTTCAGCTCCGATTCAGGAGTCAGATAGATTCTGTCTTTGTAATAGATGATATCATCAATCACCTTGTACCTGTCATCCTGAATGATTCCATCCATGACCTCACAAGCAAATTTAGATTTGGAATACTCAACTAGAAGCTGAGCCTTCCAATCCACTGAAACTTTACTTAGGGCACAAACAGCAGGTCTTCTAGACAGGGCATCGGCAACTACATTCTTCTTGCCTTTCACATATTCAATGTCGAAATCATATGATTGTATCTTCACAACCCACTTCTGCTGTCTTTCATTCAAATCTTTCTGCCCTAGAAAGTATTTCAAACTGTTGTGATCAGTTCTGACCACAAACTTAGATCCAACTAGATACTGGCGGAACTTAGCCAAGGCATGCATGATTGCCAGCATCTCTTTGTCATAAGTTGAGTACAATCTTTCTGTATCCTTCAACTTCCTACTCTCGAATGCAATGGGATGTCGATCTTGCATCAAAACAGCTCCAATGCCTTCTCCCGAAGCATCACATTCTAGAACAAAGGACTTAGTAAAATCTGGCAAAGCCAGTACTGGTGTTGTACTCATCACTTCCTTCAACCTATCAAAAGCAGCTTGAGCTTCTATTGCCACATGAAAGCTCCTTTCTTTGTTAGGTTTGTCAAGGGTGCAGCAAGCTGTGAGAATCCCCTAACAAATCTTCTGTAATAGCTGCAGAGGCCAAGAAAACCTCTCAGTTCAGATACGTTCCGAGGAACTGGCCAGTTGCGAATAGCTTCAATCTTTTCCTCTTGAACTTTAACTCCATTTGCTCCTATCACATGACCTAGGTACAAAATTTCCTTCAATCCAAAATCACACTTAGACGTTTTTGCATATAGAGATTGATTCTCCATGACATTCAATACTTCATCTAAGTGTTGGAGATGTTCTTCCCATGTCTTGCTGTAGATCAAGATGTCGTCGAAGAAAACCAACAGGTACTTCCTCAACTGCTTGTTAAAAACATGATTCATGCAGGATTGGAAGGTTGCTGGGGCATTTGTTAGTCCAAATGGCATTACCATGAATTCATAATGTCCATAATGGCATCTAAATGCTGTCTTTGGAATGTCCTCTTCTCTGACACGAATTTGATGGTAACCAGATCGGAGATCTATCTTTGAGAAATAGACTGCTCCATGCAGTTCATCAAGGAGTTCATCAATCCTAGGTATCGGATACCTATTCTTGATGGTCTTCTTGTTCAATGCGCGGTAGTCAACACACATCCGCATTGTTCCATCCTTCTTCTTCACTAGCACCACAGATGATGCAAATGGACTTGATGATGGCCTTATATGCCCCATATCGATCAATTCTTTGATCGTCTTCTCAATTTCAATCTTAAAATGCCGAGGATGCCGATAGGGTGCAATGTTAACAGGTTTAGCCCCATCCTCCAATTCAATGACATGTTCAAAACCTCTATCAGGAGGTATTCTTGGAGGTATATCCCTAAACACCTTACCATGCTTATCCAACATTGCCTGGATATCTGCAGGATAAATTTCTTCAGCAGAGAGTATTTGGTTGTCCTTGATGCAAACCTGTGCTGCCCATTCGATGTTATTATGCCTGAATAATGCTTCCATTCGTTTTGCTGAGACAACTTTGGGATTTCCATCAGACACTGACTTCAGTTTGATCTTCTTTCCCTCATGCATGAATTCTAACTCCATCTTTTGAAAGTCCTGGACAATTCTTCCAAGCGAATGCAACCATTGTACTCCAAGTACTACATCAATATGCCCAAGTCCAACCACATAGAAATCATCCTGTAAAGAATAATCTCCCATTTGAATTTGCAGTTGGGATACTTTTCTGGGACAACTCATTAGGAATCCATCAGCAACAGCTATTTGAAATCCTTCGAAGTCTTCAACTGTGAGACCTCGCCTTGCTACCAAACCTTCATCTATGAAGTTGTGAGTAGCACCACTGTCAATTAGACAGGTGACTCTTTGACCCTTTACAACTCCTCTAATGCGGAAGGCATGATACTTAGGTACTCCTGAGATAGTTGCCAAGGTTATTTTGTCAGAGGTTTCTTCTGAAACAACATTAAGAGTTGGTTGTACCTCCTCTTCACCTTGGATTGATTCTTCTTCACTCAATGATTCTTCTTCACTTCCATCATCAGAGACAACTTCAATTAGGTGTGCTTTACCTTTACCAAGACATCTGTGTCCGGGTTCCCAAGGTTGTTTGCAAGAAAAGCAGAGTTTCTTCCTCCTTAGCTCATCTCTTTCGGCTGCAGATGGACCTTGAGTCATCTTTTGAGGAAAAGAGGGTCTCCTTTGGGTAGAGCTAACTCCTTTATAAAACTTCTTCTTTGGCTGTGTTGGTTTTTCTTCTGAATCAGCATTAGGGTTTGCCACTTCTAATGCACAGGCAGATTCAGCCAACTAATACAGGAGGTTGCGTGAGCTCCTCCCCTTCACTTCTGGTTCTGCCGCACCAAGGGGGGTATCCCTATAACTCAAGATGTAACCTTGACTAGCTCAAAGATAGAAAGATCTAACTTGACAACAACAGGCAGAATACTCTCATGTATGGACCAAGATCTGTATGATAGATCACAAGGTGGGCAACGTTCTTGGACATATATGTCTGGTTAGGGATGAGAGCATGCAAGGGTTTCCTACTCCTAATCCTACAACTAACAGATGGAAGGAAGAGATGGTTTAGTTTGAATTTTGGATGCAAAGTTGGACATGGTGTATAACCTCAACACAGAGCTAGATTGGTGCCTATCCAGGGCTTGGAGTCGGTAGACATACACCTGTGAATGATCAGCATGAATAGCTAAAACTGGATTTCAGGGGGATACACATGATATCTGCCTTACAGATATCTCCCAATAAAGAGTGTTAAGCTGTCTATACTTATGGCATCCCTATTGCAGTAAGAAAGATACATGCAAAACTGGAGACAGAATCAGCATAACACATGCAAACACAGCATTATTCATATAAGATTAACCATGAAATCAGTGGATTCATGCCAAATCGTACAACAGGAGATACATAAACTCACAAGTTTTGCTGCACAGAGCAACCAAAACCAGTTGTATCTTATTACAGAGCCAAAATGTCCAGTTTTCAACAACCAAAAATGAGTAACACTTCCTGCTTATAACAGCCAGGTAGTGTACCACAGCAATTAATTACATGGTTGACCAAAAATCCCGCCAGATACACAGTATCAGAAAAATGGTGCTTAACGCAATACCAGATTGGCGCCCAAACATGAATGCAGTAGGTAGGGGAGGAGACAGGAAGAAACCTCGAGCCCTGCGCCACTGGCCGTTGATGTACACTTTCAATCGGGTACCAGATCCGTCCATACCTCTGCAACCTTCGCCATTAATGCTTATCTACCTCGCAGCCATCGGGAAAATATCAAACAGTGCATCGCAACCGTTTCCCGCCAAAATACCTCATCGTGATATTTGAAAATATGCAAGGTCGAATTATCCCACATGCACCCCACGGCGACCATTTCAACACTTTATATACTAGGCCACGAGCATATATGATGTCGGTGCTTTTGCTCCTGACGACACTAGTATAAGACTTCATCATCGTTATCCTTCAGCAGCACGATATCCTGTCGCTTGAAATATCACCCTGACGTCAGCATCATATCGCAATATAACCTGCATGATAATCGCCTTCATCGGCACAACCTGATCCATCGGAGGAAGATCCTCCTGCTTAGCCGATACCAAATGTCTGGCCGATGAACATCCTGATGACGTCACCGTCATATCCTGCTGACGTCATCAGCATATCTGCCTACTGCGCACCTCCTCATATCCGGATGACGTCATCGTCATATTCGCAACATTGGGGGATCTTCATAAGATGAGTAATGTTAGAAATATGACCCCCCGGACCTTGATGACGTCACCACCACATGTCGGCATCAGGATGATATTCGGAAGATAACCGGATATTTGGAAATATCATCCTGATGCACAAATATCATGCTGCACTGTAGCTCCGCTATAAGATCGGGGTGATATATGAATATGACAGATATTTAAAATGATCACCCCCCACTGGATAATGCATGAAGCCGACAGGCGGATATCTCCCTGATATCAGCATCATCATGATGCTGGAACAAACATACATCCGGGTGATATTCAAATATGAAAATATCACCCCCTCCTTCGGAAATATCATGATGCAGATAGGCAGAGAAATAGATATCACCCTGACATAAGAATGACGTCAGCATCATCAGGATGATAAAACAACGAACATGAAGTGATACAACAACATCAGGATGATATTGACTAAGATCATCCTGACGTTCAAAATATGATGACCACGATGAATATCGGGTCGCACTTAGAACTTTACAGCAACATCATCAGGATGATCTTAACAAAGATCACCCGATGTTAAAATATCACCCCAGCGAAAGATCATGCAGGTAGACAATATGATGACCCTCGCAAGCAACACGGCGATAACCGGAAATATGATGATGATGATGACGACCCTCCTAAAGAAAAATAGGTCGGGTTGAACAACTTAGAAAATAACCCCTTCAGAAGATCGGGGTGACATCATCATCATATAAGGGCAGGGTGATAATTGGAAGATCACCAGATATTTGAAAAATCACCCCCCGCAAGAAAATCAGGGCACACTGTAGCTCATCAGCGGGATCGGGATGATATCCAAACATCACCCGATATTGAAACATGATGATCCTGATGAAAAACCGGTTGACAGAAAACATGATGATGCTGACCACCATCGAAGAAAATATGATGCTGCAGTTGAAAAATGCTGAGGAGGTCCAACACTTAGGACTTTTTGGATTTTTAGGGACGGGGCCATGCAGAAAAACCCTGGACATAAAATATCACTAACATAGGCTCCGATTGGGGACGTGCAGGTGCAAGACTGCAGCGAGAACCCCAGATCTCTGAGATGCAGAGGGGAAGCGAAGGTAGCGGTCGGCGAGACCATTGAGATCGGAAGGAGAATTCTGGGGTGTGCCGATGGCTTGGGTTTTGGCGATGGGCTTTTGGAGAAGGCTTATGCGTCGAGCGTGGCAAAAGGCGCTCGACACCTATTATGCTCGCGACCATGTTTTTAAGGTATTGAAGGAGTCTCCGCGGCACCAATGTGGGACTATTCTTCCTGCACATTTGAAACTTTAGTAAAGTGCATTTTAGCGGGAACTTCTGTTTGAACGCAGCGACGGTTTCCAGGTAGGCCGCGGGTGGTTGAGGCCTTTAATGGCGACGGTGCAGAGGTATGGGCAATGGTACACATGATCATGTCGCCCGATTTTTGAGTGAAGACTCTCAGATGGCGGCGCAAGGCTCGAGGCTTCTCTTGTCTGTTGCTGCAATAACTTCTGAGCGCCATTCCTTTGTGGAGTCTGTATCTGGCAGATTTTTGATTTTTGACCATGTAATTAATTGCTGCGGGTACACTTTCTGGCCAATATAGGCAGACTGTGTTACCATTTTTGACGTTGTTGAAAACTGGACATTTTGGCTCTGTAATAAGATACAACTGGTTTTGGTTGCTCTGTGCAGCAAAACTTGTGAGTTTATGTATCTCCTGTTGTACGTTTTTGCATGAATCCACTGATTTCATGGTCAATCTTATATGAATAATGCTATGTTTGCATGTGTTGTGCTAATTCTGTCTCCAGTCTTGTATGTATCTTTCTTCTGAATCCAAGTATTCAAGGAATGTCTGAGATTCTAGAACATAGAATTCCTGTGTTGAATGTTTAATCTTTTAACTTCTGCTCAAGGGGTAGATTAAACTGTTTTCAGATTGAATATTGGGAAGGGTATACTACAATAGGGATGCCATAAGTATAGATAGCTTAACACTCTGTATTGGGAGATATCTGTAAGGCAGGTATCATATGTATCCCCCTGAAATCCAGTTTTAGTTGTTCATGCTGATCATTCACAGGTGTATGTCTACTGACTCCAAGCCCTGGATAGGCACCAATCTAGCTCTGTGTTGAGGTTATACACCAGGTCCAGGTTTGCATCCAAACATCAATTCAAACCATTTCATCCTTCCACCTGTTAGCTGTAGGATTAGGAGTAGGAAACCCCTGCATGCTCTCATACCTAACCAGACATTATGTCCAAGAATGTTGCCAACCTTGTGATTTGTTACACAAATCTTGGTCCATACATGAGAGTATTCTGCCTGTTGCTGTCAAGTTAAATCCTTCTGTCATTGAGTTAGTCAAGGTTATACTTTTATCAAATAGGGACACCCCCCTTGGTGCGGCAGAACTAGAAGTGAAGGGGAGGAGCTCACGCAACCTCCTGTATTCAGTTGGCTGAATCTGCCTGTGCATTAGAAGTGGCAAACCCTAATGCTGATTCAGAAGAAAAACCAACAACATGACTATTGATGACTGTCCTAGAAAGTACGGACTATACTTTGTATGCTGTTCCTTTATGGATGTTGCTGCTCCTTTGTACTACATGATTGCTGTGCCAACCTTATGACAGTCTACTGTTCCATTATTCATTCCTTAGCACTTATTGTTGTTCCACCATGATTGTATATGTATTAGACCAAAACTACCATGTTGGCACAGGATAATGCACTTTTCACCAATACAAAGGTGCTGTCATGTACTCAAACATTTTCAATTGATGAATTTGCAAAAATGATCTTTAATTGGATATATCTCATCATCTGAGAGACTATCACAAGATCTCTCTTTTGTCTTTGAACTTCCTGAATGCATGAAAACGAGAAGACATATACATTATATTTGAAATTCACTCACTTAGATAATTGGGCAGCGTACTTGCTGATGTGTGGTTGTCACTCCATCCTCTCTCGGACTGTCAATCATAGATGAGTATTTGTTGCTCCAATCTATGATGTCCATTTAAACATACTGCTATCTCAAATAGCTTTTATGGCTGTACCTCACTCTCTATTTTCCTTCACGACTGTCTTTATCATGGCTGTCCCTGTGATTGCCTTCCTACTGACTGTTTGTTGCTGTTGTGATAGCCATTCTCTAATGAAAATTCATGTTCTCGTGACCTTTTGCTGCTAACCGTCTTCATGGCTATTAGGACTGCTTAATGATAGTCATCTCATGATTATTATTTCTGCCTTTTGACAGTCATTCCTATAGATTGTTATGTGATTGTTCTATGAGTGCTCTTTGACATTTTTGCATACACTTTGATTTCAATGCTTTTCAATGTCCATTGCTGATGATTGCTTCATGACTGTATGTCCTTGGGAATGTCATATTCACCGTTCTTTTTCTTGACTGTAATTGCTCTTGACAACTGTGATCTACTTTTTGAATATGCCCCTTGGTCTGTGCTTTTGCATTTGTATATTGCATCTGAAATGTTCTGTAAGGTCTATGAGTTGGGCTCAACCCTTGTGGGAGCTGTTGTGACCAAATCACACATCGCCCCATTAGGAATAGGGACCCCCTTTTTTGTGAGCTCCGATGTTTTACATAAAGTTCTGATGATGCCTTAGGTTCTTTTCCTCTGTCAATCCAACAAGAGGTCTTTCTCCTAGATAATTTTGATTTATAACTGGAGGTCTTATCTGGAAGATAAACTTGCAATAATGAAGAATTGTGATCAAATCCTATCTAGATATTGAGTTTTGAGGTCAATCCTTCAGAATGTTTGAGACCCTGAAAAGACTAAGCCTGGAGCCTGAAATCCTGAAAATCCTGAAAAATGGCTAAGTCTGAAATCTGGTGAATCCTCCAAATTCTATATTTTGCATCTTAAATCCGGTGGATTCGGGACCTATCTCAAACATCCTGAAAGGTATATTGAAAAATATTTAAAGTATAAGAAATTCAGAATTTCTTATACTTAAATATATTTTTCAATATACCTTTACTCACGCGATCCTGAAAAATGCTTGACGATTTCAGAGGATTCAAAACACTGATCTAGTGCGACTGGATACTTAGATGGCGCAAATCTGGGCGCAAAATCACGAAGGAGAAGACGCTTGAGCCAGAGGATTTCACAACTCAATCTGATGCGCCCTTCTACACCTTGATCCAATGCGATAACGCTTGAGGATTTCGATCACTCAACTAGTGCGCCCAAACCAAAGTGTCGTTTCGAAGAAGAAAATGGAGATTTCAATGTCTTGAACTAGTGCGAAAGTGAAAAAGTAAGTTTCAGAATAAATCTTGGAAAGAATTTCGATGATCAAAGGCAGAGGATTTTAAACTTTCAAGCAATGCGCCACCTTCCAAGCCTCTCATCTAAGCGCTCCACAAGAGGAAGTCGAAATAGTGATCTAGTGCGCTACCTACATGAAGATCTCTAATTACCTATCCAATGCGCCATATGTGAGAAGAATCCAAATTGCCTAAGTGATGCGCCAAAATCATAAGGATTCTAATCCTCCATCTAATGCGCCATCCCTTAAAGCAAGAGAACACTAAGTACTATCTAATGCGAAGCATGAAAGGAGGATCATCAAGAGGTCATCTAGTGCGAAATGCTAAAAGGAATCCAAGCTTTGAGCCAAAGCGTCACACATGTTAAATCTAGAGGATTTTGATTCTTGAACCAATGCGAAATGCCAAGAGGATTCTACACTTTGATCTAATGCGCCTAGAAAGGGAGATCATGATATTTTAAACACAAATCCAAAGAAGATAAAGAAGATGCCAAGCCTTCATCCCATGCGCTTGAGAAGCAGAAAACGCCAACCTACAAGGAGATCGCCAAGACTTTATCTAGTGCGCCATCAAGAGGGAGTTAGAAACATTTAATAATTGTTGCCTCGGGAAACGTGCAAAATGCATTTATTAAATAAAGACCAAATCTAAATTAAATGTTTGTGCACAATAATAAAGGAGGTCGGCCTAAAGAAAAGGAAAAGTTTTTAAAGCAAATTATGTATATATACCTCATTTCCTTTTCATTTTTATTATTTTCAAGAGCAGATTTGTTCTCCAAAGGCAGATTTTTCTTCAAGGAGCAGCAACAAGAAGTTGTTTTACAAGTATAAATTTGATTTTATCAAATTTAAGCAAGTAGTGGATCAAATTGCAAGGTATCCAATTCAAAACAGCTCATCAAGTGTGAATATTTTCTGATCTGATTTTCTTCTTTTTCCTTCATTAGATGAATTAAAATTGTTCAAATATTGGTAAAATTCAAGAAGGATAAGTGGATTTTCATAGGTTCCTTGAATCTAGATAGCAATATTTCATAATTATAAAGGAAAATTTCATAATTTAATCCACTAAGGTGGCTGAAGTGAAGATTGTGTTTGCAATTACTTATTCACGTCAAGTTTGCAGGAATGTCAATGATGCTAAAGAGTCATCAAAGAAGAAGAAGCTGGAACCACCTTCATGCTAGGAGTAAAGTCAACCAATTGTCATGTGGAGAAGACATCAAGTAGCTGCTCCACCATAAGGAAAGTGTTATCATCAAGTTGGAGCATTTCATATATTCTACTTCATTCAAGATCATCTTCCAGGAAGCATCATTCTAAGAAATCTACATCACTTCAAGAGGTAGCTGCTCCAAGACGTCACAGCAAGTTATATCTCAAGTCCTCTTCATCAATGACATCATGAAAGATCCTACGTCAAGTTCCTTCGAGCTTCAAGATCATCTTCAAGGAATCATTTCATCAACTATATCATGATCATCAAGAGCAAGTGTTTGAATCACTTTCACCTTGCGGAGGGAACACTACTCTAAAGGATTATACCTCAAATCTTCTACATCATCGAGTTGGAACACTTCATTGAAACTTCCAAAAGCATTCATCCATCAAACTTCAAGACTCTTCAAATTTCCAAGTTCAAGAGAGTCTCCTACTCTTCATGAAGAAATCAAGTGTCATCATATACTCTCTAGCCTACATGAAGATACATCGAAGAAGATTCATATCAATCTATCTACAAGAAGAAGAATCATGAAGTTAGTCAAGTGAGGCGACAACTATCATACATCCAGTTAACAAGAAGAATGAACAAGGCAAGATCCACAGGATGTATTCCTAAATATACAAGTTCAAACAATCACATTGAATACATCATTACAAGTTGATACAATTTTCAAAGTATGCTGAGTTGGCACTTATGTGGCGAGTACACATCATTTAATTTTGATTAGCCACATTATTTAATGCATGCAATGTATCATTTAATGAAAGAAGCCAAAGGGATTCCTATGTGGAGGAATATTTTAAATGCTTTCGCCTTACCTTATCACATTGGAAAACGTGTCTTCATTGCCTCTCTCTTTTTTGCTAAAAATAGCAAGTTGTTGTAACTACCTCTGAGGTGGCACGATCTAGACCCTTGGCTATTAAATTAATTTTAGCCCTTCATTGTATTCTGGATACTATATAAAGGCCTTGTTGCCTCATTTGTAATTCATTAGAAATATAGATTAGAGATATAGATTAGAAAGTAGATCATTAGTAGTAGTAGAGAGTAGATTTTAAGAGTAGAATAGAAGAGACTCTCAAAATTCTCTGAGAGGACTTGAAATTGTTGTAAATATTCCTCAAAGTTAATGCAAAGACATTGGAGCTACTTGTTTGGTGTTAAGTATTATCTTGTGGAGTAACATGGTTTCCTGAATCTTGATGGAATTAAGAGATGTTTCAAATAGTTTAGAAATAGATTAGAAGTGCATTGATGTAATGAATATGCGTAAAGATATTTGATGGACTCTTCTGGTTCATACTTTTCGTGTGTTGTCGAAGGCAACCCACTTTGCAAAGTTAGACTGAACCCTCATTTTCTTTAGTTCGGTTGTGAATGCTTGTTCAAATTGCGCCAGCTGTGGGTGTTTGGATGGAGATTTACAACATGAAAATCCTTGAGTTTCCTTAGAAGATTGCACCGTCTTCGTGTAGTTGTTGGTTCTCATGGCGAAGCAAAGTCTGGTTTCATGAGGAGTTTGTCTATCTTTACATGTTTCATTATCTCATTGTCCTTAGATTAGCCTCCTAAACCCTTACCCCCTTTTTTCATTTTCTTTATCATAGAAACCTTGTATATACATCATCCACATAGAAGGAGGAACAAGCTAATGAAAGGAGAAGAGTCTATGTAAGTCCCTTTGTGTTTAACAGCAAAATCATACTTAAATCGCTGAGCTGTCTCTTACCGAAAACATTATTAGAAGAAGGAACCTTGGAGTTATCTCGTTTGATCACTTAGTTTAGCATCCGAGAGGCTTTGTTCAAGAGAGAGTCAAATACTCAGTATTTCACTCTATTGTTGACTTGTTGAAAAACAACCATCAACAGGAGCCACATTTCCTTCACTCATAATGTAACCTGATGAATCAAACAGAAACATAATTGCACCTGTATCTGCACATGAAGCAAACCTGTTAGAAAATAAATGCATGTTTTGGATGTGTTTGATGACTGATTGTTCTCTAGGACATCCAAGGTATACATTTCTTGTTTAATGCAAATTGAGGATCAATTTATACATGTATGGTATCTTGTTCATGTATGGTTTGGGGCCATTCATTGCTTAGAGCATTGCTCTAACACCATTGTTTTTGCCAGATGCAGGAACCAGGGATGACATGAAGCTAGGAAGGACAAAGACGACTCGGGGCGACAGGACAACACGCCAGAACTAGAACCAGTCATTCTCAGGCAATGACTGGCCTTTGACCTTACATGCACATTACTTTATTTACTTATTCATTTATAGATTGTTCTTCTATTTCATTGAATAAGACAGTTAACCTCATGGCTTGTGTGAAATGATGAACATTTTACATTCAATAAAGATTATTTATTTTTTGGAAAAGATTTTGAATAAACCCTTCCTATATTACATGCACTTGGATAAATGCAGTAAACTAATAAACATAATCTCCTGAATTATTTCATTTATGCACTTGAATGTAATGTATGAAGGACCAGATGAGATGTACCTTACAAGTTTTGAATCAAAACTCTACCTGAATGAGTTGTAGTGAAATTTAGGTAACAATGCTAACCCATCTAAATGAATAGTGGCAAAGTTAAGTGCATCATCCTCTGGAATCGGCTTAAGCGTCAGGTAGTTATCCAACTTCTGCACCCAAGCTCTGGCTGAAATCTTGCCACTTCCATCAAATCGGTCCATAGGGACTTTGCTCAATGCATGCTGGTAGTCCCGGTTAGCTCTGTTAGCTCTATAATCTACTCGACCCATCATGACTCCCCTTTGTCTTTTTTGGTTTATATATTGGTCGAATGTCAGCATCTCTCTGATATCTGGAGTCAATGTCATGTACTCTGCATGCTGTATCTAAATAGCATCCGTCATGGGATGCTGAAACTCTGGTTCCTGCTGAACCACTGCCTCCTCTCTACGCGGAAAAATTGGCTGTAAGGGTCTAGTAATCAATCCTGGGGTAATCCTGGTATTGTTTATACCACTCTGACCCACGTGTCCACTACCTTGTCCTGCATGTCCACCACCTTGTCTTGCATATCCACTACCCTGTCCTGCATGTCTGTGGTGACCATCATTCGAGCCACTGATCTCACCTTCGGGTGTGGTATTGGTGTGAACTATTGGAATCCCTTGGTTAAACTTCCCAAGGAGCTGGGACATCATATCAAGCATAATATCGAACTTCCTTTTAGTTCTTGCGCCTGGACTCTCGAGCTAGTCTGTTCCTCTGTCCCCCATACTACTTGTTATGCTATTACTACCACTGGAAGAGTTCCTATGCATGCCCAATATATCTGAAACTCTTTCACCTTCTGGAACCTCAGGTGGATGCCAACGTGGAGTGGGTCTAGTGTAGACTCTTCTTCCGTCACTCATATAAACTGATCAACACAGGCTGGCAAGATGCACCAGCACTAATACCACTATAATAACCTACACTTGTTCTTTTGATTTATCTTTATTTAATGTTATGTTTTTTCTTTTTCTGTGATCTTTCAGAACTAGATAGAAGATGCAGAAAGGGGTTTTTGTTTTCTTGAGATGTATATGCTCGAAATACAAAAAAGATAACGTGCAACTGAAACCCAAAAAATCTATGATAGATATGAACTAAATAATCAAGACCCAGTTTATAGAATGGCATAAAACGAATTACCATCACATACCCATTTCAAAATAAGCAATTTCAGATTTCTGCTATTGACGGACCAGCAACATGATAATGGAGTTTTGCATTAAATGTATTAGCAGATGCAAGAAAACAATCTACATTCATTAGCATGGGCCCATAGGCCAAAATTGACCCAAAAGCAAGAGAGAACAGCTCCAACAAACTCCAAAATGGCTGCCCCAAGTAGTACGGCCCAACAAGGAAGGTACGGCCAGCAAGGAGGAAGGGAAATGCAACCTCAACTCTCCTCAAATGTGCAAGCAAAATCAGCCTCCTCCATGTTCTCTCAGCTGCACCAAAAATGTATGAAGATATATCATGGAACCTCTCCAAAACTTTGTCAAAGTGTGTCCAACTGAAGCAGAAATACAACTACTGAGTATGGCTGCTTCAAAATCCCCTTGGGTGATCTTTCACACTTGTGGAAGATTGATACCAATGGTGGTTTTCGTCACCAAAAGCCCTGGCTGGAAGAAATCCCCCAAACCCTCATTTGCAGAGCAAATAGAAGCATAAAATGTAATATCCAGAATGAGCAATGCCTTTCACCTTTTTTTTGCCTTTATAATCTTTCCTTGAGGGTCGACCCCTTTTGGGAGGGAAATAACTTTTAAATTCTTTATTTTATTTTCCCCTCATGATGCGCCCAAGTCCATGGGTGACTTAAATTTGCCTTTTTAATAATTTTCTACTAAGCCACCACTTTAATATAAAGTCCAAGCAATTAAATATAAATATTAATTTACGGACTTTAATTTGGAAAGGCAAACGGACTCGGAATCTGATGAGCAATAGACCGTTGGAAAGGTCTCATCGAAACACTCCACCTCCAATAATGAGTTTTCCAAAATAGCCAATTTCACGACTTACTAAAAATAGTAAGTCCCAACCAGAATGTCAGAAACTGACCAAACGAACTCCCAGAATTCCCTAACCACATTGGTTAGTCTACAGGAACTGAGTATAGACTAACCCCGCTAGGAATGGGGACACTACAATTTTAAGTTTTCAATGTTGTTCAGTAGGCGAAGAACTACTGAGCAATAGACAATTGATGAAGAATGGAGAACGAAGTGGGATGAATGCAGAAAACGAGGAAAAGATGGAAATCATAAAAAATTGACGAAGTCTAGGAAATCCAAGCGCCCCTGGAGACTGGGGGCGCCCAAGCAACCCAATGTTAGATTTTTTTTGTGTTTTTCAAAAAATGTCAAAAATGCCTCTTTAGCCCAATTTCAGGTGGTCAAAATTAGTTGAACTCAGTCAACAAGCCCGGAAAAGCAGGGGATTCATCTCATATATGCTTAGGCTATCTAGTCTACCCTCATCCTGATGCCTGTCCCTGAAATCCTGAAATTTACTAAGTCTGATGTCCTGAAGCCCTAAAAAACTAACTCTGAAATCTAGTGGATCCTCAAGAATCTAGAATCTACATGTCAAATCCCATGGATTCGAGACCTATCTCAAACATCCTGAAAGTATATTTCAAAATATTTAAAGTATAGGAAATTCAATATCTACTTAAATATATTTTGAAATATACGTCAGGCAGGGACCATCAAAATCTGGCGGAATTCAAGATTTGCAGAAAAAAATGAAAAATTCTAAAAAATTTCTAAGGCATGAGTCCAAAAGCGCCCCAGGAGGCTAGGGGCGCCGATCCTCTCCAGAGTTAGTTTATTTTTCATGTTTTCTGGAGAATAAAGAGAAAAGTTGAAAATATCAAAAATTTGACTGAGGCATGAGTCCAAAAGCGCCCCTGGATGCTAGGGGCGCCTAAGATCTCTAGAGATAGTTTTTTTCATGTTCCATTGATGTCATCCATTAGCCGCTTCCCGATCTTCCTCCAGCGACGGTTTCCAGAAGTCAAATTTGCAGTCAAACGTTGTCTGATCGTCAGTTCGAGGCTGGGGATGAAATCAGGATTGATAAAGTTTCAACATGCCATGATCAGTTAGTTTTTCAGTCAACAATGACAGTTTGTCGTCTTGTTGAAGTCAGAGGCAAGCCATGTTGGAGTCAGAACGAGTGCAAAATCTTCAAAAAGAAGGAAAATTTGGCTAACACTTTTGCAACTTCGCATGTTTGATGACATCATCGAAAAAAAGATTTATTTTAATCATTTCACAGGTGAAGCCATAGGCAGCTATAAGATAGGGATTCTTCCTATTCGAGTATATCTGCTTGGATTTGTGCTTTAAAAGTTGCTTTCTTCATGGATAAGATTCAAGCTTTGTGCTTTCATAAAGAAAGCTGTTTTTTTGCCCTAAAGTTCTATAAAAACAAGCCTTTGTCCTCCTTTATTCATTATTTTTGCAGGTTGCATCTAGAGGAAGAACATCGTTTTCTTCTCATTAAGATTTGAGAACCCAAACGTATTATTTTTTTAGTATTCTTCGTCGTTTCGGGATTGGGAAGCATAGAGGCATACTTTCTCGAGGTCCATTTTTCTAGGGCGTCATTTTTCAGAAACAAGGTCGGAGCTTTTTCAGTTTTCATCGAAATGGGTTCATTTGGAATTTCGTCCTCTTGAAGATTGGAAAATTTTATTTTTTCAAAATCTGTTTTTTTGCTGTTTTTTCAGAAAATCCTCTGCTTTTTCAAAATCCGATGATTTGGATTGCTTCAAAACGGGATTGTCTACAAAACCTACGGCCAGCGTTTTCTCTCGAAATCTGCTTTTTAGAAATTATTTCCCAAAATACCAGTGGATGACATCACCAATAAAGTAACAATAAAGATGGGGATGTAACTCAAAAAGAAAGCAGCTTTAACTCAATTCTTTTTGTTTTAAAGCATTTGCTTTCATTCAAAGCTTATCCATCCTTGAAATAGTAAAAAATCACTTTGTAATAGTTGGAGCTTTCTTTGCTTTAAAGCAAGTGTTAGATGTAATCTTTGTCTTAGAATAGAAATAAAGTTTGCGAGTTGGCAAGTTAGTTAGATAAAATCAAGGAAAATTTAGGGTTCCCTACTCCTTTGATTTAGTATAAATAAGGGCAGCCTTGCCCATTGTTAGGGAACTATAATTGTGATAGCAAAATTTGTTGTGCCTATTCTAGCTTGCAGAAATTGTTATTTCACGTGCTTCTTCACTATGTGTTATCTGTTATCCAGTGTTTGATCGCATATTGTATGCTTGTGTAATGTCCCTTTTAGGAAGAACAAAATTTATTAATCCTGCACACAATTTTACTTCTTGTATGATCGATTGCTCTTAGTAATGCTTGTTGATATAATATCTTGTGCTGATCTAATACTTGTATTTAATGGAAGACCAATCTGTTGTCTAGTAATTTATATTACTATGTGATCTTTTTTACTTCACACTTCCTTTTTATATCTTCAATGGTGTATGGCTACAACTATTACCAAGAGAGGCAACACTTCATAAAGAGAATTATTCCCTTTTAATATATTTCTTTTCTTTAATTCAAACCATATATATTATATCTCAGATATATCTGATGTTTTTATAAGGCTGCTAGTGTACATAAGTATCTTTGAAATGGTATATTACAACTCAAAATATATTATTCCTTATATATTGCAGATTTAAATATGCCATGAATATATTTACCATTTCCAAAAATTCTATATTATATCCTTCTTGCTATTATATTTATAAATCAGAATTATATTCCTTGTGTATTCTTTTCTATTTTCCTTACCCTCTCCAGATATATATATATTTCTCATTCCTTTCTTTTTTTTCTGCCTTTATGTTATCTTCTTCCCATCTTTATGTTGGTTTTTTCCCGGACTGGATGCTTATTCCCAGATTTCCCTACAAGGTAGCCATCAATGATCAACAGGATCTCTGGGCCAGGGGCCAACAGTGTAGGAGATAGACTCTATATTTTATCTCCTCTTTTTTTTCAGGCTCTGTAAAACCTACGGGGGTATTCTCTACTCAACATCCATGAGGATATACGTACAAGGCTGGAATGCTGACAGAAAGCAGATAAGTCCTCCTGTAAGTAGACCAAAACTGTAAGATAAGAGCAAAGGGGCTAGTTTTGGGCCTATTTGCAGTTGTAGACAGAGGACTGAGGATCCTAAAACTAATTCTAATGTCCTAAAGATTGTTTTAGATTTTGATTTTGATTTTAAGTTTGGATGCAAAGCTGAACATGGTTGTAACACAAACACAAAGCAAGATTGGTGCCTATCCAGGGCCTGGAGTCAGTAGACATACACCTGTGAATGATATGCATGAACAATTAAAACTGGATTTCAGGGGGACATATATGATACCTGCCTTACAGATATCTCCCAATACAAAGTGTTAAGCTATCTATACTTATGGCATCCCTACTGCAGTATACCCTTCTCAATGTTCAATCTGAAAACAGTTTAATCTACCACTTGAGCAGAAGTTAAAAGATCAGACATTCAACACAGGAATTCTATGTTCTAGAGTCTCAAACATTCCTTAAATATCCAGACTCAAAAGAAAGATACATGCAATACTGGAGACAGAATTAACAAAACACATGCCAACATAGCATTTCTCATATAAAATTAACCATGAAATCAGTGGATTTATGCAAAAAAATACAAGAGATACATAGACTCACAAGTTTTTATGGACAGAGCAGCCAAAACCAACTGTATTGTATCACAGAGCCAAAATGTTCAACTTTCAACAACGTAAAAAATGGTAACACAGTCTGCCTATATCAGCCAGAAAGTGTACCACAGCAATTAATTACAAGGCTTTTACAAAAATCCGCCAGATACAGATCCTTCAAAGGAATGGTGCTCAAAATTTATTGCTGTAGAGACAGAAAGTAGACAATGGTGGCCTCGAGCCCTGTGCCACCATCTGGAAATCCTCACGCCAAAAAATTGGGTACATGACTGTTTAACAACTCGCCCATGCCCCTGCTACAGTCGCCATTGATGGCTCAACCACCCGCGGCCACTTGAAAACCGTCGCAACACATGAAAAAAGAAATTCCCGCCAAAACGCGTTCACCACAGGTTCAAAAAATGCAGGGAGGTTAATCCCACATTGGTGCCGCGGAGACAACTTTATCATTTAAAAACATGGCCGCATGTATAAGAAATGTCGAGCGCTTTTGCCGCGCTCGACGCATAAGCCTTTGTCCAAAGCCTATCGCCAAGACCCGAGCCATCGGCACACTTCCAAATCCTCCTGCCGACATCAATAGTCTCTCCGATGCCTAACGAGCTACACTCTGCTCCTCCAT
This sequence comes from Cunninghamia lanceolata, assembly GCA_027924645.1. NCBI lineage: Eukaryota > Viridiplantae > Streptophyta > Pinopsida > Cupressales > Cupressaceae > Cunninghamia > Cunninghamia lanceolata. The sequence continues at coordinate 8,944,151 of BSBN01001373.1, forward strand.
CGGCCAGGCACACACCAACGACTCCTCATCGGCCAAACCTCCCGTCGTCGGCATAACTCAAAACACTCAGGCCGACAATACAGCTCTCGCCGATAACATAGCCATCGGCCAAACATTGTATATCGGTGAACCCTCCAATGGTTAGCCCGATAGTCCATGTCACACCGAAACCAACCTTGCAAACCGCTAACCTTCCATCGGCCAAAGGCAAACCATCGGGCCAACACTCCACCGTCCACCCGATGATGAACGTTACGCCGATAAGACCAAAATCATAAGGCTTTGAACCATTGAACCCTGAACCAGTTCAACGCGATGGTTCAAAAGAGAAGTTCAACTGAGAAGTTCAACGCTGATAACACAGATGAACAAAGAATTCACTGACGGAAAAAGATGGAGCCTAAGCCCTGTTGACTTTTTCCCTGACTGGATGCTTATTCCCAGATTTCCCTACAAGGTAGCCATCAGTGAACAACAGGATCTCTGGGCCAGGGGCCAACAGTGTAGGAGATAGACTCTGTATTTTATCTCCTCTTCTTCTTTAGGCTCTGCAAGACCTAGGGGGGTATTCCCTACTCAACATCCATGAGGATATGCATACAAGGCTGGGATGCTGACAGAAAGCAGATAAGTCCTCCTATAAGTAGACCAAAACTGAAAGATAAGAGCAAAGGGGCTAGCTTTGGGCCTATTTGCAGTTGTAGACAGAGGACTGAGGATCCTAAAACTAATTCTAATGTCCTAAAGATTGTTTTAGATTTAGATTTTGATTTTAAGTTTGGATGCAAAGCTGGACATGGTTGTAACACAAACACAAAGCAAGATTGGTGCCTATCCAGGGCCTGGAGTCAGTAGACATACACCTGTGAATGATCAGCATGAACAACTAAAACTGGATTTCAGGGGGATATATGTGATACCTGCCTTACAGATATCTCCCAATACAGAGTGTTAAGTTATCTCTACTTATGGCATCCCTACTGCAGTATACCCTTCCCAATGTTCAACCTGAAAACAGTTTAATCTACCCCTTGAGCAGAAGTTAAAAGATCAGACATTCAACATAGGAATTCTATGTTCTGGAATCTAAACATTACCCAAATATCCAGATTCAGAAGAAGAATACATGCAATACTGGAGACAGAATTAACAAAACACATGCTAAGATAGCATTTCTCATATAAGATTAATCATGAAATCAGTGGGTTCGTGCCAAAACATACAACAAGAGATACATAGACTCACAGGTTTAGCTGTACAGAGCAACCAGATCAGCTTGTTTTGAATTACAGAGCCAAAAATCTTCAACTTTCAACAACCACAAATGAGTAACACTTCCAGATTGGCGCCCAAACATGAATGCAGTAGGTAGGGGAGGAGACAGGAAGAAATCTCGAGCCTTGCGCCGCCGCCTAGGGATCCAGATCTTCAATCGGGTACTAGATCCGTCCACGCCATCGCCCATACCTCTGCAACAATCGCTATTAATGGCACACCAACACGCGGCCCTGGGAAATGCAGAATACTGTGCGTCGCAACCGTTTCCCGCCAAGATACATCGTCATGATATTTCAAATATGCAGGATATCAATTATCCCACATGCACCCCGCGGTGACCTTTTCATCACCTTATATACTAGGTCGCGAGCATATATGATGTCGGTGCTTTTGCTCCCGACAACACTAGTATAAACCTTCATCATCATCCTCCAGCAGCATGATATCCTGTTGCTCGAAAAATCACCCTGACGTCAGCATCATCATCGCAATATCACCTACATGATAATCGCCTTCATCGGCACAACCTGATCCATTGGAGGAAGATCCTCCTGCTTAGCCGATACCAAAAGTCTGGCCGATGAACATCCTGATGACGTCATCGTCATATCCTGCTGACATCATCAGCATATCTGCCTACTGCGCACCTCCTCATATCCGGATGACGTCATCGTCATATTCGCAAATATCGGGGGATCTCCACAAGATGATCAGTGTTAGAAATATGACCCCCCCGGACCTTGATGACGTCATCATCATATCGACATCAGGATGATATTCCGAAGATAACCGGATATTTGGAAATATCATCCTGATGCACAAATATCATGCTGCACTGTAGCTCCGCTATAAGATCGGGGTGATATATGAATATGACAGATATTTGAAATGATCACCCCCCACTGAATAATGCATGAAGCCGACAGGCGGATATCTCCCTGATATCAGCATCATCAGGATGATAAAACAACGAACATGAAGTGATACAACAACATCAAGATGATATTGACTAAGATCATCCTGACGTCCAAAATATGATGACCACGATAAAAATCGGGTCACACTTAGAACTTTACAGCAACATCATCAGGATGATCTTAACAAAGATCACCCGATGTTAAAATATCACCACGCGAATGATCATGCAGGCAAAAAAATATGATGACCCTCGCAAGCAACACGGCGATAACTGGAAATATGATCATGATGATGACGACCCTTAAGAAAAAACAAGTCGGGTCGAACAACTCAGAAAATAACCCCCTCGGAAGATCGGGGTGACATCATCATCATAAAAGGGCAGGGTGATAATTGGAAGATCACCGGATATTTGAAAAATCACCCTCCGCAAGAAAATTAAGGCACATTGTAGCTCATCAGCAGGATCGGGATGATATCCAAACATCACCCGATATTGAAATATGATGATCCTGATGAAAAACAAGTCGACAGAAAACATGATGATGCGGACCATCATCGAAGACAATATGATGATGATGATCTCCTCCTCAAAGAAAATATGATGATGCAGCTGAAAAATGCCGAGGAGGTCCAACACTTAGGAAAATGGGCAAGAAGATATAGGGTTCAAATGAAGAAACCCCCTAAACATGAAAAATCAACCTCCAGGTCAAAATGAGTGCTAACACTGGCTCCGAATGGGGACGTGCAGGTGAAAGACTGCGGCGAGAACCAGATCTCCGGGCAGACCAAACAAAAAGTCAAAAAGCACGAACTGTACAAGGCACTTACAATTTATACATTATTTTACACATGTGCACAGAGGCAAGTCATTTATGCAAAATAGAACTTAAGGAATTGGCCATGCACAGGCAATTCCAGAACTTCACCATCTAGGGCCTGGAGGAAATAAGAATCCTCCCTATGAGCACTGCAAATCTGATATGGGCCCATCCATAAGGGTTCAAATTTACCATGTTTACCCTTTTCTTGACCTTTTGCATTCCAAATGAGCACCAAATCATTGACTTGAAACTTCCTTTTTATAGCTCTCCTGTCAAACTGATATTTCACATCTTGTTGTCTTTTGAGATTGATCTGGTGGGCTTTCCTTCTGTTTTCATCCAATGCAACCAGCTGGTTCACTCTTTCTGTCATGGAGTCTTCAATCTCCTCATCATTTTCCTGAATGAATCTGTAAACTGGTAGGAGATTGTTTATGGGCAATCTGGCTAATGCACCATATACTAGCTCAAAAGGTGACATTCCAATAGCCCTTTTTACTGTCACTCTATCGGCCCATATTGCTAAGTTCAATTTTGAGTCCCAAGCTCTCTTGTTCTTGTCCAGTATCCTCTTGATAATTTTTATGATGCTTTTATTGCTTGATTCTGCTTGACCATTCCCTTGTGGGTGATATGGTGATGTATATGATAGATTTATCCCATACCTGTTGCAAAAATCAACAAATTCACCTGATCTGAAGCACATAGCATTATCAGTGACTATCTTGAATGGTACTCCAAACCTGATGATAATATTTTCTAGCATGAAATCTGTCACCACCTTACTTGTAGCTCTCTTAGTTGGAATGGCCTCAATCCATTTGGTAAAGTAATCAGTTGCCACCAAAATCCAACTGTGTCCCCCACTTGATTTGTCTGCAATTTCCCCTATGAAGTCAATTCCCCATTGCTGAAATAGAGCATCCACAGTTACAGTTCCGAGGGGTAAAGCACCATCATATTTCAGCTTTCCTGAAAATCTTTGGCAAGGGTCACACTTCCTTACTAACTTTTGTGCATCTGAAAAGAGAGTGGGCCACCAATATCCTGCTCTGAGAATTTTATGAGTTGTTGTTTGGGCAGTATAATGTCCACCACACAATCCTTTATGCATATCAATCAAAACATTGTTAGCCATATCCTTATCCACACATCTCAGCAGCACACCATCAGGGTTTTTCCAGTATAGCTCACCTTGAACAATAACATACCTGATTGCATGTAACTTTAAAGTCCTCTTTTGACTGTCACTGAAATGGGAAGGACAATTCAGATTTTGCAAGTAGTAGATAATATCCTTGTACCATTCAGATCCTGATACATTTACACTCTCATTTTGGACTGCATTAACTTGGCATGCTTCCAAGTTTGACTGTGCCATCATCCTGGCTAATCCTTGTCCTCTTATCAACTTGGTAACTTGTATGTCTATGTTAAACTCTTGCAGTTTGTTTATCCATCTGCACCTTCTTCCAGTCACCTCCTGCTGAGTGAATATGTCTTTGACTGCTGCATGGGGTACATATGCAATTATATATGATCCTACCAAGTATGGTCTGAAACTTTTGATGGCTCTGACTAGTGCATATGCCTGTTTTTCCATAATATCATACTTCAACTCAGAGGCCTGCAAGGACATACTGAAGAAAGCGATGGGCTGTTCAAAACCATCTTCGTTTTTCTGTAGCAAACATGCAGCAACAGTATGAAAGGAAGCAAATGAAAATACTTGGAATGGCCTAGAAAAGTCAGGAGATTTAAGAACAGGGGCCATCTTGATTGCCTCTTTGATACTCTGAAATGATTCTATTGCTTCACTTTCCCAGTGGACAGTTGCATCCTTCTTCATCATCTTGGAAATGTTCCTTGTGGTTTCTGCAAAGTTGGGAACAAATCTCCTAACAAAATTTATCTGTCCAAAGAAGGACTGAACTCCTTTTACAGTTTTTGGCATTTGAATTCTGTCAATAGCAGCCACTCTCTCTGGATCTATCCTGACTCCATCCTTGGAAACAATATGTCCCAGGAGCTTTCCTTCAACTACCCCAAAGGCACACTTCTTTGGATTTAAAGAAATACCATACTCTAGTGCTCTTATGAAAATCTGCTCCAGATGCAAACAATGCTGCTCTTTTTTCTTTGAGTAAGCAGTCAAGTCATCCTGATATACAGCCAGAATTGAATCAATCAACCCTGCAAAAGCAACATCCATTGCTCTTTGAAATGTAGCACCTGCATTGGTCAGTCCGAAGGGCATTCTAACATACACATAAGTTCCCCATGGAGTGGTAAAGGCGGTCTTATACTGTTCTGATTCCTTTACCTTCACCTGATTATAACCTGAAAATCCATCCATCATGGATAAGAGTTCACAACCAGTCACTCTCTGCAACATAGCTTCCATATTAGGCAGTGGATAGTTATCCTTTAAAGAGGATACATTCAAGTTCCTGAAGTCAACACAAAGCCTAATATCACCATTCTTTTTTCTGACTGGGACAAGGTTAGACACCCAAGTTGAATGCCTAATTGGCACAATTATTCCAGCTTCCCTGAGCCTTTTGAGTTCTTGCATCTTGGAAGCTAAGGTAGGATTAATAGGTCTTTGCTTTTGTCTAAATGGCTTAGTTTCAGGTTTCAATGGGATCTCATGCTGGAATAAATCTTCCCTATAGGCTTTTAGGTCCTCATATGACCAAGCAAAAACATGTTTATACCTTTTCAGTAATGCAATCAGCATACTCCTAATGTGTGGTTTGAGCTGTTTACCAATGTATACCTTCTGAGGGGCCTGAGATGTCCCCAAATTTATCTCTTCTAAATCTTCCTTATTCGTGGGAGATGTCCTTGTGACCAATTTGTCTCTACTGTCAAAGGCTCTTTCCAAAGCTACTAACCCTCTAGGGATTTTGTTAGTCTTCAACTGAATTATCTCTTTTCCCACAAGAGTTTCTTTTCCATCTATAGTCTCTACAAAAGCTTGGAAATCAATTTCTTGATTCTCATATTCATCTATGCAGTGCAAAAATTTTAACAAGTCCCTATCATCATTAAACACTTGCCAACTGCATATATTTTCTGGTACTGCAGGCCTAATTTTAACTTCTACATTTGTAACACCTGACAGAGTGATGTCATCTGGCCTTATTGCAACATTGGCTAAGAAATCAGCCATAACATTTTTTGACCTCTCTACCCAGCCTATTGAAAATGCATCAAATAGTTCAATGGTATCCCAAACAGCATGCTTGTATTGTTTCAATCTTTTGTTTTTTGAAGCATACTTATCTCTAATTTGGGATACAATCAGCTCAGAATCCCCAAATACTCTTAACGTTTTAATTCCATGTTTGAGAGCAATATTTAGGCCTAAGAGTAAAGCCTCATATTCTGCAATGTTGTTTGTGCAAACAAACCTCAGCAAGAAAGAGAATTTGAGGAGCTTACCAGTTGGAGACAGTAAAACAACTCCAGCTCCAGAGCCTTCTTTTGCACAAGCTCCATCAAAAAACATGGTCCACAAACCTCGCTGATCCAATTCTTCAATGCAGGCATTTTTCTTTTTATCTTCTGTATCATCTGAGACAACCTTGAAGTTATCACAGTCAGTGTCTCCAAAGCATACCTGTTCCTCTGCTTCTTGGTCTTCCACTGTCTCTGATGATCTTTGTTCTCTGATTAGCTTAACATCCCTGCCATTCATTGGAATCATGGCATATGACAGGTCCAGCTGCATACTTCCACCAATTAGTGCTGCCCATCTTCTTGACAACAACATACCATACTGTGGCTTGATGTCAACCACTGTTATATTCATTTTATATCTCTTTTTAGGAAATGCTGCCAGTTTGAAATCTACATCCTTCATGATTCCAATAACTGGTACCTCTCTGGCATCCATAGCATAACATTTTCCACATGCCTTGTCAATTTTCAATCCAGCTTGTTGCATGATGGCCAAAGGCATGACATTTGTAGATGCTCCAGAGTCAAGCATACAATTTCTAATTATTTTTCCATTTATAACCAGGAAAACATAAAATGGTTCCACTTGTGAAGGACACTTTGTCATAGTCACTCCTAAATAGACTTCAGGAGCCTCATCTTCTTCATTACACATGACATGTTTCTCACCCTGGGTCTGAACATTTTGTTTAGCTTGAAAAGGTACCCCTGAGATTAGGGATATTGTCCTATTCTTGATTTCTTCCACTTTCATCAGTTCCATAAGTGGAACAGAGACTTTTACCTGAGAGAGGACCTGAGCTATATCAAATGGAGCATAATTTTGTGTAACAGTTGTAGCTTGCTCCACAATCTTGTTTTTATCCTGAGCTGATTTAGCTTTTACTTTCATAGTTCCCTGATCATCATTCTTGTCTTGGGAACCTTTACTTTGATCTTCAGCCGGAGGGATTTTGTTTTCTGGTCCTTGAGATTCATGACCTGTTCTATGTCTAAAATTCTGTTTATTATTTACCCACTGCCTTTTTTGTGGTTCAATTCCTTTATGACCATGCACTAGCTGACCTGCAGAAATATCTTCTGGCTGATGTGGGCTGCCTACTTGATTTTTACCTCTGAGATTGTAGTTGCTTTTGACTTGAGCAACTGCTGCAGCTGTGAAGGCTCTAATTTCCTCATCAGAAGGTCGTTGTAAGTTACTCAGAAAATTGTGTGAGCTCTGAGCATACACATAGTTATCTTCATTATCTTCATCATATGGGAATTGTTGGCAGGCCTGAGTTCCATCATTTGTACTCTCATCAGCATCATAAAGAGTGTATCCATTGCCTATGGACATCATATTAACATCATCATCTTGCACATAATGTGGCTCATTGCATTTATTACAAGATGTAGCATTATCATACAAGGATTGAGCAATCATACACTGTAATTGTGAATGTGGCATCTGACAGATTATACACCATGGAGCATCATCAACAATATTTATAGCTTTCTTTAGAGGATCAGGAGTTTCTTTGACATGTTGGGCCCTCTGATTTGTGTGGTTACGTGGGAAAATAGGCTTACCATCATGCCAATTGGTATTATAAGGCATATCATGCAATGATGGCCTCTTTTCCTGCCTTTGATAGACTTGCCTATCAGGACCCATCCCTTTTTCACTTCTAGCTAATCTATAGCTTAGGTCCTTAACAACATTTGCCAATTTGTCTATCTTATCTTCAGGGGCAGATGTATTACCTTGACTGTTCTGAGGCTTGTTTGGATTCTGCAGAATTTTTATATCATCCCTTCTATTTGTCTTGCCCGATGCTTTCCTGTTGTTTTCAATATTCACTGCAATTCTGAAAGCATCCCTGAGAGTAGCAGGACCTTTATCTCTTAATCCATATGCAGTTTTTGCATCAAAGGCATTGATATACAATATTATGCACATTGGTTCATTTGGCCTCATGTGATGTGGCAATTTGTTTAACACTTTAGTAAATCTTGCATTAAAATCTGCAACCTGTTCATTTGACCCTTTAGTGATACTGGTGAACTCATTTGCAAAAAAGCTAGGGTCAGTTTTGTCACCATATTGCTCCTTGAACATCCTTTTAAAATCATCCCATGATGAAATACTCCGGTCAAGTAGATTCTTGTACCATTCTCTTGCCTCATCTATTAAGGATTGCATGAATGACTTCATGAAAACATCCTCATGTTCAACCTCAAAGTTATCCATGACATTTTGAAAGGCTTTTAGATGATCTTCTCCTGACACTGTGTTGTTTCCTGAAAATTTAGGCACTTGCAGCCTCAGATGCTTATCAATGGGGTTAGGATACCCAGGAATACCATCAAACACCAGCTGCCTGAATCTATCTAACTGCATGGGCTATCTGTTTAACTGATTAACATTAACATTTCTGTTTGCATTCTGGTTTCTTACATTGTTCAGTGGTATCCTAGCATCATTCACATTTTGTCTCTCATCATTATGCTGATGTTGCACTTCATTTCTTTGCTGATGTCTCTGCACATTTGCATTCTCTAGGGTAGGAACTGAATCATTTTGGGCAGTTCTTAAAGCTTGCACTTTCTGCTTCATATCATCTCTGATTTTCATGGCCTGTAGATATTCTAGTTCTGCTCTTAGATTTCTGATTTCTTCAGCTAACTGTTCATCCTTAGGCATGGAGGTAGATGGTCTCATACCATTCTGGTCATCATCTTCATCATCCCTCAGAGACTCTTCCTCTTCAAACCTTTCACTAGGGTCTAGAAATGGGCGTTCTTGGAACACCTCTGACCTCATTCTCATGCTACCACCCTGTTGCCTCTCATATGCACCTTGAATATCAGCTTCTACATTTGAAAAGTAAGGCACATGCTGTCCTGATGGCCTAGGGTTATCTTGCATATCATCACCTTTTCTGGGGGAACCCTCATGACTAACTGAGACAGCTCCCTTTCTTCTGTACATCATTCTTCTTGTTACTGGTAACTCTTTAAATAAAGGATTTTGTTGGGATCTTCTCCCCTGCATATAAATTTTACTTTGACCGGTTGGGAGATTACTTCGGAGTCGCCACCTATTACTAGGAACTGTTTTCCTTTGAAAACCAGGGTTCTTTCACAAAGTCCCCAGCGGAGTCCCCAATTTCTGTTGACTTTTTCCCTGACTGGATGCTTATTCCCAGATTTCCCTGCAAGGTAGCCATCAGTGATCAACAGGATCTCTGGGCCAGGGGCCAACAGTGTAGGAGATAGACTCTGTATTTTATCTCTTCTTCTTTAGGCTCTGCAAGACCTAGGGGGGTATTCCCTACTCAACATCCATGAGGATATGCATACAAGGCTGGGATGCTGATAGAAAGCAGATAAGTCCTCCTGTAAGTAGACCAAAACTGAAAGATAAGAGCAAAGGGGCTAGCTTTGGGCCTATTTGCAGTTGTAGACAGAGGACTGAGGATCCTAAAACTAATTCTAATGTCCTAAAGATTGTTTTAGATTTAGATTTTGATTTTAAGTTTGGATGCAAAGCTGGACATGGTTGTAACACAAACACAAAGCAAGATTGGTGCCTATCCAGGGCCTGGAGTCAGTAGACATACACCTGTGAATGATCAGTATGAACAACTAAAACTGGATTTCAGGGGGATATATGTGATACCTGCCTTACAGATATCTCCCAATACAGAGTGTTAAGTTATCTCTACTTATGGCATCCCTACTGCAGTATACCCTTCCCAATGTTCAACCTGAAAACAGTTTAATCTACCCCTTGAGCAGAAGTTAAAAGATCAGACATTCAACATAGGAATTCTATGTTCTGGAATCTAAACATTACCCAAATATCTAGATTTAGAAGAAGAATACATGCAATACTGGAGACAGAATTAACAAAACACATGCTAAGATAGCATTTCTCATATAAGATTAATCATGAAATCAGTGGGTTCGTGCCAAAACATACAACAAGAGATACATAGACTCACAGGTTTAGCTGTACAGAGCAATCAGATCAGCTTGTTTTGAATTACAGAGCCAAAAATCTTCAACTTTCAACAACCACAAATGAGTAACACTTCCAGATTAGCGCCCAAACATGAATGCAGTAGGTAGGGGAGGAGACAGGAAGAAATCTCGAGCCTTGCGCCGCCACCTAGGGATCCAGATCTTCAATCGGGTACTAGATCCGTCCACGCCATTGCCCATACCTCTGCAACAATCGCCATTAATGGCGCACCAACCCGCGGCCCTGGGAAATGCAGAATACTGTGCGTCGCAACCGTTTCCCGCCAAGATACATCGTCATGATATTTCAAATATGCAGGATATCAATTATCCCACATGCACCCCGCGGTGACCTTTTCATCACCTTATATACTAGGTCGCGAGCATATATGATGTCGGTGCTTTTGCTCCCGACGACACTAGTATAAACCTTCATCATCATCCTCCAGCAGCATGATATCCTGTTGCTCGAAAAATCACCCTGACGTCAGCATCATCATCGCAATATCACCTGCATGATAATCGCCTTCATCGGCACAACCTGATCCATTGGAGGAAGATCCTCTTGCTTAGCCGATACCAAAGGTCTGGCCGATGAACATCCTGATGACGTCATCGTCATATCCTGCTGACATCATCAGCATATCTGCCTACTACGCACCTCCTCATATCCAGATGACGTCATCGTCATATTCGCAAATATCGGGGGATCTCCACAAGATGATCAGTGTTAGAAATATAACCCCCCCGGACCTTGATGACGTCATCATCATATCGACATCAGGATGATATTCGGAAGATAACCGGATATTTGGAAATATCATCCTGATGCACAAATATCATGCTGCACTGTAGCTCCGCTGTAAGATCGGGGTGATATATGAATATGACAGATATTTGAAATGATCACCCCCCACTGGATAATGCATGAAGCCGACAGGCGGATATCTCCCTGATATCAGCATCATCAGGATGATAAAACAACGAACATGAAATGATACAACAACATCAGGATGATATTGACTAAGATCATCCTGACGTCCAAAATATGATGACCACGATAAAAATCGGGTCACACTTAGAACTTTACAGCAACATCATCAGGATGATCTTAACAAAGATCACCCGATGTTAAAATATCACCCCGCGAAAGATCATGCAAGCAAAAAAATATGATGACCCTCGCAAGCAACACGGCGATAACTGGAAATATGATCATGATGATGACGACCCTTAAGAAAAAACAAGTCAGGTCGAACAACTCAGAAAATAACCCCCTCGGAAGATCGGGGTGACATCATCATCATAAAAGGGCAGGGTGATAATTGGAAGATCACCGGATATTTGAAAAATCACCCTCCGCAAGAAAATTAAGGCACATTGTAGCTCATCAGCAGGATCGGGATGATATCCAAACATCACCCGATATTGAAATATGATGATCCTGATGAAAAACAAGTCGACAGAAAACATGATGATGCGGACCATCATCGAAGACAATATGATGATGATGATCTCCTCCTCAAAGAAAATATGATGATGCAGCTGAAAAATGCCGAGGAGGTCCAACACTTAGGAAAATGGGCAAGAAGATATAGGGTTCAAATGAAGAAACCCCCTAAACATGAAAAATCAACCTCCAGGTCAAAATGAGTGCTAACAAGCCCATGAACCGTTGAACCTTGAACCAAAAGGGTTCAACGCGATGGTTCAAAACGATGGTTCAAGCATAATCTGAGTACCCAAAAAGAAGTTTCGCCGATAGAGAAAATCACAGCGATGAACAAGGAAACTTAGGGCCCAAAAAAGAAAAAACCCTCCAACATCCTGCGCTCAGATCTAGACCAAAATTAGTGCTAACACTGGCTCCGAATGGGGACGTGCAGGTGAAAAACCTGCAACGAGAACCAGATCTCCGAGCAAACCAGGCAAAAAAGCCAAAAAAGCACGAACTGTACAGAACATTTACACTATATACATATTTTTACAAATGTGCACAGCGACAAGTCATCTATGCAAAATAGAACTTAAGGAATTGGCCATGCACAAGCAATTCCAGAAATTCACCATCTAGGGCTTGGAGGAAATAAGAATCCTCCCCATGAATGCTGCAAATCTGATATGGGCCCATCCATAAGGATTCGAATTTACCATGTTTACCCTTTTCTTGACCTTTTGCATTCCATATGAGCACCAGATCATTGACTTGAAACTTCCTTTTTGTAGCTCTCCTGTCAAACTGATATTTCATATCTTGTTGTCTCTTGAGGTTAATCTGGTGTGCTTTCCTTCTATTCTCATCCAATGCAACCAGCTGATTCACTCTTTCTGTCATGGAGTCTTCAATCTCCTCATCATTTTCCTGGATGAATCTGTAAATTGGCAGGAGATTGTTTATGGGCAATCTGGCTGATGCACCATATACTAGCTCAAAGGGTGACATTCCAATAGCCTTTTTTACTGTCACTCTGTCAGCCCTTATTGCTGACTTTAATTTTGAGTCCCAAGCTCTCCTGTTCTTGTCTAGTATCCTCTTGATAATTTTCATGATGCTCTTATTGCTTGATTCTACTTGACCATTTCCTTGTGGGTGGTATGGTGATGCATATGATAGATTGATCCCATATTTGTTGCAAAAATCAACAAATTCACCTGATCTGAAACACATAGCATTATCAGTGACTATCTTGAATGGTACTCCAAACATGATGATAACATTTTCCAGTATGAAATCCATCACCACCTTACTTGTAGCTCTCTTAGTTGGAATGGCCTCGATCCATTTGGTAAAGTAATTAGTTGCCACCAAAATCCAACTGTGTCCCCCACTTGACTTGTCTGCAATTTCTCCTATGAAGTCAATTTCCCATTGCTGAAATGGAGCATCCACAGTTACAGTTCTGAGAGGTAAAGCACCATCATATCTCAATTTTCCTGAGAATCTTTGGCAAGGGTCACACTTCCTCACTAACCTTTGTGCATCTGAAAAGAGAGTGGGCCACCAATATCCTGCTCTGAGAGTCTTATGAGCTATTGTTTGGGTAGTATAATGTCCACCACACAATCCTTTATGCATATCAATCAAAACATTGTTAGCCATATCCTCATCCACACATCTCAGCAGCACACCATCAGGGTTTTTCCAGTATAGCTCACCTTGAACAATAACATACCTGATTGCATGTAACTTTAAAGTCCTCTTTTGACTGTCACTGAAATGGGAAGGACAATTCAGATTTTGCAAGTTGTAGATAATATCCTTGTACCATTCAGATCTTGATACATTTACACTCTCATTTTGGACTGCATTAACTTGGCATGCTTCCAAGTTTGACTGTGCCATCATCTTGGCTAATCCTTGTCCTCTTACCAACTTGGTAATTTGTATGTCTATGTTGAACTCTTGCAGTTTGTTTATCCATCTACACCTTCTTCTAGTCACCTCCTGCTGAGTGAATATGTCTTTGACTGCTGCATGGGGTACATATGCAATTACATGTGATCCTACCAGGTATGGTCTGAAACTTTTGATGGCTCTGACTAGTGCATATGCCTGTTTTTCCATAATATCATACTTCAACTCAGAAGCATGCAAGGACAAACTGAAGAAAGCTATGGGCTGTTCAAAACCATCTTCATTTTTCTGTAGCAAACACGCAGCAATAGTGTGAAAGGAAGCAAATGAAAATACTTGGAATGGCCTAGAAAAATCAGGAGATTTAAGAACAGGGGCCATCTTGATTGCCTCTTTGATACTCTGAAATGATTCTATTGCTTCACTTTCCCAGTTGACAGTCGCATCTTTCTTCATCTTAGAAATGTTCCTTGTAGTTTCTGCAAAGTTGGGAACAAATCTCCTAACAAAATTTATCTGTCCAAAGAAGGACTGAACTCTTTTTACAGTTTTTGGCATTTGAATTCTGTCAATAGCAGCCACTCTCTCTGGATCTATCCTAACTCCATCCTTGGAAACAATGTGTCCCAGGAGCTTTCCTTCAACTACCCCAAAGGCACACTTCTTTGGATTTAAAGAAATACCATACTCTAGTGCTCTTATGAAAATCTGCTCTAGATGCAAACAATGCTGCTCTTCCTTCTTTGAATATGTAGTCAAGTCATCCTGATATACAGCCAGGATTGAATCAATCAACCCTGCAAAAGCAACGTCCATTGCTCTTTGAAATGTAGCACCTGCATTTGTTAGTCCAAATGGCATCCTAACATATACATAAGTTCCCCATGGAGTGGTGAAGGCAGTCTTATACTGTTCTGATTCCTTTACCTTCACCTGATTATAACCTGAAAATCCATCCATCATGGATAAGAGTTCACAACCAGTCACTCTCTGCAACATAGCTTCCATATTAGGCAATGGATAGTTATCCTTTAAAGAGGATACATTCAAGTTCCTGAAATCAACACAAAGCCTAATATCACCGTTCTTTTTTCTGACTGGGACAAGGTTAGACACCCAAGTTGAATGTCTGATTGGCACAATTATTCCAGCTTCCCTAAGCTTTTTAAGCTCTTCTTGCATCTTTGGAGCTAAGGTAGGATTAATAGGTCTTTGCCTCTGTCTGAATGGCTTAGCTTCAGGCTTCAATGGGATCTCATGCTGGAATAGATCTTCCCTATAGGCTTTTAGGTCCTCATATGACCAAGCAAAAACATGTTTATACCTTTTCAGTAATGCAATCAGCATACTCCTGATGTGTGGTTTGAGCTGTTTACCAATGTACACCTTCTTGGGGGCCTGAGATGTCCCCAAATTTATCTCTTCTAAATCTTCCTTATTTGTGGGAGATGTCCTTGTGACCAATTTGTCTCTACTGTCAAAAGCTCTTTCCAAAGCTACTAACCCTCTAGGGATTTTATTAGTCTTCAACTGAATTATCTCCTTCCCCATAAGAGTTTCTTTTCCATCTATGGTTTCTACAAAAGCTTGGAAATCAATTTCTTGATTCTCATATTCATCTATGCAGTGCAAAAATTTTAACAAATCCCTATCATCATCAACACTTGCCAACTGCATATATTTTCTGGTACTGCAGGCCTGATTTTAACTTCTACATTTGTAACATCTGACAGAGTGATGTCATCTGGCCTTATTGCAACATTAGCTAAGAAATCAGCCATAACATTCTTTGATCTCTCTACCCAGCCTATTGAAAATGCATCAAAGAGTTCAATGGTATCCCAAACAGCATGCTTGTATTGTTTCAATCTTTTGTTTTTTGAAGCATACCTATCTCTAATTTGGGATACAATCAGCTCAGAATCCCCAAATACTCTTAGCATTTTGATTCCATGTTTGAGAGCTATATTTAGGCCTAAGATTAAAGCCTCATATTTTGCAATGTTGTTTGTGCAAACAAACCTCAGCAAGAAGGAGAATTTAAGGAGCTTACCAGTTGGAGACAGGAAAACAACTCCAGCTCCAGAGCCTTCTTTTGCACAAGCTCCATCAAAATACATGGTCCATAAACCTTGCTGGTCTAGCTCTTTAATGCAAACATTTTTCTTTTTATCTTCTCTATCATCTGAGACAACCTTGAAATTATCACAGTCAGTGTTTACAAAGCATATCTGTTCCTCTGCTTCTTGGTCTTCCACTGTCTCTGATGATTTTTGTTCTCTGATTAGCTTAACATCCCTGCCATTCATTGGAATCATGGCATATGACAGGTCGAGCTGCATACTTCCACCAATTAGTGCAGCCCATCTTCTTGACAGCAACATACCATACTGTGGCTTGATGTCAACCACTGTTATATTCATTTTATATCTCTTTTTAGGAAATGCTGCCAGTTTGAAATCTACATCCTTCATAATTCCAATAACTGGTACCTCTCTGGCATCCATAGCGTAACATTTTCCACATGCCTTGTCGATTTTCAATCCAGCTTGTTGCATGACGGCTAAAGGCATGACATTTGTAGATGCTCCATAGTCAAGCATACAATTTCTGATTATTTTTCCATTTATAACCAGGGATACATAAAATGGTTCCACTTGTGAAGGACACTTTGTCATAGTCACTCCTAAATAGACTTCAGGAGCCTCATCTTCTTCATTATACATGACATGTTTCTCACCCTGGGTCTGAACATTTTGTTTAGCTTGAAGAGGCACCCCTGAAATTAGGGATACTGTCCTATTCTTGATCTCTTCAACCTTCATCAGTTCCATAAGTGGAACAGAGACTTTTACCTGGGAGAGGACTTGAGCTATATCAAATGGAGCATAATTTTGTATAACAGTTGTAGCTTGCTCCACAATCTTGTTTTTATCCTGAACTGATTTAGCTTTTACTTTCATAGTTCCCTGATCATCATTCTTGTTTTGGGAACCTTTACTTTGATCTTCAGCCTGAGGGATTCTGTTTTTTGGTCCTTGAGATTCATGACCTGTTCTATGTCTAAAATTCTGTTTATTATTACCCCACTGCCTTTTTTGTGATTCAATCCCCTTATGACCATTCACTGGCTGACTTACAGAAATACCTTCTGGCTGATGTGGGCTGCTTACTTGATTTTTACCTCTAAGATTGTAATTGCTCTTGACTTGAGCAACTGCTGCAGCTGTGAAGGCCCTAATTTCCTCATCAGAAGGTCGTTGTAAGTTACTCAGAAAATTGTGTGAGCTCTGAGCATACACATAGCTCTCTTCATTACCTTCATCATAAAATTCCTGTTGACAGGCCTGAATTCCATCATCTATACTCTCATCAGCATCATAAAGAGGGTATCCATTGTTTGTGGACATCATATTAACATCATCATCTTGCACATAATGTGGCTCATTGCATTCATTACAAGATGTAGCATTATCACACAAGGACTGGGCAATCATACACTGTGACTCTGAATGTGGCATCTGACAAATTATACACCATGGAGTATCATCAACAATATTTACAGCTTTCTTTAGAGGATCAGGAGTTTCTTTGACATATTGAGCTCTCTGATTCGTGCTGTTATGTGGGAATATAGGCTTACCATTATGCCAATTGGTATTATAAGGCATATCATGCAATGATGGCCTCTTTTCCTGCCTTTGATAGACTTGCCTATCAGGACCTATCCCTTTTTCACTTCTAGCTAGTCTGTAACTTAGGTCCTTAACAACATTTGCCAATTTGTCTATCTTATCTTCAGGGGCAGATGTATTACCTTGAGTGGGGCAGATGTATTACCTTGAGTGTTCTGAGGCTTGTTTGGATTCTGCAGAATTTTCACATCATCCCTTCTGTTAGTCTTGCCTGATGCTTTCCTGTTGTTCTCAATATTTACTGCAATTCTGAAAGCATCCCTGATAGTAGCAGGGCTTTTATCTCTTAATCCATATGCAGTTTTTGCATCAAAGGCGTTGATATACAATATTATGCACATAGGTTCATTTGGCCTCATGTGATGTGGTAATTTGTTTAACACTTTAGTAAATCTTGCATTAAAATCTGCAACCTGCTCATTTGACCCTTTAGTGATACTGGTAAACTCATTTACAAAAAAGCTAGGGTCAGTTTTGTCACCATATTGCTCCTTGAACATCCTTTTAAAATCATCCCATGATGAAATACTCCGGTCAGGCAGATTCTTATACCATTCCCTTGCCTCATCTACTAAAGATTGCATGAATGACTTCATGAAAACATCCTCATGTTCAACCTCAAAGTTATCCATGACATTTTGAAAAGCCTTTAGATGATCTTCTCCTGACACAGTGTTGTTTCCTGAAAATTTAGGCACCTGCAGCCTTAGATGCTTGTCAATGGGGTTAGGATACCCAGGAATACCATCAAATACCAGCTGTCTGAATCTATCTAACTGCATGGGCTGTCTGTCAAACTGATTAATATTAATATTTCTGTTTGCATTCTGGTTTCTTACATTGTTCAGTGGTATCCTAGCATCATTCACATTTTGTCTTTCATCATTATGCTGATGTTGCACTTCATTTCTCTGTTGATGTCTCTACACATTTGCATTCTCAAGGGTAGGAATTGAATTATTTTGGGCAGCCCTTAAAGCTTGCACTTTCTTCCTCAGGTCATCTCTGATTGTTATTGCCTGCTGATATTCGAACTCGACCCTTAAGCTCCTAATTTCATCAGCTAGTTCTTCCTCGCTAGGCCTAGAGGAGGATGGTTTTACCATATTCTGATCTTCGTCTTCATCATCCCTCAGAGACTCTGCCTCTTCAAACCTTTCACTAGGGTCTAGAAATGGGCGTTCTTGGAACACCTCTGACCTCATTCTCACGCTACCACCCTGTTGCCTCTCATATGCACCCTGAATATCAGCTTCTGCATTTGAAAAGTAAGGCACATGTTGTCCTGATGGCCTAGGGTTATCTTGCATATCATTTTTTCTGGGGGAACCCTCATGACTGACTGAGACAGCTCCCTTTCTTCTGTACATCATTCTTCTTGTTACTGGTAACTCTTCAAATAAAGGATTTTGTTGGGATCTTCTCCCCTGCATATAAGTTCTACTTTGACCGGTTGGGAGATTACTTCGGAGTCGCCACCTATTACTAAGAACTGTTTTCTTTTGTAAATTAGGGTTCTTTCACAAATCCCCAGCTGAGTCGCCAATTTTTGTTGGTGACTCGGATGGGCACACAGATATTTCACCAGGAAGGACAAAAATAACAATTTTCAAATCGCCATCCCCAGCAGAGTCGCCAATTTCTGTTGGTTTTTTCTCGGACTGGATGCTTATTCCCAGATTTCCCTACAAGGTAGCCATCAATGATCAACAGGATCTCTGGGCCAGGGGCCAACAGTGTAGGAGATAGACTCTATATTTTATCTCCTCTTCTTCTTCAGGCTCTGCAAAACCTAGGGGGGTATTCCCTACTCAACATCCATGAGGATATACATACAAGGCTGGGATGCTGACAGAAAGCAGATAAGTCCTCCTGTAAGTAGACCAAAATTGTAAGATAAGAGCAAAGGGGCTAGCTTTGGGCCTATTTGCAGTTGTAGATAGAGGACTGAGGATCCTCAAACTAATTCTAATGTCCTAAAGATTGTTTTAGATTTTGATTTTGATTTTAAGTTTGGATGCAAAGTTGGACATGGTTGTAACACAAACACAAAGCAAGATTGGTGCCTATCCAGGGCTTGGAGTCAGTAGACATACACCTGTGAATGATATGCATGAACAACTAAAACTGGATTTCAGGGGGACACATATGATATCTGTCTTACAGATATCTCCCAATACAAAGTGTTAAGCTATCTATACTTATGGCATCCCTACTGCAGTATACCCTTCTCAATGTTCAATCTGAAAACAGTTTAATCTACCACTTGAGCAGAAGTTAAAAGATCAGACATTCAACACAGGAATTCTATGTTCTAGAGTCTCAAACATTCCTTAAATATCCAGACTCAGAAGAAAGATACATGCAATACTGGAGACAGAATTAACAAAACACATGCCAACATAGCATTTCTCATATAACATTAACCATGAAATCAGTGGATTCATGCAAAAAACATACAACAAGAGATACATAGACTCACAAGTTTTTATGGACAGAGCAGCCAAAACCAACTGTATTGTATCACAGAGCCAAAATGTTCAACTTTTAACAACGTCAAAAATGGTAACACAGTCTGCCTATATCAGCCAGAAAGTGTACCACAGCAATTAATTACAAGGCTTTTACAAAAATCCGCCAGATACAGATCCTTTAAAGGAATGGCGCTCAAAATTTATTGCTGCAGAGACAGAAAGTAGACAATGGTGGCCTCGAGCCCTGTGCCACCATCTGGAAGTCCTCACGCCAAAAAATCGGGTACATGACTGTTCAACAACTCGCCCATGCCCCTGCTACAGTCGCCATTGATGGCTCAACCACCCGCGGCCACTTGAAAACCGTCGCAACACATCAAAAAAGAAATTCCCGCCAAAACGCGTTCACCACAGGTTCAAAAAATGCAGGGAGATTAATCCCACATTGGTGCCGCGGAGACAACTTTATCATTTTAAAAACACGGCCGCATGTATAACAAATGTCGAGCGCTTTTGCCGCGCTCGACGCATAAGCCTTTGTCCAAAGCCTATCGCCAAGACCCGAGCCATCGGCACACTCCCAAATCCTCCTGCCGACATCAATAGTCTCTCCGATGCCTAACGAGCTACACTCTGCTCCTCCATCGGCCAGGCACACACCAACGACTCCTCATCAGCCAAACCTCCCGTCGTCGGCATAACTCAAAACACTCAGGCCGACAATACAGCTCTCGCCGATAACATATCCATCGGCCAAACATTGTATATCGGTGAACCCTCCAACGGTTAGCCCGATAGTCCATGTCACACCGAAACCAACCTTGCAAACCGCTAACCTTCCATCGGCCAGAGGCAAACCGTTGGGCCAACACTCCATCGTCCACTCGATGATGAACGTTACGCCGATAAGACCAAAATCATAAGGCTTTGAACTTTTGAACCCTGAACCAGTTCAACCCAATGGTTCAAAAGAGAAGTTCAACCGAGAAGTTCAACGCCGATAACACAGATGAACAAAGAATTCACTGATGGAAAAAGATGGAGCCTAAGCCCATGAACCGTTGAACCTTGAACCAAAAGGGTTCAACGCGATGGTTCAAAACGATGGTTCAAGCATAATCTGAGTACCCAAAAAGAAGTTTCGCCGATAGAGAAAATCACAGCGATGAACAAGGAAACTTAGGACCCAAAAAGGAAAAAACCCTCCAACATCCTGCGCTCAGATCCAGACCAAAATTAGTGCTAACACTTTATACCCTCCTTTAATGAAGGGATGTGTCTTATAGAAAATAACCTTTAATTAATATGCACCTCTTTTATTTACTAATAATCTAACTTGCTTCCTCTAACATAATTGTTGCATTTATCTTTGTTTTAATAAACTTTGTCTTTTAATAAACTTGGTCTATCTTTATTGATATCTTCCAAGGATATTAGTTAATATTAAATTTATATATATTTATAATGATCATATTTATACTAATATTTGATTTAATATTTACATTGATAATTATAATTATTATATAATAATAATATTAATATTTATATTTATATTTATTATATTATAAATGATTATAATAATATTTCTTATTTATATTTATATATTATAAGACATTTGTCTTATATATATTATATGATAATTATATTATAATAACATTTATTTATATTTATATTAATATTAATATACATATTTATATTTATATAGTATATATATATCATATATAATATTATAATTGTCTTTATATTTATTATATATAAGTACAATAAATATATTATAATATTACTTAATAATATTATATATGTTTATTAAGTATTATTATATACATAATTATCGTCCAATTTGATGATGACAAATAATGTCTTAATGGTGGGGCATGATAGCCTGCCTTTTGCTACAATATTGTTGTCCTGGAGTTGTAATAACTTTATGATATTGAGAATAGAAATCTCATGCCTGTCATTTGCTTTGATTCTCTGTCTCACGATCATCTAGTTTTGTCGTCAGATGTGTGGCTTGTGTAATCTTACTTTCAGTTTTTATCTTAAAGTACAATGAGTCTTCTGATGTGATATGGAGGAGGTTTATTTGAGCTTTTATGTTAAAACAAATCATTCTCTATTAACTTTTGATTCCTATGCTCTGAATTTACTTAGGTGATCAAAAGCATCATTTAGTTTAGGCCTAGCTGTAGTTAGAAGTTAAAAAAGAAAAACCTCTGCTGCAGCGATAGAGTTTTATAACCTTGTGCTCGCAGTTGAGAAGCAAAAAGATAGGCAAAGTTTAATTTATTTATCTTTTAAGCAAACATCAGCAAAAAGGGTACTTCCCCTCATAATAGAAGAGCAGTTTATTTGTGCATAGCTGTCCGTTTCCAACTCGCAATCTAGAGGTGTGAATTGAAACGCTAACACATACATATCATCAATGGCCGGCCCATGATGATCAAACAAAGTTGATTGCCTCATTGTCTTAACCATTTCAAGATGTTTTGCTTGATCAGCAACAAGCTTAACTTCCTTTGCTCTTTCTATCCAAATGTCACACCTTCCTTGTGTCTTTTCCACATCTTCATAGGTCTGATATACAAAATCAGATTGTGTAGTGCCTTGTTTTTCAACAAAATTACCATATTCAACACTCCAATTTTGTATGCCATCATTAGTAGACCACAAATATTTATCATCCAAAGGTATTAGCATGTCTATCTCATGAAAATGCAAAGCCATAGGACTGCTGTTCTCAAACAAATTAGGTATGATGTCATGCCAATCAATAGAATTGTCATTCATCTCAAAATCCAAATGCTTACCATCAAATGCCGGTTCCATACAATTCTCTTCACATACATCATATATCTCCTTATGAAACAAATCATGACCTATAGCAATCATAGATTTGGCTGTCATTTGATGAGGCAAAGTGTACTTGAGGGCTCTCATAACAAATTTGTTTCCCATCATGTAGGAAACTCAACTCCATAGCTTGTAGGTCTTGGATGATCCTTTGTAGTGAGTGTAGCCATTGCATGCCAAGTACAATCTCATTGTCCTTCAAATCAAGAGCATAGAAGTCATCACAAAGAGTATACTCACCAAATATAATATTAAGTTTGCTCACCTTCTTGCAAAGAATAGCGAGTCATCCCGTTATAGTCACATCAAAGCCCTCAAAGCCATCACAAAGCAATCCTCTTTTGTTGACCAAACCTTCATCAATGAAGTTAGGTGAAGCTCCACTATCAAGAAGTGCCAAGACTTTGCAACCAAACAAAGTACCATCAAAGATGAATGGATTGTACCTTGAAGCCCCTGAAAGATAAGCAATCCTAGAACTCTTGTTATCATCATTTGTAAGTTCTAGTATTGGTTGTCCATCATCATCATCCTCATCAAGTACCTCTATGTAGTGCACCTTGCCTTTGCCAAGACACCTATGACCAATCTCTCAAGGTTGCTTGCAAGAAAATCATAACTTCTTTCTACGAAGTTCATCTCTTTCTGTTGGAAATAGTCTGGACAACTGAGAGGGGGGGTGAATCAGTTGTCCCTAAACTTTAACTTTTTATGAACCTTTTAAATCTTCTTTGTAATCAGATTAATGATGTAAACATTTAACCATAAATCAACATATGAGTAGAAACAACATGAATACAGCACTAGAATTTTGACGTGGAAAACTCGGTTAAGGGAAAAACCACGGTGGGGGTTAACCCACAAAAATGCGTACACTGTTAAAAGTACTTAAGAAAAT
Source organism: Cunninghamia lanceolata (assembly GCA_027924645.1). Classification (NCBI taxonomy): domain Eukaryota; kingdom Viridiplantae; phylum Streptophyta; class Pinopsida; order Cupressales; family Cupressaceae; genus Cunninghamia; species Cunninghamia lanceolata. The sequence continues at coordinate 8,967,922 of BSBN01001373.1, forward strand.
AGAAGGCACATGCCTTCGGGCGCACTGCCGAGAGCTCACTGCTCAAGAAAAGGCTCACTGCCTATAAGAAATGATTTATACAGAAATAATGAACTGAGAAATAACATCTACATTCATGCCTGAATCAGTCCTCTTGAAGGCTCAAGACTCAAGACTTCTGCTCTTATCTTTAAAATCTTCTTTACAGATTCTTCACTCTATACTCCCTTTGCTCTTCTTCTCTGCTCTGCTTTTGATCCCTTCTTCGGCTTTAATTCATTATGTGCAAGGATGCTTTTCAACAACTCTTCAACAAGTATTTATATGCTTTCAACCTTAGAATGATCAACAAGGTCGGCTAAACTTGACGTGGATCATCACACTGTTGGCCAAACACAACCAAGACTTGAATCTTTTTCTTAACCACGCCACACTTCATAAAATGCTCTTAGATCATCTGCAACATGCTAGGAACATCTGATCGGCCAAGGCTGGGAAGAACATCATCCTCAAAGAAGAAATCTTCAATCAACAAGCTCAAACTTCAGTGCGGACCTCCAACATATTAGCCACACGATCCAGAGACGTCCACAAGCACATTGAAATCACCAATATCATTTGTATCTTCCTCTGGAACCACAAGAACACTATCTGCCATGACTGTCAAACTAGAAGGATAGCTTGTGGACCTCCGAACCACAAACCACTGGAGTCGATGATACACACTGACTTCCCAAACATGCCTTCAGATCCGCAAATCACAATTTTATATTACCGGAGCAATCCGGACCTCTTTCCTGTCACTTTGTCTTTCCTGAGTATTGCAGAAATCGGTTCAACTCAGATGGCCATAACTCCTTCAAATCTTCATGTGGACTTCTCAAATCTTAACTGGAGCAACCTCTGAGAATCCTCTACATAGCTATATGGTCCGCAAGAATTGATTGTTATTAATTTTCTCAATATCCTCAACAATCCGGTCTTCTATACAGACAACAACAGTTGACACTAATGGCAACAAGAATATGTTGACATCAATGACAACATAACTTAGACACATATTTGCAACACTTTCTTCATAATTCATCTTTGATGTGCTACCTTCATCATTCTTTGGAGTGGGCGGTTCATGAGATGTTTGATTTGCAATATCATCTTTGAAACTCTTCTTTTGAGGTGTGTATGTAGGAGTGATATCCAAATCAAGTGAAAGATCGATGGTCTCATCAAGTGTACTTGGCCTATAGACCTTGACCAATCCCTTGATCCTGTCATTCAATCCTTCAACAAACAACATTGTGATTCTCCTATCACTCATGTCAAGAACCATAACCGCAATCTTTTGAAATTCACTGACATAAGAATCCACTCTACCAGTTTGTCTCAATTGTGCAAGCTCACGGTAGTAGACCTCCACATCTTTGTGGTGAAACCTGTTAATAAGTTTTTGAACAAACTCATCATATGAAGTAATCATGTTATGATGTTGAGAAACAAGTCCATGATGCCACCACTTATAAGTTAGACCCTCTAAATGCATAGTAGCAAAATGTATAGCCTTTTCTTCACTCATGGGCTTGAGTGTAAGAAAAGTATCCAACTTATTCACCTATGCTCTAGCACTTAGCTTGCCACTACCATCAAAACTAGGAAGAGAAATTTTGTTCAATGCATCTTTGTACCCCTTTGGTTGTGTAGGTCATTCTCTTCTTTGCCTTGGACGATTCACTCTACCTCTTTGACTTTCTCTCTTTTGGCTCATATAGTTGTTGAAATTGATTCTATTCCTTACATGCTCAGGTAATGAATCATACTCATCAACCAAAGATATGACATTCTTCTCAAAAAGAACCTCTTCTTTTTCAGCCTGTGGCTGCTTCTCTTCTACTTCATCTTCTCTAGGAAGAAAAGTAGGCTGCATAGGTCTCTCAACTGTGGTTGTGCGTGTTCTCCTAACACAAGGTGTTCCTGCCACACTAGCTGCATCCTGGTTATTCTGATTATCTGGATTAGCCCGATTGTTATTATTCTTGTTATCCATCAAAGCTTGAAACATCCTCTCAATATTTGCATTGTTTGACGTTGTTGTTCTGTTGCCTCACGTTGTTGAGCTGCCATATCAGACTGATTATCAACCATTTCTCTTATCATATTATCCCAATCATCTTGCGGATTAGCATGCCTTCTATCACCCATTGTATTTGTTCTTCTTCTATAATGATGTGGCAAAGGGTCAACGTAGTAGCTCATAACCCATAGGCTGGCAGGATCCAAGCTTTGATAGCACTGTAAAATACCCTACTTAGATTGAATAAAAAAATTTCTTTTGCTGTCCCAAACTTAGATAAGATTTCTTGCAACAATTCACCACACTAAGATCAAATATGAACAATATACAAATGAGACTTCAAACCCATAAGCCTTAAACTTTATTACAGCCTTCAAATGAAAGTTATACAATTACCTATTGGCTGGAAATGACGACAGCCACAGTCTGATTTATATCAGACCTTATTTATGTACACAAAATGCATACAAATGGATCAAATATTGCATAGGAACAATGCCAAATCCCTCTACAATGTTTATCACTTCAATTCAGCTCAGCTGGGCCTTTGAAATTTAAATCTTGACTGATCATGACTGTAAATTCACTGTAGCAGCAACTGCAATTTTGATTTTCACTCAGCCATAAGGAAAATGATAAAATCTTTCAAAATATCCACTTCCCAAGCAAGTGACGGGTTCCTCAATGATGTATTTGTCTTCTATTGTCTTCAAACTTCGAACTCCTTCATGAAACGAAGGCTCTAATACCACTGTAAAATACCCTACTTAGATTGAATAAAATTTTTTCTTTTGCTGTTCCAAACTTAGATAATATTTCTTGCAACAATTCACCACACTAACATCAAATATGAACAATATACAAATGAAACTTCAAACCCATAAGTCTTCAACTTTATTGCAGCCTTCAAATGAAAGTTATACAATTACTTATTGGCTGGAAATGATGACAGCCACAGTCTGATTTATATCAGACCTTATTTATGTACAAAAAATGAATGCAAATGGATCAAATATTGCATAGGAACAATGCCAAGTCCCTCTACAATGTTTATCACTTCAATTCAGCTCAGCTGGGCCTTTGAAATGGACTTAAATCTTAACTGATCATGACTGTAAATTCATTGTAGCAGCAACTATAATTCTGATTTTCACTCAGCCATAAGGAAAATGATAAAATCTTTCAAAATATCCACTTCCCAAGCAAGCGATGGGTTCCTCAATGATGTATTTGTCTTCTATTGTCTCCAAACTTCGAACTCCTTCATGAAACCAAGCAATAAAACCCTGTAGATGAATATATCAGCTGGCTGTCATAAATTCAGTTGATGCAAATATGTCAAATATCTTGCAAATCACTTCAAAACCTAAATCGACTACCTTGGCTCAACTTCACAATCACCAAGGGTTTGATATGACATGAAATAACTGTCCAAACTCCTCAAATCAACCTGCAATTAGCACACAAATGGTGAAATTTGAATGATAACACCTCACAATTTGTCATGGGAACATCACCACAACACTCAAGGGAGCATCGCCTTGAGAAACTACTAGAAAATGCAATTTCCAGCAATAAACAAACAATATCAAAGCTTACCAAGTGATCAAAAGTTGTGAAATGAAGTTGGAAGGCTCTATTTATGCTCCTCATGGTTGGACGTCCCACTCCAGCAAATTTGCAAACATTTTGAAGTCCAATAGAATTCCTTCCAAATGAAATATTTTAAATGCATGGCATTGTCAAAACATGTAATGTCCCCATTTTCAAATTCTCTTGAAGCACAGTTGCAGCTGACTTTCTGGGTTGGTGACAACATAATCAGAAGAGTATTTCGATGTCACTAGGGTGTTCGGGTAATCTAGTGGAGCTGGTTGACACTTTCCAGAGAGATTTCAGATAACTTGTCCGTACTTACTATTTATAGTAAGTGCTTGCATGTCGTTGATCTTTATGGGTTTTTCTAGGTTTGTTCCCTTTGGTCCCTGGAGAACACTGCTATTTTTAGTAAGTGTGTCATGTCCTCATTTCCGGAGTGATCACTAAATGGTGTAAGTGTTTAGTCTATTCATCATTCACGTAGGCTAAAACACATGGTAAGGGAATGGAAGTGATTTTGGTTAAGTAATATTCAGTGTATCTTTCATACAAGCCAAAGTCATAAAGGCTTCATCATGTGGAATTGCAATCCCTATTGTAATTTCTCATATTCAGGGGGGTAGGACCTATAATTGAGGGGTCAATCTAATGAGTATTCTCTATGGCCAAATTGTAAAAGGAGAAAATGAAATCTTTAATTACATTTTCTCTAATCTATTTTAGATAGGACCTATTAACAATTGATGTTGAGTGTATTGAAGGGATAGGTCCAAGCCTAAGGTGATCCAATACGAATGCACAAAGAGAATCAAAATTCAAATTCAAATTATATTTCAAAGGGAGGCTCCAAAACCCCAACGGCCACCTAGGATCATGTGCCACTCCTAGCGGTCACCCTCATGAAGGAATTCGGCTCAAGCAAAGGCCAATAATAGCATGGAAATATGCGCCAACAGTTAGAGAGGTTGGATAGGGTGCCAAGATGAAGACATTCGCCCAATATTCATTGCCTAGAATCATGCGACCAAGCTAAAAGATGTCATTTGCCAAGGAAAATGCATCCGCCTTTGCAAAGAAGGGTTCGCTCAAGTAAGGGCTCGGCCAAAGCAATAAAACAAGGAATGTAGTAAGGGGAATTCGCCAATGAGGTGCATTCGCCTATGCCAAGTGCCAAGAAAGAAGGTTGCCAAAACACCAAAGATTGAAGATGCATCCCACTCACCTATGCCATGTTGTATTCGGCCAAGACAAAGAGGTCTTCAAGGGTATTCAATAACACTAAGATACATTCACCCATGCAAAGGGGATTCACTAAGAAAGATCGATGCACATTGTCATCCGCCCATGTTGATTTGTCTAGCATTCACCAAAAGCAAGGCTCATTGGAGACTTGATGTTGCATCCAATTCGGCTAGGCAATCACATTTACCCATGAAGGATCACTCATACCTATGCACAAGCCCAATCGGCCATGAAAGCTAAGGATAAATAGAGGAGCTCATGACATTTGAAGATATGACTGATTTGGTATGTTTTTCCTATTCTTTTCAAGCTTGAAGATTCCGATTTTCATGCTTTATTGCAAGGAGATGTGCCCTTGCCAATAGGGAGATGACCCCCTATAGTTTATGAGGTGATATTGCTTCTAATTTCACCATTGAAATCAAAATTGCAGGTATTTGGAGATATTACGAGCATTGGATATCATTCAAACATAGTTTCATCATTGAGGAGCATTGTGGAGACTTGGTATCGAGCATTTTGGCATTTTCTAGTCATAAACAATCTCTGCTACAGTCATCTACAGTCACTTACAGAGTTACTACAGTCAACTAAGGGGTTGCATTCATCAATTCTTGGCATTGACCATTGCATAAGAACCCTTGGTGATCATTCCAAGCCAATTGGCCAACCCTAGAACTCATCGTTGGCTTTTGGAGTGAGTTTTGCTATCAATTGTGAGACATACTTCTTGCTGATTGCATATCAGTCACTTGCATCAGTCCTACCAGTCAATATCAGTCACATTTGAAGGTGTTACCAATATTCTTGAAGGCTGGAATCAATTGGCAATTGTCCCTTGTTAGTTGTCTCTCATTTGGCACAAGTTGTAAGCCATTTTGTAATTATTTGAAGATCTGATATGAGATTTGTATGTGACTGTCATAAGGGACAGCGAAACAATAATTGTAATTGTGTCATTTGAATAAGCTAATAAAGCAATTGGAGTTGGAATTTCATTGACTATATGTTGCACTTGTTTTCTTTCATTGAAGAACTCGATTCCTAGCTAAATTGCAACCAATTGCAGTTATAACCACTAAGGAACATTACAGTGGTATCAGAGCCTTGATCTTGTCAGCCTATGGGTGACGAGTTCGTGGATCCACTTCCTCAGCATTACAGGAGAAGACAAGGTGCAATGGGTGATAGAAGGTTGGGTAATCCACAAGTTGACATTGAAGACATGATAAGAGAGATGGTAGAGAACCAAAGAAGGATGGCTGAAAGTCAGAACAGAATGGAGGAATATCAGAGACAAGCTAATGAGGGTCTGCAGGGACACCAAAGACAAGCTAATGAAGGCATGCAACAAATCAACACCAATATTGAAAGGATGTTCCAAGTATTGATGAGGAACAATAATGGAGGTCATGCAAATCACAGGGCTAATCATGATGATGTGGTTAGCAATGCGGGATCACAAAGACCAAGAAGAGAAGATCGTACACCTACCATTGATTGACCATTGAGGCCAACATTCCTTCCTAGAGAAGAAGAAATTCAAGATGAAGAAGAGTTTGAGAATGAAGGAGAGGAAGAAGATGATGACCTCGAGACACTACTCAATAAGCATGATTCTCTACCGGATCATGTTCGTGATAGAATCACTTTCAATAACTTTGTGAGCCATGATTAACAAAGACAAAGAAGGAAAGGTTTTCAGCCAAGGCCAAGGAGGACTACACCAACTCAACCCAAGGAATATCAAGATGCTTTGAACAAGGTACCTATTCCTATGTTCGATGGGAGTGGAAAGATGAGTGCTAGAGCATGGGTTAACAAGTTGGACACCTTTTTCACACTCAAACCCATGAGTGAGAAGAAGGCTATACACTTTGCTACTATGTATTTGGAGGCATTGGCATATGAATGGTGGCATCATGGTCTTGTTTCTTAACATCATAATAAGATCACTTCATATGATGAGTTTGTTCGAAGGCTCGTCTCTCGGTTTGAGCGGAAAGATGTGGAAGTCTACTACCGTGAACTTGCACAACTGAAGCAAAATGGAAGAGTTGAGGCATATGTGAATGAGTTCCAAAAGATAGTAGTGATGGTTCCAAACATGACAGATAAGAGGGTTACAATGTTGTTTGTGGAAAGGCTCAATGATAGAATTCGAGGATTGGTGAAGGTCCACAAACTTTCTACACTTGAGGAGGCTATCAATTTGGCACTTGATCTAGATATTGTACCTACATTTACACAGAAGAAGATTTTTGATAAGGGCCCTCATTTCAATCAAAGGAGACCTTTCCAACCAACCAAACCCACTGTTTCGTCCACAGAGCATGATGAGTTAAGAAGAAAAAAGTTATGCTTTGATTGCAAACAACCATGGGAACTAGGGTATAGATGCAAAGGCAAAGGCAAGGCGTATCTTATTGAGGTACTCACAGATGATGAGGATAATGATGAGGAGCTTGAAGCAAGTGATGACCTTGCTAACTCAGTGACCATAGCTACTATGTCAAGAGTTCCTAAATATCATGCATTTAGAATCAAAGGAGTTCTTAATGGTCAAAGAGTTGTATGCTTGGTGGATAGTGGAGCTACATATAACTTCATTGACGAAGGACTGGCAATGAGATGAGGTTTGACACCTGAAGATTTTGAAGGATTCACAGTAGTTGTAGCAGATGGGTTCACTATGAATTGCCAAAAGAAGATTCCATAGCTTAGTATCCAGTTGGGAGACTATACTTTGACAGAAGACTTCAACATGGTAGGTTTGTCAGGTATTGATGTTGTTTTGGGAATGCAATGGTTGAATTCTATTAGCAGGTACATACCTGATGTGAAGAAGATGGAGATCGAATTCATACATGAAGGATAGAAAATAGTGTTGAAATCTATCACAGAGAATTCTCCAAAGGTTGTTTCAGCCAAGAGAATGAAGGTTATTTTTTATAATGAGATAGCCAAGGATCATGAGAGCATTGTTGAAGACACACTTGCTAGGAGGCCCAATCTATTGGAGATCTCAGCTGATTGGAAACTACAACTTTTAGTTGAGTATTCCAAGTCTCCATTTGCATGCAAGATCATGAACGGCATAATTGAGGATGATAGATACAAGGTAATGGATGATGTGATATACTACATGGATAAGATGTTTTTTGTGCCTGAATCCAAGCTCAAACAACAAATATGGAATACCATTTGTGACACACCTCCATTTGAGCATCCAAGACAAGTACATGAGGTAGGGTTGCTTGGTGATGACTTTAAAGAATTTGACACCAACGGATTGAGCACAGGTGGAGTCTACAAGCCTAGTGCATTGATTGGAGAGTACATTCCTTATGAGGCAAATCAGAGATTGCATCCTATGCAGCTGATAGTGATCGACAACTTACTAGACCACAGGGTTGGCAAGATCAGCTGAAGGTTATAGGAGAGAAGGTTGATTCCATAGAAGCAAAAATCAGCAAAAAATCATGAAAATTGTGATTTCTTTAATCACCGTGTTTGCCGATGTTTTCCCTGAAAAAATCGCGAGTTTTTTAAAAAATGTCTGCAAATATTTTTAAATGTTTATTTCTTTAAATAATCACCAAAAACGCCTGATTTAATTGCCCATATCTCTTTACTGGTTCATTTTATTGACTTCCAATTGTTGCGGTGGATTTATTTGACTCCAAAACATTAAAAAACGAATTAGGGTTTCTTCTTCCAACATAGAAAATGCGATTTAGGGCATCAACTGTTCTTCCTAGTCCAATAACTAGCACTTGCAAAACTGACGAGTTTAGAAAAATTAAGAGTGTAGATAGTCCATTCAAGGAATACGCCGATAGGAAAACCGATGAGTTTAGAAAATTTTCCTGTGTGAATATTTTTTACGGCGCGAGACAATTTCGAGCACTATAATGCTCACATATAAAAGCCTATCGGCTCATTATTAAATTTAAAATTTATTTCGTATTTAGTTTTAAATGTTAAATATATTCTAATTTCATTATTAATGGAATTTATATATTACATTTATATTAGTAATACTCATGTTATAATATTAAAATATAATATTTATATTGATATATTCTAATATGGTATTATTAATATATAATAATAATATAATATGATATATACATAGTTATATATTATAATATTAAAATATAATATTTATATTATTAATATATTATAATATAAAAATATAATATTATATTAATATATTCTAATAAAATATTATTAATATATAATAATAATATAATATATAAATAGTTATATTATAATATTAAAATATATTATTATTTTAGAATATATTAATATCAATATTATATTATTAATATTTCTTATAAATATTATTATTATAAAATCTTTTGAGGAAAAATTATTATAAAATATTATTATTAATAGTTATATATTATAATATTAAAATATATATATATCCGAATTTTCACGATTTTTTTGTGATTTTTTGAAAAAATCTTAAGACTTTTGATTTGTTGATTTTTTCCCCAAAAGATTTTTGCTTCCTTGGTTGATTCAACCTTATCTCGTCTTGATTGCACTCATAGGAATGTTGAGAACCTTCTTTGGACAGTAGAGTTGGAGGAGAGACGGTATGGGGTCTCGGCTGGTACTCACATTCATGATTTGCAGTTCATCAGGAGTGCTTTGGAGGAGGTAAAATCAGAATATCTCCAATTGTTTCATGATAGGGAGTATGCTATTGGGTACGTAGAGCGGGTTGCCAGAGTATCTACCCAATTAGCTATTCAGGATCAGAGACATGAGCCATCCTTTGATTCGAGTGATGAGAGTGATGAGGAATATTTTCCCCATGACTATGACGATCAATCGTTGACACAGGCAGGTGCATTTTATTTTGACTGCATAGTGAGGAGTGCTCATCATTTCTCCTTCAGTTCACACACAGATGACTTGATGATACATAAGTGTGGATTGGCTCAGGATTTATACCATCCATTGTGGGATGAAGGGTTGCCGTCTACAAAAGATGGAACTAGGGATTGCAGGTGGCTGACTCAGATACATTCAGAGGATAATTTGCAGGGTCAGAGATCAGATTACCATCATGGTGATATGTATCAGACAGAGTTTACAACTTCTTTGCCTCAAAAATTTTCATTGGAGACATGGCTTTAGAGAGATTGCAGTGTCAGTAGGCATGATGGCATATTTAGTTTTTACAGCGGTGATGGAGGAAAGTTTTTTCATTCCCTTGATTCGAGAGGAGCAGTTTCATATCTTCCGGCACCTATGTTGGATAGTCAGTACATCCATAGGAGATTGGCAGGGGATGATAGGGGATGTTGTGGTTCAGACACTTCGAGATTTACTTACCCCTTCATGATTGTTGGATGTGAGGTTCTGATGTGTTGGGATCCAGGTGGTGACAGGTTTGGGATGTCAGTTCAGTTGGATTCCGATGTGTTGCTTCACCACTCTCTGCATGGTGAAGATTATAACAGAGTAGCGCAGTTGAAGTCAATAAGTGATGTGGATGGCAGACACCTATACTGGCGTTGGGACCTAGGGGTTCCTATGTCTAGCAATTTGTTCTATACTGGGATAGCTACTTACATTGATGCTGAGCATGGTTTTACCTCTACCCAGCAGATGCAGTGGAGATGTTGTTGGACATTCTTCAGATTGATTTGGGATCCTGGTGTTCAACTTTGGCATGCAGGTGCAGATCGCTTGAGGGCAACCAATCTTTGGGAAGGGCGGACTGTAATGTCCCCATTTTCAAGTTCTCTTGAAGCATAGTTGGAGCTGACTTTCTGGGTTGGTGACAGCATAATCATAGGAGTATTTCGATGTCACCAGGGTGTTTGGGTGATCCAGTGGAGCTGGTTGACACTTTCTAGAGAGATTTCAGACTTGTCCATGCTTACTATTTATAGTAAGTTCTTGCATGTCGTTGATCTTTCTGGGTTTTTCTGGGTTTGTTCCCTTTGGTCCCCGGAGAACACTGCTATTTTTAGTAAGTGTCAGTTTGGCATTGTTTGGGTGACTTGGCAGTCAGTTGTTGGCTCTCCTAGACGTTGCATTGAGCTTAGAGTTATCAGATGGTTTGTAGATCCAGTTGGCACCCTCTGTGTTGGCTCAATTTGCTTATGGCCGTTACTATTTTTAGTAATGTCGGGTTTGGTGTCGGATCAAGATTTTCAGAGTGGGATTGTGTTTGTCTCTTCGAGACCTTTTCGGGGAGCTATTGATCTTGGCATTTCGACATTGTCTTGATGGATATTTTAATGCCCGAAGTTATATTTTATTATTTCACGGCATATTATATGGTTTAACGGCAAAAGTGACCTTATAATGAAAAAACAAATATTGGAGTCACTTAAGTGTGGGACGCCCATCCCTAGGGGATTAAAAGTAATTTAAAATTATAATATTCCCCTCAAAAAAGGCAACGCCCTCTTGGAGTTTATAAAAGGAGGAATAAGGGAGTCTTTTGTTATGCTTGGATTATTATTTCTTCTCTTTTTAGATTTTCCCTACGAGGGTTTCTGGAGCATGGCTCTAGGGTTGGTATTGTCTTGCTGAGACGAAAACTTGTGTAAGATTGATTTGGTCTTGGCTTCTGGGGACGAAAACCTCCATTAGCAAATACTTCTATGGTGGATACATCCAGTTTTCATATTTGTGCTTCAATGGAAGTCCGTTTGATGAGGGTTTGTGGAGTTTGTTGCTATATCTTTGTAGTTGTGATATTCAGTTGATAGCAAGGGATTACCATCAGATTTCAGAGTGTTTGAGGGAGTTTATATTGCAGTCGTACCATCCTCTTTGCTAGCCGTACTACCTTGGACAACCGTACTTCCTCTTTGTAGTTGTTTGGTGCGATATTCTTGCATAAAGTCTCTTCTATCTTGGTCGCCCAGAATCTGCAGTGGAGAACAGCGAGATTAGAGGTCATTTTGAGGAGTTTGCAGTCGCGTGGTGGCTGATTTCATCTACAGCCAGGCCATACACTCTACCTGGAGGACGTAGGTCTTTCGAGACTCATTCTTGCTTGTTTGCAACCTTTCATCTCTTCAATTTGGGGCGTTTAGGACTCCTATATTGCTGTTAGCAATTGTATGCACCATATCTTCTATATCTTGGAGTTCTAGAGTGATTTTGTATGTACCCATTTGCTGGTCCGGCAATAGCAATTGTACGAAGTTACAAAACTCAACATGGGTATGTGATGATAATTAATATTTGGTGATTTGATGAACTGGGTCTTTGTTTGTTTATGCAAATTCATTGTACTTTTTCTGGGTTTTCAGTATATGCTATATATTATATGCTCCGGCAACACACATTTGTAGGAAAACTAAAACCCCTTCTGCATCTTCTCTCTAGTTTGAAAGAACACACTCTTAAAATTAAAAATAACACATAAAAAGATTTATAAAAAATTGCAATTAGGTACGGCACATTACAAAACAAGCATTTAAAATCAATCCTGATTATTTTAAATGCATTTCATCTTCCATATCGATTCTCCATTCAAAAACGTCTTGTTGATAATTGTTTTTAGACAAGTCAACAATAGAGTAAAATACTAACTATTCAACTCTCTCTTGAATAAAGCCTCTCGAATGCTAAACAAAGTGATTAATCGAGACAACTCCAAGGTTCCTTTCTTATAACTTATGGTAGATGAACTCAGTGAATACATGTGATCTTGCTGATTATCACAAAGGGACTTACGTTGGATTGTTCTTCTTTCATTCAGTTTATTTCTCCCTTGAGTGTGGATGATATATATACAATGTCTCAATAATAAAAAAGGGAAAAAGATAGGGTTTAGGGAAACTAATCTAAGGTCAATGAAGAAATGATGATGCAAGAATAGACAAACTCCTTAATTAACCTAACTCCACTTCGCCAAAGATGCCTACAACTACATGAAGTTGGTGCGATCTCCTAAGGATAGCGAAAGGTTTTCAAATCATGAAGGCTCACATAAGCACCCATCGAATGGCGCAGCTCAAATAAGCATCCACAATCAAACTTAAGCAAATAATGAGGCTCAGACTAGCTTTACACAACACTTCACCAGCAATGAATGTTAAAAGCATGAGCTAGGAGTTGATCAAATATTCAACACAAACATACATTACATCAAAGAGCTTCTAATCTACTTCTAATCTAATTTGAAACGTCTCTCCACTTCATCAAGATACCAGAAACCATGTTATTTCATAAGACAACACTAAACACCAAATGAGTTCCAATGTCTTTGCATTAATCTTGAGAAATATTTACAACTTCAAGTCCTCTCAGAGAATTTCGAGTCTTCTATTCTACTCCTACAAACTAATATCTAATGATCTATATATATTTACAAATGAGGCAACAAGGCCTTTATATAGAAGTCTAGAGTACAACGAATGGCTTAGATTAATTGGCAAAGCCAATGGACTAGATTGTGCCAACAAGGTAGGTAGTTACAACAAATTGCTATTTTTAGTACATAGGATAGGCAATGAAGGCACGCTTTCCAAGAAGATAAGGATGAAATAGAATCTTTGGAGCATCTTCCACATGGACGTCCTCTTTGTCTTCTTGCTTGTTGAATGATGTGGCAAACTATGATTGGCTTGATGATGATGTACATGCCACGTAGGTGCCATCTTAGCAACTCTTATGGATTCCAACAGTTTATTCAATTTGTTTTGTGGGCATATTCCCAAATTGTATCATCTCATGTGATGTCTTCGATGTAATCGCTTGAATGAACTTGTATGTTTGAGAATGCATCTTGTAGATCTCGCCTTGTTCATTTTCTTGTAAACTAGATGTGTGTGATAGATGTTGCTTCATTTGACTAACACTGTGATTCTTCCTCTTCTTGTAGGATACATGATGATCTTTTTTGGATGCATCTTCATGGAAAGTAGAGAGTAGATGATGATACTTCATTCATGATATAGAGTAGATGATCTCTCTTGGACTTGAAGATTCAGGAGGAACTTGAAGTTGAATGGATGAATGCCTTGGAATGTTTGATGATGAAGTGTTCCAACTTGATGATCTTAACATGATGCCATTGATAAGGATGAAGATGAAGAACATCAGTATGTTGGACTTGATGTGATCACTTGGAGCAGCTATCTTGTATCTTCACTTCATTCCTAGTATGAAGGTGACTCCGGGTGCTAGCTCCTCTTCTTAGCATCATCCCTCGCTTGAAGATGACTCTAATGACTTAGCTCCTAGGATGACTTCTTAGCTCAATCCAAGCTCCTTGTTCCTGCAAAACAAACAAAGAAGCAATATCAATCACTTGGCTTTACAACACAAAATAACCATTATTAAACTTTTTCTAACACCCTAAGCATGTTTCCAAACCAAAGCGCATATCATGGATCAATTTCTAAGTATCTTAATGCTTCAAATCATTAATAAAACCTTCAAAAAACTCCCACCCTTAGGCGCATTGGATCATGATTTAGTTGTTTGCATAAGAGTTTCACTTTTGCCAACTACAATCAGCCTTCTTGGTGTAGGTGCACTAGATGGAAATTTCAGATCCTCTTGAAAAATTTCTAAAATTTTCAATTTAAAACCTTTCCCTCAAGTGCATTGTGTTGGTTTTTTTTTTGAATCAGCATTAGGGTTTGCCAGTTCTAATGCACAGGCAGATTCAGCCAACTGAATACAGGAGGTTGCGTGAGCTCCTCCCCTTCACTTCTGGTTCTGCCGCACCAAGGGGGGTTTCCCTACTTGATAAAAGTATAACCTTGACTAGCTCAATGACAGAAGGATTTAACTTGACATCAATAGGCAGAATACTCTCATGTATGGACCAAGATTTGTGTAACAAATCACAAGGTTGGCAACATTCTTGGACATGATGTCTGGTAGGGTATGAGAGCATGCAGGAATCCTAATCTTGCTCCTACAACTAATAGATGGAAGGAAGAGATGGTTTGATTTGAATTTTGGATGTAAAGCTGGACATGGTGTATAACCTCAACACAGAGCTAGATTGGTGCCTATCCAGGGCTTGGAGTCGGTAGACATACACCTGTGAATAATCAGCATGAATAGCTAAAACTGGATTTCAGGGGGATACACATGATATTTGCCTTACAGATATCTCCCAATACAGAGTGTTAAGCTGTCTATACTTATGGCATCCCTATTGCAGTAAGAAAGATACATGCAAAACTGGAGACAGAATCAGCATAACACATGCAAACATAGCATTATTCATATAAGATTAACCATGAAATCAGTGGATTCATGCCAAATCGTACAACAGGAGATACATAAACTCACAAGTTTAGCTGTACAGAGCAACCAAAACGAACTGTATTGTGTTACAGAGCCAAAATGTTCAACTTTCAACAACCTAGAATTGAGTAACACTTCCTGCTTATAACAGCCAGGTAGTGTACCATAAGCAATTAATTACATGGCTTTGACAAAAATTTGCCAGATACAGCCCTCAAAAGGAATGGCGCTCAGAAAATGTAAATGCAGCAGACAAAGGGGGGCCTCGAGCCACACGCCACTATCTGGAAGTCTTCGTTCATGATCAGGCAGCTTCACCGTTTGTATCATCGCCCATACCGCTGCACGACAGTCATTGATGGCTCAACCACCCGCACTTCACTTGGAGACTGTCGCTGTAGTCAAAATGAGGCTTCCCGCCAAAACGCCTCCTTCGCAGGTTCAAAAATAATGCAAGGGGAAAAATCCCACATGCATGGTGTGGAGAGCCTTTCACTACTTTAAAAACGGGGCCGCATGTATAATAGGTGTCGAGCGTTTTGTTGCGCTCGACACATGACCCTTCGTCCACAGCCCATCGGCCAAACATATACCATCAGCCTTCCTCAAAAATCTCCCGCCAACTCCAGTTGTCTCGCCGATGCCCAGAAGCCAAATACCACCTATCGGCCAGACCACCAACTATCGGCCCAACAAGAAACACCTCTGCCGATGAACAAAGTCACCCCGATGATCATACCTTTCGGCATGATACCACTTCGTCGGCGCGCCCAAAAATTCTCCTACCGATACGCCGGTCACACTGATGACTACTTCGCATCTCTCGTCGGCCAGACACCCACATATCGGCAGCTCCCAAAAAACCTTCGCCAATAGACAACTGTCTTGCCGATCGCTACTCCATACTCCGCTGTCGGTCAAACTGAACACAAAGTCATCCCGATGGCATTCCCCATCGGGGTGACTTCCTTCTATCGGTGAACCACAAAACACATTGGCCGATCACAGTAGTCTTACCGATGCCAAACGTCAACCCCACTTTCCTCGGTAAGACACACGCCGATGAATCTTATCGGCTAGACACTACACTGTCGGCCCAACATCTGACCGCTCACCCGATAGCTCCCACTCCTACTGATGAATACATGACCTACCCCGGTCGGCAAGACCAACACCATCGGTAGAACAACAATCTCATTCGCCGACATCACATGTTACGCCGATACAGTTCCATCAGCCAAACATCTCTGTCGGCCCAACTGAGAAATCCTACACCTATGCATATACAACTGTTTGATATACAAGGCGGACCCCAAACCTTTATGAAGCAGATTGGAAGCATATTCGGGTCCGGCTTGTATCTTGACCTATATACCTTTGCATGTATATACAACTGGAGGGCCCCATCACTTGTATATCAGCCATTGTATATTTTGTTCCTTTGCATATCCGCGACTATACAAACCTTCAATATACAACTGCAGCATCTTCAACAGAATATTCGATGAATGTATCTTCCGCTCGCCACTGTAGCAATTGTATATGCGCACCTCCTTTGTACATTTCGCTTGTTCATGACCCGATATACAAAGCGGGAATATTCCCGGGAATATACCCGCTATGTATCTTTTCTTTGTATGTTTGAAATGCATGTTGGCGGCTTTGTATGTAGCTCGATATACAAGACCACTTGTACATCGCACTGTAGCAGAAGCATGTTCGCCGCCCTTATACGTTTCAGGATGACGTCATTGTCATATTCGCAACATCGGGGGATCTCCATAAAATGACTTAGTGTTAGCAATGTGACCCTCCAGACCTTGATGACGTCACTCCCATATCGGCATCAGGATGATATTCGGAAAATTAACCAGATATTTGGGAATATCATCCTGACGCGCAAATATCATGCTGCACTGTAGCTTCACTGCAGGATCGGGATGATATCCAAACATCACCCGATATTGAAACATGATGACCCTGATGAAACATCCGGTCAATAGAAAATGATAATGATGATGACCCCCTCCCTTAGAATATCATGATGATGATGATCTTCTCTCCTTAAGAAAATATGATGCTGCAGCTAAAAATGCTGAGGAGGTCCAACACTTAGGAAAATGGGCAAGAAGATATAGGGTTCAAATGAAGAAACCCCCTAAACATGAAAAATCAACCTCCAGGTCAAAATGAGTACCAACACATTGGACAAGGATTTTGATCTTCTCTAAAACTCTCTTGAATTTGCATTTTGACAATCAAAACTAGCTCCTTCTTTTGGTGCTGCAGATCAACATTTCATTCCTCTCATGATGCTTACCAAGGTGACGTACTAGTTGGAAGTTTTAATCTCTCTTTGATTTTGAATGATGCATTTGAAGTAAAATCACCCTTTCATAATGGCGCACCAGATCAACCTTTTGATCTCCCTTTAAAACCTCATGGAATTTGTATGTTGACACCCAAAACAGCCCTCTCCACCTTGGCGCAGCAGATGGAGATTCCAAATCTTCTTGAAAAAGTGTTGGAAACTTAAACTTAAACTTAAACTATCTTTAATATAGGCGCATTGGATCATGATCTTATCCTCCTCTTAGATCCTCATAAAATCTGCATATTGATACTCAAAAACATCCCTCTCCACCCTAGCGCATTGCATCAATATTTTGAGTCATCTCCCTAAAAGTGGCACATCAGATGGAGCGCACTAGTTGATGATTTTATGCTCCGTTTAAACAGCCTTATGAAACTATCCCTCCCTTTCTTGTCAAGGGCGCATTAGATGAGAGTCTTGAATCTTGGTTGAAATGCCCTCTAAAATCATCATTGTATCTCTATTGACAAGGCGCATCACATATGGCGCATTGGATGTGCATGTCATTCTCCTCTTAATCTTGGTGCACTAGATGAAGCACAGCAGATAGGGCGCATTAGATAAGGAATTTAATCCTTGGTTGAAATTTTGTTTAAAACTTGAACTAAACTTCCTCTTAGGATGGCGCAATGGATAGCAATTTCATGCTTTGATTTGAACTTGTCTTACAAACTTAAGTTTGATTTCCTTTAGTGGTGGCACATTGGTTTGAAGATTTGAATCTCCTTGAATTTGCACTTAAAACTTGAGTCTAAACCACCCTCCACTAGTGGCGCATTAGATGATGTTTTTGATCCTTGTTTAAAATCATCTTCATCCATCAAGACAAGCTCCCTATCTTGGCGCATCAGATGAGGCGCATCAGTTGAGGAATTTGGATGCTTGTTTGAAAACCTTTGAAAAACTCAAACTCAACTCCACTCCAAGATGGCGCATTGGTTAAGGCACATGGGATCTTGATTTTGATCTCTGCTTAAAACATGCCAAAAACTCATCATTATCTCTCCTTGATAGGCGCAAGAGATCAAGGCTTTGATCATCTCTTAAAAGGTGCTCATACTTCATTTCAAACCTACCTAAGATGGGCATATTGAATCAAGACTTCACTCTTTCCTTCAAATGGCGTCATAAAACTTGAATTGAGCATTACATAAAGAGGGCGCAAGAGATCAAGGCTTTGATCTTCTCTTGAAATTGGCACTTGAATTCTCAACAAGATGTCTTCTTCCTTAGGCGCATTGGATGAAGGTTTTGATACTTGAATAAAATGTCTTCTAAAATCATTATCATCTTGACAAGGGCGCATTGGATGAAGGTTTTGATACTTGAATAAAATGTCTTCTAAAATCATTATCATCTTGACAAGGGCGCATTGGATAGGGCGCAGCAGATCCACATTTTAAATCCTCTTGAAAATCGGCTAAAACTTCAATCAACACCTCTTGCCATCATCTTCGAAAGTGGCGCAGTAGTTAAGGATTTCAAATCTTCTTGAAAAAGTTGCAACTCCATCATCAAAATGAACTTCCTCACCTTGGTCGCATTGGATCATGATTTTAATCTCTTCTTCAAATTACACTTAAGACTTCACTCCCACCTTGGCGCAGCAGATAGGTCGCATTGGTTAAGGATCTTGAATCCTTATCTTGCATCTCACAATTCCTCCATCAAACAAGCCCTTTACCTTGGTCGCACTAGATGTGGCGCATTGATTCCATGTTTTGGATCCTCTTCTTTAGAGACTTTATAACATTTCAATTTCTCTTCTTGTGAAGGGTGCATTGGTTGAGGCGCATGAGATCCTCATTTTGAACTCTCTTGAAATCACTTCCTTTCACTCAACATTGACCTCCTCATTTTGGCACACTAGATCATCTCATCTTCCTTCTCAAGGGTGCATTGGTTTGGGCGCATTGGATGGGCATTTTGCGCTCCGGTTGAAATCGGCGCAATAGATGAGGATTTTGATCTCCCTTCATGTCTTGGCGCACTGGATCAACATTTGAATCCTCTGGAGTACTTAGCCAATTTTCAATATTCCTCAGGGTAAGGTATATTGAAAAATATATTTAAGTATAAGTTGGAAGACCAACTTATACTTTAAATATGTTTCAATAAACCTTTCAGGATGTTTGAGATAGGTCTTGAATCCACCGGATTTAACATGTAGATTATAGAATTTGGAGGATCCACCAGATTTCAAACTTAGTCAAATTTTCAGGATATCAGGCTACTAGACTTAGTCATTTTCAAGATCTCAAGCACACATCAGGATCAGTCTCAGAACGAAAGCAAATGACTCTTGAATAAAAACTAGACAAAGAACTCAAACAACCACTGACCTCATCATGCAATAAACCTAAGACATCATCAAAAACTTAATGCAAAGCATCAGAGCTCAAAAAAGGGGGTCCCCATTTGCAATGGGGCGATGTGTGATTAGGTCACAACACGTCCCTCCTTCCTTGAGCGACGGTCATCATAGCATGCTTTCATTTACTCCTTTTAGCTGGGCGAGTTGACACATCAGCTCATATGCAATTCATTCAATAAAAATCTTTCTTAGAGTTGGCCAATTTGATGACACATCATTAGGCGATTGATCCTTGGACGTTTGGCATTGATTTGAAGTGTTTTGCATTTAAAATCCTTCTCATTATAGCCGCCGATCCTCTACTTGGCCGTTGGCACTCCTAGCAATGAAAACAAATCTTTGTTCAATGATAATCATTCCTCCTTGAAATCGATTGGCACTTTTAACAATGCAAATCTTATCTTTTGCTTGCATCGATTTTCCTATTGGTCGTTGGCTCTTCATACAATGGAAGTTTGTTATTTGTTTAACACATGATCCAATGAAGTCCACAATGCTTACCATGCAAAATCCCAATCAATTGCACATGATGCCATGCAATCCTCTAGATGTTGGCACAATCCACTATCCAATTCCAATCGGTGGCACATGATCCCATACAACATTTGAACTTGCAATTCTTTATTGGACGAATGGCTCCAAATCCAATATATACACCTTATCCACACAAACCGACTCAACTTGGACGTTAGAAATCGACATAGAAAAATGTAATTAAAGATTCCATTTTCCTTGTCCACTTGGCATGAGTCAATCCACTAGAGATAATAATGAAAATACAATTTTGAATATTGCATTTTCCATAGTACCAATCTCTATCCACTAGAAGAACTTAAATATTTGGCTAAATAAAATAATATCTCTTGGAAATACTTAGCCAAAACCAAATAAAATACTAGTTGAGCCAACATTCCGGTTCTCCATGCTATAAAAACAAGCTCAAACTGAAAATCATAACTTAGCTCAAAATGGGGACATTACAGTCTTTAGGAGACCATCATTGAAGAGAATGAAGACCCAAATATAGGGCGATTCACTACCAAAAGGCCCACGTTTCCCTTTGACTGATGTACGGCCTGTTGGGAGGTTTGCTGCAGTGATAAACTCCTTAAAATGAGACCAAATCTGTCTTGAAATGCTCTATAGATATTTGCAGCTAGGAAGGAGACCCTAATGCCCAAATACAAGGTGAGAGAAATCTTCAAACAACACAAATCTGCTGCTATAGGTGTACGTCCTGGTCTGTAATGGTATGTCCAGCAAGGGATTAAGGTGCAGTCACAAAACAATTCAAAATCTGGTCCAATCTGTCATGTATTAACCTGCTCAAGCTGTCCACCAAAAATCAGAATGAAACTTGTATAATCTCCACCAAAATGCATCAAATCAAGCTCATTGTGAAGCCCCTGGATGAGACTTCCGGCGACCCTCCTGATGTTGTCTCTCAAGCACGAAGAGAGTGATCTTACAGAGGTTCTCGTCCCTGCAAAACCCTTGTTTCAAACCCCAAAGCAAAATGCTCCAAGTTCACGACAATGTTCAAGAGTGAATGAATGATAAAAAATGAACTCTCATTCTTCTTTTTGTTCCTTCACCCTCAATGCCCAAAGGAGGGAATATTTTATTATTTTCTTTTATTTTCATTACTTAACCCCTCAAGAGGTGGGCGCCCAACTCTTAGCGCCATGACCTTTAAAAACAACTTATAACATCATACAATAGTCACTTTAATAAATTAAAGTAACTATAGCCATTTCATCTATTATAAGTTAAATATTCAATTTAACTTATACTTCAACACTCAACTCCATGGCCATTTCGAAATCCAAGTACCATGTGCTAGGTGCTCCAACTGGCAATGCTAAATATAGAGAGTCAGGTTAACACCCCACGTGATCCTCTTGCCTGACTTACTATAAATAGTAAGTCCTAGTAAAAAGTGCCCAATTAGGTTCCCTAACCAACTCCCTTAGCCTATGGGAACCCTGGAATAGGCTAATCACTCCATCTGTCTATCTGGGCTAAGAAGGAGACATTACAAAGGAGTACACCTGTCCTTCTCCAGTTGAAGTTGTTTTCCTTTGGTAGTCCTACACCCATGAGAAGCATGGCCTTCCATGAAGCAGTGATTGCAAAAAACCAATGAGTCCTCATATTTGATCTGTTGTACCCAATTTCCCAGCTTTGAGGATAAAGTGATCAAAGGAGGAAGCTCCTTATCCACATCCACGTTGATGCACAACCTAGCAAATAATAGCTGTTTCTTGCTTTTGGTCACATTGCCTACAGCAACTAGGTGTCCAAAGGAGCTGGCATTTCCTGCCCAAACCCCTTGTATGTTGTTAATTAGTGGCTGACATTTATTTAGGCACATCCACATAGATCATGTCTTGGTTGAGGTTGACTATATATATGTCACCCACCTAAAATTTTGTAAGCAATCAAGTTCTTTCATTATTACTATTCATGTGTGTCCTACAGCATGTCTTAATGCAGTGTTCATATCTTCTTTCAATTTGTTCTTGTGGTAATTGATTTGGTGATCAATCTTGTGGCAAGGATTGCACAATCCTATAGGCCCTAGGTACATTAAAATCTAAAATGACAATTTGGACATCTTCAAAATAAAAACTTGTTGCATGATCTAATTCATGATCATTTTGTGAGTAGTGCTAACTCCAAACCCATGCATATGCACTACAGCTATAATAGTCACTATGTTCATCGTGGTTTTCAAAACATGTAGGATAGAAAACATAACTTGCATGACAAAAATGATGGCTGAAGTCATGGTAAGTGTATTAACCTGACATTTTTAGATTTGGTCCAGTAGGCTCAACCCTTCTAAAAGATTTGAGAATGGGTAAAAATTCGTGAGGTTCAATCAAACCTTGTTACTGTGCTGCTAAGTAGGAACAGATCACTTGAACTTCTGCCAATGGCTACCTAATCACTAAATTTCTTATCTCAATTTTTTGCTGGGTGATGTTCTTTTGCCCCTGTATCTGCTAATGGTTGCTACTCTGCTAGTGGCTGCTTCTTTTCTCCCCACTCCATATTAAAAATGTTATCTAATTGTTACAAAATACCTCCACTCTTTGTTATATATTAGTGTGGTTGAGTCCGTATGGTTTTTTCCTTAGTTTCACGGTTTGAGTTCTTAGTGGGTTAGCGGGCAAGTAAATGGTCAGTTTAGGGTATAGTTTATGTTAGTTTTATTTTTATCTCTCGAAGAAATAGGAAAAAACTGAAGTCAATAATTGCAACTACTATGTTTCATACCATAATGCTTCTGGAGTTAATGAAAATATTTACAGCAGCTTGTTGAGCTACAGCTCATATGGACCAGCTAGGACTCGAAACTAGGACCTTCCATTTGCTGCTGGAGTGCTCTACCAACTAAGCTACTGGCCCCTTGTGGCCAGCCCATCGTCGGTCCGGGTGTGTCTTATTTCCAACACCTCCCCTTAAGCCACACTACGGGTGCTTGGGGCTCCTAGCCTGGCTCTAATACCAATTGTTGAGCTACAGCTCATATGGACCAGCTAGGACTCGAACCTAGGACCTTCCATTTGCTGCTGGAATGCTCTACCAACTGAGCTACTGGCCCCTTGTGGCCAGCCCATCGTCAGTCCGGGTGTGGCTTATTTCCAACACAGCTTTGGGCCCCTCTATAGGAGTTCCCAGTGATGGGACAGGAATGTTTCAGAATCTAGAAAGCTGGTTTCCAGCCAGCTGAAACGGTTTCTGGGATTCACACAATTCTTTATTCAATGAGCTTTAAGATCTGGTGATTAAGTCGTCTCATCTTAAGAGTAAATATGCAAACATAAAGTACATGCCGTCATACAAAATGTCAACTTCAAAATAAAGGTCTCAGGAGCATCAGGAATTACTTTTTGATTATTAGAATATGTAAACATAAAGCTAGTTACAAAATGGGGGCATTCAATCATGCTGATTAATGTAGATGATACCTCTGCAGATATTTACTTGTGGGTTCCGTGTCTTCTAAATTGTAATCACCCCTTGACTGATAGGAAGAGAAGTGAGCATCAGCTGAATGACACATCCTCTTGATAGAGATTGACCAGCAGGAGAGTGTTTGGTCTGTAGGTAGAGGGAAATACTTGACTGGTAGGGAGATGGTCTTTAGGCACTTAGGTGAGGATCTGAAGGTTCTCACATCAAATGTTATCTTTTGAATGGTTTGCTTGCTATATGGTTTTAGATCCTCTCTGTAAACCAATAAGGGGAAACGAAGCTCTTAAAGGAATAAAGAAATGATGGGCAGCACTAATATGCTTTTCCAGATATCATTCTCTGAATCTCTAACTATTTTCCTTTGTTAAAATGCTGCAGTTTAATTTTTGGGAAAATTGTAGGGCTGGCATATCAGGATCAGTTTATTCTAAAAAGATGGTTCCAACTGTTTGAATTTAATAAATACACATATTTGGCAGAAGCTAAGAAATTGACAAATTGTATCTATTTTATTTGGCAGCAGTTCTGGCAAGGCTTCTCTTTCCCAGGGAAGCAAAACTAGTCATGGATATTGCAGATTTAATGCAACTTCAAATTCAAAGGTAATAGATAATGTTGGTTCAGGTTATCCAGGGACCAATGTAAATCTTAATTAAAACACCTATTGTGATGGAAAACTGATGTCTTGAACTTCTCCGCCTTCACTATATTTTTTTGTCAATATAAAAGTGGATTCTCACCATTAGGTTTGATCTTCTTGCAGTTGAATTGAAGAAACCATTCTTTCCTTGTCATTCAGAAGTATTGGAAAAGATTGTTGATGATGATGTTTGAGGATTTGATGGTTTGAATGAAAGGCACTTTTGAAGAACAGATGGAATAATGAAGTCAAATCTATTCTAACATAAGGTATCAGAAAGAATAAGAATTATCAAATTCAGGTCTTTTTTCATCATCTCCAAGGCAAGAGACCTAATCATTTTTGAAGATAAGAAAACTTATATGCTATGGTATAGCCCCTGGAAAATGCTGAAACTATAGAAATTATTCTTTACAATATGCTAATATATAAATGGAAGTACAGAACAAGCAAGTTGTTGGATTCTTCTTTCTGCTTCAAGATTTTATGGCAATTATTGGGGTAGTAATAGTGTCATGTCTATTAAAGTTTTGAGCAAGAGCTATTTCTTCTTGCATAGTTCCCAACATTTTACAATTGTGGTACAATGGCTTTTGTTACTGTTTATGAGAACAGGGCTGCGGCCATTGGAAATAGGATTGTTAATGAGTGAATCAACTATGCAGCATGTGACAATCTGAGACGAATCTGTTTCTCCATTTAGTTGAAGAAAGGGATAAGCAGAAATCCTGAGCATTGTAACAGAATTGACTAGGCCATTTGGAATTTGAAATTATATGCCTAATTGCAATTTTCTATTTATTATGTAGCTGTATTTATGTGTGGATATTTTTTTTCCATGATAAATGCCTCACAATGACATTGACCGACTAGCACACCAAAATTTACCTTGTAATGTAGCTTTGAGATACAAATATCTCAATTGTACCTGAACATGATAGAATAAGTTGTCAGACTTGGTTCAAACATTACTTTATTGTGCAAAGAAGTCATTGGAAACATTGCATTAAGAGTATTTGATTGATCCCTAGGACATTGTTGCAAGAGTTTCACTCTCTCAATTCTGTACAGAGTTCAAGGTTATACACGTTTATTCAATGCAGGCAAGTGTGGCTTTACATTTCTGTATTACAGTTTTGCTCTTGTTAACTTATGAACATCTTTTTTATTTATTATAAACAACAGTGCACTGTATTTGTCTTTCTATTTTTTAGATGGTTTATCATGTATTAGGTTTTTATTCCTGGTTTGTTTTGCAACCCAATCCTTAATGTGAATAAAAGCAATGAACCACAACCAAGGAAAAATGAATCCAAAAAAATTTAGATGATATATGGTATATACTGCAGTTTAAATAAAGAATCTATTGAGAGGAGAGTTGTTTTGGTAGCAATCTATTAAATTACACCGCCCTCCTTTCGGTGAAGCGCCCCATTTGATCTGCACGCTACTGTGCAAGCATGCACGCCAGCGTCAGTCATGGGCAACCTCATGCTCAGCTTCATGCTCAGCTTCAGTCATGGGCAACCTAGGTAGTGCCAGGCTATGTCACAAGGTTCGTGTTAGTGTTCCTGTGATAAAATTAGGATGAAGTTGGCAAAGGAAAAAAAATAGTGTTCCCTTAATATAAATTTAAATTATTTTTAAAAATATAAATTATCAATCCACAAAATTATCAAAATAATTTTAACATTGCTAAATATATGTTAAATTTTATATAATAAATATATTATAATTAAAAATCCAATTTAAATATTTAAAAATATTAAATTTTAATATATTAAATAAAAAATAAAATAAAAATACTATCAAACATGGTTAACTTTAAAAGACAAAATAACTAGCACTTACACTCATAGGAGGTTCAAGGAATACGGAACAGAGGAACAGCGATGACTTGAATTTTACAGCGTGAGACAATTGCAAGCACTATAATGCTCACATATAAAAGCCTATCCACTAAAAATATATTAAACTTTATTTAAAAACAAAAACAAAATAAAAATAAGAATATATTAAATTTTATTAAAAGAAACGAAAAGAATAACATAAAAACAAAAGCTAAAAAATAAAATGAAAGAACAGTCTATCTTTGCCCCTCGCACTTGTTCAGTTGCCATTTGCCCTCACAAACCAACACCAAACAGTTGTGACTCACCCTCATGAACCAACACCAAACCCAATCATGACTCATCCTCACCGTCAACAAATGCACTTGCGAAATCGGGCAGATTTTGCCACGTAGATTCAGAAAATGATAATGTCATCAGTCTAAAAACCCTAATAAAAGTCTATGCTAAATTATGTTTTATTAAAGCCCTTATCCATACGAATAAGAGGGCGAACAACAATAGATTTTTAAGTTTTATTTAAGTTGGTCGAATTTTGAACTTTATAGATGAAATTCGATGAACTCTGTGACATAGGTGCCAAGAACCATGCCACACACTTGTGTGTAGTCCCTTGCTTTAGTGCTTGAAACTACGCTACGCAACTCCAAAGGCATCAGACAACCTGTGTGCAACCTTTGCATCATGTGCCACTTGCACAACACCAAGGATCATGCCACAACTTCGCAGACAACTCAGTCTAAGATCTATGCCTCATTTATACCTACTCACATTAGCACACACAAAGCACAGTCTAGAACTTAGAGCATAAAGTCGTGAAACATATGAGACTTCAATGCAACAATCTCGCACACCTTTTGGAGTCATTTCATGACACAACACTTACCGACATAGTGTGTGACCAAAATTTTAACTGTTGGGGGATGAAGCATCACACATGGAAGCCTAACTAGTTCAACCTCCATAATTGCTTTATCTTCACGATCATATAATCTTTAAATGTATATTTGTATCATAAATAGATAGGCAAACATTAGGCATTCAAATAAAATAGATAGGAGAAAATACACAACCACACATCTCCCTAGAGAGTATACCATGTACAAAACACACAAATTGATAAGAAAGAAAGTGTTCCAATTATCATATTCTCTTTTGTCTAGACCTTTGCATATTGCTTCAACATGCCTACAACACATCGAGGTCCTCATCTAGAAAGTTGTCCCCTAGACCACCTAGGATATGAATAATTGGTATCAAAGTGGTTCACTTTGCATGTCCTATCAAATAGGATTGAATTATTTGAGCCTTGATGTCAAATCATGAGATCAATTAGATTACCCCTCAAGTCATTTTAAATGAGTTCAAATGGAAGAAGTGGAAGATGCAATCCACACAATGATCAAAGATGAAATTGCAAAGGCTCTTCAAGAACAACAAACATTTATATTCAACCAATTTGCCAAAGTCCTCAAACATGGGGTTCCTAAGCTCAATCATCAAGTAAAGCTTTTAACAATTGAGGTCCCTTATATCCAAAGTGAATTTAGATGTGTTGGCAAGAAATAGAAAGACACAATCTAGAGATCTGAGCCCGAGTTAAGTCTCTAAAGTCAGTTTATATCCCAGACATGATAGTGATAGAATAACAGAGAACAACAATAAGAAACATCATGCAATAGATCCAATCACATCCAATCAATTGAACATTAATAGACATATAATCTTTTCCTTATAACCCTTATATCTCCATATATATTCATATTCACTGTTAGATACAAAAGGAAGGTCTAAGTCTACTCTGTATATTAGACTTCTATTCACTTACATTACACTTACTCTTACATATCTTTATACAATATATAGTAATAGGGGCATGTCCCTTACAAAACACCCTTATTACTATTATCCCTCTCGACCTTATCCTCTACACTCCATATGCGGTGACCTGCGGTAGGTTCTACTAGTTGCCTTGTATCCTGCCAACATCATCCCCCTTTTTGAAAATATGTCTTGTCCTCAAGACATGCGACACTAGTTACCCTGGAGGACGCTCTTATAGACCAGTTTGAGTTGTGTCAAGGTGGTGTCCCACTGTTTCTTGGTCTATTGTAACACTTGTATATGGCCTTGAATCTGTATGTGGGTTGTTTCTACCTCTGTAAGACTGGTAGGGATCTGTATCCTTTGTGTGATCTACTTAGCTTCTCCGAGTAACCCTGTCAAATGAGTTAATCTATAGTTGACCACTTTCTCAACTGCTTGATTTATAACTTGATTTGTTCTCTTTGATCCTGTAGTTGTTGTAGTTGTGTGTGGATGTTTTCAATTTGTGCCCTAACTGAGCCATCCATGTCCTTAAGTGGATCATATTTTCCAGTTGTATGTACCACTTGTGCCTCTAGGTGATCCATTTGATCCTTGATATTATTTGTTGTCGTAGGCCACTGTAGGCAAGATTGGTATAGGACATTTGCTTCACGTATTGCATGTTGTAGGTTCTTAATCTAACTTTCCAGTTGTGTATGTGCTACCACATATTTCTTTGTTTCATTAGTCATTCTTTTCTTCGTCATTTCTTCATTGACTTGCTACTTGATTTTGGTCTCTTGATATTGTATCTATGTCTGCAAGCTATCCACTAGTTGCTTGAGTTGTTGTGGTAGTGGTAGTATTGTATCTCTTCTTGCATTGGGTAGTTGATTTTAAATTGTTGTTATGGCCTCCTGCAACTGTTATATGCTATCCACATGTTGTTGTAGGATCTCTTCTCCTGCAATGGCATGGAAAATATCCCCTAGCTACATCTTTTGGATTGGAGATTCCTGACAAATTGACTTGTGATCCTAGCAGTAGGAGTTGTAGCAGCTGAGGTGTGACAATTGGTTGAATATGTTTATGTTGCCAAGAAATATTTGATGGATTGGATTGGGGATGCAGAGGAAGATGCCCCAAGAGTTTGTTCTTGCTCTAATTCCTGTTCACTTTGTTGGGCGCTATGCTGTGGAGAATTTGTTTCTTGTTCTTGTTCATTTCTTTCCTCTTCCCTAATTGTATCATACACCTTCTTTGTGATCTCCTCTATTTCTTTTTGGAGCTCGTTTCTTTGTTCATATGTTTCAAGCATCAAGGTGTCTACTCTTTGCTTTGTTGTTATCTCTTTGGCTTGCAACTATGCCATCTTCTCCTTTTCTGTGGTAGACATATTTGGATCTACCTCTTGTATTGCTTTCTATCTTATTGCTTCTTCTAATTCTACCAATTTCTCCCTCTTTTCCCTTAATGCATTACATACTTCCTCTAGAAAATCCTACATGATTTCTTCCAATGATTGATCTGTTGTGCAGATATACTTATTATTGCCCTAATTATTCTTTGTTTGTTCTCTTCACACACTTGACTATACAGAGTGAGAGCCTGCGGTAGCATGCCATGGTGGATAATGGCATTAGTCATAGTACCCACGACTATTATTGGTTCTTCTTCTTGCTCAACTTGTTGTGGTTCTTGTGTGGCCTCTGTTGCCTCAATTTGTACTAAAGTTTGTTTTCTAGTTTGTCTTTTCTTCTGTAGAGGTTTTTGGACTTTGTGTATATCTTCTTCTTCTTCTATTTTTTCTCCTCCAGAGGATTCAATAATTCTCCTTTTTACCCTTGCTTTGTTGTGGCCATTTTCTTTTTCTTTTCTGTGCTCATTTGTATAAGGATTTCAAAGATCTCTTGTACATCCAACTCTTTCCCCCTTTATTGTGGAGTTGAAACTGTCTGAGCCGAGGAGGTTGGTTCTGCCATAGATTGGGCATTGTGGGTTGCGAATTGAAGTCTCCTTGAACTCCACATTTGTGGCATTACTATAGTACTGGCCTGGGGTGTTGATGAGCTCAGTTGTGGTGCTGAGGAGCTCAGTTGTAGAGCTTCTTTTTGTGGAATGTCCCATTTTTCATGTAATTTCCCCTTGTTCTTTTCTACTTGTTCATCCGCATCCTTTTTATGTTGCCTATCCATAAAATCTTTATATGTTCCAAACCTTTATGGGTTTGGATCCTTAGGTTTGCTGAGTAGATTCTTAGCATATGTGTCTATTTCTTGTTTTGTGACCTCATACGGGAGCTAAGGTATCCATGAGGTCCTGGGTTTACGGATTCCATGTATGTGTAGTCCTTATCTACCAAAAATGTGATGTGGTTTATGTATTGTTTGATTGACTCATATGGTATTCTCTCCGTAGCTTGCATTTGCTATTGTAAGGCCTTGAAAACCCCCAATATGCATTAGTATGTGATGGTTTATCCGTAAAAAGATTTGTATGTTCATTTGCCTTACTTTCCTAGTAAAATTAGGGAGTGCATTCATAAAATAGAAAACCGAGCATATGATCAATGTACCATACCGAAAATTGTTGTGCGAGTTCTTTGTTTTCTACAGGTTCTCCATCAATTATTCTCATAGCACCTCGCACAAATCAAAATCTTTCCCATTGCCCACCATCTGGTATGCTATGTGGATGGCTATGCCAATTGTCGAGTCCTTGTGGTTTGTATAATAGATTTTGTAGGCGATGCCCATGGTTGCATATCACATTGCAGGGTTAATGATTTCTCTAACATTGAGGATCTGACCATTTGGTGTTGCACCAATCAATTCAGTCACTTTCAATTTTTATTGCCTTTTTGGATGGCATTTCCCCATTTACACTCAGTCTTGTGACTGCTTGAATAGCTTGTTTAGTAATGTGGTATGATTTACCTAGATAGATAAACTCGTCATGAATTTTACTCAGTACTATTCTTACCCACTCGTGTTTCGTGGAGAAATCTAGATAATCTTTCCATATATCCAGCTTCTTTTTCTCTATTTCCTAGGTACTGTAGTAGATAGCTAGTCTGATCTAGCTGGAGGAGTGTCTTGCAGAGCTCCTCGAACTTTGTGTGGTCTATCTCTGATATGGGTTCATGTATATATTTCCAAATATCTTCGGTATAGACTACATTAGGTAGGATTTCAGAGAAAGCCCCCTCCTTGTCAACTTACATCGCCTTATACATATGCTTTTTGTACTTGGGCCTCATCTTCTCTTAAATATTGACTAAGGCAGGGGTTGCCATTGTTATTTTTTGCAGACTCTTAGCTAGGGTTTATTGAATTCAATATGATTTTAGCTCACAGTGTTTTCTTTAAGAATGCAAAGTTGTGTATACCCCATTAGCTAGTCCTTTATAGGTTTAAATAGTACCATTATGTATTTATTGCTTTTTCCCATTTCCATCTCTCTAGGGTTTTGTAGCCATTAACATTTCTTGCGTCTTCCTAACGACGTTTTGTTTGTCTTATGTTACAATATAGTACATATGATACATTGCTATGAATATCAGTTGATGATAATGCTTTAGTTGTGCTCCATTTACATACCGTGTTAGGGTTTCTCTATTTATGGACTTAAGTCTTACTACTCTGGATTTTCCAATTTCTTGTATGTAGTAAGGGTCTAACCATCGTACCTTAAGCTTCCCTTGTTTCTTAAACTTGTTGTCATAGAGTAGGACTAAATCCCATTCTTTGAATATTTATAAGTGTAGGTTCCTATCACACCATGCTTTATGTTGCTTTCGCTCTAAATTTTGATTATATAGTGCAATGAGTCAATTCTTGTCCAATTTCTACAAATCATCAATTCTTTGGGTTAGGGACTCTTCCTCACTTAACCGCAAGGTTAATGTGGTGCAAAAATTAGGGATTATGAAGTTCATAAGCACTTTTTCATCCATTCCATATACCAATTCGAACGGTGTGAACTTAGCAGTTCTCTTTAAATGAGGTGCGGTAGGCCCAAAGTACCGCAAGAACTTTTATATCCCAATCTTCCATATTTCTATCGTACATCTTGGTTAGAGTTGTCCCAATTGTCTTTTATAAGGCCTAATTAACTCCTTTTGCTTGCGGGTGATATGGTGAGCTTCTATTATGGGTGATCATAAAACTTCATAATAGCTCTGTAATTGCTTTATTTACAAAGTGCTTCCCTTGATCACTTGTTATGCCTAGGGGACAACCAAATCTTGTTATAATGCTCTCGTATAGGAATTTTGTGGTGATTTTTGCTATTTAATCCTTTGTCAGTTCTACCTCTACCCATTTAGTCAGATACTCTACCCTGGTAATGATAAATCTGGCCTTAGAGTGTTTTGCTAAGGGAGTCTATTGGGCCTATGAAGTCTATTGCCCATTTTCAAATGGTATCTATGCTAATACTAGTTTTAGTGGTATTTCATCTTTTGTGGTAGGTTTCCCTACCTTCTGACATATATCATAGTTTTTAACATATTGTTTTGCATCCCTATGTGAGGTAGGCCACCATAATCCTACCAATTTGATCATTTTTGTTGTTATCTCTCTATAGTTGTGTCCGCTAGAAATTCATTCATGAGCTTCTCATAGGATAGCTTATCTTTCATGCTCATAAACAACTCTCCTTATGAAATCATCTTTTTCAATTACATGTAGCTCCCCTTCTATTAGTGTATATGACAATGCTTTCTACATTAGGGTTTGTTTGTCTTGTGGTGATATATTATGTGGGAATTATCCTATAGACAATAATATTGTTATCTCGTGCAATTCTTTTGGTACCACAGTTACCCCGAATAAGTTTGCGCCAGGAAGGTCTTCTTCCTGGTTGTCTAGTTCTTCACCTGTTTCTATTCTAGATAGGTAATTTGGTCCTCAATTGTTCCTTCCTAGTTTTGCAATGATTTTAAAATCAAACTCCTAGAATAGGAGTATCCAGCGACATATTCTCCTTTGAGTAACTAGTCTATTCAATAAATATTGCAAAGGTTCATGGTTTGTATAGAAAATAAATTGTGTCAATTGTAGGTAGTGTCTAAATTTTTGTGAAGTATAGGCCATTGCCAAGGCTTCTCTTTCAGTAGTTATATATTTTTTCTCCACCTTTGATAATTTTCTACTGGCAAAGGCTATGGGATGGTCCTTAGTCCCCTTTGGTTGCGCCAACACTACTCCTATCGCCATGCCAGAGGCATCCACATGCACATGGAATGGTATTGTCCAGTCCAGAAAGATTAATTCTGGTACTTTTGCTAACTTTTGTTTTAATGTATTGAAAGAATTCTAACATTGTTCATTCCATTCAATAGATTTCTGAGATTTTTTCTTTAACAACTCTTCCATTGGTGCTACAATTGCTACATATCCTCGTATAAATTTGTGGTGGTACTCTGTATATCCCAAGAAGATTTTCACTTATGGTGCTATTTCGGGTGGCGGTAAGGTCATTATTAGTGTTACTTTTAATGGATCTACCATTAATCCTTTTTTGCATATGATGTGGCCTAATAAGGTGCCAAATGGTACTGCAAACATACATTTCTTTAAATTTAATGAGATTTGTAAATTCCTACATTTGTTCAGCATTATTCTCAATGTTTGTAAATGATCTTTCACTAGTCCATACATTGTTCAGTTATCTAGATATACCTCCAAGAAATCATGAATAAAGTCTTTGAATGCATTTACCATTATTCTACTAAATACCGTTGGTGCATTCTTTAAGCCAAAAGGCATAACTGTGTACATGAAGGACCCCCATTCTAATCCAAAAGTTGTTTTAGGTTGGTCTTCTTCCCTTATTCTGACTTGATGGTACTCAAATAACCCATCAGTAAAATATATTTCCCTTCTTGCAACTGATTCCAGCATTTCTTTGGTGAACAAGGTAGGGAATGTATGCATGCTTTGTTTATATCTAAAAAATCTATTAGGATTAAGGTACCATCAACCTTGTAAATCTTATGTATTTAATTACTCCTAATATTGTTTGTAAATCATTCATAAGGGATGAAGTATTCACCTAGTAGTGATCTTGTTTCAGCCACACTTTGGATCCTTGTACTCAACAGGGGGTGTGGGGGGCTTGCACCCCCACTACTATCATTGGGGGGTCCAGGGGCGGCGATAGCTTCCTAGCCCCCTTTGGCAGGGGAAGAGAATTTTATTAGAAAATTGCCTTGTAAACTATTGTAATTTCGTAGTTAATCTAGACCGTTCATCATTTGGTCGTAGATCTAATGGTGGAGAATATGTTAGGGTTTTTTGTCCTAGAAGGAAACACTCTTTTAAGAGGATATTGTATTACGGTTGTGGATGAGTATTATAGGCACTGCAAGACTGAAAACTAAAGAGGAGATTGTTAGTATTTTATTGTAAACTCTATTGAAGTTAATACAGACTAGTGCATCTCTTCTTGTCTAGAGTTTTTTGCCGAAAGGGTTTCTCCACGTAATGTATTCGATCTTCTGTTCCATTATTTCTTGGTGTTGATTTTCATCCATCTCCAATTTGGTTCTGCACAGATAAATATCTATATTACAGTAGTAATCAGTTTTCCATTGATAGTTGTTTACCTTCATTTCTAACATCCGGTATTAGAGCCTGGCCAGTTCTATATCTTGGGTGGAAGTGTGAGGGTTTTTTCAGTTGTAGTGGGAGTTCTAGTTGATTTTATTTTGCAGATTTGTGTAGAAGCCATGGTTGCATCCTCATCCCGATTGGACATTGAAAAATTCAATGGAATGGGTTATGAGTTGTGGAAGCTGAAAATAGAGGATCTCCTTGAAGAAAGAGATCAATGGTTGGTTGCAACAAAAGAGAAGAAACCCGATACTATAAGTCAAGTGGGTGGGACAAGATGGACAAAAAGGCAAGAGGACCAATCCAGTTATGCTTTGCAGACTTAGTCTTGTTGAATGTCTTTGCTGAGAAGACTGTATATGCATTATGGAAGTGGCTGGGTGAAATCTATCAAGCCAAGAGCTTGGTAAATAAATTGTATCTCAAAAGAAAGCTATTTTCCCTTAAAATGGAGGGTGATTCGATAGATGAGCACTAGAATACATTTAATTTGACTCTGAGTCAGTTTGCTTATGTGGATGCTAAGATAGAAGAGGAAGATAAGTGTATTATGCTTCTTTATTCTTTACCTAAGTCTTGGAGGAATTTTATTCTTGCTATCACTGCTAACCTCGAAGATCCAAAGATGGGTGCCCTTGTTGCAACTCTGTTGTCACAAGCAATGAGGAAGAAGGCTATGGATAGCTCAATGGATGCTCTTAATGTTAAGAGGTGTAAGAAAAGAGGACCAAAAGGAGATCAGAAGGGGCCTAAGGAATCAAAAGTTCAATCTAAAACTCTTGGGAGGAACATAGTTAAGTGTTGGAACTATGGTAAGAGGGGGCATGTGAAGAAAGAATGTAGAAACCCAAAGAAACAATGGGATTCCTCTATCGAAAAGTCCTCAAATGCAAGTGATGAAGTTTTACTTTCTACATGTAATGTTATGTCTAATGAACAATGGTTGATTGACTCAGGTTGCTCATATCATATTGTTGGAAATATTGTAATTGATGTCAAAGGATCCATGAAGTTTCTAAGGTACAAATGACTTCAACCTTCAATTGGTGAATCACTTGGTTCACGAACTCACAAGTTTGCCGACAACTAGGTTTCTTGGATAGATAGTTTGCCAATTTGTTGATTTGCCAATAAAGTGTATCTTCTTATGGTATTGGCAAAATCCCGGGCTCACGAACTTAGCAAAGGGAGAGTTGGTTCGTAAGTTTCTAAGTTCGTCGATTTGCCAATTTTTTGATAAAAGAGATCATGAAGTTAAGTTGGCAAAATATCACATTCACAAACTCAACAAAGGGAGAGTGGTTCACAAGTTTCTAAGTTCTTCGATTTGCCGATAAAGGAGAATGTGAAGTTAAGTCAGAAAAATATCAAGTTCGCGAACTCGACAAAGGGAGAGTTGGTTCACAAGTTTCCAAGTTTGCCGATTTACCGACTAGCTGATAAAGGAGTTGAAGTCCAAGTTTCATGGAAATGAGGATTTGTCTATTTGTTGATAGTGAATGGAGAAGAGAGTCCAAGGTTCTTGGAAATGGGAATTTGCTGATAGTGAATGTAGAAGAGTCCAAGGTTCATGGAAATGAGTTTTTACCGACAAAGGTCAAGTTCGTGGATATGAAAATAAAATATTTAAATTAAAGATTTAAATATATGGTTGAGGCCAAATTGATGACATGGATTAAATATCAACGCCATTTCTATATTAAAGAGTAAAAATAATTATTAAGGTGGTTGACCTAAGTATACGTTGAAATTCAAAATATAGAGGCCGACCTTGAGAATGTTTTAATTTTGTGCAGCTGACAATAAGGATGATATTGTACAGATCGATATAATATATATATCAGTTTGTTCATTTTGTACATGATGCACATGTGTGAGCATTGAAGCAAAAAATTTGAATATACATGTGAATGTGAATGAAGTGCGAAGGAATTTTAACAGAAGATAACTAGAGAATCACACCTGTAGAAGAGTTGATGAGTTGAAGAGAAGATAACAGCATGACAACATGACAACAGTACAACAGACCTATCATCTAACTGTAGACAAAAAATAGTGGGACAACAGACAAAGTATGAAGTAAATTATTTCATTTATATTGTAGAGGTTGGTGCCTCATCTGATATGTGTTGGAGCACATTAGGGGATTGGAATCTCCATTAGGTTGGTGCCCATAAAGTAGTGTAACAGGGGGTTGATGCTTCCTTTGAGTTAGTGCTCATAAATTAGGGGATTGGTGTCTCCATTGGGTTGGTGCCCATAAAGTAGTGTAATAGAGGGTTGGTGCTCATAAATTATGGGATTGGTGTCTCCTTTGGGTTGGTGCCCATAAAGATTATGTAAACCTTTTTTTTCTATGATGCTGGATTTGCGCAGTAGATCCAAGCAACTTGCTCACCATAGTTTTTCCCTTCTTGGGTTTCC
Organism: Cunninghamia lanceolata; assembly: GCA_027924645.1. Classification (NCBI taxonomy): domain Eukaryota; kingdom Viridiplantae; phylum Streptophyta; class Pinopsida; order Cupressales; family Cupressaceae; genus Cunninghamia; species Cunninghamia lanceolata. The sequence continues at coordinate 9,005,133 of BSBN01001373.1, forward strand.
ACATAAAATCTGGTGTTGTGTTGTCTTGTGTGGATGTGTGGATATGCTTATGGTTGCATAGTTATTAATTTGATTGATGCAGTAAAGATTTTGTTGTCATAGTAGAATTGAAGTAAAAATTGGTATATATTGATTCCCCCCCCCCTCTTAATATATTTGTGTGTTCTAACAATTTGTATCAGAGCCATTGGTTCCTTATTACAGCTTAACATCTGAAGATAGATCTTGGATTGAACCCCATGGATGGACATGAAGGATCCTCTTCTAATAGAGAACCACTATTTGATGGATATAACTATGTTTTCTAGAGTATAAGGATGAAAGCCTACTTGACTTCTCTAGGGTATTATGTTTGGAGATTAGTGATTGATGGTTACAATGAACCTACAACTCCAATAGATTAGGCTGACAAGAAAGAATGTGAAATAATTCCAAGGCAAAGAATGCCATCTTGTGTGGTCTGACCAACACATAATTTGTTAAGGTAGTGCAGTGTAAGACAGCTAAAGACATATGGCAAAAGCTTTAAAATCTCTATGAAGGAGATGATAAGGTAAAGCAAGCAAAATTGCAGATCTTCAAGGGTCAATTTGAAAATCTAAATATGAAAGAAGAAGAGAACATAGCTAACTATCTACTTCGAATAAATGAAGTTGTGAATGCAATCAGAGGTCTTGGTGAAGAGGTAAAGGATTTAGTGATTGTTAAAAAGGTATTGATATCACTCCCTCAAATATATGACTCAAAGGTCTTAGCTATAGAAGAAGCCAAATATTTGAATAAACTCACCATGGATGAACTATTTGGCTCTCACTACCTATGACATGAGAAACACAAGCACAGACACATCCAAAAAGGAAGCTTCCTTCAAAGATACAAAGAAAGAAGAAGCATCTATTTCAAGCAGTGGATCTGAGGAAGAAGAGACAAACTCTGTAAGAAAATTAAAGAAGGGTTCAGGTAAGTACAAAGGTAAGCTTCCTTTCAAGTGTTTCAACTATGGTAAAATTGGCCATTATGCATCTAAATGTCCTTATGGAGAGAGTGAAGATAGCAACAAGGGTTTCAAAAGGAATAAATTCAACATGAACAAGAAAAGTCTCTACTCTAAAGAGGACTATAGTTCAGAAGAAGAAGCAGATTACTACTCATGAGAAGATGAAAGGGAAGAAGCCCTATCCATGGCTTTGGAAGTCCTAGACAACTCAAACAATGCTGCTAATGATGAAGAAGACATGATAGTCATATATGAAGAAGAATGTGAAATTGATCTTGAAAGTAAACTTATTTTTGCTCTTGAGGACTTGAGATTAGTAAGGAAAGAAAACAAAGAACAAAAGGAAAAGCTCAAAGAATCAGAGGAAATGATTGTTAGCTTGAAGATTCAAATTGAAGAGGGAAAAAGGTTTGCAGACATCGTGAACACTGACTTCAAAGCTAAATTAGATGAGTGTTTAAAAATTGAAGAAGAAATTGTTTTACTAAGAAAGGAAGTTGAAAAAGTGCATTCTCAGTTGAGTGAGAATATCAAGTTTGGAAAGAGCTCTGAAATTCTAGATGATATAATAAACATTCAGAGACCTCTATTCATAAAGTCAAGTTTGGGATATGATGAAAAAGTCACACAATCTTCTACTACTACAAAGAAGACTAGCCCAAAGAAGACAATGCCAAATGAAGAAATCCCAATGGAGAAAGAGAGTAGGGAAATTGAAGGAGTTGATTGCATCCCTATTATCTCTCAAAGAAAAAAATAAGATGATCAATTCCTGCAAGACAGTCATTCATTAACAAGTTTAATTATGCTTTCTTTGGCTACTATTTCATTTGCAATCAGTATGGTCACAAAGCAATTGAGTGCAGATCTAGGATGAAGAGAAGCAGCTTTGTTAGTAGAAATACTTTTGCTCCATTAGTTGATTACAATATAATATGTTATATATGCAACAACTTTGGGCACATAGCAAGGTATTGCAAAAGTGGACTAGCTAAATCAAAAACTAAGAAACTTGACATCAACAAAGATAATGACATTCCTGTAGATCAAAAGACAAATTAGAAGGAGTGGAAAGTCAAGAAGACCAATCATGAAGATGAAAATTCAATGATTGTCCAAATTATGTTTCATGCACAAGGGCAAAAAGATCCTTGGGTTATAGATAACGGATGCTCAAGTCACATGATAGGAGACAAGAGCAAGTTTATCAGTCTTGTAAAGTGGAATGGTGGATCAGTCAAGTTTGGAGATAATACTACTGCAAGAATATGTGGTAAAGGAACAATAAGTATTGATGGAAAGACTAGGACAGAAGATGTCTTATATGTAGGTATCAAGCACAATCTTCTCAGTGTAAGTCAGATGTGTAACAAAGGATACACCTTATCTTTCATGCACAAGGCTGTGAAATTAGAAAAGCAAGTACATTGGTGGTAGAAGCATGTAGGACAGAGAATAACTTGTACAAACTCAGTGAAGTCAAGGGAAGGAACTACCTTCTAAGACAGACAAATAAAATTTGGTTATGGCATAAGAGGATGGGGCACATCAACTTTGATAGTCTTGTGAAGATCAGCTCTAAACATGCAGTTAGAGACATGCCAAAGATTGTGAAGCCTACAATCACTTTCTGTAAATAATGTCAAATTGGGAAGTAAACAAGGACCAAGTTCAAGACCAAGGAGTACTATTCTACTGAGCCACTAGAGATGATTCATACAAAATTATGCGGTCCTACCAAAACAAGAAGTCTCCAAGGTGAAAGGTACTTTATGTTGCTTATTGATGATTACTCTAGAATGACATGGGTTACTTTTTTGAAAGATAAATCAAAATCTTTTAATAGAATGAAATGAATACTAGAATCAAGTGCCTAAGATCGAATAGAGGTGGTGAGTTCACATCAAATGAATTTGAGGAATATTGTGAACATGGGATAAGGAGACAATACTCTGCTACAAGAACTCCTCAACAAAATGAAGTAGTTGAAAGGAAGAACATGACAATATAGGAGATGGAAATAACTATGCTTAAGGATGCAAAACTCCCTAATAGGTATTGGAAGGAAGTAGTACACACTGTAGTTTATATTCTCAATAGAGGACATCTAAGAGTGAACAACACTAAGACACCATATGAGTTGTGGAAAGGTAGACTTGCATTTGTTAAACATTTCAATGTTTGGTAGCAAATTTTACTATTTTCTTATTTTTGCCCAGGCTAAAATATCCCAAAAATCCCTCCTTCCAATAGAAAAATCTAATATGAGAGAACCTAAATGAAAGAAATTTTCCCCCTTAGAAAAGCCCAAAAAATCCCCAAAAGTTTAAAGTTTTTCCCTCTTATTTTGCCTTAGCAAAATTTTAGTTTGGCAAACTGTGGTTCGGTGGTTTGACAGTGCGCTGATTCACTGGTTTTCCAACTAAATGGGCAAAGTGGCAGGAAGTGACAGGAAAATATAAAAGACAAAGATAAATAAAGAAAAACAAAGTTTGCCTTTGTCAGCAAACTTAAGGTTTCACAAACCTTAAGTTCATTGATTGACGAATTCGCCGACAAAGGAACGAAGCAGTGAAGGCAGGCAGATGCAGCTAAGGCAATGAAAGAAAGACGGAGCTTCTATGGGCGAATCAACAAAGTAAAGAACAAGAAAAGTGGTTCGTGTTTTCGAGGTTTTGTCGATAAAGCAATTTGTGAAAGGGGAAAGGAAGAAAAGTCAAAGGAAAGCTTGGTTCGCGGAAATGGAGATTTGCCGACAAGGTAATTAAAAGGCCAAGCTCATAAAGAGGAGCTTTAGCTAATTAAAGTAAAGGCAAAGAGGAGATAAAATGGCTAAGGCATTGGCAATTCATAAAATGGAAAATTCACCGACTAAAGGGAGAAAGAAGCCAAGTTTGCAAAAGTGAAAGTTTGTCAATAAGGCAAAATGAAAGAAAAGGGTCAAAGGAAGGATGGTTTGCAAAAGTTAGAGTTTGCCGACCAAAGGGAAAAGTAAGAAACAAAGAGGTTCGTGAAAGTCAGTTTTGGCCGACTAGAGAGAGAAAACAAAAGGTAGAGGAAAGTCTGGTTCGCAAAGTGGAGATTTTGTTGATAAGGCAAACTAAAGTAAAAAATCAATATAATCTTAAAGCATGTACTATAATGTATTGCTTTAAAATATTTTTTAAAATATTTTGAAGTATTGTAAAAGGATTTTAAAATGCGCAACCTTTCTAGGTGCCTTAAGATGCACTTCTAGGTGATGACATAGTTGTAGGTCGAGGTTGCAAGTAGCTGAAACAGTGTAGGGAATTCAAGGCGCAGGTACTAGATATGAATGAAGAAGATGAAGTATCCTCTATGGTCCATATTTCTGCAGGTCCTTCCAAGGACAAATCAACGCATAGGGTATAGCCACCTTCTAGGCTATGGATTCTTCAACATGCCAAGCATGGATGCTCCTCAAATTCTATGGTCTTCTGATAGCTTCTAGGCTGAATTGAATTTAGCATGGGTGCATAAATCAAATCGATTGACCAGAATTTAGTACATGTAGCTGCACAGTGATATGTAAAATCTATTTATGCATATGTAAAAGATGTATGTGTGGTTGTTGGTTGGCTGCACTGGGTCATTTCCAGAGGTAGAAAGTTCCTTGTAGGTTCGACCTTGTGGTTTTCTCAAGAACTGGGCGGATTTGATGGACTGTGCTCCTTTACTGAGCCTTACATGTCTTTGTACCAGTTCACCAATGAAGGAGAGTCTATCATTTTGTGTCTATTTCATGCCTGTAATGAATTCTTCTTCTTTTGTAATGGCTACTTAGCCTCTATATTCAATATAAACTAAATTTTGCCTCTCATTATTCTTGCACTGTGTTTATTTAATGGATGTAAGCTATGTATTGTGGAGAAAATGATCCATTTCATAATTTCATCTCTTTGCCTTAACCTATGTTTGGACTTATATGAGTTTGTGTGAATCCCCTTCAGCTTTGACATCATTACTGTGTTATGATAGTTGCATCTGAACACCCTAAATCTTGGTGTATCATCATTTTCCTTTCTGTATTCCTTCTATCCCTTTTCCTTGGTGATCATTAGCATAGGTTTATCTTAATTCTCTGAGCCTTAAGCTCAAAAAGAGGAACCAACCTTCTCTGGAGGTCTGATCTCATTTGCAAGGTCCCACACCTTGAGATCAGTCCCATTGTGTCATTGGAATGCTTGAACATGCTGCAAGCAGGGTGCAATTCTACATGATAACAGTTACATCAGAAGGGATGAAGACTACTTAGGAAAATTCAATTCAAGATTAGATGAAGGAATTTTCCTTGGCTATTCAACTAGAAGCAAAGCATATAAGTGTTTTAATAAGAGGCTACAGAAGGTTGTTGAGAGTGCAAATGTGAGGGTTGATGAAGAGATACATTCATCTACATATGATCAAGAAGACTACTTCCCAAAGGGACCTACTTATATAGAAGAAAAGAATGAAGTTGAAGAAGAAGAAACACCAAAGGAGACTACCAAGGCTCCTACAAAGTATGTTTAGAAGAATCACTCTGAAGATCAGATTATTGACGACAAGAATAAAGGAGTTGTTACTAGGATAAAAATTAGAGAAGTAATTTTCTCACTATTGTCCAAGATTGAACCAAAGGACTTCCTTGAAGCCAACAAGAATGAGAGTTGGATTCATGCCATGTGAGAAGAACTAAATTAGATTGATAAAAATAAGACATGGGAACTTGTTCCAAGGCCAAAGGATAAGAATGTAATTGAAACCAAGTGAGTATTCAGAAATAAGTTGAATGAAGATGGAGAAGTGGTTAGAAACAAAGCAAGGTTCGTCTTCAAGGGCTATTCACAAGTGGAAGGCATTGATTTTGAAGACTTTTTCTCTTGTGGAAAGATTGAAAGAAATTAGGATGTTTCTTGCATTCACAGTTCACAAAGACTTCAAGGTGTATCAAATGGATGTCAAATTTGTCTTCTTGAATGGTGATCTCAAAGAAGAAGTTTACATAGAGCAGCATGAGGGATTTCAACTATCAGAAGATTAGAGTTTGGTATATAGACTTAGAAAGGTTTTATATGGTTTCAAACAAGTTTTTGGGGCATGGTATGCAAGGTTAGACAAGTACTTACACCAACAAGGCTTCAAGAAAGGTATTCCAGACAACAATCTTTACATCAAGGTAGAAGGTAAGCACATGTTGATAGTAGCTATATATGTTGATGATATTATATTTGGTGGCAATGATGGTATGTACAAAAAGTTTGTAGAAGAAATGCATAAAGAGTTCAAAATGTATATGATAGGTGAACTCTCATTCTTTCTTGGACTTCAAATTGTTCAAACAGACAAGTGTATCTTTATTTCACAAGCTAAGTATATTAAGGAGATGTTGAAAAAGTTTGGGTATGGATGACTACAAATCAGTAAGTACACCTATGGTAATAGGTTGTAATCTTAGCAAGGATGATGAGTCACCTCAAGCTAATCAGACTCTTTATAGGTCCATGATTGGAAGCTTATTATACTTAATGCATCAAGACCAGATATTATGCAAGCAGTTTGTATGGTGGCTAGGTTTCAAGCCAATCCAAAATAGACACACGTAAAGGTTGTTAAAAGGATTTTCAGTTACTTGAAGAGCACATTGGACCATGGATTGTGGTATGAGAAAGGAAAGGATTTCAATTTGATTGCATATATAGATGCATATTGGGTTGGCAATATATTAAGGAGATGTTGAAAAAGTTTGGGTATGGATGACTACAAATCAGTAAGTACACGTATGGTAATAGGTTGTAATCTTAGCAAGGATGATGAGTCACCTCAAGCTAATCAGACTCTTTATAGGTCCATGATTGGAAGCTTATTATACCTAATGCATCAAGACCAGATATTATGCAAGCAGTTTGTATGGTGGCTAGGTTTCAAGCCAATCCAAAACAGACACACGTAAAGGTTGTTAAAAGCATTTTTAGTTACTTGAAGAGCACATTGGACCATGGATTGTGGTATGAGAAAGGAAAGGATTTCAATTTGATTGCATATATAGATGCATATTGGGTTGGCAGCATTGATGATAGAAGAACAAGTGGTGGAGCCTTCTTTCTAGGTGATAGATTGGTTTCATGGTTAAGAAAGAAGCAAGATTCAATCTCTTTGTCTACAACAGAAGCAGAATACATAGCTACAGTATCTTGTTGTACTCAGGTTTTGTGGATGAAGCAAACATTGAAGGATATCAAGGTAATATATGATGAGCCAATTCCTACTTTGTGTGATAACACAAGTGCTATCAACATATCAAAGAATCCAATGATGCATTCTAGAACCAATCATATATCCATTTAGTATCACTTCTTAAGAGAAAAGGTTGTAGATCAGGGGGTAAAATTGGAGTATGTCACCATAAAGGATCAGATTGCAAACATTTAAAAAAAAAACCTTCCCAAAGAGACCTTTGAGTACTTAAGGCAAAAGTTGGGAGTGATATCACTCTCATCAAATAAAGTGAAATCTTATGATGGAACATCTATCCAGGGGGAGAAGGTCAAGGCATATCCTTCATCCCTCGTTGGATAGTGGCTACCTCTTAGGGGGAGCAGGTAGATAGAAGATGGTATAGATAATCAAGTTTGATGCAACAAAGGGATGAGATACAATCAGGAGGAGCTAGTCATTGTACTATTTTTTAGCTCCGTGGAGAAGACAATTCAAAGATAGATCAATTGATGAAGATTAATGATAGGGGGAGCTTCATAGAAAATGAGAAGACTCACATAATGAAGGATGTCACAACCCACATTTAAATTTTGAGTTCGAATTGGAATACTATTGTAGGTATTTAATTTTCAAATAATATAAAAGCCAATAAAATTAAATAATAAAAACAAAATATAGTCCCAAATTGAAATTCTAAAAATGAGGACACTTCTAGAAATGGCAATAAATGAGGAACTTTCCCCCTCATTCTCAAGTCAAGACCTCAATTTATGAAATGAGTCCTTTTTCTCCTTGAATTTAAGACCATTGGAAAATTTGAGAATACATTTAAGATTTACAAGTCCTTTTCCACAAAATTGAATGACAAGTTAGAAAATGGAGCAATCTCATTTATGGAAGAGACTTGACTCAAAGACTTGGAGTTCCTCCATATGGGTCAAGTTTCTCTATAAAAAGCATAGATTGGAGGAAGGAGAGATATACTCATCTCTGGTTTGGGAGTGCTGGAGAAATCTATATGAGCTCTCTCCTTCATTATTTTCTTTTGTTTCTCTTGAATGACTAGTTCTTGAATTTTGTTAATAGATTTTAGTTTGTAATTCATGTTGATGATATGTTGCAAATTTGAAAACTGTGTAGAAGTTTTATGAAAGTTGATGAATAGAAGTAGCATTTGTGATGTAAACTTCTTTTCTTTATGCCAAGACAAATGTCCATGCTTTGTCCCTGAGATTTATTGTTGAAACATTTTTTTTTCTTTTTGTGCGCATCCTGCAATCATTTTAGTTCTTAAACCAACGACTCTTTGAGGCATTTTGTCAAAAAGTTCATGTGCCTAGTTTGCACTCCCACATTTTGCACATATGACTACCAGGCAGGGGGGAGGGATGTTGACTCTGGTTGTGAATTGGCTTCACGTTTGCCAATTTCATTTGCATAAAAGTTTCTAAGACCTTTTTAACAAATCCATTCTCTGTGATCCTGCAATCATTCCAAGAGGCAATGTTCCCTTGAATTCTGTCTAACAGCTAACGTGCCTTGTCTGTGCTTCCACGTTGGGCATATGCATCTACCAAGCAGCCTACAACTACAACATTCAACAAAATTCCTCTTTCCATTTTGCCTTGATGGATGTCCAATCCCTGTCTCCGAGCTCCGATCTGAGCTATAGAGGATGTTGGCAAAGGTTGAGGAGTCTAGATTAACACTCGCCAGTTGCATTTGCGTAAAAGCTTCTAAGCCCTTTTCAACAAATCCATTTTGTGTGGTCCTGCTATCATGGCATTTGGTGAGATCACATTTTGTTGAGTCATTTTGTCAAACAATTTTTGTGCTTTGTCTATGCCTACACTTCTGCATATGTGTCTATCAGAGTATTTCTAACTATAATCTCTGTCTAAAATTCCTCTTCTGATTTGTCCATACCATGTTCCAATGTGCCTAGGTAGGGTAGACGTTAGCCAAGGTTGTGGAATTTTGACCTTACACCTGCCAGCTTCATTTGTTTGAAAGTTTAAAATCCCTTTTCAACAAATCTAGTTTGTGTAATCCTATAACCTTTGCATTTCATGTTACCACATTTCTTGGAGTCATTTTGTCGAACCGCTCACATGCCTTGTCTGTGCTTCCACATTTTGAATACATGTCTACCAAAACAACTTGCAACTGCAGTGCTGATGAAATCCCTCCTTCCGTTATGCCTTGAAGAACGGCATACCTATTCCAAGTGCCTGCCAGACTGTAGGAAATAGCATATAGTTCTAAGCTTTCCAAATCATCAAACGAAGCTGGTTAAATAAGGAATTTCATCTTATGAAATTAAAATAGCAGTGATTATATGTTCTGTTAGTAATAATTTATGTTTGGGGTTTCAAGTCAGGTCTCTTCCCTAAAAATCCAAAAAGTTCTAATATTTTGGCCCTTGCAATTATGAAAAATGCAAGAAATCAGTTATGTGCAAGTTAAAATGGTAGTGGCGGGTTGAGAGATCCTATCGGCCCTTTAAAATATAGTTACATGCATTTAGGAATGCATTTTGAGCCACAGTTTCCAGTTTCTAAATGTTTCTATGAGTGGCTGAGAGGGTCTAAATTATGCCAGTGCCGCGGGACCACCATGTGTCGTGCCCTAGTTTAAATCTGCGCCTTTGTTTTTGCTTCCCGTGGAGCATGCCATGTGTCAATGGCAGAAGCAGCCCCTTAAAGTTTCAACTAAGTGCAGAAGGTGCCACGTGTCAGCTTCTGCTAGAGTCTCAACGTAGTTGCTAAATGTTTCTGAGAGTGCCGCAGAAGGCACCATGTGGAGGCACCTAAGAGACACAAAGAAAGCAACTCATAAGCCTCACGGACGATGCCATGTGTCAATCTCTGCCAAGTTTCTGAAAGACCCTAAGCGTTTCTCAAGTGATGCGGAACTTGCCAAGTGTCACTGTCTACTAAAGTTTCAAAAAGTTTCTAGATCGCAGCGGAAGATGCCACGTGCCCCTGGTTGTGATTGCGGAAGCCGACACGTCTCAGCCTCCACATAGTTTCTATCTTGTTTCAAGGTTTGGCACAGTGAATGATGGTGGGTTCCAGTGAAGTGTCTCAAGGCCTGCAGACAGTGCCAAGTGGTAACATCCGCCTGTGTGTTCTAAAAGACTCTAAAAGTTTCACAGCCTCTGCCAAAGGTTTCAAAGGACCCTTTATGTTTCTCAAGAATGCATGGAAGGTGCCACGTGTCACTGTCTGCTTGAGTTTCTAAAAAGTTTCCAAGCAGGGGTGGAGCGTGCCACATGTCCTTTGTGGTTGCTGTGGAAGCTGACACATGTCAGCTTCCGCAGGACTATTTCTTTATGTTGCAATGTTCGGCGAGCGGGAGGTTGTGGGTCCCTTCTATGTCTCTCGGCGGTGAAGCGGAACCCGCCACGTGTTGGCTTCCGCCTGTGTTTCTCAGGAGTTTCAAATGTTTCAAGAGATGGCCGTGGAGCTTGACAAGTGTCAGCTTCCACGGACTTGCCCCTGTTTTCCTCTTACGGTGGCTAGCGGGAGTTTGTGGGCCCCGGTTTTAATGTGTCTCAAGTTTCAGATGCCACGGGTTGTGACAAGTGTCACCTGTGGAGGCCACTTCAGTATGGAGACATAGTTTAGTAAGGCATCACGAAGCCTGACATGTGGCTGCTTCCGCAGGATTTTCATGGAAGGGTCTTAGTGTTTCAGGGGAGACCACGGAGGTTGCCACCTGTCCCGATAGCCGATACTGCGGATGCCGCTGCGTGTCCTCTTTTTTTTTGAAAGGCAATATGGTGGAACGGAAAAGTCAGCGATGGAAGTGTAAAGTGCCTATGTGGCACGATTTAGTTGGTGGGTGACTTTTCAGCATTTTTTGGGGCCATTGATGTCCGCAACTAGGTTTTAGATCAACGGCCACGTTTTGAACCTGTAGTGACGGGTTTTTCCCGAGCATTTGCAACCTTTTTGGGCGGGAAAACTCCGTGGGCGCACTGTTGTTGCATCTTTAGAGGCTGCGGGTTGGTGAAGCTTTAATGGCGATTGTTGCAGAGGTATGGGTCGATGATGGACAGGCCAACCACCCGATTGATGAAGCAAGTCCCTGAGCGGTGGCCCACATCCTGATCTTACCTACTCCTTCCTCTTTGTCCCTCTGCCACATTCAATTTTGAGCGCCAATCTGATCATGCATTGTATCTAGTAGGATTTTGGTCTCCCTTGTAATTAATTTGTTGAGTACACAGTTTTGCTATAAAAGGCAGACTATGTCACTCATTTTAGATTGTTGAAGGCCTGGGGCAATTTTTGTGTAAATAATGAAGGACAGGACATGATCTTGGTTGTTCTTATCCCATTTTGGAGTTTATGAGTTGCAAAATGAGTGTATTTTGCACATATTTTCAGTTTCAGTGTTAATGTTATATGAAAAATGCTTATTGCATGTGTCTATCTGCTTGTCTCCATTTGCTGCATGTTATTCTCCTTCTTTTGAATCTGGTTGCTAAGGGTTTCATAGGTTCTAGGGTACAGGGTTCTGTATCACATGTTTGATCTCTAACTTCCATTTAAGGAGTGGATTAAACTATTTTAGGTCAATGCATGGAGAAGGTTGCATGTTAGCAGGGATATCTGTAAGTAGAGGCAGTTAGATATCCATTCTTGGGTGATGTTTGTAAGGCAAGCATCAGTCCAGCCCCCTGAAACTTGAGTGAAAGTTGTAAACCATCTGTTGTATACGTCTAGTTGACTCCTTGCCCAATGGATAAGCACCAGTCTGCTTCTGGGTCAGTAGTTATGAGCTAAAACCCCTTGCCTTGCATCCAGGACATTATGTCCACCCATTTCATCACCTCCGCATGTTAGTTGTAGGAGTAGGATTAGGACCCCTGCATACTCTCATACCCAACCAGACACATATGTCTAAGAATGTTGCCAACCTTGTGATGTATCATGCAAATCTTGGTCCATACATGAGAGTATTCTACCTATTATTGTCAAGTTGAATCATTGTGTTATTGGTCTAGTCAAGGTTATATCTTTAGTTATAGGGATACCCCCCTTGGTGCGGTAGAACCAGAAGTGAAGGGGAGGCAGCTCACGCAACCTCTCGTAATCTGTTGGCCAAATCAGCCTGTGCATAGGAACTAGCAAACCCTCTGCTGATCCAGGAAAATTACCAACAGAAATGGCGACTCTGCTGGGGAGGAGTAAATGAAAATAATAATATCTGTGTGCCCATTCGAGTCACAATAGATTTTGGCGACTCTGCTGGGGATGTTGATGTAAAGTGATATCTTACAACCTTTGGTGAAGTTTTGCCTCGCTTTGCTGGTGGAATGAACCTGGAAAAATAGCTTTCAGCTATTGAAAATTTTGTCCTCTCTGGAGAGGTGGCGACTCTGCAAGAAAGATTCAAGTGCACATGAAAGGTAGATGTATGTTATGTGATAAAAGATGTTTGGATTTCTGCATCTGGATGAGAAAAGGTACCTTGTTTCTTCCCCTTTATATTTGTTGTTTATTGCATAACTTAGATGCCGGGGGAAGCCTTAGGTCTTGGGCAATCATAGGATGTCTAAGATGGAAAATTTTATGAATCCAAATATGTATTATCCCATACTCAGTCAGAAAGGGGATGAAATGTTGAATAAAAGAATAGAAGAGATAAAAATAGGTTGATATTCTTAGAAGCTAGGCAGGCCCAGTTAAATAGTGATAATCCTGTTGTGTCTACCAGTCAGAAAGCTAAACCTCTTGTCAGCCCTTTTGATCCTTTGTATGACCAACTAAATTTGTCATGGGTTGACTATAAAGTAAAAAGTATGTCTGCTAGGATATACTATCAAATGCCTAGAGTTAGTGGTCATAGTGTGTGTGATGGGAGTACACATGTCCAAAATTTTCATAGCTTCATGGAAAGACATTCTTTTAGAGATGAGGACATGTGGATGAGGTTTTTTGTTAGATCCTTTGATACAAAAGCTAAAGATTGGTATTTGAGCTTTCCAAAGAGATCCTTTGCCTGTTGGGATGAGCTTGCTGACTGTTTCAAAGAAGAATTTGCAAAAGAACTGGCTGATCTTGTTGCAGAATTGATGAAAATCAGAAAACAAGATGAAGAGCCATGTGTTGATTTCAGTCATAGATTTGCAATAGCCCTTTCACAAATCCCTGAAAGTTTCAGACCTAATAGTTCAGCCTGTGTTGGCATATTCTTTGAAGCTTTTGAGGAGGGCTCTAGTGTACTGCTAAGGGAATTCAAGGTGACAAGTATGCAGATGGCATACAAATTTTTAGAACATGTAGAAGAAATGAGAAATGAGCACTTGTTGAAATCCCTATCCCCAGGTTTGGGTGTGAATAATGGTTGTAAGGCTGCAAATGACCAAGTGATCATGGCATCATGTGAAAATGAAAAAGTAAATGTTGAGGATGCCAGTGAAAGGATCAGTGAGGACTCCCATTGCAATGTTGAGGCATCTGGCCATGAAAATAATGATGGGGTTGTGGACAACAATGAGCAACTTTTTGAATGGATTTGTGGAAATGACTGTGAGTATTATACTCAAGATAGAGAAGAGGTAAGCAAACAGAGAAGCAGTTCCATGTGTGAACCATTGCCTTCTTTTCAGACACATGGAGATGATGAAGAGCAATCAGAGATTGAAACAAGTGCTAGTGCAGAGCATGATTGTTCTTTATTTGATGGCTGTTTTGCTTATGACACACAGGCTGATACTCCTCCACAAAATGAATCCATTGGTGATGAAGATGCATGTTCTACTGCCCATGAACCAATGGCATACCATGATGAGGCTGAGACACCTGGGTCACCTATTTATGACACATATGGTGATAAGGATCCATTTGAGTATGGTGAGGATCTAAACATTATTTTTTACTTGGATTTTGTTTCTCATCCTGATGAAGGAGAAACCAACATACATTAGGTAAGTAATTGTACAAATGTGCCTGATTGTCAAGAGGTGTTAGAGCCTGATCTTTTCTAGCCTGGTGTACCAGATGGTTGTGTACATGATGTGCACAATTGTGAATTTGAAAGCTTTTCTTTTGAGAGGCCAGCATATGAAATGAGCCCTGATCTTCCTAGCTGCATGATGGACTTTGAGTGTTTTTAGTTTTCAGTCCAGCTAGGAGATCATGTTGCAATGCATGATGATGATACTGATGAGAACATGTGTTATATTTCATTTGAGTATGCATTGCTTGATAAATCTAACACCCACATGTCACATGATGCTGAAGGTTGTCTGCATAGGCGTGATAGTGACAAGTTAAATCAGAGGGTTGAATATGCAGATGACCAAGTTTATTTGTGGGTGGATCATGACAATATCTCCAGGCTTGACCCAGTGTATATAGATGAAAACAAGATATTTGACAAAGGGAGATACAAGTTTTTCTTTTCTTGGTGGCCTTAGGCCATCAAATGTGTTTGGTGATTCAGGTCAGTGTAGTATATGACTCTGTGCCCAATGGATAAGGGAATGGTCTGCATCCCAGAGATCCGAGGTTCTCGCCATGCCCACAAGAGGCATGCGTCCCCAATCGGAGCCACTGTTAGTAATAATTTATGTGTGGGGTTTCAAGTCAGGTCTCTTCCCTAAAAATCCAAAAAGTTCTAATATTTTGGCCCCTACAATTATCAAAAATGCAAGAAATCAGTTGTGTGCAGGTTAAAATGGCAGTGGCGGGTCGAGAGATCCTATCGGCCCTTTAAAATATGAGTTACATGCATTTAGGAATGCATTTTGAGCCACAGTTTCCAGTTTCTAAATGTTTCTGTGAGTGGCTGAGAGGGTTTAAATTATGCCAGTGCCGCGGGACCACCATGTGTCGTGCCCCAGTTTAAATCTGCACCTTTGTTTTTGCTTCCTGCGGAGTGTGCCACGTGTCAACAGCGGAAGCAACCCCTTAAAGTTTCAACTAAGCGCGGAAGGCACCACGTGTCAGCTTTCGCTAGAGTCTCAATGTAGTTGCTAAATGTTTCTGAGAGTGCCGTGGAAGGCACCACGTGGAGGCACCCAAGAGACACAAAGAAAGCAACTCATAAGCCTCATGGACGATGCCATGTGTCAATCTCCACCAAGTTTCTGAAAGACCCTAAGTGTTTCTCAAGTGATGCAGAACTTGCTAAGTGTCGCTATCCGCTGAAGTTTCAAAAAGTTTCTAGGTCACAGTGGAAGATGCCACGTGCCCCTGGTTGTGATTGCGAAAGCCGACACATCTCGGCCTCCGCATAGTTTCTATCTTGTTTCAAGGTTTGGCACAGTGAATGATGGTGGGTCCCAGTGAAGTGTCTCAAGGCCTGCGAACGATGCCAAGTGGCAACATCCGCCTGTGTTTCTAAAAGACTCTAAAAGTTTCACAGCCTCTGCCAAAGGTTTCAAAGGACCCTTTATGTTTCTCAAGAATGCGTGGAAGATGCCACGTGTCACTGTCCGCTTGAGTTCCTAAAAAGTTTCCAAGCAGGGGCGGAGCATGCCACGTGTCCTTTATGGTTGTTGCGGAAGCCGACACATGTCAGCTTCCGCGGGACTGTTTCTTTATGTTGCAATGTTCGGCGAGCGGGAGGTTATGGGTACCTTCTATGTCTCTCGGTGATGAAACGGAACCCACCACGTGTTGGCTTCTGCCTGTGTTT
This sequence comes from Cunninghamia lanceolata, assembly GCA_027924645.1. Classification (NCBI taxonomy): domain Eukaryota; kingdom Viridiplantae; phylum Streptophyta; class Pinopsida; order Cupressales; family Cupressaceae; genus Cunninghamia; species Cunninghamia lanceolata. The sequence goes on from BSBN01001373.1 coordinate 9,021,004, forward strand.
CTCAAGAGTTTCAAATGTTTCAAGAGATGGCTGCGGAGCTTGACAAGTGTCATCTTTCGCGGACTTGCCCCTGTTTTCCTCTTATGGTGGCTAGCAGGAGTTTGTGGGCCCTAGTTTTAATGTGTCTCAAGTTTCAGATGCCACGAGTTGCGACAAGTGTCACCTGCAGAGGCCACTTCAGTATGGAGACACAGTTTAGTAAGGCATCGTGGAGCCCAACACATGGCTGCTTCTGTAGGATTTTCATGGAAGGGTCTTAGTGTTTCAGGGGAGACCGCGGCGGTTGCCACCTGTCCCGATAGCCGATGATGCAGATGCTGCCGTGTGTCCTCTTTTTTTTGAAAGGCAAAATTGTGGAACGGAAAAGTCAGCGATGGAAGTGTAAAGTGCCTATGTGGCATGATTTAGTTGGTGGGTGACTTTTCAACTTTTTTTGGGGCCGTTGATGTCCACGACTGGGTTTTAGATCGACTACCATGTTTTGAACCTGTAGCGACGGGTTTTTCCTGAGCATTTGCAATCATTTTTGGGCAGGAAAACTCCGTGGGCGCACTGCTGTTGCATCTTCAGAGGCTGTGGGTTGGTGAAGCTTTAATGGTGATTGTTGCAGAGGTATGGGTCGATGATGGATAGGCCAACCACCTGATTGATGAAGCAAGTCCCTGAGTAGCGGCCCAGATCCTGATCTCACCTGCTCCTTCCTCTTTGTCCCTCTGCCACATTCAATTTTGAGCGCCAATTTGATCATGCATTGTATCTGGTAGGATTTTGGTCTCCCTTGTAATTAATTTGTTGAGTACACAGTTTTGCTATAAAAGGCAGACTGTGTCACTCATTTTAGGTTGTTGAAGGCTTGGGGCAATTTTTGTGTAAATAATGGAGGACAGGGCATGATCTTGGTTGTTTTTATCCCATTTTGAAGTTTATGAGTTGCAACATGAGTGTATTTTGCACATATTTTCAGTTTCAGTGTTAATGTTATATGAAAAATGCTTATTGCATGTGTCTATCTGCTTGTCTCCATTTGCTGCATGTTATTCTCCTTCTTTTGAATCTAGTTGCTAAGGGTTTCATAGGTTCTAGGGTACAGGGTTCTGTATCACATGTTTGATCTCTAACTTCCATTCAAGGAGTGGATTAAACTGTTTTAGGTCAATGCATGGAGAAGGTTGCATGTCAGCAAGGATATATGTAAGTAGAGGCAATTAGATACCCATTCTTGGGTGATGTTTGTAAGGCAAGCATCAGTCCAGCCCCCTGAAACTTGAGTGAAAGTTGCAAACCATCTGTTGTATACATCTAGTTGACTCCTTGCCCAATGGATAGGCACTAGTCTGCTTTTGGGTCAGTAGTTATGAGCCAAAACCCCTTGTCTTACATCCAGGACATTATGTCCACCCATTTCATCACCTCCACCTATTAGTTGTAGGAGTAGGATTAGGACCCCTGCATACTCTCATACCCAACCAGACACATATGTCCAAGAATGTTGCCAACCTTGTGATCTATCATGCAGATCTTGGTCCATACATGAGGGTATTTTGCCTATTATTGTCAAGTTAAATCATTGTGTTATTGGTCTAGTCAAGGTTATATCTTTAGTTATAGGGATACCCCCCTTGGTGCGGCAGAACCAGAAGTGAAGGGCAGGCAGCTCACGCAACCTCCCGTAATCTATTGGCCGGATCAGCCTATGCATAGGAACTGGCAAACCCTCTGTCGATCTGGGAAAATTACCAACATGTTCAAATACTATTATTGGAGAAAACGTGTAGATAGTTAAGATTGATAATTCACACAATACTCAACTACATTGAAATAATAAATTTGCCAAGTTCCATCAGGTTGAGTTTAAACTAACGATTTATAAAATTTATCTTTGTTTTCTTTTTAATCAGTTGCAGAGGAAACAAGTCACATAGTTCTGTATATAATCTATATTACAATGGTGAGTGTTTAGGAACTCACCAAATACATGATCCACTAAATCTCTATATCTGATAAAGCATTATCCATCTATAATTTACAGAATTGCAAGGAACAAAATTGCAGATAGTGAGAAAGCACCTAAATCAATCACATAGATTTTTTGGCATCTTAATGATTAAGTTTAGGGTCTTCTCAGATTAGCTAGTACTATGAGGAAGGTCAACTTCCCACACATAACAATCAACTGTAGTTGTAATACAATAAGGGTTGCTCATATGATCGAAGTATGTACAGATCTCATCCACTAAGTCTACATGGCTACATGCATCGAGAACACAAGCAAAGCTTACAATGTAATAAAAAAATAATTAAATAATTAAAGTGGATAACAAATGATAGTGAGTGAAAAATAAAGTAATAATAATTGTGTAATTGTGAGGAGAAATTAATATAAATGTGATTAATAATATGGTTATGTGTTAAATATACAGTTAATAGGCATGCATGGGGTGTGTAGGTTAGTAAAGAATGAAAAGGAAAGAAAGTGTATAAAGTATGAGGGTTATAAAAATTACTTTAATAACTATTATGGCCATTATATGTGATAGACTATAGGAAGATGTGAGGAGTGAAATTCAAATAAATAAATAAAAATCACTTTAATAATTATTATGGTCAATTATATGGGATTGAGTCCATATTCACAATGTGGATCTATTTTTTTTTAAACCACCTCACAATACAACAAATACTTAATAATCATGTGCAACAATAAATATAGGTGCATTAGGATTTTTTAAAAAATGGAATGCAAATCAAAATTATAACCATAAACCTTGAAAGTTGGGGTTAGAACTTTTAGGAAATCATACCTCCTTCCTATTGGCCCATGCCCAAAGATTGACAAAACTATGGCTATTTCATGTTGATCAAATAAGCCTATGTTTTGACCAATCTAATCAAATATAAACTAGGGTTTTATACTGTGGTTAAAATGCAATATTTTAGTGCCCTGAACAATGTTTTATCTCTGGTACATGTGTGTAATGTAAAAGATTATAGTGAGAATCAAAGATGAATTTGAAATAATTATTTAAGCAATTGTTAATCTTAAATGCTCTAGAAAGTACAAAAGAAAACTTAGTGTGTTGGAACAATCTTCCCTAACCTCGAAATGTGATAGAAGAACCTCTCCTTTTGACCTATGCAATAGAAGTCAATATTATTCATTTTGGCTATGATTTGGTAATCTGAATTAATGAAGTTAAGTTAGTCTCTTGTTGGATAACCTTCTTGTTAGATTACAAGCCTTAATCTGATTACATATAAATACATATATAAGTTTGAAATGATTATGCAAGAAAGGGATCTAGCAGCTACTCTTGGAACAAAGATTAATTTGATATGCGACTATACATCATTGTTTTACTTTGAATAAAGTTCACTTGATATATGACAAATTAATTATCATATTATCTTAAAACTGAATGACTAAGTATCTTTTCCAGTTTATGTTGTGATTAACGTAAATGAATTAGTATCTTCTAGTATTATGTCTTACAATTGTTTGAATATCTTTACTAGACTCTTCCTTATGTATATATAATGAATGGATCAAAACATCTAGTCTTATTCTTTACATGCAAGCAAAGAAGTTTATTTCTTCTTTCCTTATAAGCTATCATATAAGTTTTCTTTTCATTTAGATAGGCAAACTTTATAAATAAATGTCCAAACTCAAACAAATCATAGTGTTATATATTTACGGTACCTCTGTGTCATGTTTACAGGTAATTCCATCATGTTGAACCAAGTACCTTGTAACATTGCTGCAATAATGACATTTGGGCACCGTCCCTCTAAATCATTGAGGAGTAATAAGGGACATGTTGAAGTTAAATCCATACGAAGGGAAAATCTCCTCGGATACCTCACTAAAAAGATTAATTGAAAATAAAAGGCAAGGCTATCGAAAATAGTTGTAGGATGATTACCACGATAGGAAACCCTTTTTAACTATCAACGGGAAAATCTCGTCGGACAAACATGTGTACTAGGTGAACTATCCTCACATTAAAACAAAAACATCAAACACCCCCAGGAGGTGTGTTTGCAAACTAGTTTCTTAGGAATTCCATCACTGTATCACTCGAGTGGGTGGGCAGTCGGTGAAGAACTGTGTACCCACTCACAGTTACATAAAACATAATGCAAGACAAAACTACATGTTTGCATCCCTGTGACATTCATATTCGAAGAGGGCCTTGATCCCTTGGATATAGGATATGTAGGCAGTCTGGACAATGAAGGATGCCCCCAATACTCAGGTCCCTCAGATATAGTATACTCTTTTATAATCAACTTTGTAATCTTGATCCGTAGTTTAAAGGTTACCTAGGTAACTTAAGAACTCTCCTAATACTCAGAAGAATCTCCAGGGTGGATTACTTATACCCAATTTTGCTGTAAACTGAGGTGAGTACAAGTTGATGTTATGTGTTCCCTGGTTGACATCATCAGTATAGTGTCTAGGTAGACTGTGGTCCCCAGGAAGTGACTCATGAACCCGTATTGGTCCCGAGGGAGTCAGAAGTCTCTGGAAGAGCATAATGATTCCTATCCTCTTTAGCCCATTAGGCTATCATGTTTACTTATCTTGGGTTGGATAGAATCTTGGTCCATTTGACCCACTAGGCCTTTTGGCCATTGTTTGTTCTACTTGTATCAGGTAGCAATAAGGTCCGTTTGACCTGGTTCTGTATGAACCTATTTTCCCAAAGGATAGAAGAGCCTAGGTTGGCTTAAGAATGTTCAATTTGAACATATGGCCCGTATTGGCCAAAGTTTTCCTGAGTACTCAATCAAAGTCTTGATATATCTCATATAACTTGTCATTGAGGTAAAATTTTTGAAAATTTGAGTTTGGACCAAGTGGATCCTTACAAAGGAAAGAATTTGTTACATCCCTTTGCCATTGATGTCAAAGGAAGAGAAATTTCAAAAGATCAGAAGTTGCGTACATATTTAGAAGAGATACAAAAAGTGAACATTTAAAGTTTATTTCTTCTTGGTTTCCATCAATGAAAAAGGGGGAGATTATTGGAAATATTATCATTGATGTCAAAGGATCCATGAAGTTTCTAAGGCATGAATGATTTCAACCTTCAGTCGGTGAATCACTTGGTTAGTGAACTCACAAGTTCGCTGACAACTAGGTTTCTCAGACAAACAGTTCACCGATTTGTTAATTTTCTAATAAAGTGTATCTTCTTATGTTATTGGTAAAATCTTGGGCTCGCAAACTCAACAAAGGGAGAGTTGGTTCATAGGTTTCTAAGTTCGTCGATTTGCTAATTTTCTGATGAAGGAGAATGTGAAGTTAAGTGGGCAAAATATCAAATTCGTGAACTCAACAGAGGGAGAGTTGGTTCACAAGTTTCTAAGTTAGCCAATTTTTTGATTTGCTAATAAAGGAGAACATGAATTTAAGTCAACAAAATATCAAGTTTGCAAACTCAACAAAGGGAGAGTTGGTTTGTAGGTTTCCAAGTTTGTTGATTCCCTGACTAGCTAATAAAGGAGTTGAAGTCCAAGGTTCATGGAAATGAGGATTTGCAGATTTGGCAATAGTGAATGGAGAAGAGATTCCAAGGTTCATGGAAATGAGAATTTGTTGATAGTGAATGGAGAAGAGAGTCCAAGGTTCGTGGAAATAGGAATTTGTCTATAGTGAATGGAGAAGAGTCCAAGGTTCGTGGAAATGAGTTTTTGCCGACAAAGGTCAAGTTCATGGATATGAAGATAAAATATATTTAAATTAAAGATTTAAATATATGGTTGAGGTTAACTTGATGACATGGATTAAATATTGGCATCATTTCTATATTAAAGAGTAAAAATAATTATTAAGGTGGCTAGCCTAAGTATATGTTGAAATTCAAAATATAGAGGCCGACCTTGGAGAATGTTTTAATTCAGTGTAGCTAATCATATGGATGATATTGTATAAACGATTATAGCGAATTAGTTTGTTCATTTTGTACATGATGCACATGTGTGAGCATTGAAGAAAAAAATATGATACATACGAATGTGAATGAAGTGCAAAGGAGTTTTAACAAAAGATAACTAGAGAATCACACCTGTAGAAGAGTTGAGGAGTTGAGAAGACAACAACATGACAACAATATAACAGCCATCATCTGATTGGAGATAGAAAATAGTGTGACAACAGACAGAGTATGAAGTAAATTGTTTCATTTATATTGTATAGGTTGCTTTATTTGATGTGTTGTAGCACATTAGGGGATTGGTGTCTCCATTAGGTTGGTGCTTCATTTGAGTTGGTGCTCATAAATTAGGGGATTGGTGTCTCCATTGGGTTAGTGCCCATAAAGTAGTGTAACAAGGGGTTGGTTCTTCTTTTGAGTTGGTGCTCATAAATTAGGGGATTAGTGTCTCCTTTGGGTTGGTGCCCATAAAGATTATTGTAAACCTTATTTTTCTATGAGGCTAGATTTGGACAGTAGATCCAAGAAGCTTACTCATCGTGGTTTTTCCCTTCTTGGGTTTTCATGTAAAATCTTGTGTTGTGTTCTCTTGTGTGGATGTGTGGATATGCTTATGGTTGCATAGTTCTTACTTAATTTGATTGATGCAATAAAGATTTTGTTGTTGTAGTAGAATTGAAGTAAAAATTGGTATATACTAATTCACCCCCCCTCTTAATATATCTGTGTGTTTTAACACATGAATCCTCATGAGGAATGATTCTCCACATATGAGAAATATGATGGAGGTAATGCTTACCTTGGGGACAACTCTACATATCTGATTGTTGGTTGTGGAAAGGTACACTTGTGTTTTAGTTATGGGAGGATTAAAACCCTCCCTGGTATTTTACATATTCCTGGACTGACTAGAAATCTTATCTCTGTTTCAAAGTTGAATGATTTGTGAATGCATCTAACATTTAATAAGCATGGTTGCAGATCAGTGAGAGGAAGCTTGGTGGTAGCTAGGGGAACAAGGATGGGAACTCTCTTTAGGCTTGAGGCTACTATAGTTTGTAGATCCACTAATGTAACTAAAATTGCTAAAAATACATGTATGTTGTGGCACCGTAGATTGGGCCACACAAGTGAAAATGGTTTAAAAATAATAATGATTAAAAATTTGTTGGATGGTTTCTCCTATTCTGATGAGCACTTTGATTTCTATGAGCATTGTGTTTTTGGTAAACAGAACAAAAATTCTTTTCCTTTAGGAAGTAATATAGCAAAAGAGAAATTATAAATTATTCATTTAGATGTGTTTGGACTTGTGGATAATGATTCTATTGGAAAATCTCTTTATTTTATTACCTTCATTGATGATGGATCCATATTCACATGGATTTATTTTATGAAGCATAAATATGAAGTTTTCACTAAGTTTAAGGAGTTTAAAGTCTTAGTAGAGAACCAATCAAGACTTAAGATAAAAATATTAAGATCTAACAATGGAAGGGAATATTTCTCTAAGGAATTTGATGAGTTTTGTAAGTATGCAGGTATCATAAGATAAAAGACAACTCCATATACACCACAAAAAAATGGTGTTGTAGAAAGGATGAATCTAACAATAATGGAAAAAGCTAGAAGTATGCTAAGTGATGCACAGTTGGATAAATGTTTTTGGGTAGAAGCTCTAAGTACCGCTTTGTACTTGTTAAACATATCTCCTTGTAAGGCTTTTGATTTGACACCTTATGAAGTGTGGACAAGTAAGAAACCTTTTGTTTCACATTTAGGGTTTTTGGTTGTGAGGCTTTTGTTCACATGCCTAAGGAAAAGTGATCTAAGTTGGATCCAAAATCATGGAAATACATCTTCATTGGATATGGTGAGAATGTAAAAAGATATAAGATTTGGGATCCTCTAACTAGAAAAGTTATTTTTTCTAGAGATGTTTTTAGGGAACTTAGAGCTATTTCTAATCTTGTATAGCCAGAAGAAAAATAAAGGAATGGGATAATGCATTTTGATTTACAACAAGAAAATGCACATTAGGAAGAATAAAATGATGGATTAGAAGATGGAGAAAAAGAAGAAGATTCAAGTGAAAGTTCAGATGAGGAAGACTCTATTGTTATAGAAGAAGTTGAGCATACAAAAGAACATGAGGATGAATCTCTTACTCCACCCTTGAGAAGATCCACAAGACAACAAAACCCAGTTGATAGGTATAGCTTGCCATATTTTCATTGTGTGTTTCCTTTATTGAGTACTGATGATGAAACTAGATCCTACAAGGAAGCTATTCTTACAGATAATAGTGAGTCTTGGCAGCTAGCCATGCAAGAGGAGATGATGACTTTGAAATTGTGTGACACTTGGGATCTTGTATGTTTTCCTAAAGAAAGAAAGGCCATAGGATTTAAGTAGGTCTTCAAGAAGAAGTTTGGAGCAGCTAGTTCATTATAGAAGTACAAGGCTAGATTGGTAGCCAAGGGCTACTCCCAGAGAGAGGGAATTGATTTTAGTGAAATTTTCTCTCTTGTTTCTAAATTATCTTCTATTAGATTTCTTTTATCCATTACTACAACTTGTGATTTTGAGATTGAGCAGTTGGATGTTAAGACTACTTTTTTACATGGAGATATGGAAGAATAAATTTATTTGCAACAACCTACAAATTTTGAGATAAAAGGGAAAGAAGACTAGGTATGCAAGTTAAAAAGATCTCTTTATGGTTTAAAACAGTCCCCCAGAATGTGGTACCAGAAGTTTGATTCATTTGTTTTGAAATTGTGCTTTGTTAGAAGTGAAGAGGATCATTGTGTCTATATTTGATTTATTGATGATCTTATTTTGATTATTGCCTTGTCTTAGAACTTGTTATTTTTCCTGGGTTTTAGGATCATTTCTTCAAGGCATCATCTTAAGTCTAAAACCCTAAACCATTTTTTCTAATTCGCTTTAGCCTTATGTTTTGTCAATGACTTTTAGTCTCAGTTGCTGGTTATTTAAGTTAAAATCTAAGCCCTCAGACATTGTGTCTTATCAGCCCCTTTGTCCTAGATTACTATTTGATAGCCCATGAACAATGGAAATATTAAAAATATTTAAGTCTTTAAGTGCAGCGGCCAGGTCTAACATTGACACATGGTAGCTTATTGCAAGCCTACAAGCTCCTAAAGTATGTACCTTGTCAGGGTCACGCTACCACAAAATAATACCACCTATTTAGTGCATCCTTGATGACAAAGGTAATGGAAGTCCAGTTGTATGAACTGTGATTGGTTGCGTGTTACTATAGAGGATGAGTTGTCGGAGCTGAGTAGGTCTTGTTCTGTTGCAGTTTTCTACCACGTATACCTTGGTTAGCTAAATACTTATAGAGCCTACAGAGTAGTGCATTCTACATGGATGGAAAGTGCAAGCCCATTGTGTCAAAGTTTTGGTACCTAATAGTGACCGTGGGGGTGCAAAATGGTGACACATGGAAAAGTCTTGTTGATTTGACCAAGAAGCTCTCCTTTCTAGTACAATGTGGTTGGTTGAGGACTTTTCAATGCTCACACTAAATTTTCAAAATTCCAGTTTATTCTGAACTGTTGATCCTACCATAATATACCTCTCATTGACAGTCCATATTTGAATTTGAATGTGCCTATTGCAAGCAGTCTAGTTGAGTACGCGGGAAGTAATGGTAGAGCGACTGTTGCATGGTGATTTTCACATGGATTTTGAAATCCTCAGCTATGTTCTAATAGTGGATAGAGCTTGTGAAGTAGGGGGCATCATTCAAGTATAAAGGATTGTAATTTGACACCAGGTACATCTTGCCAACAGGTTCTGATCTTCAGTTGGATTTTGGTAAATAAATCAAACATTTGTTGTCTATGCGAGATGTGTTTATCGGTGAGATTTGATGAGGTATGAGTAGTTTGCACCTCCATTTGTTTCTTTGGGGGTTGCGATGTGATCTTCAAAGATTTCTAGATAAGGATTAATTGTGCAAAGCTTGAAGGTCCCTAAAATGGATTTATGGGAGTTGTTGGCAAGTAGGAAGTACTCGGGTGAAGAGCCTTCTTCCCTTTTAGCTATAAATTAATGTGTTTCCATGATTAGTTTACATTAGCTTCTACCATGGGTACAGTGCAAAGTCTTTCCCTTTTGTTTTACCTCCTCTATCCATTATTTCTGAAAGAATCATGTCCCTATTCTCTTGGTTACAAATTTGTCCATTCCGAATTAAGAAAAGGGAGAGCATTGCTCAAAGAATGGATGGTTTAGGGAAGAAACTAAGTATAAGGTAGAAGCAACATAAATTCTCCCATTGGTTCACCTGATGATAGTGTCATTCTGGTGAGGGAGGGTTTAGACTTCTTAGAGACTCCAATTGCATGTAGTGACATGGCCGAAGCAGAGAAACTTGTTGAATTTTCAATAACCTCGACCAAGTTTTACAGTTAGATGCTTAGACTAAGAGGTGTCATTATGATCTCTCCCCTTCTCTAGGCTAGATGGTACTCATCAAAGGGACAGTTGTACTAGTGGAAGAATATTACATTTGAATGGTCCAATTGGTGATGAAGAATTGGGAGTTTATTAGCATAACCAGGAAGTTGCATGCTTGAATTATGGTGACTCCTACAATAGCTTCCTTTAAAGAGCAATTATGGTTGCTTCTTAATACAACTACTAGTGGTTACCTCAATGGTCCCAAGGGCTCTGACACATGGCGGCCTAAAATTGAAAGATGGGGAGTCATTTGGACAACCCAACAACCCATGCTCAAGGACTAAGTATAAAACAAAAGGGTAACTGTCCTAAATTGTCTAAATGGTTTTAAATCTAATTCTCTCAAATAACTAAATATTGTTGTGAGCTTAAAAAGATCCTGATACATTGTAAGAGCCCCCTTGTACTATAAAAGGGTGGTTCTTGTTGGTTTAAGGGTTCTGGAAAATTTTAAAATAGGGCTTTGTAAAGGGAAAATAGGATAAGTACATAGTAGGGTATTAGACCTTTGTTTTGTAAGTCATCTATGATAGCATTGTAGTACCATGAGTTATGCATATATGAATACATACTGCTATGCAATTGTCTCCATTTTTGAACTATAACGCTCTTTTAATGAAGTAATCAAAGATTATAGAATTTATCATACAGATTCGTTGTACTGAGTTTTCTTCTAAGTTTTATTTCTATTCAAGGAATGATGTAAATGCTTACTTGAGGAATACAAGAACATTACATCTTCAAAGATATTAATAAGTATAGTTGTAGCGTAGGCTTTAGGAAGTTTTACTATTGCTAGGTGATAGTATTTTACTGACCATCAGGTATACATTTAAATGTTGTAGTACATGCATAACATTGTGACTCTATAACCCATGATAGGCATCGATTTACCTTTGAGAAATCTTCATTTCTAGGATCCCAATCTTAAATGATAAATTTTAAATTAATAGCAATTCATTTATAAGTATTTATCATGCCTCATATAAGAGCCTTGAAGGATTACAAAGAATAGGACATCCCTATGATTAATTATACAAATCTTTGTCAATCTATATGAAGCCATTCATTTGCTAGGCACTATATTTCAACTTTGTTACCAAACTGTGTTTAGTGCCATTAGAAGGGAAACCCACCTAGGCATTGTAGAGCCTAAAGAGTGGGCAAGAAAAGTGTGAAACAAATCTCCCATTCCTTGGCCAAGCTTCACTAATTTATATCATAAAGGTTTCCCACCTTTTAGAAATTAGTGGGTATAGTTTGGAGGACCAATAGATTGGTGACTCTACTAGGGACTTTAAAGGTCATCCATTGGATAGGGTCATTTCAAATTTAACTAGCCTTTTGACAGTTGTCTAATCACTTTGTTTCTATCATACCATATGTTTTGGTGCTCTATTTTGGGGTGTGGGAGTGAGTGTGATCTCTTATCCAATCCTCGAGGTGGGTGGTGACTTTGCATTTTAGAAAGAACTTGATTACCTTTTTTCTACTCAACAATGGACGTGAGAAGATAATTGCACAACAACCTGAACAATAAGCTAGCGACATAAGATAATGACAAAGAACAAGCTACCTGGAAAGTGAAGGATAAAGGTGAGTCATCTAATCCTCATGTCGAAGTTTAACATCATGTAGTTAAATAAAGATTAGTAGGATATGAAAGTGATGTTTCAACAAATAGGCTTAATACATCAAAGGAGGAAGAAAGGTGGATTCACCTAAAGCAAGAAAGGGTAGAAAGAGAAATACAAAGAGAGGTTGCCCTGAAAAGATATTATGATGCCTTAAAACCTAGAAGTTCCCCTCAGTCAAAACTGCAATAGTTAATTTGGGGTCATCTAAAACACTAGTGGTACGAACTCATGATGTGACTGGTCTCCAGGATTGGTTTGATGGTTGCTATCATGGTCAAGATGGTGAAGATCCTAGGATAACCATTGAAGAAGAAAATGGAAGGAAGGAAGAAATACCAAGAAGACCTGATACTCCTAGGAGTCAAGGTGCTATTAGATAAATTAACCTCCTTAGGGCAGAGGTAGCCAAATTAGAGGTAGAAAAGAAAGTGAGTTAAGAAGGATTGATATGGCTAATAATATTGGCCATACGAATACCCTATAGGAAATGAAAACATAAATGTTGGATTTCAAAATAATCAAAAAGCAAATCAAGGATTAGATCAGAGGTATCAATATAATCCATGTGATAATCAACCAAACTTTGCCAGGGCCCCCCTTGACCTAGCTAGATATAGTTAATTAAATTTTGTAGGGATTCCTAGTTTTCCCAAACCCTATTTTGAATGAAATCAGATCTAGACTAGTGAAGTTCTTGCGGAACAATGTTGTCTCAGGGGAAGAACACTTGAAATATTTTGATAACTTGATGCATGAGTTTTAGGTGGAGGATGAAAATGTACTTATGAATCTATTTGTGCAGTCCTTAGATGAAACCACCAGAGAGTGGTATAAGAGTTTACTAGAAAATAACATTAATTCATGGAGGGATTTCCAAAACAGGTTTGGAGAACATTATGGAGATAAATCTGATGCAAGGTTTACAATAAATGAATTCACAAATATCACTAAAGGAGTAAGTGAATCGGTATCAAAGTTTAATCACAGATTTGTTAAAATATTGACAAAGATACCTCCTCATCTAAGACCCAATGAATCTATGTGTCTAGTTTTATATAGCAATTCTTATGACAATAAGATGGGATTTTTGTTAAAGGACAAAAATCCTCAGACACTCAGAGATGCATACAAAGTTGCTTTGAATATTGAAAGTAATAGAAAAGCTTCAGGAAAGTTTCATAAAAGGAGTGATTAGAAAATCATACCTCAGGATAGGGGACAAGGTAAACGAGCTCCTGTCACTGATGAATGTGAAAAACTATGGAAGGTTGTGAAAGAAATGAATTTCTCCATGGAAAATAATTATAAGGGTCCTCTAATGATAATCCTATCTTTACAGGACACAAAAGAATGCCAAGACTTTTAGATCAAACTTACATCACAATTGGCAAAATGGGAGGCCAGTCCCTCAAAATAATAGGGGAAATCCTAGTAGGGAGACCCCCGATCCTTTGAGAAGAGTGATGTGTATTGTTGAGGACATCCTATGGTGCATGGTTTCTCAAGCTCCTCATGCCCCTTCCTTATGTGCCATTGCTAATTTAATTACTAATTCAAAAGGTCCATGTGATGAATGTAGTGATATGGATGACCAAGAGAACCTGATTATTAATATGTTTGTGGCTCATAATTTTATATATGACGATGATGATATGTCTAAAGAAGAAGGTGTACTGGATGATGATGTTCAGAACAAAAGACAACTTAAGATTTGTATTGAGAAACAAGTATCCAATAATGAGGATGACTATCATGTTTTTCAATTAGAGTCAAGAAGTCCTAGGGTTCGATTAAGAAGACCTTCTAATGATGAAATCAAATCCTTGATTGCTGCCCATATTGCTCAAGTTAAGATAAATTATAATTTGAGGAACAAGAAGATACAAGGAGAGAATAGTATTGTAGGGAATGTAGGCAATATTTTTATTAAAGAAGATCAGAGTGTCCCTAATAATGTTGTTGAATATGAGTCACTTCTCCTAGGATTGAAGCTAGCTATAAAATATGGAATTAAAATGTTGAATGTCTCAGGGGATTCTGAACTTGTGGTATCCTAGATTAGATTCAAATATGCTCCAAAAATTTAAGGCTCAAACAATATAGAAATGTTGTTTGGGACACAATTGAGGCCTTTGATGCCTTTTCAATTGATTTGATAGAAAGAAATGGAAATATAATAGCTAATTTTCTAGCCAATATAGCTATCAAGTCAGAGGACATAACATTGACATGGATTTCAAAGGCGGAGGTATTAACCAAGCCATCTATTCCTAACAATATTTTTTAGTACAAAATTTTCAATGATGATCAAGATTTATACAAATTCATGAATTATATGGATGAGTATCAAGGACAAGAAATAGATTTCCAGTGCTTTGTTGAAAAGATTGATGGGAAGGACACCATCTTTGGAAATAAGGTCATCCAACTAAAGACAAACAAAATCTCAAGAGGATTGGTGGCTTTGAAGCACATATTTGATGGAGCGGACAATCAAACTACTAAGCTTGCACCTATGCACTGAGATGATTTAGAGGAGATAAATTTGGGAACTGAATCCCAATCAAGAAATGTCTACATAGGTAAAACACTAAATCCTAAGATTAGATCTATGATTATCTCTTTGCTTAGGAAGCATAAAATAGTTTTTGTCTAGTCTTATGATGATCTCAAAGCATATAGGGAAGATCTATTTCGGCATGAACTTCTGTGAAAGCTAGATCCAAAAGCTTTAAGACAGAAACAAAGGCTTCTAAATCCCACCCTAGCACCCAAAATACAACAAGAATTAGCTAAACTCGATGAAGGGGGTATTATCAAACTAATTAGACATTCAACTTGGGAGTCAAACTTGGTCTTTGTTAGGAAAGAGAATGGTGATATTAGGCTTTATGTTGACTTTAGAAATCTGAAAGTATCATCATTAAAAGATAATTACCCTTTACCAAATATGGAGGCCATGTTACAAAAGGTGACTGGCTGTGAGCTGTTGTCTATGATGGATGGGTTTTCAGGTTATAATCAGGTAGTAGTAAAAGAGTCAGAACAATTTAAAAATGCTTTCACTACTCTATTGGGAACTTATGTTTATGTTAGGATGCATTTTAGATTGACTAATTCTAGGTCCACCTTTCAAAGAGATATGGATGTAGCCTTCTTTGAATTAATTAATGTTATCATGGTTGTATACTAGGATGACCTAACTTCTTTCTTTAAAAAAAGAGGAGGATCACTGTAACGAGATAGACTAGATTTTTATGAGGAATATGGAGCATGGTATATCACTGAATCCTAAGAAATGCATATTTGGGGTAGTTGAGGGAAAATTATTGGGTCACATAGTCTCTAAGGACAGAATCAAAATTGACCTTGAGACTGTAACTGCCATTGAAAGGATTCCTCAGCCTAAGACAGTCAAAGGGTGTTCAATCATTTTTTGGGCAAATAAACTTCATTTGAAGATTTGTCCCCAATTTTGCAGGAAAGACTAAATCTATCTCCAAGATGTTGAAAAAGGGGCAAAGTTTAACTTGGGATTGTGAGGCAGTCACATCTTTTCGTGGTATCAAAGACTCAATTAAACAAGCCCCTGTGTTATCTTCCCCTGATATTACTAAACCATTCCAATTGTTTTCCTTTACTTCTTTCCACATTGTAGCATTAGTGTTATTACAAAAGAACAGTGATGGTTTTGAACAGTGTATCTCATTGTTTAGTAAATCACTCCAAGCTGCTGAATTGAAGTATGATCCCATGGAAAAATATGCATATGCACTAGTTAAGGCTATAAAAAATTTTACGCCTTATCTGATGGGAGGTAGAATTATGGCTCATATTCCACATGTTGTAGTAAAGGACATCCTTGTATAGTAGGAGGTTACTGGCAGAAGATGCAGATGGATTAATAAAGGCCAAGAATTTAACATAGAAATTTAGATCATTAAATTGGTTAGAGGCCAAGGATTGACAAAGCTTATGTTGAATCTAATTTGGAGGCTGCTTAGGTAAATGGTGTAACTGATGTTCACTTGGAAGAAAGATGCAACTTAGAAGAATTAGGTTGGTATAAGGACATTATATTCTATTTGAATCATCTAAAATGTCCAAAAACATTAGGTGATAATTAGAAAAGAACACTAAAACTACATGCATTGAAGTTTGTTATCTTAGAACAAGACTTATACTAGAAAAATGGAGATGGTATTCTGCTACAATGTTTGGATGAGTCTGCAATAGCGTAGGTCCTAAAAGATATGCATAGTGGAGATTATGGAAGTCATTTTATGGCCAAAACTACCACTCTTTAAATCCTCAAAGTAGGATATTGGTGGCCCACCCTGTTTGCTAGCACCTACAATTTGTTAAGTGTGAAGCATGTGAAAAATCCTTTGGTAAGTTAAGATGGTCTGGAGTTTTTCCATTAAGACCTCAAGTTGTAGAAGCCCCATTCCAACAATGGGGTATATATTTCATTGGAAAAATCATTGAGAAATCCAGTGAGGGTTTTAATTGGATACTAGTGGTGACTAATTACTTTACCAAATAGATAGAAGCAATCTCAACTAGGAGAGCTACTAGTAAAGTTGTTGTAGACTTCCTCATGGATCACATCATCTCAAGATTTGGGGTGCCAAACAAGTTAAACATAAATAATGTTGTGTTTTAGATCAGCTGAGTTGATGGATCTTTGCACTGAATATGGAATTACCTTATCTGATTCTTCACCATACCACCCACAAGGAAATGGCCAGGAATAATCAAGTAACAAAAGCCTGATGAAAATTGTCAAGAGAATGTTAGGAAAGAATAAAAGGGCTTGGGACTCAAAACTGAAATTGGCCTTGTGGAAAGATAGTATGACTATATAGAAATCCACAGGGAAGTCACCTTATGAACTTGTGTATGGTATGAATGCAAACATGCTTGTCAATAATCTATTTCCTATATAAAAGTTTATTCAAGAAAATTCTAATGATCTAGAAGATGCCATGACAAGTAGGATAAACCAGTTGGCCAAATTGGGTGAAACAAGGAGAAAGGCACAAATGGTGAATGTCAAGAAGCAACAACAAGTGAAGTATTTGTTTGATAAAAGGGATAAGGATAGGAAATTTGAATGTGGTGACATGGTACTGGTGTGGAATGCAAGAGCACAAGATAAAGGGAAACATGGTAAATTTGATTCCATGTGGTTAGGACCTTATACCATAATGAATGTCCATGGAGAAAATTCATATTACCTAAAAAGTCTATCTAAAAAATTTCAAGAGTTGCCTATGCATGGACAATTCATGAATTTTTTTTTCTCATGAGCTTATGTTCTTCTTTTCCATGCTTAGTAGTTAAGGTTTTCTTGTCCCTATGTTGTGTTGTGTAGTTATGGTTGTTGTTAACCCATAATGTAGTGGTTTTATTTCTATCTTGTCTATTTGGTCTAGTCTGCATCCTTGAGTTTTCTATTTTCTCACCACATTAATTTAAAATGTGCATCCCCAGATAGAGCCACTATTAGAACCTGCTATTTTTCCCAGGATTTAGAATCATTTCTTCAAGGCATCATCCTAAGTCTAAAACCTTAATCCTCTTTTCTAATTCACTTTAGCCTTATGTTTCATTGGGGACTTTTAGTCCCAGTTTCCAGTCATTTAATTTACAATCTAAGCCCTCAGATGTCATGTCTTACCAGACCCTTTGTCCTAGATTACCATTTGACAGGTCATGAATAATGGAAATGTTAAAATATTTAAGCCTTTAAATGTGGCAGTCAATTATGGTAAGTCCACAAGCTCCTGGCAAGCCCACAAGCTCCTGAAGTATGTACCTTATCAGGGCCGCGTTGCCACAGAATAATGCCACCTATTTAGTGGGTCCACAATCCCACTAAGGACAAAGGTAATGGAATTCCAGCTATACAAACTATGATTGGTTGCATCCTACCATGAAGGACGAGTTGTCAGAGCTGAGTAGGCCCTGTGATGTTGTGGTTTGCTGCTACATACACCCTCATTAATTGAATACTTGCAGAGCCTAAGGAGTATTGTGTTCCATGTGGATGGAATGTGCGAGCCCATTGTGTCAGAGTTTTGGTGCCCAATAGTGAGTGCGAGGACACGAGATGGTGATATGTGGAGAAGTCTTGGTGATTTGACTAGAAAGATCTCCTTTTTGGCACATTGTGGTTGGTCAAGGACTTTTCAACACTTGTGCTAAATTTTCAAAATTCTTGGGTTATCCTGAACCATTGATCCTGCTATGATATACCTCACATCGATAGTCCATATTTTAATCTGAATGTGCCTATTGCAAGCAGTCTGGTTGAGTACGTGAGTAGTACTGTTGGAGTGACTATTGTATGATGATTTTTGCATGGATTTCAAAATCCTTAGCTATGTTCTGATAGTGGCTAGAGCCTATGAAGGAGGATGCCATTCGAGTATAAAGGATTGTGATTTGACACTAGATACATCTCGCCAACAGGTTTTGATCTTTAGTCAGATTTTTGTAAATAGATCAGACATTTGCTATATGTGTGAGATGTGTTTGTAGGCAAGCTCTGATGAGTTATGAGTAGTTTGTACCTCCATTACTTGCTTTGGGGTTTGCGATGTGATATTCAAATATTTCCAGATAAGGATTAAGTGTGCAAAGCTTGCAGTTTCCTAAATTGGATTTTGGGAGTTGTTGGCAAGTAGGAAGTACTCAAGTGAAGAGCCTTCTTCCCTTTTGGCTATAAATGAAAGTGTTTCTATGATAATTTTACATCAACTTCTACCATGGCTACAATGCAAAGTATTTCCCTTTTTATTTTACCTCCTCTGTCCTTTATTTCCCAAAGGAGCATCTCCTTGTTCTCCTGGTTACAAATTTGTCCATTCTGAATTAAGAAAAGGGAGAGCATTGCTTACGAAATGGATGGTTTAGGGAAGAAACTGAGTACAAGGAAAAGAAACAAAAATACTCCCATTGGTTCACTTGCTGATAGTGTCATTCTGATGAGGGAGTGTTTAGATTGCTTAGGGACCCCAATTGCATGTAGCTACTTGTATGAAGTAGCGAAACTTGTTGAAGTTTTAATAACCTCAACCAAGTTTTAGAGTTAGATGCTCTAGGCTAGATGGAACTCATCAAAGGGACAATTGTAACAATGGAAGAATATTACATTTGGATGGTCTAGTTGGTGATGAAGAATTGGGAGTTTATTGGCAGAACTAGGAATCTGCATGCTTGAATGAGGGTGACTCCTGTAGTAGCTTCCTTTAAAGAGCAATTATGGTTGCTTCTTAATAATTTTTTGTGGTTACCTCAATGGTCCCAGGGGCTCTAACACATGGCAGCTTGAAATTGAAAGATGGGGAGTCATGTGGACAACCCAACAGCCCATGCTCAAGGAGTAAGTATAAAACAAAAGGGTAGTTGTCCTGAATTGTCTAGAGGGTTTTAAATCTGATTCTCTTAAATAACTAAATTCTATTGTGAGCTTAAAAAGATCCTAATGCATTGTAAGAGCCCCCTTGTATTATAAAAGGGTGGTGCTCATTGGTTTAAGGGTTCTAGAAAAT
This sequence comes from Cunninghamia lanceolata, assembly GCA_027924645.1. Classification (NCBI taxonomy): domain Eukaryota; kingdom Viridiplantae; phylum Streptophyta; class Pinopsida; order Cupressales; family Cupressaceae; genus Cunninghamia; species Cunninghamia lanceolata. Next base: position 9,040,636 of record BSBN01001373.1, read on the forward strand.
TTTAAAAGAGGGCTCTGTAAAGGGAAAATAGGCTAAGTCTATTGTAGGGTATCAAACCTTTGTTTTGTAAGTCATCTATGACAACATTGTAGTTGTTGGGAATTAAGGTGTCTCAACCTTGGTAATTCCTTGCATTTATATATTATAATGTATTTATTTATTTAGCCTATGTTGTAATTTTGTTGCACATCCTATTTTGTCATTTAGTGTGAAGTGACACGATGAGTTGTCACTCCACTTGTAAGATGACTAGGATGGTCAACTCACTCCATGTGGAGATAGGCATCCCCTTTGTGTGGTAGAGGTTTTCTTCCATGTGTTGGCATTTTGACTAGTGTGTAAGTGAATCTTGACTGAAATGGTTATGACAGATTCCTATGCTAGAATCTATGACGCGTAAGATTCAGAAATAGAAGGTTCTATGATAGGTGAAGACATGTGTCAAAGAGCATCTTTGAGGAAGGGATCTTTGGTTGCCCAAGGTGGGTTATGACATGTTGTAAGAGGAATATGCTATTTTTAGGTAGTTATGACAAATTCTCTTACAACTGTAAGTGCTATCAGTTATGACAGATTCTATGACAGCTGTAAGATGCATAAGAGCATACGTCATTGTCTATCTTGGGATTAGGCACCCATATTGGGATGAAGTAATATGACAAGTGTCAAAACCATGCTGCAATGTTGGACAAGTGTTCCTAGGCATGGGTTTTGGGCCATGAGGCCAAGTTGGATGCCTATTCCAAGAAAGGTCCATTTTTGCCTTGTAACTTCTATTTAAACAGGTGCTTGGAGAGGAGATGTATTATGTGATTGATAAGTACTGTTATGCTGCCAGAATATCTCCAGATACGAGTGTCGAAGACTCCTACAAGAGAACTGTCTCTAAAACTATATTGTAACCTTGATTGTTTACTGTAATACATTTGAGATGTGTTTTGGAGTGTGGGGTTTTTCACCTATAAGGGTTTTCCCCACGTATATCTTGTCTGTCCCTCTCTTTGGTCTACATTATGTGTGTATGTGTATTGCTTCAATATCTCTGTTGTTGGGTTAATAACACTATAATTGTAAAGGTTAAAAAGAATTTGCACACATCTCTCCTCATTAGATTAGTGTAGGAAGTGATTTCTGCACACCTAGCTTCCTTTCAGTTGGTATCAAATCTTGATCACCTTTGGTCCTAGTTGTTGGGTAGGGGTTTTTTGAGCTGATCTTAGATTGAGTGGGAGTTTGTGTAGAGTATTATGTAATTTTGTTCTAGGAAGGAGATGGCATGCACATTAGGAAGCTTAGAGGTGGAGAAGTTTAACGGCACAAATTTCAAGTTATGGAAACTTAAGATGGAAGACATGCTTGTTAATCGAGACCTATGGTAAACTATTTCTAGTGTGAAACCAACTGCAATGGCACAAGATGATTGGGATCTCAAAGATCATAAGGCTAAGGTTCTTATAAGACTCAGTCTAGCTAACTCTGACCTGTTAAATGTTCATGAGGAGAAGACCACAAAAGATCTTTGGAAGAAGCTGGGAGATGTTTATCAGGCCAAATCCCTAGTGAACAAGCTTTTTCTGAGAAAGAAGTTGTATTCTCTATAGATGGAGGATGGAGGACCTGCTGCAGATCACCTGAATACCTTCAACATGTTAGTTGCACAATTGACTTCCATTGGTGTGAAGATGGACGAGGATTGTTGTATGACCTTGCTTTGTTCTTTGCCAAACTCGTGGGATCATCTTGTTATGGCTATTGGGAGTACCACATCCACTTTCAAAATGGATGAAGTGGTATCTTTGATGTTATCTGAAGAGATGTGGAGAAATTCCTCTAAAACAGCCAAAGAGGCTCTTGCAGTTTGTGGAAGACCCAAGGAGAAAGGGAAAAAAAAGGACAAGAGAGCTGAGAAGGGTAGATCCAAATCCTATGGGAGATCTAAATATCCTAGAAAGTCCAAGGCTCTCTGTTGGAACTATGGAAAAATTGGGCATTTCTGAAAGGAATGCAAAGAGGAAAAGAAAAAGAAGAAGAAGAATGTCTCAGACTCAAATTCTGACAAGTCACAAGATGATGGTGATGCCTTCATCACAGCCTTGGCCACCCATGCATCTGATGATGTGTGGTTGATTGATTCTGGTGCATCATTCCACATGACCTCACATCGAAGCTGGTTCATGAAGTATGAAGAGTTTGATTGTGGAAGAGTGTACCTGGGTGATGATTCTCATCTAAAGATTGTTGGTCATGGAAGAGTCTCAATCCGATTCCCTAATGGACAAGTGTAGGGGGTCACTGGGGTCATGTACATCCTAGGCTTGGCACGGAACCTGCTTTCTGTAAGTAAGTTGAATGATGTAGGTGTGCTAGTTATCTTTTCGAAGGATGGATGCAAGATGACTAGAGGATCTATGGTGCTTGTGAAGGGTACTCAGAGAGGTACTCTATTTCAGTTGGAGGCATGCACTTCACAGTACAATATTTCTTCTAACTTGAAGTAAAGAGTTGCAGTCACTTCATCCCCACCATTGGAACTGACAGTGAAAAAGTTTGTTGTAACAAATTCTGATGGTAGTGTATTTTGGGTACCAAAGGGTGCTCAAGCTTTTGAAGTTAAGCTTCCTACTAAAAATAAAATGTAATGGCATAAGAGATTTGGCCAATTGGTGAGAAGGGTCTTAGAACCCTAAAAAATAAAAGCCTCGTTGAGGGGTTAAATGATTGTAATCTTGATTTTTGACTTTTGCAAACATTGTATATATGGAAAGCAAAACCGTGTTCAGTTTTACTCTAGTTCTCACAAGTCTCTTGGTGTGTTAGACCTTATTCATTATGATGTGTTTGGTCCTGTTAGTATTCCTTCGATTTCCAAATCTGTATATTTTGTATCTTTCATATATGATTACAATAGGACATGGATTTATTTTCTCAGAAGCAAGTCTGAAGTCTTTAGTCAGTTCAAAGAGTTTAAAGCTTTTGTTGAGAATCAAACTAGTAAAAAGATTAAGTGTTTGAGGACTGATAACCGTGGTGAGTTTTGTTCGGTAGAGTTCGATAAGTTCTGTAAAAAGAAATGGATTGAAAGACATAAGACAACTCCATACACCCCGCAACAAAATGGAGTTGCAGAGAGGATGAATAGGACACTGATGGAGAAGACTAGGAGTATGCTTAGTGGAGCAAGCCTCGAACAAAAGTTTTGGGCTGAAGCTATAGCCACTGCTTGTTACCTGGTAAACAAGTCTCCTACATCGGCTCTTGTTGGTAAGACACCTATGGAGGTGTGGTCTGGTAAGAAGCCTTCAGTTAGACCTCTTCATTTTTTGGTTGTGAGGCATATGCACATGTGCCTAGGGAGAAAAGGTCAAAATTGGAGAACAAGGCTGTTAAGTGTATTTTCATTGGCTATGGTGTTGGTGTGAAAGGATACAAGTTTTTGGATCTTGTGGCTGAAAAAGTGTTGTATAGAAGTGTTATTTTCAGAGAGCTAACACCTTCTTTCATTGTTCTACAGCCAGAAGAGAAAGAAAGGAAAGAGGATGTGGTTCAGTTTTCCACTGCCCTTGAGAAGACTAAATTGTCAGAACCTGTGAGACCTGATGATGAGGAGAGCTCTAGAAGCTCTGAAATCTTAGAAGAAGAAGTAGAACCTCAACCTCAACCCTTGAGGAGGTCTACATGAACAAGAAAGCAACCTAATAGGTTTGGTTATTCATTGCTTGATTCTAGTTATGCTTTTTCCTTGAATACTAACACTGATGAGCCTAGAACTCTGACAGAGGCTGTGGGCATGAAAGATACAGGTTTCTAGAAGGAGGCCATGGAAGATGAGATGGTTTCTTTGGAGGAGAATAAAACTTGGGACTAGGTGCCTTTTCCTAAAGGACGGAAACCTGTTGGATGTGTTGTCCTCAAAATTAGTTGTGCTCATTTTGTAGGACAACCCCTATGGAACTTGTCCTTTCTGTAGCCTACACTCTAAGCATGCATTTTGAGGTGAGACATTTCAACCTCGTGCATAGTCATCTGACACTTAAGAGTGTCTTGTAACATTTGCCTAGGTTGGTTCCTCAAAATTTGTGAAACTTGGCTAGCTTGCAGGTTCATTGAAATCTCAATTTGACCCTTTTAAGGTGTTAGAGAGTTTTTGATAGTTCACATGAAAAGTTAGTCAAAATCACCGATATTGCATGTGACTTGTTTTCATCACATGCACAAGCAGTCAAAAACTCTGCCCAAGCATGTGTGTACTTGTTTTTATTAAAACATGTAGAGTCGATAAAAAATGCCACCTGAGCATGTTGTTCACTTTTGAAGTGTGCTAGCGGTGAAATTTGCCACCGAGACATCTCCTGGGTCACTTCAAGTCTAACTCGTGTGTAATAAATGCACGACGAGTTTAGTTTTTATAAGCCTTTATATGATTTAAAACACTTTTAAATTTCATTTATGATCATTTTTAAACATCTCTCATGTGTCTCGAAACTTCTATTTTCTTCTATTAAATCTCTCACAAACAAGTGTAATTGCTTTCGTGGAGGATTGAAGTTTGTTACTTGTGCTTTCTTTCCACTGCTGTCGCTAGTTTCTCAGGTAGGGTTTTAAGTCCCCTCTTGTTTCTTTTGTTTATTAAATAGTCTAGGGTTTAGAAACATGTCCATTTCTAGTGTTAATTCTAGTTTAAAGAATCTTAAATTTGTTTCTTTACAATGACTTATTAAGTTTTAGAAAAACTTAGGGTTTTGGTTTATCAGGATTGCTTCTTTCATTTTTCTTTTCTTGTGATTGTTTTGTCATGTATGTAGTTAGCATTTTTTGCCATGCCTTTGTTTTCTTTTGTATTACCCTAAGTCTAAGGGTGGAAAAAATTGCCGCCCCCAAATAATGATGTCTGTGAGTTTATATCATATGCACAAGCGGTAAAAACAACTGCTCAAACACTTGACTTTCACTCTTTGCAAAACCTAAATGCATGAGCGGTCATTTTGACCACTCGTGCACCTTAAAACCAACAGACCCATTTTGATGTAAGGGCAGTCAAAATGACCGCTCATACATGAAACCACTAAGTCCAGTCAATATGCAAAAGTAGTTATTTTGACCACCAATTCATCCCTTCTGCAAACCAACCTACCTATATGTGGAAGCAGCTATTATGGCCGCCCTTACATCTAAATGCAATATACATACATGCAGGAGCAGTCAAAATGACCTCACGTGCATGACTTCCTGAAAAATTCCAAACAGTGGGAAATTCTTGAAAATAATGCCTTTAGCTCGCTTTCACTTGATTTCTCAACTTTTGCATGCTCTAGCCCTTTTAAGCTTGTCCCATGAACATGATCGACATTACGCAATTTTCCCAAAATATTAATTTTTCCCCTAACTACGAGATTGTGACTTTTTTTACAGTTTCTACAAGCAACAACTGTTGTCAACACCAGTTTCGGTGATTCCTTCAAAAGCCCATGTCTGAGCCATCTCTATCCAAAGCTAAGACAATGAAGTATAAGTATCAAGGGGTTTTCCCTATCACTATAGTACAGTCAAATTTGGAGGATATCAGGGATACTAAGATAGGTCATGTTGACATGGAAGAATTTGTAGAGAGAACTAAGTAGTCAAATCCTCCCTGATACATGCAGAAAATCATTGACAGTAATATACACTTGGTGGCCTCGTTTCCAGTGGCATCTCACAATCCTGAATTTGTACTTCAAGTGGAAAGTCACTATGATAAAGATACTAGCATTGTAATTGATTCTCAGGGGAATATTATCATGATACTAGATGTTGAGTTCTTTGATAAGATTTTCATGTGTCCACCCATAGAAAATATTGGGGAAATTGACTTTGCCCAAGGTCAGAAAGAGTTTGATAAAGATGTTGAATTTGCAAAGAGGCACATTAATAGAAAATGGTTGAAAACTCCTAGGAGCAATCTATCAAGATGGCCCAAAGTCCTCCCCTAAAGTGGCTTTGTAGAGGAGGTTAGTGACTTGATCAGTTTGCTAAGTAGAGTTAGAGGTCTTCCTACTTCTTCTACATTCCATGAGCGGATGTACCCATACATCAAAGTCATCCTCAAAGGACAACAAAATATATTCTGGGGAGAGCAAATTAGTAATGCATTGCATGAACAACTACTCAAGGTCCATACCACTTTCAAATTTTATATGACCTCTTACCTAGTATATGCAGCAACATCAATGAGAATTTTTCCAGGCTTGACTCAAGAGGGAGACATGAGAGTTGTACCGATTTTCAAATATTACCCTCAAATAACCCTCAAAGAGTCTATTCACCATTTTAGGAGGGTAAAAGATGCTTTCTTTGCAATCTTCATGTGTTAATGGGATAAGGACTTGGAGCAGAAAAGAGTATCTGATGAAGCCTGGCAGGTGGTAAATTCTTTTAGTTGCTTATTCTTGCAGTTCTCTACATTTACATATCTAAGAGTTGGATACTACCAAGGCTATCCTCTCATGTTGCCTAGGTACCCAAGTGATAAAATGGTTTTAATGGAGCTATGCATATAGTTGATTGTTGTCCATAGTAAGCAGATGGAATTGAAAAAGTTTGGGATCAAGTTTCCTATTGAAATTGGAAGGTATTCTGTTCAATCTACCACTAAGGCAAAAGCAATTGAAATAGAGATGCATCTTATCACTATGAAACAATTCAAGAGGAGAGAAAACTTTGATTTTTGTAGAGTGCAAGACAAGATTAAAAGGAAATTGATATTTCATGTTCCCATGGTTGAGGATGTTTGGGTTGACATAAGGACCCAAAATGAGATTCACAAGCTGGATTATTGCAGGCTACATCTAAGTTAGATTAAAGAGCTCAGATTGGCAGAGATTCCAGAGGACATGAAGGATGAGGGGGTGTCTTAGATCCCAAATATAATACTGAGAATATTGAGGCATCACCCTTACTAGAGATCAAATGGTCAGTGAAAGAAGAGACTTCTCTTTGGAAAATGTTTCAACCTATCTTAGATAATACTAATGTATGGTTGGAAAGCAAGGGGATCAATTTGAAAGATTTCCTTACTGGGTCTAAGACTGAGATTTAGGAACAAATGGGAAAGAAGGTGGAAAATAGAACTAAGAACAAAAGTGACACTCCTTCCAGGGTAACAAAGACAAGAATTAAGTTTGTTTCCAAAGGGAGAAAAGTAAAAGAGGTCATAGAAAGTTCTAATATTGAGGACCTAGGTGCAGACAAGATGAATGCTGATAATGAAGAGGTAGAACAAAAAAATGTTGAAGAACCCTAGACTGAAGATGTGGAGATGGAGGAGAAATCAGATGATGAAAAGGATGAGAAGCATGAAATAGAAACAGAGGTAGATCAAGAACAGCTTGATGATTCATGCAAGTCTCCTCAGAAAAAAGTTCCCCAAGGACCACAAGATTCTGTTGTTTTACCAAATTTTCTTGTCTCTAATAATGTTCCAATTGTTTCTAATGTTCCTACTTCCCCTATTATTGTGTCTTTTGATTCTACCCCCTCTTCTGTAAAGATTGTTGTTATCACTGGGAATTGTACCCGTATGCAAAGCTGGTGAAGCACTACAATTCCATGTAACATGGGACTAATCTCAAGTTGTCGGTGCCCTATGATGAGATTAGACCTCCAGATTATGGGCTAGTTCCCTTCAAATGTTCTATTAAGATGTATTTTTTTACTATTTTGGAAAAGGGGAGAAGGAAATAAAAGAATGCTTAAAGGTAAAAATTGGTGATGCACCTGATTTGGATAAAAATAATGCAATCTGATCCACAATGTTTGCTTAGAAATTTGACTTTTACACAATACAAACTTGGCTTAAATATCACAAAATTGATTCTAAGGAAGGTTTAAAAAATAGGTTTTTATGAAGGAAATGGATTTTTCACAACACAAAAAGACTATTTCTGGTTAACATAACCTAAGACCTGTGATGAATATATGCTTAATGCTGCAAGCAAGGAAGTGAGACAATAATTTTAAAGGTTTAATAATAAAACACAGCAAAAGTTCGTCAAAATCACTTCAATAATCAGACTAAAGGAAAGGTAATTCAACTGATCTGAAATAACAAAGGAAAGCTTTGCAAATAAGACAAAAATATAACCTATAACATGCTGATCTCTCAATAAAACTATGAAAAAAGTGAGCTACAATAATTCTCCAATCTGTCTGAATAAGAATGAGAATCAAGAACTAGCAAAAACAAACTTTTGCTTTACAATATATAGGTTTGATCCCTCCAAGAGGCATGCAAAAAATATGGACTTGCAGATAACTGCCTCTAAAAATAATCATTCCTGAGCAACCTTCAAAATCCTCAAAATTAGGACCTAATACTGCCACAAATTAAGCAAAATAGCTTCAATTTGGGCCTCTCTATATGTTTGACCAAAAAAATTGACCAAGGACCCTAAAAATACTCCTAAAAGCCATGCAAAACCTCATAGGTGGCCTAGTTAACTCAACTAATAAATTTGCATGAGCAAAATTGATTGTGAGTAAATAATAAAGTAATATAATATTACTTTATTATTGGTTACAATTTGTTCTATTTTTGATTTTACAACTTGTGAAAAATAATAAAGTAATTTATAGAATATTACTTTATTATTTATTTACAATTAATGACTTTGTAAAATTGTGCATGATTAGAAGAAAATTACCACTCCTTATCACTCCACATACATTTGCCTAATTTGCATGATACGAGAAAAAATAGGACTTAGGAGAAAAAACAAAACTCATTATACCTCCATGTGCACTAAGGGGAAAATAACATCACCCTTATATCTCCATGCATAAATTTTATCTCTCATCATAACATGATAACAAACACCTTATTACTCCTACACATTATATCAACATGCATCAAAATGTATCCTCACCTTATATCTCCATTACATCTTTAAAATCAAGGAAACTTACAACTCCATTATGCATAAAAACTCCATGCATCAAACTACTCCATTATATCTACACCATTGTACTACCACCATGCATAAACACTTACCTTGGAAAACTCCATCTCAGTCTCATGCATGCCATGTCTGAAAACACACCCTCTTGGCTTTGTTAGCCAATATCCATAACAAGGAGGTATCCTTACTTTTTGATGTTTTGAATAGGGACAAAGAACCTAAGCATGTGTATCATTGACCATACAATAGAGACCATCGAGAAATATTTAAAAGGTTTATGAGCCATGAATCCTTTCTCTTCCATCATATTAGCCCTCTTGACTTAATAAAAATTAATCATTAATCTTTATTTGTCGGCCACTACATGTTATGATGGCTAGGATCTTCAAGACAAAAGATCTTGACCACAATAGTCCTTGGATAATGTAATTATTTGTTTTTTGCAAGTCAAAAACACACTGGGTAAACAAAAAGAATTTGAACAAAAGTAAGGAAACAACCCTAAATTTGTTCATTCTTCATTTGGTCTTCCTCTTTCAGAGCTTTGCAACTGCATTATGTCAACCTAGGGTTTCAATCTCTCCATCATGGCTTTGGTCTTTCTCCCTTCAATGGCTCTTCTTTGTTGAAACCATGGACCTCTATATCATAAGGAAGAAGGTAACACTACTTTCTATTTCATATGATGCATTTTATAATATCTATAGCTTTATTTCTTTTTAATGGCTGCGGCCTCCTTTTATGGCTATCTCCATCATTGTGCACTCTTTAACACCTTTTTTCTTGTTCCTGTATCTTTCTTCCTTAATGGTCTTCATCTGTTCTTGAAAGTTTAAGGCCACTGTGAGGCCGTGGAAAGATCTCTCCTCTTATCAGAAAAATGGGTAAGCACTTGTCATTTTCACCTTTGTAGCTTCATTTGTCTTTGGTTTTACTCTTTGCAGGATGGCAAGTCTATTGGTAGACATGGGTATTGTATTTTATAGCAAAAGATGCTATATCACTGTTGGCCATGACTGTATATATCTCATTTTGATTTGGATTTGTCTGTAGATGAAAAACAACAAGGGTTTGAGTTTTTTAAGATGAGGGTTTTGACATCTTTTCTCCATTTTCAAAGCCTCTACCTATTATGGCCATGCTCCTTTTGTAAATAGGCATCAAATACTATAGACTGTTAAGGGTTTGTGAGCTTTGAAGCTAGGGTTTCAACCCTTCTTACACTTTCATCCCTTCACAATGCCACGACCATACTCTTTCACTAAATCTCTTTCTCTTTTGACTGTAAAGAAACAATGGTTTGATATATCTTTGAAAAGATCTTATTTAGTTTGCAGATGGGTATACCTTCTTTCATGTTTCTTGCTCCTCTGGCATGGTTATGACTGTATCATCTTTCTATTTGAAACTTCTTAAATGTGTTTGTAAAAATGACATTAGGGTTTGATATCTTGATATGGGTATACATTTTTTCATAAACAGTCTCTCCTTCTGTATAACACTTCCCTGACCATGGGTTTTCCTATAGGTAAAGCATTTAAGATTTGAAGTGTTAATAAATAGATTTTCTTTCTTTGCTTCTCATAACACCTTCTCCTACTTGTGACTAGCATGGATGATGATGATACACTTCCCTTATCTATCCCACTGTAGCTACTGGGTATAAGCAAGTCTTTTGATTTTATGTATGACAACAAACCATTTGATATTCTGTAGCATACATTAGCACTCCTGGGAAGTTATCCTGTAGCTTAAATGGCTTCTTTTGCATATCTCCTCAGGTTACTAACTATAATATGATGGACTGTCTATCATGTGGAATCATCTTTAACTGTGTGTTTGTCTCTATTGCATCTGGGTTTACACTTTAACATAGATGTTATGTTCTTATCTCTCCTTTGCACCTGTAGCTATTTGTATGCTCTCAAAATGCCCCTATATCTACCTTTGTGCTTAATGATTGCTTATCTTATCATTTCACTCTCACAGTAACATATATATCAAGTATCTTCCTTCATCTTTAACCATGGTAATTGACCACTATGACTGCATCATGAAAGCATAATGGCATAAAAGCAATAGGATTGATTACCTTGTGAATTTTATGCTCTTTGTCTATCATCACTGTAGCATTTGATATAAGTCTTTTTCTTCTTCTCTGTTGTTCCTCCTTCATTACTAATGCACCTTTGTAGATGGATATGGTAACTTATGATATATCCTTACATATTATGATTATACCTTGCTTTGTAAAAGCCACTTTATTAATCTTGTCTTGATTGTTCATGGTGAAAGTGACTGTATCTCTCCTTGATCTTGCACTGTATCTCTCTTTTAGGCATGACATCTTCTTGACTGCACCATGCCATCACTGTAGCTTTAGGCATGGGGAATAAAGTTTGTCAAAACACAACAATGTTGAAATGCATGGAATCCACCTTGTTTATCCTTGGACTGTTGTATTCTTTACAGTCCACTATGCTCTATGTATTTAAATCTTTGTGTGCTCTATACATGACAGTCTCTTGCTTTTGAATATGTACTTGACTATCATGTCAGTAATGACATATGTAGCTACTCAATAGCTTGTTCTTCCTTTAAGATCACTGATAGTAAATAACAGTCTTTATCATTTGATGACATGTGATCATGATGTATGTATCTATTATTTGCATCTTTATCCTTTAGCATGTGGAAGTTACACTTCTCATATACCTTGTGAAGCTTACTTTATGATAGTCAAGTTGGCATTATGTGAATATGATTGTCTTGCCTTCCACTGTTTCATCTGCTGTTCTATGTGGCATTTTACTTGATTGTCTTTATGAGACACTTGCAACTTGAATGAGATATGACTATTAACCTTTGAACATCCTTAGCAATATGAGGACAATAAGAAGAATACTGATGTAGAATGGTGTCTCATCTTTGAAATTATACCTGTATTCTTTATTTCATAGCAAGGCATTGAATGGTATCCTTGATGTATTTCATATGGACCTAAGATCTTGATAACATAGCATGAGGAAGCAACATATGATGTAATTTGTCCATTACTCTTGATATCTTTCTTGACTAAGCAAGAAAGAAGCATGCTAGGCTCAACCCTTGTGGGAGACACATTTAATCCACATGCTTATTTTGTCTTCAGATCAGTATCAAAACTTGTCCTATACCTGCACAGTGAACAAACAAGTTAGCATAAAAAATACCTGATAGCATTGATTGATTTTCTTCACGATTTCTTCCCAATTTGTGTCATTTTTTGATCTGAATGCATGATGTGATAAGTAGATGTCTCTATTTGATAAAAGCATGGGATAACTGTAAACATCTAGAGCACCAACAGAGTTGTCCCCAAAATTTTGCAAGTTCAAATGAGGATGGCTTGGAGTGAAGACTGAAGTCTAAAGACTTGAAGGTCGACTTCAACAGCAATCTCCATCATCAGACAATGATGGATGTTTAGATTTATCAGATGTTCATTTCTTTTTCTTTTATTAAATAGATACATATCTTGCATGTCTGCAATTGCTTAGTCTAGTTACTCACACGACTTGTGTGGGACATGTTTGAACACTTCTTTTAAACACGATCAGCTAGTTTCTCTTATGCATATGATGTATATGTATTTCCTTTTTCAATCAATGCATAAGATAAAGTAATAGATACCTGAATGTATGTTCAAAACATGACATGAAATAACAGTACAATACAAATATCTTTCCTTCTTTCATTCGAAAATGATTAACTAAATAATCAATTTAACTTATAACTCTTGAAAGATCAAACTATGTAGAACAACTGTATCTCTTGAATGTTTGATTTCTTGATAATCAAGTCTTTTGTCATGATAACTTATCAGTCCTGATTGGACTGATGGGTTATCCTGACAATTGGATATTCTCTTCTACTCTGTCAAGGCATCAACCATTCAAAGAATGCATAACTTTGAAGTTTTTCTTTTTTCCTTTTGAACAACCACACTTGGGTCCAACTAATTTTAAGTGTGAAAAAAAAATTAGTAACATTTCTAGTGACCTCTTAGGGGTGTTTGCCTACTAAACAGTTTAGAACCAGTAGCCTTGCCTTCTCATTGGGCATATAGTCATTTTGCCCTAAATTTAGAGAAATTCTGTAACTCACACTAACTAAAAACAACAACAACAACTAACTAAAAACTGAAACTAAAACTAATTTGCTTAAAACAAAACCAGCAACATGTGCAAAGGCACTTCTTGGAAATAAAATAGCAAAACTGAAACTAACTATGCAAAAGCACTTATTTGCAGCATAAGCCTGCCTTACTTAGTAGCATAACTTGAGGTGAATCCCATTAACTAGGATTGCCAAAACCTCACCATCTAACTTAGCAAGATGAAATGCATTGTGTTGCTTGCATTCTGTGATTATTTATGGTCCATCCCACATTGTATCAAACTTTGTATGCTGTCATGGTCTGCTCTTCAATTCATTTCACTTGAAAACTAGGTCTCCTTCTTTATAGACTCTTGGTACTACTCTCTTATCAAAAGTTCATTTGGGCCTGGTGTGCTTCCAATGTTTTCAAGGCCTCTTTTCTGATTTCTTCAAGTTCAATCAGCTGTGCAAGCCTGATTTCCATTGGTTGTTCTTCAAGTAATTCTAGCTCTTTTATGTAACTAAGTGTTGGCAACTCCACCGTTATTGGTAGCTTTGCTTCTTTTCCATATGTAAGCACATAAGGTGAATTACCTGTTGATCTTTTTGGTGTAATCCTATTAGCCCATAATGCTAACTTTAACTTATCATGCCAAGACCTCTGATTCTCATCAACTGTTTTCTTTATGATCTTAATAAAAATTTTGTTAGTTGATTCAGCCTGTCCATTACCCTGAGGGTAATAATTTGATAAAGTATTCAAAAATATATTGTTTTTGATAGACCAATCAAATATTCTTAATCCAATACATGTTAAAGCATTATCTGAAATTATTGAGTCAGGAGTTCCAAACCTAGACACTAGATCTTGGTAAAAATTTAGGACCGATGTTTCATTAGCTTCTTTTAAAGTAACTGCTTTAGTCCATTTCATGAAATAATCAGTAGCAATCAAAATCCACTTGTGTCCTTGACTTGAAGGTGGATTAATAGGACCAATGAAGTCTAATCTCCATTTTCCAAATGGTTGTTCCACTTGAATTGGATGCAAGGGCATTATCGCCAGCCTTCGTTTACCTACAAAAATTGAACACTTTAAACATTTTTTTACCCATTCATGAGCATCTTTGAACATGTCAGACCAATAGTAACCAGCTCTCATAATTTTTAGAGATATTGTTCTAGCTGTAAAATGACTTCCAGTAGGTCCATCATGAAATTCTTCTAGAATCCTTTGAGTCTGATCTGGCTGTACACATCTCAACAAAACATTGTTAAAATCTCTTTTGTACATAATTCCATCAATTATAGTATAAGGAATTGCCTGCAATCTATAATATCTTCTTTTAGATCTGTCCAAGCCTTGTGGGCAATCACTAGTTTGTAGATAATGAATCATATCATGTACCCAATTTGTAGGGGGTTCTGGGACAGCAACTGTTTCACCATTTTGAAGCATTGTCTCAGCCTCTCCTTCAAGTTCTTTGCAGTATCCTTCATTTTCTACAAGCTTTTCACATAGTCCTTTGCCTTGGACCAGCTTGGTTAGCTTTATTTGTATGTCATATTCCATGACCTTTGTTATCCACCCTGCTCTCTTATCATTTAAGTCCTTACTCAGAAAAAATGCTTTGACTGTGGGGTGAGCAACCATTAACTGAATTCTATTATTTGAAAGCATATGTTTAAACTTCTTTAGGCTCCTGATAACAACTAATACATGTTTTTCAACAAAAGAATATCTTACCTCAGAGTTATGCAAAACTTGACTAAAAAATGCCACAGGTTGTTCCATTCCTTCATTGTTCTGTTGACAAAGCATAGCCGATATAGTATCCACATTGCCAAATGCATATAAAATGAAGTCCTTATCAAAGTTTAGATTTATCAGAGTGGGAGCAGCAGCAAGTGCCTCCTTTATTTCTTCAAATCTTTGCTTTCCTTGTTTGGTCCAACTAAAAGAAATATTCTTCTTCAGCATTGTTGTAAGAGGTTGTAAAAGTGTTGCTATATTAGTAATAAACCTTCTTCAAAAATTAATTCTTCGCAGAAAGCTCTATAAGCATTTCTTGTGTGCAGGAAGAGGTAATGTTAATATTGTTGTGATTCTTTTAGGGTCAATTGTTATTCCATCTTTAGATACAATGTGTCCCAATAGTTTGCCTTCATGAACAGAAAAAATACTCTTCTTTGGATTTAATGATACTCCAAATTCTTTACATCTTTCAAAGATTAGTCTTAAATGATGAAAATGATCTTTAGATTTTAAAAAACAAATAGTCACATCATATAAGTATACAAGCACAATTTTATTGATCAGGCCTTGAAAAGCCATGTCCATTGCTCTCTGAAATGTTGCACTTGCATTTGATAAACCAAATGGCATCTTTCTATATCCTAGGGTACCCCATTTTGTAGTAAAAGTTGTCTTGTACTGATCTTCCTCTTTTACAAGAATTTGGTTATAACTTGAATAACCATCCAATAATGAGAATCTCTCTGATCCATAAACAACTTGCAATATCTACTCCATAGATGGTAAAGGATAATGATCCTTTAATGATGCTCTATTTAAATCTCAAAAATCAACACACAATCTGATTTCCCCATTTTTCTTTTTGACAGGAACTAAATTAGAAACCCATGAAGTATATTTGATAGGAAAAATGATATTACCTTCAATGAGTTTATTGAGTTCTGTCTTCATGAGCACTTCTAGTTTGGGATTCAGTGGCCTTTGCTTCTGTCTGACAGGTTTAGCTCTGGGTTCCAGATCTATTGTATGTTGAGCTAACTCAGGGTTGAAACCTTTTAGATCTCCATATTCCCATGCAAAAATGTCACTAAACTCTTGACAAAACTGGATGAATGCTTGTTGTTCTTGTTTTGTTCAAATTATTCCCAGCTTGAGCAACTTTCCTTTGAAAATATCAATAGGCTAATAATGCTCTTGCTTAATTGACAAGCTAGTTTTGTCTTTTCTTACTTGGTCATCAGTATTGAAGATAGATTCCAAGGTTAGTATTGAAGATAGATTCCAAGGTCAGTAAGCCCTTCGGAAGCTTATTCGATCTTAACTGAAGTATTTGATCATCATAGTGCTGTACAAATTTCTACTGATTACCTACAGAAAATTCAGCCTCTTCCATTAAGAAATTTACAACCTGTTCATCACTATCAAACACTTGCCAACTGATATTATTATCTAGAACAGATGGTCTAACAACAACTTTAACATGTAAAGGAGAGTGAATATTCTTCATTTCAACAAGAATATCATACTCAGCTCCTATAGAAGCTAGTTTGTCAGCTTGCTTGTTATTAGTTCGAGGTACATATATCAGATTAAATGCATCAAACTCATCTATCATGTCCCAAACTCTATGTTTGTATAATTTTAGCAAGTCATTTTTTGTAGCAGCAAGATTTCTAACTTGTTTAACCACTAACTCACTGTCTCCACAAACTTTTAAACACCTAATTTTTCTTTTCCTTGCCCATTCTAGTCCATGAACTAAAGCCTCATATTCAGCTGAGTTGTTAGAATAGCTGAAAGCAAATCTGAAAGATGAATAATATTTCTCACCCGTGGGATAAACTAAAATAGTACCACCTCTAGCTCCTACCTTGCTTCTAGAACCATCAAAATATAGCTCCCAAACATTATTTTTAGACTCTACAATTTGTTGTTTTTCCTCTTTAATCAGATTTGGAATAACTATATTATTTTCTTGAATCATGTACACACCAAGGCCAATCTCATCCATTTGCTTAAATGGATCTATTTCATGATTTTCTGCTGCGCATTGGTCTAAAACCATATCTGGAATTCTCTCTAAAGGTGTGTTTGGATCTTGGACAGGAATCAGATCTTCTTGATCAAAAATAAGAAGATTTACATTTATAGAACTAGGTGTGTAAGGTTCCAAATGATCTTTTGCTAGTGGTTTATACTTGATTGTAACCTTGGTTCCATATCTAGTTCTAAAGAATAAATGTGTCCAATCAGATGATAAATACCCTCCTAACCTTGTTGTAAAATCTCTAGATAAGCAAATGGCAAAGGTAGGTGGCAAATCAATGACATAAATGTCTTGCTATATAACAAAATTTGGACAAGCATGTAGAGTAAGGCCTAAATTTTTGAACATTCCAACTGTACTCACTTCAGTTTCATCCATTTGTACAACACCTCTAACAAAAGGTTCATATTTCAGACCTAACTTATAAGCTAGTTGTTTTGGCATAACTGAACTGCTGGCTCCTGAATCTATCATGCAATTATGTACTAAATAGTCACCTAGAATCAAAGTGACATAAAATGGTGGAGGTTTGCCTACTAGTTTAGGCTACTCTTTTCTTTTTTCTACCTCATTTGCAATCATAATCTGAGGCTGTTGTGATTTTTGTACTTCATTTGACAAAGGCAACTGAGATAATGCATTTTGTAACAAATCCTTTTGTCCTGGAATGTGTAAAGCATCTAAAATAGACATGCTTACTTTTGTCTTTTTCATATGATCCAAAATATTAAAAGCAGGACCACTAACCTTTTGTTGTACTCTTGGGATAGCAACCTCTAGTTGGTCTTTTGTTGGCTGTTTATTTTCTGTAGTTGGTTGTCTTGACAAAATGTACAAATCCTTTGATGTAGAAGCTTGATTCTGTTCATTCTGAGTGGTAGAAACTATAGTTTTTCCTTTATCAGCCTACTGTGGTACATTTCCAGCTTGGTGTTTACCAGTATCAGCTTGTTGATTTGCATTTTCAGACTATTGTTGCAAGTCAATAGCTCTCTTTTTTGATCTTGTATTTGTTGCAATATTAGTAAAAGATTGCTTTTGACCTGGCAATCGATTTACACCGCGAAATTCATTAGCTTGCCAATTCATTAAAGCCACATCAGGATTAACATACTGAGTCTGAATGTCCAACTGGTTGTTTACATCACTTGCTGAATTTTCAGCAGCAACATAGTTATTCTTTACCATCAAAGCTTGACTTACTATTCCATTTGGGCAAGTGCCCTAATTATGAGGCTGATTACAGGGATAACACCATGCAAGTCCTAAACCATGTTGTTTTGTATAGGCACTATTTCCTTTGATGTGTTGACAACATTTGGATTGTATTGTTGATTTGGCCTAATGTTATAATTCCTTCTTTAACCTTGATAATCTGCCTAATAACAGGCCTATTTTCCTAGTAAGGGGCTGCTTGGTAAGGTCTATTATTCTAATTTGTTTAGATTTTTAGACTCACTAGGTCATTGCTCATAATCTGTAGTATTTTTGCTATACTTTGTTGGTTTTCTTTCAACTCCCTAAATTCAGAATGAATGGGATCTGTACCATTTTGTGCATTTGTTTGATAACCAAAAGATGGTATTACTGAAATATGTGGGGCTAAAATTGGGATTAGAGGCTATATATCTAGAAAAATTAGCATTGGGGGCCTAGGTGCTATCTTACCAGCTTGTATTAAACTATTTTATGCTCTTATTGCAATATCAAAAGCAGTTGGTAAAGTTACCCCTCCCATAGATTGTATCATAACAACAATATCAGAATTTAATGCCCTTAAATAATACAAAAACACATGCTCTGGTAATGGTTTCACTGTTTCAGGGATTCTATTCAATGTTTTCTAAAATCTAAAATTAAAATCTGTCATTTAGTCTTGTGGAGCCCTCTTAATAGTAGTCATTTGTTCAACTAATGATAAATGATAAGACTTGTCTTGAAATTACCTATTCAAAGCAGCACCTAATTCATCCCAAGATCTAATTGAATTGACTCTTAAACCTCTAAACTATTAAAGAGATTTACCTTTTAGTGATGCTGCCAACAACCTGATTGCAATGTTCTCTTTGGTGATGTGTTGATAAACACATAAAGAAGCCACATCTCTGATATGTTCAATGGGTGTAGTCCCATCTTCTCTTGTAAAACTTGGTAGACTTTTCAACGCAGCATCGGTATGTTATCATGCTGATTCAGATTCAAAGGGTTGCCTCCATTAAATGACACAAAAGGCTAATTTTGAGGTGGTGGTGGATTTCTTCCACCTCCTCCACCTCCTCCAGGAGGTGGTAAAACTCCTCTAGCACCTCCACTAGGAGGTGGTAGTACTCCTCGTCGTCCTCCTAGTAAAGACATTGGAGTGGGTAAAACTTGAGCTAGTGTTTGGACTGAAACTACTTGGAAAATCTCTTGTAACATAGGTTTTTCCCTTGTAAACTGAAGAAGAAGAGGTTTCTCTTGGAAAATAGGAATCTGCTCTCTTGGGCTTGCTGGCGGAGAAATAAAAATTTCTAATGATGTACTTGCAAACAATGGGTTCTGATGTGAAGCAAACTCAGGATGTATTTGGTAGATCTGAAACAACTAATAAATCTATTGTATTGGCCTCTTTATCTGCTTTTATTCTCCTTTTTGGTGGAGATAACTGATTATGCTTCTTCTCAAAAAATTTACTTTACCTTGTTTGATATTTTTTCATAGGCTGCAAGATCTAATCTAAAAAAACTAAAGTATTAGAGTCACCAGGTACTTGACAGTGAACCTCTAAAAGGCTAAAATTCTATTGTTCATACCAAAAACAACAAAAGAAATAAGTCCTTTTGACCTAAAAATTAGTTCAAAGTCCCACCAGGCATGCCAAAAACTGTTATCACTGGGAACTGAACCTGTATGCAAAGCTCGTGAAGCACTACAATTCCATGTAACATGGGACTAATCTCAGGTTGTGGGTGCCCTATGACGA
This sequence comes from Cunninghamia lanceolata, assembly GCA_027924645.1. Lineage (NCBI taxonomy): Eukaryota > Viridiplantae > Streptophyta > Pinopsida > Cupressales > Cupressaceae > Cunninghamia > Cunninghamia lanceolata. The sequence goes on from BSBN01001373.1 coordinate 9,060,474, forward strand.
GATTAGACCTGTAGATTATGGGTTGGTTCCCTTCAAATGTTCTATTGAGACGTATGTTTTTACTATTTTGGAAAAGGGAAGAGGGAACTAAAAGAATGCTTAAAGGTAAAAATTGGTGATGCACCTGATTTGGATAAAAATAATGCAATCTGATCCACAATGTTTTCTCAAAAATTTGACTTTTACACAATCCAGACTTGGCATAAATATCACAAAAGTGATTCTAAGGAAGGTTGAAAAAACAAGTTTTTATGAAGGAAATGGTGTTTTCACAACACAAAAAGACTATTTTTGGTTAACACAACCTAAGACCTGTGATGAATATATGCTTAATTCTAGAAGCAAGGAAGTGAGACAATAATTTAAAGGTTTAATAATAAAACACAGAACAATTTCATCAAAATCACTTCAATAATCAGCACTAAAGGAAAGGTAATTCAACTTATCTAAAATAACAAAGGAAAGTTCTGCAAAGAAGATAAAAATATAACCTGTAACCTGCCTATCTCTCAATAAAATTGTAAAAAAAAGTAAGCTACCAGAATTCTCCAATCTGTCTGAATCAGAATGAGAATCAAGAACTAGAAAAAACAAACTTTTGTTTTACAATATATGGTTTGCTTCCTCCAAGAGGAATGCAAAAAATATGGACTTGAAGATAATTGCTTCTAAAAATAATCATTCCCAAGCAACCTTCAAAATCCTCAAAATTAGGGCCTAAAACTGCCACAAATTGAGCAAAAATAGCTTCAATTTGGGCCTCTCTATATGTTTGACCAAAAAAATTGACCAAGGACCCTAAACATACTCCTAAAAGTCATGCAAAACCTCATAGGTGGCCTAGTTAACTCAACTAATCAATTTGCATGATTTTGCATGAGCAAAATTAATTGTGAGTAAATAATAAAGTAATATAATATTACTTTATTATTGGTTAAAAATTGTTCTATTTTCGATTTTACAACTTGTGAAAAATAATAAAGTAATTTATAGAATATTACTTTATTATTTATTTACAATTAATGACTTTGTAAAATTGTGCATGATTAGAAGAAAATTATCACTCCTTATCACTCCACATACATTTGCCTAATTTGCATGATATGAGAAAAAATAGGACTTAGGAGAAAAAACAAAACTCATTATACCTCCATGTGCACTAAGGGAAAAAATATCACCCTTATATCTCCATGCATAGTATATGCCTTCATGCATGAATTTTATCTCTCATCATAACATGATAACAAACACCTTATTACTCCACATTATATCAACATGCATCAAAATGTATCCTCACGTTATATCTCCATTGCATCTTTAAAATCAAGGAAACTTACAACTCCATTATGCATAAAAACCCCATGCATCAAAATACTCCATTATATCTACACCATTGTACTGCCACCATGCATAAACACTTACCTTGGAAATCTCCATCTCAGTCTCATGCATGCCATGTTTGAAAACACACCCTCTTGGCTTTGTTAGCCACTATGCATAATTAGGAGGTATCCTTACTTTTTGATGTTTTGAATAGGGTCAAAGAACCTAAGTATGTGTAATATTGACCATACAATATATGACCATCAAGAAATCTTTAAAAGGTTTATGAGGCATGAAGCCTTTCTCTTCCATCATATCGGCCCTCTTGACTTAATTAAAATTAATCATTAATCTTTGTTTGTCGGCCACTACATGTTATGATGACTAGGATCTTCAAGACAAAAGGTCTTGACCACGGCACTCCTTGGATAATGTAATTCTTTGTTTTTTGCAAGTCAAAAACACACTGGGTAAACAAAAAGACTTCGAAAAAGTAAGGAAACAACCCTAAATTTGTTCATTCTTCATTTGGTCTTCCTCTTTTGGAGCTCTACAACTACATTATGTCGTCCTAGGGTTTCAATCTCTCCATCATGGCTTTGGTCTTTCTCTCTTCAATGACTCTTCTTTGTTGAAACCATGGAACTCTGTATCATAAGGAAGAAAGTAACACTGCTTTCTATTTCGTATGAGGCATTTTATAATATCTGTAGCTTTATTTCTTTTTAATGGCCGCGGCCTCCTTCTTCTTTTATGGCTATTTCATGATTGTGTACTCTTTAACACCCTTTTTCTTGTTCCTATATCTTTCTTCCTTCATGGTCTTCATCTAGTCTTGAAAGTTTAAGTCCACTGTGAGGCCGTGGAAAGATCTCTCCTCTCAGCAAAAAGGGTAAGCACTTGTCATTTTCATCTTTGTAACTTCATTTTTCTTTGGTTTTACTCTTTGCAGGATCGCAAGTCTATTGGTAGACATGGGTATTGTATTTTATGGTAAAAGATGCTATATCACTATCGGCCATGACTGTATATATCTCCTTTTGGTTTTGATTTGTCTGTAGATGAAGAAAAACAACAAGGGTTTGAGTTTTTTAAGATGAGGGTTTTGACATCTTTTCTCCATTTTCAAAGCCTCTACCTGTTATGGCCATGCTCCTTTTGTAAATAGGCATCAAATACTGTAGACTGTTAAGGGTTTGTGAGCTTTGAAGCTAGGGTTTCAACCCTTCTTGCACTTTCATCCCTTCACAATGCCACGGCCATACTCTTTCACTGAATCTCTTTCTCTTTTGACTATAAAGAAACAATGGTTTGATATATCTTTGAAAAGATCTTGTTTAGTTTGCAGATGGGTATACCTTCTTTCATGTTTCTTGCTCCTCTGGCATGGATATGACTTTATCATCTTTCTATTTGAAACTTCTTAAATGTGTTTGCAAAAATGACATTAGGGTTTGATATCTTGATAGAGGTAAACATTTTTTCATAAACATTCTCTCCTTCTGTATTGCAGTTCCTTGACCATGAGTTTTCTTGTAGGCAAAGCATTTAAGAGTTGAAGTGTTAATAAATGGAGTTTCTTTCTTTGCTTCTCATAACACCTTCTCCTCCTTGTGACTGGCATGGATGATGATGATACACTTCCCTTATATGTCCCACTGTAGCTACTAGGTATAAGCAAGTCTTTTGATTTTACGTATGACAACAAACCATTTGATATTCTGTAGCATACATTAGCACTCCTGGGAAGTTCTCCTGTAGCTTAAATGGCTTCTTTTGCATATCTCCTTAGGTTGATAACTGTAATATGATGGATTTTCTGTCATGTGGAATCATCTTTGATTATGTACTTGTCACTGTTGCATCTGGATTTACACTTTATCATAGATGTTACGTTCTTGTCTCTCCTTTGCACCTGTAGCTGTTTGTATGCTCTCAAAATGTCCTTGTATTTGGCTTTGTGCATAATGACTGCTTATCTTATCATTTTGCTTTCACAGTAATATATATATCAAGCATCTTCCTTCATCTTTAACCATGGTAATTGACCACTATGACTGCATCATGAAAGCATAATGGCATAAAATCAATAGGACTGTTTACCTTGTGAATTTTATGCTCTTTGTCTATGATCACTATAGCATTTGATATAAGTCTTGTTCTTCTTCTCTGATGTTCCTCCTTCATCACTAATGCACCTTTATAGATGGATATGGCAACTTATGATATATCCTTACATATTTTGATTGTATCTTGCTTTGTAAAAGCCACTTTATTGATCCTATCCTGACCGTTCATGGTGAAAGTGACTGTATCTCTCCCTAATCTTGCACTGTATTTCTCTTTTAGGCATGACATCTTCTTGACTGTACCATGACATCACTGTAGCTTTAGGCATGGTGAATAAAGATTGTCAAAACACAACAATATTGAAATGCACGGAATCCACCTTGTTTATCCTTGGATTGTTACATTCTTTACACTCCACTGTGCTCTATGTATTTGAATCTTTGTGTGCTCTATACATGACAGTCTCTTGCTTTTGAAAATGTACTTGACTATCATGTCAGTGATGACATATGTAGCTACTCCATAGCTTGTTCTTCCTTTAAGATCACTGATAGTAAATAACAGTCTTTATCATTTGATGAAATGTGATCATGTTGTATGTATTTGTTATTTGCATCTTTAGCCTTTAGCATGTGGAAGTTACACTTCTCATATATCTTGTGAAGCTTACTTTATGACAGTCAAGTTGGTATTATGTGAATATGATTGTCTTTCCTTCCATTGTTTCATCTGATGTTCTATGTGGCATTTTACTTGACTGTCTTATGAGACACTTGCAACTTGAATGAGATATGACTGTTAACCTTTGAACATCTTTAGAAATATGAGGACAATATGAAGAATACCTGATCTAGAATGATGTCTCATCTTTGAAATTATACATGTATTCTTTATTACATAGCAAGGCCTGGAATGGTATCCCTACTTTTGATGTATTTCATATGGACCTAAGCTCTTTATAACATAGCATGAAGATGAAATATATGATGTAATTTGTCCATTACTCTTGATATCTTTCTTGACTAAGAAAGAAAGAATAATGCTAGGCTCAACCCTTGTGGGAGCCACATTTAATCCACATGCTTATTTTGTCTTTAGATCATCATCAAAACTTGTCCTATACCTGCACAGTGAATAAACAAGTTAGCATAAAAAGTACCTGATAGCATTGATTGATTTTCTTCATGATTTCTTCCTAATTTGTGTCATTTTATGATCTTATTTCCTATCTAAATGCATGATGTGATAAGTAGATGTCTCTATTTGAGAAAAGCATGTGATAACTGTAAACATCTAGAGCACTAACAGGGTTGTCCCCAAAATTTTGCAGGTTCAAATGAGGATGGCTTGGAGTGAAGACTGAAGACTTGAAGGCCAACTTCAACAACAATCTCCATCATCAGACAATGATGGATGTTTAGATTTATCAGATGTTCATTTCTTTTTCTTTTATCAAATAGATACATAGCTTGCATGTCTGCAATTGCTCAATCTAGTTACTCCCATGGCTTGTGTGGGACGCATTTGAACACTTCTTTTAAACATGATCAGTTAGTTTCTCTTATGGATATGATGTATATGTATTTCCTTTTTCAATCTATGCATAAGATAAAGTAACAGATACCTGAATGTATGTTCAGAACATGACATGAAATAACAGTGCAATACAAATATCCTCCTTTCTTTCATTCAAAACTGATTAACTGAATAATTAATTTAACTTATAACTCCTGAAAGATCAAACTATGTAGAACAACTGTATCTCTTGAATGTTTAATTTCTTGATAATCAAGTCTTTTGTCATGATAACTTATCAGTCCTGATTGGATCGATGGGTTATCCTGACAACTGGATATCCTCTTCTACTCTATCCAGGCATCAACCATTCAAAGAATGCATAACTTTGAAGTTTTTCTTTTTTCCTTCTGAACAACTACACTTAGGTCCAACTAATTTTAAGTGTGAACAAAAAATTAGTAACATTTCTAGCGACCTCTCAGGGGTGTTTGCCTGCTAAACAGTTTAGAACTAGTAGCCTTGCCTTCTCATTGGGCATAGAGTCATTTCTGCCTTGAATTTAGAGAAATTCAGCAAGTCACACTAACTGAAAACAACAGTAGCAACTAACTGAAAACTAAAACTAAAACTAATTTTCTTAAAACAAAACCAGTAACATGTGCAAAAGCACTTCTTGGAAAGAAAACAGCAAAACTAAAACTAACTGTGCAAAAGCACTTATTTGTAGCATAAGGCTACCTTTCTTAGTAGCATAACTTGAGGTGAATCCCATTAACTGGGATTGACAACACGTCACCATCTAACTTAGCAAGCTGAAATGCATTGTGTTTCTTGCATTCTATGATTATGTATAGTCCATCCCACATTGCATCAAACTTTGTATGTTGTCCTGGTCTACTCTTCAATTCATTCCACTTGAAAACTAGGTCTCCTTCTTTATAGACTCTTGGTACTACTCTCTTATCAAAAGTCCTTTTCATTTGGGCCTGGTGTGCTTCCAATGTTTTCAAGGCCTCTTTGTGATTTCTTCAAGTTTAATTTGTTGTGCAAGCCTGATTTCCATTGGTTGTTCTTCAAGTAATTCTAGCTCTTTTATGTAGCTAAGTGTTGGAAACTCCACCGTTATTGGCAGCTTTGCTTCTTTTCCATATGTAAGCACATAAGCTGAATTACCTGTTGATCTTTTGGGTGTAATTCTATCAGCCTGTAATGCTAACTTTAACTTATCATGCCAAGACCTCTAATTCTCATCAACTGTTTTCTTTATGATCTTAATCAAATTTTTGTTAGTTGATTCAGCCTGCCCATTACCCTAAGGGTAATAATTTGATGAAGTATTCAAAAATATATTGTTTTTGATAGACCAATTAGACATTCTTAATCCAATAAATTCTAAAGCATTATCTGAAATTATTGAGTCAGGAGTTCCAAACCTGGACACTAGATCTTGGTAAAAATTTTGGACTGATGTTTCATTATCATCTTTTAAAGCAACCACTTTAGTCCATTTCATGAAATAATCAGTAGTAGTCAAAATCCACTTGTGTCCTTGGCTTGAAGGTGGATTAATAGGACCAATGAAGTCCAATCCCCATTTGCCAAATGGTTGTTCCACTTGAATTGGATGCAAGGGCATTGCTGCTAGCCTTTATTTACCTACAAAAACTGAACACTTTAAACATTTCTTTACCCATTCATGAGCATCTTTGAACATGTCAGGCCAATAGTAACCAACTCTCATAATTTTTAGAGATGTTGTTCTAGCTGCAAAATGACCTCTAGTAGGTCCATCATGAAATTCTTCTAGAATCCTTTGAGTCTGATGTGGTTGTACACATCTCAGTAAAACATTGTTAAAATCTCTCTTGTACAGAATTCCATCAATTATAGCATAAGGAATTGCCTACAATCTATCATATCTTCTTTTATATATGTCCAAGCCTTGTGGGCAATCACCAGTGTGTAGATAATGAATCATATCATGCACCCAACTGGTAGGGGGTTCTGGGACATCAATTGTTTCACCATTTTGAAGCACTCTCTCAGCCTCTCCTTCAAGTTCTTTCCTGTATCCTTCATTTTCTACAAGCTGTTCACATTGTCCTTTGCCTCAGAGTAGCTTAGTTACCTTTATTTGTATGTCATATTCCACAACCTTGGTTATCCACCCTACTCTCTTATCATTTAATTCCTTACTGAGAAAAAATTCTTTGACTATGGTGTGAGCAACCATTAACTGAATTCTATTATTTGAAAGCATATGTTTGAACTTCTTTAGGTTCCTAATAACAACTAATACATGTTTTTCAACAAAAGAATATCTTACCTCATAGTTATGCAGAACTTGGCAGAAAAATGCCACAGGTTGTTCCATTCCTTCATTGTTCTGTTGACAAAGCATAGCTGATATAGTATCCACACTACCAAATGCATATAAAATTAAGTCCTTATCAAAGTTTGGATTTATCAGAGTGGGAGCAACAACAAGTGACTCCTTTATTTCTTCAAAGCTTTGCTTTCCTTCTTTGGTCCAACTGAAAGAAATATTCTTCTTCAGCATTGTTGTAAGAGGTTGTAAAAGTGCTGCTATATTAGGAATAAACCTTCTTACAAAATTAATTCTTCCCAGAAGGCTCTGTAAGCCTTTCTTATTGCAGGAAGAGGTAATGCCAATATTGTTGTTATTCTTTCAGGGTCAATTGATATTCCATCTTTAGACACAATGTGTCCCAACAATTTGCCTTCATGAACAAAAAAATACTCTTCTTTGGATTTAATGATACTCCAAATTCTTTACATCTTTCAAAGATTAGTCTTAAATGATGAAAATGATCTCCAACTTTTTTAGAAAAAATAATCACATCATCTAAGTATACAAGCACAATTTTATTGATCAGGCCTTGAAAAGCCATGTCCATTGCTCTATGAAATGTTGCACCTGCATTTGATAAACCAAATGGCATCTTTATGTATGCTAGGGTACCCCATTTTGTAGTAAAAGTTGTCTTGTATTGATCTTCCTCTTTTACAAGAATTTGGTTATAACTTGGATAACCATCTAATAACGAGAATCTCTCTAATCCAGAAACAACCTGCAATATCTACTCCATAGATGGTAAAGGATAATGATCCTTTAATGATGCTCTATTTAAATCTCAAAAATCAACATGCAATCTGATTTCCCCATTTTTCTTTCTAACAGGAACTAAATTAAAACCCATGAAGTATGTTCGATAGGAAAAATGATATTACCTTCAATGAGTTTATTGAGTTCTGTCTTCATGAGCACTTCTAGTTTGGGATTCAGTGGCCTTTGCTTATATCTGATAGGTTTAGCTTTGGGTTCCAGTTATATTGTATGTTGAGCTAACTCAGGGTTGAAACCTTTCAAATCTCCATATTCCCTTTGCAAAAATGTCACTAAACTCTTGACAAAGCTGGATGAATGCTTGTTGTTCTTATTTTGTATAGATTCTTCCCAGCTTGAGCAACTTTCCTTTGAAGATCTCAATAGGCTAATAATGTTCTTGCTTAATTGACAAGCTGGCTTTGTCTTTTCTTACTTGGTCATTAGTATTGAAGATAGATTCCAAGGTCAGCAAGCCCTTCGAAAGCTTATTCGATCTTAGCTGAAGTATTTCATCATCATATTGCAGTACAAATTTTTGCTGATTACCTGCAAAAAATTTAGCCTCTTCCATTAAGAAATTTACAATCTGTTCATCACTGTCAAACACTTGCCAACTGACATTATTATCTGGAATAGATGGTCTAACAGCAACTTTAACATGTAAAGGAGAGTGAATATTCTTCATTTTAGCAGGAATATCATACTTAGCTCCTATAGCAGCTAGTTTGTCAACTTGCTTGTTATCAATTTGAGGTACAGATATCAGATTAAATATATCAAACTCATCTATCATGTCCCAAACTCTATGTTTGTATAATTTCAGCAAGTCATTTTTTGTAGCAACAAGATTTTTGACTTGTTTAACCACTAACTCACTGTCTCCAAAAACTTTTAAACACTTATTTTTCTTTTCCTTGCCCATTCTAGTCCATGAACTAAAGCCTCATATTCAGATGAGTTGTTAGAATAGCTGAAAGCAAATATGAAAGATGAATCATATTTCTCACCTATGGGAGAAACTAAAACAACACCACCTCCAGCTCCTACCTTGCTTCTAGAACTATCAAAATATAGTTCCCAAACATTATTTTCAGACTCTATAGTTTTTTGTTTTTCCTCTTTAATTAGATTTGGAATAACTATATTATTTTCTTGAATCATGTACACACCAAGGCCAATCTCATCCATTTGCTCAAATGGATCTGTTTCATGATTTTCTACTTCCCATTGGTCTAAAACCATATCTGGTATTCCCTCTCAAGGTGTGTTTGGATCTTGGATAGGAATTAGATCTTCTTGATCAAAAATAGGAAGATTTGCATTTATAGAACTGGGTGTGTAAGGTTCCAAATGATCTTTTGCTAGTGGTTCAGACTTGATTATAACCTTGGTTCCATATCTAGTTTTGAAGAATAAATGTATCCAATCAGATGATAAATACCCTCCTAACCTTGCTGTAAAATATCTGGATAAGCAAATGGCAATGGTAGGTGGCAAATCAATGCCATAAATGTCTTGCTATATAACAAAATTTAGACAAGAATGCAAAGTAAGGCCTAAATTTTTTAACATTCCAACTGTACTCACTTTAGTTCCATCCATTTGTACAACACATCTAACAATAGGTTCATATTTTAGACCTAACTTATCAACTAGTTGTTTTGGCATAACTGAACTGCTGGCTCCTAAATCTATCATGCAATTATGTACTTTATAGTCACCTACAATCAAATTGACATAAAATTGTGGAGGTTTGTCTACTGGTTTAGGCTATTCTTTTATTTTTTCTACCTCATTTACAATCATAATCTGAGGCTGTTGTGATTTTTATACTTCATTTGACAAAGGCAACTGAGATAATGCATTTTGTAACAAATCCTTTTGTCCTGGAATGTGTAAAGCATCTAAAATAGATATGCTTAATATTGTCTTTTTCATATGATTTGTTAAAAAATATTAAAAGCAAGACCACTAACCTTTTGTTGTACTTTTGGGACAACAACCTCTGGTTAGTCTTTTGCTAGCTGTTTATTTTATGTAGTTGGCTCTCTTGACAAAATGTGCAAATCCTTTGATGTAGAAGCTTGATTTTGTTCATTATGAGTGGTAGAAACTATATTTTTTCCTTTATTAGCCTACTGTGGTACATTTCCAGCTTGCTATTTACTAGTATTAGCTTGTTGATTTGCATTTTCAGACTGTTTTTGCAAGTCAATAGCTCTCTTTTTTGATCTTGTATTTGCTGCAATATTAGTAAAAGATTGCTTTTGACCTGGCAACTGATTTACGCCACAAAATTGATTAGCTTGCCAATTCATTAAAGCTACATCAAGATTAACATACTGAGTCTGAATGTTCAGCTGGTTGTTTACATCACTTACTGAATTTTTAGTAACAACATAGTTATTTTATACCATCAAAGCTTGACTTACTATTCCATTTGGGCAAGTGGCCTGATTATGAGGCTGATTACAAGGATAACACCATCCAAGTCCTAAACCATGTTTTTCTGTATAGACACTATTTCCTTTGATGTGCTGACAGTATTTGGATTGTATTGCTAATTTGGCCTATTGTTATAATTCCTCCTTTGACCCTGATAATTTGCCTGATCACAAAGCCTATTTGCCTAGTAAGGGGCTACTTGGTAAGGTATGTTGTTCTGATTTATTTGGATTTTCAGACTCACTAGGGCATTGCTCACAGTCTGTAGTATTTTTGCTATACTTTGCTGGTTTTATTTCAACTCCATAAATTCAAAATGAATGGGATCTATACCATTTTGTGTATTTTCTTGATAACCAAAAGGTGGTATTGCTAAAATATGTGGGGTTGAAATTAGGATTAGAGACTGTATATCTAGAAAAATTAGCATTGGGGGCCTAGGTTCTATTTTACCAGCTTGTATTAAACTATTTTATGCTCTTATTGCAATATCAAAAGCAGCTGGTAAAGTTACCCCTCCCATAGATTGTATCATAACAACAATATCAGAATTTAATGCCCTTAAATAATACAAAAAAATATTCTCTGGTGATGGTTTCACTGTTTCAGGGATTCTATTTCATGTTTTCTGAAATCTGGAATTAAAATCTGTAATGTGCTCTTGTGGAGCCCTCTTAATAGTAGTTATTTGTTCAACTAATGATAAATGATCATATTTGTCTTGAAATTACCTATTCAAAGCAACACCTAATTCATCCCAAGATCTAATTAAATTGACTCTTAAACCTCTAAACCATTAAAGAGATTTACCTTTTAGTGATGCTGCCAACAACCTGATTGTAATGTTCTCTTCGATGATGTGGTGAACAACACATAAAGAGGCCACATATTTGATATGTTCAATGGGTGTAGTCCCATCTTCTCTTGTAAAACTTGGTAGACTTTTCAATGCAACCATCGGTATGTCATCATGCTGATTCAAATTCAAAGGGCTGCCTCCATTAAATGACACAAAAGCCTAATTTTGAGGTGGTGGTGGATTTCTTACACCTCCTCTGGGAGGTGGTAAAACTCCTCCAGCTCCTCCACTAGGAGGTGGTAGTACTCCTCCTCATCCTCCTCGTAAAGACATTGGAGTGGGTAAAACTTGAGCTAGTGTTTGGACTGAAACTACTTCAAAAATCACTTATAACACAGGTTCTTCCCTTGTAAACTCAATAAGAAGAGGTTCCTCTTAGAAATTAGGAATCTGCTCTCTTGGGCTTGCTGGCAGAGAACTAAAAATTTCTTATGATGTACTTGCAAACAACGGGTTCTGATGTGAAGCAAACTCAGGATATGTATTTGGTAGATCTAAAACAACTGATGAATCTGCTGTATTGGCCTCTTTATTTTCTTTTATTCTCCTTTTTTGGTGGAGATAACTAATTATGCTTCTTCTCAGAATTTTTACTTGACCTTGTTTGATATTTTTTCATAGGCTGCAAGATCTGATCTAAAAAAACCAAAGTATTAGAGTCGCCAGGTACTTGATAGTGTACCTCTAAAAGGCTAAAATTTTGCTATTCATACCAAAAACAACAAAAGAAATAAGTCCTTTTGAGCTAAAAATTAGTTCAAAGTCCCACCAGGCATGCCAAAAACTGTTATCACTAGGAATTGAACCCGTATGCAAAGCTGGTGCAACACTGCAATTCCATGTAACATGGGACTAATCTCAGGTTGTCAGTGCCCTATGACCAGATTAGACCTCTAGATTATGGGTTGGTTCCCTTCAAATGTTCTATTAAGATGTATGTTTTTACTATTTTGGAAAATGGAAGAAGGAACTAAAAGAATGCTTAAAGGTAAAAATTGGTGATGCACCTGATTTGGATAAAAATAATGCAATCTGATCCACAATGTTTGCTCAAAAATTTGACTTTTACACAATCCAGACTCGGCATAAATATCACAAAAGTGATTTTAAGGAAGGTTTAAAAAATAGGTTTTTATGAAGGAAATGGCTTTTTCACAACACAAAAAGACTATTTCAAGTTAACATAGCCTAAGACCTGTGATGAATAAATGCTTAATGCTGCAAGCAAGGAAGTGAGACAATGATTTTAAAGGTTTAATAATAAAAATTTAATCAAAATCACTTCAATAATCAGCACTAAAGGAAAAGTAATTCAACTGATCTGAAATAACAAAGGAAAGCTCTACAAAGAAGACAGAAATATAACCTGTAACCTGCTGATCTCTCAATAAAACTGTAAAAAAAGTGAGCTACAAGAATTCTCCAATCTATCTGAATCAGAATGAGAATCAAGAACTAGTAAAAACAAACTTTTTCTTTACAATATATAGGTTTTCTCCCTCCAAAAGGCATGCAAAAAAAATGGACTTGCAGATAACTACCTCTAAAAATAATCATACCCGAGCAACCTTCAAAATCCTCAAAATTAGGGTCTAAAACTGCCACAAATTGAGCAAAAATAGCTTCAATTTGGGCCTCTCTATATGGTTGACCAAAAAAATTGACCAAGGACCCTAAAAATACTCCTAAAAGTCATGCAAAACCTCCTATGTGGCCTAGTTAACTCAACTAATCAATTTGCATGATTTTGCATGAGCAAAATTGATTGGGAGTAAATAATAAAATAATATAACATTACTTTATTATTGGTTACGATTTGTTCTATTTTCAATTTTACAACTTGTGAAAAATAATAAAGTAATTTATAGAATATTACTTTATTATTTATTTACAATTAATGACTTTGTAAAATCGTGCATGATTAGAAGAAAATTATCACTCCACATACATTTGCCTAATTTGCATGATATGAGCAAAAATAGGACTTAGAAGAAAAAAGAAATCTCCTTATACCTCCATGTGCACTAAGGGGAAAATAATATCACCCTTATATCTTCATGCATAGTATATGCCTTCATGCATAAATTTTATCTCTCATCATAACATGATAACAAACACCTTATTACTCCTACACATTATATCAACATGCATCAAAATGTATCCTCACCTTATATCTCCATTGTATCTTTAAAATCAAGGAAACTTACAACTCCATTATGCATAAAAGCCCCATGCATCAAAATACTCCATTATATCTACACCATTGTACTGCCATGATGCATAAACACTTACCTTGGAAAACTCCATCTTAGTCTCATGCATGCCATGTCTAAAAACACACCCTCTTGGCTTTGTTAGCCACTATGCATAATTAGGAGGTATCCTTACTTTTTGATGTTTTGAATAGGGACAAAGAACCTAAGCATGTGTATCATTGACCATACAATAGCTGACCATCAAGAAATCTTTAAAAGGTTTATGAGGCATGAAGCCTTTCTCTCCCATCATATCAACCCTCTTTACTTAATAAAAATTAATCATTAATCTTTTTTTGTCGGCCACTCCATGTTATGATGGCTAGGATCTTCAAGACAAAAGGTCTTGACCACAACACTCCTTGGATAATGTAATTATTTCTTTTTTGCAAGTCAAAAACACACTTGGTAGACAAAAAGACTTTGAACAAAAGTAAGGAAACAACCCTAAATTTATTCATTCTTCATTTGGTCTTCCTCTTTCGAAGCTCTGCAACTGCATTATGCTGGCCTAGGGTTTCAATCTCTCCATCATGGCTTTGGTCTTTCTCCCTTCAATGGCTCTTCTTTGTTGAAACCATGGAACTCTGTATTATAAGGAAGAAGGTAACACTGCTTTCTGTTTCATATGAGGCATTTTATAACATTTGTAGATTTATTTCTTTTTAATGGCCACGGCCTCCTTCTTCTTTTATGGCTATCTCCATCATTGTGCACTCTTTAACACCTTTTTTCTTGTTCATGTATCTTTATTCCTTCATGGTCTTTATCCGTTCTTGAAAGTTTAAGGCCACTGTGAGGCCGTGGAAAGATCTCTCCTCCTCTCAACAAAAAGGGTAAGCACTTGTCATTTTCATCCTTGTAGCTTCATTTGTCTTTGGTTTTACTCTTTGCAGGATGGCAAGTCTATTGGTAGACATGGGTATTGTATTTTATAGCAAAAGATGCTATATCATTGTCGGCCATGACTGTATATATCTCCTTTTGGTTTTGACTTATCTGTAGATGAAAAAAAATAAGGGTTTGAGTTTTTTAAGATGAGGGTTTTGACATCTTTTCTCCATTTTCGAATCCTCTACCTGTTATGGCCATGCTCCTTTTGTAAATAGGCATCAAATACTGTAGACTGTTGAGGGTTTGTGAGCTTTGAAGCTAGGGTTTCAACCCTTCTTGCACTTTCATCCCTTCACAATGCCACAGCCATACTCTTTCACTAAATCTCTTTCTCTTTTGACTATAAAGAAATAATGCTTTGATATATCTTTGAAAAGATCTTGTTTAGTTTGTAGATGGGTATACCTTCTTTCATGTTTCTTGCTCCTCTAGCATGGTTATGACTGTATCATCTTTGTATTTGAAACTTCTTAACTGTGTTTGCAAAAATGACATTAGGGTTTGATATCTTGATATGGGTATACATTTTTTCATAAATAGTGTCTCCTTCTGTATAGCACTTCCCTGACCATGGGTTTTCCTGTAGGCAAAGCATTTAAGAGTTGAAGTGTTAATAAATGGAGTTTCTTTCTTTATTTCTCATAACACCTTCTCCTCCTTGTGACTGGCATGGATGATGATGATACACTTCCCTTATCTGTCCCACTGTAGCTACTGGGTATTTTCTATATGACAACAAACCATTTGATATTCTGTAGAATACATTAGCACTCCTGGGAAGTTCTCCTGTAGCTTAAATGGCTTCTTTTACATATCTCCTTAGGTTGCTAACTGTAATATGATGGACTGTATGTCATGTGGGATCATCTTTGATTGTGTACTTGTCTATGTTGCATCTGGATTTACACTTTATCATAGATGTTATGTTCTTATCTCTCCTTTGCACCTGCAGCTATTTGTATGTTCTCAAAATACACCTGTATCTACCTTTGTGCATAATGATTGCTTATCATTTGGCTCTCACAGTAACATATATATCAAGCATCTTCCTTCATCTTTAACCATGGTAATTGACCACTATGACTGCATCATGAAAGCATAATGGCATAAAAGCAATAGGACTGTTTACCAATATCTGTAAAGATATTGGTAAAATTGTATGTCGTAAGAAATACGACCAATTGTTATACATGGAATTTTGTTAGTCGCATGTGAAGTGACCATTGTTGTAAATATATGTATTGTACTTAAAGTTTTAAATGAAATATCTTTTGGTTATAGTTAGAAAAAAATTAGTGCAGTGTTTTGCTTAATTATGTTTAAGGATATCTAATATTCTTGTTGGGATGTTACACATGGTATCAGAGCTACGAGGTTCAATACTTGGAACTTGGAGCTCATTGTGAGGTTTCACAAGAATGGCATGAAACAAAAGGTCATGAAAGCAAGCCAAGAAAGAAAAACTTAGTGAAATGCCTAAGATCACTATTAAGAAAGAGCCAACTTTTGAACCAAAGACAAAAGATACAATGATTTATGTAAGTGAAGCTTGACTCATTGATTTTGAAACTTTAGCTAATGCACTCAAACGTATCTACCTGGAAAGGAGGAAATGGCTTGAGGCAAAAAGATTGTCAACCCCTACCCTTGTTAAGATTAGTAAACCATCCACTCATCATGACATACCTTTTTTGGGTGTGATCAAGATGCACTTGTTATTAGTCTAGAGGTGTTGAAGGAGTACTCATGAGTACATCCACCTGCTAAGTTTGTATTACTCGATTTTGATGGAGAGGAGGAACCAAAGGAATTTCCTCTGTCAAAAAGTGATATGTAGATTTCCCTTTTCGCAAAATGTTTCTATTTGAATAAGGATGTAAAGGTCCAAAAAGTGAATAAAGTAAGGTTTTGGCCTTTTAGATGCTTGTGTGATAAATCTCTATGTTTTTGTATTTATAAACTTGTACTTTATGATAGTGTATTAAAAGTTCCATGTTTTTATAAATTTCTATGCAAATGATTAGGTGTGGTAATGTTATGGAACATTCTGGAAACCAACCAGGAGGGAACCCGGGTGGCCCAAATCCTGAGAATAACCCCATGGAAAAATTAGACCAATTTTTTTTAGTTTTAAATGAAATAAAAGGAAGATTGGAAACCCTGGAACAAGAAATTAGAGGGGGAGAAACCAATCAAGAACAATACTTTGAAAGGAGAGAAGAATCTAGCTTCCATGGTGAACCTAGAGTAAACAATCAAGACTCACAAATTCATAATGAGGTAAAAAATTATCTTACTAATGAGTTATCTTGAGATATGAAGAAATTTATAACTCCTAAGTTTAATAGAACAGTGCGTGGAGATGTAGCTAAGGCTTGGTTGACAGAGATGGAAAAGTATTTTGAGATAAGAAATTATTCTAAGACGAGTAAGGCTATATGGGGAGCATATCAGTTAGCTAGAGAAGCATCCATGTGGTGGATGAACAAGAAAATGGAATTAGGATTGAGTTCCTTGACTCTAACTTGGGATCAATTTGTGGTCATATTTAGGAAAAGGTGGTTGCCCCAACTTTACTTTGACCAAAAATTAATACATTTTTAAAATTTACATCAAGGAGATATGACTATCACTAAATACTAGGAAAATTTCACCAAATTATTGAAGTGTGTGCCACAATATCAGAAGGATGATAGATTTAAAATAAATAAGTTTATTGTGGGCTTGAATGCTCAGATTGGCAGAGAAGTGGATGTCCATGGACCCACAACCATGGATCAAGTCTTTGAAAAAGCCATTAAGCAAGAGTAGAAGCTAAAACCTATCTTTGTGTAATGAGAAAGCTCTCAAAAGAAGTTTAGCTGGATTCATCCTTTAGCATCACTCAAAAAGAGAAACAAAAATCAAGAAACTAGAGAGAGGAACCCTGGTAAAAATTCCAGAGTTAATAGAAATGAATTGAAGGATGGAAACAGGGATTTCAATCCTAAAAGGAATGATGATAAAACCAACTAATCATCTAGAAACAGAGGTCCTCTTGGAGGGTGTTTTACATGTGGAGGAGATCATTATGCTAACTAGTACCCCATGAAGAGTCAAGGGAATTATTATGGAAGCAAACCTTTACCTTCACAACAAACGAATTTCCAACAAAGGGTTTATCCTACTCTTGATAATCATCAAGATGAGTATTAGGTTACTCCTATTGAAACCACAAGTACTCCTTTTGGAACCCTAATTTCTATTCTGATAGATATAGAAGCAACTAAAAATTTTGTCAACCCCAGAATACTTGATAAAATATCTAGAAAAGATGGTTTTGTGGCTAATTCATGGATAGTAGAGTTTGCAAATCAATTAAGAGCTCAAGTAGAGCAATGCTTGTTTGAAGCTAGATTAACCCTACCTACTTTTTCCACAGAGGTTAACCTTTATGTAGCACCTCTAAGATCTTAACATGTCATTTTAGGGATGAAATGGTTATCTTAGCATAAGGAAAAAGTTGATTTATCTTTCTAAGATAGTAGAATGTCTTGATGATGATGAAAATGTTGTCCTTATCCAGGGTTTTTAGCGAGAAATGAAAACCGAACAAATTTCCATGATGCAATTGAAATGATCAAAAAAGAAAGGACTCCATATGTTTGTAGTTAAAATAGAGGAGGTGAAAAATGAAGAGGAGAAGTAACTTATCTTTCAAGGATCACAACAAATGACTGAAAAGATTAAAATATTTATGCTTGATTTTGAAATATTTAAGGTCGATAAGCATAAACAGACTCAAAAACAACAAATCTTTGCAAAATAATTGAAGTAAGAGCTGCGCGAATATTACCTCTTCTTTTGACACAAGAAAACATACATGTATCACCAAATCACCTACTACGCAGTGAAGATGGCCCTCCTTCTAGCGCCAATTTATGTTGATGATGATTATTAGTCATAACAAAATGTATAAAAATTTTCACAACAAACATTTATTATCTTGTAAAGTATGATCAATTTGAAATAAATAGATGACTCCAAGGCTCTGTTGATCAAGTCATGATCGTTCGATGTTACTCTAAGGTTGATGTGACATGTTGTTTTCCATTTCAAGGGGTCTTACATTTGCTTAGATGATCAATATTACACTATATTCTGTAAATTCACTCCTCAGAGAGGTTAATTCTACTCTATTTCTAGAGATCACTGTGATATTTGTAAGTTTGATCAATTCTTCTGATCATTGATCATCATGAACTTACACATTCTTCTACACTACATATTTATTTAAATGATGTGTCTACAAGTAGATATTTATGTGCTCTTCATGGATATTTAACTATATTTGCATGATATTTATCAATTTGACATGCTTCCATTCAAAATATGCTCTATATTTTCAATTGCCTATGGGATATCTACATATTTCATGTTTATTTGCTTTTGCTTGTGTGTTATTTGTAAATATGGAGATGATCTGTAATGAAATTCAAAGAAATTTAAAAGAATACTTCTAATTTTAGTGAACCTTTAGTTATTGAATCACATACACACAAGATACAGTC
Organism: Cunninghamia lanceolata; assembly: GCA_027924645.1. Lineage (NCBI taxonomy): Eukaryota > Viridiplantae > Streptophyta > Pinopsida > Cupressales > Cupressaceae > Cunninghamia > Cunninghamia lanceolata. The sequence continues at coordinate 9,079,518 of BSBN01001373.1, forward strand.
ATGGAGAGAAGAAATCAAACCATAATTCACCAAGTTGTTCCACAGCTAGGTATGGTTGATGCTAACTTCAAAGGAACAAAGAATGAAAACAATATATGCAAACTGAAAAGCACTCCAAGGGACGCAACTAATTAATGCATATATCCAGATTCCACACAGATTACTTAGGATTTACAATGATTTGTAATCAAAATAACTTCTCTTTCACTAAGTATGCAAGACATGTACATTCAAAATAACTTTGAAATAAGTCTTGAATTCTTTAGCAATCAAATTTCAATTAAGTTTAGAATGGTTACAAGATTGCACCCTTGCACCTTTTATAGAATAAGGTGAGGAGACAATTACAATTGACCAACGGTCAAGAATTATCAATTTAGATCAACAGCTAACAATCCTCTTATGACTTAGTCAACTCTTCACTCATGGCATAGGTTGCCAATTGGAAACCATCTGTATGACTCACTATTTATAAGTATCCCATGCATATGTTCACTTAGTGATGCATCTATACTTATTCCTCATGTCCTTCCTCTTCACTTTCTTCTTTCTCATCATTCTCTTCATCTTCATCATTTTCATTATCACAATCACTCTAATAAACATTCTCTTTCATGTGGCCCTTTACTTCTGTCCTGATAGATTCATATGCTTGCACTATTTCATCAACCTCTCCCCCATCTTGGGTTTTGGCTTTCACTATTGCATGTTTATGAGATTGGAACTTAGCCTTAAGAGTTTTCATTTTGCCTTTCCTGCTATTTAATGTCTCATTATATGCCTCCACTTTAACCTTTACTCTCATGATTCTATTCATCACCTCCTCTGTCAAGTGGGTAAGGAGGTCGTCTGCTACAGGCTTGAAATTATCATGCAGAGCCTTAATAGCAAAATCTGCATCTTGATTTTCAATCTTACCTTCTATTTTCCCCTCCAAAGCTTCTAGGGTTTCTGCCTCATATGCCATCATGCTATGTAGCTTGACACTAATATCCTTGAGCTTGCTGCTGCACTTCTTCAATACATCACACTCAAATCTGATATCTTCATACCATATACCTATTAGCAGGGTAGTATTAGTGTATAATACCTTATTAATTATTAGAATTTGTGAATCAATTCTCTTCATCTCACTCAGAGCACTGAGGTCCTTTTCCAATTGGAATGACCTTCTTCCTGTATCATTCTACATTTTGTCCACCATCCTCTTTAGGTTACTTATAGAATTCCACCTCTGCAGAGAGGTCCTTAATACATCTTCAGCCCCAGTGAGTGCTGAAAACATCCATTTTTCCATCACCATTGCTTCATGTTTCATCAGGTCCAATGTGGTAACCTCCTCTTGTGATATGATAGTCAGTGGGACTATAGGATCAGCCAGTGCATGATCAGGGTTAATTAACCCTTTTATGCAAGAATGTAATTGAGCAATGTGCTCCTTATGTACCTTATTTTTCTCCTTTTCCCTCTTCACCCTTTGGGTTAAAGAATCAATAATATCCTTCCCCTCTTGACCTTCCTAGTCTTCATTGGCAAAACCCAGATCAACATTTGTGAAAAAAAATTCCTCCAGGCATATTTTACCTTTTTCCTTTTCAACTGTGGGGAGGGCTACCTATGCGGTCCTCCTAACTATGGTAGGATCTCTTTTTATAGCAGATGTCAACCTAGCTTTCCTTCTTGGTTTCATCATGCTTTCAACAAATAGTGTAGAGACATCAAAATCTTGGACCTCTGACACTTGTTCTATATGTATTTCCTTTCTAAGCCAGAGAGGTACATCACCCCCAGATTCTCGGTGGCCCTTGTTTATATCATGGGTATCCAGCTCTCCAGTGTTAGCTTTTATCCTTGGTGGAGAAGGCACCATCCTGATTTCTTCCTCATGTAGTTCATCATGAGGGGGATCTTGTTGGAGTTCTTGTTGAGGGGCTACCTTTTGCAAAGGAGGATCCTATGGATTATCTACATTTTGATCGTGTGCTTCATTCTGTGATCCCTCCTTTAGAATTTCATCCTCTTTCTTATCTTTCTCACCCTATGGTACATTGACCTCTTGAAATGACTATGTATTCTGCCTTTGGGGATCACCTTGATCACCCTTGGTCATATCCCTTATCTCTTTATTAGTATCCTGATCATAGGTCATTTCCTATTCTTCACCTATAAGTGCATTGATATTTTGTGGCTTGGGCTCCTCCTGACCTAATTTATCCTCTATCCTTGGGACTTCTCATGAATCTCCCTGTTCGGTATGGGGTGGAGGTATGCTCTGTTCTTTATGAACATCCTTGAGTAACATCTCTTGATCTTCTTTATCTTGAGGCAATGATAAAACTCCCTGAGCCTGAGCAACACCAATATCTAATATGCCCTGATCACCCCCACTTTTCTGTTGGACCTCTGATATTTTTGGTTCTATGGGTGTCACATCTTTTTGTTGATCTTGACCAAGAGCAGTACTATCCTTCTTTGCATAGTCTACCACCTTAGTCCTTTTAGGTTCCTTGGGTGCACCATCATCCTTGCTTGGGCTTATATCACCCCTATATGCTAAGTCTATGGTTACAGGACTAGTAACCTGATCAACCAACTTATCTAGTCCTATCTGTTGAGCCACCTTTTCAAGACTATCCTGTTTTGTTTCTTCCAATGGTTTTTCTTCTTCCAACACCCTTATCTGGGCTAATGGAGTCTCATGATGAGTCATTCTAGTGTTAGCAACTAGAGTTTCCATATGTTGAGTGGTAACCTCTTCAACAACCTCATTATCTGATAAATCCAATATATCATCTAAGGCGAAAGGAAGCTCCTTACTTGTCCCAAGCATTTCTCTTATTTGCTCTTCAACTTTCTCAATTTTAAATTTAATTATTGTGGGAAGAGGAAGATCATGCTTCAGTTCCTTCCTAAAAATTTCACCACCTACCCCTCTCAACATGATGGGGTCAGCATGGACATCCCCCCTCATGGTTGTTCTTTGTTTCTTAGGTGGTGACATCAGTGGCATCCCCTTCCTCTTCTTACTTGCTATCAGCAAGTCATCATCTTTGGGTTCTTTATTTAATTGCTCTTCTTCTAAGGGGTTTGTCTCTTCCAATTCATGTTGCATGATCTACCTTTCCACTTGCATCTCTGTAGTCTCAATAGTAGGCTTCAAAATTCTCTTAGTTTTTGGTTTTTCTGGTGTAGGCTATGTCACTGATGTAGATGCCTAAGCTAATGTGGAAGCACCCACAACCTTGGTGGCGACCCTTTCTATAATCACCCCCCTTGGTTCACTTTTACTTTCCTTACTTTTAGGGGGTCTCTTCTTTCACTTTTCCATGGGTAATCTCTCCCCAATGGATTTCCTTTTTTCAGTGAGGAAATCATCGTATTCCTCATCAGACAATTCTTGTCTTTTCTTCTTGGTATCAATAGTAAGTTAAATGCCCCTTTTCTTTAGTTTGGCCATTTCTGCATCTACCCAAGCTTGGGTTAGTTGGATCACCCCATGCATCATTTGATCTAGGGATATATCTTCTTGTTGTGTAAGATTAGGGGCCAATATGGTGTCATTATACACCTTTTTGTCCTCATATTCATTGGACATTATCTTCCCATCATCTTTATGTAGTTGTGCTAGCATTGGGATACAGTCAAAGGTCTTGACTTGATTTAGGGTGAGCCTTTGATACTTCCTTCTTCTCACCTTAGCCTCATCATCACAATCGGTCCAAAAGTCATCTAGATGCTTTTGATGTATCTATTGACCCAATACCTTCTACATCCTACCATAAGGATCATATGATTTGACCAGAGGAAATGGTTGTAGATACATCAGTTTCAACCCTCCGATAGCATGCTTTATGCTTTTTGAATCTGGGCACATGTACCAGCCCATAGATACTGGAAACAAAATTGGAGGTATCTTCTTCTGTGCCTTATATGCCTTGACTATGGTGGAAACATGTCTAACAAATTCCATCAAGATGACCCAATTAGTAGGGTATCTTGGCAACATAAGAGGTTGTATCTCAAATCCCTCAATCCTAATATATGAAAATGTAGCAAATTGGATGAACCAAGCTCCATGTTGATAAATAATCTCTTGAGCTTCCATGCTTAGCCTTTTAGCTCTATCTTCCTCCATAGTTCTGACCAAATGCATGGAGAATGCATCATTTACTAGTTTATAATCTTGGAGGTATACCTTTCTTTGCAATTTGGGATAATGATCCCATATGTGTGCATCATTAGCATCACCACCAGCCTTGCCCACTGTTTTCAGGGCATCAAATGTTCCTCTATATGCACAAGAGTACACCACATATGAAGTCATGTAAAATAAACATGTCTGTCCTCCCAGGTTCCTCATTCCTTCATCTAATGAGTCACTAATGATTTTGGCCCATAGAGGTTTGTTGTCTACATATAAGACCATCTGGATGATCCCAAACATCCAATTCTTAAAATTTCTAGCATGAGGCCTGCCAGTTACCCTACTCAATAGGGCAATCATATATTGGTACTCATCATCAAAGTCAAACTTGTACAAGTGTATTGGTAGCTTGGCTAAGGCAGTATAAGTGTTGCTCTTTGATCTCCATTGGTACATCTTCCTGACATTCTTCTTGTTATTGTTATACTCTGTCTCTAGTTTACACAGGTCCACATTCACCACCTTATTCCCTACCAAAAAATTGAAAGTGGCAGTGATGCCCTTGACCGAAAAGTCACCGTATATCCTTCCATGCTTCTCTACCCACCTAGTTTCTAGGTTGTTATTTCTCGTACATTCCACTACCAATTCTAGAGCATCCATAGAATAGGGAAAACTAGTTGCATGCCACATACCTGATATAAACACCCTGTCCAAAATAGGATTATCCTTATCATTATCCAATCTTGTCGACCATATAGCTAGGTCTGTATCTCCTTGATGTGCATCACTAATGACCCCATATTTGAATTGTACCCCCTCTGGCTGCACAAACATGGGCTTGAGGAACTCAGCCTCAGACCTATTTCTCCTAACATTGGCCATGGATTCCTACAATAGACATGATATATTTTACCCTATGATATGCACATGTATTTTCCTAAATAATATCATGTACCTCTATCATATCATGTATGTTCTGTATATTACCCTTCATTTATCTTTTCTATGCATTATCATAAGATCATACCCTACTAAAGACAAATACTCTACCTGGAATTATAGAAAATGACAATGAGAGGGTTTACAGTTACTTACTTGATAATGCTTTCCTTTGGATTAGATGAGTGATTATGGGGAAAGACTTTAAACATGTAAGATCACCCATTCCATTCTGTTACGTTGAAGGATCTGATCCGCTGACAGGTAGTTGTTGAGGGTTTGACTTCGGAGCTCTATAATTTCTTGATTTATCACAAGGTGAATGATAATGACCTTTGAATTTTACCCTTAAACAGATCAATAAGACAAATTAGGGTAAAATGTGCTATCTTGATTAAATCCATCGATCACTTACATGGAATTTATAGATGTTGCCAAGTGTTCAATTTGTATTTGTAATCGACGGGAGTTCATCTACTGCTTTAATTGCATTTATTGTTAAAGGGGTGATCTTTGTAAGATCAGGGATATTCAAAAATATGACCCTCCTTGGATAATATGACCCCCTTTTTGCGCGGGATAACTATGTGCAAAGAATCAAGTGATATGGTCAACATTTGACTATGATGTATATCAAGTCATGGAATTAAGATCAGGATTATCTAAAATATGACCCCCCTCTTCCTTGGAAAAAGATGATGACGACACCATCTTGTCATCAATGTCATTTAGTTATCATGTTTTAAAGACATCATCATCATATTAAGAAATATGATGGATATTGGATATATGACCCCCTCGTGGTTCAGATGGGATGATGATGTCATCATCGAGGTGATTTCTTTCATTCATTGGAATTGGATGATGTCACCATCATATTGGTGTAGGGTGATATCTACGAAGAGGATGATATTTGTAAGATGACTGATATTAGGAAATATGACCCTCCGCAAGATATGCGAAGTTCTTTGACAGGTAGCTGCCGGCTCTTATTTAAATTTGACGTCTGCGCATCACACACCTAGTGATTATCAGGTGATGATTCTAAGTCTGGGTGATCTTATCAAATATGACTGATATTAGAAATATGAACCCCCACCTAGGTATTATCAGGTTTGACTAAACTTTGACTAAACATAACTCTTTCCTTAGACAATTTTGGGGTGATCCAAAAGACAAACCTACTTAGAATTTTGTATATTTTCCAACCATGAAGTTAATAATGGCAACCGCTAGTTTTATCAAATGATCTCATCGAGTGGCAAATCCACGCTCCTACAAGGTTACTTGCATGACTAATTTTACCAAACCGCCCAAAGCAGAAAACAAGCAAGCCACAAGCAGAAAAAAAAAGTTGGGTCCCTATTTTGTCAAGGCAAAATGGGGTGTGTTGTGTAACCACACAACTTGCCACCAAAGAAAATAACCAAATTCCAATGATTCAAGTGATGTGATCACATTCTAACATAGCATTTCAATTCTTCCTAAGTATAAGTATTATGATCTTTCTGAATAATATGATGTTCATCATTGCAACAATGCTAGGAAAGGGTTAGGTGTGTGCAAATGATTAATTATCCTCATCTTGAAAGTAAGTTGAAAACATGAGTAACTGATGTTAAGCTACATATTTTTGGATCATCCCTCATATCCAACCTAGATAGAGCCTTGCTGCTAGCAGGCGTCCATAGCCCCGACAAGGTTATCTATACAATCCCCCTAAGTAGAGCCCCACTGCCAGCAAGCATCTATAGCCCCGATAGATTTACTTAGATGGCCTAATTTTATCCCTTTTAGATTTTTAGTTTTTATTCTTTGTTCATATGATATCATCATGTAAGCTCAATGTGCAAGGTATGGTCACTTGCTGATTTAGGTTGGAGATTGTATTGGTAGCAAGGGAGTCTATTTAGATTTTTCACTTAACACCTATACTTATATGTTCCACAAACCCAAGGCTGTTAGGTGAGTCATTGTGAAAATCACCTTAGTTAAGAAAAGGCACCATGATGAAAAGGATATCATAGACCTCATCACAGATACTCCTCAAAATGAGTCATAACCTATATAGGAATTTGTTCTCATCACTTGAATCCTAATGACTTGGTCTGGTTTCTCAGGGTGATAAGTTGCATCATCTTGACTAACCAAAATAAAACTCAATAGACAAGCAAACAAGCAAAACAAAACTGCACAAACAACTATACAATATGCACATTATAATACATTTGACTTACATGACCCTGTTTCAGGCTTGAAAATAACGCTTAAGGAACTGTCCATTAACTGGTAATGGGACATCCTCACCGGTTAAAGTCTTGAGCCTATAGGTACTATCTCCTAAGATTTCTAAAATTTGAAAAGGACCTATCCAAAGTTTATCAAATTTACCATGATCCCCTTTCTTTTCATGTGCTTTATCCCACATAAGGACTAAATCTGAAATTCTAAAGGCCTTAACTCTGGCTCTTTTATCAAACCAACATTTAACAATAGCTTGATGTTTAGAAAACTAATCAATTGCTCTATTTCTTTTTTCTTCTAGATGCATTAACTGAAGTAACCTGACTTCTTGTTTGTTATCTATATCTAGATACTCTTGTGCAAACTACAATGTGAGGATCTTTAGGTTAATAGGGAGGATAGGATCCACCCCATATACTAGGTGATAAGGAGAATTTCCCAATGCAGCCTTCATCCTGGTTCTATCTACCCACAATGCATACTTTAATAGGATGTTCCACTCCCTTGGATTTTTCTCTATCAATTTCTTTATGATGTTTAACAAGTTCTTATTTGTAGATTCTGCTAGTCCATTCCCTTGGGGGTAATAATTTGAAGAAAACTTCAAAATGATTCCATGGTCAAAAGCCCAACTTGATAACCTTAATGATGCAAAGGCAGGTCCATTGTCACATACTAAAGTATACGGAACTCCATACCTGGTTATTATGTTGCTTTCCAAGAACTTGATCACATCTTCAGCATTACATGTCTTATTGCTAACAACTTCAGTCCACCTAGTGCAATAATCAGTAATGGTTAACACATACCTTGGCCTGAGGATGATGGAGGATTAATGGGTCCTATGAAATCCATGCCCCATTAAGAAAATGGGTGCATCTCCATCACTGGTTGCAAAGGTTGAGCAACATATTTTTCTCTGTTTGTAGCAACCTAACACATATGACAACATTTGATGTGTTTAGCAGTATCTTTAAAAATAGTGGGCCAATAATAACCTACCCTAAGGATAGCATGAGCAGTGGCTAAGTGTGACCCATGTGTGGTTCCAAACTTATCATGTAATTCTATTAACACCTTGTCTGCTTCTTGCCTTTCTAGGCATCTAAGATATATTCCTTCATAGTTCCTTTTGAAAAGGATTCCCCCTTTTATCATGTATTTTTGTGATCTTATATTCAAGGCTCTCCTCTATGAGGCCTATAATTTTGAAGGACATCTTCCAGTAATCAAGATGTGCCTGATATCTGAATACCAATCTTTAATTTTCTTTGTATTTATAACATATTGCTGGCTTATGATGTTAGGATCAATTTCTGATATCATCTGGCTCAGGGCTTGTCCTCTTCCTAACTTCATGGGTGTTCTGTCCATATCATATTCTTGGAGGACTATTATCCATTTAGCTCTCTTTTCACCTAGTTCACTTTGCCTTAAAAGCATCTTTACTGCTGCATCCGGTACTACAACAATTAATTTACTTCTCAAGATGTAATGTCTAAACTTCTTAACTGCACAGACTAAAGCAAGTGCCTATCTTTCAACATCCATATATCTAAGCTCTACATCTCTGAAAGGGCAACTCATGAAAGCTATAAACTTTTCTTCTTTAGCCTCATTTCTTTGTGTTAGTACTGCTGCAGATGTATGCTCTGAAGCAAATGAGTATATATAAAAATCTTTGGTATAGTCCAGACTAATCAGAATAGGGGCATCAAATATATCTCTCTTAATGTCCTCAAAAGCTACTTTGGCTTCAGGTGTCCACTCAATTTTAGCATCTTTCTTGAGCATTGCATTTAATGGTCTGACAATCTATGCAAAACTAGTAATGAATTTTCTAACAAAGTTGATCTTACCAAAATAAGATTTGAGCTCCTTTTTACTCCTAGGAAGTTGTATCTTCATGATAGATTCTGCTCTTGCAGGATCAATTATGATTCCATTCTCTGTTATCAGGTGACCTAATAACTTCCCTATAGTTACCCCAAATATGCATTTCTTAGGGTATAGGGATATTCTGTAATGCTCACACTTCTTTAGTACCTTCCTGAGGTCTTCTACATGATTTCCTCTCTCTTTAGAGAAAAATGTCAAGTCATCCATGTATATGACTATGCATTTACCAATTAACCCCCTAAAGGCTATAGCCATTACTCGCTAAAAAGTGGCCCCAACATTTATCAAGCCAAAAGGAATACGTTTTTAAGAAAATATACCCCACTTGGTGGTGAATGTTGTCTTCAATATGTCTATTTTGTCCACCATCACTTGGTTGTAACCTAAAAAACCATCTAAAAATGACATCATCTTTGCACTATTTACTATCTACAAGACCTCATCTAGTGAGGGCAAAGGATAATTATCCTTTTCATAAGCTCTATTTAAATCCCTAAAGTCTACACATGACCTAATGTCACTATTTTCTTCCTTACAGGGACCAAGTTGGCCACCCATGTAGAATGTCTCGCAGGGAATATGATTCTAGCATTAAGCAATTTCTTCACTTCTTTAAAAATGATGGGCTCCAATAAAGCATTAACATGTCTCTATTTTTGTCTAAAAGGCTTGGCATCTGGCTTTAATGGTATAGTATGAGTGATGATTGAAATATCATAAGTTTTCAACTCATCATATGTCCAGGTTATAACATGGATATAATCTTTAAGTGATTGGGTTATCCCTATCATTTCTTCTTCTGTACACACCCTACCAATCAAGACATTCCTTTTTTCTTCATTTTGTCCTATGTTAACTGGTGAATATTCTCCTCCATCTGCTTTAGGGAGATCTTTCTGTTTCAGCATGTTATCTAATTCAAATGCTCTTTCTAATTCTATCATTCCTTTGGGAATCTTGTTATTGGGCAGATCCATGATCTCTTGTTCTTCCCAGGTATGATCTTCCACATTCCTTTCATCTATGATTTGCATATCAAACACATCTCTATTTGATATGAAGTCTAAAATGTGTTGGTCATCATCAAACACTTGAAGGTTAATGACATTATCTGGTACAGAGGGTACTGACACTAATTCAACTAAAAATCTCTTCAAACTAGATATGGATAATGGCTCTAAAGTACTTGCGGCTTGGGCCAAGGCATCTGCTCTGTGATTTTGTTCTCTAGGCACATGGGTGATGTTAAATACATCAAAATCTTCTATCAAATCCCATACCCTGTGTCTATAATTAGACAACTTCTTGTAATTACAAGAATATATGCCTCTAAATTGCCTTACCACTAATTCTGAGTCTCCATAGACATGCAAAATCTTTACTTTCCTTTCAAGTGCAAACAATATCCCATGAATCAAAGCTTCATATTCTATCACATTATTTGTGCATGGGAATTGTAATCTATATGCTACCAAGTAGGATTTACCAGCTGGATCAATAATATCTATTCCTACCCTAGCCCCTTTTTTTGATTTGGATCCATCAAACCTGAGGATCCATGGCTTATCTTCAGTTAAAGGTTTATCTGGACCTTCTCTTTTCTTTTTAACTCTGGTAGCTGCACCACATGATAGCCATTTCAATTTTGGTGATTCAATCTTCTCAAACTTCACCTTATCTAACTAATGTGAAGCTGATATTCATTTTTCTTCTTTGTCATCCAAAGAAAGATCTTTTGAACAAGGCATCATCTGCTTTTCCAAAATATGCAAACATAATGAGCAAGTAGTCTTTGAATGTGGTGCCTCACGTAACCTACACCATCCTTCAATTAAAACATCTTGTGGGGAAATTTGTTGTGGTATCATTTTCTGAATTTACTTTGATAAAAATTCCTCAAACTTGGTCAAATTACTATCTTTATCTTCATCAGATATTTCATAATCTAATTCAACCAAACAATCAGTCCTTGGGGTGATATTCTTGTTATTCTTAGAATTATTCTCAGTGCACACCAAAATCTCTTCTATCCTCTAAATGGGACTTTCATCATGATACATGCTTTCTTCTGTCCTGCAGATGATAGACAAGAATCAGTATCACTACCATTATCTATAGAGCTTACCATGGATGATGATGATGCTTTCTCACTGCATGCTTGCTCCAATTCCATCATATCTAAGCAAGCATCACAAGTCTTTTCAGAATGTGCTTCATCATGTAACCTACACCATCCCTCAATTAGAACATCTTTAGTAGACATATTTATCAATTGGCAACATTGCACTTCTTTGGACAAGTGCATTTCAAAGTTCTTAAAGTGATGTACTTCTTTATCATCTTCCAAACTACAATCAGACTCTATGATTACTCTATCATCCTGAAGACTATCATCATGAACATGAACATCATACATGACGATCTCCTCTATCTTGACGGTCTGGGGCCTGATTGTGTAGAATTCAGGTTCAACATCTACATACATGATCTCATTGGTTTTATTGTATTAAGTGATCATATGTTTCATCGGAGGTTTAGCATTTATCTTTATTTGATTAGGAATTCCTTTCCAAGGTAGCCACATGTGACTGAAATCAGTGGACATGTATCCATTGAGTGTTTTTGAGCAATCCATGCTGAGCAACATTCCATATGTGTCTGGTATATCTACTACTTGAATATCGATGTAGTATTGAATTCTTGGATCTGATGCTAACTACATATGGATGTGAGTTAATTCTCCTATGACACTCACCTCTATTTTATCTAACTATGATACCATCTTTAGTGTCTTGGCAGGATGTAACCCTAAGGCATTACATATGGACAAAGGCATTACATTAGTAGATGCACCTGAATCTACTAAGCAATTATGTAAATTCTTACTAAACATCCTTATGGTAAGGAGAAAAGGAGGTGACTTAGTCTTATCCCTGTAAAGAGTCATGTGTGAAGTTTCTGTAACCTGGACAGTGGCTGGAATTTTGTGCTTAACACTAATATCCTTAGTTGCCTGATCTTTATTCAAAGTCTGATTTGAGGGATGAATGTCCTCTTTTGGAGCAGGATCATCTAAAGATTTCATGAGTGTCTTTTTAATAGCTAGGGTTTTGAGTAGTTCTAACAATGAAAAACTAATTTTGATCTTTTTCATTACATCTGCTAAGTTTGTGACCAACTTGTCAAACTTAGGAGACTAATTACTAGTTTTTGGTACTGCATTTTGTGGTGCTAAGTACTGAGCATTAACTTTAGGAAATCTAGGTTATTGCTTGCCTTAGGATCAGGTGGAGTGTTAAAATTATTTGGAGGTAAGGATGTAGTCAAAGGACCAGTAGGTCGGTTGGAGTTATTCCTTAGGATATAGTTATGTCTACCCTGATACTGTTGTTGATAAGCATGCACCTCTTCATGTTCAATTGATGGCTTGTTTTCATCTTCAAAGGGAAAAACATAATTTGTTTCAATAGCCATAGATGACTCTTCACATGCTAAGGTGTAGTTCTCATGAGATGAGGTTATCTACTGATGAGGATGATTGGTGAAACTTTCCAATACAAGAGTAGAATCATATCCATAGGGGACAATTTCATTTCCTTCAACATAAGGTTGATTACTTGTAGTATTAGATACTTCATCTTGGAATATACTAGCTTCTATCCTAAACTATGGACAATCCATCTCTACATGAGCATTGGTATTATGTATCCTACACCAATTTGTAAGGGCTACTTCTGCTAGGTTCACTCTAGTGGTTTGTTTAGGTTCACTAGGAGGCTGATTATCTAGGGGTGATGGCAAAGAACCATTGTTCGGCTTAGTGTTCCACACTCTAGGCTGTCTAGGGGGATTGTTGTTACCACTGTTATTATTATTATTGTTATTATATCCCCTATTAGGATATCTAGATCTATCATTGTTATATCCTCTATTCTAATTTGGTTTGGAATAGAAATTTTGACTCCTTAGATGAGTGATTTTAGTTGTCAGTTTCCTCATTTGTGTTGATATCTCTTTAATTTCTTCCTTTTCTTCCTGAACTTTGGCTACTAAGTTCTCTATTTGAGGTTTGAAAAAGGAAGAACCATTGTTATTATTATTGGTCTATTCTACAACCTGAGGTACTTGTGTATGTCCTAGATATTGCACCATCTGTCCATTTCCATTTGGAGGTGGCATGATGCTAAGTGGAGGTACCTATAAAGGACTTGGCATTACAGTTGGAGGCATCACAGCTCCATTGGTCTATTGTTGAGTAGGGTATGTAGGATAAGTAGGAAGTGTAGGAAATGCAATGTTAGGTGTTGGAGAAGGGATCAACTGCTAACTGACTTTTATGGCTTCTTCAAAAGCTCCTGCCAAGGTTGTGACACCAGGATGTGTTCTCTTGATAAACATAGAAGTTAGGGGATCTAATGCTGAGTATTATATGCTCCTAGCAGCTTCATTTGCTACAGTATAGGGAGCAACTAGCTTTGAGAGCATCTTTTGGAATCTTGCATTGAAATTAGCAATAGATTCTCCTTCAAATCTCTTAATTGTGGCAAACAGATGATAATTCATTGAAGTATCTATAGGTATTTTGAATCTATCTTTAAAGGCTTTCTCCAAGCCAGCCCATGAACCAACTGAACCTTGACCAAGACTGATATACCAATTATATTCCTCTTCCCCTAAAGAAAATGGAAATAATCTGCATACCACATCCTGATGTTCAATAGGATTCCTTGAATGTTCTGATGTGATCATCAGTATCCTGATATGGATGATATTTAGGATAAATCTTGTCAAGATTTTTAGGTAAAGGATGATATGCATTGAAAGTTAGAGGTGACTCTATAGCAAAGAATGACATGGTGACTAGTGGAGGTTGGATTGGAGGCATTACAGGTGGTCTGGTAGGTATTTGCAACTCGATACGAGTTATTGGAGTGTGTTCTGGTGAAGCTCCTGATATACTAGAACCAAGAGTGTGATGAATATCTATTGTTCTAGGTCTGAGTCCCCAGATAGGCAATTCTTCAAAGAGTACACTGGATCTAGACCTGGTATTTGGCCTGAGAGCCAGGATTTTTACAATTTATGAAAATTTGACTCGTTTACTATAAAGATCACCTGAAACACTCGTATAAAGGATGTATTTATGATTAGAGTCTAAAACTAATCGGATATTTATGCAATATTTGCATAAATGATGCAAATATGAGATGATGTGAGACTTTTAGATGTGGACATCAGGATATCAGGTATCATAAGTGAATTATTTCAAAGACTCAATAAGATAACCTAAATAACAACTTATCTTTCAAGGATCACAACAAATGATTGCAAAGCTTAAAATATTTATGCTTGATTTTGAAATATTTGCAGTGGATAAGCATAAACAGACTCAAAAACAACAAAACTTTGCAAAATAATTGAAGTAAAGAGCTACGCGAATATTACCTCTTCTTTTGACACAAGAAAACATACATGTATCACCAATCACCTATTAGGCAGTGAAGATGGCCCTCCTTCTAGTGCCAATTTATGTTTATGATGATTATTAGTCATAACAAAATGTATAAAAATTTACACAACAAAGCTTTATTATCTTGTAAAGTATGATCAATTTGAAATAAATTGATGACTCCAAGGCTTTGTTGATCAGGTCATGATCGTCTGACATTACTCAAAGGTTAATGTGACATGTTTTCCATTTCAAGGGGTCTTAAATTTGCTTAGGTGATCAATATTGCACTGTGTTCTATAAATTCACTCCTCATAGAGGTTAATTCTACTCTATTTCCAGAGATCACTGTGATATTTGTAAGTTTGATCAATTCTTCTGATCATTGATTATCATGAACTTACACATTCTTCTACATTGCATATTTATTTAAATGATGTGTCTACAAGTAGATATTTGTGTGCTCCTCATGGATATTTATCTATATTTGTATGATATTTATCAATTTGACATGCTTCCATTCAAAATATGCTCTGTATTTTCAATTGCCTACAGGATATCTGCATATTTCATGTTTATTTACTTTTGATCATGTGTTATTTCAATTATGGAGATGATCTATAATGAAATTCAAAGAAATTTAAAAGAATACTTCTAATTTTAGTGAACCTTTAGTTATTGAATCACGTACACACAAGATACAGTCATGGAGAGAAGAAATTAAACCATAATTCACCAGGTTGTTTCACAACTAGGTATGGTTGATGCTAACTTCAAAGGAACAAAGAATGAAAACAATATATGCAAAATGAAAAGCACTCCAAGGTATGTAGCTAATCAATGCATATATCCAGATTCCACACAGATTACTCAGGATTTACAATGATTTGTAATTGAAATAGCTTCTCTTTCACTAAGTATACAAGACATGTATATTCACAATAACTTTGAAATAAGTCTTGAATTCTTTAGCAATCAAATTTCAATTAAATTTTGAATGATTAAAAGATTGCACCTGTACACCTTTTATAGAATAAGGTGAGGAGGCAGTCACAATTGACCAATGGTCAAGATTTATCAATTTAGATCAACGACTGACAATCCTCTTATGACTTAGTCAACTCATCACTCGTGGCACAAGTTGCCAGTTAGCAACCATCTGTATGACTCGCTATTTATAAGTATCCCATGAATATGTTCACTTAGTGATGCATCTATACTTATTCCTCATGTCCTTCCTCTTCAGTTTCTTCTTGCTCATCATTCTCTTCATCTTCATTATTTTCATCATCACTATCACTCTAATAAACATTCTCTTTCATGTGGCCCTTTACTGTTGTCCTAATAGATTCATATGCTTGCACCATTTCATCAACCTCTCCCCTATCTTAGGTTTTGGCTTTCACTATTGTATGTTTATGAGATTAAGAGCTTCCATTTTGCCTTTCCTACTATTTAATGTCTCATTATATGCCTCCACTTTAACCTTTATTCTCATGATTCTATTCATCACCTCCTCTATCAAGTGGGTAAGGGGGTCATCTACTACAGACTTGAAATTATCATGCAGAGCCTTAATAGCAAAATTTGCATCTTGATTTTCAATCTTACCTTCTATTTTCCCCTCTAAAGCTTCTAGGGTTTCTGCCTTATACACCATCATGCTGTGTAGCTTGACACTGATATCCCTGAGCTTGTCACTGCACTTCCGCAATACATCACACTCAAATATGATATCTTCATACCATATACCTGTTAGTAGGGTAGTATTATTGTCTAATACCTTATTACTTATTAGAATTTTTGAATCAATTATCTTCATCTCACTTAGAGCACTCGGGTCCTTTTCCAATTGGAATGACCTTCCTGTGTCATTCTACATTTTGTCCACCTTCCTCTTTAGGTTACTTAAAGAATTCCACCTCTACAAAGAGGTCCTTAATCATCTTTAGCCCCAGTGAGTGCTAAAAACATCCATTTTTCCATCACCATTGCTTCATGTTTCATCAGGTCCAATTTGGTAACCTCCTCTTGTGATATGATAGTTAGTGGGACTGCAGGATCAGTTAGTGCATGATCAGGGTTAATTAACCCTTTTATGAAAGAATGCAATTGAGCAATGTGCTCCTTATGTACTTATTTTTCTCCTTTTCCCTCTTCACCCTTTGGATTAAAGAATCAATAATATCCTTCCCCTCTTGACATTCCTGGTCTTCATTGGCAAAACCTAGATCAACATTTGTGATCTAAAATTCCTCCAAGCTTATTTTGCCTTTTTCCTTTTCAATTATGGGGAGGGCTACCTATGTGGTCCTCCAACCTGTCATAGGATCTCTTTTTATAGCAGATGTCAACCTAGCTTTCCTTCTTGGTTTCATCATGCTTTCAACAAATAGTGTAGAGACATCAAAATCTTGGACCTCTGACACTTGTTCTATATGTATTTCCTTTCTAAGGCATTGAGGTACATCACCCCTAGATTCTTGGTGGCCCTTGTTTATATCATGGGTATCCAACTCTCCAGTATTAGCTTTTATCCTTGGTGGGGAAGGCACCTTCCTAATTTCTTCCTCATGTAGTTCATCATGAGGGTGATCTTGTTGGATTTCTTCTTCTTGAGGGGCTGCCTTTTGTAAAGGAGGATCCTGTGGAATATCTACATTTTGATCCTGCACTTCATTCTGTGATCCCTCCTTTGGAATTTCATCCTCTTTCTTATCTTTCTCACCCTGTGGTACATTGACCTCTTAAAATGACTATGTATTCTACCTTTGGGGATCACCCTGATCACTCTTGGTCATATCCTCTGTCTCTTTATTAGTATCCTGATCATGGGTCATTTCCTGTTCTCCACCTGTAGGTGCATTGATATTTTGTGGCTTGGGCTCCTCCTGACCTAATTTATCTTCTATCCTTGAGACTTCTCTTAAATCTCCCTGTTCAGTATGGGGTGGAGGTATGCTCTATTCTTTATGAACATCCTTGAGTAACATCTCTTGATCTTCTTTATCTTGAGGCAATGATGAACCTCCCTGAGCCTGAGCAACACCAATATCTGATATGCCTTGATCACCCCCACTTTTCTGTTGGACCTCTGATATTTTTGGTTATATGGGTGTCTCATCTTGTTGCTAATCTTGACCAAGAGTAGTACTATCCTTCTCTGTATGGTCTGCCACCTTAGTCCTTTTAGGTTCCTTGTGTGCACCATCATCCTTTCTTGGGCTTATATCACCCCTATATGCTAAGTCTATGGCTACAGGACTAGTAACCTGATCAACTAACTTATCTAGTCCTATCTGTTGAGCCACCTTTTCAAGACTATCCTGTTTTGTTTCTTCCAATAGTTTTTCTTCTTCCAACACCCTTATCTAGGCTAATGGAGTCCCATGAGGAGTCATTCTGGTGTTAGCAACTAGAGTTTCCATATGTTGAGTGGTAACCTCTTTGACTACCTCATCATCTCATAAATCCACTGTATTATCTAAGGAGAAAGGAAGCTCCTTACTTGTCCCAAGCATTTCTCTTATTTGCTCTTCAACTTTCTCAGTTTTAAATTTAATTATTGTGGGAAGAGGAACATCATGCTGCAGTTCCTTCCTAAAAAATTCACCACCTGCCCCTCTCAACATGATGGGGTCAGCATGGACATCTCCCCTCATGGTTGTTCTCAATTTCTTAGGTGGTGACATCAGTGGCATCCCCTTCCTCTTCTTGCTTGCTATCAACAAGTCATCATCTTTGGGTTCTTTATTTAATTTCTCTTCTTTCAAGGGGTTTCCCTCTTCTAATTCATGTTGCATGATCTTCCTTTCCACTTGCATCTCCATAGTCTTAATAGTAGGCTTCAAAATTCTCTTGGTTTTGGTTTTTCTAGTGGAGGCCGTGTCACTGATGTAGATGTCTAAGCTAATGTGGAAGCACCCACAACCTTGGTGGTGACCCTTTCTATAATCACCCCCCTTGGTTCACTTTTACTTTCCTTACTTTTAGGGGCTATCTTCTTTTGCTTTTTGTGGGCAATCTTTCCCCATTGGATTGACTCTTTTCAGTGAGGAAATCATCATATTCCTCATCAGACAATTCTTGTCTCTTCTTCTTGGTATCAACAGTAAGGGCAACACCCCTTTTCTTTAGTTTGGCCATATCTGCATCTACCCAAGCTTGGGTTAGCTGGATCACCCCATTCATCATTTGATCTAGGGATATATCTTCTTGGTGTGTAAGCTCAAGGGCCGATATGGTGTCATTATACACCTTTTTGTCCTCATATTTATTGGACATTATCTTCCCATCATGTTTATGTAGTTGTGCTGGCACTGGGATATAGTCAAAGGTCTTGACTTGATTTAGGGTGAGCCTTTGATACTTCCTTCTTCTCACCTCAGCCTCATCATCACAACCGATCCAAAAGTCCTCTAGATGCTTTTAATGTATCTATTTTCCCAATACCTTCTACATCCTTCCATAAGGATCATATGATCTGGCCAGAGGAAATGATTGTAGATACATTAGTTTCAACCCTTCGATAACATGCTTTATTCTTTCTTAATCTGGGCACATGTACCAGCCCATAGATACTAGAAACAAAATTGGAGGTATCTTCTTCTATGCCTTATAGGCCTCAACTATGGTGGATACCTGTCTAACAAATTCCATCAAGATGACCCAATCAGTAGGGTATCTTGGAAACATAAGAGGTTGTCTCTCAAATCCCTCAATCCTAATATATGAAAATGTAGCAAATTGGATGAACCAAGCTCCATGTTGATAAATAATCTCTTGAGCTTCCATGCTCAGCCTTTTATTTCTATCTTCCTCCATAGTTCTGACCAGATGCATGGAGAATGCATTATTTACCAGTTTATAATCTTTGAGGTATACCTTTCTTTGCAATTAGGGATAATGATCCCATATGTGTGCATCATCAGCATCACCACCAACCTTAGCCACTATTTTCAAAGCATCAAATGTTCCTCTATATGCACAAGAGTACACCATATATGAAGTCATGTAAAATAAACATGTCTGTCCTCCTAGGTTCCTCATTCCTTCATCCAATAAGTCACTAATGATTTTGGCCCATAGAGATTTGTTGTCTGCATATAAGACCATCTGGATGATCCTAAACATCCAATTCTCAAAATTTCCAGCATGAGGCCTACTAGTCACCGTGCTCAATAGGGCAATCATATATTGATATTCATCATCAAAGTCAAACTTGTGCAAGTGTATTGGTAGCTTGGCTAAGGTGGTATAAGTCTTGCTCTTTAATCTCCATTGGTACATCTTCTTCCTGGCATTCTTCTTGTTATTGTTATACTCTGTCTCCAGTTACGTAGGTCCACATTCACCACCTTATTCCCTACCAACAAATTGAAAGTGGCAGTGATGCCCTTGACTAAAAAGTCATCTTATATCCTTCCATGCTTCTCTACCTGCCTGGTTTCTAGGTTGTAATTTCTCGCATATTCCACTACCAATTCCGGAGTATCCATAGCATAAGGAAAACCAACTGCATGCCACTTACCTAAGATAAACACCCTGTCTATAATAGGATTATCCTTATCATCATCTAAACTTGTCGACCATACAACCAGGTCTGTATCTCCTTGATGTGCATCACCAATAACCCCATATTTGAATTGTACCCCCTTTAGCTGCACAAACATGGGCTTGAAGAACTCAACCTCAGACCTATTTCTCCTAACATCGGCCATGGATTCCTGCAATAAACATGATATATTTTACCCTATGATATGCACATTTATTTTCCTAAACAATATCTTGTACCTCTATCATATCATGTATGTTCTATATATTACCCTTCATTTATATTTTCTACGCATTATCATAAGATCATACCCTAGTAAAGACAAATACTCTACCTGGAATTACAAAAAATGACAACAGGAGGGTTTACAGTTACTTACCTGATAATGTTTTCCTTTGGATTAGATGAGTGATTATGGGGAAAGAATTTAAATGTGTAAGATCACCCATTCCATTCCGTTATGTTGAAGGATCTGATCCACTAATAGGTAGCTATTAAGGGTTTGACTTTAGAGCTCTATAATTTATTGAAAATGACCTTTGAATTTTACCCTTAAAAAGATCAATAAGACAAGTTAGGGTAAAATATGTTGTCTTGATTAAATCCGTCGATCACTTATAGGGAATTCATAGATGTTGCCAAGTGGTCAATTTATATTTGAAATCAACGGGAGTTCATCTACCACTTTAATTGCATTTAATGTTAAAGGGGTGATCTTTGAAAGATCAGGGATAACTATGTGGAAAGAATCGGGTGATATTGTCAACATTTGACTATGATGTATATTAGGTCATGGAATTAAGATCAGGGGTATCTAAAATATGACCCCCTCTTCCTTGGAAAAAGATGATGATGACATCATCATGTCATCGATATCATTTAGTTATCATGTTTTAAAGACGTCATCGTCATATTAAGAAATATGATGGATATTGGATATATGACCCCCCGTGGTTCAGATGGGATGATGATGTCATCATCGGGGTGATTTCTTTTATTCATTGGAATTGGATGACATCACCATCATATTGGCATAGGATGATATCTATGAAGAGGGTGATATTCATAAGATGATTAATATTAGGAAATATGACCCTCCGCGGGATATGCGAAGTTCTTTGACAGGTAGGTGTCAACTTTTGTTTAAATTTGACGTTTGTGCATCGCACACCTAGTGATTGTCAAGTGATGATTCTAAGTCTGGGTGATCTTATCAAATATGACCGATATTAGAAATATGACCCCCCCCCACCCGGGTAATATCAGGTTTGATCAAACTTTGACTAAACATAACTTTCTTTCCTTAGACAATTTTGGGGTGATCCAAAAGATAAACCTTCTTAGAATTTTGCATATTTTCCAACCATGAAGTTAATAATGGCAACTACAAATTTTATCAAATGACCTCATCTAGTGGCAAATCCACCCTCCTACAAGGTTACATGCATGACTAATTTTACCAAACCGCCCAAAGCAGAAAACAAGCAAGCCACAAGCAAAAAGAAAAGTTGGGTCCATGTTTTATCAAGGCAAAATGGGGCGTGTTATGTAACCACACAACAGGACCATGTCCAGGGTTAACTAGGACTCAAATCTATATACCAAACTACTCATCACATCCACAATCCATGAGGTACCACTACAAATGGCACTAATAAGCCAAGTCAGCCAAACCTAAGCTAATGACCATATCCATGCTTCTCCAAGTCCAAGAACATCATGTGGACCAAAGAGAGACACTCCAAAGCATTCACACACCTTCCCAGAATACTCATCATCATCATAAACTTCTACAACACTGCTGCAACTATCTAAATTAAAGAATGTCTTCATTATGCACATTAGGACACACTGTTACTGATCACCAACACAAGAACTAAATTTGCAGAGCATTCCAACACTAAAAACTTCAAAGGAAGACTGATATAGATAATATAAGAATTCTCCCAAATCTGCAAGATAGGAAAGCTCAATGTGGAGAAATGCAGAGCATTCTCATTTCTCCCAAACACCCTCTTTCACATTCAAATATTCTATCAAACACATCTTCTACTTCTGCACGATCCAAAACCTAAAACTTTAGATATAACACCTCTTATCAATACTTCCAAACTGCACTTGATCATATCTTTAATTAGGAATAAATGGGGAGCATACATTGAGGGTACCTCAGTCACACTACACACCTTTTTATCATTTTTTTCTCAAAAGCACTTGGAAACCAAGTGAACCATCTACTAGGAGTTGACATCAATGACAACACCAACAAGTTTCTAACACTATTTTGGGTTGTGGGAGTGAGTGTGATCTCTTGTCTAATCCTTGAGGTGGGTGGCGACTCTGCATTTTAGAAAGAACCTGATTACCTTTTACTACTCAACATTGGATGAGAAAATACCATTGCACAACATCCTAAATAATAATCTAAGGACAAAAGCTAAGGACAAAGAACAATCTACCTAGAAAGTGAAGGATAAAGGTGAGTTAACTAATCCTCATGTTGAAATTGAACATCTTGTAGTTAAAGAAAGATTAGTAGGATATGAAAGTGATGTTTCAACAAATAGGCTAAATATGTCAAAGGAGGAAGAAAGGTGGCTTCTCCTAAAGCAAGAAAGGGTAGAAAGAGAAATACAAAGAGATGTTACCCTAAAAAGATATTATGATGCCTTGAAACCCAAAAGTTCCTCCTTAGTCACAAATGTAGCAGTTAATTTGGAGTCATCTAAAACACTAGTACTACAACCTCATGATGTGACTAGTCCTAAGGATTTATTTGATGGTTTCTATCATGGTCAAGATGGTGAAGATCCTAGGATAACTATTGAAGAAGAAAATGAAAGGAGAAGGGGGAAAGAAATGCCAAGAAGACCTGATACCCCTAGGAGTGAAGGTGCTATTAGAGAAATTGACTTCCTTATAGCAGAGGTAGCCAGATTAGAAGCAGAAAAGGAATTTAGTAAGTTAAGAAGAAGGATTGATATGGATAATAATATTGGCCATATGAATAACCCTGTAGGAAATGAAAACATAAATGTTGGATTTCAAAATAATCACAGAGCAAATCAAGGATTAGATCATGTTGGGAAAATACAGTTCATCCAAGAATGAGTATATGAGATCAGTAAGTGTCTGTAGTAACAATCATTCTCTTTGATTGCCTTAAAACACATACTACTATGCTATAAAGCAAAATCAAACATAGTTCATTTCCCACATTAACCCTTAGAGGAAAGTGATTGCAATTTAAACTAGTTTCAACAACATGCATTAAATAGATTCAATAAATAGAATCACTAAACATGAAAGATAAAGCATAAGAAAAGAGCACAAAGACTTACATGGGGAAACCATTTCAGGTAAAAAACCCCACACTCCAAAACATAGAGCCATTGTTAGCAACAAGCATACAAGTTACAATACAATATCAGGTTCATAGCCTTTACTGGAGATTTACATCATGTTCCATCTTTGGAGAAGATTTGGTAGCATCACAATCCACTCTCAATCATTCTTGTTCTATTTAATCAAACAATTCAACAAATTATAGAATGTTCAATGTTCATTCAACATACATTCTCAAGAGTCGTTACAACTTCTCACAGCCGAACAACCATAAATAGTTTAACCGCCAAATTCATGTCGAAGTGTCAGGGAGACACTTAAACCTATCCCACTGAATTCCCTTTGTCCCTTCAACATACACATTAGTCGCCAAGTCATTCACTCTTTAGCTCTCAGCCAATAGCGCACTCGTGCAAGACATTGATCGGGCCCTAATGAGTGCCAGGTAGCACCTAGAACAATACAGCTTTTTACCTCTCTTTTCCACCCCCTTTTATTCTATTGTCCTAGTAATTGCACCATAGTAGATTGATAAGATTCATTTTAATTACATTAATGAGATATGAATTGCCAAAGGTCATGATTTTTGATTGAAGGACTAATGTGTAACAAATTAATGAAAATGTGCAAATAAGTCTCTCTTTTTGTGTCTACAGGTGCAGTTGTATGGGAAAAGGCAATTTTGAGCATCTCTGAAGATGGTCCTAGCAATCTCCAGAGCTGACATGAAGGATACTACACCACTCCAACGTTTTCCTAAAATGTTGGAAGTATTTTGAAGTAGGGGAGCCAAAGGGTGGAATGTCTCCAGAGCCCCTTAGCGACAATGCAGATTCTCTGGCGCCACTATCAGTCTACACCTTCGGAGGCAACTGGAGTGCTCTGGAGGTTACTCAACTAGTACTAGAATGATTGAGTGAAGACTCTAGTTGACTTCTAGGGGTTTAATCCCTCTTTTATTGATTTTGCATGAGTTCCTAAAGACTTATTAAATACCTATATTTCAGGGTCTCACTACCTAGTTATTATTCAAGTTAAGACTCTAGATTTAGTGGGACTGTTGTACCACTAAAATCTATTTCAATTGCATGATTTTACTTTGTAGTTAAACAATTGTTAAAATAAGAGATTGATGATATCTCATAGATAAACTGATAGTTATAATAGATTGATATCTTATCGCTTGATTTGATATATATAAAAGGCAGAAGCAACAAAGAAAGAGGATAATTGATATTAGGTTATTGTAATCTTCATTTTGTTCCAGATTAGACATACTTTTTGAATACAAGAAATACTGATGGAATTGGACTGAAGAAAGACTATGTTATTATATTTTTGTACTGATTTCTTGTTTTAGTCTTTAGTCCTAAGGGTGAGGAGCAAGGGCCCACTCCCGCCAGCAAGAAAGGAGGCTAGTATTTATTTGTTTCATTGCCATGTTTCAGATTCTATTAGGAATATAGTTTACTACTTTCATAAAGATAGATTTATTTTTGTTTATATAGTTGTTTCCAGTAAATGCATAATTTCAGTTGTATGGATTAAAATAGGTCAATTTTATCAATTTACTATTTCAACATTATTTTAGTATTTTCAAAATTTCTTTCCATAGCAAATAAATTAGTAGAGCCAATATTTGAAGTAGTCATATTAGTAGAAGTAGTTAGTGGACTAGTAGCTATGGAACCCCTTATTGCAGATAGCCTAGGACACAGCCTTGGAGTTGACACATGAAAACATGATTAAATGCCAAGGTATAATGACCCTTATCAGGCCCCACCATGGAGCCAGTGGGCTGGTGGAGTCAAATGTTTCATCATATCAGGGGGACTACATATCATCTCCCACTAAAGTGAACAAGTCTCACCGAAGTCACCAAGTGGTCCTTACCACCAGTACATGCAGCATCCACGTCACCACTATGAATACCATTTTCCACTCCATCATGAGGTATAGACTGGGTCCCACCAAAGGCACCGCGGGGTTGCAGGCTACATTGATCGGCACATTGAGGAGACTTCATTCCAAGTCCTGCCGAAGTCAACAGGTTACACCAAAAAGTCTTGACAAATCATCAGGATATCAGAGAGACATGGGATTCTATCCCAGCGATATAACCACCTCTCGTCAAAGAGCTCTCAGACCATCGATGGGACTGTAAACTATGTCTCACCGAAATGGAGTTGTCAAGCCAATGAAGGAGTTAACACCAACCAACGAGGAAATTACCAAGCCAGTAAATTTGAGACACATTTTCCAACATACTCCCACTTGACAAAAAATTTACTGGCTCTTTCCAATGCTTGAAGTCACTGAATCACACCATCATAGCCATACATGCAATCTCAAGAATCTTAAAAAATGCTTCCATGCTCCAACCAAGACACCTGCAACAACATCCAAGATGTCCACCATCTCAAGTAACAATTCCATCCATCCACCAAAGGAAAAGGAATAATCCAAGGCGTATATGCACCAGTCTAAAGAACACAAGCATTAAATCTAACTAATAACAAAGGCTACATAATACTTCCACCACTCCATTGTGCTCACAAGCTATACAAAAACATCAACAACATCAACTTCAAAGCTTCAACTTGAACACAATCATGAAGTCATCCTCTAGAAAATGAGATAGAACATCAGCTAGAACAACAACCAGGAAAGTGACTGCTCTCATCCTACTAATTAACCCACGCAACTAAAAATAGCACACACAACAAGTGCTAATCTATCTAATCACCCATACCTCCAAGGTATACAAAACATAGTAAACTCATGTCATAAATATATATATATATATATATATACCCATAAACTGCAATCATAAACTCCATGTGCAAACCTGGCAAAGAATGACATACACATCCAAGAGCTTCCACTGCATGGGTAATGCAAATCTAAAAAAGATCAAGGCATGCCAAGTCTACCAATAGCATCATATAGTACCAAGGAACCATCCACAATGATATGCATAAATTGTAAATCAATAACCTATAAGAACAACTCTCACCACAAGTATCCATAGCTCTTCCAAGTTCTCCACACCCAGCAAAGGAAAGAGATAAAGAAACCTCCATGTCATCACCTAAGAACATAAGTGAAAACACATGACCACAAGCTAGTGATCATAGTAGCTCCAACAAAACCAAAAACCAATGTAATGTGAAACCAACCATCCAAGAAGATAACTGAGACAAAGAGAGAAACTTTGCACATCATATACCTATAGAAAATTCTCCTACTTACACCTCTAAGTGCCAACTATGTCAAGTATGATCTCCTCCATAAAACCCCAAAGAGAACAACATAACAACACCCAAAATTGTTCAATCTCAAGAGATCAAACACAACATATGTATCATGTAACTACATGGATGTAAGCTTCTGAAAGAAGATCAAACTACTCCATTTCCCATCTCAAAAAATCAGCCCATAAACCATCTCCTAACAATTCTCATCAATGAATGATATCTTAAACTCAAATGCACAAGGAGATAACCATTCCAAACATCCCTCAAATGAATCATCCAAAAACAACTACATAGCTCAAGATACATATCTATGAAAGATAAAATGTATAGACTCATACTAAACCATCCTCAAATGAGTCTCCATAATCAATCACCATGAATCAACTCAATCCCATGAGAACCAAAGCACAAAACATAACACATCTAAAAGATATAATGGGCAAATACCTCTCAAATGATAAACTGTCGAGCAAATCAAGAGTGGGGAATGAGAATGCTTCTCCAAGATATGCAAGCCATCATGACTCCTCCAAAAGCAATCTCCTCATAGGTCTCTGTTGAACTCACATCCAACCAAGGTGTAGGCTCTTCAAACTTTCTATTGAAATCTCCTCAAGAGTAACCATCTCAACAACACTTCTCTCATCTTAAGAGAAATTAGGCCTCACCACATTCTCCATGTATCCATGAGCACCTCCAAACAATCATCGCATGCTAAACTCCAAATGCATGACTATACCATCATGAAGTTTTCAAACACATGACGTATGCACCCAAAACATAGATAATCACTAGACCACTGTCAAAGATCCAATCATCTGAATTAGGAACTTGTCATGACATCATGATCTTATCACCCCCCTTAGGAGATTCCATGCTCTAAGTGAACACAACATGGTCTCAAGAGTGATGTATCATGCTAAAACTCTTAATGCATAAACAAGAGTATACCATGACAAAAACAAACAAACTCTAAACCAACATCACCTATCAAGCATCATTGACACCTCAACCAAAGACTCCATGAGTCCTCCATGGCTCCAATATGTTACACATCTTCAATATCATGAAGATGACCCATCTCCAAATAGTTTTCATGCAAATGCAAAAGAATCCTTCTACAACAATAGGATCTAAGAGCTCCTCCTAGTAACATTTGCAACACTAAAGAAGATCATCCATCACCAAGTGACAAATTCACAATCATTGCTAAAGCTCCCACTAAATCATGACAACCGAGATCTCCAAGCATCATGACCAAACATCTCCTAATCTAAAAATCCTCCACGTCCACACATGAGCATGTCCATCTGACAGTGATACCAAGTGGCACCAAGATCTCCAAAACCAAGGAAATACACCATCACTATCAAAACCTTACACAAAACTGTCTATCTAAGCTATTCATGACATCATGATACACATGCTACAGGTTCCCTTAACCAATTAACCAACTAACCAAGTACTCTACATAAATACTAAATCAATCTTGTGGATATAGATAGTCCATTTTTTAGTTATCCCACTGCAATTAATAGGCTGTACACACCTACAAAACTACATAACTCATATATCCAATACACTGAAACATGCAAACCCATCATTGCGTTAATAATCAACAAACTAAGATTCAAAAGAGAATTACCATGTAGACAACAAGACTCAAGCACCAAATCATGCTCATATTCGATTCACCAATCAAGTTCACAACCCAAGCACCATAGTCTAGGAATCCACTAAGGATCACCAGAGAAATGCTGAGTGACTGATCATGTACCAACACTCCCATGCAGAGAAAACATCCCACCTCCTCACACCATGCATGGAGCATGTATGCAAAACTGCAACTATCTCATCCAGCAACACCCCAAAAGCCAAGGTCTAGAAAATAGCTTAACTACAGCTCCACAAAACCACAAGTTTTTTCTCTTAACCATGTAAAACTTACAAAACCAATATGTCTTAAAAAACACCTATGCACATCCACACCCACTTCACATCTAGAAGAGTCAAAAGTATGAAACAAAAAAACATCATAACAGTTAAACCATAATAATGGATTATCATAGATGAGCATTAACCATAGATTTTTCATGAAAATCTATAAAACCTTCAGATCTAAGAAACGTGAATCTAAGCCATGCAAGTACAAAGCATCCTTTAAAGGAAAAAGTAGTTTAGGAACTCTAGGCCCATTTGAGGCCAACCCCACGACCACCAATGTGCACATGCATCTGAGGGAGATAGGCTATTATAGAAGCTTCCAGATCATCCAATGATCAACTCCATAGCCTATATGCAATCAGGGAAACCAAAAATAGTGCCTTCCAATACCAAGAATAAACATCTAGCATAAGCACATTACTCCATAGATGAAAAACAACACAAGCTTCTCCATATCACCAGGGAGCCTCTCACATAGACAACTAATATGAAAGCTTTGCTACAACACAACCACAAAGCAAAAATTCCCACCCCATGCATCAGAATTATTCCACTACTTATCAGGAGCTCCAGATCAACATCATTTCAAAGTGACCAACTCCATTTTATTCATCTTCACTATCCTTCAAGCTGCGTGTTGTCTCCTGAAACTAACACACAAAGAGAAAATAACTTTCACTTAACAAAGGATCAATCTTCAGTCGATTCCTTTAGTGCCTTCCAATACCAAGAATAAACATCTAGCATAAGCACATTACTCCATAGATGAAAAACAACACAAGCTTCTCCATATCACCAGGGAGCCTCTCACATAGACAACTAATATGAAAGCTTTGCTACAACACAACCACAAAGCAAAAATTCCCACCCCATGCATCAAAATTATTCCACTACTTATCAGGAGCTCTAGATCAACATCATTTCAAAGTGACCAACTCCATTTTATTCATCTTCACTATCCTTCAAGCTGCGTGTTGTCTCCTGAAACTAACACACAAAGAGAAAATAACTTTCACTTAACAAAGGATCAATCTTCAGTCGATTCCTTTAGATTTCCTCAAGCTTGCCAGACTAAGAAATCCTCACAGAAGGAATACCCAGAACTAGAAACAAAGTTCTGATACTAATTGTTGGGAAAATATAGTTCATCCCAGAATGAGCATTTGAGATCAGTAAGTGTCTATAGTAACAATCATTCTTTCATTTGAGATCAGTAAGTGTCTATAGTAACAATCATTCTTTCTGATTGCCTCAAAACACATACTACTATGCCATAAAGCAGAATCAAACATAGTTCATTTCCCACATTAGCCCTTAGAGGAAAGTGATTGGAATTTAAGCTAGTTTCAACAACATGCATTAAATAGATTCAATAAATAGAATCACTAAACATGAAATATAGAGTAGAAGACAAGAACACAAAGACTTACATGGGGAAAACCCTTTTGGGTAAAAAACCCCACACTCCAAAACATAGAGCCATTGTATTATTTAGCAACAAGCATACAAGTTACAATACAATATTAGGCTCATAGCCATTACTAGAGATTTACATCTTGTTCCATCTCTAGAGAAAATATGGTAGCATCACAATCCACTCTCGAGCATTCTTGTTCTATTCAATTGAACAATTTAACAAATTATAGAATGTTCAATGTTCATTCAACATACATTCTCAAGAGTTGTTACAACTTCCCACAACCAAACGACCACAAATAATTTAATTGGCAAATCCATGTCGAAGTGTCAGGGAGACACTTAAACTTGTCCCACCTAATTCCCTTTGTCCCTTCAACATACACATTAGTTGCCAAGTCATTCAGTCTTCAACTCTCAGCTAATAGTGCACTTGCACAAGACATTGATCGAGCCCCACCATGGAGCCAGTGGGCTGGCAGAGTCAAACATTTTGTCATATCAGGGGACTACATATCATCTCCCACCAAAGTGAACAAGTCTCACTGAAGTCACCAAGTGGTCCCTACCACTAGCACACGTGGCATCCATGTCACCAATGTGAATACCATTCTCTGCTCCATTATGAGGTACATACTGGGTCTCACCAAAGGCACCATGGGGTTGCGAGCTGTATCAATTGGCACATCAAGGAGACTTCATTCCAAGTCCCACCGAAGTCAACAGGTTACACTGAAAAGTCTTGATAGACCATCGGGATATCAGAGACACATGGGGTTCTATCCCAGCGATATAACCACCTCCTGCCGAAGAGCTCTCGGATCATCGATGGCACTGTAAACTACGTCTCACTGAAATGGAGTTATCAGGTCAATGGAGTTAACACCAACCAATGGGGAAATTACCAGGCCAGTAAATTGAGTCACATTTTCCAACAGATCAGAGGTATCAAAATAATCTGCGTGATAACAAAAATTTTCTAGGCCACCCCTCAACCTAGCTAGATATAGGTAATTAAATTTTCTAGGGATTCTTGGTTTTCCAAACCTTGTTCTGAATGAAATCAGATCCAAACAAGTGAAGTTCTAGGGGAACAATTTTGTCTTAGGGGAAGAACACTTGAGATATTTTAATAACTTGATCCATGATTTTGAGGTGGAGGATGAAGATGTACTTATGAAGCTATTTGTACAATCCTTAGATGAAATTGCCAGAGAGTGGTATAAGATTTTACCAAAAAATAACATTAATTCATGGAGGGATTTCCAAAATGTGTTTAGAGAACATTATGGAGATAACTCTAATGCAAGGTTTACAATAAATGAATTCACAAGTATCACTAAAGGAGTAAATGAATCAGTATCAGAGTTTAATAATAGAGTTGTTAAAATATTAGCGAAGATACCTCCTCATCTAAGACCCAATGAATTTATGTGTCTGGTTTTATACAACAATGCTTATGATAATAAGATGGGATTTCCGTTAGGGGACAAAAATTCTTAAACACTTAGAGATGCATACAAAGTTGCTTTGAATATTGAAAGTTACAGAAAAACTTTAGGAAAGTTTCATAAAAGGAGTGATAAAAAAATTATACCTTAGGACAGGGGACAAGGTAACAAAGTTCTTGTCACTGATGAATGTGAAAAACTATGGAAGGATGTACAATAAATGAAGATCTCCATGGAAAATAATGATAAGGGGTGCTCTAATAATAAGCCTGTCTTTGCAAGATAGGAAATAATGCCAAGACTTTCAGATCAACCTTACAACACAAATTGACATAATGAGAGGTGAGTCCCTCAAAATAATAGGGGAAATCCTAGTAGGGAGACCCTTGATCCTTTGAGAAGAGGGATGTTTATTGTTGAGGACATCCTATGGTGCATGGTTTGTCAATCTCCTCATGCCCCTTCCTTATGTGCCATTGCTAAATCAAATACTAATTCAGAAGGTCAATGTGATGAATGCAGTGATATGGATGACCAAGAGAACCAGAGTATTAATATGTTTGTGGCTCATAATTTTATATGTGACAATGATAACATGTCTGAAGAAAGTACTGGATGATGATGTTGAGAACAAAAGACAACTTAAGATTTGTATTGAGCAATAAGTCTCCAATGATGAGTGTTGTCTTATTTTTGCCCCAGGCCAAAATAATAAAAAACTCCCATATTCTTCCATTAAATATACCTAATCTGAGAAAGCTTAAATGGAAGAAGTCTTCTGTCAAAAAAATAGAAAATTTCTAAGTATTTTGCCTAGTTTTCTCTTCAGTCGACAAAGTTTGAGGTTCACAAACCTCTCTATTCGTTGATGGGTAGGTTCATTGACAGGAAGATTCCTTGATAGGCCAAAGTGAGGAAGAAAAGACAAGGGGTGAAAGCAAAGGAAAGGTTTTCCTTATGGAAAAAATGCTAGTTCGAGGAACCTTAATTTCGTCGATTGGCAAGTTTGCCAATCGGCCGATTCATCGACTAAAGGAGCAAAGCGAGAAGCAACTAAGTCAAGGAAAAGGAAGTTTGCCTTATCAAAAAAATATTAGTTCAATGAACCATAAGTTCACCAATCGATAGGTTTGACAACAAAGAAGGCAAAAGACAAAGATAAGAAAAGAGGTTGGTGAATCGGTAAAATGCAAAACTCACTGATCAGTTCATAATTTCCAAAGTTTTCTGATAAGGTGATTCATTGACTAAGAAGGAAAAATGGACAAGTCAGTGGCAAAGAGAACATAAAGTCGACAAGGCAAAAGAAAGATCAAAGAGAAGAGACTAAGTGTTTGTCAGTGAACTTAGTAGTTTGCGAACTAAAAAGTTTGCCGACCAAAGAGTTCGTTGATGGGAGAACGAGATGATAAAGGGAAAGCAATGGTAGAGAAAAGGCAAAGTTAGTTCCCCAACCAAATATTTTGCCGATAAAGAAGGAGGAGGCCAAAGGTGAAGTTTGGGCAAGTTCGTGAAAGTGAAAATTCACTGATAAGGCGAGGAATAAGATAAAGAAGCCCGAAGAGCAAAATAAAGAAATAGTTTACGAAATGGGTATTTTTTTGATAAGGAAAAAGTAGAGATAAAGAAAGATAGAGAAAGAAAGAAGTCTGTAAATGCAAAAATTCACCAATAAGGAAAATAAAGACATGAATAGTTTGCAAGTAGATTTTGCCAATTAGGCAAAATAAAAGTGAAAATCAATGTAAAATTAAAGCATGTAAGATGATGTGGTGCTTTAGAATATTTTAAAGAAATTCAAAATATTTTAAAGTGTTGTAAAAGAATTTTTAAAAAGGTGCAATTTTTTTGAGTGCCCCAAAAACACACCTTCGTAGGTGACACCATTGTTGTAGGTCAAGGTTGAAGGTAGCTAAAACAGTGCAAGCCTTCAATGCACAAGTACCTGAATATTAATGAGGAAAATGAGGTGTCCCTGCAACCCATGCTTCTACAGGTCCTTCCAAGGACAAATTAGTGCACAAGGCATGGTTTCCATCCTAAAAATCCATGGATTTCTTAAGAGGCTTTTGGGCCAAATTGAATGCAGCATGGGCACGATTTGTTGAGTGATTTTCAAGTTTTCAATGCCTATTGTTGCATGATAGATTCAAAATACTATATATACATGAAAGAAAGATAAAAATAATGTTAGCTATTCTTCTGGGCTATTATACAAGCTAGATAATTTGTTGTCACATATCTTGTATTGCATTTGCAAGAACCAGTCAGATTTCATTCATCGTGCTCAAAGATGATCCTTTATTGTCTCTGATAGGGTTCACCAATGAATGTGTAACATCAAAAAATGTCCTCTTGGGGGCTTTTCCCTCATAAGGTTTAGCTCTGGGTCTTTTATCTACATTTAGGACATCTTGCATCATATTTTAGCATCCCGATGAAATGAGCCCTAAGTTTCATGACAAATGGGACCTAGGGGGATCCCTTGAACCTAACCCTAACCAAAATAAGGGGGGAGGACTAGGGTGCCCGTGCCCTAGTCCTGCCCTATTTTGGGTCAGTCCCAAATTCTAAGTGTTGGCTTCTGACTATTATTTAGGTCCTATGCCGACATAGTAAGTTTGAATTACAAAATTCTTGGCAGGAGTGTTTGTAGTTGCATATAAAAGCATGTTTAGGCATTCATTTGTAAACTAGATTTCAACTAGATGATTATTGTGATCTTTGTGCATACTAAAGGTGATTCAAGGCTTTCATTGTGTTGCAAGATAAGATT
The DNA here is from genome assembly GCA_027924645.1 of Cunninghamia lanceolata. NCBI lineage: Eukaryota > Viridiplantae > Streptophyta > Pinopsida > Cupressales > Cupressaceae > Cunninghamia > Cunninghamia lanceolata. The sequence continues at coordinate 9,113,939 of BSBN01001373.1, forward strand.
TGTGTTGTCTATGTTTTTGTATTTGTAGATTTGAGCAATCATCTCCTCATGGCATGAAGAGCTTCTTCCTTCCATGAGATCTTCACTACAAGGAGATATCATTTGTGTTTTTGAGCATTTGTCATTTGGTTTTTGCCTCTACCTCCAAGGGTCGAAAGACTTGAATGTCTCTCCGGGGCTTGACTAAGGCAAGCCTCTAAACACCACAACCCCTCCCAAAGTTTTCATGATTGCAAGTTACAGGTTGGAGATACAAAAAAGTGAAGTTGCAGGAGGGCATTGCAGAGTGTCAGATTCATAGATTTGAGTTGAAACCAACACCCTATACTTGGGTGCCCGCTCTTTAGTCCTCCAGGTTCCATGATGGGAAAATCTCTATGACAATAGGAACAGGTTGTAGACTGAGCTTCCAAATCCTGACAAAAACCTAGGCCTTGGACTTGGGTGCCCGCTCCTTAGTCCCTAACTATTCCATATCCTGCACTTCAAAAATAGGTGCACTTTCATTTATCATTTTACATCTCTCTATAGCGAGATTCTGAATAATTTATCTATTTACTACTATATTTGCATGATTAGGGTTTTGATGTATAATTAAGCATAAGAGAAGATAATTGGCAATCAAATCATAAAAATCCAAGCTTCCCTACATCTCACAGTGACCTAGAGTATGATAGTGCATTGCCACTCGACCCTAGGTCCTTGAATGAAAGGGTGAAAGGAGGATACATACACAAAACTACCAAAAACACCAATCATCCAAATTCTACCCTTTACATTTTGGTGAACCTGACATGAATTGAACACACACCCTTTGCATGGCACCTTCATGTCATTTTACAATGGTATCTTTACATGTATTTATCAAAGACCTTGATTTTGACCAATTTTTAACCCTCATGAGTGAACATCCTACAATATTAGAGAGCCTAATAGAGTTCATCTCCATGAGTAGTACTACAAAAGATAATGGTGATAACACCTCTCTCTTATCTACTACATGTGACAATGATATAATCATGTCCTCTGATCATTCTTTCAAAAATGATTCTTCCCATGAGGATATGCTAATATAAAACATTGAAATCACTAATACACTTCCAACAATAGAAGAAACACACCTTTTGAAAGACATCATACCTCCTACAATAAAAGAACAAATCTCTCATAATGTTGAGGTTGCTCCCCCATCACCCTTACAAGTATCAGGAGGTAATTGTCGACAACAAAACATTCCACCTAGACAAATGAAATTTGATCCTGGTGCTTCCTCCTCTACAACACAAAAATCCATGAAAGAGAAAAGCCCTATCTTACAAAAGATAAGTCATAAAGCAGAAAGAAATCAGAACACAATAGAAAGGAAGAGATGGAAACGAGCTTATGCCCAACACCTTGCATCTCAAAAAGAAAACATTGATCCAAACATTGAACCAAACAAAAATGATCCTAATAATGAACAACCTTGGGCTATGGTAACTTATGTCCCACTTTCCTCTAACATTAGGGAGTGGGAGGATGATGATATACTTGATGATGAGACTTAGCACGAATATTCCTACAGGTAAGTATCTCTAATCCTTTATCTCTTTCATGATGTGCTTCCCCCATGATGTGTTGTATTGTTTAGGCCTCCTGGGATGACCCCTGATTGTCTTGTAAGGTTTGGGATACCAGGAGACTGCCTCTATTGTGACCTTCTTCTATTTGTATCATCATTCTTCTATATTGCCTCTCTCTCTAATTTCATCATTGTGTGTTGTGTCTTACAGACATAGCATTGCAGTTGGTGAATTGGGGGCACCCTCCTACGTGACTGTCCCTAAGACACTTGTTTCTTCTCTCTTATTTATTTTTCCCTTCCTCTAGTGTTTCTATCTAGTAGGCGGATGATGACAAACATTTATACCAATGTGGACCTAGCACCCTTTAGCTAAAAATTAAAAATTGGACTTAGTTCCTAATATGATGATGGGGTTGTAATATATTATCCAAAACTTAGCTAGTAGAAGCACTCATGCTTTCTACGTAGTGATTTTGATGGTGTTCTATCTCATTTACAAACCATAACAATACTGCTGCTCTATGCACTTTGTCTATCTTGAATCTTGCATTCCTCAGATTTCATATGCATTATCATGATTATGTAGACACTAACATGTTTTTGCAGGGATGTGTTTGTGAAAACATTTGGCCATCATAAAGTACATGTCACCTCTGGGAGGCATGGTCTTTGCGAAAGTTTCTGTTCACTTGTGTGTTTTCTTCCTACATTAACATACTTGATATCGATACCTGATATCAACCACCTTAAGGTGGGGGCATATATAAGGTAAGTTGTTTGTTGTAGATGTTAGTAATGTGCTTGTCCTCAGGTGCAGTTTAAAGACCAGTGCGATGAGTACTTCCTACACTCTAAGTTTTGTTTTCAATCAATCAATCGTCAATCATTTAAGCCTTCTGCAGAGGCAGGATATTATCTATATCCTTTTTCTTATGCCCTCTATGGAGGCAGGGGTGGTGTATTTCTTGAAGTAGATTACATCATCCTATCATTTTCAAAAGTCCTCATCGGGAGGCGGGGAGCGGTTATGTGACTAACTTAACCCTTAAGCATGTCTTCAGTGATTGTTGTGGTGAAGCTCAATCATCAATGTGTGCCTGTAATGTGCCTAAGATGGTGTTGAGCCTAGAAATAGGAACACTCCATTGCTTGTCTGCCATGTTTTCTCTGTGTCTTCAAAGTGTGTGTGTTTGGCATGCTTGCTTTATTTGGTGTGTCTATTGCCCCATATGCAGTTTAAAGACTAGTACAATGAGTACTTCCTACATTATGGGAGGTTTGGTGTGTCTTGCGTGTGTGTTGCCCCATATATGCAGTTTGAAGACCAGTGCGATGAGTACTTCCTACATTATGGGAGGTGTGTTTACTTTCTTGTACTTGCATCTACATTCCATATATACGAGAAAAAGAAAAGAAAAGAAATCATCTCTGTCTTCTATACATTAATGTGCCTTCTATGCATTTACTATTTTCTTCGTGTTTTGCATGACTGTAACTGTCTTCTGTGTTTTACGTGCTTGTCATTATCTTCAATGTGTTTGGCGTGTCTTCTCTGTGCTTGGCGTGTTTGTTGTGTTTGTTGACTATATTTTAATGCATGTATTGGCCTCACATTTATACATACATTAAAGTGGGGGCTAAATGTAACATTAGAAAATGTCCCCTTGGGGCTTTTCCCTCATAAGGTTTAGCTCCCGGGTCTTTTATCTACATTTAGGACATCTTGAATCATATTTTGGCATCCTGATGAAATGAGCCCTAAGTTTCATGACAAATGGGACCTAGGGGGATCCCTTGAACCTAACCCTGACCAAAATAAGGGGGAGGACTAGGGCACCTGCGCTTTAGTCTTTCCCTATTTTGGGTCAGTCTCAAATTCTGAATGTCAGCTTGTGACGGTTATTTACGTCCTATGCTGACACGGTAAGTTTGAATTACAAAATTCTTGGCAGGAGTGTTTGTAGTTGCATATAAAATCATGTTTAGGCATTCATTTGTAAACTAGATTTCAACTAGATGATTATTGTGATCTTTGTGCATCCTAAAGGTGATTCAAGGCTTTCATTGTGTTGCAAGAGAAGATTTGTGTTGTCTATGTTTGTATTTGCATATTTGAACAATCATCTCCTCATGGCATGAAGAGCTTCTTCCTTCCATGAGATCTTCACTACAAGGTGATATCATTTGTGTTTTTGAGCATTTATCATTTGGTTTTTGCCTCTGCATCCAAGGGCATGCACTCTCTATCTAACGACAGTGTTCAAAAGACTTGAATGTCTCTCTAGGGCTTGACTGAGGCAAGCCTTTAAACACCACAACCCCCTCCCAAAGTTTTCATGATTGTAGGTTATAGGTTGGAGATAACAGGAAAAGTGAAGTTGCAAGATGGCATTGCAGAGTGTCGGATTCACAGATCTGAGTTGAAAACAACACCTTGGACTTGGGCACCCACTCTTTAGTCATCTAGATTCTGTGACGGGAAAATCTGTGTGACAATAGGAACAGGTTGCAAACTGAGCTTTCAGATCCCAACAAAAACCTAGGCCTTGGACTTGGGTGCCTGCTCCTTAGTCCCTAACTATTCTACATCCCAAACTTCAAAAATAGGTGCACTTTCATTTATCATTTTACATCTCTTTGTAGTGGGATTCTGAATAATTTATCTGTTTACTGTCGTATTTGCATAATTAGGGTTTTGATGTATAATTGAGCATAAGAGAAGATAATTGGCAATCAAATCATAAAAATCTAAGCTTCCCTACATCTCATAGTGACTTAGGGTATGATAGTGCATTGCCACTCAACCCTAGGTCCTTGAATGAAAGGGTGAAAGGAGAATACATACACAAAACTACCAAAAGCACCAATCATCCAAATTCTACCCTTTACAGAATGTAAATGGTTATTTTGTGTCTACCTTTTCTGTAACAAACTATCTGCGTTTTGTAATGGTTATATGACCTCTGTGATTAATACAAGTAAATGATTCTACCTCTCTCATTTTCTTTTACACTGTGTCTATTTAAATGGGTCTCATTTATTCTATCAATAAAATGGTCCCTTATAAGTTTTAACATTCTATTTTGGACTCTATTAAAGATTGGATGAGTCTATGTTAGTTTATTCATCCTTTGAAATCACCACTGTGTTATGTCAGTTCCAGCTAAACATTATAAATCTAGTGCATCACCTCTTTTATTTCTGTATTCCTTCTTCCATTTTCTCTGTGAGCATAGCATTAGATTTAGTTTAATTCTCTGGACCTTAAGTTCAGAAAGAGGAACCAACCTTCTCTGAAGGTCTAATCTCATTTGCAAGGTCTCACACCTTGACATCATTCCCCTGTGTCACTGGAATGCTTAAATGAGCTTCAAGTAGGGTGCAATTTCAAGTGATAACAGTTTTTGGTATGCCTGGTGGGACCAGTTTGATGAGCTTTATCATTTTTTAGAGGATTTGGTGTGTCCTTTAGTGTATCTTTCCATTCAAGGAAGTCTTCTTCAATACCATGGTGACTCTGCTAAACAAATCTATTGGTGAAAGTAGCCCAAGTGCTTAAAAATTCATGAAATATTAGAGTTTGGTGATGCTCTTGGTCTTTTCGAGCCTTCAAGGCTCCCAAGTCACCTAGTGACTCTTCTTGGTATGTATCTAGTTTTCTCTATATGCAAACCTATTTTTCTCTATTTCAGACATTTTCTATGATTATCTAGCATTTTGATGCACTAAAATGTCAAATATTTATGGGAATTATGGCTATTCCCCTCCTAGTCAAAACACAAGTTATTGGCCTCCATACCAACAATTTTAGGTCCAAAATGCTTCTAATTTTATGCCATACAGCCCTGCAATAGCAAGTTATCAGCATCCTTGTGATGCTTACCTCCCTCCCACCCCTGCTTATACTTACTATCAACCTCAAGAGGTCCCCTTTTGGTGCAGGAGCACCAAGGCTCAATGCAGCCGTACATAGTTTTGGTTTGTCAATTTTTAGTTTGCAGCTTGTGTTTTGTTTTTGTGTGTTTTCTTTGAGTTTCCTGAAGATGCAATGGCGGGAGAAGCATTTTATTTTTGATGGGTTTTTGAGCCAAGTGCAAGTTCAAGTTGAAGGTGTTCGGTATTTGTTCAACGGTTGAACCACGCCGTTGAACCTATCAGTTGAACCTCTTTGTTGAACCCCGCGGTTGAACCCGCACCAAGGTTAAATGGTTCATTGGTCATTTTGTTCAACGGCTGAACCGCGCCATTGAACCTCTTCGTTGAACCCCGCAGTTGAACCTTGAGATTGAACCCCGCTATTGAGGTTCAATGGTTCAACAGGTTCATGCATAGAGGATGGTGGAGTTGAAAACGCCGATCATTTTGTTGGAGGTTGAACCTGGCGATTGAACCACTGTTGTGGTTCAATGGTTCAGCGAAGGAGTATGTATCGCGGTGATAAAAGGCATCGGCACAAGCTTCTTTTCTTGCACCGACAAAGTATTGTCACACCGACAGAAAGGAATGAAGGAAGCACATCGGCATGACCAAAGATATCGGTGGGATGAATGTGAAGGTTGCCGATAGAATGTGGTCTCACTGAAGGCGGTTGTTAGGACCGTCGGAGTAAAAATGCATATCGGCTAACCAAGGAAAAGCTACACCGGCAATGTAATGTCTGAGCAATGAATGCTTAAAGCCGTCGGAGAGAAATGGTCCATCGGCGGAAGGGACTTAGCCTAGGCCGATAGTCATCCGTTTTGCCGATACAATGTGTCAGAGAGACATCATGGTAAGTCTTGCCGACTGTCAAGAAAATGCAGAATTCAACCGGCAGTTAGAATACGAACCGTCTGGTAACTGAACCATCTTGTAACGGACATGGAATTCATATAAAATGTAACATTCTTCCTGTAGAGAGTGTGGAGAGGAGAAGAATCGAAGAAGGGGATTTTGATGTGTAAAGCATTTTGATGTAATTAGAATTTTAAAGAGAAATAAAGTACAACAGTTCGATCATCTGTGTATTTTCTTTTCTGTTTTCAGTTTACCATTCTACAGTAGATTAGTCTTTCTGTTTCTGAAATTTTGTTCTTTTTTGCAAACCATGACTCTGTTTTGATGATTCTTCAAATTCCAATGTACATTATGGAGATCATCAAACATAGCCATGATTTTTGTTTGTTTTTCTTTTGTGGGGTGGTCGGATTGCCGGCTAGAGGCAATGCATGCTTGTTCTAGGCGAGCTCAGTAAGGAGTCCGGCTAGATAAACAAGTAGGAAAATAGATTTGCAGGGGTGGAAAATAGAGAGAAGGAAAGTGAGCACCAAGCAGTCCAGACCCTTGAACAGAGTGAGAAGGGTGGGCAATGGGCTCATAAAGTTATGTGCCATTGAGGCAGCATCTTGGAAAGCAGTGAGGACAAGGTATGTGTCCCACACCAAGCAGTGAAATAGAGTTTTCCATCTCTGCAAAGAGTTGAGGAATTTAGCTGACATTTTTGTGTAGAAAGATGTCTGTTAGCACTTTGAATTGGTAGGGAGGCTAGAGTTGTCAAATGGTCTTGTACACCTACAGGATACAGAAGCAGGCAGCCTAGAGTCCTCCCTATCAAATTGGTATCAGAGCAGTAAGATTTGGGTTATTCCTAGATAGGAATAGAAGAGTTGTATGTCATCACCGAGTTCAAGTGAGTCTGTTAGTTCATCCAAGAAAATGGTGACTAATGCAAAGTTAGCAAAGAAGGTTGAAGATCAAGAAGAGGAGAATAGACTCCTACAAGAAAGACTAGCAGAAATGGAGAGTAAGCTAGGTGTAATGTTGCAAAAGACTGAGGAAGTCAGCCAGAGAGTTAAATATTCTGAGGATAAGGGAAAAGGTGTGTCTATAGAAGATGAAGAGCCCACACCTGATCCTAAATTGGAAGAAGAACCATTCTTGAAAGCTTTGAAAGCAATGAGTGGTAAAACATTGGAAGGAGTACCACTTTTCAGTGGGAAAATGGACCCAGATTTGGTCATGGAGTGGATAGAAGGACTTGAAAATCACTTTGAATGTGATGGTGTAAGCGAGGCACAGAAAGTAAAGGTGGCCAAATCCAGACTCAGGGGAGCTGCCTTAACCTGGTGGAAATTTGTGCAGACTGAAAGAGCAAAAGAAGATAAGAAGCCCATAGCTACTTGGAACGGAATGGTAGCTAAAATCAAAGAAGCATATATGCCAGAAGATTATGAAATACAGCTGCACAGGAAGAGACAGAATCTGAGACAAAAGGAATTAGATGTCAGTACATACACTGAAGAATTCCAAAAGCTATGCTTAAGGTCCAAAGTAATGGAGGATGAAAGCATAAAGGTAGCAAGGTACCTTAACGGTCTGAAGTGGAATATACAAGAAGAAATCAGTTTGTTGTGCCCTACCACAGTGCAAAAATGCTATCAGCTAGCACTGAAAGTGGAGGAAAAGAATAAGAGGAAACAAGACTCAAATAGCAGAGGAAGAGGAAGAGGCAGAGATAACAGAGGACACAGAGGAGGTTTTGGTGGAAGAAATACTGACAATAGATCCCAAGCAGAATCCAAACTCACAGAGCAGAGTGGGGAGTCAAGTGGTAGAGGAAACCACAGAGGAAGAGGGTCTAACAGAGGAAGGTTAGGAGGATCAGGCAGAGGATCCTATTTCACCAACATGAAGTGTTACAACTGTGGCAATCTAGGTCATCCAGCATATAGGTGTCTAGAAAAGGCCACATCCTCTTCTCAAGGAGGTGATAAGAGAAATCACTATGTCCAAGATAATGCATCCAGCAGCCAGTCACCTGAGGTCAATCTGAACTCAGAAGATGGAGAGAACCTGATGATAAGGAGAACTTTGATGAAGGTACCAGTAAAGTCTGAACCAAGCGAGAGGAGAGCACTATTCAGAATCAAGTGCAAGATTTTGAATAAGGTATGTAAAATTATCATAGACTCAGGATCCACTGATAATATTATTTCTGATGAGGCAGTTAAGAAACTGAATTTGAAAAGAATTACTCATGCAAACCCATATAGAGTCACATGGTTGAATAAGGGTCAACATGTGGTAGTAAATGAACAAAGTTGGGTAGAGTTTAGTATAGGTGGCTACAAGGATAAGGTATTATGTGATATACTACCTATGGATGCATGTCATCTCTTATTGGGTAGACCATGGCAGTTTGACCGGAAGGCCATACATGATGGTGAGAAGAATGCATATTCTTTTCAAAAAGATGGTGTCACCTATAAGATTCAGTCATTGGAGGATGAAGATGCAGTTCAAACAAAGAGTCCTAATATCTTGGTTGTGAGTGGAAAAGAGTTTCTGAATACTCTTAAGGAAGATGGTATTGGTTATGCCATCATAGTGAAACCAAAAGAAGGACAGCAGGGTAAGAAGACAGAGATTCCCAAAGAAGTGCAGCCTATACTGGAGAAGTATAAAGGCATAATCAGTGATGGTACACCAACCACATTGCCTCCACAGAGAGCAATAGGCCATCAGATAGACCTGATTCCAGGAGCATCTTTGCCAAACAAGGCACCTTACAAGATGACTCCAGATCAGCACAAAGAGATTTCTAGGCAAGTGCAGGAATTGCTAGATCAAGGATTGATCAGGAAGAGTATTAGTCCTTGTGCAGTGCCCACAGTGTTGGCACCCAAGAAAGGAGGATCATGGAGATTGTGTACAGATGCCAGAGCCATAAACAAGATAACTATAAGGTATAGATTCCCAATTCCCAGAATTGAAGATCTCATGGACTGTATTGGAAAAGCAAAGTATTTCACCAAGATAGACCTAAAGAGTGGTTACCACCAAATAAGAATCAAGGAAGGTGACGAGTGGAAGACAGCCTTCAAGACCACAGAAGGACTGTATGAATGGCTTGTTATGCCATTTGGTCTATCAAATGCACCCAGCACCTTTATGAGACTCATGAATGAAGTCCTAAAGGATTACATTGGTAAATTTGTTGTTGTTTTTCTAGATGATATTCTAATTTTTAGTCAGACCAAGGAAGAACATCTAGAACATGTAAGTACTGTTTTGCAAAAATTACATGATGAACAACTAACCATCAATCTGGAGAAGTGTGAATTCATGAAGCAGGAATTGGTATACCTTGGTTTTGTGGTGTCCCAGGGAGAGTTGAAGATGGACAAGTCCAAAGTAGAAGCCATATTGAGCTGGCCTACTCCCAGAGCAGCCACAGAGGTGAGAAGTTTTCATGGCTTAGCCCAGTTTTACAGAAAGTTTATCAGAAATTTCAGTGGAATATGTGCACCTATGTTGGATACAATTAAGGGTGGAATGAAAGCAAAATTCAGATGGACACCAGCTGCAGATAGAAGTTTTGAAAGGTTGAAGAAAGAGGTAGCAACACAACCTATTTTGTTGTTGCCTAGTTTTGATAACCTATTTACTATTGAATGTGATGCAAGTAATATAGCTGTAGGAGCAGTGCTAAATCAGGAAAACAGACCTGTAGCCTTTTTCAGTGAGAGGCTGAATGAAGCAAAGAGTAAGTACTCTTCATATGACTTAGAGTTGTATGCTCTAGTCCAAGCATTGAGGAAGTGGAGACATTATCTCCTACCTAAAGAATTTGTGGTCTACACAGATAACCAAGCTCTGAGTTTTCTGGACTCACAGGATAAGTTAAGCAGCAGGCATATCAAATGGATGGAGTACCTGCAGTCTTATACCTTTACAATTAAGCATAAGAAGGGGCAGCTGAACAGAGTTGCAGATGCTTTGAGCAAAAGATTGCTCACAGTGCAGGAAGTGCAATTGAAGAGCATTGGGATTGAAAATTTCAAGAATCTTTACCAAGATGATGAAGATTTTGCTGAGGCATACAAGGTATGTCAAGATTTTGAGAATCACTTTCACAGTGAATTTGCAGATTTCACCTTACAGCAGGGATTGCTATTCAAAGGTGGACAATTATGTGTGCCAAGAGGATCTATGAGAGAAAATCTCATACAGGAGAAGCATTATGGCAGTCTGAGCGGCCATTTTGGTCTGAACAAGACATTGGAATTAGTCCAGAGGTTCTACTATTGGCCGAAGATGCACAAAGACGTTAGGAAGTATGTAGAGCAGTGTATCATCTATCAAAAGGCCAAGGGAACTTCTTCAAATGCTGGACTGTATCAACCATTACCCATTCCTTCCAGACCATGGGATTGTGTAAGTATGGATTTTGTAGTTGGTCTACCAAAGACTAAGACTGGTTTTGATAGTATTTTTGTAGTTGTTGATAGATTCAGCAAGATGAGTCATTTCATTCCTTGTAAGGTGACTCATGATGCTAGTCATATAGCTCATTTGTTTTTCAAAGAGGTCATAAGAATTCATGGACTCCCAACAAGCATCGTGTCTGATAGAGATGCTAAGTTCATGGGACATTTCTGGAAAACTCTATGGCAGAGGTTAGGGACAAATCTGTCTTTTCGATCAGCATATCATCCACAGACAGATGGCCAAACAGAAGTGGTAAACAAGACATTGGGCAACCTGTTAAGGTGTATAACCAAAGAATATGGACAAAGTTGGGATCTTGTCATTCATCAGGCAGAATTTGCCTATAATGACAGTGTGAATAGGACTACTGGTAAGAGTCCATTCGAAATAGTCTATGAAATGCATCCCAGAGGTATATGTGAGCTCAAAATTATGGGAAACATGGAGAACAGAAGTGGACATGCAGAGGATTTTGCACAATCCATGAAAGAAGTGCATGAGCAGGTGAAGAAAACCTTGACAGAGAACACACAGAAGATCAAGGACAGAGTAGATGCCCACAGAAGGGATATTCAGTTTGAGGTTGGTGATCTGGTTATGGTGCACTTGAACAAAGCCAGAATGCAGAAAGGAATGCCAACCAAACTGCAGATGAGGAGAATTGGTCCTTGCAGAATCCTGAACAAGTATGGAAATAATGCATACAGAATTGAATTGCCAAAAGATTTGGCAATCTCACCAGTGTTTAATGTCCAAGACCTGGTGCAATACAGGGGTCCTCAGTCAGCAGCAGATGGATCCATTTCAGAGAAGGAACAGACAGAAATAGATGTGACTTTGCCACTCAAACCCAAACTACAGGCAGAGCGAATACTGGATTCCAGAGTACAGAAGCAAACTAGACATGGTGTCTACATGGAGCATTTGGTCAAGTGGAAGCAGTTGCCTGAGGCAGAAGCTACCTGGGTTGCAGAGTCAGAATTCAAAAAGAGGGGCATTGATTTTGCCTCATTGTCACCGGAGGTGACTTAGCTTCTTCCCGCACAGGGGGAGTATGGTGCAGGAGCACCAAGGCTCAATGCAGCCGTACATAGTTTTGGTTTGTCAATTTTTAGTTTGCAGCTTGTGTTTTGTTTTTGTGTGTTTTCTTCAAGTTTCCTGAAGATGTAATGGCGGGAGAAGCATTTTATTTTTGATGGGTTTTTGAGCCAAGTGCAAGTTCAAGTTGAAGGTGTTCGGTATTTGTTCAACGGTTGAACCACGCCGTTGAACCTATCAGTTGAACCTCTTTGTTGAACCCCGCAGTTGAACCCGCACCAAGGTTAAATGGTTCATTGGTCATTTTGTTCAACGGCTGAACCGCGTCGTTGAACCTCTTCGTTGAACCCCGCGGTTGAACCTTGAGATTGAACCCCACTATTGAGGTTCAATGGTTCAACGGGTTCATGCATAGAGGATGGTGGAGTTGAAAATGCCGATCATTTTGTTGGAGGTTGAACCTCACGGTTGAGCCTAGCGATTGAACCGCTGTTGTGGTTCAATGGTTCAGCGAAGGAGTATGTATCGCGGTGATAAAAGGCATCGGCACAAGCTTCTTTTCTTGCACCGACAAAGTATTGTCACACCGACTGAAAGGAATGAAGGAAGCACATCGGCATGACCAAAGATATTGGTGGGATGAATGTGAAGGTTGCCGATAGAATGTGGTCTCACTGAAGGCGGTTGTTAGGACCGTCGGAGTAAAAATGCATATCGGCTAACCAAGGAAAAGCTACGCTGGCAATGTAATGTCTGAGCAATGAATGCTTAAAGCCGTCGGAGAGAAATGGTCCATCGGCGGAAGGGACTTAGGCTAGGCCGATAGTCATCCATTTTGCCGATACAATGTGTCGGAGAGACATCATGGTAAGTCTTGCCGACTGTCAAGAAAATGCAGAATTCAACCGGCAGTTAGAATACGAACCGTTTGGTAACTGAACCGTCTTGTAACGGACATGGAATTCATATAAAATGTAACATTCTTCCTGTAGAGAGTGTGGAGAGGAGAAGAATCGAAGAAGGGGATTTTGATGTGTAAAGCATTTTGATGTAATTAGAATTTTAAAGAGAAATAAAGTACAGCAGTTCGATCATCTGTGTATTTTCTTTTCTGTTTTTAGTTTACCATTCTACAGTAGATTAGTCTTTCTGTTTCTGAAATTTTGTTCTTTTTTGCAAACCATGACTCTGTTTTGATGATTCTTCAAATTCCAATGTACATTATGGAGATCATCAAACATAGCCATGATTTTTGTTTGTTTTTCTTTTGTGGGGTGGTCGGATTGCCGGCTAGAGGCAATGCATGCTTGTTCTAGGCGAGCTCAGTAAGGAGTCCGGCTAGATAAACAAGTAGGAAAATAGATTTGCAGGGGTGGAAAATAGAGAGAAGGAAAGTGAGCACCAAGCAGTCCAGACCCTTGAACAGTGTGAGAAGGGTGGGCAATGGGCTCATAAAGTTATGTGCCATTGAGGCAGCATCTTGGAAAGCAGTGAGGACAAGGTATGTGTCCCACACCAAGCAGTGAAATAGAGTTTTCCATCTCTGCAAAGAGTTGAGGAATTTAGCTAACATTTTTGTGTAGAAAGATGTCTATTAGCACTTTGAATTGGTAGGGAGGCTAGAGTTGTCAAATGGTCTTGTACACCTACAGGATGCAGAAGCAGGCAGCCTAGAGTCCTCCCTATCACCTTTGCTCCAAATCAACATATTTACCCTACTAAGAAACCCCCAAATGTCAACAACATGAGTACCAAAGATCTCATTTTGCACATTCAGAGGGAGTTTGATGACATTGACAGAGAGCAAATGTATAACCAGCAGCAAGAGGAGCTTGTTTATCAGGCCTATCTTCAACAACAATAGATGGAGGCAGAGGAAAGAGATTACCGGGAACACATTTCTATGCAACTTGCAACCTTATCTGATGAGAAGTTAAGGCAATTAGAGGTCCAGGTAATAGAAAGGCTGGAAGCCCAATCAATCCTCTCCACTCCCAGTTTCAAGTAGCCCCTCCCTTCTATAGAAGTTCATCCTACAACATAAAAAACCCCCAAATTTAAGATCCCAAGCTTCAGGTAGGAGAAACCCTCTAAGCCTTTGAGACCACCTTCAAATTTCAAAATCCCAAGTTTTAGAGGCCCTCAGCCTTCACAAGAGCCTATTCCTGCGCAAATCTAGCCTATTATTCCTTAGGAACAACCCTCTCAAGAAGCCCTTCCAGTCCCTATCCATGTCACCCCTCTTGTCCTAACACTATTTCACTTTTCAAAGGTGGGCCTGTTGTTTATCAAGCTAATTAGAGGGATGAGCCAGAAAGGGAGGTGCCTGTAATAAGGGAAGAGTCACATGTTGATAATAAGCCCTCATGCACTAGCTCACTATGTAAGGATAGGTAAGTTTTTTGGTGACACATTGGGTTCTATGAGCCAAAAAAGGAAGTGTTGGAGGCAGCTGTGGAGCAACCTACTAGTTATGAACCCTCATGCACTATTAAAGTTGAAGTTAGACCTATTGCAAGAAGAATTTAAGCCAAATCTGATAGAGTAGCAGTGCACTGAGCATAAAGTTAGTGCTAATCCTAGTGCAGGGTTGAGCCCTATGGACTTTTGTCCATTTGAGGAGTTTTCCCATGCTTTTAGTAAAATGAATGAGAATGAAATGAAAAGAAAGCATGGCAAAGAAGTCCAGTTGTAGAGGAAGCTCAAACAAAATGCAGTGGAGTTGCAGTCAAATGATGAAGGCATGGTGAAGGAGATCCTTGCAGTGGCTCTAGAGGTTGATGATACAATCCTGTTTGAGGAGCTCCCATTTTTTATAGAAGATAATATTGTGGAGATTGAACATGGGCAAGAACAAATTGAAGATTTGTTCTTAATTATCCAACAAGGATATCAGCTTCTTGGTAGAGGAGATTTCTCCATTGAACATGTGCAAGGCTCATTTTTTAAGCCTAATTTAGAAAATCATGAGCATCTTATGCAAAGTGTGAAGGAAGCCCTATTTCCAATTGAGCCACAAGAGCTAGAGCATTCAGACTAGCAAGAAGAGAAATAAATAGAGTAGAGGCATGAGATCTACTCTATTGATTTGCATGTCATTTCAAAGGGATGTCCTATCAGACATCTAGCCTAGCTGGGGACAGACTCTGAGGAGTCACCACTTGTCATGCTTACCTCTGAGTATGAAGTTGAGCATCAAAATGAGAAGGATCAATCCATTTATCCACCTCTTAGCAGCTGCATTTCCAATCAGTACATGTGGGTAGGTGAGTTTGTTCCTATTATTGAGGAAATGTTTCACCAATTTGTTAAATGTCAACTCCTTCCCCATCTCCTATTGATTGCCCACAAGCACATGAAGCATTGTAAATTGTTGAGAAAGGGCAGTTATTTTGAAAAACTAGTTAATAGATTTGTTTAAGTTAGTTTTTTGGTTGGTTAGTTTAGGTTTAGGATAGTTTTATTTTTGTTTTAGGTTTCCCTTTAATAAGTGCTCCTGGATAGGCAACATTTTCATTAGGAGATTGTTTTCCTTCTTGTTTTCTATTTTGTCTTTTGTTTTCTAGAGGTAGTGTTCAATTTTGTGTTGGTCTGGCCAACCCCCTATTTTAATTTGTTGTAGTTTCCCTTTTGACTCTGTGCCCAATGGATCCTTGTCTTTAGTAGGCAAATACCCTGCATAGTCGCCTAAATGTTGTCTTATTTTTGCCTCAGGCCAAAATAATCCAAAAATCCCATCTTCTTCCATTAAATATACCCAATCTAAAAAAGTTGTTGATGATGTTTTTGGCACACAACAACGTAGGTGAAATATAGATACCCCACCTCTCTTGAAAAAGGTATCCTATCCTAGATAGGACTGCCCCATGGATAATACAGCTAGGTCTTAGCTTGCAGGAATGACTCAGTTGGTATGTTTAGCTGTGCCAACAAGGGGTCTTCCATAAAATGCAGGGTTTATGAAATATGGCAATAGAGTATATGCAAAAACCCTAGATGGTTCAAACTATGAAGTCTGAGATTTTAGCAAATGATTAATGTAAATGTTGCTTGAAAACCTAAATCTAACAATTTGTTATAAAGAAAATGCAAAAGAGGAAGGGTTCGAGAGAAATCCTAACTACATTCACAATGTAAATCCTATGGATGGTAGACAAATATTCTAAAATTAAACCACCTTCTGTGTTACCAAGCTAACAGATTGCTACAACACTGTAGAAAATGATGCTATCTTCTATGGAACATTAAGATTTTTAGATTACATACACTCATTAAATACCCAATTGATGGTGTGATTTAATTGATGTAATGCAATTGAACTTAGCACAAAACAACAGCCCAGGCTAACTATGCATAGCCACTTACAGTCAACAAGTAACTAATAGTATGAACTTAGAACATTCATCAAATACCTTCAATAAATTGTTAACATTGCAAAGCACAATAAACTAATTAGCAAACCAAGATGTGAACCATGAAACCAAATTGATAACACAAAGAGACAAATTCTCAGAAGAAACTATAGCAACTTGCTTTTGTATTAATTAGAAATTTGGCAGTGTCAACAATTCACTATCAAGACTATTACAATGAGAAAGACAATGGCCCTTTATATAGAAGAGGCACCATACTGTGTCTTTGAATGGATGGTGGAGATTAACTCAACACTGACGGTCAAGATTACATGACATTTAATGCATTACAATAGCTAGATTGCATTTTTAGATTATCATTTGTCCTATAGGAAAAAGATGAAATATAACTCCCAAATACATTGAACCTAGACATTTTGAATACCCAATAAGTTGTACATAAAGAAAAGTAAATTTCTAAGACATAATAAAGACAAAATAAGGTCACATGACCCTCCAAATATAGCATTAATTATCAATGATGAGATTTACATGTGATTTCACTGTTCATCTTCCTCTAAATCAATTTTGTCTTCTTCTTCCTTTCTATTACTATATGCAACCATTGCTATTAGAGTTGGGTTGATGTTAGACAGGTCTGGATCTTTGATGTAATCTTCCCCAACCCTTAATCTCTTGATTTCTATAGAAAATTTATGATATACATCCTCCCTTGATTTCCTTCCTGCTTTAAATGCCAAAAAGGCAGCTTGGAGATCACTGACCTTGTCAAGTTTGCCAACCATATTTAGTGGTGAGTCTCCATGAATGACTTGATACAACCTGTCTTTGCATTATTGTTCATCTATTAGGATCAAATCATCTAGACCAATACAATCCCTCAATGTATCATTTATCTCATATATTACCTCCATGATTTTAGTTTTCACTGTACCAAAAGAATCTCTTACTTTATCAAAAACACCTTTTTCTCAATTTCATCTGTTGATACCACTCTTCAGGTTTCTTCAACCTATCTTTTGTCAAAATATTCTCTATCAAAAGGACTTCCTTGGATAACCTCCTCATAGTTAGTACTCTTGGAAATATATGGGAATAATATTCATCATAGGGTTCACATTCGTCGTGTAGGTCTTCCCATTCTTCCCTCAAAAGACAAAAATCTTTATGTAGTAAGGATGCAAATGCTATTACTTCACACCCTTCCTCATACACTTTTGTAAACCACTATCACGTGCCTATAGTAGTGGTCTTGATATCATCAAACTAAGATAGTTCTTCCTATTGGTTTAGGTTTAGACAACTGAGAGGTGGGGGTGAATCAGTTGTCCCACATTTTCAACAATTTCTACCTTTAATATTCCTTTGCCACTTATAATCAATTTAATGATAGAAACATTTTAGCATCAATTATTAAAATATGAACAGAAAACATAAATAACACATTTGACACCAAGATTTTGACATGGAAACTCGGTTAAGGGAAAAACCACAATGGGGGTTAACCCACAAAATTGATACCCTATTAAAAGTATTTTTACAAATGGGAATGCACATGCATTTGGGCTCACTGCTCAAATGGAGGGTCACTACCTATGGAAATATTACAAGAGAATAATAGAGACTTGAACTGATTAATAACATCTACCCATGCAAGAATTTCAATTCCAGTTAAGTACAAAAATTGATCTTACACATTTCATCTTTGCTCTGCTCTTCTTACTATTCTTCCTTCATTCAAACTTTGGATTTCTACTTTTCTCACATACACCTTATTCATATACCCCACACACACCAAAATCATCCACAACAATTGGCTATATATATACACATCTTGATTTGCAATCACTTACCAGTCGGCTACAACAACACTTAGAATTTTTATGGATGCTCTGCTCTATCGGCTAGATCTATGCATAACTTAAGGTGCGGACCAAAACTTGCTCTTGAAAAATATCACTCATGTTGACCACTATCACTAATCATCACCATTTGTCCAAAAAACAACTTCCATACATTCATAATCAAGATCTTCTACAAGGTCAGCCTGTTCTTCTTCTGTTTGCTCTAACAAACTGGAACCCGGTACTTAGAGGCTAATATCTTTTGAATCTTTCATCACTGGAGAAATAAAATCTATATTTAGATTGTCATGACAATGCATATGAATCCCCTAGATCCGCAGATAATCATGACTTTCCACCGGAGAGATCTGGACCAAAATACTGGACCCTGTTACTGCTCTGTTCCTAACTGCCTAGACTTAGACAAATTCTGAATCTAACTTCTAGTATTAACAAATTGTGTTATGTGGATGATTGGGATGATCTTAGTTTCCATCAATGACAACACCTATCAATGCAAAGTAGTGTCTCTTGCCAACAATCTCCCCCTTTGGCATTGATGGCAACACTTAGTGAAAAATGACTAAGTGTCTAGTTCAACTCCCCCTTTGTCTATACACTCGTGCACTTCACTTATTCTGGTGCCCCCCCTTTACTGAATACCTCATTTTTCACTGCCCTTCACTCCCTCTTTGATATCAATGGAAAAGGGTGGGGTCCGCAAGTGAAAATTCTCCAAAATTTATGTATACAATGTTGCATATCTACAAGTAATCATTAAGTTCTATTCACATGAACTTGAGAATGTCTACAAAGCTAGTTTTAAATCTACACAAGTTCAGAGGCCCAAGTACTCTCCATTCCATCCAAAATTTAGATGTGCCCACTCAACAAAAATGAATATGGTTTTGCCTTTGATAGATCTGATGGATCACTAGTCTAAATTGCAGTCTGAGCTTCAGATAGGGCATTATACATTGTCTCTAACTTAGGAGCAATTAATCCCCAGAGCTCACACATTCTCTTCATAATGTTACCCTTTTCTTTAACAAGCCTCTTTATCTCACCTGTCAGGATGATTACTTGACATTCTTGACTTATAGGTGAAACTATTAGAGGATCAAAATTTTGAGAGAGATTTGATAATTTTTGTTCTTGCTCCTTTATCTTTTTGTCAATATCCTCATTAAATTTGGGCCATGATAGACAAAATTTGTACATATCACTTCTATCATTTAGAGCATTTTGAATACCTTTTATGCTAATACCAAGTATTCTTCTATCATGTCCTATCAGGTTCTTTATTTCACAAAATTTCTTATCCAGGAATTCTTTTTGAACTTTTGCCTCCGCAAACTTCTCAAAGGACTCAAAATGAGTATTTATAGAACTTATAAGATTTTTTAGATGTTCAGAGGGGGAATCAGATGGACTCTTTTGGTAGGTAGGCATTAACTTTACCAAAATCCTAGTTGCAAGCCCCAGTAGCTCATTGTCCTCCATGTGGGACTTTAACATCTTTTCTCTAGCCTTTACTTGGGTGAATGATGCTATTTTCATAAATTGAATTAGAGAGAGAGCATCTGGATTAGCTAGGCTTTGGAGTAGATCAGGCTCATCAAATTTAGTCATTTCTTTTTCAAGAAGACTTTTTACTGCATATGCAGTGTCTCTTGCAACCATTTCAGAACCATCCTTTTGTTCTCCTGATTTCTCAGTATCTGCTTTAGGTGCTTCAACATTTGCACCATCTTCTTCTGCTTTATCTTTCTTTTCTCTTTCTTCCTCTATCTCTACTTTATCTTTTTCTATATTCTCTACAGAAGAACTCTTTCCTATTTGTTCATCACTTACAACCATTTGGAGGACTCTGTGAAGTAGTAATATTATCCTCTTTCCCTAACGTATCAGGTGGATTAGGAGTATCTCCTGCATCAACTACTTTATCCAACATTTCTATATCCTCCTGATTTGCTTGTTCTACTTTTGGAACAGAGGCTTCACCCAACTTAGATTACTGCTCAATAATATTCTCTTCTTCATCATCCAAAACTTCATTTGTGACTATGGGAAAATTGTGCTTTTTCAATGCTTTCAAAAGAATCTCTTGAGTTTTTTCAACGATTTCACTTGTTTCTCCAAGCATGAGTTTGTTCATTCTCCTTTTGCTTATAAAGTCATCTTTGACTTCCTTGAGTATCATATCTATTTGATAAGGAGAAATTTGAGGACACAAATTTATTAGCTCCTGTTCCCTGATCTCCATGTCCTTACTCTTGGTATTTTCCTTTCTCAACTCCAAGATATTTGCTAGACTTTGTGGTAACTTAGAAGTTATCTCAATCAGTTCCTTGTTGTAGATGTTGAGATATTTGATAGTTGCTTCCTCAAACACCCCTTTATCCATATCATTGTATTCATCATAGAATTCAATCATGGGTTTTAGATTACCATCCACAATGATTGATTTTATCACATCTTCTAGGGAGAGTGTGGACTTCTCAACATATTCCTCATAAGCTTCTATCTTTTGCTTTTTTCTAGTCCTTTTGCTTCCGAAGGACTTTTATTTGGTTAATTTTGTAGCTTTTGTTCCAGTGATCTTTAGTTCCTTGATTTCAATATCAGAGTCTGTATCTTCTTCTTCTTCTCTTATGCTTTCATAGGTCTGAGATGCTTTTGTTTTCTTCCTTTTCTCCCATTTACCAAAAGATTTTGATTCTGGTTTTGCAGTTTTGAAAGGAATAGGGGCAGTAGCAGAGCTCCTAGTAGTTCTTGAAGTGGAAGAGAGTTCCACTGGATCACCTGTTTGTTTCTTATCTTGTTTCTCTTTCTCAGCCTTCTCTATTCTTTCTCTAAATTTACTCAGCTTCCTTAGTTAGGTCCAGATTTTCAGCTAACTACTCAAATTCTTTTCTTACTCTCCTATTGATTTCAGGTTCTCTGAGCTCAATATGCAACTTTAAACTCAGCTCCTCATAAGTTCCATATATTTTAACCATTGTGTCTTTGGGCTTTCCTAGAAGATGTTGAGCATACATATTTAAGATCCTTTCATCTACTTCATACCCCATGGGCATGATCCAAATAGTTATGGGTTCCACTGCTTCCATTAAACATTGATCAGTATCAACCATGAAGCATATTTTATTTTTGTACTTGTCAACAGTTAAATTAGGGATTCTTTCCCTTGAGTGCATCATACTCTAAAAATTCTTGAAGTAATCCCATATTGTAGTTTTCTGAGATTTCAAATCACCAATGCTGCGAAGATGATTTCTAATCTAAATGGAAACTGGCTCATCCTTAGTTCAGTGCACACCTTTTACCCCAGGTACTTCATTCATAAAGTAAAAGAATAGATATAGAATCAATGTACCATACTTGAAAGTGTTTTTCTTATTTTTCTTGATTTTGTTTAAATTTTCAATCAATTAATTCTGTAGTAGTTCACACAAGTCATAATCAATATTTTCCTTTAACATCTTGTATGCATCATATATGACTGTTTCAGATTTAGAATTTTCTCTGCTCGAGTGGTTAATCTTGTACCCAATCACCATGGAGGTGAATTTGACATCCAATTCTATAATATCATTAATGGTCATTGCCCTTCTATCAAACTTGGCACTGGTAGCATCAGTCATTGTCTAGTTTTTCATGGATTTTAGCATGGACAACCCACTGGTTGAGTTTAACCTGGTAACAATTTTGATAGCATCCTTGGTAATCTTGAATGGTTTTAACAACCAAATACATTCATCATGCATTTGACTTAGAACATATTGGACCCATTCATCCTCATCAAATGTCGGAAACCCCATGATCTAAATAAAGTTTGTATCCTATAGTGCCTTATACTCAGGTTTAAGTTCATGATTTTCATCCCTGAGTTGTTTCTCAAACAAGTCTACATACCTTGAATCTCCAAATTCATCTAGGTTTGCATGAATATAAAACCTAATGTCTTCAACATGCATCACACCATACAAAACACTTGAAAAAGTACCTAACGGATCGACTTCTATTGATTTGTTAGGATGCTTCTTAAATTTGGGTCGAGGTCTTTCAGTAATGTCAAAAACATGAGGAGTAGCCATCTCAACAGATTTCAGATTCAAAGCTTCACAGAGAAGTATCTTTTTCTTCCGTGGGGTTAGGGTTGGTCAAATGCCGATTGAATTCACTCTTGGTGCATCAGTCTCTAGATTTGTAGCTTGGTTGCTCTTCTTCTTATTTCTTCTGAATGCAAAGTGATTAAAATGTGTGACCAAGTGACCTTTTATATTTTGCAAAATCTAATTAGCAAATGAAGAAAAACCTAGTGAAGGTGGAATGGGAGGGAGAGAAGACATGGAGGAGATAGCAATGGGTGCAGAAAGGCTAAGTGATGAGAGAGGAAAGGAAGGTGTGAAGATTGTAGAAATGGGTGGTAATGACATATGAACGAGGGGAAAAATAAATGAGATGGATGGAAAGGACGTGGTGGAGATGGAAGGTGAAGAGGAGCTTGAAGGGATGATGGAGGAGGAAGTAAATGGAGAGGAAGAACTAGAAATGCTCACATTTGTTGTTATTGAAGGTAATATAGATGTGGTATGTGGAGGAGAGGGAGTGATGGGGACACTGGATGGAGATGAGGAGACTAGAGGGGTAGTTGAGGTGTTGGTAGGGGTTGTAGCTGAAACATCAATTGGTGATGCCCTCAACTTTTTAGTCTTTGAGCTTTCCCCTTTACCGCTGGACATATCCTTCCTCTTTGTAGTTCTAGTCCTTGTGACAAGACGTAGGTCTTTATTCTGTACCTTAGGGATAATCTTCTTAGCTTTCCCTTTTTCTGCCAAAGGCACACACTCTTCACTGTCAATGTCTTTAATTACCTCATATTCTTCCACATTTGTTTCTTCTAGGGGTTGATCTTCTTCATCCCCTGACTCCTTTTCTGACTCTCCCTCTATATATGTCAAGGCAATCCCTTCTTGTGTTAGTGCTTCTACTTGATTCTTAATCCAAATCTTACTTAATATAATTAGGTTTCTCATAGCTTCATCCAACGAAATCTCTTCTGCATTAGCCCAATTGGGAAGAGAGATAAGTTGATTAAGCAATGCTTCCCATGGGCCTCTTTGTACTACATTTTCATCCTCTACCACCTAATCTATCACTTGGATGATATGAAATTTCTTTATTCATTCCAAAGACAACCAGGAGTAAGTTCTTCCTATCACATCATAATCATCTACATAGTCTGCCCAGAAGTCTTCTAGGTGATCCTGATGAAACAATTTCTTACTGACATATCTTTCGATTATCCCATGAGGATCTAAATGTTTCCTTCTGATGTATGGATGAAGGTTTAACAGTTGTAATTCTTTATCGGAGTGCTCTACTGCTCCTAGGGTAGTGCAATAATAGTGGCCTTTCCCCCCAAAAAATGGAAATTTGATATTAACCATGTGTAGATGTTTGAGCCTTTTTGCACATATGAGGAGCTGCCTAGTTAGTTCTAGGAGCACTACCTTATTGGTTGGATACCAGGGTAGCCTATATGGGGTACCTATAAAACCTTGGATTCTCAAATAGGTGAACTTATGAAACTATATGTACCATCTCCCATATTGTCGTATAGCATTCGTGGCTTCGGGAGATATCCTTAGTGCAGTGGTACCTTGGAGTAACCTGGTGATATGCATAGTGAATGCATCATTCACTCTCTTGTAATGAATCAATAATTGAGAGAGTATCAATTTTGTATAGCAATCATAGACTTTCAATTGCTGATTATCACTTCCTACTTCTCCAATTTGAGACAACCCAACATACTCATTTCTTTTAGCCAATACATAGACAACATATGATGTCCATTTGAATTTCTCCTTCTCCTTAAAATTCTCAAAGGCTTCATGCATGTTGTCACTTATGATTTGAGCCCAGTGAAGTTTCTTGTCTCCATGTATGACCTCCTCGATAAGGGGAAACATCCAGTCCTCAAAAGTAGAAGCAATGGGAAGTCTATAAATTATGCTTAACAATGTTACCAAATCCCCAATCTCATCATGAAAATCACTCCTATACAATGTGTGGGGGAGTTTGGTTAAAATGGACCTCTTATGTTTCAGCCAATGATCATTAATCTACTTTTTGCATTTCTTGACATCTTTCTTATATGTATTCTCAGCATCTTTCTTATTGGGTATGGACAGCATAGGGTAAACTGGTATACCGAAGACTTCTACCAAGGACTATGAGTTTAAGTCTACTAGAACCTCTCCATTTGTAGTTTGAATGGTTCTTGTCAAGGGATCATATCTTTCTTCACATATTACTATGAGTTCTGCACATTGTATAAAGGTGGGAAAGGTAGTCGCCTTTGCAATACCATTATCCCTTATCTTCCTAGTCAATGGTGTAGGATTTGGTCCAAACACCCTAAGTCTGAAATCCTTTAAGTCCACATGACTTAGATTTATATCTCCTATATTTTGCCATCTAGAAGTTATCTTGGTCTCAGGAGGAATTCCCTTGAATTCGTACTTCATGTTTTGAGCTCGGTCAAACATTTAACTTGCATGACTAGACCTAATGAGTCAAGGGTGTCTTGAAGGGCTTTGGTTCCTAAGTCTTAGTGCTTTAGCTATAAGTTACTTGTTTCATGTTCCTAAGTCAAGTTTTACCTTATAAAATAGAAACCAAGTCCTTTTCTAGGTTACAAATGCACAAGTTAATGTTTTGCAGACTACATTATTCTATAATATTCATTACATGTTCTAAACAACAAAAACATTTAAATCCTATTTAGATCATGCAACAGATGCTAATTACTTTGAAAATCCAAATGAAACCATGCAAAACATCCTATTTTAACCTTTGGAGTACTAACTCTATCAAAACAAACATATTTACCTTAGAAAATTTCATGAAATAAGTATTTTATGTGAATTGCGCTAGAATTGGGGGTCTTTGACCTGTTTTATGCTAAAGTGAGGATTTTGGCTTTGTCTGACTTATCGCAGGTTTTGGGTTCATCCAACCTTGCGTAGGTTTGAGCTTTGACTAACTTTTATGAATTCTTGGAGGTCGGTTGTTGTTGATTTTAGCACAAGTCCATGCTATCCATTTTCAACGCTAAAGGTAAAAGTCTTTTCTTCACATTTTGGCTTGAGTTTTAACTATGACCGATAAGCACAAATTTGGAAGGTGACCGATCAAAGGTCAGTGAAGGAGTATTTTCATGCAAGTCAATGGATTGAGAGTTTAGTGCTAGACCCAAGGTTATGTTTCGGTGGGGATTTTGGATGTTGTCGACTTGGCGGGATATTTGATGGTGTCCAACTAAAGTTGGTGGGGATGGGTTTTCATGAAAGTTGATTGTCTTCAATCCTAGTGCTAAGCTTTGGTGCATGGGGTCAGCGGAGTTTTTTGAAGTGACCATCTGACTATGAATGAGGAGGTCAGTGGATGGTTAAATTAGTGTAAAGTCAATTTTTTTAGTGATGGTGGGACTTTTGGGATAACTGACCTGCTTTATTACAAGGAAGTTGACATGAGGTAAATTTAGCGCAAGTGCAGCTACAGTTTATTTTGGCACTAAGGGATGTTTTTTTCTTCAGAAAATGGGGGTTTTGAAACATTTGTTTGTACAAGGCCAACATGGGTTTTGAGTGATGCATTTGACCTTGATTTATAGACCCAAATAGACCTTCTAAGCATTTTGCAAACTGAATGGCATTCGAGCATGTTTCCTAGCTAGGGTTTTGGGAGTTTTCAACCAAGAACGTTAAAAAATGCTCATAGTGGAGTGGAAAAATTTCCATAGCTGTAAAAAACACCTTTTTCAAGAAAGTCCACAAATTTACCAATCTAATTGGCAACAAAGAAAACATCTAAATGTATTTCTTGCAAAGATCTAGGGTATGTTTGAAATGGAAATGAACTGAGTTTGGAACCCCTACCAGATGTTTGAAGGTGTGATGAAGAATCAATGGAGCTAGCCACCTTCATTTCGTTGATAAATTTTGCTCCCCATCGAATGAATTCACCTTTCTGTAGAGCTCCTTGATTGTTTTTATTTTCAATGCACAAAAAATGAGCTCAAAACTATTTTTGAGACCTTTTAAATGTTCTACATTTTGCCATAAATGTGGAGGTACCCATTTGACAGTACTCAACGCGCGGTGGGCTGTTAGGGTTTTGCGTGAGATTTCATTCCCTTTGACTTGTGCAATTTTCATGTCCTATGGACTAAGGGTAGTGATGTCCATTTTTAGTGCATGTCCATATCATTTGATTATGGTGCGGGCTCTTATCCTCACTTCCCTGCGTGACTTTTGCAACCCCCAGACTAGCATGAATTTTAGATTCAACCGACCAAAGTCAGTGCTAAGTAATTATAGCTCAAAGTTGGTGTAGCAAGGTTTTGGCATTGTTTTGAATGTCCTCCAACCTGCACGGGATTTTGGAGTTACTGACTGAAGTCAGTAGGTGAAGCTTTTAGCACTAGTCAGTTGAGATAGATTTTAGCACAAAAGCTCTCAAGACTTGAATTTTGATAGAAAAGGCCACTTGACTCAATTTTTTTGAAGACCTAGGTAACTCATAGACCCTCCCTCTATGAAAAACATGACCTTGACCATTTGATAGAGTTCTTTTGACCATGCATGTCTGAACTCCTTAGGAACCAACCAAAACTAGGCTGACACTCTAAGCCAAAATTAAATAGAAGGGGGGTCCCTATTTAGTGAAATGAGGTGTGTGTGCAAGGCACAACAAAAGCCTAAATGGAAGAAGTCTCCCTTCAAAAAATCCCAAAAAATCTAAGCACTTTGCCTTGTTTTCTGTTTAGTCGGCAAAGTTTGAGGTTCATGAACCTCTCTATTTGCCGACAGGTAGGTTCACCAACGGGAAGATTCCTTGATAGGCCAAAGCAAGGAAGAAAATAAGACAAGGGGTGAAATCAAAGGAAAGGTTTACCTTATCAGAAAAATGTTAATTTGACGAACCTTAAGTTCACCAATTGGCAGGTTTGCCAACTAAAGGAGCAAAGTGGGAAGTGGCTAAGTGAAGGAAAAGGAAGTTTTCCTTATCAGCAAAATATTAGTTTGACGAACCTTAAGTTCGCTGATCGACAGGTTCGCCGATCAGTAGGTTCATTGACAAAGAAGGCAAAAGACAAAGATAAGAAAAGAGGTTAGTAGATCGGTAAAATGCAAAACTCACCAATAAGTTCATAATTTCCAAAGTTTGCCAATAAGGTGATTTATTGATTAAGAAGGAAAAATGGATAAGTTAGCGGCAAAGAGAAGATAAAGTCGACAAGGCAAAAGAAAGATCAAAGAGAAGAGACTAAGTGTTTTTCGGTGAACTTAGTAGTTCACAAACTAAAAAGTTTGTCGACCAAAGAGTTCACCAATGGGAGAACGTGCCAATAAGGGGAAAGAAATGGTGGAGAAGAAGAAAAGTTAGTTCGTTGACCAAAGATTTCACTGATAAAGGAAGCCAAAGGTGAAGCTTGGGCAAGTTCATGAAAGTGAAAATTCACCAATAAGGCAAGGAAGAAGACAAAGAAGCTTGAAGAGCAAAAGAAAGAAATAGTTTGTGAAATGGGTATTTTGCCGATAAGGCAAAAGTAGAGATAAAGAAATATAGAGCAAGAAAGAAGTCTGTGAATGTGAAAATTCATTGATAAGGAAAAGAAAGACATGAATAGGAAAAGAAAGACATAAATAGTTCGCGAGGAGGAGATTTTGCCGATTAGGCAAAATAAAAGTGAAAATCAATGTAAAAATAAAACATGTAATATGATGTGGTACTTTAAAATATTTTAAAGTGTTGTAAAATATTTTTTTAAAAAGGTGTGACTTTTCTAAGTGCCCCAAAAACAAGCGTTCACAGGTGATGCCATTGCTGCAGGTCGAGGTTGCAGGTAGTTGAAATAGTGCAATCCTTCAATGCATAAGTACCTAAATATTAATGAGGAAAATGAGGTGTCTCTACAACCCATGCTTCTACAGGTCCTTCCAAGGACAAACCAATGCATAGGGCATGGCTACCATCCTAAAATCCATGGATTTCCTGATAGGCTTTTAGGCCAAATTGAATGCAACAAGGGTATGATTTGTTGACTGATTTTCAGCACCTATTGTTGCACGATGGATTCAAAATGCTATATATACATGAAAGAAAGATGAAAATAATGTTATCTATTCTTCTGGGCTATTATATAGGTTGGATTATTTGTTGTCACAGACCTTGTAATGCATTTACAAGAACCAATTGGATCTAATTCATTGTGCTCGAAGCTGGGCCTTTACTATCTCCGATAGTGGTTCACTAATGAATGTAAATGGTTATTTTGTGTCTACCTTTTTTGTAACAAACTATCTACCTTTTGTAATGCTTATATGACCTCTGTGATTAACACAAGCAATTGATTCTGTTTCTCTCAATTTCTTTTACACTATGTTTGTTTGAATGTTGCTCATTTATTATGTGGATAAAATGGTCCCTCTATAAGTTTCAGCATTTTGTTTTGGCCTCTATTAAAGATTGGATGAGTCCATGTTAGTTTATTCAGCCTTTGAAATCACCACTATGTTATGTCAATTTCAGCTAAACATTATAAATCTAGTGCATCACCTCTTTTATTTATGTAGTCCTTCTCCTTCCCTCTTGCCTATGAGTGTAGCATTAGATTTCATTTAATTCTCTAGACCTTAAGTCTAGAAAGAGGAACCATCATTCTCTAGAGGTCTGATCTCATTTACAAGGTCCCACAACTTGAGATCATTCCCATGTGTCACTTGAATTTTGGAATGAGCTTAAAGCAAGGGGCAATTTTAGGTGATAACAATGAGGATGACTATCATGTTTTTCAATTAGAGTCAAGAAGTCCTAGGGTTCGATTAAGAAGACCTTCTAATGATGAAATCAAATTGTTGATTGCTGCCCAAATTGCTCAGGTTAGGAGCAATTACAATTTGAGGAACATGAATATTCAAGGAGAGAATAGTACTGCAGGGAATGCAGACAATATTTTTATTAAAGAAGATCAGAGTGTCCCTAATCCCCAGAAGGATGTGAATATTTCTAAAGAGATAGTGAAAGCTAATCCACCTCAGAAGGCCAAAGAAACCAAAGGGAATAATTATAATAAAAGGGGGAATGAAGAGGTCTACCTAAGGAAGGAAAAGAAAAGTATTCCTCAAGTCCCTGTTACACCTAATGACACTATCCATAACAACCCTTTGCCAAGGTATATCCCTCTTGATATGGTCCATATCCTTAGTTAGATTAGGATGATTGTTCCCTTATTAGAAATGATGAGAATACCAAAACATAAGGACATGGCATTGGCTATCATTGATGATGCAATACCAAGCCAATTAGAAGAACAGATTGAAAGTAATACAAGATAAGGAAAATAAGGTATTACAGTTGAGAAGGATAAAAAGGGGAGTCCTAAAACACCATAATTATACTTGGGAACTACTATGAAGAAATTCCCTTTTCAAGTTGATCCATTTTATGTTAATCTTCTCATAAAGGATAGACTCTTGAAGAATTGTATGATTGACTCTGAGGCTTCAACTAACATTATGCCTTTGGAGATTATGAAAGAATTAGGTTCGACAGTTACAAAGGCATATGGGAAATGCTTCGCCATGGATACAAGAGAGGTCCCTATCATTGGGGTGATTAAAAATATTGGTTTCAAGTTAGCATCTTACCCTCTAAGGGATTATAAAATGAACATTACTGTAGTGGATATCCCTCCTAGGTATGGAATGTTGATATCCAGAAAATGGGATTCTACTGTTGGGGGAAGTATTCAAATGGATTCATCCTATGCCATGATCCCTATGGATGGGAAGGAGTTCAGACTTCATAGGGAGAAGAAGTGTCCCTCAGTTTTAGATGGTTTTGAAGATTAAAATGATCAAGTTTATTTTCTAGACATTGATATGGACAATATCAGAGTAGAGGAAAATGATGCTAACCAGACAGAACATAAGACAATGATTGAAGAAGTTAGAAATGCTTTTGAAAGTGATGGATTGTGGTCAATGCAGTTTGATGGAGCCTATTGTAAAGAAGGCTCTCAGGATGGAATTGTGTTTGTTTCTCCTTCTAAGAAGACATACAGGTCATCATTCAAACTTGGTTTTAAATGTACTAATAATGTTGTTGAATATGAGTCAATTCTCCTAAGATTGAAGCTAGCTATCAAGATCCAAATATGCCTCCAAAAATGTAAGGCTCAAATAATACACAAATGTTGTTTGGGACACAATTGAGGCCTTTGATGCCTTTTCAATTGATTGGATAGAAAGAAATAGAAATGTAATGGTTGATTTTCTGGCCAATATAGCTATTAAGTCAGAGGAAATAACATTGGCAGGGATTTCAAAGGTGCAGGTATTAACTATTAGAACACTAGCAATCTATTGAGAGGGGGGTGAATCAGTAGATCAATAAAACTTAAAACTTCAAGCCTCTAGAATGCGGATCAAATTAACTTTTAGGGCATTAACATCAACAACAAGAAAGCATGCACACATGAAAATCATATATACATGGAAACCCAATATGGGAAAAACCACGGTGAGAAAATGTTTCTAGGATCTACCATCCTAATCTAGCCTCACAAATGAAACCATTGATTACAATGTTTAATAGCACCAACTCTAAGGAGTCACCAAACCCCTAATTTAAGAGCACCAACTCTAAAGAGACTACAATCCCCTTATCTAAGCACCAACTCAGTCCACAAGAAGCCCCAACTTCATTGATATGAAGCACCAAGTTCACAAAAACATAGAAATGAAATACATCAAATGTTATAGTATTGACTACAACTCGCTCTAGTCCCATTCTGAGTAATCAGTTCTGATTTGGTATTGATATTTTGATCAACTCAGCTTAAAAATTTGATTTGCATTACACCACTTTACTCTTTGCACTGAATTCCTCCAACGCATAACTTATTCACATTCTATTACAATTGATTTTATATATATTCACTCATTTACATGTTCGCACTCTAGTTTATTTGCATGTCTATACTCCTGCTCATTTGTTTGTACAGAAAATTCACTTTGCATGTGGATTTACGCATGCAACAAATTAGTTTTTCTATTGTTTATCCATCATTACAAAACAACCACAGTCATAGTTCTATATATATCTTTATGCATGCAAAAAATCTGCTTTTATTCATTATTTTCATTGTCATCACCATGCATCCATTGTCAGTCTTTAATAGTTAATTAAACATCCAGTTTATGCACCAAAAATAGCTGTTAATATATCTTCTTTGTTGATCTTTCTTTTCTATTAGTGAATTTATTATTTCACTAGCCTTGGCCTTCAACTCCTTTATCAGTGAGATTAACATTTTTTAAACCTCAACCTTTAGATCCTTTATTAGTGAAATTATCATTTTTCAAACTTTGCTACATCACCTTCTTTATCAGCAAAATTTCTTTTATGAACTCATCCCTTCATGACTTTGTCTTTAGTGCCTTTTCCTTTATCAGTGAAATATATCTTTTTCTAACCTCATCCTTTGTCTCCTCTATCGACGAATCAAGCTTTTTATGAACTTACCCTTCAAGCTCTTCTTTATCAGCAAAAATATCAAACCACAAACTTTGACCTTTGAGCCCTTTGTTGCCCAGTTAGTGAATCAGTGAAATTTTGAACTTGCAAACTTAGTTCGCAAAACAAAAGTTTTGACGATAACTAAGCCCTTGCTCTTCAAGCTTTCTTTTTTAATGTCTCCTTCATTGTCGGTGAATCGACAAATTTTGAAACTGGAGAATTGACACATTTTGAAACTTTTAAACTAAACTTTGGCCAAGACTTAAACATTTTCTATCTTCCAAGTCTTCATAAAAAATACTTCCCTTGTCTCTTCTGTCGGTGAATCGACGAAAAACAAAACTGGCAAACTTGTTAGTTCTCGTACCACACTTTTAGTGTCTTTTTCTTCCCTTCTGCCTTAGAAACTTTTTCTTCTTTACACTTCTCCTTTGCCATAGACACTTTAATAACAACACTTCAAAAAATTCCTTTGACATCAATGACAATATTTCAACAATCTCCCCTTTTGTCATTGATGGCAACACTCACGCATAATTTATCCTTAGTGTTTCTCTATTTCTTCTACATTAACATTTCTCTGGCTCTTCTATATTTGCTCCCCCTTAATCTTACTCTCCCATTTGTCATCAATGGAAAAGGGAGGTAATCAACCTCTTTTCTGATAGTAACCTGCTACTGCTAATACAGGGTCCCCCTATCTATACTACTTCTCCTAACCATGTCATATCAATCTTTGATCATCTAAACTGCCATCTATCTACATGCTCCCTTTGAGAGGTAGTCACTGTCAAAATAGGGATGAAAGATATGCCTGGAGTTGTTCTTCCTAGATAGATGTTACAGCTGCACTTCTACTTGAGAAAAGAAGGAGCAATAA
The DNA here is from genome assembly GCA_027924645.1 of Cunninghamia lanceolata. Taxonomy (NCBI): domain Eukaryota; kingdom Viridiplantae; phylum Streptophyta; class Pinopsida; order Cupressales; family Cupressaceae; genus Cunninghamia; species Cunninghamia lanceolata. The sequence continues at coordinate 9,146,486 of BSBN01001373.1, forward strand.
CTCCTAACTTCCGCTTGAGATATTCAAAAGTATCCTTGGGAAGTGGCTTTGTGAAAATGTCTGTACTATGATCTTGTGTGGTGACATACTCTAAATTTACTTCTTGATCTGCAACCTTTTCCTTCAAGAAGTGGTATTTAATTGCATGTTGACATAAGACCTTTAAAAGGGTTTCTCTTTGTTGGCTCTTTTGGTTAATTTAACGAATGTTAGTGGGAAAGCATATATAAGCTGTGTGTTTTTTAATTTATTATGAACCTAGGTAGAGATAGCTAACTTGAAGCATTGGAGTAAAGAGCATTCAAAGCATTCATTGTGATTCTAGAGTAGATTTTGTATAGTCATTGTGTGTTGTTGCAAGTTTTTGAAGTTATCATCTATCTCTCCTTATGCTCATTGAAGAGCATCCATCCTCCTAAGGGTTTCATCACATAGCTGATACCATTTGTGTTCATCATCATTTGATTTCATCTCATTGATTTGTGTTTAGCCTCTGCCCTACAAGGGCACATTATCTTTATCAAACAACGGTGTTGGGAATCTTGAATGCTATCTCAAGATTTTACTAAGGCAAGTCCTTAAACACCATAACCCCCAAACCCCTTCTCTTGTTGTGTGCAGGTTACAAGTGTGAGTCCAAAAAAGTGAAGACACATGAAGACTGAGCAAGGAAAAGGGTTTCAGGATCTAACAACATTTTAGGAATATTCCTCTATGGTAGACTTGGGCACTTTTGAAATTGTCCTTCTACTTGAACTAACTTCAAATTTGATATCAGGGCAGTCTCTACATCATTTAACCAGTTTACAGTTTCTGGAAATTCCACCTTTCAGGACTTGGGCACTTTGAAATAGTCCTTCGACATTCTAGCTTCTGGGACATAGTTTTTGACATCTTCTTGATTCTCCTTGTGTAATTGGTTTCTAAATATCTATTGTACATCTTCTATTATAATCATATCTTTACAAATCTAGGGTTTAGTACATTGATTGACCTAGGGTTTGATAAAAGGATTGATTAAATCAGATCTTTCCATAACACTCATGAGTACAAGATCTATAGCTAAGTCCACCTCCATTTGGTAGTGATTTGGCTCAGTCTTTTCCTTGAATGTTATTGTGGAAGAGGGTTTGATCTAGTGTGTATACTTGTCTTTTTCATTCTCTTTTTCATACATAACATTTTGGTAAACCCATAGCTTTGAACATTTGCATCTTGCTAAGTGTTGAAATCAAATCTTGCATTGACTTCATTGCATGTTCATTATTTCATATCAATGGTTTGAAAGTTCATAGTTTTGTAATTGCACATTGTGTATTTCAACAAGCATAACTATCTTAATATTCATAATCTTATTGATCATACTCTTGGTTAGTGCATTGATTGTTATAAGACTTTGCATGAGTTACATAACTCACTTCCCTAACACTAACACCTGGGTAAGAAGAAGTTGTAGACTAATGGGTTCTAGTGCTTTCAATAGCAACGATATACAAACATCGGAAAACCCATTACACAATTACTTTACGAAAGGTGAATCAACATCTTTGCAAGATATCATAAACACCAACATGATAGAAGAACAACATTTCATGATGTTGAAGATGTGATTGACATAGTTACACATGTACCTGATGAGCAACTCAAGAAACTAGACAAACAACTAGTTGATTTTCAATAAATTGTAGGAGGTGATCATCTAGCTTAAGAAGTGATACCTATTGTTGATGGTATAAGAGGATTGCTACAAGAAGGAAAAGAGGATGTTGATGTGTTCCATGGATTAGCCCACATAGTGGATCATAACATTATGCCAGTGGCTAGCCATGTGAATATCATAGAAAATGTGTCACCACTGAAGTATATAAACTCACAAGTTTAGGTACCTATACTGACTACTAGAATATCCAATTTTACATCATCAATTCTCACCACCAATCCACAAGCTTTTAGTAATGCTACAACTACCATGGAAACATCTACTAGAAACAATTACAAAGTTGTTGCATTTAATTATCAAAACTCAACACCTCCTATATCCATACCCATGAATAATTATTCTCAACCATCCATCACCTCCACTTATTACCAACCATCTCCTAATTTCATGACTGCAGCATGAAATGCACTTGTCCCAACTCTGTAAACCACTTCATCCAATGATGCTCTCCTAAACTAGCTTTTGCAGAGTATGTCATCCTTGCAGAAAAAACTAACAAATTTGACTAATGCATCCTCTCAAACTACCTTACCAACATATCATGCTCGCAGTCCTTTATCTTATACAATCCTAAGAGCTCAAATGCTTGACAAATTTGAGACTCCTCGCTTTGAAAAGTACAGTGGTAGAGGTGATCCTAATACTCATGTGGTAGTATTCACAATATTGTGTAGTGATTTCTTCTTTGACGAGGCATTGTTAGCAAAAATCTTTCCATGATGTCTTAAAGATACTGATTTGGAATGGTTTTGATCTCTACCTCCTAATTCAATACATTCCTTCTCACAACTAGTTGATCAATTCTTGCAACACTTCAAAGCAAACATTGGACCTACTATCTCATTGATTGATTTGGTCCATTGTAAACAAGGTACGAAAGAGAAATTAATGGAATTCATCAGTTGATATCAATCTCTCTTTGTGCAAATACAATATATGATTACAGATGAGGATGTTAAAAAACTATTTGTTATGAATCTACAACTAAACATACATGATAAAATACTTTTGATGAAGTATAGTTCTTTCCAACATTTGTGTACAGCTCTCAGAGATTACCAACTTTCGGCTAGTCAATATGAGAATCATACCTCATCGGCTCCTGTTGGTCAATCTGCCATTGGAACATCTCAAATTTCATTTAAGAAGAATAAAAAAAATTTCATCAAGATCAATAAGCAACATTCAAATGAGTTTCAATCACAAGTGTCTGCCATTACAAAATCTAATCAGACACCATTTCAATTCAGATAGCAACAGAGACAATTCACCCTATTATTGGATTCTCTTCATTCAATAATGACTCAAGTAGTGAACAACAATCTTTTGAAGCTTCCTCCTTCTTGTCCACTTGATAGTAGCAAGATGTAAGGACCTTCATTTGATGTTAATGCCTATTGTCACTATTACCACTCAGCGGGACATGATACCGAAAGATGTATGCATCTTAAACACAAAATTCAAGACCTCATCAATTCTAATGTGATACGGGTTATTGGTGTAAATGATAATGGAAACAAGTTGATAGCACCTCTGAATAAAAACCTACAAATCTTCACTAATCCTTTTCCTAAATATAATGAAAACAACATGGTGGAACAAAATACAATAGAGATTGTAATGAATATCTCGACTATGATGAAATAATTGGCATGATAGAAGTAGATAAGATGGTAAATGAAGATCTACCTCACCCACGAGGAAAAGGTATCTACACTGAGGTTCCTCCTCTATTATCCCTTTATGGATCAAGAGATAACCAAAATGCACAAGATACACAAATGTAATAGCCTACATGTAATCACTTGAAGCAAGAGAAAGTTGTGAAAATGAAAAGCATCCAATTTCATTGTGAAAGGCTCATTCATTAAGCAAAGTGGAATAAGAAAGGAAAAGAGCAAGGTATGAATCATCTATGGAAAAAGATAATGATTCACCTCCCTGCAAGCATCAAAAGATTTCAAACATACAAGGTCTTGAGAAACAAACAACGCATGATCGTTTTGGAAATAAACATCAAACAATTATGAGTTCCTCACACATTTTACCACACTTGATGGAGCACCTCTCTAAGATGCTCACAAGTTTGGCCTCCTCTTAAATAGATATATTTATGTGTTGTTTTGTGTTCCCTCGTATTGTGTTAAATGTTGTTTAAGCCTCCTTAGATGACCCTTGATACTCTCGTAAGGTCAAGGATACAAAGAGACCACCTCTGTTGTGACACTTCTTCTATTTGTTTCTCTATTCTTCTACTCTCCTCTCTCTTATTGTAATTGTTGTGTGTGGTTCCTTAGGGGCATAATATTTTGGGGAATGTCTTGGGGGCATCTTCCCACGTTGTGAACCTAAGTCACTTTTGTCTCCTCTCTCATTTTTCATGTTTTCAATCTTCAGTGTCTCTACTAGACGACGGATGACGATAACAAATAAATACTGATAAGGACCATGTGTCCCTACAACAAGAAAGCAAAAATAGACCCAGTCCATATATGAAGATGGGGTTAATATGTTACTGACGCTTGACTAGTAGAATCACCTCATGTTGTGATGTGATCATGTATCGTATTGTGAAATTTCTTGTAACAAACCTTTGCAATACTCTAATATGCTCCTAAGCACTTTGGAATGTTTTGTATCTCACCTTGTAGCTACACTTAGTTCTGAGATACCTAAAGTATAACCTTCCGAACCCATAATTGTAGCCTTGGTTTATTAAGTGATTTGGTAAATGATTTATATATTAGTTTCATGAGATGATTTAGTTGTTATCTTAGCGTAGATTTTCTAACCAAAGATTATATATTGTTGATCAATGGTTGTTAGAAAATGATATTGATGTGTTTGTTGTGAACAATCAGGGATTGTTAGTACATGTCACTTTAGGGGCATGGGCTTTGTGAAAGCTCTTGTTCCCTCACATGTTTTCACTTTACCTTAAATGTGTTTGATACTGGCAAGTGTGATCAACCACTTTAAGGTGGGGGCATATATTGTGGTAAATGCTTGGATATTTTAGATATTGTTGATAAAGCATGTTTGTGTATGCTTCCTTTTCATTGTAAAGCATCTGCAAATGTAGGTGGGGTTGTGTACTTTGTTTTGCTTTGCATATACCTCATTTTCACTGTAAGGCATCTGCACGATGCATGTAGTGTTGTATGCTTTGTACACATGCTTCCTTTTCACTGTAAGGCATCTGCAGATGCAGGCGGGGTTACATTTTGGAAAGCCCTTCTATGGAAGGTGGGATTGTGTCTTCCCTTGAGTGGTTGCACATCCTTTTGAAAGCTCTCTATGAAGCTGAGGTTGGATCTTGAGTTAGTCACCCTTAAGCACGTCTTTGGTGGTTGTGGTAGCGTAGCTCAATCGTTAGGTGTGTTTGGTGCATCTTAGATAGTGGAGCATAGTGATGAGCTCTTCCCTATCGCCCATGTTTGTTGTGTATAAGACGTATAGTGTGTCAATAACATATTGTGTTGTGCTCATGTATTCTGTGTGTTTTTTACATGTCTTCCCTATGTGTTTTATGTGTTTTAGTGGTGGCATGTAGTGATGAGCTCCCCTCATGACGTGTGTCTTGTGTGTTTAGTGGTGGCATGTAGCGATGAGCTCCCCCACGTGATGTGTTTTATGTGCCATTAATGGTGACGCATAGCGATGAGCTCCCCCCATCACCTAGTTAGGGTTATATATAATTGTTTAATCATATCTTCTCTTCATGTATGGCTTGTGTACTACGTGATTGTACTCATGTTTTCTCCGTGTATTGCATGCTTTATTGTCTTCTTTATGTATTTCATGCTTCCTTACTATATTCACTATGTCTTATGTGACTATCAAGTGTTTTATTATGTTTTCCTAGGCTTGGGGGCTAGATGGTCCTATAAACTTAGGGTGTGTCTTCTCTCTAGTGTTTGATGTGCTTCGACCATACTTTAATGCATGCACTAATTGTAAGATCATACACACATTAAAGTGGGGGCTAAATGTTATACAGTAAAAAGTGGACACATGTCTTTTTACCTCCTTGTTTAGCTCCTAGGTCCCCATGATAACATTATACATTCTAAATATTCATCACCATGCAAAATCCTCTGAAACTAATGCAAATTGGGAACAAGGGGCCCTGATGCAGAGCAAAACTAGATAACATACAAAACAGGTGGAAGATCCCTCGAAAAGCCCACAAAATAGCCATTATAGGGTGGATCGGCCAGATAAGGTAGAAGTCACACCAAAATATACATATTCTTGCCTATCGGCAAGACTATACACCATCGGTCAAACGAAAGAGTCCTTCACCGATACATATCTCTCAGCGATGAGTGGCTTCAATTATGTGCCTATTGGCATGATACTATTCTATCGGCGATTTCCTTGAATCTTCTACCGACGCTATCGGTCACACCGATGAGCGTCTAACTCCTGCTTCTCCATCGGCAACACTCCATAATAATCTCCCCGAACGGTGAGAACATAAACTATCGGTTACCACTCAAAACTTTACACCGATACCTTTGGTCACCCCGACAAACCTTCAGACCACATTCATCGGTGTGACTGACATTGTCGGCAAGACCTTAATCTTTTCTCCCGATGACTCCCGTTACTCCGATGCATTCACTTGGCATATTCCTTACCATTTCCATTAGTCAACCTTTGTATTATTCAAAATGCATATTCACCAATCACAATCATGATAAACGATAGCAGGATATACACGAAACGTCCACGCATACATAAACATTATACACCTGGCTTGTATCTTCGGTGAAACAATATAGATTTCACGCCGATAACCTCCTCTGCAACAATCTTGCAACTGAACGAACAACACACAGAAAACTACAGAAACTATAGAACAGAAATAAATCTAACTACATGGAGGTCATTCCACTGGTTTCGAAGAAACCCATCAGTGGAATGACTCCAAATCGATGTCCTGTAATTAGACCAAGAACAAAACTACTTTATTCCTTCTAGAGATTTTACATACAAATTGTTTTCTTTTATTTTTCTGTTCGTTCGCCCCTTTCTACACGAATAGAGACCAACTATATAAAGACTCTCAATTGACAGTTACACATGGTGGAAAACGAACCACCACTGCCAATCGGTTACACTTCCAGTTCGGTTACAAGCTTTTAAACTGTTTCTTGACATACATGTCATTATTCGGCCAACTAAGACTCAAAGTGGCCTAAGGCCTTACAATATAACATTTTGGACATAACATAAAATGTATAGGATCCTCAGATTCTTAATGTCTTCGAGGTGCTCCTGCACCATACTCCCAGACTTGAAAAATTTCCATGTCCCATGGAAATGCTCAGTGAAAAGCCTATAATATCTTTTGGCTTTTTCTATGTCTTCAATGCTAACTGGATGCCTCTGCTGCTTCCTCTTCATCCTCAACTGTGCCTTCTATCAATGGCTGCCTCCGAAATGCAACAACTGAAATCCACTCCTTCATGCTACACCAACACATCTGTCCCTCACCTGGGAGTCCTCTCTCGCCTCTCTCCCCAGGACTTTTGGCAACACCAACAGGACCTCCTTCTCAGGCCCTTGAACCATCTCCTATGGCTCCATGACAGACCTTTCATCTGCCCACTGTAGTGAGTGAATCAGCACCTGCAACCGGAAGTCAGCAAAATTCTTTTCTAGCACTCCTTTCAGCTTCTTGCTTCTCTCTTCTTCTTCTTTCTTCTTCTGCCTATTCAGTGACAGAATACCCATAACTTTTTCTACCTATTCAGTGACAGAATCAATACACAAATAGCCCAGTTCTTTCGCTGAGCTCTAATACCAATTTGATGCAGAGCAAAACTAGATAACATACAAAACAGGTGGAAGATCCCTCGAAAAGCCCACAAAATAGCCATTATAGGGTGGATTGGCCAGATAAGGTAGAAGTCACACCGAAATATACATATTCTTGCCTATCGGCAAGACTATACACCATCGGTCAAACGAAAGAGTCCTTCGCCGATACATATCTCTCAGCGATGAGTGGCTTCGATTATGTGCCTATCGGCATGATACTATTCTATCGGCGAGTTCCTTGAATCTTCTGCCGACGCTATCGGTCACACCGATGAGCATCTAACTCTCGCTTCTCCATCGGCAACACTCCATAATGATCTCCCCGAATGGTGAGAACATAAACTATCGGTTACCACTCAAAACTTTACACCGATACCTTTGGTCACCCCGACGAACCTTCAGACCACATTCATCGGTGTGACTAACATTGTCGGCAAGACCTTAATCTTTTCTCCCGATGACTCCCGTTACTCCGATGCATTCACTTTGCATATTCCTTACCATTTCCATTAGTCAACCTTTGTATTATTCAAAATGCATATTCACCAATCACAATCATGATAAACGATAGCAGGATATACATGAAACATCCACGCATACATAAACATTATACACCTGGCTTGTATCTTCGGTGAAACAATATAGATTTCACACCGATAACCTCCTCTGCAACAATCTTGCAACCGAACGGACAACACACAGAAAACTACAGAAACTATAGAACAGAAATAAATCTAACTACATGGAGGTCATTCCACTGGTTTCGAAGAAACCCACCAGTGGAATGACTCCAAATCGATGTCCTGTAATTAGACCAAGAACAAAACTATTTTATTCCTTCCAGAGATTTTACATACAAATTGTTTTCTTTTCTTTTTCTGTTCGTTCGCCCCCTTCTACACGAATAGAGACCAACTATATAAAGACTCTCAATTGACAGTTACACATGGTGGAAAATGAACCACCACTGCCAATCGGTTACACTTCCAGTTCGGTTACAAGGTTTTAAACTATTTCTTGACATACATGTCATTATTCGGCCAACTAAGACTCAAAGTGGCCTAAGGCCTTACAATATAACATTTTGGACATAACATAAAATGTATAGGATCCTCAGATTCTTAATGTCTTCGAGGTGCTCCTGCACCAGGCCCATATTCTATCTTACCCTAGACCAAAAAAGTTCCTTGGGACTTGGGCGCCCAGGCCCAAGTCCTCCCTTAGTCAAGGCAAATTTAATTACATGTTGACATCAGAACTTTAAAAGGGTTTCTTTTTGTCATCTCTTTTGGTTAATTTAATGAATGTTAGTGCGAAAGCATATATAAGTGTGTTTTTGAATTCATTATGAACCTAGATAAAGATAGCTAACTTGAAGCATTGGAGTAAAGAGCATTCAAAGCATTCATTGTGATTCTAGAGCAGATTTTATATTGTCATTATGTGTTGTTGTGGGTTTTTGAAGTTATCATCTATCTCTCCTTATGAGTTGAAGACCATTCATCCTCATAAGGGTTTCATCACATAAGTGATATCATTTGTGTTCATCATCATTTGATTTCAACTCATTGATTTGTGTTTAGCCTCTACCCTGCAAGGGCACACTCTCTTTATCAAACAACGGTGTTGGGAAGCTTGAATGCTATCCCAGGATTTGACTAAGGCAAGTCCCTAAACACCATAACCCCCAAACCCCTTCTCTTCTTGTGTGTAGGTTACAGGAGCGAGATCTAGAAAAGTGAAGACACGGGAAGACTGAGCAAGAAAAAGTGTTTTAGGATCTAACAACATTTCAAGAATATTCCTCTGCGGGAGACTTGGGTGATTTTGAAACTATCCTTTTGCTTGAACTAACTTCAGATCTTATATCAGGGCAATCTCTACAACATTTCTACAGTACAGTTTCTAGAAATTCCACCTTTCAAGACTTGGGCACCTTTGAAATAGCCCTCCGACATTCCAACTTTTAAGACACAGGGTCTGACATCTTCCTAATTCTCCTTGTACAATTGGTTTCTAAATATTTGTTATACATCTTTTGTTATAATCATAGCTTTGCAAATCTAGGGTTTAGTACATTGAAAGGCTTGATTAAATCAGATCTTTCCATAACACTCTTGAGTACAAGATCTGTAGCTAAGTCCACCTCTATTTGGTAGTGATTTGGCTCAGTCTTATCCTTGAATGTTATTGTGGAAGAGGGTCTGATCTAGTGTGCATACTAGTCTTTTTCATTCTCTTTTTCATACATAACATTGTCGATCAACCAGCTTGGGGTGTGGAGTTACATTGTTACATATCTGGGCCTGGCAGCACATAGAGATCACCAAGCTGGTGATAGTGAGGGATCAATTGAGCCATCGGTCATTTGTATATGCATATAGGGGAGTGCTACAATATCATTGACTGGGTGATCTCAGCTATTGGTGGAGAATGATCAATGATATATAGTCAGACATCTAGAGGCCATGGAGAGAGTGTGAGACATGGTTGGAGGATGTGAAGTAGCTAAGGTATGTGATGCAACCATGGTATCTTATGGGGTGCACAAAGCTCATTATAGCTTGGTATATGCTAGATCAGGTAGCTCAACAGTTTGGGTTGCCCTAGGATGTACCACATGAGTAGGTAGTATTTGAGCAAATACATGCAGAGGCACCACAATGGGGGCCACCTCCTGACCCATGAGTAGTGATAGCTGAGTTTGATCGGCTACAGGGTAGGGCATGGGATGCTAGAGCATAGGTGGTAGATGCAGGGATGATGACGCTGTATGATTAATGGTGGGCTCAATAGAGACCAATACAACTAACTGTACCAGTAGGCCATGCAATCACAATGCCAGTGATAGGGGATGATGGAGATGATGATGATGAGGAGGAGGAGATGGATGTGGAGGAGGAGGGAGATGGTGATGGAGGAGTAAGAGGCAAAGGAGATGGTGATGGAGGAGCAGAGGTAGTGAGGCTGTAGGGATTGGTGCAACAACTGCAAGCCTAGGTGCAGTGGTTACAGGGATAGGTGGTACAGTTGTAGGGGCAACTAGCACAGGCACGGGGGGATGGGCAGGTGGCCCACTTATAGGTCCAAGTAGTGTAGTTGCAAATGTAGCTAGCTCAGTCACAGGCACAAGCCCATATCTATATCAGCAGGAGCGTGATTAGGCATGACAAGCATTGGGGTCAAGGATGTTAGACATGTTTAGGAATGTGCAACAGTAGGCCTATGAGGTTGGGAGAGAGGCACAACAATACAAGACACTGTATGAGTGTTTGGTATTGGCGGGGCAAAGAGAGAGCTATTGGAGTCATTCTACGACATCAGGATCGAGGAGGACATGGCAGTCTAAGAGATCAATACAACAACCACCTCCAATACAAACACCAGTAGTAGGCTAGGTGTCAGTTCCTAGTCAGGTAGGGCAGTAGGTGATGGGGCCACCTCCACAGAGAGATGTAGAACTATCTCAATTAGGGGCCTCGGTTCAGAATAGCTTTGCCTAGGGGCTTGCAAACTCCTAATTTTTTTATTGTACATATGTATTTTTGACAGGTCCTTAAGACTTGATGTATCATGATCATTTTTTATGTATATATATGAGATGGGACTATGGATGTGATGGACTATGTTTATGTACAAAGTTTATTGATGTGTATTTATGGATTATGATGGACTAACATGGATGTTATTTATGTTGTATGTGTTTGATAATATGATGTGATTGATGATATGTTTGTGATAAAGGATGATATGGCATAGGATGATGTGATGTGATAACTGATGATGTTTGTGATGTGTAGGATGATGTATTTTAGATGCAGGTGATGATATGATATATGATGTATGATGTATGTGTATGGATGTTTGTATTTATTATGATGATGATTATGATTATGATATGTAGGATGTGTTATGGTTTTCATGTTATGGATATGGATAGATGACATAGTTTTAGGATGTATGATATGATGGTACATATATACGACATGATTTCATGATGCTGGATTTGATGAGTGATATATGATTTATGTATGCGTGTATGGAAATAGATGAGAATGACATGGTTTTTGATATGTATGGATAGTTTATATGGATAATGTGGATAATGTATGAATGATAATGTGATATGAGGAAAATATTTGATTAATGGACTAATGGTAATATGATGGATTAATGGTGTAAATGAACATAAATAGATGAATATATTCTTAGATTAATAAACATATATTATGAATGGATAAAGATGCAAAAGGATAATGAAATGATAAAGGAAATGATGAATATATGCTCATATTAATAAACATATATTATGAATTGTTGGAAATGCAAAAGGATAATGAAATGATAAAGGAAATGATGAATATATGCTCAAATTAATAAACATATAATATGAATGGTTGGAAATGCAAAAGGATAATGAAATGATAAAGGAAATGATGAATATATGCTCATATAAATAAACATATATTATGAATGGTTGGAAATGCAAAAGGATGAATAAAGGAAATGGTGAATATATGCTCAGATTAATAAACATATATTATGAATGGATGGAAATGCAAAAGGATAATGAAATGCTAAGGGAAATGATGAATAAATGCTAAGATTAATAAGCATATATTATGAATGGATAGAAATACAAAAGGATAATGAAATTATAAATGAAATGATGGATATATGCTCAGATTAATAAACATATATTCTGAATGGTTGGAAATGCAAAAGGATAATGAAATCATAAAGAAAATGATGAATATATGCTTAGTTAATGAACATATATTATGAGTGGATGTAAATGCAAAAAGATAATGAAATAATAAATGAAATTATGGATATATGCTTAGATTAATAAACATATATTATAAATACAATGGAGAAGGATTAATGGAAAATGACTAATGCAAAAGGATGGTTAATGAAGAATGGTTAATGAATGGGAATGGGAAGGTCATGAATGCTATGATTTTTTATCATGATACCAAGGTCCTGAAAATGGTCATAGGATGTAGTTTAGGAGGGAAATAGATGGTCAAAATGAATAAGTGGTAGAAGAAAGTTAGTGGGGATGAGGATTGTTCCAATGAAACTTGGAGCAAGAGATGTGATGGGATAACGGTAATAGGGATGTATATATAAGATGGGGGGATAAGGGGGTGATATAATGTATTAGAAATTCTGTCAACAAACATGAGCACTACTGTTGATATAGCATGAGATGTTATCCCAGAACTAGGGTATGAGAAACCAAGGTGACAAGGTATCTTATGTATTGGACTTGACTCCACAAATAATAGGATGATCCCATACATGCCCAAGATAGTACAATCTTGTCTAAATGAACAAGGGGATTCCATAGCATAAGCCCTTAGTACACAAAAGGTATGATGAACCTTAGATGTAAAAGGAAACTAATATATGCTAGAACTGGCCCTACTATTCACAAGATATGAATACTAAAGTGGAGTAATGAGAACCTCCCACAAAAACAACATACAAAAGCAATGACCATGCCCCATTCTATATCTTTCACCACATACCATGATATAGTGAGATCAAGATAGTTTTGGAATAGTCTGAGAATAGGACAAGAGATAAAAAATAATAACCAAAAGATAAACTGACAAAATAAACAACCATTATATCTCTTGCCAGGATGGGTGGGGATTGGTGATTATGTCTATTATAGGAAGGATGCATCCGTAAGGTAGGAATCGATGAATAATTAGGATAAATCAAAGGATGGATGAAAAGATATAGGTCATAAGTTGTGTTTGAAGTGGATCTTATGGTTGATGATTTTGTGTGAAAGCGTGATGCCTTGACAAGATGTGTAGTGAGTATTGTGCTAAGATCAAGTGTAATCAACAAGGTTAGGGAAATAGCGACCATCCAAGTGGGGTTGGATGGGTAGCATCTTATGCACCTTCATACTCGATACTTCCTTCATATCCCAAATTGCCTACATACCCTGTATCCATGGGATCAAGGCATATTAAGATGCGGGTGATGATGATATGTAGTTCTGGTAACTTGATGAAAAGAGTGATAGGGATATGGTGATGTAGATGGATGAGGTGCAATTAGAGGATGGAATTGTCAGATTTCAAATTGTACCATGTATTAAAACCATGGTTAGGATGAATGGGATGGATGGGGTTTTATGTAAAGGGGAGTTGAGGGTAATTGGTGAGGTGACTTAGCGGTGCACAAACGTGATGTTTGTGAAAACCGCAATGGGGACTAGGAGTGGTAAAGGGATGAAGGGAGGTAAGGTAGCCAACTGAGTGACTTGGTGATGCACAGACGTGATGTTTATGCAAAATCACAAAAGGGACCAGGTGATGGAGGGGTTTTGGTAGGATAGAATGTATGAGTGATGGGGGTTCAACATTAATGTGGGTGGAAATTCTTCTTTTATGTTACTCAATTTCTATAAAAAGAGAGAATGGAAGAACATTCCATTTTGTAGAACATTCTATTTTACATATACCCCAATAATGATAATGATAAAAGATTACTTTTGTAGAACATTCCATTTTACATATACCCCAATAAACATCTACATAATGTGTTACAAAGAATGAAAGAAGTGATCATTGCTCCTGTAAAGGAAGTAAAATAAAAATTTGGAGAAAGGAAAGAGATACAAGCACAACAGAAAGAGCAAGGGATCTAAGGAAAATAATTGAATGAATGAATGAATGAGATTGATGCACCTAGCTAGAATAAGTTATAAAATAAAGAAAGCAGAGAACTTTCAAAATCAAGAAGAAAGCCCTATAAATTGGAAGTACAAGTTGATGAAGGAGAAAGAGAGTTGGTAGTGCATAATCTAGATAAATCCAAATAGTATCATTAGTGGTTGGAAGAGAAGTTTATTTTTTCATAGATGGACTCTCATGTTATCATCAAGTAAAAATACAATAAGATGAGATCATCTTAAAACAAACTTTACTACCAAATGGGGGTCATTTATGCACACAATAATGCCTTTTGGTTTGAAGAATTCTCTTGTAGTTTTAGTAGAATAATGGTTTGCCTTTAAAGACTTTATACATTATTTATTGTAAGTTCACTTTGACGATTAGATGGTTTATGGTTTGTTAAAAGATCATGTGCAAGTACTAATACTAGTGTTAAAAACATGTAGAAGCCTAAAATAGCCCTAAATTCAAAGAAGTGTACATCTATGGTACCTCATGGTACCCTAGTAAGGCATATTATATGTAAAGAGGGTATGATGGTAGACCCCCTAAAAGATGTAATAATACTAAACCTCCCCCCACCAAAACGTGCATCAAAAATCAAGACATTCTTGGTGTATATAGGTTATCACCGCAAATTCATTCAAAACTATGTAGCAATTTCTATCCCTATTAAAGAACTCCTAAAGAAGAAAAATACAGAAACTTTGAATGGACAAGTATATGCCAAGAATCATTTGACACTTTTAAAAGTAAGATTACAAATGATTTGATCTTAATATTTCCTAACTAGAACTTCCATGTACATGTAGATGTCTCAAGTACCACAATTAGTGTAGTACTAGCACAACCTTGAGGCAACAAGGACCACCCAATTGCATTTTCAAAGAGAAGTATTAGTGATGGTATACTATTTACATAAATTTGGGCACTACTTCTTTTCCACTCCATTCATCTTCTTTATAGATCATGAACCCCTTAAGTATCTGATGAATAGACCAATACTTCAAGGGAGAATATGTAGATGGCTTATGCTATTTTAGGAGTTTGACTTCAAGATTATGATGAAACTAGGGAAGTCTATTAAGAATTTGTAAAGGGGGAGATTTAGGGCCTATAGATAATGAATTTCCTTGCATAAATCTATTCAAGGTGAATGTAGTACCTTGAGATGTAATTAAATAACTTGTACAATAAAAAAATATAATAGGAAATATGTTGCAACTACTTGATAATAGTAAGCCACTTTGAGGGGGGAAACCCCAAAAAATCTCCAAGAAGACTACAATTTGTCATATGATGATCAAATAAAACTCACTACCTCTTATAAATATTGTACTTATGCCTTTGATATCACCCAGGCTAACTTAGATACCAAAACATAATACCTAGGCCAACCTAATTATCTAAATAAGAATATAATAATAATCATATAACTTAATTAAGAGTTAAGGTAGCCACAAGATGACTACTTATAACCATATAAACACTATAAGATTAAGGGTGTAGCATGGACCCCCTCTTTAGAGAAGAATTTTAATTAATTGTAATCAATTACAGATGTTTCTGTATAAAATCTACATCTTAACATGTGGCATATTCAACTGGCAAATTCTTCCAGTGAATGAGATACTTAGTGATTGTCCCAGTCATCAACTTCTATGTGTGTGTTTGGAGAATTAACTCTAGATCCAAAATAATTCTTCCTTATTCATCTAGCTCTCATAACACTGTCTATGTAGGAATCTATCGACGAATCACTTTCTTTAAAGAAGAAACATGAAAAACTAGATGTATCTTTGTTGTAGGTGGTAAATCAAGCTTGTAGGCTACACTACCAATCTTCTATAGAATTTGGTATGGCCTATAATATTTTGGTGACAAATTATTCCTTTTTTTGTTTCTTATGATACATTTTATTATAAGGTTGTAATCTCAAGATAACCCAATCAACAACTTCAAAACACCTTTCACTATGATGTTGGTCATCCTATTGTTTCATTCTATTTTGTGTTATGGCCAAATTCTCCTTGATTTCTAAAAGTACCTGGTGTTGATGATTCATGTGGTCCTCCATAGCCTAAACTCTTGGTGTCACCTTCAATGATGATGTGATGGATGGAGGATGGTATCCATATAATGCCATAAATGAAGACATTTTTTAAGAAGTGTGGAAGTGTTATACCACCATTCTTTTAGTGGTAGCTAATCCACCCATTGAGACTACTTATCTAAAGTGCGACAACGTAGATACACTTCCAAGCACTTATTGATGACCTAGGTTTGCCCATCTAATTGAGGATGGTATTAAGAGTTGCGATCCAATTGAATCCCCAAACAAGAGAATATTTTTTCCAAAATGTAATAGTAAAGATAGACTCACAATCGATGACAATAACCCTGGGGGTACCATGTAACTTTTGTATATTCTCCATAAATTCTTTTGCCACTGTACTTGCTATAAAGGATGGGTTAATGCAATAAAAAATATATATTTGGTGAGGAAATCCACTATTGTAATGATGACACTCTTACCTTTAGATCTTGGAAGGCTTGTAATGAAATCTATGGACACCTCTTCTCATTACTGGTTGGGACAACTAGGGGTTGTAATATACTAGGTGTCTTAATTATCTCCCCTTTATTTCTTTGAAATATCATAAATTCTACCACAAGTTTTTGAACATCACCTTTAAGTCCTTCCCAAAAGAAATCTTGCTTTATTTGATGATATATCTTCAAGAATCTTGGATGACCCCCAATTAGATAACCAATGAGCTCTTCAAGAATCTTGTGTTTGAGGATGGAATTTTTCATAGGTACAATCTCTCTTAATACCTGTTAGTAAATAATTTTGTCACTAGAAAGATTTCCAGACTCGCCCAATGAGAAGCAACAAAAATGCACTAACGAATGGAGATCGTTGTGAGGTTAATGATTCTCCTCTGCATTTGAGAGGGGTTGCTCCCTTGTATGATTAAATTTAAGGTTTTTAAGTAATCTTAACCAGAAAGTACAAAAAGGAAGGAAAGGGAAAAAGAGAAGAAAAGAGGAGAAATATGCCTACAAACATAAGAAACACGACACAAATTTCCAAGAAAGAGAAAGAATAACACCAAACATGGAAGCACAAAATCTCCCAGATACGATATCAAGTAGAAGAGATGATACAGATTAAAATAACTAATTGAACATAAGAACAATTAGCTACAAAAAAAAATGATGAACATAAAAACAACATTCTTCATTAATATTAACAACAAAACTAGAGCTCAAAGTCTCTAGTATTTCCTCCTACAAAGCTCTCCAATTACACATTTATGTCAAGAGCAAAGGAAAAGAGATTATAAACATGAGAGAAACCAAATAAACATAAGAGTAATTAGCATCCATGAAGAAGTTGTAGACATAAAAATAGCAATTCTTCATATTAAAATAAAACCCCCAAGCTCAAAGTCTTTAGTTTCCCCTTTACCAAGCTCTTCTTTTTCACCCACGGTCCCCCTTTAAAAATAAAACATTCATTTTATATCTTTTCCCTTCCCTATTAACTGCTTCTTGAACACTCTACTTAAATATTATCCACTTCAATGGTCAAACAATCAATAGCAATTTTACACCTCATTCACAATAAAAAGTGTTAAATATTTGTCCTACTTTTATTGGTCAAAATTGACCTTTGACTATTGAAGTGGATGATATTTAAGAACAGCCCTTCTTGAAAAGTTAATTTATTTTTATTTACAAATTCACTTTTGAAGTCACCCTTGGAATTCTCTTCCACGTCAGCTGTACTTGATGTATAAATTAATAGTATTGTCCTGTGCAAATTTGTTCAATAACTTTGCACAAACTTGACTATCAATATTATCTTTACCACCTAGGGGCACATCAAATATCAACCCGGTGCTAATGACTTCATCAATTCATGAAAATATCTCTACATCCAATATTTGAATTGAATTAGGTACCATATCCACATTATCTTATGAAGATATCATTTTTAGGTCTTCAAATCTAGCATTTTCTTCACTAATGATATGATCCCCTTCAACCTGCAAAATTCTTCTTTAGTCTCCAGCACAAAAATTCATTTCTCTAGCACCAGTTCTTCACTTAGTAGAGATCCTTTCTTTATATATATTCCTGCTAAGCAAATTCATTGTCCTCCATATTGATATGCCCACTAAGGATGCTTGAGATGACAATACCCGAGGTAAATGAGTCTCACATGAAGTAGCTTGTATAAGACTCATAATCAAACCAAGTATCATGGACAATCTTTAATAATCCAAATGCTACGAAAAAACTCTCTTTTATAATAATTATGTTTATTGCATCCATTGGAACAAGTGTGATGTGAAGACAAGAATAAATAATCTTATATGCAGCAAATGAATCACCAAATATATTGAACTCTGCAAATGGGTTATTATGATAGCATTGAATAAATTTCCACAATCCCTACATTGTTCTAGTGTACAAGAGGAATTTGCATCTTAAGGGCGGCACCCTGTAGGATTACTCGATCTAATTCAACCCATTACATAAACATGGTCCACATTCTTCAGAAAATGAGGATATGTCTTCAGAAATATTGCAAAGTTTGTATATGCACTAATAAGGATGATAATAGTTGTGTATGTGCGTGGTTAAGTGGCTGATTATCATGATGGAGATCCAGGTTCAAACCTCCCCCCAAAGACACGCTATCTATGAATATCTATGAATTTATAGTATTAATAAGGATAATAATAGTTGTGTATGTGCGTGGTTAAGTGGCTGATTATCATGATGGAGATTCAGGTTCAAACCCCCCCCCAAAGACACACTATCTATGAATATCTATGAATTTATAGTATTAATAAGGATGATAATAGTTGTGTATGTGCATGATTAAGTGGCTGATTATCATGATGGAGATCCAAGTTCAAACCTCCCCCAAAGACACGCTATCTATGAATATCTATGAATTTATAGTATTCTCGTCTAAATAATATCATATACTTGGTTTATAGAATGCCCAGCATCAGTCTATGTATTTACGTTTATGAATCTAGTAAAAGCATAACCTTAATCATGGAAGCTTTTATTTTTATTAAAGTCGCGACCTTCATACTCTATTTTTACCAAACGATTTATATGATTTGTATGCGATTCCACATTTCACATACATGTCTTCCAAAACATTTCCAGCTATAGTATCTAACGAAAATCCTGCTTTAATATTCTCATTTTGGCATGGCCTGACAGAATGCAGGCGATGTTTGTGAGACTTGCATGCGTTACACTTGCCATTTGCATCTGCCTGAAAGTTCTAAACTATTTTCAACATATCAACTTCATACATATCCTGCAACGATTTAATCCATTCATTTTAACATCTGACCATCTATTCAATGAAGCTTTAGGTAACACTGGAATTTTAGATTTTTTACCACTGCACTACGATACAATGCAATCTATAGCTTCAATGCTATCAAATTCCTTATTTATCATTGACTTAAACTCGAGTGCTATACAGGTATCCATCTGAAGTTCATTATTGTAATTGATGCCTCAAACATTAGCCCATGGCAATTCAAATACCACACAGCCATGCAATGTGTGGTGCAGTTCTTTGACAGGTGCCAGTGCTTTATCCTGCCATATTGTAGCATCATTAATTACGTCCCTATGCTTCTCATCATTCATCAAATCCCCTTTAAATGATGCATGCATAACAGCAATCCTCATGGGACGAGTAGAACTAAGTTTTGGCATGTTTGTGATGCACAAAATTGCACGATTACAAAGGAATACCTCATCTTTCCAACTGAAGTTACATTGAGTTGGAAATCCTGAAACTTAATGCTTTTCAAACTGTTTATACATGTTCAACTTAAATGGTGGAGTAGATAAGAATATTGCAATATAGTTACCATTTGATTGAGCAACAAATCTACTTTCAACAGGATGATAGCACATCGATTGGCAAGTATATGCTTCCACATAGGCTTGTTTTGATAAAGGAACTTGGGTCCGAAAATCCCAAACAAGAATAGACTTTTCACTGGAATTTGTCTGGGAAATATCATCAGGAGGATACAAAATTCTTCCCATCATAACTGAAATCAATATCCAAGATTGGGCCAAGACCCCTCAAATACTCAAAAATTACTTTGCTCGCTCTAATGTCCCAAAGCCTTATAGCACTTTTTGATCCACCCAATAAAAATAGGTGAAATTATTGTGGATGAAACTTCAGAACACTTTGTTGGCCTCGTTTTCAACACTTCCAAATTTAAACTTTTTGTGTCAAAATGACAAATTCAACCATGCTTTGAACCCTATCTCCAGTGTCACATTTTTTTTCCTGTGTAATTCATTAAGATAACTCATTTCTCAGCTATCACAATCTGTTTCCCTACATTGAACTTTGCATAACAACATCATTTTGGAGCAGAGATGCTCATTTCACTGAGTTTCTCGGGCACACTTATCCAGTTTGTGGCATTTTATGAAAACAATTAAATATTGAAAATCTATGACAAATGATACAAAAAATGTTTATGGTAGTGTTCGTGACTCCATTTCACCTAATCTGGCAACTTTTCGGGTCAAGAAGTCTTATGGTTTGAGAGATTATAAACTTTCAATTTTTTAGCAGGCGGTTGGCGAAAACAATAAAATTGTGGTTTTTGTAAGGGCTAGAGCAAAATTGTTTGGCACGGAGATTTATAGTGATAATACGGACAGTGTTGCAAAATTTCATGACAATCAGACATTCCAGTTGAAAGTTATGCACTTTTCGCCATTTCTCGCGCCTGCACAGTGTGCAAGTTGCAAATTTGCCTAAGTTAAAAAGATATCACGTCAACTTGCACTTTTTTGGCAAAACCTCGTGTGAACTTTTGAATTCCGCTAAGTTAGCATCAACTTTCAAATTCGGTTAAGTGAGCATCTACTTTCACTTTTGGCAAAGAAGGGGTGTACTTTCAGTTTGCACTAACTTGATACAACACGAGGTTGTAAAAAAAGTTATAACTTGTGAATTGGTGGTTAGAAATTTTAACAAGTCATAATTTTCAAAAGGTATAAATTTTAAAGTTATAAATTTTTACAAGTTGTGAATTGAAGGTTTGTGGAAAGAGCAAGTTAGAAATAGTTACGAAGTGCCTTCAAAAGGCTGATGACTAGGTAGTTATTATAACTACCTAGCAACTCACACCCCACTCTCGTCCTCTTCCGGCCATGAAACTAAGCTTGAAAGCATAAACACAGTGGGGTTCAATGTCAAGAATGTGGCTGTCAAGGATCTTAAGCATGGCTATGTGGCATCTGACTCTAAGAACGATCTTGCCAAAGAAGCTGCAAACTTTACCTCACAGGGGATCATCATGAATCACCCTGGCCAGATTGGCAATGGCTATGCCCCCGTGCTGGACTGCCATACTTCTCACATTGCTGTCAAAGTTTGCTGAAATTCATGGCCAACAGTGGAGGTAGCGATCTCGGAGATACAGCGTGCAACCGGCAGAACCATGGGCTGAGATGAGCAAGCGCTTCAAATATGTTTGGTGTTTACAAGTGATTGAGCTTTCTTGGATGTGGCTTGATCTGCCTTAGACAGTTTATGGGCATATTTGAATTCTACTTCTAACATGCACACTTCCTACCGTCATGGCAATCTGTTAGTGTTTTAAAATGGTTTTTGAGTTCTTCCTTGTAACAAACTCCCTTTTGACCAGACTGATGGTTTAATGGGCTCCTTGTTCAGTTGATGCCAAAATAGGAGTTTTCAAACAGCAAAGCAGATATTTGTCAAATGTTATAGTTGCCAGTTCCTAAATGTACATATATGCAAAATGTGGAAGGTTAGAGAAAGCACGAAACTTGTTTGACACAATGCCTCAAAGAAATGTCGTCTCTTGGAATGCAATAATTGCAGGATATGTACAGAACGGGCTAAGGCCTTGGAAACTTTTAAGCAAATGCAATCAGCAGGTGTAAAGCAAGACTCTGCAACCTTCGTTAACATTCTGCCAGCTTGCGCCAAAACAGGAGCTTTGAAAGAGAGTATGGACGTCCGGCAAAGCATAATGGAAGGATGGTTTTTGTCAAATATTATAGTTTGAAATGCCTCGGTCTACAAACGTGAAACCATAGACTCGACACATGAACCGTTTAATAAAATGCCTCAAAGAAATGCAATTTCGTGGGGTGCAACAGTTGCAGGTTATATGTTGATCTTGTTGGAAAGGCTTTAAAAACTTGAGAGTAAATGCAGCTGGTAAGTGTAAACCAAAATTCCCTAACCTTCGCCAACATCTTCCTTATTTGCAGCCCACGTCGGAGTACGGCGTCCACCAAAAGCATAATGGAATGGGAGTTTTGTTAGCGCACTAGTAGAAATGTCTGTGAAAAATGGAAGATTAGTTACAGGTGTTGCAACAGGAGGAGCATTTGTGATTTTATTGTTTGCTGTATTTATAGATTCTTTCAGCCCTAATATTGTAACATTGAAATTGCCTTGAAAATTCACCTACAAAGAACTCAGTACTGCCACCAAAGCATTCCACCCAACTAGAATAGTAGGTAATGGAGCACACGAACTGTTTGAGGAAATGTCTCAAAGAAATGTGGTCTCATATGCTACTAGCACCAAAATGGGATTTTAGAATAGGGTACGGACATCCTCAAAGCCCAATCAAACTTTTTATCAGATATTATGGATGGAAATGTGATGTTAAACATGTTTGCATAATAAGAAAGCATTGATAAGGCAAGTGAACTGTTTGTGGAATGCCTCAGCGAAATGTGGTCTGATGGAATGCAAAAATGCAGCAGTATTCATTGAAAACGCCTTTAGAAACTTTCAACGCAAATACAATTGGCAGGTGTAAAGCAAAACTTTGCAACCATTGTGAAAGTCTACTTCGCTTGTGCCCACTTGGGATCTCTGGGTCCAGGATATACACAAAACAGTTTTTGATGAAGAGACTTTTGAAACTTTTAAACAAGTGCAAAATGGCATGTGTAAAACTAAGTTCCATAACCTATGTCATTCTCTCACGCTGTGCTGAAGAAGGCTTCATCATATTTTTGGATATACTTTGGTAAATGTGAATGAAGGCAATTTAATAAGAGGATAACTAAAAAAAGTAGTTATTCTAACTATTTAGATAACTAAAGCCTACATGCAAAATGTATTTGTTGAAAATACTTTCCAAACTTTCAAGAAAATGCAAGTGGTTGATGCAAACCATTATTCCATAACCTATACTGGAGCATCCTCTCGGCCTGTGCATATGAGAGATTTCAAAAAAGGTATAGACATCCATCAAAGCATGATGTAATGGAGTTTCTGTCAGATATTGCAATTCGAAATGCTCTGGTATACGTCAATGCAAAATTTGCAAGTATGGACAAGCCGCGTGAACTGTTTGACATCTTGCCTCAAATTGATGCACTATAGTTTTTACATTATATCTGCAAAATGGTTTTTGTTGAAAAGACCAAACAACAGGTGCAGTGTTCTAATAGAAGCATAAACATTGTGCCAAAACTATTTGGCAAGATGCCTCAGAGAAATGAGTTGCTCTTAACTATCATCTACTTCAACAGTCAAAGGACAATTTTGGCCAATAAAAATAGAAAAAATATTTGCCACTTTTGATTGTGAACGAAGTGTAAAATTATTATTGGCTGTTTGACCATTAAAATGGATGATATTTAAATTAGAGTGAGAGAAATGCGGAGTCACGAACTTAGATGATTACAGGATTTTCACAAAATGGGTTTGGATCGCAATAATTACAGGCGTTTGAACATCCACCAAAGTATAATTTGAAGTCAATTTCTATTAGAGTTGTGGTTGCAAATGCCTTGGTAGACTTGCATGCATAATGTGGAGGGCATTTGATCACCTAAAGACCATCGGAGCAACATGAATGATGGTTTCATTTCTGATTCTTCCTTTGCTATTCTTGGAGTCTTTATATGTACTGGGTTAGAATAGCACTGTATCCTTTCAGTATGGATGAAATTCAACATAATGACTACAATATGAATTGTTGTGGAAGGTTTTTGTGCAAAATGGCAACAGGGTCATCATTTGGAGTAAATATCATATGGCAGAAGAAAATGACACCATTATCACAAATGCTTCTTCCTGCACAAAAAGTAACAAGGATAGTCAGACACTATTGGTAGGGGAGAATCATTTTGGCAACCTGTTGTTCAAACTTTTGACATGATCCAAAGGGGCTTCAATCAACTCATATATATATGGATTCTATGATGAGTGAATCAATAAAGACCAAGTGGAGCAATTGCGTGCTTCAATGTTTTATTAATCAGTGGATGACCCAATATCATCTTAGTCAATGTATTTGGACTTGCTACTGGCATCATTACATCAGCTCTGATCCTTGCTCCATGATATACTATCCCCGAGGTACATTCTATTTTTAGATTGCCATGATCAAGAGATCAAGAGAATGTATTATAGAACAAAGTTCGTGATAAGAAGCAAGAAAGGAAATCATATATGCAAAAATGTGTGAATCATTTAATATGCAAGTTTGTCATGTAAGTGAAAAACAAATACACATCAGGGACTTTTCAGCTCTACTTCTCACTGGAGAACAACTAAAAGGGAGAATATCCTTTGAAATTGATAAGAAATTTACAGAGTGAAGAGGACTTATGGGCACATTGCAACAATTAAGTTTTTTTCGTTCTCATGGTATACCTCATAATTATTTGTATTTCAATGGAGCAGATGAAGATGGAGAATATCTTAGCCAAATCCACAACTCAAAAGTTGTATCTTTGAAAACTACTATTTTAAAAAGTAACTTGTTTCACTTATTGTAATTAAAATTCAAAATTAGGTTTCTTTTTGAAAAAGGTAGTTACTAGGTAGTTGTGAGGTAGTTACAAGTTGGTTACTAGGTAGTTACTAGGGAGAAGCCTATAAATACAATGCTATTTCCAATGTAACAGGGGGGAGAGGTCTCTCTAGAGAGAACTTTTGCAGGGGGAACTTATGAATAAACTTCTTGGAACATTTTTGGTTCTACACATTGTATAGCCTACTTTTGGAATTGTATAATTTTGAAAAGATAATGAAGAATGCATTTTCAATTTGTATGTTCTTGATGTATTTTTGAGTTATGATTACTAGTTTCTCGTATGTCAAATTGGTGATCTTTCTATGTATTTGTGTGAATTAAAGTTATCCATTAAAGCATGCAATTGGGGTGATAAAGCACAATCATGTCTCGGTATCCTAATTTGAAAGTGTTTAGATAAATTATTTCTTCGTATGTTGAGATTTGCCATCTTTCTTCATCGTTGTTGCATATATGTCATGAGATCCATCATAGAGTTTAGGAAAGTGGTTTCTAGCTTTGTGGTGAAACCCCCTCGTACTTTTCAATAAGATTGTGAAACTCCTGTTGGTTTTCATACGTCTACCATGAGGGTTTCTACATGCCCATGTCTCCTATTATTTTCTTTTTCTTCCTTTTTGTACTTTTAGGATAAAAGTACACAAAATTTTACAAATAACCCTATCATACGAGGGAGCTGCCCCTCTTTAACGCAAAGGAAGATTGTTGTTCTATCGCGATCTCTCCAACTGTTGGGATAATTTAGTCACCGTTCTAAGGGCAACGAGTCATTTTCAAAGGTTATTTCACGGTGACAAATCTGTTTACCAACACACTTACAATTTGTTCCTCACAAAATACTTGTAGTTGAAGTCTCAACATCTGTAAGTCGTGAAGTTTGGTCATAGCCACATGTAAGCAGATGAAGTCCTTTCTTCGACCACTGAAGATCTTTAATTGCTGCATTATGATGGTTTAACACACAAGCTTTCTTCTGGCCCTCTTCATTCCAAACATTCCAAATGCAGGAAATATGATCCATTCCTCATGAAGCAAGAAGATGTCTTTGTTGCTGACCGCAACTGGTCCAATCAGTTCGGTCACTCCTATTAAGTTTGAGCATTTGCAGACCAGAGAAATTCTTGGGCAGACTCCAAATTCCATTCTCCTTAAAACTATAATCAATTAAGCTTAAATTTTTAAGATTCAATGTATTAATAGCCAAATTGGGCACCTTACATGCCTCTAGAAATCTTAGCTCAACAAATCATTTCTTGTATTGCTTTCTCACAATTGTGTCGCTTCCCATAGCAAATACTCGAAGAGAGCTACTCATAGTGTCTAATGCTTCTACAGATACATGGAACGGATCATAGTTGTCTTTTAGCCAAACTTTTTTTGTTTGATGCAGGTCCTATAACTATTGCATGCCATGAAAAATCTTGTGTGCCATATTTATGCTTTCAAAATTTGCGTACCTATCCACCAATGCTTTTTCTAACTATAATATCTGACAAAAACTATTTTAAAGTTCATATTTGTCACAGGAAGAGGACACTACTAAAGTAGGTGGAATTTGGCTATTCAGCTGCCAATAAAGTTGTTTGACCACAAAATATTTTAAGAATGCTTTAAAAATTAACTGGTGTATCCAAAAATATAGGTCCAAGACCTTTTCCACATAGAGCTAGGAGATTGAATGACAATGACATTTTGTGATTGTGAGAAAAAGAGGAAATACATTAAACACATGGCACAATTAGGAAAAAGTTTAAAATTCTTCATGTTTAAAAATTTGGACAACAATACCACAGAGAGTCTCCCTTCCAACAAAACTTATCCAAATTATTAGGATCAATTTGCAACTCTTGAATGAGATTTCTTATAGAAATATCATTCAGTCAATCTGTTTAGGCTTCTTCAATTGAATCTGCTTGTAATATTGAAATGGAGCACAATAATGCCTCATCCTTGTCATCCTTGCTAGATAATGCATCAACCACTATATTCTCCTTTCATTTCCTATAGATGATCTCAAAGTCATACCCCAATATCTTAGTGACCCATTTTTGTTGCTCTTGATAACCATTACTAAAAACAATATTTTAGGCTATCATGACCTGTCTTAACTTTGAAGTGTCTACCCATTAGATATGGCCTCCACTATTTCACTGCATGAAGAATAGGTATCATTTATTTCTCATAAATGGATTTTAGTTGATTCTTACCCTTCTATTGATGACTTTAAAAAGTAATGGACCTACATTCTTGCATGAGAACTACCCCTATACCATTTTTTAAAGAATCATGCTCAATAAAATCCTTGGTGAAATTTGGAGTGGTACACATAGACTCCTCCAATCTCTCAAATGTTGTATTAGCTAACTCATTCCATTAAAAAGCACCCTTCTTCAACAAAGTTGTAAGGGGTGCTACTATATGGCCATAGTTCTTCACAAATATTCTATAATATCTAGTGAGTCCTAGGAAACCCCTCAAGATCTTGACGCTCTTAGGAATAAGCCACTCTATCATAGCCTTAATTTTGTTAGAATCAACTTGTACTCCTACATGTGACACTATGTGACACAAGTAATCCACCTCTTTAAGGCCAAAAGCACACTTGGAAGGTTTAGCATAAAGCTAGTGATGTTTGATAACTTGTAATGCTTGATCTACAAGATGAAAATGTTCTTCCCATGTCTTTCTATAAATCAATGTATCAACAAAGAGCACTAATACAAAATTCCTCAAAAATAGCTTAAAGATGACATTCATCAAACTTTGAAATGTAGAGGGAGCATTAGTAACACCAAATGGCATCACAAGAAACTCATAATGACCCTCATGAGTACCTAAATGTTGTCTTGGGAATATCTTCTTCCTTAATTTAAATTTGGTGATAACGTGATCTAAGATCAAGTTTTGTAAAAATCATAGCTCTAATTTATCTAGTAAATCATCAATGACTGGAATAAGAAACTTATCTTTGATGGTGTACTTGTTGAGCTCTCTATCTAGTCTAGACATATGCACCAAGTGTCATCCTTCTTACACACCATCACCATGGGAGAGGACTAGGCACTTTGGCTATGCTTCATAATACCTACCTCTAGCATCTCTTGAACCTTCTTCTCAATCTCACTTTTTTGTATAAATGGGCACCTGTAAGCTTGATGTTGGCTCCCTAATACTATTTGAATGGCATGATCATGATCCCTTTTAGGAGGCAATCCTTAAGGCATATCTCTAAAAATCACTGAGTGATGATCAACAATTGCTTGCAAATCTAGTTGGATAGGAACATTTGGCTAATAGGATACTAATGGAAACAATTGGGCCACAAATCCATCAACCCCTTTTTAAAGCATCTTTTTCATTTGATTAGAGCTTACCATTTGTAGGGACTTTGCATGAAACCCTCTTAGTTCAACTATCTTTCCTTCTAAGCAAAGTCTCATGAATAGTTGTTATAAGTTCATTCTCAATTGTCCCCAATGTAGTGAGTCACTCTACTCCTAACACAATATCTATTGCACCCATGGGAATATAAAACATTGCACACTCAAATCAATATTCCCCCATTGTCAATTTAATGTTATGGCATTTTGTTGAACAATTGGCAGTACCCCCATCTACAATTTGGAACTAAAATTATGGATTAAGATATATAAAATAATTCAATCTAGTAGCTAACTTCTTGTTGATGAAGTTGTGAGTGCTTCATGAGTTTATCAACACTGTTACTCTTTCTTCCTTCAAAAAACCCACTACCTTTAGAGTTTGTGGGGTGCTAACTCTAGCAAGTTCATGACAAGAAATGATTGGTTGAGTATCTCTTGATTCCTCATCTAACTCATTGTCACACTCCAATATTGGTTTATCGTCCTCTTCTTCCTCACTTGGCCCTTTAATATCAATTTATTTTCAATGCATTTATGTTCTTGCTCAAAACATAACCCTTTTTCCCTCTTCTCTTCAATTTGATGTGGTGTCAACCTAGTAGGCTAAGTGACTACATAGGAGTGTTTCTATCTCTTATGTTTACAAAACCTTGCTTTTTATTAGCCATAACATTTTTCCTACTTGCCTTACCATAAGCATTACTTGGGACATAGAATTTAGACATAACATGTGTACCTTATATTTGATGTGATCCTTTAAGATTTCGAGGAATAATTCCATCAATTTTTCTATTTCCACATTTTCCACTCTTAAAGATAGTTTGGAATCGATGAACATAATCCTTGACCCTACTTGTATTCTTTAATTTGGTAATCTAGAGATAAAGTAGATATCCATATGAGTGTCACCATAATTTGTAGTGAGTTCCTCTTAGAAAATAGACCAAGTGACAACACATCCTTTCTTTTTATTTTCTTCACATAGCCAATGATACCAAATGAATTGGTCAAGTTCCAAGTATAAGGAATCCATTACCACCTTTTTTTGACAAGGAACATGGTGAATGTCAAATAATTGCTCCATTTGATAGAGTCAATTGGTAGGATCTTTTCCATCAAACTTTTGCATATCCAACTTTGGTGTGAAGTTCTTAGCGATAGAATTATTTAGGTGATGACCCATCTTCATTTTTTATTCAAACACAAAAGCACTCTTCTGCTTAGGATACTCCTCTTCCTCCCAAGCCT
The DNA here is from genome assembly GCA_027924645.1 of Cunninghamia lanceolata. Classification (NCBI taxonomy): domain Eukaryota; kingdom Viridiplantae; phylum Streptophyta; class Pinopsida; order Cupressales; family Cupressaceae; genus Cunninghamia; species Cunninghamia lanceolata. Next base: position 9,176,268 of record BSBN01001373.1, read on the forward strand.
TGTTGTGTGACTCCATATGTTTGAAACATCTATAACCTTAGCCATAGACCATTTTCTCCATCATCATCTTGAGATCTTCTATCTTCCCATCCATTTTCAATGACAAGATTTCATCCTTTAGCTTGTTGGTTTCTTCCCTTATTTCTTTCCTTATAGATTCATTATCTATTGGCCCAATCTCCTCACTTCCCACATCATCACTTCCTAGAGATTTCTAGATGTGACCAAAAAGATGCCTCTTTTGTAGGCCATGCCATGATGGAAAAAATACTTTTGCAATAAATCACACAAAAAAAATCCAAATTGTCTAAAAATTTTACTATAACTTACTTGGGCCTTGATCTCTCCTTTCAAAAAAATCTCCAATAAATTCTCTAATTTGTAGCCTTGAGAGTGAATTTGGTGGAAACCCTAATTTCACAATAACTTCCTCAAATCTACTCCAAATGACCTGAAATATGGTTTGTAGAAAATTCAAAGTGTCCATGAAAAATTGTTTATAAATAAAGAAAAAAATTACCAATATGATAGAGATATGTGCTTCCCAATTTGACCTCTTGAGCTAAAAAATTGCCTTGATTCTTGTCCTTCGAGTACCAAGATCATGCTTTATACCACTTGTAATGAAATAAATTGCATAATAGAATAATATAATAGGAAATATGCTACAAATACTTGATAATAGTAAGCCACTCGAGGGGGAAAACCTCCAAAAGTCTCCAATAAGAACACAATTCACCATATGATGATCAAATAACACTCACTACCTCCTCTATATATATATATATATATATATATATATATATATATATATATATATATATATATATATATATATATATATATATATATATATACCTTGGATATCACCTAGAATAACTTAGATACCAAAATATAACACCTATGGTGACCTAGTCATGTAAATAATAATATAATAATGATCATATAACTTAATTAAGAGTTAAGGTAGCCACAAGACAACTACTCATAACCTTATACACACTATAAGATTAAGGGTGTAGCACAAGATCTCATAGATGTGATGCAATTACTGTCAAATGGAGAATTCCCTAAAGGAAGCTTAAAGGAGAAGATGAATAGAATTATATAGATGTAATTACCATATACCCTAATTGAAGGAGAGTTACACATTATAGGGAAAGATGAATTAATTATAAGGATTGTGTTAGAACATGAAAGAGATGACATATTAAGAGAAGCACGTGAAGGAATTTTAGGAGGTCACAATTCAAGAGAGGGAACAAGAAAGGTGTTAGTAGTAGGCCTATGGTGGCCAACCTTGTTTAAAGATGTCAATAGGCATGCATAGATATGTGATAAGAGTTAAGGTAGCCACAAGCTAACTACTAGTAACCTTATCAACTATATGATTAAGGGCATAGCACAAGAGATCCTAGATGTGATGCAGTGACTATCAAATGGAGAATTCCTTGGAGGAATCTCAAAGGAGGTGAGGAATAGAATTATACAGAGGTCATTACATTATACCCTAATTTAAGGAGATGTACACATTATAGGGAAAGATGAAGTAATTAGAAGGATTGTGTTAGAACATGAAAGATATGACATATTAAGATTATAAGCACATGAAGGAATTTTAGGAGGTCACAATTCAAGAGAGAGAACAACAAGAAAGGTGTTATTAGCAAGCCTATGGTGGCCAACCTTGTTTAAAGATGCCAATGGGTATGCATAGAGATGCGATGCATGTTAGAGGATAGGAAGGCCTACTAAAAGGGATGAGATGCCCTTAGGGATAGTTTTGGCACAAGTTTCATTTGGCAAATGGGCAATAGATTTTATTTGACCCATTGAACCTCCAACTCGTAAGTCTCATGCCATATTTATCATAACTAGTATTGAATATCTTACCAAATGGGTAGACGCTGAGGTGACAAATGATTTTATAGCAAAAAGTGCCACCAAATTCACTAATAAAAATATTATGACAGTTTGGTTGTCCAATCAATATCATTGGTGACTAGGGTAAACATTTTGTTAATAAAAAAATTTTGTGGTTATTGGAGAATTTCATGATAACTCATAACAAAAGAAACCCTTATCACCCTCAAGCTAATTTGGCTAGTGAGGCATTTAATAAGATATTGGGCACTACATTAAAAAATATGCAACAAGAATGCAATAGACTATGATGTCAAGGTACCAACTATTTTATGGGCTTATAGGACCACATATAAAAGATTAACATTTACTATTTCCATTTTCAACTAGTGTATGAACTTGAAGCAACCCTGCCTGTATAGTATATGGTACCTAACCTAAGGTTAGCAAGTAAACTAAAATTGGGTGAAGAAGAGTCAATCATGAAGAGATTGTTGGAACCAAAAAATTGGATGAAAAGAGATTGTTGGAAGTGTATATAATCAAATGTTGGAAAAGAGATGCTAGAAGGCCTAACGTGACAAGAATGGCAGGAACAAAGAATTTTAAATTGGTGATATTGTCTTGTTGTATGATAATATATTCAAGAAACCTAGAAAATTAAAAATCTAGTGGTTGTATCCATATAGAATTGCAAAAATAACACAATTAGAAGGTGTTAAGCTAAAAGATTTACAAGATGACATGTTGAATGGGTATGTAAATGGAGTAAGAATAAAACATTATTATGTGAGTGACTATCAATAGATGGATTCAACCTACATGGAGTTGGGTACAAGTCGAAGTAACTTCTAAATTATGTACATTATTATATATTACTATATAATAATATACAAAGTACAATTTTGTAATATGATGGGTTCCAACACATAAAATTAGGATCATAGGCCAATGGTAAAAATGGAGGTAAAAGAGGTTTTTGAATCATTAAACTCATTTTTTTTCGTTGAAATCCTATATAGGCTTGTACAACAAGAAAGATGAGCTATGAAAAAACTCTAAGTGTGAAGTCATGTAATGAGTTGAGCTAGGTGCCTACAAAAAGTGAAACATAACTGAGAATTGTGGTGAAGAGTGATAGAGTACAGCATTTCATGAACAAAAACCATGTTAGGATAAGCATAAATATGTTAGAATAAATTGGAGAGCTATGAGTTGAAAGCTAGGATTTTGAAGAAAAATGAAGGTAGAGATAAACTGAATAGATGAAGATTTGAGTTGTGTAAAGTGTTCAAAACCAAAGTGTATAAAAGGACCAAATTTTTTAGTCGTGCCATAAGCTAGGAGATAGAAATTTAAAAAGAGGGTTGAGAAAGTTGGTGTTGACAAGCTAGGGTTGTGTTGATGTCAAGTGACACAAAAGCATTGAAAGGGTGAAAATGGTCACACCTACATTAATAGATGTAAGGATAATCCTAGGCAAAAATACAAGAAATACCCATACAAGGCCATGGAAGTGGATGTTGATGGACATTTTCAAATGTACTAGCAAATGTGCTCTATGTGGAGGATGTTTGAAAGTATATTCCCTCAATCTTAATAGAGATAAATTATGAAAATTTTAAAGAAGTGAGATTATCACTAAGAAGGGTGAATACTAGCACAAGATTGTGTGAGTATCTTCCCCATTGTACTAAAGGGCTAGGGAGATGAAATTGGACACTAAAGAGGATTTTCCCAACTTCTAGAAGGATCCTACATGGGTAAGAATCATAACGAGCCACATCCACTTAGATTTCATTTACCTTGACCAATCCTACCAAATAATGAAGAAAGCTATCTAGGTGGTCACTAGACTATGTGATGAAGGAGAGATCCTAATGAAAAATGAAGTAAAATACTAGTAGGTCATGGAATTAACTGGTGCAACCTCAAATGGGTAGAATCTAGTGGTACAAGATATCACAAATCTTCATGTGTGGTAAGCCACCATGGGTATCACCTACAAAATATACTATACAAATAAGGAGAGCTTGAATACCAACACCGGGTCATTCTTACAACATGTGAGATGGTTCTCAATGGAAAGGAGTTTGATCTTTGTAAAGTGTTGAGGGATCAACTTCTAGAAAAATTGAAATGCACAAAGAGGATGCAATACATGTTTAAGTATGGTTCTCTCATCATATGTCTTGTAGTTTATTTTATGTAGAGATTGCCAACAATTGGGAGATATTCATGGTCCAAAGAGAGAAATATCACAACCCAAATAAATGCATGAATTAGGAGTTTTCAACAATCAAGCAAGTATAAGGAGGTGCACTAGGGTTTCTTTAAGAACTTCTAGATAGAGATGTAGGATAAGGATTGCCTATCATATGAGATAATGCAAAAGTATGAAAATGAAATCACATTCATAGTAGACATTGAACTGTTCTACATGAAGGTAGTAGAGCCAAGGACATCGTGAATATTATGACTTCCTTACGAAGTAAGAAATGAGTTTATTGAAGCAAATGTAAAGGCATTGTTGGCACTACCAAAGGAACCCAATGCAGAGAGATTTAGGACATACCAAGAATTTATGAAAAGAAAACAAGTAGGACTCAAAGAGCACCTTGAGAAGAATAAGGATAAATTACATTAGAAGTGTGGTATCAAAAAGGATCTACAACCCCCTATAGTAATAGCAATTTCAAATTCATCACCAGTGGTACAACAAAAAGGGAAGGAAGTGCGACACTCTGAAAGAATAAAGAATAGATCTCAAGTTTTAAAATAAGGGATTCTAAAACACACTAGACCCTTGGAGAAGTCAAACAAGAAAATAAATCACTTCAATATGGTGCCAGGAGAAAATTTCCCACCACACCACTAAAAAAGAAGAAACAAGGAGAAGTAAGGGAAGACTTACCAACTAAGGCAATAGAGACCCTCTTATAGGTGAGTGCAAATAAGAAGAAAGTAGGTGTGGGCCCATCTAAACCAAGGCCAAAACGAAAAGATAAAATGAATTTTGTGCAAATAGTGGAAGAAGAGGAAGAGGAGGAAGAAATAAAATCTAAAACCACCACAAATATTCAAAAGGGCTCAATTGGAAAAAATAAACATGATAGAGAAAAACCCTAAAAAGAAAAAAATAGAAGTCCCTAAGAAGAAAGCACAAGAAAAAGAATAGATACTTGATGTGTAGGGACTATATAAATCATTTTTACACTAGGTAAACTATTGGAGGTAGCATAGATGCACATAACAACTTCTATAGAAAATAAGGGAATTATTCTCCAAGCAATGTTAGAGTATATGCTATTGGTAGTCCATATATAATGTTGGATATCACCAAGGGATTTCTTGAAGAATTGTTGGAGATAATTAGAGAAAAATGTGAGTAGGTAGTAGAACTTGAAGAAAGTGTCAAGAAGGATGTCTTACAAGAGATAGCTCAAGATTTCTCTCTAAATAGCAGAGAAAAATTGGCACAACTCCAAAATATAGAGTTAAGATCCAAATAGAGAGTGGATATTGTCCTATCACAAGATGAAGAAGCCAAGAAGAGAGTATAAAATAAAACATTAGAGGCCACAAAGAAGGCCTATAAGACCTTGTTAATAGAAAAAGATACGAAAGAGAAATAAAGTCAAACAGAGCAGCTAGACTATGGTACAAAAGGCATTAATGTGGAGGATTTGGTTAAGAGTTTAAATGATGACATTGCACAAGGAGAAAAAGATATAAATATAGGTTAGACAAAGGTAGGTCATGACCTAGCGGTAGAGAAGAAGAAGCAATAGAGGAACAAGATGTAGAAAAAGAAAAAAACAAATCTCACAAGACATGCCAAATTTAAAACATATATCATTTCAAAATTTAAAACATATATGTCACTTTCTAGTGATTCAAGCTAACAAATTTGATCAGTATTGACCATTTACTTTATAAAAGTGAAACACAACTTAGAACTTTTACCCAATGACCTTGCTTGTCAGAAGCCACCTCCATCATATTGAAGTCACCATTAAAAACTCCCTCAATTTTGAGAAATTCATTAGCAATCCACCAACAAATAAGATTCATTTCTATCACATCATTTGATGCATAGTTATTAGCAATGCCAAAGGCTTTGTTATATATGTTAAAGAGGACCCACAAAGCATTATTGGATGGGCTGCAACCATGTGTAACATAGTGAGGTTTTCATTTGACATCCACTAATATTACCATGCGTCCTCATCCTTGCTTATGATTAATCTTGAAACAAATGCTTGGTAGCTAAATGATACGACACACAATTAAGAGAAGAAAACTAACAACTTTGATCTCATATAGATAAAGAATGTCTAGAGAAGAAAAATCCATAAAAATCCTACACAATGAATTTGTGGTTTGGGTCCACCCGATCCTTGACATTCCATGATATTTAGTTCATGAAAAATGAGGATATGTAACATCCTGCACAACCGTCAAATCGTTCAACTATATCACCAAGATATTTCTACAGCATTTAACATTTTTACCCACCTCATGGCACGACTTCCATCTCCTTGTTCTCTGATTTTTTTTTTTGTTTTAAAAGCCTCCTCCACATATGCGTTGACTCACCTTTCTTCATTCCTATCCTCCCATAGATATTTTTTACATTTAATGGTTACCATCCTCCACAAAACATGTTGCCTCTTCCCAGAGACCATGTCCTCTGTGCATCTACCTCGGGAGATATTTCACACTAGCAATAACTCTCTGTCACCTCACCATGCTACAACTTCCGCTGCGTATCAAATTTCCTCCCCTCTACAAGATATTTTGTTGCATTAATTCTTTAGCAACCTTCTCTAAAATCCATCCGGAGCATTGTTACAAGATATATGGACACATTTCCCTGAAGTTCAACTCTTGTAAAAAAAAAAATTGTTTTGCACAAACCAACTCTAATTAAGTGGAGAAAACTCTCCAAATTGCACACATATCATTTTTCAAGAACAAATTCCCCTTCTTCCACCTCTTAAGGAGGGTTGTGAGAGCACCTATCACTCTATGGTGGAGAAGATGTTTGAACAACCAAGTTTGTAGTGGATAAAGCACTCACAAAAGGAATGGAGTTTTAGAATAATAAGGCAAGTTCACTAGAAGAACAAACAAGATTTGGCTGAGCCACCACCACCTACTTAGCTTTATCATTAGTATTAGGTTGAGGGTATGCTACAAGAGTTGAGGCTTTGGTAGTTGCACAATTGTTATTTCTTACATTGTTAGATTGAAAGCCTTGATTGGTCCCATTGCATCTACCTTTGTGGTTGCCAACATTAGTCCAATTGTCATCATTCTTAGCTTGAGGCATTTCACTCACTAATTTAGAGGTTGATTTGGGCTTGTGAGCAACTAAGGGACAATTTTTTATTTTATGCAAAGAATTGACACCTTAAACATGTGTTAGGAAGATTGATATATAAAACATGTTGCACATCTAGTGCATATTGTCCATCTATGTATATTAATAGTTTCCTTAAGACCTTAAGAGAGGTCTATTTCCACTCAAATCTTGCATTGTGGATGGGTCAAATAAAACTTGTCTCTTTTAACACATACCACCCTCTTCAAAGAGGAGGCAATATGATTCAGAAATGGCCTACAAGGCAAAGGTAGACCAATAAATGTAACCCACATAGGAACCTCAAGGGCCTTGTTCTTCAACACAATAAAATCCCTAGTCCAAGGGGACAAAACTAAAAATGAATTATGGATATAGCAAGGGCCATGTCAAAGGATGGCATCTACATGGTTCGCTTCTGCAAAGTGGAAGAGAGAAAACATCTAGTTTAACACTATGGGAGACCCAAGCATTATACACTTGGCTTCTTGCATGCTTTCAAGTAGAATGTCATACAAAATAACTTACAAGATTAAATTGCTCTAACTCCTTGCATGCATTATCAAAATTTGAAGCCATAAGAACAACATCTAGGGGAATTGTAGAGCCCAAACCTCCTGGAATACTTTTGGGACAAAATTTTGATCTTTCTTTGCAAGGGACACCATTAGTTACTTCAATCCTAACCACTTTAGTGTTAATAGCCAAAGGGAAAAGTTAAACACCATGATAAAGAAAACCGAACACCCAAACTTGGGCAAGGAACCCTTAAAACCCCCACAATAAATACAAAAATAAACTTTTTCTAGTACAATAAATTAAAAAATGGTATAACGTCAATGTGCCCTCGGTCTACTAGTGAAGATGAATGGTTTTGAATGAGCCCTCTAGGGATCTAGACTTGTTGAGTGCAAGGCTCCAACACTATAAAGGATGAGGCTGAGATCATGCCCCGGGTGATTTTGGTGGAATAGATAGGTCCCTCGGTCCTTGGCTCTCAACCTAAGAGGTTTTAGCCTAAGACTCGTGCTCTTGTATCCGGTAGCTAAACAATTCCTAGGTTTGATATAGAACTCTCTAACAAAAAAATAAAACGGTATAACTAAGAAAAAACTTAACAAAACTTAACATCAAACCAAACCAACCTCTTTCTCTCTCTCACCCAAAAAATTAGAACAACAAAAACCAACATCAAACCAAACCAACCTCTCTCCACCCAAACCTTCCTAAATGTAAACTACAAATTTATTTTTTATTCGATTTGTTCATTTCGCAAACAACATCCAAACCTTTTTGTAAGCATATAATCCTCACTAAAAGGCTACAATGTTATATTTCCCTTCCCGACTTGAGTTGGCTTGTTGGTGAAAAACTTGTCCTTTTGAAAAAGAGGTCACAAGTTTGAATCCTATGGGGGGTAAGGTATGTACGTCTCATATTGAAGCACAATTAGGTGACAATTAGGTGCCTCCTTCAACACTAGTGGGAGTATGGGCCCAGTGGGAGTATGAGGTGGTCTCATATGCTATAAGTTCCCTATCAATCTGATCAAGTAGTCCCATATAATATAAGCTACCTATCATTAGTGGGACTCCATTTCCATTCCAATCAACTCATAAGAAGGTCGTGAGGCACGTGTCAACACTCCTGCATTTCACGTTAGCAAACTAGTCACGGCTTTTTTTCTCCCTCAAAATTGCAACAGTTAAATTGAGCATTTCCCGCGTAAATTCTTAAAACATACGCTGTACATAAGTTATTAGCTCACGTGGACAAACGAATACGAAAGGAAGGGAAGGCACAAATCCAAAGGACGACGTTTGAAACCTCGACCTAATCAGAACTTAACTCAACTCCGCGTTTCCTATTTCTGTGGGAGAATTTTTTTTTTTCTACGTAGCATATAAAGAGATAAAAAAAAATTCGCCAAGGTGGTGCTTTGCATTATATTGTGATTTAATCGGATTTTGGTGAAGCCAGCCTGGTTCAATTTTCTAGTTTTGGATGCAGTCGTGGCCCATTTTTTCTGAGTTCGTTGGCATATAACCTGCTCAAGTTCTTTTTTTCAGCGTGCAAACTGCTTTTGCGGGTTTGGATCGTGATTCCTGAATTCAAAAGAGAAAATTACATATTTTGCTGTAATAGAAGGATAATGAAGAGAGCAGTGGAGAAGGAACAATCAGAGACTCAGAGATCAATACGGTAAGTTAATTTCTATACCAAGCTGCAGTTGCTCCCAGTGTCCCACTGCAAAATAATTATCTGCGGTCTAATGGAGGGGCTTCCTAAATTATCTCAGGTGTTGCTGAAATTTTGTAGGAGCATTTTAAAATAAGTGGTCCCATGAATTTTGTAGTTGCAGGTAGTTTTAAAACTTTAAGCCTTGAAATTTATAGAAACAGGTGGTCTTACTCTTATGATGTTTTTAGTTTAATGCTAAATGATTTAGCAGAGATTTTTTAGAACCTCCAAATAAAAAAAAAAAAAATATCAAATAAAAAAATTTGGGTCTGAAATATTTCTTAAATTAAATGGAGTGAATCTAAGAATTCCAAGAAAAATCCCTGGAGCATGAATCTTTTCCTCCAAAATAAGAGCAAAAATTTCGTTCAAAAATATTTTCTAAATTAAATGGAGTGAATCTAAAAACTCTAGAAAAATCCCTAGACGATGCTAGGGCTGAGCATCTATTTTTTAGATGGTTCATTTTAAATCCATCGAGGATGTTACGGCATAAATTAGAATCTTTTCCTCCATTATAGGAGCAAAAATTTCGTTCAGAAAAATTTTCTAAATTAAATTAAGTGAATCTAAAAACTTGTAGAAAAATCCCTAGGATGCTAGGGCATAAATTAGAATCTTTTCCTCCATTATAGGAGCAAAATTTTCATTCAGAAAAATTTTCTAAATTAAATTGAGTGAATGTAAAAACTCGTACAAAAATCCCTAGAGGATGCTAGGGCATAAATTAGAATCTTTTCATGAGCAGCTATTTTTTAGGTGGTTGATTTTGAGCCGGTGTATTTGAGGTGGGGCTGAAACTTTACTCCACTAGTTAAGGATTTTTCTACCAGTTTTTAGATTCCTTCCATTTAATAAAATTTTCAACTCCAAAATTTATGGAAGCAGGTGGTCTCATGAGGTTTTTAGTTTAATGGGATTAGCAAAGATTTTTACAACCTACAAATAAAAAAATAAAAAATGATCAAATAAACCCTAAAGGATGCTATGGCATAAATTAAAATTGTTTCTTCCAAAATACGAGCAGCTATTTTTTAGGTGGTTCATTTTGAGCAGTGTATTTGAGGTGGGGCTGAAATTTTCCTCTAACAAAGATTTTTCAATTCCTTCCATTTAATTTAGGAAATATTTTGTAGGGAAAAATTTTATTTGATAATTTTTAATCTTTTTATTTGTGGTTTAGGGTTTAGGGTGGGTCTTAAAAAAGCTTTCTAAATTAATTAATTAAACTAAAAACCTCATCAGACCACCAACTTCTATAAATTTTGAAGCTTAAACTTTAAAGTCCTCTAACTACAAAATTCCTGGGGCAGCTTCTTTTAAAATGCTCCTAAAAAATTTCAACAACAGGGCTGTGATAATTTAGGAATTCCCCTTCTATGGGACTGCTTCCTCAGCCCCACCTCAAATGCATGGACTCAAAATCAAAAAATTGGAAAAGATTCTAATTTATACAATAGCATTTCTTTTGACTTCATGGGAACCCCTCACTTCACAAAAATAGATCCTCTAGCCCTTCCGTTTTTTCAAGCTTGGGCACTCCATGGTTACTGTTTATGTGTGCAGGGTGTGATAGGGAGATTAGTAGTCTTTTGAGAGTTGGTTTAAGTCCAAAAAAATCCTTTTTGGGAGCTAAAACTTCATCGAGTTTAAATCTGCCGTAGTTTTGTGTTTTTAGATCCTTGTGTTTTCTAATCATCTTGGATAACCGGAATGAGATTTCTGACTATTTGTTGTCGTTTGTGCTGCTCTAATGTTAGTTTTAGGTTCGCTGAAGCTGATGAAGAGCTGCTTTTACCCTCAGAGATAGAAGCACAATCATATCTAATTTCAGTGAAAGAGCATTTCAAGGATGACAAAGAAAATTATGCTGAGTTTATTCAAATCATCAATGATTTTACCTCAGAAATGTAAGTAATCATTTCATAACTTTATTTAGAATAATAAATTGAGAAAATTTGAGCTTCCAAAGTTCCAGTTGATAATGTATCTTAAGCTCTTTGCACCGTCATTTTTGGTTAATTTGCAGATGCGATACGATTGGGGTTATTACCAGATTGAAACAGTTGTTTAAGAGCCATAAACTTCTTTTGAGTTTTAATAAGTTCCTTCCAAAAGGCTTTGAAATTTTATTTCCTTCCAAAGAATTTCTACGGAAGGACCAGCAAGTTCAGTATGAGGAAGCCCTGACATATATTAAAAAGGTTAAGGTAATACTGAATGTGCATTAGAACTCGGTTTTTTTGGGGGAATTTGAAAGCTACATTTTATATTCATTTCTATTTTGAAATGTTTTGATTTGTTCTAATTTGTTATAACAGAGACGGTTTCAAAATGAAGAATATATGCACAAGGGATTTCTACAGATACTTAATACGTATATGAAGGGAAGCAAACCCATCAATGATATATATAAAGAGGTATAAATTACAGATATACTATATGAAAAGGTGTATCTTATACGGAAAGGAGCACGTTTATGATTCTGCTTTTTAATTTTCTTAAGCTACAATTCCTTTGCAGAAAATTTAATTTGATCTGTTTATGGCAGGTGAAATTGCTATTTTGTGATCATCAAGATCTTATAGATGAATTCACACGTTTTCTACCAGCCTCCACAAGTTCAGCTCTTGTTCCCCATCTTCAAGATTTTGCAATGCTGTCATCTGAACCCACCCTTGGATTGACTTCTATTAGAGATTCACACAAAGAAGACATGGGCAAGGTCTTTTACGATTTGTGATATATTTGGCTGCTTTCCCATCCCTTGTTAAGATTTGGCTTTTTCTAGTTTTTAAACTTTGCTTATTGTTCAGTTATCTGGTTTTGTAGCAGGGACAAAAATATTTCACTTTAAACAATAACTGCCACCAAAGCTCCCAATTTGCTTTGAAGAAAGATGTTGAAGGAACATTTGTTGCTGTAGTGAATGAGCACTCAAAGAAGGGTGAGAAAGAGAAGGAACTCAAAGAAGGTTGGCAGTTGAAGGAAGAAGATAGGGGTGAAAAAAGGCCTGCACGGAATATGGAGAGTGAATTATATGTTATGGACCAGCATTCTCATGGAAGCAATTTGACACTAAGTTCTGATGATTTATTTGTTAGGCAGAGACAGATGGGTCCAACTGATTACTCTACTGGCAAACATTCTCAGCAAGGCCCTCCTACAGACCACAGTAGTAGTAAGTAATAACTGAATGCTTGTACTTCACCAATTCATTCATTGAAGATATAATTTTTATCTGTCTCTGTTATTTATTTATTTTTAAACTGCAAGACATTATTTTTGCAGGTAAAAGTCCACAGCAATTGGATTTTTTTGAGAAAGTAAAAACAAATATTGGAAACATCGCAAATCAAGAAATAGTGAAAAGCATCAATATGTACAACAAAAAATTAATCAATTCAGAACTATTGCAACGTCTGGTATGTTACACAAACATACTTTCTCTTAGTTTTTTTCATTAATGTAGCTTGTATTGACTGCTTTTAGTTATTGATGAAAAATAATGTTATGCCAATCTGTTTCAAAATTCTATAGGCAGTTTGCACTCTCGGGAAATATCCAGAAATTGTGGATGAATTCAATGAAATCATTTCTCAAAGTACAAATGGGAAAGCTGGTAAGAAATTCAAATGTTTGAGTTCAAGGAAATGAATATTTTACTAAATTACTTTTCAGCATTAAATTCATAAATACTTTTTTTAAAATTTGATAACTATCTTGTTGAACAATCTGATTGTTTGAATATGCTTGATGCAGTACTATTTCATAGCATTATTGTTTATCTTGTTTGCCTCACTTTGGTGTTGCCTTAAGTCAAATTGAGGCTTTAGTCCACTTTGTTTTGTGCTGTTCTAACTACAGTTATCATTTATACCCCTACTGAAATAATTTATGCTGCTCAAGAAAAGCAAGAATAAACTTATTATTTTCAATTTCCTTGGGGTTAAAAATAATTGGTTTTGACTGTTACTTAGGTACTTCCCTTTACTATGTCAAACTGTTACAGGTTTTGACTTAGGAGAGGAAGAATGTACAAAGCATGTTAAGAAGGGGAAGGGAAACGAAAAGGAAAAGGAAAAGAATTTCGATAGAGTGCTGGAGAAAGAAAATGAGAGAACGAAAGAAAAAGACTGTGAAGAAAATGAGAGAAAGAAAGAAAAATACAGTGAAGAAGATAGAGACGGACACAAAGATCAACATCATAAATCAATAGTGCTGGAGAAAGAAAATGAGAGACAGAAAGAAAAAGATAGTGAAGAAGATAGAGACAGACACAAAGATCAATATGACAAATCAAGAGTGCTGGAGAAAGAAAATGAGAGAGAGAAAGAAATAGACAGTGAAGAAGATAGAGACAGACACAAAGATCAACATCACAAATCAAGAGCTATGTTGGATAGCAATTCTCCCCCAGTTTCAAACAATGAGAAAATCACATACAACCCAATATCGGAGATCCATGACCTTTCTCATTTGGAGCAATGTACTCCTAGTTACGGTTTGCTACCACAGAATGTAAGAAACCTTTTCATTTGTGTGATTTGTAGAATATTTTTGAGATATGGTTATAAGTCTTGGGCTTTGGCGATCCTTATTGTAAATGCTATTCCTTTGTGCATCACTTCTCAATCTATCTACTGGCCTGCCTAGATCTTGTTTCCTTTTTAGTTTGTTTCTTAATGTGAGATGTTTGATGTTATTTTTATTTAAAATATGGCTAAAGAATCAACATTAGTTTCATTATATTGCAGTTCATGAAACCCATTGATGGCCACAAAGATCAGCATCACAAATCAAGAGTGCCGAAGAAAGAAAATGAGAGAAAGAAAGAAAAAGACAGTGAAGAAGATACAGACGGACACAAAGATCAAAATCACAAATCAAGAACTATGTTGGATAGCAATGCTTCCCCAATTTCAAACAATGAGAAAATCACATACAAGCCAAAGCCAATATCAGAGATGGACCTTTCTCATAGGGAGCAATGTACTCCTAGTTGCGGTTTGCTACCACAGGATGTAAGAAACCTTTTCATTTGTATGTTTTGTAGAATATTTTTGAGATATGGTTATAAGTCTTGGGCTTTGGCGATCCTTATTGTAAATGCTATTCCTTTGTGCATCACTTCTCAATCTATCTACTGGCCTGCCTAGATATTGTTTCTTTTTTAAGTTTGTTTTTCAATGTGAGATGTTTGATTGTTATTTTTATTTAAAATCTGGCCAAAGAATTAACATTAGTTTCATTATATTGCAGTTCATGAAAACCATTGATGGACACAAAGATCAGCATCACAAATCAAGAGTGCCAGAGAAAGAAAATGAGAGAAAGAAAGAAAAAGACAGTGAAGAAGATACGGATGGACACAAAGATCAACATCACAAATCAAGAACTATGTTGGATAGCAATGCTTCCCCAGTTTCAAACAATGAGAAAATCACATACAAGCCAATATCAGAGATGGACCTTTCTCATAGGGAGCAATGTACTCCTAGTTACCGTTTGCTACCACAGAATGTAGGAAACCTTTTCGTTTGTGTATTTTGTAGAATATTTTGATATACGGTTATAAGTCTTCGGTTGCAGTCTAAGCCACTATATCGCCTTGGAAATCCTCACTTCTTCTCAATCTATCTACTGGACTACCTAGATCTTGTTTCTTTTTAAGTTCATTTCTTAATGTAGAGATGTTTGATTGTTCTTTTTATTTAAAATTTGGCTAAAGAATTAACATTAATTTCATAATATTGCAGCTGGTGAAACCCATTGATGGACACAAAGATCAACATCACAACTCAAGAGTCCTGGCGAAAGAGAATGAGAGAAAAAAAGAAAAGAACAGTGAAGAAGATAGAGACAAAGATCAACATCACACATCAAGAGCTATGTTGGATAATAATGCGACCCCAGGTCCTAAAAATGAGGAAATCACATACAAGCCAATATCAGAGATGGACTTTTCTCATTGGGAACAATGTACTCCTAGTTACCGTTTGCTACCACAGAATGTAAGAAACCTTTTCATTTGTGTGTATTGTAGAATATTTTGATATATGGTTATAAGTCTTTGGTTGCAGTCTAAGCCACTATTTCGCCTTGGAAATTCTCATTGTAAATGATATTCCTTTGTGCATTCCTTAATGTAGAGATGTTTGATTGTTATTTTTATTTAAAATTTGGCTGAGATTAACATTATTTCACTATGTTGCAGTTCGTGAAACCCATTGCCAGCTATTCAACTGATCTTGAAGCAGAGGTATTAAATGATATTTGTGTATCAGTAGCATCTGGTACAGAGGACTACTCAAAACAAATGCGAATGAACCCCTATGAAGAGGCTATTTTTAAATGTGAGGATGACAGGTACTACATATATGGAGGTTCGTCTTCAAGTTATATATAAGAGCATTTATTTAGGATTGGCAATGTGTTATTCTGTGGAAAATCAATGAGTTTTTCGGAGTCCTAATAAACAAACCAGGCATACTATATACAGTGGATGAGAACTTATCATTTGGTGCTAGCTGCTCCTTATTTCTGAAGATGGTATACATGTTTATTATTTTGTATTTACCATTTTTAAATTGTGAATTTTCAGATTTGAGTCGGACGTGTTGATAGAAAACGTAGAAGCTGCCATTAAGCGTATACATGAGTTGCAGGAAAAGAAACATGACAGCATAACTCAGAGAAGTGCTGATTTCAGAATTGAAAAACACCTGACAGGTAGCTTCTTTTATGAGTTCTTTTAATTACAGTTACTAGTAGGATATTTAGTGTAGTTGGTTGTAAATGTGATGAGTAATATGTCAATGTTTGGCCATTGCAGCTATGAATTTAAGGTGCATTGAGCTCATTTATGGTGATTATGGGCTTTATGTAATAGATCTGTTGCGTGAAAATCCAGCTCGTTGTTTACCTGTAATTGTAAAACGACTTCAGCAAAAGCATGATGAATGGGTCAATTGTCGGACCAGATTTAACATAGGTTGGGCCGATGTTTGTGTAAAGAATCATAAGAGATCTCTTGATCACCACAGCTCCTGCTCTAAGCAAAGAGAGACAAAAAGTTTGAGCCAAAAAAGAATGAGAACCCATTTCCATTTATGATTTTGAAAATACTACAGGGGGATTGTTGCATATAAAATATATTTTTCTGACTTGTGAAAACATAATTTAGTTTTTCTCAATTGCTATGTGCTTCCTCACGAATAGCATAGAAGCCCAATTCATATCCTTTAGAAATCTACTAATTTAATGTTAGGTCAGCCTATGATATAGGGCTCACCAACTTCCATGCTTGTTCTTTAATTTTCTCTTTTAATTCTGTCAATGTTCTTTTAGTGATCAACCTCCTTAGGGAGTAAAGTTTGGAAGCCATGATTGCTGAGATAATCATGATGACTAGGACTTCTAACATTTTGTCAAAGATCAAAGTATATTATCCAAAATCCAAATTTACTAATGATGTTTCCAATCTTCATATCTACCATGCTCTTTAACTCTTCAAGCATATTTAGTTATGATGTTCCATACGAAATTGTCTTTGATTTGCATTCGGTCTCTATCTCTTTGTTATATTGAATCTTCATGAGAGTTGACTATGAAGTGCTTTACAAAATAAATAGAGATAAAAAAGTATTGGTCAGTCATAAACATATAATTTTATTGGAAATGAGACTAAAGATTTTTTATAATATTGTATTTTATTAAAAAATATTATGTGAAAAATTAATTATTAATTATTGAAGTACAAGTAATATAAAAAAATAAATAAATAAATAAAAATTATACATAATAATAAAGGTGAGACAAGTTTTTTTAAAGCAGAGAAATTATTTGATGGAAGAAATTCATGTGTATTAATGAAGAAGACAACTTAAAATTTGACAATACTTATCTTTATATTACAAAGAATATGAGAGTTTTAAGATAAAAAGTTACTGAGTACAACCATTAAGGAAAGGAAAAGGGAATCTCTATTTCATACAAGTGAAAAGTGGAATTATCCATTTAATTCCAAGCTTCTAAATTTGGCACCTTACATTATTGTGTGCATATATAGTTGATTCTTCATGTCAAAATGTGAGCATACATATGTGTAAAGAAAAGGAGTTACACTTCAATATTCTTTGTAAGGAATATGCTGACATCCAAAGAATTTAAATTAAGAGATAAATGGGGAGTTATATGTATATTCACATCACTCAAGATAACCTCCAAACACAAATTAATGTTTAATAATTTCTCATAAAAATAAAAATAAAAAATTAGCATACCTATCTTTAGAAACATCTATGTAAAAATCTATTTCATTTAAATCATAGATCTATTTAAATCATGGATCAACTTAAAAATAAGCCCCTTAAGAATGATATCTCTCGGCATAGTTACATAATTTTTTTTAAAGATAGGCATTATACAATCGCATTAAGAGAATGATTGTGACGGTGTTAATCACGGTGGCATAAAAACTAAAAATGGTAGCATTAAGGGGATGGTGACCGTGTTCATAAAAACTAAAAACGGTGGCATTAAGGGGACGGTGACCGTGTTCATAAAAACTTTTTATATATGGCATTATGGGGACGGTGACCATGTTCATAAAAACTAAAAAGAGTCAACATATATGGCATTACGGGGATGATTGTGACCGTGTTCATAAAAACTAAAAAGATTCAAACATATATGGCATTACAGGGATGATTGTGACCATGTTCATAAAAACTAAAAAGATTTAGACCGTGTTCATAAAAACATAAAAACTAAAAAAGCCATATATTTTCTAAATGAAAGCACACAAGAATTAAATTTAAAATATATAACCACCATAAGTAATAGTCAAACATAAATCACAAAAATATGAAATGAACTAAGGTGGAGCAAAAGAATAATTTCTTTTACATACATTTTATTACAATTTAAATTTGTTTTTTCTACAATGTAATATAATTTAATGGTTTTTTATCTGTATTATTAAAATAAGTGTGCAGTAAAATATCAAATCAAATAAGGAACAAAGTATATTGGACAAGTGTAGAAGTTATACAAATGGTAAGTTGTTTTATTTACTGTAAATTAAATAGTAATTTTATTTACTGTTGAGTTATTTTAATGAAAATACTCCAAATGAATGTGTTACTTGTTACCTTTTATTTACTGTAGAATAATTTATTTTATAACTATATTTTATTAGGGTTTTATCATACGAAATATAAAAGAAGCAAAGTGTATCCAAGCATAAAAGTTCTTCCAATGGTAAGTGCATTATATTTTGTTAGGTTACCTTTTATTTTCTATGTTATTTTATTTACTATACAATAATTTAATTTATCACTATATTTTATTAGGGTAACATGCCTTCTCATTACACATACAATTTACTAAGAAAGTAAAAGAATACATGAGTGAATTATATATATAAAAGCATATCTTTTCTAAATATTTTCAACCTTGAAATTACAACATATTCAAAGATAGAATCATAGTGAAATCATTTCACTTTACATTTACAAATAATTTGTATTTGGCATAAAGAATAGTTTTACATAAGTTTGATTATCATAAGTCATAACATGAAGTACACTGCATCTAAAATCTTGTTATCTGTCACCCAAATCTCGATGAGTCTTCTGCTACAGAGGGAGAGCATCATCCAAGTGTTTTACCTCCAATCACAGATCGGCGGTCCCCGCACACCTTCCTTCTTGGAAGTGGCCCTACCCTTCATGAAGAATATAGACATAAAGAACCAACAGGTTGCCATATGAGTCCCAGTGTTGTGTCCTATGTAACTCAATTGACCATACAACTCTAGACAATCTTCTAGTTAAGTATGATCATTCTGACTAGTCACACCATCTAGACATTGTGAACCTACTAATGCATGCAGAGACAAATGCATTACTTTGGCCAAAGTTTCTATATAAATAGATGTTTGTAATAAATGTAGTCGTGTGTTCACACACCTCTAACTCGACTTGGAAACTATCTCATCCTATAGTTTTACTTTTTTCACTTAGTAACTCTAGACATAACTTGTATGTACTATATTTAATCCTAGTAAACCAGACTTAGAACTAACCCTTAATCTAGGATATACATGCAATATATAGACCTTTAGGTAATTCTAACCTTTCAAAGAGTCCCTCTTTACATACTTATAATTACTAGGGTCTATGACCTCATGTCATTCTACTCATTGGCTCTAATATTAAACACTCCTGTGTTGTATAACAAGTTTTGACTCTATCTAGAAATCAAAAAATATTTAAATTTAACAAAGTGCTTCTTAGATTCTTTTTGTCTTGTGCTATAGTTATCTCGACCATTCTCTATCGACCATAATATAAATGTCATATCCAACTTTAGAGTTCTAATTTTTCTAAACCCTTATGGTTTTGTTTCTAGGGTTTAACTTCTCTAACCCAACACATGGAAATATCAATACCTTTGTTTTCCAAAGATAATAACATATAAGAATATAAAATGGAAACAAATACCTCTAGTCTTCCCTAGACCACTTGGCATTATTCAAATTCACATTCACGAAACATGAATAAACATAGCATATGAGGTATATCCTCATTCATATAATATCTTAATGAATACTATCATTTTCATAACTAGTCCTTTGACTAAGTTCAACCTTTCAACCTTAATAGATTTGAGTTATAAAATGTAATAGGATACTTTCGACCTCTTGGTTTCCTTAAGTCTACCGACTTCCAATTTAAGATAGGTTATGAACTCATATATAACATCTTTTGTATACATGCCACATAAATCTCTAAAAACATTCATAAGTACAACAATCATGTGGGGTTAAGTTTTGAATTTCCTAACATACCCAACTTGAAATAGATCAAAACAGGGATACCCAACCTTTGGTTCATGTTTGTCTTCTATCCACCTAGCACTACAATAAGTTCTATTAAATATATGCCATGGAAACTATAATTTCCCATCTCCTAGTATGCATAAACCCTTTGAGTTGCTTTAATAGTTTCAAATTTGAAACATAGGGGAAATCAATTATATCTCCTAATATACTGTTTCTTGAGATAGTTAACATAGTTAATGGTTGCTAAAAAAAGGTTATCTAGGTTTCCACTTCTTGGTTCACCCATTCCTCTGGATTCTATTCCAATATGACAAGAAGAACTCTATTTCACATAAGGAAATCTATTTCCACATTGCATCATTGTCACTTCAAAATCATAATGATATTATCTCACCAAATCTCTGTTTGGAAAAATAGTGATTATATTCTTCAAAAAGAAGAATATATCTATGGATTTATCTTGGATATTCACTTAATACCTAATCAATCCTTGAAAATTTTGAGTCTATAATATAATTATCGACCTTCTTGGTCCTCTCAAGTGAACTGACTTTTGCTAAAGAATAATAAGAACTAATGTTAACTTCCTAGGGTTATCATGATAATACTTATCACTGTTGTTGAATAAGCAAGTGATATTATATCACCATTCAAATTACTCTTAATGATAACAATATCATTCTAACATAAATGAATATATTAATTCCAAAATATTTGATATCAAGGTATAAAGCTTATACCATTATCTCATTTATGTGTTTACAACACGAGATTTAATCCTTTTTCAAATCTGAATGGGTTTTGAGTCAAGAATATTAAAATAACATTTTCAAACTAATGGTCTCTTTTTGTATACCAACTCTAGATATAGAAAGGATATAAACTCATGCTTATCATCCTTGCATATAACAAATATACTTGTCATAATCAAAGGATACATGTATATCTTAATATATAGTACCTTTAGGGGTTTTTCCTAAGATCTTAAGACACTTTAGAATTAAGGAAACTTATCACTATGTCCTTGATAGTACATAGTGTCATTTATATAAAGTCTAGATTAAATGAATACCTTTCACTGAATCTTTGAACTAAGACCATTAAACTCATATGTATAAACCTTTGAGAAGATTAAACTATCTCTGACAGAAACTTTCAACAATATTTCACCTCAAAATTCCTAAGTTGAATCTGAGTTTCTTGTAGGGTTCAGACACAATGTTGATCATATATATAAACATCCAAAACCTACGTTTAGTTAAGCAACATAACTCTCAATAGGTTCAAGAATATAATATAAAGACATAAAATAAAAACTTCTATAGCTTCTTAGTTATAATTTGCTACATCCTATGGTTCAACCACTATAGTTTATGCTACTGTTCAAAGACATCTCATCTAACATACTTCAGTTTTGCTGCTAAACACACTGTGAGTATCATATCATGCCTAACTATTTACACATAGATAGGGATTGGCTTTTTAATCAACCACAATCTTTTCTTTCAACACCTCAGGCTCATACTATCTATTGTCATGGTCTATGTTGTTGAACTTTTATAGTTTAAAGTTATATTAGCATATATGCCATGCAAAACAATTAACAAGTAGTTTCTTAAGTAGACGAGGAATACCTGCTCCTACTAGAATAAGTTGTTTGGTAGATTCAAGCAGTTTAGCTATAGGAGAGAATGATACACCTTCAACCTCCATCCCAATATGTTATGTTGCTTAAGCTTAGTCCATACAAGCGCGAACATATTACTGAGTATTAGTCTACTGCTCTACAACTTTAACTGCAAACTTGTACCCATAATAGGTTCAAGGAATATGTCAATAGGAACAACTGACGAGTTTAGAAACTTTTCTAGTGTGTAACAATTCCTGAGCACTATAATGCTCACATATAAAAGCCTATTGGCTCTTTATGAGTCCATGCTCTCATTTTTAAAAGAGTAATCAGAGATATCCTTTGTAACATCTCTTGCTATTGCCTATTACTTCTAGAAAAATGATCTTGTGCTACCTTAACATACTCTCACAAAAGCTTATTATCAAATCAAGGATATCCCTCACATTTTTTTTTACTTTTCTCCTACCTAATGATACAACCTTATTAAAGACTTAACCCTTTTCACACTACTACAGTGGTCTTGGCATAAAACTCACCTAAAATCATACCTCACTCGCATGTAACATTAGTGGAATAGTTGCTCTTAATGACCACACCCATCCTCAACTTTGACAAAATAGCCTTTTAAAAAGGCTTCACTCCCTAGTGGTTTAATCTTTGTGCCCTTCTCTTAAATGGTATGACCTTGATAAAGGATTTCCCTCTCCACACCATGGAGCTCTAGGCAGAAAATATGCCTATTTAAATATTTCATGAAGGCACGTAGACTAATGGATTTAATGGTCTTAAATACCACTCCACAATCTAATTTTAAAGCTCCTCCTTATTCTCTAAATCCATCATGGAGAAAATGGACTCGAGCTTCCACTACTAAAAGAGTGGTGTTGTCATATTTTGCCCAACCCAAAATATTCCATAAATTCCCTCCTTCTATCAGAAAAATCTGATAAGAGAAATCCCAAATAGAAGGAGGAAAATTCTTGTGAAAAACCAAAAAAAATCTAAGTCTTTACCTTTGTTTTTTGCCCTTAGTCGGTAAAAGTTCAAGTTAGCAAACCTGCTAGTTCGCTGGTTGGCTGGTTCACCGACTAAGGAAAAAAGGCCTAAAGTGACTAAGGAAACAAGTCTTTTGTTTTGTCTTTTATTGGCATTTTCAAGGTTTTGTGAACTCTCCAAAGGTTTGAATTTTCTTCAGTTCACCGACTGGGCAAATCGCTGACAGAAAGCTAGATGGGGAGACTCGCAAGAAAAATAGCTAAGGCAAAGGGAAGACAAATGTTTGCCTTTATCAGCAAAATATTGGTTTGGCAAACCTCTAGTTCGATGGTTTGCTGATTCACCAATTTTTCGACAGGGGCATAATTAGCTAAGACATAGCAGCAGGTGTTATCTTCAAAGAAGCAAAGTAAAATACATGTTTGCCTAAATGTTGACAAACTTATGGTTCGGTGAACCTTAAGTTCGCCGATCGGCAACTTTGCCGACAAAAGAACAGTTTAGGGTAAAATTGGATTTTGTTGATCTTTCATGGTTTAGTGTTAAAATCCTCCTTTCACCCTAACATTGAAGGATCTAGGGTCGAGTGGTGAGCACTATCATACCCTAGGTCACTTGCAAATGAGAGGAAGCTTGGATTAGGGAATTAATTATCAAGTTTTCCTTCTCCTATGCTCAATTGACCATTAAAACCCTAATTATGCAAATGCGACGACAAATTAATGAATTACAGAAAAAACTCTTGCAAACAAGAGTAAAATGTCAAATTACAGAATACCTGTTTTCAAAGTTTCGAAGCGAAACAGTCGGGGACACTAGAGTGGGTGCCCAAGTCCAAGGCACCTACTTTTTCAAGGAATCTGGACCTCCTTTGGACACTGATCAGCCATGTAACTTCTATTTTCTAGAATCAGTCTACGGAGGACACTGGAGCAAGAGCCCTAGTCCTAGAAGTGTTCCTTTGTCCATCTTTTCTTCAGATCTTGAATCCCTAATGTCTTTCCAGCCTTCCTGCAACTCCACTTTTCCTGGATGCGACACTTGTAACCTGCAATCACAAGACTTGGTTTGGGGGTTGTAGTGTTTAGAGGTTTGCCTTAGTCAAACCCCAGACGACACTTAAGTCTCCTAACACTGTTGTCAAATAAAGAGGGCATGCCCTTGTGAGGCAGAGGCCAAAACCAAAGGAATCAATGATAAAAACACAATGATAAGTCACCTTGTAGTGAAGCTCTCATGGAGGAAGATGCTCTTCATGCCATGAGGAGATTGATGCTCAAATATGCAAATATCAACACACAAAACACACAAGTCTGCTCTTGCAACACAATAGAAAGCCTTGAATCACCTTGAGAATGCCTAGAGTTCACAATAACAATCTAGTTTACAAATGAATGCCTACTTATGTTTATATATGCATCTACAAGCACTCCCTCCAAAATATTTGAAATTCAAACTTACCGTGTCGGCAAAGGGACCTAATAACAGTCACTAACTGACACCTGGAAATTAGGGCTGCCCTAAAATAGGGCAGGACTAGGGTGTGGGCGCCCAAGTCCTCCCCCCCTATTTTAGGTAGGGTATATCTCAAGGGGTCCTCCTAGGTCCTATTTGCTATGGAACTTACGTCTCATTCCATCGGGATGCTAAAATATGAACTAAAATGTCCTAAATGCACTCTAAAGACCTGGGAGCTAAACCTTATGACGGAAAAGCCCCCAAGGGGACATTTTTTGACGTTACATTTAGCCCCCACTTTAATGTATGTATGAACATGAGGCCCATACATGCATTAAAGTAAGGTCACAAACACATCAAGCACGGAGAAGACATGCTAATCACATAGAAAATAGTAACATGCACGCAAAACATGAAGAAGACAGTTATAGTCACACAAAACACGGAGCAGATAGTTAATGCATAGAAGACACATTAATGCATGGAAGTTAAAAATGATATCTTTTCTTTTCTTTTTATTATATATATGAAATGCAAATGCAAGTACAGTAAAGTAAACAAACCTCCCATAATACACGATGCACCACTTAAGGGCGCAGGTCTCTGTATATGGGGCAACACACATGCAAGACACACAAAACCTCCTAGAATGTATGAAGCACTCCCCAAGAGCGTTGGTCACTACATATGGGGCAACAAACATGCCATACAAAACAAGCACGCCAAAACATACACACTTGAAGACACGGAGAAAACATGGCAGACAAGCGATGGTGTGTTCCCTATTTCTAGGCTCATCACCATCTCAAGCACATTACAGGCACACATTGATGATTGGGCTTCGCCACAACAATCATCGAAGACACACTTAAGGGTTGAGTTAGTCATAGAACTGCTCCCCACCTCCACAAAGGACTTTTGAAAATGATAGGATGATGTAATCTGCTCCAAGAAATACCCCATCCCCGCCTTTGCAAAGGGCTTAAGAAAAAGGATATGCTCGATATCCTACCTCCGCAGAGGGCTTACATGATTAATTGATTGATTGATTGATTGCAAACAAACTCAAGATGCACGATGCACTACTCAAGAGCGCAAGTCACTGCATCTGAGGTCAAACACATTGCTAACATCTATGTTGGGAATTAAGGTGTCTCAACCTTGGTAATTCCTTGCATTATTAATGTTTACATTTATTATTTAATTGCCTATGTTGTAAATATTTGTAAATTCCATATTGTCATATTGTGGGATGTGGCATGGTGATGTGTCAATCCTACATGGAATATGACAACTTGTAATTTTGTCCTCACATGAGGAGATAGGCATCCCACTTTATGGTAGGAATATTTTTCCATGTGTCGACATCTTGAATGTTGTGTAAGGGAATCTTGACTGAAACGGTTATGATAGATTCCTATGACAAAATCTATGACATGTAAGAGTCAGAAATAGAAGGTTGTAAGACAGGTGAAGACATGTGTCATGAAGCATCTTTGAAAATGGCATATTTGTGAGCCCAAGGTGGACTATGACAATTGTAAGAGAATATGCTATTTATAACCTGTGTATGACAGATTCTTTTATAGCTATAAGTTGTAACTGCTATGATAGATTCTATGACGATCGTAAGAGTCGTAAGAGCATCTGTCATAGCTCATTTTGGAAATAGGCAACCTCTTTGGGATGGGAGCTGTGGACAAGTGTCAGGAACATTCTACAATGTTGACCAAGTGTCCTTAGGCATGGGTTTTGGGCCATGAGGCCAAGTTGGACGCCCATCCCAAGAAAGGTCCAATATTGCCTTGTATATTCTATAAAAATAGGTGCTTGGAGAGGGAGTTGTAACACAAGTTTTACAGGTACTATTATGCTTCCGGTTTGACTCCAGACACCAATGTCGAAGACCATTGAAGCTTGCATTACAAGTGTATTGTAAACATAGTTCAAATTTGTTAATACATTGTGTAGGTTTCTAAGTGTGGGGTTTTTCACCCGATAAGGGTTTTCCCCACCATAAATCTTTGTCTCTCTTCTTTTGTCTTCTTTCTGGTTCATGTGTATTGCTGCAATATCTCATGTTAATGGTTTAACATTGTTGTAATAGTTAGGATAAAATTGAATTTGCATAGCCCTCTCCTCATTAGATTAGTGTAGGAAGCAATTTATGCACACCTTGCTTCCTTTCAATCTATAACAGACATCTTACCTTATATGCCCCCACCTTAAGGTGGTTGATATCAATTATCGATATCAAGCACACTAAGGTAGGAAGAAAACACACAAGGGAACACAAACTTTCACAAAGCCCATGCCCCCCAGAGGTGACATGTACTTTACGATCGCCAAATGTTCCCACAAACACATCCCTGCAAGAAACATGTTATTGTCTACAACATCATGATAAACAACAACATCAATGCATATGATTAACTACACAAAGAGCCAAGGTTATACAACAAATTTAGAGTTTGAGGATAACCAAGGGCTATATCACGAAGCTCTTTGAATCGAGTACTGCCAAGGCTAGATTCAAAGGAAAACAAAGGTGCATGGAGTAGTAGTATTGTTAAGGTTTGTATATGCGATAGAAACATCATTAAAATTCACCACGTGGAAAGCAAAAGTGCTTCCACTAACCAAGCATCGGATAAAATATACAACCCCATCGTCATATTAGGAACTAAGTCCATTTTTTTATTGCTCTTGAAAGGAACACTAGGTCCGCATCAGTATAAATGTTTGTCGTCATCCGCCCGCTAGATGGAAACACTAGAGGAAGGGAAAAAATAAATAAGAGAGGAGAAACAAGTGTCTTAGTGATAGTCATGTGGGAGGGTGCCCCCAAGTCACCAACCATGACGCTATGTCTGTAAGACACAACACACAACAATGAAATCAGAGAGAGGTAATATAGAAGAATGATGATACAAATAGAAGAAGGTCACAATAGAGGCGGTCTCCTAGTATCTCGACCCTTACAAGAGAATCTAAGGTCATCCCAGGAGGCCTAAACAACATGTAACACATCACAAGGGAATCACATCACGAAAGAGATAAAGGGTTAGAGATACTTATCTATAGGGCCCCTTCTGGGCTAGAAATTGTCTATGAGCAAATCGTCATCATCATCATCCCATTCCCTAATGATGGAGGATAGTGGGACATATGGTACCATAGCCAAATTCATATCTTGTTCATTATGTTGTTCATCATTAGGATTGTCTTCGTTTGGTTGAATGTTAGGATCGATGTTTTCTTGTTGAGAGGCAAGGTTTATAGCATATTCTTGTCTTCTTCTCCTTCTTTCTCTTGCTTTTCTATTTTGTTTTGTTTTACCACTTATCTTTTGTAAGATAGGGCTATTCTCTTTCATAGGCTTAGAAGATGAAGCATCGGGATCAAACCTCATTTGTCACAGTGGAACATTTTATTGTTGATAATGGTCTCTTGATCTTTATAAGGATTTTGGGGGAGGAACCTCAGGATAGGGACTTTGTCCTTTTGGTCTAAAGTTCTCTTCACATGCACGGGTTGTTTCTCTTTTGTCATTTCTTGTGTAGGAGGACTAGGTACTTCAATTTTATTCCAAAAGTAATTCAATTTGTAATGTTTTTCCTAAACCAAAGGTTTATACTTGTTCCGAGGGATGGTGATTATACGGCCATCCAGAGGGAATTTCAGACAAGGGTGTATTGTTGAAGGGATAGCTTTCATTTCTTTTAGCCACAGATGTCCCAATTTAATGCGAAAGAGGTCAGAAATGGGGACAACATCGAACCATTGTTCGACATGTTTTCCAGCTAATGTTACTAACAAAGATATATTACCCAAAGGCTTGATAAAGGTTCCCTTATGCATCTTAATCATCATGCTCGAGAGATCATAAGAACCTTGCATTAGTTGATGTGAAAAGAGGAACTCCTCAGTGGCAATACTAGTCATGCAATTAGGATTGATAAGAGTTCCATTCATAGGTTTTCCCATTATTTTCACAGTAATGTAAAGAGGTCCCTTTTCTCCAGTTGTTCTATCATGAGGAGTAAAGACAATTTCAGGTTTAAGAACCTTTCTTTTCATGTAAGGTCTAGGAGGGAACCTATTGTTTCTGTTATGACTAAAGGCCATGTTTTTATGCTCAAACTAATGCCAAATCATATTTTGAAATCTTTTCAAAATTAGTGCAAAAGATAAGAGCAAAAGTAGCCAAAAATGCTTGATTTTTTGATGCCCTTCAAATGCAAATGAATAACAAAAAAGGATGTTGTAAGGATTTCAGTCAAGGGAAGAAATTTATATGTCTGATATCAGTCCAAAACAGCATTAAGTTCACTCTCAACACACTATTGATGCAAATTTAAGATAATGCCAAGTTGATTATAGTGAAAATATGTCAAAATAGGTAATTTTTCACCAAAATTCAATCCAAAAGAGCATAACAAAGGATGTTGTGAGGAAAATGATGATGGAGAGAAACTAATATCAGTAATTAAGCCACTTTATGAAAAAATATCTAACACAACACGCTTTTAGCGCCACTTAAGGTCAAACCCTAGTGAAAATATAGCAAAAATGGGCTATTTTTCACAGTTTTTCAATTCCAAGACCTAGTAAAGGAGGTGTTGTAAGGACTTTTAAGAGGTAAAGAAAATAATATAAATAATATCATTCACTTCGATCCATAAAATTGATCACAACACGCTTGGAGTGCAAACTAGGTCAAACCCTAGGGCCAAAATAGCCAAAATGTGTAGTTTTTTGCAAAATTTTCACTACAAGAGCCCGTTAAAAGGGCGTTGTGAAGATTTTTATGAGGGGAAGAAAATTATTACCCTAATAACATCAAATTAATGAGAAAATATCTTTCACAACACTCTTGTGGTGCAAGTTTGGAGAGTTGATAAGGCCAATTTTAGTGAAAATTGTCATTTTTGAAGCCCTAGGTTTGAAATTTAGGAACAAAATGCTATGCGAATGGTTTGAAGTCTGATTTATGATGGAAATTAAATACTCTTAGATCTGAAAATTATTTTCAAGCTTAATCATGCAAACTTCCCATGCAAATTTAATGAAATTGCACCAAAATTGCTAGTTTTTGTTGAAATTTTCAATGCAAAAATGTAAATAATTTAAATGCAAATGCAAATTCACACTAAAATGCAAGAATACAGCCAAATAAAAATTTGAATGAGCCTCTAAATTAGTAGAAAAATATGATAAAAGATTTTTCCTACAAACCCTAGATTTTGGAATTACTAGGTTATATAAAATTGACAAAATTTCCACAAAACCCTAGCAATTAAATGATGAAAATGCAATGCAAGATCTTGAATTTTTGTATTTTTATGTATTTTATATCAGATCTAATGCAAAAAACATGAATTAGGAAAATTTAGGAAAAATTGACACAATTTAGTAAGCCAAACAATGCAAATTTTTTTGTATTTTTCCAAGTTTTTCAATTTTTTTTGAAATTTTCTCAATGCAATAACTTAAATGACCAAATGAATGAATGAAATCACACCAAATATATAGACAAACACTCATCAAGTTTTAATTTTTAAAGTTCAAAGACACGGGTTCACCAAAATGTTTAGGGTAAAATTGGATTTTGTTGATCTTTCATGGTTTAGATGTTAAAATCCTCCTTTCACCCTAACATTGAAGGATCTAGCGTCGAGTGGCAAGCACTATCATACCCTAGGTCAATTAAAAATGAGGGGAAGCTTGGATTAAGGAATTAATTATCAATTTTTCCTTCTCCTATGCTCAATTGACCATTAAAACCCTAATTATGCAAATACAACAACAAATTAATGAATTACAGAAAAAGCTCTTGCAGACGAGAGTAAAATGCCAAATTACAGAATACCTATTTTCAGAGTTTCGAAGAGAAATAGTCAGGGAAACTGGAGCGGGTGCCCAAGACCAAGGTACCTGCTTTTTCATGGAATCTAGACCTCCTTCGGACACTAATCAGCCCTGTAACTTTTGTTTTTTAGAATCAGTCTGCAGAGGACACTGGAGCGAGCACCCTAGTCCCAAAAGTGCTTCTTTGTCTGTCTTTTCTTCAGATCATGAATCCCTAATGTCTTTCCAGCCTTCTGGTAACTCCACTTTTCCTGGATACAACACCTGTAACCTGCAATCACAAGACTTGGTTTGGGGGTTGTGGTGTTTAGAGGTTTGCCTCAATCAAACCCCAAAGGACACTTAAGTCTCCTAACACCGTTGTCAAATAAAGAGGGCATGCCCTTGTGAGGTAGAGGCCAAAACCAAAGGAATCAATGATAAAAACATAATGATAAGTCACCTTGTAGTGAAGCTCTCATGGAGGAAGATGCTCTTCATGCTATGGGGAGATTGATGCTCAAATCTGCAAATATCAACACACAAAACACACAAGTCTGCTCTTGCAACACAATAGAAAGCCTTGAATCACCTTGAGAATTGATAGAGTTCACAATAACAATATAGTTTACAAATGAATGCCTACATATGTTTATATATGCATCTACAAGCACTCCTGCTAAGATATTTGAAATTCAAACTTACTGTGTCGGCAAAGGGACCTAATAACGGTCACTAACTGACACCCAAAAATTGGGGCTGCCCTAAAATAGGGCAGGACTAGGGCACAGGCGTCCAAGTCCTCCCCCCTATTTTGGGTAGGGTACAGCTCAAGGGGTCTTCCTAGGTCCTATTTGCCATGGGACTTATGTCTCATTCCATCGAGATGCTAAAATATGAACTAAAATGTCCTAAATGCACTCTAAAGACCTGGGAGTTAAACCTTATGAGGGAAAAGCCCCCAAGGGGACATTTTCTAACGTTACAAGAACAAGGTGGCCAAAGAGACAATGATGCAGCTAAGTCAAAGAATGGAGGGAAGGGCAAATCAAGGAATCAGAAAAAAAAAAAAAAAAAAGGTAAACTCATCAGCTAGTTTGCGATTTCCTTAGTTCGTCGACAGGGCGATTTGTTGATAAAGGGACCAAGTAGAAGGTTGTGGTTTGTGAAGAGATGATTTCACTGACCAAAGTGAAAGGCAAGTGAAAGTTTCTAAGTAGTAGAAAGCAAAATGTTTTCCTTTGCCAAAAAACTTATGGTTTAGCGAAACTTAAGTTCATTGATCGATAGGTTCACCGATCAATGACTTTGCCGACAAAGAAGAAAATGGATGATACAGTGATGAGGGTGATGGTTCAGCAAAAGATATTTTCATCGACAAGATAGAAAATATGAGAAATCGACAGGCAGGTAAGGTTTGTAAAAGCAAAGGTTTGCCGATAAGGCAAAGTGAGAAGGAAGCTACCTAAGTTTGAAAAAGAGGAGAATCATTGTTAAGGCACAAAAAGAAGTAGAAGATGGCTTTGTTGGCAAAATTGGAGGTTCACAAACCTCCAAGTTCACCGATAGAAGGTTTGGCTAGCAGAGGATTCATCGATAAAGTGAGTAAAAGTTTGGCAAATGGATAATTTGCCGATAAGACAATAAAAGAGGAAAAGAAGCAAGGTTCAGGAAAAGTCAATTTCACCAATAAAGACAAAAATGGAGCCAAAAGGCATAATGGTTCATGAAATTGATTTTTTGTTGATAAAGGAAAAATCGGCAAATCAGCAAAGTAGAGAACAAGACAAAAGTTTAGTTTTCTCATGGTTCGTCGATAGGGTGAACAACCGATAAAGGAGGATAGCAACCAAGAAAAGTTTCTGCAAATGCGAAGTTTGCCGATAAAGTAGTAAAGGGAAAATAGCAAGCAAAAGAGGTTCAACAAAAGACACTTTTGCTAACAAGACAAAATAGAAGACAAAAGATGTGCTAAGAGCTTGGTTCAAAAAAGTGGCAGTTTGTCGATAAAGTGAGAAGGAAGAAGATAGAAAATTTTGGCAAATAGATAATTTTCCAATAAGGTAAAAATAGTGCCAAGGAGATAAAAGATAAAAACAAAGTTTGGTTCACAAAATGTAGAATTCACCGATAAGGTGAAAATGAACCAAATGGAAAAGGTTTGGCAAAGGACAAATTCGTTGATAAGGCAAAAGATAGGGCCCGATGGTTCATAAAAGTGAACATTCATTGATAGGGCAAAAAGGAGACAAAACAAAAGTTCACAAGAATGGTTTTTTGTCAATAAGGCGAAAGAGGAGACCAGATTAGTTCCAAAAAGTGAAGTTTTGCTGATAGGAAAAAAAAGTGGTCATCTAATATGGGAAAGCAAGCGCAAAGGCAAGTTCAAAAGGATACATTTTCACTAATAAGGCAGGAAAGGAAATGAAGATGAAGCCCGATGGTTCTGGAAGCAAATAATTCACCGACCAAGGGAAAATCAAAAGCATGTAATTCTGCATGAGGAGAATTCACCGACCATAACGAATTCAGAGGTGCCATGGGAGATTTTAGAGGTACAACACTTTAAAGTGTTGTAAAATCTTTCTCCTCCCTGAAATCATGTTGTTTCTCAGGGAGAGGTACCCAGCATTCAAAGGTCCACAGGCCAGGGCCAAATGAGGGTAGTTGGAATAGTGAATTCTTCAATATTATAGTACAAATGCTGCTACAAGATGGATTTGCAAGGATGAAAGAGATTTGCAGGCCTTCTCTCATAAATGTTCTTGGCACCCATGCGTGCAGAAATCTCTTTTGCAAGTTTGTGGACCTGTCAGAGGCATGGCCACCGTCTTAGTTTGTAGGTTCCATTCCAGTTTGTAGGGCTTCTGAGCTAGAAATTTAATGAAACGTGGGCATGTCCTAGGTCGATTGACTAGAATTCGGTGCCCATTGTAGCAAAATGAGGATGAAATGTTATATATACATTTGAAAACAAGGTATTTTTGTTATCTATTCTTCTAGGATGTTATGTTGGCTAGATAATTTGTTGTCACAGACCTCATAGTGCATTTGCATGAACCCGTCAGATTTGATATGTTGTGCTCGAAGCTAAGCCTTCGATGTCTCTAAGTAAGGTTTGCCAATGAATGTAAATGGGTATTTTGTGTCTACCTTTTATGTAACAAATCGTCTACCTTTTGTAATGGTCATTTGACCTCTGTGATTAATAAAAGCAATTGATTATGCCTCTCTCATTCTCTTTTACACTGTGTCTGTTTGAATGTTGCTCATTTATTCTATGGATAAAATAGTCCCTCTATAAGTTTCAGCATTTTGTTTTTGCCTTTGTTAAAGATTGTATGAGTCTATGTTAGTTTATTCAGACTTTGAAATCACTATTGTGTTATGTCAATTCCAGCTAAACATCCTAAATCTAGTGCATCACCATATTTGGTGTAGTCGCGGTAGGAGGGTTCATAGAATGAACTGTCCTAATCGTGTAGCTAGAGTAAACACAACGGAAACAACTCAAGGATGTAAAGAAAATGCAGATTCAGTCATTCAATATATCATAGAATTCAAATATAGATTGTTTGGAAATATACAGACTTACAACTTAGGGCTCACAGGCCTGCTTATAGAATATCAGAATATGCACAAGATATGGCTTTGTAGCTCCTTCACAAAGAAATCAAACTATCGGTCTTCTAAATAATGAGAACTTTACTAAATACCTTCCTAGGGATTTATTACATCAATATATATCATGTCTCTGATACAAAAGATTCCTTCGCTTTGGCCAAGGAAGATCACAAACTCCAATGAAGAGCTATAACGTGTGTACACGGATAGGTCAGACCTAAAATGCATAGAACACCTTCGCAAATGAATGGAATGAAGTGCAGATATCAGTGAAGGTTAGCCACAAACCAAACAGCATTGAATGATGTGTCATTAAGCTTCAAAGGTTGTGGAATGCTCCACAGGTATTCTCCTTCAGCTGATCATCTAAAACTATTAGGATGCTCTGCTCTGAGAAAATAATTGATCTTTTGATAGCGATAATTTTCTGATACTTGATCCAAATGCTCTAAAAATTAGGTATGGTGTAGATGAATGTGTCTAGATGTTAATTCCATCTCTACAAGATTTGAAATGCAACTGCAGTAGAATGCAAACCAAAATACAAAAACTGCTACTGATTGAACTGCCTAAACTGAACTAGAAAATGAAAGGAAACAAACTTAACTGCAAACAAACTGAAATGCAAATATTTTTGGTTGATGCAAGATTTCTCTTGAACCAAGGATGCTCCTACATCAGACATTTGGGGTTATTGAAAAAGTGAGTCCCTCACTTTGTTGGGGCTAGAGGAAAACCAAGACGGTCTACCTCAGCCTGATAAATCCATGATAAATCTTCTTCTGGTCTGCCTTTCCACTTTACAAGATATTCTTTGTATTGTCTTCCTTTGGTGCTACGTCCAACTAGAGTTGTTGTCTAAAATGTCCTCAATCTACTCCAGTGCTTGTTGTGGTAACTGCTTCTTCAAGTCTTCTTCAATGATGTCACTGAACTCTGCTTCATGATATTGATATAGGTTTGCAATATTGAAAATAGGTGATATACCTAGTGTCTCTAGTAGCTCCACTTCATATGCATTTCCTGAATCAAATTTTCTAAGTATCTTACAAGGTCCAAACTTCTTCATCTTCATCTTGTTATATGTGTCAACTAGAATTCTTTCTTTTCTCAAGTATACCATCACTTGATCCCCTACTGCAAATTCCTTATGTCTCCTCTTCTCATCTGCTTGATCTTTGTACTTACTATTCATATCCTCCAAATGCTCCTTCACCTGATTATGCATTATTTCCATATGTCCGTCAAATTCTTCTGCTTCTTCACTTCTCTTTTCTTCCATAATGATATCTCTCAATTATGTTATTCCTCTAGGGTTTATTTTGGTAACAATCTCCAAAGGTGTTCTCCCAGTACTCCTATTTACTAAATTATTGTATGCAAACTCTGCTTGTGAAAGAATCATATCCTAACTTCATGCCTTCTCTCCAACCAAACATCTCAACAAGTTTCCCAAACTCCTATTCACTACCTTTGTTTGTCCATCAATCGAAGGATGAAATGCTGAACTGAACTTCAAATTTGTCTTCATCTTTTTCCTAGTGTCTTCCAAAAGTATCCAAGAAATCTTGTAGCTCTGTGTAAAATTATGCTCTTAGGTAATCCATGCAATTTCACAATTTCCTTGAAAAATAGGTCAACTACATGCACTGCATCAGTTGTCTTCTTACAAGGTATGAAATGTGCCATCATTGAAAATATGTCCACCACTACAAATATTGAATCATGTCCTCTCTATGTCTTTGGCAATCCCATTACAAAATCGATGCTTATGTCTTCCCAAGTTCTCTCCGGTACTGTCAAAGGTTTATACAATCCAGTATTCTGACTACTCCCTTTGGCAACTTGACAAACTCCACAACTCTGCACAAGTTTCCTAACATCCTTATGTATCTGAGGCCAAAAGTAGTTTTCACTTACCAAAGACATTGTCTTATCAATGCCAAAATGTCCTGCCAATCCACCACTGTGTTTTTCCTTGATCAAATTGTCTCTCATTGAACTTCTAGGTATGCACAACTTATTTCCTTTGAACAACATATTTTCTTGAATTAAATAGTCCAACCACTTACTCCTATCTGTCACAACAGGTTCCTTACATGCTTTCCAAGGTTCTGCAAAATCAATATCTTCCTCATACATGTTCTTCAATTCATAAAATCCCAATACTTCAACTCTCATCTTTGTCAACATGTTTCTTCTCTTACTCAATGCATCTGCAACTTTGTTTGATTTTCCACTCTTATGCTTCAACACAAAGTTATAACTCTACATGAACTCTACCCATCTCATATGTCTCTGATTCAACTTACCTTGACTATTCAAATATTACAAAGCTTGATGATCTGTATACAACACAAACTCCTTAGGAAACAAGTAATGTCTCCACGTATTTAATTCTTGGATTATGGCATATAACTCTTGATCATAAACTAAATATCTTCTCCTTGCATCATTCAAATTCGCACTAAAATATGCTACAGGTCTACCTTCTTGACTTAACACTGCTCCTATTGCATTCCCACTTGCATCACAAACTACTTGAAATACCTTATTGAAATCTAGTAATGCCAAAACAAGTTGCTCTATCACTTTCTACTTCAACGGTTCAAAACTCTTATCTATTCTTGATGTCCACTTGAAATATTTTCTATCACCTCTCATTGTATTTGTCATAGGGTTACCAACTGAACTGAAATTTTTGATGAAGTTTCGGTAAAAACTAGCCAATCCATGAAATGATCTAACTTCTCCAATGCTCTCTAGTGTAGGCCATTCAACTCTTGCTTTCACTTTCTCAGGATCCATCTTCAATCCTTCCGTATAAATCACAAATCCCAAACACACTAGTTCTTCCTTCATGAAACTACATTTCTTAAGGTTTATCATCAATTTCTCTTCTCTAAGTCTCTACAATACTTGTCTAAGGTGCAACAAATGCTCTTCTTTTGTCTTACTAAAAATTATAATGTCATCCAAATATAGAATAACAAACTTACCCAAGAATTTCTTCAAAACCTCATTCATCAACATCATGAAAGTACTCAGTGCATTTGTCAATCCAAAAGGCATCACCAACCACTTATACAATCCTTCATTTGTCTTGAAAGCAATCTTCCATTCATCCCCTTCTCTGATTCTGATCTGATGGTATCCACTCTTCAAATCTATCTTTGTGAAATATTTTTCTCCACTCGAACAATCCATGATATCATCCATCCTAGGTAAAGGAAATCTATACTTAACTGTGATCTTGTTTATTGCTCTAGAGTCTATACACATTCTCCATTCTCCATCTTTCTTTGGTGCTAGCACTGTAGGTACTGCACAAGGACTCAAACTTTCTCTAATCAAACTTTTCCTCAATAATTCTTGTATCTGTCTATTCAACTCTTCATTATATGCTGGTGTCATTCTGTGTGTTGCTTTGTTAAGCAAACTAGCTCCAGGTATAAGATCCATGTGATGACTGCTTCTCCTGATTGGTGGCAATCCTTCAGGTACATTATCTGATATGATGTCTTCATACTCTATCAACAATTTAGTTATCTCCTCCGGTTGTATTTTTTAGTCTCCTTTTTCAATGTTTCAGGCTTCTTAGGAATCAAGGCATAACACATATTCTCATGTCTCAAACCATCTAGAAATTTTCTTCCATCTACCAAACAGATTCTAGCATTCCCACATACTTCACTCTTAGGATCATCTTCCAAAGGAATCAATGTAATTATCTTCCCATTTGATGTTATAGTATATGCATTCCTTCTCCCATCATAAATATCTTTCCTAGCATACTGCCAAGGTCTACCCAACAAAATATGACAAACATCCATAGGCATAATATCACACAAGACTTCATCAGGATATGATCCAATATGAAATTTCAACAAACATTGTTCACTCACCAGTACCTTATGATCATCCTGAATCCATGCTATCTAATAGGGTTTAGGGTGTTTCAATCTTTCCAACTTCAACAAGTAGTCACCATCTCCTCTGAAACTAGGTTATCAGATATACCACTATCAATAACAACTTTACAACATTTACCTCTTGATTTACATCTAGTCCTGAATAAGCTTTTCATCTGCAGTGGTTCCTCACTTGTCTCTGCTTGAAATAGTTCTCTCCTCATCACAAGTGATTCTCCCTTCTCAGGTTTTCCAACTGAACTCGATGATCCAACAAGTTCTTCTTCCACATAGGCTGCTCTTCCACTATTCTCTATCCTCTTTCTTGTACTCCCTCGATTACATTCAAATGCTCTATGTCCTTCACCTCCATACTTAAAACAAGTTCCTCTGAATGTTCTCCTATCAGGTCCTCTTCCTTCTCTTTTGTATCCTTCACTCCGGTATGGACTAGGGTTTTCTTTATGGTAAATATTTTTGTCATTCCTCTAGTATGCATTGTTATCTCTGTCCTCCTTCTTGAATGTATTCTCTAGTCAGTTTTGTTCCACATATGATCTTTCTCCTCTAGAAAATGTTCTACCTCTCTAAAATTTACCTCCTCTGCCTCTATATCTTTGATCATGCCTTTTATTCAACTTTCAGGGCAAACTGATATGCTTCTTTCCAGTGTTGTCATCCTCACCAAACTCAGTTCCTCTTGAATATTCAATCTCAGTCCATTGATGTATCTAGCCACTTTCTCTTTGCTTGCTTCACTATGTCATGTCCTTATGATCATCTTATGAAATTCTTTAGTGTACTCCACTGATTTCTCCTTTTGTCTCAGATTCTGCAATCTTTTCAACAGTTCCAACTCATAGTCAATAGGTACAAACTTATTCTTCAATTTCATCGCCATCCTATCCTAGTTTGTAATCTTTTCTTTCCCTCTTCTGTTTCTATCCAACTAAACTTCTTTCCACCATATAGCAACATGTCCTTTCAACTTTGTCTTTGCAAACTTCACCTTCTCCGGATCTTCAACTTCTTCATATTCAAAGGACTCTTCCATGTCATTTATCCATTCAATCAATTCTTTAGGATTCAAATTGCCAATGTAATTAGGTACATCAACTCTAGGTCTCTTCCTAATCTTCAAAAAGGCTCGCAACATCTTGACTTGATCTAATTCTTCTTCTTCTTCACCTCCTAGGGTTTCACCAATTTGTTCAATAGATTGAAATTCCTCTTCATCATCACTTTCAACATTGGGTCTAGGTATCAATCCTCTTCGCCTATCTTTCTCGACAGCATCCAATAAAATCCTCATTGTTTTCATCATTTCCATCATCTCATCCATCCTACCAGCCATTGTTCCAACAACAAGGACTCTCCTCAATGACATCTTCCTAGGATCAAGTGTAAAGTGCCTCAATTCGGTGATTGAGCTACAAGGTGATAACTACCTCACAATCAGAGATCGGTTGCAACACAAGTAACCTACCTCAAATTCATAAATCTATCCATAGCAAGATCTTATGGAATTCCCTCACCAACATCGCTCAATGTTCTCCCAAAGATTTAAACTTTCACTCTGATACCACTTGGTGCAGTCACGGTAGGAGGGTTCATAGAATGAACTATCTTGGTAGTGCAGCTAGAGTAAACACGATGGAAACAACTCAAAGATGTAAAGAAAATGTAGATTTAATCATTCAATATATCATAGAATTCAAATACAGATTTGTCAGCAATATGCAGGCTTACAACTTAGGGCTCACAGGCCTGATTATAGAATATCATAATATGCACAAGATATGGCTTTGTAGCTCCTTTGCAAAGAAATCAAACTATCAGTCTTCTAAATCATGAGAACTCTGCTAACTTCCTTCCTAGCGATCTATTACATCAATATACATCATCTCCGGTACAAAAGATTACTTCGTGTTGGCCAAGGAAGATCACAAACTCCAATGAAGAGTTGTAACATGTGTACACGGATAGGTTAGACCTAAAATGCATAAAACACCTCCACAAATGAATGGAATGAAGTGCAGATCTTGAGGAAGGTCAGCCATGAACCAAACAACATTGAATGATGTTTCATTAAGCTTCAAAGGTTGTGAAATGCTCCATAGGTCTTCTCCTTCAGCTGATCATCTGAAACTATCAAGATGCTTTGCTCTAAGAAAACAGTTGATCTTCTAATAGCAATAACTTTCTAATACTTGATCCAAATGTTCTAAAAATTGGGTATGGTGTAGAATGTGTCTAGATGTTAATTCTAGCTCCGTAAGATCTGAAATATAATTGTGGTAGAATGTGAACCAAAATATAGAAACTGCTACTGAATGAACTTCCTGAACTAAACTGGAAAATGAAAGGAAATAAACTGAACTACAAATAAACTAAAATGCAAATGTTTTTGGTTGATGCAAGATTGCTCTTGAACTAGGGACTCTCTTGCATCAATTTTCTTCTCTATATTCCTTCTATCCTCTTTCCCTTGGTAAGTGTTAGCATTAGATTTAGTTTAGTTCTCTGAGCCTTAAGCTCAAAAAGAGGAACTAGCCTTCTCTGGAGATCTGATCTCATTAGCAATGTCCCAAACCTTGACATCAGTCCCATTGTGTCATTGGAGTGCTTGAATGAGCTTTAAGTAGGGTGCAATTTCACATGACAACAAGTGGTTTGCAATAAATAAAGAGCTCTATCATGTATTTATTTAAACCAAATACATTGTAAGAGTCTAAACTTTAAACTATAATTAAATAGATAAATATATATATGGTGCAGGAGCACCCGTACATGATCAGGATATAGGTTAATTGTCCACATGATGACAGGACATTAGTCTATTTTTAGTATGTTTGACTTCATCATGTAATAAGGTCCATTGGACCAATGCTATGTATTAGATCAGCCTAGGAGTGTGTGTAGGCAGTTAGA
Source organism: Cunninghamia lanceolata (assembly GCA_027924645.1). NCBI lineage: Eukaryota > Viridiplantae > Streptophyta > Pinopsida > Cupressales > Cupressaceae > Cunninghamia > Cunninghamia lanceolata. The sequence goes on from BSBN01001373.1 coordinate 9,216,989, forward strand.
GATCAGTTAGAGATCGTGATCAGGTAGTCTGAGCTGTCCTTCTCCCAGCCGCTTGGAAGCTCCCAGCCGCTGGGAAGTGCGTTGGTAGTACTCGTAGGATTTTGCTATATATACCTTCGATCTGTTAGGGTTTAGCATAGATGTTATGATATGTTAGTTGTGTTATGGTGTTGTGATTGAGTTGAGGTTCAGGAGAACAGTCCAGATATTGAGAAGCACTGTTGTTTGACAGTATTGCAGAAACAGTACATTTGAATTTCATTTGAATAAGATCTCATCATTTGCATTATCTGGTTTATCAGCTGTATCTGTTTTGATTTCCATTCTGTTTGCAAGTTAATGGATACTTTCAACCCTTCCACCGGTTGATCCTGTGAATCGGTGGAATGGTCCTGTATTATAGCTTAGTTTGCATTTGTGTTTTCTGTTTATGCATTGCACTGTTCAAGAGATCAATTGGTAGCATGCTGTGAATCAGCCTAGCATCCTCATGTGCTAGGTCTAGAAAGATAAGCTGTTAAATTTTGGTTTGAAGGTGATCCGGCCCGATCATCTTATTGTCTTTGTGAAATTGTGCGGTTCTGAGTGTTTGCATGCAGCGAATGGATATACAGGAGTCTGCATGTGCTTTTCCAGTCGGAGCAAATCGCATCGTCACCTGCGAATACATCGCCATCCGGATCGGGTCATGAAACTGTTGAAGTTTGCATGTTGCAAGTGCATCAGGATGTTATAAGTCAGATATATACTCAGTGTATATATCCTCGTCAGGATCATCTCTCGGGTAAGCCCATCATCCGCATATCGCTAGCAGATGCGGGAGTGAAAGTTCAATTTTTTTGGCTAAGTGTTGAAGAGGTCATCAGGATGTTGTGTGACGTCATCGTCATCAGGATGTGACGTCATCGTCATCAGGATATCGAGATATCACCCTATGCAAGTTTATCCTGCTGTCGCTAAGTGTTTAGGTATCGGCGTAGGTCCTCGACAGAAAGTTGGGTTAACATCATCAGGATGTTTCAATCGAACCGGATAAATCATATCATGATGCTGTTGTTTGTATAGTCGGCTATCGGGGCATCGAAGGGAAGGTGCAAAGTTGTCATCATCAGGATATTTGGAGCAACCGGATATTTCATATCCTGCTGACGAAGGGAGTGTTGAATATCATGATGATGCCGATAGAGTTTGGTGCCTGATGAACAGTGCAACAGGAGGATGTTTGCGCTAGCTGAGTATCATGATGATGATGATAGGTGGAAGACGGAGGAAGTGAACAGTAGTCGGCAGGAGGATAATTGTGCTCGTCCGAAATATGATGATGCTGTTGGTGTTTGCAGGAAATATGATGATGATGCTGAGCCGATAGGGATTTTTAACATGCTGTTTGTATTATTGACTCCTCCTTCCTGTTAGTAAGCTCCCATTGCGTTTTACCTCTGCATCATAGTGGTATCAGAGCAAAGGTTAGGATCTTCTGGAAAAGATAAGCAGGATGTTAGACGAAGAAGGAACATCGGAGGTTCCAGCAAGGATGACCAACGCTGAGTTGGCAGTTCTGGTGAAGAAACAAATTGCAGAAAGCAAGGCCGTGAAGGCTCAGAATCAGGAATTGAAAGATGAGTTAGCAAAGTTGAGGAGCAGAGTAGGTTCTGGTAGAGAAGAAGATAGGGAAGAAGAAGAGATCCCTAATTGGAGCGAGGAGGTCGTTCCTGCAGACCAGAGACCACTATTGAACGTCCTCAAGGCCATGGAGAGGAGAACCATGGATGTGAAACTGGATTTGCCAGTGTTTACAGGCAAGATGGAACCTGATTCAGTGATGGAATGGATAGATTGTTTGAACAATTTCTTTGAAACAGAGGAGATACCAGAACAACAGAGAGTGAAGATAGCACAGTCAAAGATGAAAGAAGCTGCCTTGACATGGTGGAATTTTGTCCAAGATGATAGAGTACAGGAAGGAAAACGTAGAGTTGCCACATGGAAGAAGATGATGGCATTAGTAAAAGAAGCTTATGTCCCATTGGATTACAGTATCCAATTACACAAAAGGAAGCAAAACCTGAAGCAGAAGGAGCTAGATGTCAGCTCATATACAGAAGAATTCATGAAACTCTGTATGAAGACAAAGGTAAAGGAAAGTGAAGAAGAGAAGGTAGCCAGATACCTTAATGGATTGAGGTTCAACATTCAGGAAGATCTAAGTTTGCATAATCCAGATACAGTTCAGAAAAGTTTTCAGTTGGCATTGAAAGTGGAAGAGAAGTTAAAAAGAAAACAGGAACAACACAATAGAGGAAGAGGAAGACAACAAAGGGGTAGAAGAGGTCCTTTTAGAGGTAGAGGACATGGACAGGGATATCAAGGAGAATCCAGTCATGACAATAGTAAGGGCAACAATAGTCAGAACCAGAGAGAAACTTATAGTCAGCAAGGAAACTTCAGAGGTAGAAGACCTTTCAGAGGAAGATCCCAGGGCAGAGGATCCATCAGATGTTATAACTGTAACAAAGAAGGCCATATAGCCAGTAGATGTCCAGAAAAGGCCACAAGCTCAGCAGGAGAAAGGAGAACAAATCTGGTCCAAGAACCTGATAATCAAAGTAGGACAAGCTCTAATGATTTTCAGAGTGTGAATGCTCCTGATAATTATGGATACCCAGAAAGTGGAGAGTCTCTGATGATGAGAAGAACAGTGACTACCATGAAGGTACCTGACAAAGAATCCCCCCAAAGAAAGTCTCTTTTCAGGACTATTTGCAAAGCAGGAGGTAAGGCATGTAAAGTTTTGATTGATTCTGGTTCTACTGAAAATTTTGTGTCTGAACATATGGTGACAAAGCTTAAGCTTAGGAGATTACCTCACCCATCCCCATATAAAGTCTCATGGCTTACCCAAGGTCAGCAGACAACTGTAGAAGAGCAGGCTTGGGTAGAATTTCAGATTGGTGCATATAAGGATAAGTTGTCGTTTGATATTACCAAGATGGATGCTTGCAATCTTTTATTTGGTAGACCATGGCAGTATGATTTGAAGGCACAACATGATGGTGTTAGAAATACCTATAAAATCACTAAAGATGGTAAGGTGACAGAGTTATTCCCATTGACAGAGAAAGAAGGGAAATCTAAAGGAAAAGAGGTGAAGGTCATGCTGATGGAAGGTAAACAGTTCATGAAAGAAGTAGCAGCAGAAGGTACAGTTGCATATGCCCTAATCCCATGTATGAGTGTGAATAAAGAATAGCAGCAAGAAGTCAAGGAAGAGAAGAAGCCAAGGTTCATAGACCCAGCTGTCCAAGAGCTATTGGATAAGTAAAAAGGTGTCATCTCAGAGGGAATGCCAAAATCCCTACCACCTGTCAGAGATATTAGTCATTGCATAGACTTAATTCCAGGGTCAACACTTCCAAACAAAGCAACCTATAAGCTCACTCCAGAACAGAATGCAGAAGTAGCCAGACAGATTGAAGAATTATTGGATTCAGGTCTGATTGGGAAAAGTCTAAGTCCATGTGCAGTACCAGCTGTACTAGCACCAAAGAAGGAAGGTACTTGGAGGCTTTGCACTGATTCCAGAGCTATTAACAAGATCACAATCAGGTATAGGTTTCCAATCCCTAGGATAGAGGATTTACTTGATTGTTTGGGTAGTGCTAAGTATTTTACAAAAATAGATTTGAAGAGTGGATATCATCAGATCAAGATTAGACCAGGAGATGAATGGAAAACAGCATTCAAAACAAATGAAGGGTTATATGAATGGAAGGTTATGCCTTTTGGTTTATCTAATGCACCTAGTACTTTTATGAGGTTGATGAATGAGGTTTTGAAAGAATTCATTGGTAAGTTTGTCATAGTATATCTAGATGACATTCTGATTTTTAGTAACACAAAAGAAGAACATCTCAGACATATAGATTTGGTTCTTAAGAGGTTACATGAAGAGCAGCTGATGATAAATTTAGACAAGTGTTTGTTCATGCAAGAGGAGATCACATATTTGGGTTTTGTCATTTCACAAGGAAAGTTACAGATGGATAAGGAAAAGGTAAGTGCCATATTGTCTTGGCCAACTCCACAGACTATGAATGATGTCAGAAGTTTCCATGGGTTAGCAACCTTCTACAGGAAGTTTATCAGAGGGTTTAGTCATATTTGTGCACCCATGCTGGATACCATCAAAGGAGGACAAAAGTGCAGATTTGTTTGGACTCAAGGAGCAGATGATTCTTTTGAAACATTGAAGAAGAAGGTGGCACAGCAGCCAGTCCTTGCACTTCCAGATTTTAACAAAATCTTTTAGGTAGAATGTGATGCCAGTCACATGGCCATTGGAGCAGTACTCAGCCAAGAAGGTAGACCTATTGCATTTTTCAGTGAGAAGCTCAATGATGCTAAGAAGAGGTATTCATCATATGATCTGGAAATGTATGCTTTAGTTCAGTCACTCAAGAAATGGAGGCATTACTTGATGCCAAAGGAATTCATAGTATTCACAGATAACCAGGCTCTGAGTTTCATAAACAGCCAGGAAAAGCTGAATCACAGACATATGAAATGGGTAGAAACCTTACAGGCTTTCACTTTTACATTGAAGCATAAGAAAGGGATCAAGAATAAGGTTGCAGATGCTTTGAGCAAGAGAGTTCTAACAGTCAATCAGATTCAGTTAGAGAGTGTTGGCATTGATTCACTAAAGACCATGTATGAGTCTGATGAAGATTTTGGAGAGATATATCAGGTATGTACTTCTTTTGGGGAGAAATATCATGCTGAGTTCTCTGAATTTTTGATTCAGGATGGATTGTTGTTCAAGGGTGGACAGTTATGTATCCCAAGGTGTTCTATGAGGTTAAATATCATCAAGGAGAAACATTGTGGAGCTATGGCAGGTCATTTTGGTCTAGATAAGACTCTTGATCTGGTCAGAAGGCATTACTTTTGGCCTAAGTTACAGTCAGATGTCAGAAAATTTGTAGAGACATGTGTGATATGTCAGAAAGCTAAAGGCAGGTCAACTAATGCAGGTTTATATCAGCCCTTACCCATTCCTTCCAGACCATGGGAAAGCATAAGTATGGATTTTGTCTTGGGTTTACCAAGAACAAGAAAAGGATTTGACAGTGTTTTTGTTGTAGTGGATAGATTCAGCAAAATGGCACATTTCTTGCCATGCAAAACCACTACTGATGCTTCATACATTGCAGATTTATTCTTCAGGGAGATTGTCCGAATCCATGGATTGCCATTGAGCATAGTGTCAGACAGGGATGTGAAGTTTATTGGTCACTTCTGGAGAACTCTTTGGAGGAAACTTGGAACCAATTTGTCTTTTTCCTCTGCATATCATCCTCAAACGGATGGACAGACTGAAGTAGTGAACCGTTCCTTAGGGAATTTACTTAGATGCTTGACAAAACAGCATGGAGAGAAGTGGGATAACATTTTATCTCAAGCTGAATTTTCATATAATGATACTGTCAATAGGAGCACAGGGAAATCACCTTTTCAGATTGTTTATGGTATGCATCCCAGAGGAATTTTGGAATTGAGAGATCTACCTACAGTAGACCCTGTTAGTGCAGAAGGTAAAGCTTTTGCAGAAGCTATAAAAGAGGTTCATGATCAAGTCAAGACCCAACTGCAGCATACAACCTTGAAGTATAAAGAATATGCTGATAAAAAGAAGAAGGATGTCCAGTTTGATGTTGGAGATTTGGTTTGGGTTCACTTGAAGAAAGACAGACTTCCTAAGGGAAAGTATACTAAGCTCATTTCAAAGGAAAGTTGGACCATGTCAGATTTTGCACAAGCATGGACAGAATGCTTATGAGCTACAACTCCCACCTGATCTTGGTTTGTCTCCTATATTCAATGTATGTGATTTAACTCCATACAAGTCTTATCCAGATGCAGATCAGGAACTCCTACAGGATACAGTTGATGATGACATTCCCAAGCATGATCCTCCACAGTTGCAGAAGGTTTTGGACACCAGAGTGGTCAAACAGACCAGGAACAGACAGTACTTGGAGTATTTAGTCTCTTGGAAGGGACAACCGAATTCTGAAGCCGTATGGATGACTGAAGAGCAGATCCAAAAACATGGTGCAGATCTTGATACTCTCATCTCAAGTGGACTTGAGATTTCTTCTTCTGGGGAGTATGGTGCAGGAGCACCCGTACATGATCAGGATATAGGTTAATTGTCCACATGATGACAGGACATTAGTCTATTTTTAGTATGTTTGACTTCATCATGTAATAAGGTCCATTGGACCAATGCTATGTATTAGATCAGCCTAGGAGTGTGTGTAGGCAGTTAGAGATTAGTTAGAGATCGTGATCAGGTAGTCTGAGCTGTCCTTCTCCCAGCCGCTTGGAAGCTCCCAGCCGCTGGGAAGTGCGTTGGTAGTACTCGTAGAATTTTGCTATATATACCTTCGATCTGTTAGGGTTTAGCATAGATGTTATGATATGTTAGTTGTGTTATGGTGTTGTGATTGAGTTGAGGTTCAGGAGAACAGTCCAGATATTGAGAAGCACTGTTGTTTGACAGTATTGCAGAAACAGTACATTTGAATTTCATTTGAATAAGATCTCATCATTTGCATTATCTGGTTTATCAGCTGTATCTGTTTTGATTTCCATTCTGTTTGCAAGTTAATGGATACTTTCAACCCTTCCATCGGTTGATCCTGTGAATCGGTGGAATGGTCCTGTATTATAGCTTAGTTTGCATTTGTGTTTTCTATTTATGCATTGCACTGTTCAAGAGATCAATTGGTAGCATGCTGTGAATCAGCCTAGCATCCTCATGTGCTAGGTCTAGAAAGATAAGCTGTTAAATTTTGGTTTGAAGGTGATCTGACCCGATCATCTTATTGTCTTTGTGAAATTGTGCGGTTCTGAGTGTTTGCATGCAGCGGACGGATATACAGGAGTCTGCATGTGCTTTTCCAGTCGGAGCAAATCGCATCGTCACCTGCGAATACATCGCCATCCGGATCGGGTCATGAAACTATTGAAGTTTGCATGTTGCAAGTGCATCAGGATGTTATAAGTCAGATATATACTCAGTGTATATATCCTCGTCAGGATCATCTCTCGGGTAAGCCCATCATCCGCATATCGCTAGCAGATGCGGGAGTGAAAGTTCAATTTTTTTGGCTAAGTGTTGAAGAGGTCATCAGGATGTTGTGTGACGTCATCGTCATCAGGATATCGAGATATCACCCTATGCAAGTTTATCCTGCTGTCGCTAAGTGTTTAGGTATCGGCGTAGGTCCTCAGCAGAAAGTTGGGTTAACATCATCAGGATGTTTCAATCGAACCGGATAAATCATATCATGATGCTGTTGTTTGTATAGTCGGCTATCGGGGCATCGAAGGGAAGGTGCAAAGTTGTCATCATCAGGATATTTGGAGCAACCGGATATTTCATATCCTGCTGACGAAGGGAGTGTTGAATATCATGATGATGCCGATAGAGTTTGGCGCCTGATGAATAGTGCAACAAGAGGATGTTTGCGCTAGCTGAGTATCATGATGATGATGATAGGCGGAAGACGGAGGAAGTGAACAGTAGTCGGCAGGAGGATAATTGTGCTCGTCCGAAATATGATGATGCTGTTGGTGTTTGCAGGAAATATGATGATGATGCTGAGCCGATAGGGATTTTTAACATGCTGTTTGTATTATTGACTCCTCCTTCCTGTTAGTAAGCTCCCGTTGCGTTTTACCTCTGCATCAATATATATTAAAAGAAACAACTTATTATCTACATATACAATGTATACTCACATTGCTTTAGCACTTAACAAGATATGAGATTGGGGTCGAGGTTTCTCCCCCTCTCTCTATCTTGCCAAAGAAAATAAATGACAATAACATTCTAGGATCCCAATTGGGTATTCAAATAGTAAAATAGTTCAGTTATTATCAACTATTTCTTGTCAATGGTTACATATTGACCTAACTTAGTTTTCAACAAAACCTAAGTTTAATGAACCTTTTCGACAAATTGGCAATTATTGAGTCAAAGCCAACTTAGACCAAATGGGTCGAGTACCACTTACCCAATTCAATGAAAGTTCACTAAATTGTACAAGCACAAGACTAAGATGGCAACAAACTGTTCTTTTACAAATGTCTATTCACTTCTCTCTAATGATACTCTCCCTCTCTTTCTTAGAGGGCAGAAACATGTTTCCTAAATACAACTTTTAATCACCAAACTGTGATTAGTGTATCATTAGTCAATTCATAATCCTTATGAAATCATAACATCTTGACATCATATAATCACATGCCAATTCTAATCAAATAAACATAAACTCATGAAATCATTGATTTTTCCTGACATTTTCACTAAACGTTAAATCACTAGATCATGGAAAATTATCTACTAATTACGTACAAGTAAAAAGTAAAACATAGTCAAAATTAGGGATGTGACATATCTCCCCCCATAAGATTCATCATCCTCGATGATCCAATGTATTCAAAACAATAACAAGATAATTTTTTTTAACTTTGTAAAAGCATAAACAAATAAGGAAATCTCTGATAAAAAATCATGGTAAACTCCTTAGGTGGTATTACCCTCTACATACTAGTCGCAATGGACCTTGCACTGAGTAACCTCTCTATTATGCAATCGGAGCTTGTGAACTTCAAGCATTTTAAGAGGCTCGATCATGACCACTCCTGGGTCATGTACCTATAAAGCATTTCAATCAAGAATATGATTATCACCTATTATATAATTTTTCAAATATGAAACATGAAAAACATTATGCCTTTTGGCAAGAGCTGGTGGTAGAGCAATTCTATAGGAAACTAAATTGATAACTTCAAGAACTTCAAAGGGTCCTACATATCAAGGAGCTAGTTTGAAAGACTTTCCAAACTTTATAGAACTTTTTTGTCTATCATTTTCTTCCACTAATATTTTTTTGATTAGCTTAACCTATTCTTCCATTTCTACCAACATTTCTAGACCAATGTTAATCCTATCTTCTAGCTTATCACACCTTATAGGAGTTCGGCACCTTCTTCCATATAATGCTTCAAATGGAGACATCTTAATAGCAAAATTGTAAGAGTTGTTATAAGAAAACTCCACAAGTGGTAGATACTCTTCCCACTTGTATTGTTGATCTATACAATACATTTGCAACAAATCTTCAAGAACTTGATTTACCCTTTCTGTCTGACCATCTATCTCAGGGTGATAAGTTGATCTTATATTGAGTTGAGTTCTTAGTGTTTAAAACAAAGTTTTCCAAAATCTTGATGTCATGCACGCATCTCTATCTGAGATAATCTTCTTAGGTACTCCATGCAATCTGAACACTTCTTGCACAAACTTGCAAGCTATGATTGGTGCTCCATCTGTTAAATTTCTAGGTATAAATTGGGCTACCTTTGTGAGTTTATCCACCACTACTAACATAGCACCATGTCTATTTAGAGACATTGGAAGACCATGCATAAAATCCATGCTAATAACCTGCCACTTCCACTATAGAATATCATGTGGATACAGAAATCCTACTGGATGTTGATGCTCAACCTTGACTCCTTGGCACTCTAGTCAACTAGCTACAAATCTTGCATCATCATTCTTCATTCCTTTCTAGAAATAAATAGGTTTCACATTGGATAGGAGTTTAGTTACTCCAAGATTACCTAAATATGGTGCAGAATGAACCTCCTTCCACACAAGGTTTCTTAATTATGTCGAATTTGGAACATACATCTGTCCTCTAAAATTTAGAATCCCATCTAGTTCAAAATTGAATCCTTCATACCTTGAATCTTGAGGATTTACTAAGAGAGCCTACTTAACTTTCTCATAATACTCATCTCCTATGTAGAATTTTGCAATACTAAATCTTTAAAGTTCGAGTGGATAGAGACAATTGATGAGATATGTCTCCGTCGACTCAAAGTATCTGCTACTTGGTTCTCTTTTCTCTTAGCTTCCTGGATTCATAGGCTACCACTTTCCCATTCCGTATAAGTACTCAACTTAAACCTTCTGCCGAGGCATGAGTGATGATGTCAACAAATTGACTTTTCGATTAGGAACTTTTAATTTTGGTGCAATTGTCAACTTATGTTTTAACCGATCAAATGCCTTCTGACATTTCTCTTACCAGTCAAAACACTTTCCTAATCTTTGAAGCAAAATAATTGGGCTCATAATCTTAGAAAAGTTTAAAATGAACTTCCTATAATATCCAGCTAATCCCATGAAACTGTGCACTTCATGCACATTCTTAGGCATAGGCTACTCAACTATAGTTTTGATCTTTGCAGGATCCACTGAAAATTTTTTAGCCAATATAATATGCCTCAATTATTGTATCTCTTTCTCAAGGAAAGTACACTTAGAAATATTTCCAACATCTTATGTTCTCTTAGTCGCTCCAGAACTAATTGCAGATACTACAAGTACTCTTCCTTGTTCTTAGAATAAATAAGAATGTCATCTAGAAACACTTAGAACAAATTTATCCAAGCAATCTCAGAATACACTATTCATCAAATTCATGAATGCAATAGGGTATTCGTAAATCCAAAAGGTAAAATCATGAACTTATAATGTTCATAGCTTGTTCTGAAAACTATTTTATGAGTGTCCTCATCTCTTATTCTCGATTGATAATATCTAGATCATAAATTGATCTTAGAAAACACCTATTGCACCACACATTTGATCAAAAAGATCATCAATATGTGGTAAAGGATACTTATTCTTCTTCGTTTCTTTAGGTGCTTCTAAGGGGAAACACTAGGTTTAATTAACCCCTTAGCCAATAGCTCCTAAAGTTGGGCTTTCAATTCCATCAACTCCGTAGTAGTCATACGGTATGGCTCTTTTTAAATCAGTCCCGATCCAAGTATCAAATCAATAGAAATCAAAAAATCAAAAGCTCCCTTTGGAGGTAATCCTATAAGCTCATATGGGAAAACATCCTAAAAATCTCTAAGGAAAGGATAGTTCTCCAAAGATACACTTTGTTTACTAGGATCTTCTTCTACTTGATCCATTTTAACTACAAAAAGTTGCATTGCAAAGATTGGTCTGATCTTGACTTCTCTTTGTGTGCCTTACAAAAAGACTTTGCTCCCTACATCGTCTAGACACTCAACTATTTTTTGTAAAATAATCAACATTGGCTCTATGCCTCATAGCCAATTTATTCTTAAGATAACATCATAGGAACCTAGGGGGCTACAAATAAATTCACCTCAGTAAATAAACTAGGAAGTTCAATCTTGGCTTCAAACAAACACTACTCTACTTGAGCTTTAGTCTAGTTATCAAATTCAACTAACCAAGGTTTAACTAGTTTGTTGTATTGTTTCCTTTCTAGAAAAATACGCTTAAGAGTGTTAGTTGAAGTCTCATAATCTTCCCACTACGTACCCTCCACATAGTTAATATACTCTTGGAGTTTTTACCTCCTTGGATCTTTCTTAACCACTATCTAGGGAAAGTTCTGGGAAACAAACTTTCTGGTGATTTTCTTAATTCTTTTCTACACCATTATGCATAAAACCATTTTAAACATTAGCCAATATGTTGAATGTTGATGAGTTTTCTCGTAATGAGCTCATAGGTCCATGTGTTGAACCCAATTAGCTCTAATACCATATGTAGCATGCCTACTCATATTACTAGGAATTACACATATAACTTACTAAGTAAAAGAACATAATAAACATGAGTGACTTTATATATATAGGTGTATGCATGGAGTTGTGGGACCAAAAAGGTGCCACATGACTTTTTGGTCCCATGCAGAGCAAAACACGAGCGCATTATAATGCGCTCATATTTTTCTCTGCATAAAAGTTAAAAAAATAGACATTTCCTCATACCCACGGCTAAAAACAAAGTTTGGAGAGAAAAAACTAGTGACATAGTGCAAGTGTGTTCAAGGAAGGGAAAATCAAGCAAGTGCAAAGAGAGATTGATATTTTCACGATGCTACATCACCAAACCCGCTCCCAAAGATATCATGAAGCAAATGTAGAGGGTCTAGCAACCGAAGAAGGTAGGGTTTGATTAATTTTTGTGAGTTTGAAAAGAATTTTTAACTTTTGCAATGTTTGATTAGTTTTTTATATTGAATTTATAGTTAATGAGGCAGAAAAAAACACAAATATAGCTGAGGAGGGTCAAAACAACCCTGAAAACCCTCAAAGCCCCCCACCTTCACGTCCTCACCATGAAAGAGATACTCAAGAAAACTATTAAGGGCAAATAGAAGAAAATAAAAACATCTTCAAACCCTAATTGAAATGTTAAACAATTCAAATGCAAGCACCGATTGTAGGAGAGTGCTTGCGAAGTCATTAGAAATGATTGTTTCTCACACCGAATTAGTGACAAAACAAATCACTAAATTTCATGACTATAGGGAGAGGTGTCAAAAATACTATGCCAACAAATTGTCTTATGAACAAGTGAAAAATGAATAAATTACAAAATTTGCATTATACATTCACACTTTATTTATCCTAAAACTAGCCAAAGATTAGAAGAGACTTGCAAATGATTCCCTATTCATTGGTGTAGGAATCAAGATATATCCCAAAACTTTTGGGATAGATGGTACATGGTGTTTGACAAGCATCCATGCAACAACAATGAGGTGCCACAATATTTCTTAAGGAAACTCCTAATTATTTTGACATTCGAGAGTTCCAGGGTAGAGGTGGTGGCTCTGCCCAAGATAGAGAGGGGGCTCAGCAAGACCAAAACTGTGTACCTAGACCCTTGTTGAGGCTATAATGTGTGTCACTCCCTTTGACTTTGAGGGAGAGTGTTGAGGTGGAGACACTGCATTCATTAAGTGCCCTCACACAGCCTCTAGCATAGCACCATGATAATCTCATCTAGGCTGATGAGGGTGAGAGCAGCAGGCGTCATTTATCCCCACATTTGTGCAGTTCATGTGGGGACCTATGCAATTATGGGATGCAGGACTTGTGGTAGGACTCTTAGAAGAATGGTGTGACACATGGGCAGCATCCAATGATGGACACATCCATATTGGAAGATATTGTTCTCACAGATGATATCTTACAACGTACATTTGGTATTGACTCTCAGGTAATTTTTTACAAGTTTCATCTTGATTTAATATATTCTTATTCTTATTTGAAATTTGTAATTAATTTTATATGACTATCTATATTATTATAAGTCAAAATTAATGTCTGTAATTGTCTGTGCAATAAAATTCTAGGGTCAAAGTCTTCATCTTGCCTCTGTTAGCCATCCATTGGTGGGTTATGAGAGGAGGTCAAGTCAGCAGGTATGTAATTTATCACATGATCATAAATATTGTACATATATCAATGGTAATATTATTTAATGACAATTTGATGATTTCAACCGGGAGCTTCACCAGCACCTCCATGGTTTCCTTGGTCCCCTGGATGCAAAACCACTTATACAGAGGTAAATTTAACCATTTGTAATCATTATGCATTTAAATAATGTTATGTATCTATTTTGGTCAAATAACCTTGAACTCTATTTTTAGATGTTGAATATGGAGATTCCTCATCTTCGTGAGTTAGTGCAGGTAGGCATTTTTGCAACCATATTGTCTTCAAATCCTTTGACTGAGGTATGAGCCAATAACATAAAATGTCATTTTGTATTCTTGTTTTATCTCATGTAATTTGATGTACATAAATGATATTTAAGTTTAGTCAATTTTTCTTCTTAATGCTTCTCACAGGAGGTCACAACTCCAATGCGTCCAACTACAGACGAAGAGAGAAAAGATGATTGAGAGTGATCATCAGGTAGCGGTAAGTGATCGATTACATATGTGATGTTATATAATTCATGTTTTCTATATTAATGTGTATATTGTTTGATTGTATTAACAGATGGAGCTGCAAAAAGCTCTGTCAAGGAGGTCTACTCAATGGGAGAGAGAGGATGAGTCATTGATTGGCTCTCCATATTCACAACCAAGCAAGGGTCGCCGATTATTTGATGAAAGTCCATAGGAAACTATATTCTGGGACATTTTTTGTATGCCTAGATGGCTTTGTATACATAATTTTGTATGTTATTGATGTATATTTTAGTATATTCCTGTATGGTTTTGTTTAGACATGCCTATATGGTCTTCTATATAGACTAGATGTTATGTTCATGACATTATATATATGACAATTTATATTAAATATTTAATATGTTGATCAATTATCGTTACAGGAATTTGGTTTTACACACGTACCAATTGCATTTTCTTGAAAGTTTATAAATCTTTTTCAATAATCCATTTTGTGCATATCTTGCAATCATTGCATTCCATGAGACTATGTATTTATTTGAGGCATCATGTCAAACAGTTCACCCACCTTGTCTATGCTTCCACACTTTCCATACACGTCTACAAGGGCAGCTACAAATACAATATGTGAGAAAATTCCTATATCCTTTATGCTTTGATGGTTGTCCACACCAAGTTCCCCAAATCCCATTTTGGCATAGGCAAGAAAGATGTTGGATAAGTTTGTGTAATTTGGTTTTAGACGTGCCAATTGCATTTGGTTGAAAGTTTCTAAAGCCTTATGAAAAATCTATTTCATGCATATCTTGCAATCATTGCATTCCATGAGACAACATTTCTTTGAGGCATTGTGTCAAATAGTTCACGCTTCTTGTATATGCTTCCACACTTTGCATACATGTCTCGCAGGGTAGTTGCAACTACAACATTTGACAAAATTCCTATATCCTTTATGCTTTGATGGATGTCTATACCATGTTCCAAAGATACCATTTCTAAGGTTTTAGAATTTTTCTTTACACCCACCAATTGCATTTTCTTGAAAGTTTCTAAAGCCTTATCAAAAAATCTATTTTCTTCATATCATGCAATCATTGCATTCCATGAGGCAACATTTCTTTGAGGCATCATGTCAAATAGTTCACGTGCCTTGTCTATGCTTCCACACTTTGCATACATGTCTCCAAGGGCAGTTGCAACTACAACATCTAACAAAATTCCCATATCTTTTATCCTTTGATGGATGTCCATTTTGGCATAGGCAAGAAGGATACTAGCTAAGGTTGTAGAATTTGGATTTACACCCGCCAATTGTATTTTCTTGAAACTTTATAAAGCCTTATCAAAAAAATCCATTTTTTGCATATCTTGCAATCATTGCATTACATGAAATGGTATTTCATTGAGGCATCATGTCAAACAATTCACATACCTTGTTTATGCTTCCACACTTTGCATACATGTCTACTAGGGTAGTTGCAACTACAAGATCTAACAAAATTCCCATATCCTTTATGCTTTGATGGATGTCCATACCATGTTCCAAAGATCCCATTTTGGCATATGAAGGGAGGATGTTGGCTAAGGTTGTGGAATTTGTATTTACACCCGCCAATTGTATTTGCTTGAAGTTTCTAAATCCTTATCAAAAAATCCATTTTTTTCATATCTTGCAATCATTGCATTCCATGTAACGACATTTCATTGAGGCATCATGTCAAACAGTTCACGTACCTTGTCTATGCTTCCACGCTTTGTATACATGTCTACTAGGGTAGTTACAACTACAAGATATGAAAAAATTCAAATATCCTTTATGCTTTGATGGATGTCCATACCATGTTCTAAAGATCCTATTTTGGCATATGAAGGGAGGATGTTGGCTAAGGTTGTGGAATTTGTCTTTACACCCACTAATTGCATTTTCTTGAAAGTTTCTAAAGCCTTATCAAAAAATCCATTTTTTCATATCTTGGAATCATTGCATTCCATGTGACGACATTTCTTTGAGGCATCATGCCAAATAGTTCATGTGCATTGTCTATGCTTCCACACTTTGCATACATGTCTCCGAGGCTAGTTGCAAATACAACATCTAACAAAATTTCCATATCTTTTATGCTTTGATGGATGTCCACACCATGTTCCAAAGATCCCATTTTGGCATAGGCAAGGAGGATACTGGCTAAGGTTGTGGAATTTGGCTTTACACCTGCCAATTGTATTTTCTTGAAAGTTTATAAAGTGCTATCAAAAAAATCCATTTTTTGCATATCTTGCAATCATTGCATTCCATGAGATGGCATTTCAATGAGGCATCATGCCAAAGAGTTCATGTATCTTGTCTATGCTTCCACACTTTACGTACATGTCTACTAGGATAGTTGCAACTATAGGATCTAACAAAATTTCCATATCCTTTATGCTTTGATGGATGTCCATACCATGTTCCAAAGATCGCATTTTAGATTTACACCTCTCAATTTCGTTTGCTTGAAAGTTTCTAAAGCCTTATTACCAAATCTATTTTGTGCATATCTTGCAATTATTGCATTCCATGAGATGGCATTCTTTGAGGTATTTTGTCAAACAGTTCACGTGCCTTGTCTACACTTCCACACTTTGCATACATGTCTACTAGGGTAGTTGCAACTACAATAGAAAGTAAAGCATTTTTACTTTGTTCTTAAGGGCTAATAACAATACATCTTATCAATGAGACTATACACATGGAACAAACAACCACAACAACATTCAAGAGAAAACTAGTCATTTTAGAAGGCACTCTACTGTTTTCTTTACCATCATCTACAAATTCATTCTAAGCATATTAATAAAGGGTGTAGGAACAAGTTGATCCCACCATGAGGTTTTTAACCTGAGATTGGAATTTTATATTTCTATTCCAACTTTATACTCCACATGAGAGAGAGAGAGAGAAGTTGAGTATAGGTATATTACACTACACAAGCCTCTAGGGTTTGTCATTATGACTAACACAATGCCATTGACCTTCACTATGACTAAACATATTTGAGTTGACCAAAATTGAGAGAGGTTATTGTGGATGGACCCCATGTGCACTTGTAGGTCCAAACAAAACATTCCCAACTGCCATGAATTCTGAAAACTACTCTGTCATATTTTGGCAATTTTTTTATTTTAGGGATCTTAAGGGACTTTCTCGATAGCCTACTGCCCTGAACAAATGGGACACTTGGCGCATGAAACAAAACCACCCCTAGAATTTCAAAACCCACCCCAATGCATTGGTGCAGTCAGTTCAGCCCCACGATGAGCAAAACAAAAATTATAGCACCTGGCAAGGTTGTGCTGCATGAAACTGAAGCATTTTGCAAGAATGCATTTGATTTTGGTACAGTCAAATGGATTTGAGTTGACCAAAACTGGGAGAGGTTATTGTGAAAGGACCCCACATGCACCTATAGGTCCAAATGGAATGTTCCCAACTACCACAAATTCTAAGAACTGCTCCATCAAAGTTTGACAGTTTTTGCTCTTAATATCTTAAGTGACTTTGTTGGTAGTCTGCTGCCTCGAACGACTAGGACCGTTGGCATAGAAAATGAGACCTTACCTAGAATTTATCTGCCCACCTCGATGCATTGGCATAGTTGGTTTGGCCCCACGATGAGTAGAACAAAAAAATATGGCACCTGGCAAGGTTGTGTTGCATGAAACTGAAGCATTTTGCAAGAATGCATTTGATTTTGGCACAGCCAAACAGATTTGAGTTAACTAAAAGATAGAGAGGTTATTGTGGATGGATCCCATATGCACCTGTAGGTCCAAATAGAATTCCCAGCTACCATGAATTCTGAGAACTGCTCCATCATAGTTTGGCAGTTTTTCAATCTTACGGATCTTAAGGGACTTTGCTAGTAGCCTGCTACCTCAAACGACTCGAACACTTGGCACACAAAACAAGACCTCCCCTAGCATTTACCCACCCACCCTAATGCATTGGCATAGTCAGTTCAGCCCCATGTGCTATGGAATGCAAAATCTCCCTCCTAGCACCTTTCCACTACAAGAAACTGAAGCATTTTGCAAGAATGCATTTGATTTCAACATGGTCAAACATACTATAATTGACCAAAACTAAGAGACGTTATTGTGGACAAACCCCATGTGCACTTGTAGATCGAAATAGAATGTTCCCAGGTGCCACAAATTCTGAGAACTGATTCATCATAGTTTGGCAATTTTTTGGTCTTTGGGATCCTAAGGGACTTTGTTGATAGTCTGCTGCCATGAACAATTGGGATTCTTGGCACATGAAATGAGACATCCCCTGGCATTTGCCTACCCACCCTGATGTGTTGGCACAGTCAGTTTGGCCCCATGTGCTATGGAATGCAAAATATCACTCCATGAACCTGCATTAGAGCTTCTAAAAGAGTGTACCTCACTCAATCCTATCAATGTACAATAGTCCTCATATTTTGCATTGTTAGTATCATCAACCAACTAAAAATATCTATGAATTGTAGACTTACCTTCATTACCTGGACCCATTGTAGTGTTACACCATTCAACAATAGATCTCACATCTATCAACTTTGCATTGTCTTTGTACTTTGCATTGTCTTTGTACTTTGCATTGTGGCTGTAGTGGGTAGTTCTCTGCAAAGTCAACAACTAAAATGATGGTACCAAATGGAAACATGTCCTTGTATAACTTGAATTGCAACTCCAACCATCAAGCTCTATGGGTATGCCTTGCATACTCGTAAACTATATTATCTCAAAAAATAGAGATAAATTAATACACTAGAATCTTTTCAATGACCAATTCACACCTTTTTGCTTCTTTGCCATCTTTCAGACTATATGCCACCGTCTTGTATTTACCAAAACTTACTAGCTCATTTCCAATTGCATGTGTTGTCCATATGTTGACAAATTGGCAAATGTTGCAACCCACCACAATGATCACATGTGCCATCCAAGCATAAGATATTGTGGAATAATTGACCATCCACTCTCTAGCATGCGATGCTTGATATCAAATCTCTTGAAGATCTAGGTGGACACTTTACATTACACTCCTACAAAACATCTTAGTATATAAATCTACACATATATATCTATAAACATCATAATGATTAGAAAACTCAATGTGTACTCTACAACAACAATTTGTTCATGTGTGATTTATTTTGACATAAAAAGGCTTTACCATTTCAAAATGCCTTTGTCTAATTTTGATTGAGGATACATCTCTTGAAATTTCTTGAAAATTTGTGTTTGAGTCACATCCAAAAAATGCTTTGGATGTGGCTCATGATTTCGACAACTAATTCTCCTTCTTACAACATCTCTTGCATTAGAAGATACCCTTGTGTTATTTTTCCAAAATTCTTTGATGATGGATCTCAAGGCTTCAATAACAACTTTGACTTTTCATGGGAGTCTCCCAGAGAATGCCCATTATTCATTGGTGTTTGGGTCATCAACTCTTTCACGTCTTCCAATGGCTCTCATTAGAGTTTTTCTACTTATTTTCAATGTTTGACTTGTCTTTCTAATTTGTCATGCACTCATTAGATTCTTTACAATTGATTTTTCACTTGAGGCATCTGATGTTCTTAGGCCAAGAATCTTCATAATGGGCCTAAATTTTAAATTTCTCATTAATTCAACAAATAGTTGGCATTTTCTGGTTTCATTTATGTTCTCAAAGAATGATTTCCATATCTTGTTGTTGGGAATTAAGGTGTCTCAACCTTGGTAATTCCTTGCATTTATTTATTGTAAAAAAATTATTTATTGCCTATTTTGTAATTAGGACATCTTGTGGGAGTTGGCACGATGATGTGTCATCCTACGTGGAAGGTGACCACATGTAATTTTGTCCTCACATGAGGAGATAGGCATCTCACTTAGTGGTAGAGGTATTTTGCCATGTGCCGATACTTTGAATAGTGTGTAAGTAAATCTTGACCGAAACAGTTATGACATATTCCTATGACAGAATCTGATGCGTAAGAGTTGAAAATAGAAGATACTATGACAGGTGAAGACATGTGTCACAAGGCATCTTGGAAGAAGGAATCTTTGGGCACCCCAAGGAGGGTTATGACATGTTGTAAGAGAATATGTTATTTTTAATTAGTGTGTGATAGATTCTCTTACAGTTGTAAGATATGACAGTTATAATAGATTATATGATAGTCGTAAGAGTCGTAAGAGCATCTATCATTGCCCAACTTAGGAATAGGTGACCTCTTTGGGATGGGGTGATATGACAAGTGTCATGACCATGCTGCAATGTTGGACAACTGTCCCTAGGCGTGCGTTTTGGGCCATGATGCCAAGTTGGA
The DNA here is from genome assembly GCA_027924645.1 of Cunninghamia lanceolata. NCBI lineage: Eukaryota > Viridiplantae > Streptophyta > Pinopsida > Cupressales > Cupressaceae > Cunninghamia > Cunninghamia lanceolata. The sequence continues at coordinate 9,237,177 of BSBN01001373.1, forward strand.
CACCCATCTCAAGAAAGGTCCATTTTTGCCTTGTAAACTTCTATTTAAGCAGGTGTTTTGAGAGATGTATTATGTGATTGATAGGTACTGTTATGTTGTTGATTTGTCTCCAGATACGAGTGTCAAAGACTCCTGTAAAAACTTGCATTGCAAGTGTGTTGTAAACCTTGTTGATTAGATAATACATTGTGCAGGTTTTGGAGTGTGGGGTTTTTCACCTGTAAGGGTTTTCCCCACTTTATATCTTATCTCTCTCTTCTTCTGTCTTACATTCTTGTGTTGTGTATTGCTGCAATATCTCTATTGTTGGGTTAATAACACTGTACTTGTAAAGGTTAAAAACAATTTGCACTCATCTCTCCTCAATAGATTAGTGTAGGAAGCAATTTCCACACACCTAGCTTCCTTTCAGTTGGTATCAAAGCTTGATCACCTTTGGTCCTAGTTGTTGGGTACGGGTTGTTTGAGCCGATCTTAGATTGAGTGGGAGTTTGTGCAGAGTATTTTGTAATCTTATTGTAGGAAGGAGATGGCAGGCACATCCAGAAGATTAGAGGTGGGAAGTTCAATGGCACAAATTTTGAGTTATGGAAACTTAAGATGGAAGACATGCTTGTTGATTGTGACCTATGGGAAACTGTTTCTGGTGTAAAACCAACTGCAATGGAACAAGCTGATTGGGATCTCAAAGATCGAAAGGCTAAGGGTCTCATAAGACTCAGTCTAGATGATTTTGTCTTGTTAAATGTCCATGAGGAGAAGACCATGAAAGATCTTTGGAAGAAGCTGGGAGATGTTTATCAGGCCAAATTCCTGGTGAACAAGCTTTTTCTGAGAAAGAAACTATATTATCTGAGGATGGAGGATGGAGGATATGTTGCAGATCATCTAAATGCTTTCAACATGTTAGTTGCACAGTTGACATCTGTTGGTGTGAAGATGGAGGAGGAGGATCGATGTATGACCTTGCTTTGTTCTTTGCCAAACTCGTGGAACCATCTTGTTATGGCTATTGGGAGCACCACATCCACTTTCAAAATGGATGAAGTGGTATCTTTGATGTTTTGAAGAAATGTGGATAAAGTCCTATGAAGTAGCCAAAGAGGCTCTTGCAGTTCGTGGAAGACCCAAGGAGAAAGGGAAAAAGAAGGACAAGAAAAATGAGAAGGGTAGATCCAAATCCCGTGGGAGATCTAAATCTCTTGGAAAGTCCAAGGCTCTCTGTTGGAACTATGGAAAAACTAGGCATTTCTGAAAGGAATTCCAAGAGGAAAAGAAAAAGAAGAAGAAGAATGTTCTAGATTCAGATTCTAACAAGTCACAAGATGGTGGTGATGCCTTCATTGCAGCCCTAGCCACCCATGCATCTGATGATGTGTGGTTGATTGATTCTAGTGCATCATTCCACATGACCTCACATCAAATTTGGTTCACGAAGTATGAAGAGTTTGATGGTGGAAGAGTTTACCTAGGTGATGACACTCATCTAAAGATTGTTGGTCATGGAAGAGTCTCAATCTAATTCCTTGATGGATGAGTGAAAGGGATCACTGGGGTTATGCACATCCCAGGCTTGGCACAGAACCTACTTTTTGTAAGTATGTCTAATCATACAGGTGTGTAGATTGTCTTTTTGAAGGACAGATGCAAGATGACTAGAGGATCTATGGTGCTTGCTAAGGGTACTCGGAGAGGTATTCTATTTCAGTTGGAGGCATGCACTTCATAGTGCAATACTTCTTTTGATTCAAAGAAAAAAGCTACAATCACTTCATCCCCACCATCTGAACTAGTAGTGAAGTGTAAAAAAATCTGATGGTAGTGCATCTTGGGTACCCATGGGTGCTCGTGCTTTGGAAGTTAAGCTTCCTGCTAAAAAGATAATGTTATGGCTTATGAGATTTGGCCACATTGGTGAGAAGGGTCTTAGAACCCTGAAAATAAAAACCTCATTGAGGGGTTAAATGATTGTAATCTCAAGTTCAACTTTTGCCAACATTGTATATATGGAAAACAAAACCGTGTTCAGTTTTACTCTAGTTCTCACAAGTCTTCTAGTTTGTTGGACCTTATTCATTCTGATGTGTTTGATCCTATTAGTGTTCCTTCGATTTCCAAATCTGTATATTTTGTATCTTTCATAGATGATTACAGTAGGACATGGATTTATTTTCTCAAAAGCAAGACTGAAGTCTTTAGTCAATTCAAAGAATTTAAAGCTTTTGTTGAGAATCAGACTAGTAAAAAGATTAAGTATTTGATAACTAACAATGGTGGTGAGTTTTGTTTGGCAGAGTTTGATAAGTTCTATAAAGAGCAAGGGATTGAAAGACATAAGACAACTCCATACACCCCACAACAAAATGGAGTTGCAGAGAGGAAGAACAGGACACTAATGGAGAGGGCTAGGAGTATGTTAATGGAGCAAGCCTCGAACAAACATTTTGGGCTGAAGTTGTAGAGACTACTTGCTACCTGGTAAACAGGTCTCCTACATCAGCTCTTGTTGGTAAGACACCTATGGAGGTGTGGTCTAGTAAGAATCCTTTAGTTAGACATCTTCATGTTTTTGGTTGTGAGGTATATGCACATGTGCCTAGGAAGAAACAGTCTAAATTGGAGAACAAGGTTGTTAAGTGTATTTTCATTGGCTATGGTGTCGGTATGAAAGGATACAAGCTTTGGGATTCTATGGATGAAAAAGTGTTGTATAGCAGAAGTGTTATTTTCAGAGAGCTAACACCTTCTCTCGTTCTTCTACAATGAGCAGAAATAGAAAAGAAAGAGGATGTGGTTTAGTTTCCTTCTACCCCTGAGAAGACTGAACTGACAGACCCTATGAGACCTGATGATGAGGAGAGCTCTCGCAGCTCTAAAAGTTCAGAAGAAGAAGTAGAACCTCAACCTTAGTCATTAAGGAGGTCTACATGAACAAGAAAGTAACTTGATAGGTTTGGTTCTTCATTGCTTGATTATAGTTGTGCTTTTGCCTTGCTTACTAACACTGATGAGCCTAGAACTGTGACAGAGGCCATGGGCATGAAAGATGTAAGTTCCTGGAAGGAGGCCATGGAAGATGAGATGGCTTCTTAAGAGAAGAATAAAACATGGGACTTGATGCCTTTGCCTGAAGGACAGAAATTTATTGGATGCAAATGGGTGTTCAAGAAGAAATTTAGTGCAGATGGAAGTGTTGAAAAGTACAAAGCCACATTGGTTGCGAAGGGGTATTCACAAGTGGAGTGAATTGATTATGGTGAAATTTTCTCTCCCCTTGCAAAGCTGACATATATTTGGTTCATGTTATCTCTTGTAGCAGATTGTGACTTAGAGGTGGAGTAGATGGATGTGAAGACAGCATTTCTTCATGGTGATTTGGAGGAAGAGATTTACATGTCACAGCTAAAACATTACATAGAAAAAGGTAAAGAAAATTTGGTTTACAAGTTGAAAAAGTCTTTGTATGGTTTGAAGCAGTCTCCTAGGATGTGGTACTTGAAGTTTGATGCCTTTGTGTTGTCAGTTGGATTTCTAAGATCAAAATCAGATCATTGTGTGTATTATAAATTTGACAATGATCATATTCTCATTATTGCATTGTATGTTGATGATATGTTGTTAATCGGGAATGGTAAGAGTATGATTTCTAATTTGAAGTCTCACTTGTCAGCATAGTTTGAGATGAAAAATCTAGGGGCAGCCAGGTACATTCTGGGAATGGAAATTAGAAGAGACAGAGTTAACAGAAAACTTTGGTTAAGCTAAAGTAAGTATGTGAGGACCATGTTGGATAGGTTCATCATGGCAGATTGTAGACCATTATGTGTTCCTATTTCTTTAGGGACAAAGTTGTCTATTAATGATTGTCCAAAATCTCCTAGTGAGGTGGAGGACATGAGTAGAGTATCTTATGCTAGTGTTGTTGGTAGTTTTATGTATGTTGTGGTCTGCACAAGATCAGACATTGCCCAATCACTGGGATTCCTTAGTCAATTTATGGCTAACCCTGGATGAGTACATTGGGTAAAGAGAGTGTTTAGATATTTGAGGGGTACTTCCAAGTATTCCATATGCTATCATGGTAATCCTATAGGACATCTACATTCAATTTGTATTTGTGGATTCATGGATTTTGATTGGGCAGGTGACATTGACAGTAGGAGATCCACCAGTGCTTACGTGTTCACTATGTTCGATGGTGCAATTAGTTGGATGAGTAAGTTGCAACCTATGGTCACTTTGTCCATGATAGAAGCTAAGTGTATGGCAAAAAATCATGCTTCCAAGGAAGCTGTTTGGTTTAAGAGATTGTGTTTAGATATTGGTGTTGATGCAAGATAGATTACAATTTGTTGTGATAGTCAGAGTGTGAGTTGCCTAGCAAAGAATTCAACTTTCCATGCCAGAACAAAGCATATTGATGTACACTTTAACTTCGTACAAGACATGGTAGAGGATGGGAAGGTGAATTTGGAGAAGGTTGACACTTTGAAGAATGTTGTAGATGCATTGACGAAACCAGTAAGCACAGAGAAGTTCAGATGGTGTTTAGAGTCTATGGGCCTTTTGACCTATAGTAGTTAAATCATGTTATTTCTATTGGCTCTTACAAGATATTCGACAAGTGGGAGAATGTTGGGAATTAAGTTGTCTCAACCTTGGCAATTCCTTGCATTTATTTATTGCCTATTGTGTAATTAGGATGCAAATCCTATTTTGTCATCTTGTGGGAGTTGGCATGGTGATGTGTCATCCTACGTGGAAGGTGACAACATGTAATTTTGTCCTCACATGAGGAGATAGGTGTCCCACTTAGTGGTAGAGGTATTTTACCATGTGTTGGCACTTTGAATAGTGTGTAAGTGAATTTTGACCGAAACGGTTATGACAGATTCCTATGATAGAATCTATGATGCGTAAGAGTCAGAAATAGAAGATACTATGACAGGTGAAGACATGTGTCACATGGTATCCTGGAAGAAGGCATATTTGGGTGCCCCAAGGAGGGTTATGACATGTTGTAAGAGAATATGCTATTTTTAGTCAGTGTATGACAGATTCTCTTACAGCTGTAAGATATGATAATTATGACAGATTCTATGACAATCGTAAGAGCATCTATCATTGCCCAACTTGGGAATAGGTGACCTCTTTGGGATGGGGTGATATGACAAGTGTCATGACCATGTTACAGTGTTGGACAAGTGTCCCTAGGTGTTGGTTTTGGGCCATGAGGCCAAGTTGGACACCCATCTCAAGAAAGGTCCATTTTTGCCTTATAAAACTTCTATTTAAGCAGGTGCTTTGAGAGGAGATGTATTATGTGATTGATAGGTACTATTATGCTACCAGTTTGTCTCCAGATATGAGTGTTGAAGACTCCTGTAAAGACTTGTATTGCAAGTGTGTTGTAAACCTTGTTGTTTAGATAATACATTGTGCAAGTTTTGGAGTGTGGGGTTTTTCACCTGTAAGGGTTTTCCCCATGTTATATCTTGTCTCTCTCTTCTTCTGTCTTACATTCTTGTGTTATGTATTTCTACAATATCTCTATTTTTGGGTTAATAACACTATAATTGTAAAGGTTGAAAAGAATTTGCACTCATCTCTCCTCATTAGATTAGTGTAGGAAGCGATTTCCGCACACCTAGCTTCCTTTCATCTTTGGCAAGTGTGATTGGGAATCTTATCCTGCATGGGCTTCAAAACATTCTCATTGATATCAATTAGAAACTTAGGCTTCCTATGAAAAATTCTAGGAGGCATTTTCATTGGTAAAATTGACTCAACATTAGGAATTTCTCCAATGTTTACTTGAGATGGGATAGATGATGTACCTTCAATTGGAGATCAAAAAGATGAAAAGGCTTGAAGTTGAGATGGAGAATATGGTGTACCTTCAACTTGATATGTGAATGATGGTGTGCCACCAACTTGAGAAGAGAATGAAGATGTACCTTCAACTTCACCTGTGAAAGATAGAGTGCCTCTAATTTGAGAAGATAATGATGGTGTTCCTTCAACTTGACATGTGGATGATGGAGTGCCTCCAACTTTAAGATTCAATTTCCTCATTGAATGGAGGTTTTGCATTCGTTCCCTTTGTGTCGTCAATTCCATCTCTCTCTTAGCTTTATTAGATGTGTCATGTTCTTCTTTAATTAGTAATGGTGAATTATCTTCTTGTATGGTTGACAATTTCCTACTTTCGTGAATTCACCTAATTCTTTCTCTTTTCCTCTCATTCTTAGCTTCATGCTCTTCTGGTGTTAGAGTCTTTGCTTGTTTCCTCAGCATGATGATGATTTCTATATGCATCATGAATAAGACAATGATGATGTTAGAAGCATAATGAATAATCAGCATATAGAAACCAACATATGATGATTAATGAATAATCAACATATAGAAATCATCATATGAATAATCAACATATATGATGACTCCAAACTTGTTGATTTTGACATGATTAGATTCTAGAAGTGAAATGTGTAATGACAGTCTAGGCATAGATGTTCTTGATGACATAGATGAGCACATGTTGATTGTTGATGTTAATTTACAAATGGTGGTAGGTACAATCTCTAGTTTAGTTTCACATTTTCTTAACATATCTTCTCAAGCATGCTTTCTTAACCTCCCATGGATACACCTACTCAAGAAAAGATAGAAGTCACTAGCACCAAGGAGAGTTATGACAAGCACATTGTCATGGACCAACCATTCTAAATGGAGACTCACAAGGTAAAACTAGACCTACAAGCATATTAAAGGACATCCAAAATTCTTATATTGTATGTGGTGAATTAGTTAGAGTAGCTCATGAAAACAAGTATGAAGTCATCTCAAATAAGCAATCTATTTTCAATCAAGGTCATGGGAGTAATGATCACAAAGGTAATTCAGAAAAACCAATCAATTTCATGACAAGAAACACAATGATGATATTAGAAGCATAATGAATAATCAGCGTCATGATTGTTATGACAAACAAGCTAAGTATGGTGTACCCTTGTAAGAACTAAAAGTGTTAAATTATCACAATCAATCAATACAAATCAGTCAATTGGAAGTAAAGAAGACATTGAGTATGAGGGCACACCTATTCCCAATGATCAGCATGAGTTGAATGGTTTATATGTCACTATTGAGAGTGGAAATGAAGAGGGACTTTATGATTATGTTTGTCTAATAAATGACTCCAAACTTGTTGCTTTTGACATGATTAGATTAGAAGTGAAATGTGTAATGACAATCTAGGCCTAGATGTACTTGATGACATAGATGAGCACATGTTGATTGTTGATCTCATATTCTACCATGATAAAACTCTTAAAGTTTCAGCTCTTTTGTGTAAACCTAACTATGGTGCAATCTTCAAAAGTTAGGATAATGTCCTTGGTTTGGCTAGCAATGATGTGACAATTGGTCTAAGTGGTAAGACACTAATCAAGACTCCTTGCCTTCAATAGATATGTTTGAAATGTTAAGAGACAAAATACTAACTACTATTAGAAACTAGCTTTATGATGCAAGACTTGAAGAAAATCATGGTGAACATGTAAAGAGCATCAAATATAGTTTGAATTAGCTATTCAAGATAGCCAAGGGGTGAAATCATCAAGAAAGGAATAATTTTAAGGCTAATTATGATGACAGAGTTGTTGGTGATCTTTTTGCTGAGTCTTATGATGACAAAAGACTAAAATATAGAGCTTATTGTAGCCTACCTAGTCTAATTTCTTGGAGAAACCTAGAGATGGCAATCCAAAAAAATTAGAGGGTACTTGAAAACAACAAATAACTTATCTAGTATAGTTCCAATAAATGAAACTCAAACTAATTTGTAGAGGTAAATGGCCAAGAGGATGATAGCAACAACTCATTACTATATGAGAACCAAATATATCAGATTTGTAGCTTCAATAGCACTATATTTTAAATATTGATACAACTGGTTACATTAGAGAGAATGATGATAATACTTTGTTATAGGGAGGTATGGATGACATAGTTCAATTCAAGATACAACAAATTCTATTAGTGATTCAAGATACAACAAATTCATGTATATATCATATTTTAATGATTCTAATTCTATTAATGCACATAATGATGACTTTTTAACTTAGATAGTTTCACTTTTAGTGATTGTGAGTGTTTTAAAGAACATAAAGTGAAGTGAACGAATACATAAAGAACATACCTTATAATTTGATATTTGAGTTGACCAATCCTCCAAAATTTGGCTTCAAAATCCTCAAATTGATCTTTTTGGCAAGTTCATTCATATTCAATATTGAATTCTATATAACTCTAGAATAGGATTAGTGAAATTTATGAAAAAATAAACATATATCATCAAATTCAATCTAAATACATGAAAATTAGCTTTGAAACAATATGAAACATGAAACTTTCAGTTTAAATAATCAAATTTTGTTCAAAAATATGCAAAACCAGTTCTTCTATGTTGAAAAAACAAAAAAGGTGGTGGATTGATCAAACAATGTTTCTTAGAATGTCAAACACCATGAAAAAGCATTTTATTATCTAATAGCATGCATGAAAAGTAGGGAATAACAAACATATGGGGTCTAAATCATGAATCCCACATTTTTTCCCCATTTTTTTGCTTCCCAAAACACGTTCGCATTATAACATGAGCGTGTTTTGGGAAGCACGAAACCTTTTTATGCTTTCATTCATGAAAATAAGTATAAGTGTTTTCTCTCCATGTATAAGTATATATCTATGCAAACCTTTATGCAAAAGTATATATCTATCTATATGTCTCCCTCTCTCTTTCTATACCCCTAAACCCTAAATAATGCCCCTAAACCTTAAACCTTTATCTCCTTATCTCTCCCTCTCTAAACTCCTAACCCCCAAACCCAATCAACCCTAAACCCCTATCTCCCTATCTCTATCATCCCTCTACCTCTCAATCTCTCTACCTATGTCTCTGGCCATGTCCCTGACCCTCTATCTCCCTATCTCTCCCCTTGGTCTCATCTATATCTCCCTATCGATCCTCTCTCTATATAAACCCTAACCTAAACCTCTAAACATTAACCCCCAACCCTAAACCCTAAATAATGCCCCTAACCCCTAACCCGTAAACCCTAAAACTGAGCAAGCCTAAACCACTAAATCCCAAACTCATAAACCATAAACCCTAGAAACAACCTTAAACCTCTATCTCCCTCTCTCCCAATCTTTATCGGTCCCCTTTCTCTATCTCTCTCTAAACCCTAACCCCTAAACTCGAGCAACCCTAAACCCTTGACCCCTAAACCCTAACCCCTAAACCCTAAACCTGAGCAACCCTAAACTCATAAACCTCAAATAATGCCCCTATTCCCTAAACCCTAAACTCAAGCAACTAGGATAAACCCCTAAACCATAAATAATTCCCCTTTAAACCTAACCCCTAAACCCTAAACCCTAAACTTGAGCAACCCTAAACTCATAAAGCCTAAATAATGCCCCTAAAGGTCTGAGCAACCCTAAACTCATAAAGCCTAAATAATGCCCATAAAGTTCCAAGCAACCCTAAACTTATAAAACCTAAATAATGCCCCTAAAGGTCTAAGCAACCCTAAACTCATAAACCCTAAAGGGAAGAAGAGAGTGAGAGATAGGGTAGGAGGTAGAGAGGGGAGGGAAGAAGAGAGTGAGAGAAAGGGTAGGAGGTAGAGAGGGGAGGGAAGTAGAGAGTGTGAGAGAGGGTAGGAGGCAAAGAGGGGAGGGAAGAAGAGAGTGAGAGAGAGGGTAGGAGGTAAAGAGGGGAGGGAAGTAGAGAGTGAGAGTGTAGGAGCTAGAGAGGGGAGAGAAGTAGAGAGTGAAAGAGAGGGTAGGAGGTAGAGAGGGGAGGGAAGAAGAGAGAGAGAGGGGAGGGAAGTAGAAACTCAAAGAGAGGGTAGGAGGTAGAGAGGGAAGGAAAGAAGAGAGTGAGAGAGAGGGTAGGAGGTAGAGAGGGTAGGAAAGTAGAGAGTGAGAGAGGTAGGAGGTAGAGAGGGGAGGGAAGTAGAGAGTAAGAGAGAGCATAGGAGGTAGAGGGGGGAGGGAAGAAGAGAGTGAGAGTGAAGGTAGGAGGTAGAAAGGGGAGGGAAGAAGAGAGTGAGAGAGAGGGAAGGTAGGAGGTAGAGAGGGGAGGGAAGTAGAGAGTGGGAGAGAGGGTAGGAGATAGAGAGGGGAGGGAAGTAGAGAGTGGGAGAGAGGGTAGGAGGTAGAGAGGGGAGGGAAGTAGAGAGAGAGAGAGGGTAGGAGGTAGAGAGGGGAGGGAAGTAGAGAGTGAGAGAGGGTAGGAGGTAGAGAGAAAAGAGAAGTGGAGAGTGAGGGAGAGGGTAGGAGGTAGAGAGGGCAAGGAAGAAAGTGGGAGAGAAGGTAGGAGGTAGAGAGGGGAGGGAAGTAGAGACTCAGAGAGAGGGTAGGAGGTAGAGAGGGGAGGGAAGAAAAGAGTGAGAAACAGGATAGGAGGTAGAGAAGGGAGGGAAGTAGAGAGTGGGAGAGAGGGGAGGGAAGTAGAGAGGGGAGGGAAGAAGAGAGTGAGAGAGAAGGTAGAAGGTAGAGAGGGGAGGAAAGTAGAGAGTGCAAGAGAGGGTAGGAGATATCTAGAGGGGAGGGAAGAAGAGAGTGAGAGAGATGGTATGAGGTAGAGAGGGAAGGGAAGTAGAGAGTGAGCGAGGGCAGAGAAGTAGAGAATGAGAGAGAGGGTAGGAGGTTGAGAGGGGAGGGAAGAAGAGAATGAGAGAGAAGGTAGGAGGTAGAGAGGGGAGGGAAGTTGAGACTCAGAGAGAGGGTAGTGTTAGGGATTGCATGTAGAAGATATCAATTAAATGCAAATAAATATTAAATAGAGGAATGAAAATACATAGAAATAATAACAGCGAGAGACAAGTTTTAACGTGGTTCACCCAAACTTGGGCTACATCCACCAACAAAGAGTCCAATATTATTATCTATAAATCAAACCAATTACAACTAGCAATCCTTGCAACTTAATACCGCTACAAAATGCTACAATACATCAACGGAAACCCTAACCCTTAGCCACTTTTATCAAGCCTTATGTCGGTTATAAAAATAGGGTTTTTTTATGTCAGCCAATAGAAAAATAACTCCCAACACCTTAATAAAATAATAAAAAATTGTTGGAGGTTTCGGGGGCGCTGTCCCCAAGCCCCCGCCCTGTATCGCAACAGGGAGCATGCCACGGGCACTACCCCTAGACCCCGTCTTGGGGGTGCTGCCCCAAACCCCTGTAAGGGGCACTGCCCCTTGATCCCATTACATAATATGGTGGGAAATTGTACCGATAAAAGTGGGGTAAATTTAACCTCCAAGTCTAATTAGGCTCCATATAACAACAATCTCCCACTTGGAGACTAATCAGACTCCACACCATATCATCTCCCACTTGGAGACTGATCATAACACTGCTGACCCTGTAGCTCCCACTAGAAATAAGCACCCTAGACTCTGTTGTTCTGATCTTTTTAGTTTTCATTCTTGAAGACCAATCGAAGTTGAAGAGGAGCTCAGCTTCTCCCCTATCACTACCTTTGTAAACATATCTGCTGGATTTTCATCTATATGTATCTTTTCCAGCCTTAACTATCCATCATCTAACATCGACTGGATGAAGTGATACCTGAGCTGTATGTGTTTGGTCTTTGAATGCAAGGTAGAATTCTTTGCAAGATGTATGGCACTCTAACTGTATGTATACAAAGAACTGTTAGCCTATTGTTTGCCCAATTCTTCCATGAAATATTGTAACCATATCATCTCCTTGCTTGCCTTTGTTGTAGCTACATACTCTGCCTCTGTGGTGGATAAAGCAACCAGTTTTTGCAACTTGGAGATCCAACTCACCGTTGTCCCAACTATAGTAAAGACATAACCTATAGTACTCTGCCTGGTATCAATATCTCCTGCCAAATTTGATTCTACATAACCTGCTAAATCAGTATTAGAGCCCCCAAAATATAAGTGTTTATTGGATGTACCTCTCAAATATCTGAGAATCCATTTTACTACATTCCAATTCTCCAATCCGGGATGACTTGTATACTTTCTTACGACTCCTATAGCATGTGCAATATTCGGTCTCGTACATACCATGGTGTACATTAAACTTCCTATAGCTGAAGCATATGGTACCTTGGACATTTTTTCTTCCTCCTCTTGTGTCTTAGGACACATCTCCTTAGTCAATTTCAAATGACTAGGCAAAGGTGTGCTAACAACTTTTGCATTCTCAATATCGAATCTCTACAACACCTTTCAACATAATCAGCCTAAGATAGAGTCAATTTTTTTCTTCCTATCTCTACAAATTTTCATACCAAGGATTTTTTTCGCTTCCCCCAAATCCTTCATAGCAAATGATTGTGCTAACTGGTGTTTTAACTTTCTTATGTGATCCATGTTAGACCCTGCTACAAGCATGTCATCAACATATAAACATAAAATAATATAGTTGTCATTATTCAACCTCTTAAAATAAATAAAATGGTCAGAATTACACCGGTTGTAGCCTTGCTCAGCCATAAAACTATCAAATTTCAAATACCATTACCGAGGTGTTTGTTTCAGTCCATATAAACTCTTCTTCAATCTGCACACCAGTTTCTCCTTACCTTTGACCTCAAATCCCTATGGTTCTTCCATATAGATCTCCTCCACCAAATCACCATGGAGAAAGGTATTTTTCACATCTAGTTGTTCCAAATGCAAATCTTGAGCAGCCACAATACTTAAAATAGTACAAAAACCAAAGAAAAAATCTCATCAAAATCAATGCTTTTTTTCTGTGTAAATCCTTTTACAACTAAGCTAGCTTTAAATCTTTTCTTACCTCCATCTTCCTCTTTCATCCTATAAACCCATTTATTTGGTAAAGCCTTTTTACCTGCAGGCAACTTACATAATTCCTAAGTCTGATTTTTTAGTAGTCCATTTCTTCTTTCATTGCAAGCTCCTATTGAACCTTTGTATCCACCTCCATAGCTTCATCATACCCTTCAGGTTCACCAACATCTATTAACAAAATAGAATACAAAGAGGGAGAAAACATTTCAGGAGGTCTACTTAGCATTGTTGACCATCTAACATTCACTAGAGTTTGTGGTATTTTGTGTTGTTGCAAAGCATGAGGAACCACTGGAACATCACTTTCTGGAGTATCATCCAGCACTACATAATTCTTTTCAATCTTCTCATGTTGCTGCAACTGATCTTTGTACAACACCTTATCATTGAATACAACATCCCTACTTCTCACAATTTTTAGATTTTCAACATCCCAAAGCCTATAACCAAATTCATCAATGCCATATCCAACGAAGATATTTTTTTTATTTTGCATCCAGCTTGGTTCTATTTTTAGAATCTACATGTGCAAATGCTTCACATCTGAAGGTTTTGAGAAAAGAATAACTCACCTTCTTCCATGTCCATGCTTCCTCTGGAATACCACAACCCAAAGGAACTGAAGGACCTCTATTAATTAAATATACAACAGTGTTGACAGCCTCTGCCCACATGTTTAAAGGCAGCCCAGCATGCAATCTCATACTTCTTGCATGCTCCATTATTGTTCTATTCATGCACTCAGCCACTCCATTCTCCTATGGAGTCCCTGGAACCATTTTCTACCTACGAATTCTATTAAACGAACAATAATCCTCAAATTCTTTGCTGTAATACTCACCACCATTATCAGATCTGAGACATTTTAATCTTTTACCCATCTCATTCTCAACCAAGCTTCTCCACTTCTTAAATGTTTCAAATACATCATATTTATGCCTAAGGAAATAAATCCAAACCTTCCTAGTTGCATCACCTATGAATGTAACATAATACCAAGAGCCACCAAGAGAATATTCTTGAGCTGGTCCCCATACATCTGTATGCACAAGATCCAACTTTTCATCTTTCTTTTGTTTCCCATCCTTGAGAAAACTGACTCTCTTTTGTTTGTCATACACAACTTTCACAGAAATCCATATTAATACATTTTAGACCTAGTAAAACTTTCTTAGAATGAAGCACCTTCATACCTTTTTCACTCATATGCCCAAGCCTATTATGCCACAGTGTTGTCTCAGAACCTGCAGCAACTACTTCAGTCTCTTGTTGTGAACTTGCAGCAACTATTCCTGAACCTGTTTATTTTTTCTCTACAACAGCTAAAGTAGAAAGAACAGTATGACCTGTACAAAGATATAAGGTGCCTACTTTCACACCTTTTGCTACTATTAAGGCACCTCTGGAAACCTTCCAATTTTTATCAGTAAATGTAACAATGCAACCTTCATCAGCTAGTTGCCCTACTGAAATTAAATTCCTACTTAGCCTTGGAACGTGACTTACCTCTTGTAGTAGCTAATGATTCCCATTCTGCAACTTAATCTTGATTCTTCCATTTCCAACAATCTGACAGGGTTCGTTATCTCCCAAATAAATCAACCCAAAATCCCCTTGGACATAATCAAGAAAATAACTTCTATGGGGTGTAGCATGAAATGAGGCCCCTGAATCTAAAACCCGTGAATCATCAACATCATCTAGGAAAAGAATCAAATCATCATCTTTAGATTTATTACTTACCACATTTTCCTCCTTATTGCCTTCTTGTTTGTCTCCTTTATTCTTCTAAGACCAGTAATCTTTCTTCAGATGACCTAGTTTCCCACAGTATCAGCAATCCTTCTGTCCTCTGGATTGGGACCTCTAGTCCTTGGACTTTCCTCCTGACTTCCCATGACCTCTAGAACCTTTTCCTCTCTCCTTTGATCTACTCCTACTTTATGCATTCAAAACACTACCTGATATGGCTCTGCCTAAGATTTTCTATCAGATTTCCTCGCTAAGGATAGCACCAACAACATCATCAAATTTTAAAGTATTTGAATCAAAGATAGAGTTACTTACAGCCATTACCAAGCTATTCCAGCTTTCTTGCAAAGACCATAAAACCAAGAGAGCCCTCACCTCTTCATCAAATTTTACTTTTACAGAAGTTAACTGACTGGTAATTGTATTAAACTTATTTAAATGATCTGTCACAGATCCACCTTCAATTATTTTTAGATTAAACAAATGCTTCATGAGAAATACCTTATTTGAGGCTGAGGGTTTTTCATACAATTTAGCCAAAGTTTTCATCAATTCATCTGTTGTCTTCACTTCTGTTATATTAAACGCCACAGATGGTGCCAGGCACAACCTAATGGTTCTTAGTGCCTTTCTGTCTAGAAGATTCTAATCCTCATTAGTCATTGCTGCCAGTTTCTTGGCTATTCTCCATAAATCCTTCTGATAGAGATAATCCTCCATCTGCATCTTTCATAACTGATAGTTCTACCCATTGAATTTATCTACCTTCAATTTAGCCTTGTCCACCATTGCTCCCACTCAACCGTGAGACCTTCCTACAGATGATAATCAAACACAACTAGCTCTGATACCACTTGTTAGGGATTGCATGCAGAAGATATCAATTAAATGCAAATAAAGATTAAATAGAGGAATGAAAATACACAGAAATAATAACAGTGAGAGACAAGTTTTAACCTGGTTCACCCAAACTTGGGCTACATCCACCAACAAAGAGTCCAATATTATTATCCACTAAATTAAACTAATTACAACCAACAATCCTTGCAACTCAATACTGATGCAAAATGCTACAATACATCAATGGAAACCTTAACCCTTAGCCACTTTTATCAAGCCTTATGTTGGTTACAAAAATAGGGTTTTTTATGTTGGCCAATAGAAAAAACAACTCCCGACGCCTTAATAAAATAATAAAAAATTGTTGGAGGTTTCAAGGGCGCTGACCCCGAGCCCCCGAGGGGGTGTTGCCCCTCAACCCCACCCTATATCACGATAGAGAGCGCACCAGGGGCGCTACCCCTAGACCCCACAAGGGGTACTACCCCTTGACCCCATCTTGGGAGTGCTACTCCCAAACCCACACAAGGGGCACTGCCCCTTGACCCCGTTAAATAATTTGGGGGGAAACCACACCGATAAAAGTGGGGTAAATTTAACCTTCGAGTCTGATTAGGCTCCATAGGTAGAGAGGGGAGTGAAGAAGAGAGTGAGAGATAGGGTAGGAGGTAGAGAGGGGAGGGAAGTAAAGAGTGAGAGAGAGGGTAGGAGGTAGAGTGGGGAGGGAAGAAGAAAGTGAGAGAGAGGGTAGGAGGTAGAGAGGGGAGGGAAGTAGCGAGTGCAAGTGAGGGTAGGAGGTAGAGAGGGGAGGGAAGAAGAGAGTGAAAGAGAGGGTAGGAGGTAGAGAGGGGGGGAAGTAGAGAGTAAGAGAGAGGGTAGGAGGTAGAGAGGGGAGGGAAGAAGAGAGTGAGAGAGAGAAGGTATGAGGTAGAGAGGGAGTGAAGAAAAGAGTGAGAGAGAGAGAGGGATAGGAGGTAGAGAGGGGAGGGAAGTAGAGAGTGAGAGAGAGAGGATAGGAGGTAGAGAGGGGAGGGAAGTAGAGAGTGAGAGAGAGAGAGGAGGGAAGTAGAGGTGAGAAAGTGAGAGGAGGGGAGGGAGAGAGGATGGGTGGGAGTGAGTGTTTTAGGTCAGCATAATGCGAGCATGTTATAACGTGCTCACATTATGCTTTGCCTTGGAAATTTCCAAGCCTTAGGCTTGGATTTGCCTTGGGCTTCCAACCCAAAGGCTTGGACTGTGTTTAGGTTGTCTAAAGATGTGTTTTTCTAGATTCTAACAAAATTCAATAGAGCGTGCTCCCCATCAGGATTGCACTTTTTTCAATGAAAAGTCAAAAAAATAACCACCATAATCGTAAGTTCTTTGTTAGCTATCTAACAATATAATTTTTTTCACATTTTGAGTATGTTAAGGGTTTCATCTTTAATTTCTTTTGCTAGTGTATCTATTTTTTGTCAAAAACAAGTGTCTGGTATTTTTAACTTTTTTTTAACCATTCATTGAAATTTTAAATAAGTTACATTTTTAGAAACTAGACTCCATTCTACACATTAAAAAAATTGATTTTCGATTAGTTTTCAAAAAATTTAGGGGGGAGCACACTCAATTTTTTATTTTTCAGGATGTGTCCACTTTGAAAATTAGAAAAAAACCAATTATTCATCAAAAAATTATCAGAAAAATCAGAGATAAACTACATGGTGTTAACTAATTTCTCATTGAAGCGATTTTTGAAATACTAAAAA
The DNA here is from genome assembly GCA_027924645.1 of Cunninghamia lanceolata. Classification (NCBI taxonomy): domain Eukaryota; kingdom Viridiplantae; phylum Streptophyta; class Pinopsida; order Cupressales; family Cupressaceae; genus Cunninghamia; species Cunninghamia lanceolata. The sequence continues at coordinate 9,254,393 of BSBN01001373.1, forward strand.
AAAATTAACATTTTAGGGGGAGCACACGAGACGCTATGTTATATTTTTTTTGAGAAAAATAGGACCAATTTGTGTGCTCCCCCTTTTTTAACCCCTTAATCTCAATCATTTTTGAAAAAATTAGTAGTTTAGAAACTAGATTCAGAGCACTACGACTCTTATTTTTGTTGTATCTTCAAATTTTGAGTGTAACTATCTTCAATTTCTCATCCAACATCAATCTTTCCTGATTTCACAAAAAAAGTGGTCTTTGTTGCTGCAATACAGATTTTAGGTACTCATGTGCTGCCAAAATGCTGTCAGATTGAAGACTTGTGGAGAGAGTTGTGTAGTTGATGTATTGTACAATCTTGTTGAGATTAATACAAACTTGTGCCTCTTTCTTGGTGGAGTTTTTTACCCGCAAGAGTTTTCTCCACATAAACACTGTGTCATTGTGTTGAGTTCTTCATGTTTGACATATTTTTTAAGTGGGTTTTATGTTTTGTTATAATCTCCATTGTTAATACACACTTAAAATTTGTTGAAATTTATCTTGACTCAGATTTCTATTGAAGTAGTGTTGCTTTCATTTCTAACATTTGGTATCAGAGCCTGGCCAGCTTTGACTCTTGGGTGGTAGTGTGGAAGCTGTATCTACAGTGGGAGATTTGGTTGTGTTTATTTTGCAGATCTTGTGTTGTTATTATGGATGCATCCACCATTGCATCAACCTCTCGATTGGACATTGAGAAGTTCAACAGAACAGGGTATGAGTTGTGGAAGCTAAAAATAGAAGATTTGTTGGAAGAAAGAAACCAATGGTTGGCTATTCCAAAAGAGAAGAAACCTGATGATGTCTCTCAAGATGAGTGGGATAGACTAGATAAGAAGGCATGGGGAACCATCCGGTTGTGTCTTTCAGACTCTGTCTTATTGAATGTCTCAAAGGAGGAGACCGCACACAAGTTGTGGAATCGGTTGGGTGAGATCTATTAAGCCAAGAGTATGGTAAATAAACTTTATTTAAAAAGAAAATTGTTTTCCATGAAAATGCAAGAAGGTGAATCAGTTGCAGAGCATTTAAATTCTTTTAATTTGTTATTGAGTCAACTTGATTCAGTAGATGTTGCGGTTAGTGAGGAAGCTAAATGTATCTTACTTTTTTGTTCTTTACCTGAGTCCTGGGAGAATGCTATCCTTGGTATCACTGCTAACCTCACAGATCCGAAGTTGGATGCTCTTATTTCAGTTCTACTATCACAGGAATTGAGGAAGAAGAGTTCAGATAGTTCAGGGGATGTTCTCAGTGTCAGGGGAAGGTCTAAGGAATGGAGACCTAAAGGAGATTAGAAAGGGGCTAAGGACAAGTCTAAGGGCCAGTCTAAGACTCCTAGTAAAAAGAATAGAGTTAAGTGTTAGAACTGTAGTAAAAGGGGACATGTGAAGGAGTGCAGAAACCCCAAGAAATAGTGGGAGAGTGCTTTAGATAAGTCCTCGAATGTAGATGAAAAAGTTTTACTTTTTGCATGTAATGTTGTTTCTAATGATCATTGGTTGGTTGACTCAGGATGGTCATTTCATATGACCCTGCATAAGGAATGGTTCTCCACATATGAAGAATATGATGGAGGTAATAGCTACCTTAGTGACAACTCTTCATATCTAATTGTTGGGAAAGGTAAGGTATTGTTGTGTTTCAGTGATGGGAGGATTAAAACCCTCCCAAGTGTTTTGAAATTTCTTGGATTAGCTAGAAATCTGATTTCAGTTTCAAAGTTGAATTATTTGGGAATGCATATGACATTTGACACGCATGGCTGCATATTGGTGAGAGGGAACTTGGTGGTAGAAAAAGGGAAGAGATTCAGGAACTTGTTTAAGCTTGAAGCCACTACAGGTTGTAATGCCTCCTATGTATCTGAGGCCACTACTGAAAATATATGTATGTTGTGGCATTGTAGATTGGCCACATAAGTAAAAATGTATTAAAAACTATTAAGAATAAAGAATTGTTGGACAATTTCTCTTATTCTAATGAGCACTTTGATTTCTGTGAGCATTGTGTGTTTGGTAAACAAAACAGAAAATCATTTCCTTCATGAAGCAATAGAGCAAAAGAGAAATTAAAAATTATTCATACAGATGTGTTTGGGCCTGTGGATAATGAATCTATTAGAAAATCTCATTATTTTGTCACCTTCATTGATGATGTATCCAGATATACATGCATTTATTTTATGAAATATAAATCTGAAGTTTTCACTAAGTTTAAGGAATTCAAAGTCTTGGTAGAGAACCAATCAGGTTCAAAGATAAAAATATTAAGATCTGACAATGGAGGGGAATATTGCTCTAAGGAATTTGATGAGTTTTGCAAGCATGTAGGTATAATTAGACAAAAGACAACTTTGTATACACCACAGCATAATGGTGTTGCAGAAAGGATGAATTGAACAATTATGGAAAGAGCCAGAAGTATGCTTAGTGATGCACAGTTGGATAAATGTTTTTGGACAGAGACTGTGTGTATTGCTTGCTACTTGATAAACAGATCTCCTTGTAAGGATCTTGATTCGACACCTTACGAAGTTTGGACAGGTAAGAAACCTTCTATTTCACATTTAAGGGTTTTTGGCTGTGAGGCTTTTGTCCATGTGCCTAAGGAAAAGAGATATAAGTTGGATCCAAAGGCTGAAAAGTGTACATTCATTGGATATGGCGATAATGTGAAAGGTTATAAGCTTTGGAATCCACTAACCTGCAAGATTATCTTTTCTAGAGATGTTATTTTTAGGGGACTTAGAGTTATTTCTGAAGCTTTGCAACCAAAAGAAAAAGATGAAAAGGTAAAGAGAGTGGACTTTGAGTTATAGCAACAAGATGCACCTCAGGAAGAACAGAATGATGGATTAGGGGTCAAGAAGATGAAGAAGATTCAAGTAGTTCTGATGAAGATGAATCTATTGTGACAGAAGAAGTTGGTGCAAATGATCATGCAAAAGAATAAGTAGAGTCTCTTACTCCACCCTTGAGGAGATCCACAAGACAACATAATCTAGTTGACAGGTATAGCCCACCAAATTTTTGTTGTGTAAATACTTTATTGAGTACTAACGATGAACCTAGATCCTATAGGGAATCTATTTTTGCAAATGATAGTGAGTCTTGACAGCTATCCATGCAGGAGGAGATGATGGCTTTAGACTCTTGTAACACATAGGATCTTTTCATTTGCCCAAAGGAAGAAAGGCCATAGGTTCTAAGTGGGTCTTCAAGAAGAAGTTTGGAGCAGACAGGTCATTGGAGAAGTACAAGGCTAGACTAGTAGCCAAGGGCTACTCCCAAAGAGAGGGAGTTAATTTTGGCAAGATATTCTCCTATTGCTAAATTGACTTCTATTAGATTTATCTTATCCATTACTGCAGCTTATGATTGGGAGATTGAGCAAATGGATGTTAAGACTGTGTTCTTGCATGGAGATCTTGAAGAAGAAATTTATATGCAACAGCCTACAGGTTTTGAGGTAAAAGGAAAAGAACATTGGGTTTGCAGGTTAAAGATGTCTCTTTATGGTCTGAAATAGTCCCTCAGAATGTTGTATCAAAAGTTTGACTCATTTGTTTTGAAATTGGGTTTTGTTAGAAGCGAGGAGGATCACTGTGTTTACATTTATTATGTTGGTGATTCTATACTAGTTATTGCTTTGTATGTTGATAACATGTTATTTTTTAGCAATACTAAGGTATGATCAATGAGCTTAAAGCCCAAGTTTTAGGTGCATTTGAGATGAAGGATCTTGGTGCCTCAAGGTATATTTTGGGAATGGAGATCATGAGGGACAGAGTTAACAGAAATCTTTGGTTGTCACAAAGTAAGTATATGAATACCATTTTGCAGAGGTTTAGTTTGCAGGACTATAACCTAGTTAGAGTTCCTTTACCCATTGTGATGCAAGAGCATCCCTGGTTCAATAGCAATCTTGCATCAACCAAAAACATTTTGCATTTCAGCTTGTTTGCATTTCAGTTCTTTCATTTTCCAATTTAGTTTAGACAGTTTAGTCAGTAGCAATTTTTATCTTGTGGTCTGGTTTGGCAATTCACACCTTGAGGATCTAGGCTGAGCATCTAAATTCGTTCATCTACATCATATCAAGAATTTAGATCATTTGGATAAGTTACTAGAAAGATATCGCCATCAGAAGTTGATTGTTTTCTTAGAGTAGAGCATTCTAATAGTTCCTAATAATCAGCTGAAGGAGAAGGCTTACGGATCATTCCTTGACTTGCAGATCTCAATGACACATTATCCAATGTCTTGCGGTTCATGGCCAACCTTCCTCAAGGGTCTGCACATTGTTCCATTCATTTGAGGAAGCATTCTATGCATTTAGGTCTGACCTATCTATGAACACGTTACATCTCTTCATTAGAGTTTGTGACCTTCCTTGGCCGATGCGGAGGAATCTATTGGTTCGGAAATGATATATAAAGATGTAATAGATCCTTAAGAAAATAGCTAGCATATTTCTCATGATTTAGAAGATAGATAGTTGGCTCCTTTGTGAGAGAACTTCAAAGCTTTATCTTGTGCATGTATGTATCCAGGCCTTTGAGCCCTAATTGTAAGCCTGTATGTTGCCAACGGATCTCTATTTTGAATTCTTTGATATATTGAATGACTGAATCTACATTTGTTCAATTTCTTTGAGTTGTTTCCATTGTGTTTACTGCACGGTCCAAACAGTTCATTCTGTGAACCCTCCTAGCATGGCTGCACCAAGTGGTATCAGAGCGAAGTTTGAATCCTTGGAGAGCGAAAGTTTGATTCTTTGGAGCAAACTGGTGAAGAGGATTCCATAAGATCTTGTTGTGAGCAAATCACTGATCCGAGGTAGGTTACTTGTGCACAACCAATTGCTGATTGAGAGGCAGTTGTCAGTTGTATCCCAATCACCGAATCTGAGGTAGTTTGCACTTGATCCTAGGAAGATGCCGCTGCGAAGAGTTCCTCCTGTTGGTACAATGGCTAATAGAATGGATGAAATGATGGAATTGATGAGAACAATGTGAATTCATTTGGATGTTGTTGAGGAAGATAGGCAAAGAGGATTGACACCGAGACCTAATGAGAGTGATGGTGAGGAAGAATTTCAATCTGCTGAACAAACTAGTGAAACCCTAGAAGGTAATGAAGAAGAAAAATCATATCAAATAAAGATGTGAGCTATTTCAAAGATTGGAAAGAGACCTAGAGTTGATGTGCCGAATTATGCTGGTAATTTGAATCTGGAAGAGTTTATTGATTGGATAAATGATATGGAAGAATATTTTGAATATGAGGAGATGGAAGATCCAGAGAAAGTGAAATTTGCAAAGACAAAGTTGAAAGGACATGCTGCTATATGGTGGAAAGAAGTTCAATTGGAAAGAAATAGAAGAGGAAAAGAAAAGATTACAAAATGGGAACAAATGGTGACAAAGTTGAAGAATCTGTTTATACCTGCTGACTATGAGTTGGAATTGTTGAAGAGATTGCAGAACCTGAGATAGAAGGAGAAATTTGTGAAGGAGTACACTAAAGAATTTCATAAGATGATCATAAGAACAAGACATAGTGAAGCAAGTAAGGAGAAAGTGGCTAGATACATCAATGGACTAAGATTGAACATTCAAGAAGAACTGAGTTTGGTAAGGATGACATCTTTGGAGGAAGCATATCAGTTTGCTCTGAAAGTTGAAGAGAAACTGAATAATAGACATGATCAGAGACAGAGAGGCAAAGGAGGTAAATTTTAGAGAGGAAGAACATTTTTTGGATATGATAGATCATTTGTGGAGTAGAACAAGTTTGATAGCCCATTGAAGAAGGATGATAGAGATAACAATGCTTACCGGAGAGATGACACAATTTTTTACCAAAGAGGAAACCCTAATACATACCAGAATGATTGATACAGGAGAGAAGGTAGAGGATTTGACAAGAAGACATTCAGAGGTACTTGTTTCAAGTGTGGAGGTGAAGGACACAGAGTATTTGAATGTAATCAGGGTAGTACAAGCAAGAAAGCAAAAAACAATGGAAGAGCAACCTATGTTGAGGAAGAACCTGTTGAATCACCTAGTTTTGTTGGCAATCCAGAGAAAGGAGAATCATTGGTGATGAGAAGAGCACTATTTCAAGTAGAGACACATGAGGAACCATCACAGAGGAAAATTTTGTTCAGAACAAGATGCAAATCTAGAGGTAAGTGTTGTAAAGTTGTAATTGATAGTGGTAGTTCAGATAACCTAGTTTCAGAGGAGATGGTGACTAAGCTAAAGTTGGAAAGATTGAAACACCCTAAGCCTTATCAAATAGCATGGATTTAGGATGATCATAAGATATTGATGAGTGAACAATGTTTGGTGAAATTTCATATTGCATCTTATCATGATGAAGTCTTGTGTGATATTATGTCTATGGATGTTTGTCATATCTTGTTGGGTAGACCTTGGCAGTATGATAGAAAATCTGTGCATGATGGGAGAAAGAATACATATACTATAACAAAAAATGGGAAAAGAATTACTTTGATTCCTTTAGGAGATGATCCTAAAGATGTAGTATGTGGGAGTGCTAGAATCTATTTGGTAGATGGAAGGAAATTTTTGGATGGTTTGAAACAGGAAAGTCTGTGGTATGCCTTGATTCCGAAGAAGCCTGAAGAGGTAAAGAAAGAGATTGAACCAGATGAGATAAGAGAGTTGCTGACAGAATATGAAGACATCATATCAGATAATGTACCTAAAGGATTACCACCTATAAGGAGTATCAGTCATCACATGGATCTTATACGGGGAGCAAGTTTGCCTAACAAAGTAGCACATAGAATGACACCAGCAGAGAATGAAGAATTGAATAGACAAATACAAGAATTGTTGAGGAAAGGTTTGATCAGAGAAATTTTGAGTCCCTACGTAGTACCTATAGTGCTAGTACCAAAGAAGGATGGAGAATGGAGAATGTGTACTGACTCTAGAGAAATAGCAAGATCACAGTTAAGTATAGATTTCCTTTACCTAGGATGGATGATATCATGGATTGTTTGAGTGGAGCAAGATATTTCACAAAGATAGATTTGAAGAGTGGATACCATAAGATTAGAATTAGAGAAGGTGATGAATGGAAGACTGTTTTTAAGACAAATGAAGGATTGTATGAGTGGTTAGTGATGCCTTTTGGATTGACAAATGCACTGAGTACTTTCATGAGATTGATGAATGAAGTTCTAAAGAAATTCTTGGGTAAGTTTGTAATTGTATACTTGGATGACATTCTGATTTTTAGTAAGACAAATGAAGAACATTTGTGGCATATTAGACAAGTTTTGCAGAGGTTGAGAGAAGAGAAATTACTAATAAACATCAAGAAGTGTAGTTTAATGAAGGAAAAATTGGTATATTTGGGATTTGTGATTTCTGTGGAAGGATTGAAGATGGACCACGAGAAAGTACAAGCAATTGTTGAATGGCCTACACCGGAGAGCATTAGAGAGGTTAGATCATTTCATGGATTGGCTAGATTCTACCGGAAGTTCATCAAAAATTTCAATTCAGTTTGTAACCCTATGATAGAGACAATGAGAGGTGACAGAAAAGATTTCAAGTGGACATCTAGAGTAGATAAACATTTTGAGTTGTTGAAGCAGAAAGTGGTAGAGCAACCTGTTTTGGCGTTACTGGATTTCAATAAGGCATTTCAAGTTGATTGTGATGCAAGTGGAAATGCAATTGGAGTAGTGTTAAGTCAAGAAGGTAAACCTATAGCTTATTTTAGTGAGAAGTTGAATGATACAAGGAGAAGATATTTAGTCTATGATCAAGAGTTCTATGCCATAATTCAAGCCTTGAAGAAGTGGAGACATTACTTGTTGCCTAAGGAATTTGTGTTGTATACAAATCATCAAGCTTTGCAGTATTTGAACAGTCAAGGTAAGTTAAATCAGAGACATATGAGATGGGTAGAGTTTATGCAAAGTTATACTTTTGTGTTGAAGCATAGGAGTGGCAAATCAAACAATGTTGATGATGCCTTGAGTAGAAGAAGAAACTTGTTGACAGAGATGAGAGTTGAAGTGTTGGGTTTTGATGAATTAAAGAACATGTATGAGGGTAACACTGATTTTATAGAACCTTTGAAAGCATGTAAAGAACTTGTTGTGACAGATAGAAGTAAGTGGTTAGATTATTTCATTCAAGAAGATATGTTGTTCAAAGGAAGTCAATTGTGCATACCTAGAAGTTCAATGAGAGACAATTTGATCAAGGAAAAATATAGTGGTGGATTGGCAGGACATTTTGGCATTGATAAGACAATGGCTTTGGTAAGTGAAAATTACTTTTGGCCTCAGATACATAAGGATGTTTGGAGATTTACGCAGAGTTGTAGAGTTTTTCAAGTAACAAAAGGGAGTAGTCAGAACATTGGATTGTATAAACCTTTGACAGTACCAGAGAGACCTTGGGAAGACATAAGCATGGATTTTGTAATGGGATTACCTAAGACACAGAGAGGACATGATTCAATATTTGTAGTGGTTGACAGATTTTCAAAGATGGCTCATTTCATACCTTGCAAGAAGACAACCGATGCAGTGCATGTAGCTGACCTATTTTTCAAGGAGATTGTGAGATTGCATGGATTACCTAAGAGTATAGTTTCAGACAGAGATACAAATTTTGTTGGTTACTTTTGGAAGACACTTTGGAAGAAGATGAAGATAGATTTGAAGTTCAGTTCTACTTTTCATCCACAGATAGATGGACAGACAGAGGTAGTGAATAGGAGTTTCGGAAACTTGTTGAGATGTTTGGTTGGAGAGAAAACTGAAGGTTGGGACTTGATTCTTTCACAAGGAGAGTTTGCATACAATAATTCAGTAAATAGCAGTACTAGAAGAACATCTTTTGAGATTGTTACCATAGTGAATCCTAAAGGAATTATAGAATTGAAAGATATTAGTACAGAGGAAAAGAGGAGTGCAGAAGTAGAAGAACTTGCAAATCATATGAAGACAATGCATAATCAAGTGAAGAAACATTTGGAAGATATGAACAGTAAGTATAAAGAGAAGGATGATGAGAAGAGAAGACATAAGGAATTTGAAGTTGGAGATGAAGTGATGGTGTACTTGAGAAAAGAAAGATTTCCAGTTGGTACATATAACAAGTTGAAGATGGAGAAGTTTGGACCTTGTAGGATACTCAGAAAATTTGATGCAGGAAATGCATATGAAGTGGAGTTACCGGAGACATTGGGTATTTCACCAATTTTCAACATTGTAGATCTTTATCAATATCATTAAGTAGAGTTTAGTGATAGCATAGAAGAAGACCTAAAGAAGTAGTTACCATAACAAGCACCAAAACATATTGAAGACATTTTGGATAGCAGAGTGGGATGCAACACTAGAGGTAGACAATACAAAGAATATCTTATGAAGTGGAAAGGTAGACAGGAAGAAGACTCATCTTGGATTTCTTAGGCTGAGGTGGACCGTCTTGGTTCTCCCCTGGCCCTAGCAAAGTGAGGGACTCACTTTTTCAATAACTTCAAATGTCTGATGTAGGAGAATCCCTAGTTCAAGAGAAATCTTGCATCAACCAAAAACATTTTGCATTTTAGCTTGTTTGCATTTCAATTCTTTCATTTTCCAGTTCAGTTTAGATAGTTCAATCAGTAGAAATTTTCATCTTGTGGCATAGTTTTGGCAATTCATACCTTGCAGATCTGAGCTTAGCATCTATATTCATTCATCTACATCATATCAATAATTCAGAGCATTTGGATAAGTTACTAGAAAGATATCACCATCAGAAGTTGACTATTTTCTCAGAGTAGAGCATTCTAACAGTTCCTGATAATCAACTGAAGGAGAAGGCTTGCGAATCATTCCTTGACTTGTGGATCTCAATGACACATCATCCAATATCTTGTGGTTCATGGCCGACCTTCCCCAAGGGTCCACACGTTCTATTCATTTGAGGAAGTGTTCTATGCATTTAGGTCTGACCTATTTGTGAACACGTTACATCTCTTCATTGGAGTTTGTGACCTTCCTTGGCCAACGCGGAGGAATCTATTGGTCTGGAAATGATATATAAAGATGTAATAGATCCTTAGGAAAATAGTTAGCATAGTTCTCATGATTTAGAAGATAGATAGTTAGCTCCTTCATGAGAGAACTTCAAAGCTTTATCTTGCACATGTATGTATCCAGGCCTTTGAACCCTAATTGTAAGCCTGCATGTTGCCGACGGATCTCTATTTTGATCTCTTTGATATACTGAATGACTAAATTTGCATTTGTTCCATTTCTTTGATTTGTTTCCATTGTGTTTACTCTTGTTGCACGGTCCGGACAGTTCATTCTTTGAACCCTCCTACCGTGGTTGCACCACATTGGTACTAAGCTTTCATTAGATATGTGTCCAAAGACTAAGGATGATTTTGAGGATATGTCTAATGTGTCATATGCTAGTGTTGTAGAGAGTTTGATGTATGCAATGGTTTGCACTAGACCAGATATTGCCCAAGTAGTGGGAGTTTTGAGCAAATTTATGTCTAACCCTGGTAGATAGCATTGGAATTATGCGAAGAAGGTGTTTAAATATCTTGGAGGTACTCTTGATCATTGTTTGGTTTATTTTGGTACTGACAGTGCTGATAAATCTTTGGACATATAGGGTTTTATTAATGTAGATTAGGCAAGTGACTTGGATAGTCGAAGGTCCACTAGTGGCTAAGTGTTTACTCTGTTTGGAGGTGCAATGAGTTGGATGAGTAAGAGGCAGCCCACAATTGATTTGTACACCACAGAAGCAATATATGGCTGCTACTCATGTCTCTAAGGAGGTAGTTTGGTTGAGGAGACTGTGTGCAGGTATTGGTTTTGATTGCAGGATCATTCAAACTGGTTGTGATAGCTAGAGTGCTATTTGTTTGGCCTAGAATCCCATGTATCATGCTCGGACTAAGCATGTTGATGTTCAGTATCACTTTTTTCAAGATTTGGATGCAAATGGAGAGATTGAGCTGAAGAAGATAGACACTCAGGAGAATGTTGCAGATTCATTAACCAAGCCTGTGAGCACAGAGAAGTTTGTATGGTGCAGAGAGGCCATGGGCCTTGTTTCTAGTGCCTAATTATTTTCATTTGTCCTATGGGTTGATTTATAATGTATAATGTCAAGTGGGAGAAATATTGGGATAAGGTGCCATTAACCTTGTAAATCCCAATATTGTATTTATTCCATTTATTATATGTGGTTTTTTATTATCCATGAGGAGATGTACTAGTTTCACTGGCAGGGATAATTTTGGAGTAACTGGAGGTAATTATGGAGTGACTTTTACTATTGACAAATGTAAAAACTTAAAGTAAATGAGGGTAGGCATGCTCCCTTGGAGAATATACTATTTTTGGCATGTATGACAACTGTCATAATGTTTGGTAATTGAATCTATGATAGCTGCAAGTTGTCATAAGATTCTGAGATTCTATGATGCATATGTTAGTTGTATAATTGTTATATTTAGCCCAAGGTTCCTATCTTGGGAAGATACTCTTTTGTGGAATCTATGACAGTTATGATGTGTCATAAGATGTTGTAAGAGGCCTGATTTAGTCTTGGGCCCCCAACCTTTGCATGGTTGTTTTTGGACAAGTGTAAGATGCTTGTAAGATGGTAATTAATGTTTACAGGTTGGACAATTTTAGGAGAGAGAAGGTGAACGCCTAGAATAGAGTGGAAAACATTTCTATAAGTATTTTCCATGTATTTGTTGCTGCAATACATATTTTAGGTACTCAGGTGCTGCTGGAATGTTGTCGGATTGAAGACTTGTGGAGAGAGTTGTGTAGTTGATGTATTGTACAATCTTGTTGAGATTAATACAAACTTGTGCCTCTTCCTTGGTGGATTTTTTTACCCACAAGGGTTTTCCCCATGTAAACATTGTGTCATTGTGTTGAGTTCTTCATGTTTGACATCTTTTCTGAGTGGGTTTTATGTTTTGTTACAATCTCCATTGTTAATGCACACTTAAAGATTGCTAAAATTTATCTTGAATCAGATTTCCATTGAAGTAGTGTTGCTTTCATTTCTAACAAGACTATCATAAGTACACTGCATCTAGAATCTTGATATCTATCACCCAAGTCTTGGCAAGTCTTCTGCTTCAGAGTGAGAGCATCATTTGAGTGCTTTAGCTCCAACCACAAATCAACAGTTGCCCACACACCCTCCTTCTTGGAAGTGGCCCTACCCTTCACAAAGAGTATAGACATAAAGAACCAACAGGTCACACCATCTAGACATTGTGAACCAACTAATGCATGCAGAGATAAATGCATCACTTTGGCCAAAGTTTCTATATAAATAGACATTTGCAATAAACATAGTCATGTGTTCACAAACCTCTAACTCGACTTGGAAACTATCTCATCCTACAGTTTTAATTTCTTCACTTAGTAACTCTATACATACTAAGCCTTCATATCCTCACAATAGCCAACAAAGATGAATTGTTGACATTTCTTCTACATTTTTTTATGCTGACCATCTGGTATGAATGCCCAAGCCTCACTACCAAATACCTTGAAGAAGGAAACATCTAGCTTGATTCTAGACCAAGCCTCCTCTGGAGTGATATTATGAACCACTTTGTGAGGTGTACGATTCTGGATATAATTAGCATAATTGATAGCTTCAACCCAAAATGAAGTGTCCATAGACTAAGATTGAAGCATACAATTTTCCATCTTCTTAATAGATCTATTCTTTCTTTCAGTAACACCATTTTGCTACGGAGTGTAGGGAATTGAATACTAATGAAGTATACCATGCTCAATGCAATAATCCTAAGAAAACCAATTCACATACTCCTCCCACTATCTGTACGAAGCTGTCGAATAGAAGAACCTAATTGTTTCTCCACAAACACCTTGAAGTTCCTAAAAGTAGTGAAGACATCACTTTGGTACTTGAGAAAGTACACCCATGTTTGACAAGAGAAATCATCAATGAATGTGAGTACATACTTCTCTCTAGAAAAAGATGGAGTTGGAAATGACATGAGTTCACTATGAACCAACACAAGTAAGGTAGAAGCACGGTGAGCCTTTACGTTAGGAAAAGGATCTTGATGATGCTTGCCAAGGGCACAGCCTCGACATACTCCATCCATGCATGAAACCTTTGAAAGACCAAGTACCATATCATGTGTACTCAACTACTAAAGATATCTATAATTGAGGTGTTTAAACCCCTCATTCCAAAGTCGACTCAAAGAATTTGCATTGGCAATGTGTGATGGTCCACAGGATGACTCAAAAGAATAAAACCTATACAATCTCGACCCATGATCAACTTTTCTTGAAGCAACAATATTATCAAGATGTTGTAGTTCTATAATAACTACATCATGTGGAGAAAAATCCACTATCTTCCCTTCCCCAATATGAAAAATCTAGTAGATAGAGAGAAGGTTGGCAAAAATATCAGGAACATAGAGTACATCCTTAATGCAAATGTCTATCAACTGAATAGAACCTGACCCCAAAACTAGAATCTTTGTAGAGTTACCCATTGTAATATGAGATGTCAAACTATCAAAAATATGCTCAAGAAGATCATGTGACTTAGTCATGTGGTGAGAGGATCTTGAGTCAAGTATCCAACTATTATTGGATGTATCCAAACCTCTAGTTGTAAGGACATGTCCTTTGCCAGGTTTGGGTAAAGAAGTATTATGCTTCTTCATAGTCTCTTCTAAGGTTTCCATCCTTTGAAAATAATGAATCATATCATGACTTGGTTTTCCACAATAAGAACATGGCCCTTTACTTGTCTTCTTATTTGTCCTATAGGGATTCTCACTTAACTTTGAATATGTAGTTGCTTGCTTATCAAACTTATGTTTCTTCTTGGAGGTATTCTCTCTTGCCAAACTAGAATCTGCCTTAGATTTGTTGAATTTCTTATTTTTACCCTTAGATGTGTGAGCTACAATTGCCTAACTTTTAGAGGTGATTGCATCCATGGAGAGTAACTTAGATTATTCTCTTGTGAGTCTATCACAAAAATACGTAAGAGTGGGTATCTTGAAATCTGTGCCAAGTGCATCAATAGTAGAGTAGAAGGTAGAAGAGAAGACCTAATATGGGCCTTTCAATTTTGACAATACCAAAATGACACTTTCCTTTTATGTTTTAAATTTTCCACAACCATCAAGAAGACAAAGTATAGACTTGAATTTTACCAAAAAGTCCTCAATTGAGGGAAATGCATTAAGAGAAAAAGTTGTTAATTTAGCATCAAGTTGGAAAGTATGAAACTCATTGATGGAGCCAAATAAATCAGATAACCTATCTCACATTTCTTTACAAGTTGTACAGTTTGTCAAATTGAATTGAAGATTATCTTATACATGTAAAGCAATAATTCCCATGGATTCATCTAATTTGTTTGCAAATACAAAATGCTCAAATTCCCTTGTAAGTTCAAGTGTTTCATTACTTAACCTTCTCCATAAGCCCTTAGATTGAAGTAGTTGCTTGACTTTGACTTTCCAAGTGTGGTAGTTGTGTGGAGTTAACAAGTCAAATTTAGATTCCATTGTTGAAGATGACACAAGTAGACACTTAAATTGTACCTCACAATCCCCTCCAAATTTGATTAATTTTGTAATAGAAGCCCCCCCAGAAAATTTAGACAAGATTAGTTTACAATTGAAACAACTTGAAAGTTGAAATCAACCATTTATAGAACAAGATGATTTTTACAAATTTGATAAATAATGGGTATCTTAGGTTGAGAGATATAGTCATAACCAAGTTCCTTTGTTTTTCTAGTAATTTTCAAAAAAACTATGCAAAATTTTGATAAATAGGGTAAAAGATATCCCCCGTTGAAATTTACTTACAATTGAACTTCAGAGCTCAAAAAATAGTATTAAACATAAAAATTTGAAAAAATTAACTTCACCACAGTGAATTTGATGGAAATATCTTTCTATGGACTGTAAATTTGCAAAAAATAGCCTCTTGTTAGGGTTAGCCGACAGAAGATATCAATTAAATGCAAATAAAGATTAAACAGAGGAATGGAAATACATAGAAATAATAACATCGAGAGACAAGTTTTAACGTGGTTGACCCAAACCCGGGCTACATGCACCAATAGAGAGTCTAATATTATTATCCAGTAAATCAAACTGATACAACTAGAAATCTTTGCAACTCAATACCACTGCAAAATGCTACAATACATCAACGGAAACCCCAACCCTTAGCCTATTTTATCAAGCCTTATGTTGGTTACAAAAATAGGGTTTTTTTATGGACCCTGCAAGGGGCGCTTCCTTATGGACCCCGCAAGGGGCGCTGCCCCTTAACCCCATTAAATAATTTGGGGGGAAACTACGCCGATATAAGTGGAGTAAATTTAATCTCTGAGTCTGATTAGGCTCCATATAACAACAATCTCCCACTTGGAGACTAATCAAACTCCACACCATATCATCTCCCACTTGGAGATTGATCATAACAATGCTGACCCTATAGCTCCCACTAGAAATAAGCACCATGGACTCTTCTGTTCTGAGTTTATTATTTTTCAGTCTTGAAGACCAACCAAAGCTGAAGAGGAGCTCAGCTTCTCCCATGTTACTGCATTTGTAAACATATCCGCTGGATTTTCATCAGTATGGATCTTTTCCAACTGTACTTGTCCATCATCCAACACCAACTGAATCAAGTGATACCTTACTGTATGTGTTTGGTCTTTGAATGCAAGGTAGAATTCTTTACAAGATGTATGGCACTCTAGCTATCTGTAAACAAATAATTGTTAGCTTGTTGTTTGCCCAATTCTTCAATGAAATATTGCAGCCATATCATCTCCTTGCTTGCCTCTGTTGCAGCTACATATTGCAGCCATATCATCTCCTTGCTTGCCTCTGTTGCAGCTACATACTCTACCTCTATGGTGGATAAAGCAACCACCTTTTACAACTTGGATATCCAACTCACTGATGTTCCACCTATAGTAAAGACATAACCTGTAGTACTCCATCTGGTATCAATATCCCCTGCCAAATCTGAGTCCACATAGCCTTCTAAATCAGTATTAGAGCCCCCAAAAGGTAAGTGTTTATTGGATGTACCTCTCAAATATCTGAGAATCCATTTTACCGCATTCCAATGCTCCAATCTGGGATGACTCATATACCTGCTTACGACTCCTACAACATGTAAAATATCTAGTCTCATGCATACCATGGCATACATTAAACTTCCTACAGCTGAAGCATAAGGTACCTTGGACATTTTTTCTTCCTCCTCTTGTGTCTTAGGACACATCTCCGTAGTCAATTTCAAATGACTAGGCAAAGGTGTGCTAACAGCTTTTGCATTCTCCATATGGAATCTCTGTAACACCTTTTCAACATAATTAGTCTGAGATAGAGTCAATTTTTTGTTCTTCCTATCTCTGGAAATTTTCATACCAAGGATTTGTTTTGCTGCCCCCAAATCCTTCATAGCAAATGATTGTGCTAACTATTGTTTTAACTCTCTTATGTTATCCACGTTAGACCCTGCTACAAGCATGTCATCAACATATAAACATAAAATAATGTAGTTGTCATTATCCAACCTCTTAAAATAAACACAATGGTCAGAATTACACTGGCTATAGCCTTGCCCAACCATAAAAATATCAAATTTCAAATACCATTGCCGAGGTGCTTGTTTTAAGCCATACAAACTCTTCTTCAATCTTCACACCAATTTCTCCTTACCGTTGACCTCAAATCCTTGAGGTTGTTCCATATATATCTCCTCCTCCGAATCACCATGGAGAAAGATAGTTTTCACATCTAGTTGTTCTAAATGCAAATCTTCCGCAACCACAATACTTAAAATAGTATGAATAGAAGTCATCTTAACAACAAGAGAAAAAATCTCATCAAAATCAACACCTTTTTTGTGTGCAAATCCTTTTACAACTAACCTGGATTGAAATCTTTTCTTACCTCCATCTTCC
Organism: Cunninghamia lanceolata; assembly: GCA_027924645.1. Classification (NCBI taxonomy): domain Eukaryota; kingdom Viridiplantae; phylum Streptophyta; class Pinopsida; order Cupressales; family Cupressaceae; genus Cunninghamia; species Cunninghamia lanceolata. Next base: position 9,271,465 of record BSBN01001373.1, read on the forward strand.
TCTTTCCGCCTATAAACCCATTTATTTGGTAAAGCCTTTTTACCTGCAGGCAACTTACATAATTCCCAAGTCTAATTTTTTAGCAAGGAATCCATTTCTTCTTTCATTGCAAGTTCCCACGGAACCTTTGTATCCACTTGCATAGCTTCATCATACCCTTCAGGTTCGCCAGCATCTATTAACAAAATAGAATACAAAGAGGGAGAAAACCTTTCAGGAGGTTTACTTAGCCTTGTTGACCATCTAACATTCACTGGAGTTTGTCATATTTCTTGTTGATGTTGTGGGGAATGAGGAACCACTAGAAATCATTATCTAGAGTATCATCCAGCACCACATAATCCTTTTCTTTCTTCTCATGTTGCTGCAACTGCTCTTTGTACAACACCTTCTCATTGAATACAACATCCCTACTTCTCACAATTTTATAATTTTCAAAATCCCAAAGCCTATAACCAAATTCATCAATGCCATATCCAACGAAGGTACACTTTTTTGATTTTGCATCCAGCTTGGTTCTATTTTCAGAATCTACATGTGCAAATGCTTCACACCCAAAGGTTTTGAGAAAAGAATAACTCACCTTATTACCTGTCCATGCTTCCTCTTGAATACCACAGCCCAAAAGAACTGAAGAACCTCTATTAATTAAATATACAATGGTATTGACAACCTATACCCACATGTTTAAACGTAGCCCAACATGCAATCTCATGCTCCTTGCATGCTCCATTATTGTCCTATTCATGCGTTCAGCCACTCCATTTTCCTGTGGAGTCCCTAGAACCATTTTCTGCCTATGAATTCCATTAAAGAAACAATAATCCTAAAATTTTTTGCTGCAATACTCACCACCATTATCAGATCTGAGACATTTTAATCTTTTACTTGTCTCATTCTCAACCAAGCTTCTCTATTTCTTAAATGTTTCAAATACATCAGATTTCTACCTAAGGAAATAAATCTAAACCTTCTTAGTTGCATCATCTATGAATGTAACATAATACTAAAAGCCACTGAGAGAAGATACTTGAGCTGGTCCCCATACATATGTATGCACAAGCTCTAACTTTTCATCTTTCTTTTGCTTCCCATCCTTGAGAAAATTGACTCTCTTTTATTTGCCATACATACAACTTTCATAGAAATCCATATTAATACATTTCAGACCTGGTAAAACTTTCTTAGAATGAAGTACCTTCATACCTTTTTCACTCATATACCCAAGTCTATTATGCCACAATATTGTCTCAGAACCTACAACAACTATTTCAGTCTCTTGCTGTGAACCTGCAGCAACTGTTCCTGAACCTGTTTGTTTTTTCTCTGCAACAGCTAAAGTAGAAGGAACAATATGACCTGTACAAAGATATAAGGTGCCTACTTTCACATCTTTTCCTACTATTAAGGCACCTCTTGAAACCTTCCAATTTTTATCAGTAAATGTAACAATGCAACCTTCATCAGCTAGCTGCCCTACTGAAATTAAATTCCTACTCATCCTTGGAACATGACTTACCTCTTGTAGTAGCTAATGATTCCCATTCTGTAACTTAATCTTGATTCTTCCCTTTCCAACAATCTAACAAGGTTCGTTATCTCCCAAATAAACCAGTCCAAAATCCCCTTGGACATAATCAAGAAAATAACTTCTATGGGGTGTAGCATGAAATGAGGCCCCTGAATCTAAAACCCATGAATCATCAACATTATCTAGGGAATGAATCAAAGAATCATCTTCAGATTTATTACTTACCACATTTGCCTCCGTATTGCCTTCTTGTTTGTCTCCTTTATTCTTCTAAGACCAGCAATTTTTCTTCAGATGACCTGGTTTCCCATAGTACCAACAATCCTTCTGTCCTCTAGATTGGGACCTTTTGTCCTTTGATTTTCCTCGTGACTTCCCATGACCTCCAGAACTTTTTCCTCTCTCCTTTGATCTGCCCCTGCTTTATGCATTCAAAACACTACCTGATGTGCCTCTACCTGAGCTTTTCTATCACATTTCCTTGCTAAGGATAGCACCAACCACATCATCAAATTTCAAAGTATTTGAACCAGAGATAGAGTTAGTTATAGCCATTACCAAGCTATTCCATCTTTCTAGAAAAGAAAGAGATCCCTCACCTCTTCATCAAAACTTACTTTTACAAAAATTAACTGACTAATAATCACAATAAACTCATTTAAATGATCTGTCACATATCCACCTTCAATCATTTTTAGATTAAACAAACACTTCACAAGAAATACCTTATTTGAGGTTGAGGGTTTTTCATACAATTTAGCCAAAGCTTTCATCAGACCATCTATTGTCTTTTCTTCTGTTATATTGAATGCCATTGATGGTGCTAGGCACAACCGAATGGTTTCCAGTGCATTTCTGTCCAAAAGATTCCAATCCTCATCAATCATTGTTGCCAGTTTCCTGGCTATTCCTTCCAACGGCCTACATAAATCCTTCTGATAGAGATAATCCTCCATCTGCATCTTCCATAACTGATAGTTCTGCCCATTGAATTTATCTACCTTCAATTTACCCTCGTCTGCCATTGTTCCCACTCAATTGTGAGACCTTCCTACAGATGATAATCGAGCACAACCCACTCTGATACCACTTGTTAGGGTTAGCCAGCAGAAGATATCAATTAAATGCAAATAAAGATTAAACAAAGGAATGGAAATACACAGAAATAATAATAGTGAAATACAAGTTTTAACGTGGTTCACCCAAACTTGGGCTACATCCACCAACAGAGAGTCCAATATTATTATCCAGTAAATCAAACCGATTACAACCAGTAATCCTTGCAACTCAATACCGCTACAAAATGCTACAATACATCAATGGAAACCTTAACCCTTAGCCACTTTTATCAAGCCTTATGTCAGTTACAAAAATAGGGTATTTTTATGGACCCTGCAAGGGGTGCTACCCCTTGACCCCATCTTGGGCACTGCCCCCAAACCTTGGCAAGGGGCATTGCCCCTTGACCCCATTAAATAATTTGCGGGGAAACTGCGCCGATTAAAGTGGGGCAAATTTAACCTCTGAGTCTGATTAGGCTCCATATAACAACACCTCTGTTGGTGAAAGTTGTCACAAACTGAAAAAAAGACTCTATTAGCAAATGTCGAGAGCCTAGTGACTGATCAAGTGAAGTCTTGCAAAAAATGTTGTCTTTGGAATAAAAAGGTTTGGGTTGACCTTGACTGCAAATGTCAACAATTTGTCTTCAAAGTTTACACAAAAATGCTAACTTATCCATAAAATGTTTAGAAGCATTAGGAGTGGTTAACATTATTGTTAACACTACTTACAAATTATTATCTTTCTTGCCACGGTGGGCAATATAAAGAAGAATAATAAAAAATAGCACTTGACTCCTAACAACTAGACTAAGAGCATGTAATAAAGAAGTTGTTAGGCAATTATGTAGCCATGACTTAGTCCAAAATAAGTTGTAACAATTTACAATTGGTAAATATAACAATTAAAAGTTCATTAACCAATAAACTAGAACATTTGGTAAAACCCTCGACCAATTATTTGTGTGGCGACCTACAAGATAACAATGGCGGATTGGATGTTGCCTCACTCTACGACCATTAGATGCTTGAGCGTCAAACCTCAACCATACAGAGTAAGTATTTGACATGATTATGGGAGGCAAAGGTATTAAACCCAAAACAAACAAACTTTACAGATTTGTGTGCAGGCCGACCACATAATGTGAAACAACAACCAGGACACCATGAGCCACACAATAGTCAAACATGTAGACCTTCAAAAGAAGTGACTGAGAAAAAACACGACTAGGACACTATAGAATTGTGAATGCTTCAAGTCGACATGAAAGGATGAAATGACTATTCTTGAGGATGATTCTCAATGCATGGGAATCCAAAGATTGGGGTTAAAAGGTAGACCTAAACAAATGTTTAAAACCCCTAAAAACAAAGGTGAAAACATGACCAGACCACCAATGCATTAAAAATAATAATGAAGAAACACTATTTGAATGAAGACGCCTCCAATAAAGCCTCTTCCATGACTGTGGCCTCCTCCATGCAGCCAAAAATCATATAAACTAGAATAGAACAAAATAAACCTATGAGTAATGGCATTGACAAAGAACAAATAAAGGATAAAACAAACATGAGACGACTACATATCAAGCCAAATAGAAGTTCAACCTCAAATTTCTTAGATCCACTAGTAAATCCACAAACTAGGAGAGGCCAAGAGGCTAAAAACCAACCTCCACCTTTGAAAATTTGTCCAAATCCACCAAACCCACAAATGTAAATCATCAATTTATTAAAAAAAATGTATTTTGAAACAAAAAAATTACGTACAACCTACCATGTAAAGGTATGGAAGCTAAATAAATTTGCAAAAAATTAAAGTTACCAAATTTCATCAAACAAAAGGCTATTCTTCATTTCTCAATCCTTCTGGACTCAACTCTAAGGTCCATTTGGCTCAACGATACTCCAGTGAGAGGGCTGAGTGCTGGACTCACCAAAAAAGTAGGAAGGGACTTGCAATTCCTTGCTCTAAACCATGTTGGAGTAGCAATATGAATGCAACATCAAATAAATCTTCCACAAATAAACTTAGAAAAATAACAAAGCCAATGACCAAACAAAAATCATAAGAAATGTACATAGAAGTCTTACTTATAAAGGCATGTGAGAGGAGGTAGGAAGGTAGGAGTCAACGACTGACTACCCCTCGAAAGATGTGACACTTGTGAGATAAATGACAAGTGCTCATGCAAGTGGCAAACAAACATGCAATAGGTATTCTCAAATAATGAGGACACATGTCTTCACCACATGAGGTGAGATAAAGTCTAAAATAGCCTAAGTAAGCTTAAGCTAAGTTTGAATAGTCTACTAGTCAAAAAAGAACTAGTTACCTAATGTACCTTTTTAAACTAACAATTTTTAACAAAGATAATTACAATATGGGTTCAAGGAGAAATGGTTCTAGAATGAAGTCACCACTAAGACTCTATTAAATCTTGAGGCAAGCACTATGAGTGATGGATCTAATAATCGTATTGTTACTAGAAGATAATGCTTTGGCATGAGAGAATGAGATGTATTAGAGAGAAAAAACTTTGAGATTCACACACTAAACATATGGCTGAAGTAATTTCTAATTACTCCTTAGATTTTTATTTCTATTAACATTATGTATATGGTAAACTGAATTGGGTAAAGTTCCCTATATTGCTACAAGAGCATATGGCATTTTATGATTGATACATGGTGATGTGTTTGGATCTATCAAAGTTCCATCACTAAGAAATTATTTATTTTATATTTCTTTCGTAGATGATTTATCTAAGAAAACATGGGTTATTTTCCTTAAATAGAAATCTAAGGTTTTTGGTAAACTCAATGCTCTTATAGAAAACTATATAGAGAAGAGAGAGGTTTTAAGTAAAGATAATGATGGAGAGTTTTGTTTAAATGAATTCAAGTTATTTTATAAGCAATGTGGAATAGAAAGAAAAAATATAACTCCATATATAAACAATGTGATAATGGAGTTGTAGAGATAATGAGTATGATGTTGGTGGAAAATATAAGAGCAGCAATGAAATGAATCGAATAACCAAAACTTCCACAAGATGAATGTGCACAAAGCAAGACGCTGAAAACTATCATAAAATGTATAAGAATATACAATGAACTCCTTGTATATATGTAGGACAAGGAGGAAGTGAGAAGGTGAGAGTCAAACACTGACTAACCCTCCATGATGTGTGACACATGTAGAACACTTGGGACAAGTGTGAGAGCATGTGTCATGTGTCTATGAAGTGAGACAACTAAACCACCAATAAACTTAAGCTAGTGTGAAACTAGATAGAAGTAAACTAGATGACTAAAGACACCTTTCACACTAACACCCTCCTTTAAGTGATACTTAGGGAGCAAATCATTGAAAAAATGGGTCTCGACAACATTGCCTGATGAGGTACTCATGTACTGTTAGAATCTGAAAAGATGATTAACCCAGAAAACTAGTGCAAAAGAATAGATATATAAACTATGAATGCAAATGATATGAAATCAAAATAGCAGCATAGAGTTAGTCTATAAGAGTAATGCAAATGCTAGAAGCAAAATAGCATTAAGAGGATGCAAATGAAAAAGATACAAAATACAAGCTAGGTAGCATGCTTATATAGACCAGGGAGAGGGAGGAGGTGAAAACATCGACCAATGAGGAGCAACCATCTATCGAACTAAAGATAGCAAAATATCTTCCCAAGATAGCTAATGGTTACTCACATGTAGGAAGGTGACACCTCATAATCCACACACCTAATAAGACATGCTTTATTAACCTAAGTAAGATTAATAAAAGTGTAGGAAAAACCTAAGAATAAAGGGAAAATAAATAACGCAACTAGGAAATAAAAACCTACACTAACACCCCCCTTAAGCATAGCTTAGGTGGATGTAGAGATGGGTCCTAGCAAAACAAGCCTGATGGGGTACCCATGTACATAAAATTCCCCCAAAGAGAAGCCCCCCCAGAAGTGTTGGTAAATAAGGTGTCTCAACCTTTGCAATTTCCTAGCATTATTTATTTATTTGTATATTTATTTATTGCCTAATGTTGTAATTACTTGCACATTCAGTTTGGTCACATAGTTGAGGTGGCAGGGTGACATGTCATCTTACTTGGAATGTGACTTAAATGGTCAAGTCAAACCTACATGGATTTGGGTGTCCCATTTGAGGTGGCACTAATATGCCATGTGTCATCATCTTGTGGTGTGTGGAAGACAATATTCCATATGACATAATATATGACATGTAAGAGCCAATTTTGGAGATTCCTATGACGAGTGATGACAAGTGTCGTTGAGTATTTTTGCATGAGGGAAAAGAATTTTTAGGTGCCCAAGTTGGGCTATGACATATTGTAAGAGGAATATGTTATATTTAGGATTGTATGACAGATTCTCTTACAACATGCAAAATTGTTGTGTTTCAAAAATTTATGATAGATGTAAGATGCGTAAGAACATTCGTCATAGTCTATTTTTAGCAATGGAGCTCTCTATCTTGGGAAGTCAAATCTTCCATGTTATGATAGATGTAAGAGGTGTATTTGTAGCTTGGACAAGTGTCCTTTGATGTGGGAAAATGGCCATGTGGCCAAGGTGGACGCCTATCCCAAGATGCTTCTAGAATTTGCCTTGTATCTCTATAAAATGTGAAGTTTTAGAGTTGTAGTTCCATAGTATTTATACAGGGACTGTTATGCTACCAAAATTACTCCATAAATGATATTTGAAGACTCTTGGAAGAACTTGCATTACAAATGTATTGTAAACCATTTTAGTTTTGATAATACATTATGCAGGTTTTAGAGTGTGGGGTTTTTTACCTGAAAAGGTTTTCCCCACGATACATCTTGTGTCTACATTCTTTGTGTTTGTGTTTGTTGTTGTAATATCTCTGTTACATGTTTCATGTTGCTACAACTATAAAGTTTAAATAGAATTTGCATACTACTTTCCTCATTAGATCGGTGTAGGAAGTGTGTTCCACATACCTTGCTTCCTTTCAATTGGTATCAGAGCCTAATCACCTTTGGTTCTAGTTGTTGGGTAGGGGTTTTCTAAGCTGATCTTAGTTTGAGTGGGAGTCTGTGCAGAGTATTATGTAATCTTGTTGCAGGAAGAAGATGGAAGGCACATCTAGAAGAGTAGAGGTTGAAAAGTTTAATGGCAGCAATTTTGAGTTATGGAAGCTTAAAATGGAAGATATGCTTGTTGATAGAGACCTATGGGAAGCTATTTCCAATGTAAAACCAGTGGCAATGTCACAAGATGATTGGGATCTCAAGGATCAGAAATCTAAGGGTCTTGTGAGACTCTATTTGGTGGACTCTGTCTTGTTAAATGTCCATGAGGAGAAGACTGCGAAAGATCTATGGAAGAAGCTGGGAGATGTTTATCAAGCCAAGTCCCTGGTGAACAAGTTATTCCTGAGGAAGAAGCTATATTCTCTAAGGATGGAGGATGGATGATCCATTACAGACCATCTGAATGCCTTTAACATGCTAGTTGCACAGTTGACATCTACTAGTGTGAAAATGGAGGAGGAGGATCATTGCCTGACCTTGCTTTGTTCTTTGCTAGACTTGTGGGATCATCATGTTATGGCTATCAGGAGTACCACATCCACTTTCAAAATGGATGAAGTGGTGGCTTCATTGTTATCTGAAGAGATGCGGAGAAAGTCATTTGAATCAGCCAAAGAGGCTCTTGTGGTTCATGGAAGACCCAAAGAAAAAGGGAAAACGAAAGACAAGAAAGATGAAAGGGAAAATCCAAATCCCATGGGAGATCCAAATCTCCTAGAAAGTCCAAGGCAGTGTGTTGGAACTATGGAAAAATTGGAAATCTTCTGAAAGGAGTGCAAAGAGGAGAAGAAGAAGAAGAACTTTGATTCTGATTCTGACAAGTCACAAGATGACAGAGATGCTTTTGTTGCAACCTTGGCCACCCATGCATCTAAAGATGTGTGGTTGATTGAATCCACTGCATCCTTCCACATGACCTCTCATTGATGTTGGTTTATAAAGTATGAAGAATAGGATGGTGGGAAGGTGTACTTGGGTATTGACTCTCACCTAAAGATAGTTGGGTGTGGAAGAGTCTTAATCTGATTTTATGATGGATGAGTGAAGGGGATCAATGGGGTTATACACATCCCCGGTTTAGCACGAAACCTACTCTATGTAAGTAAATTGATTGATGCAGGTGTGCAGGTTGTCTTCTCAGGTGGAGGATGCAAGATGACAAGAGGAGCTATGGTGCTTGCTAAGGGTACTCAGAGAGGTACTCTGTTTCAGCTAGATACATGCACTACACAGTGCAATAGTTCTTATGTTTCAAAGAAAAGACCTTTAGATTCTTCATCCTCACCATTGGAATCTGCAGCGAAAAAGATTGTTGCTTCTACTTCTAATGGTAGTACTTTCTGGGTACCTGAGGGTTCTCATGCTTTGGAAATGAAACTTCCTACCAAAAAGACAATGTTGTGGCATAAGAGACTTGGTCACATTGGTGAGAAGAGTCTTAGAGCCCTAAAAAATAAAAACCTCATAGAGGGGTTAAATGATTGTAATCTTGAGTTCAAATTTTTCAAACATTGTGTATATGGAAAACAAAACCATGTTTAGTCTTACTCAAGTTCTTATAAGTCTTCTGGTGTGTTGGATCCTATTCATTCTGATGTGTTTAGTCCTGTAAATGTTCCTTTGATCTCTGAATATTTATAGTTTGTATCATTCATTGATGACTACAGTAGAAGGACATGGATTTGTTTTCTCAGAAGAAAATCTAAAGTCTTTAGTCAGGTCAAAGTGTTTAAAGCTTTTGTTGAGAATCAGACTGGTAAAAAGATTGAGTGTTTGAGAACTGATAATGGTGGTGAGTTTTATTTCATAGAGTTCAACAAGTTCTGTAAAGAACATGGGATTGAAATACATAAGACAACTCCTTATACCCTGCAGTAAAATGGAGTTGCAGAGAGGATGAATAGAATGTTGATGGAGGGCTAGGAGTATGCTTAGTGGTGCTAGCCTCGAACAAAAGTTTTGGGCTGAAGCTGTAGCCATTGCTTGCTATCTGGTTAACATATCTCCTACTTTTGCGCTCATTGATAAGACACCCATAGAGGTGCGGTCTAGTAAGAAGCCTTCATTGAGACATCTTCATGTTTTTGGTTGTGAGGCATATGCACATGTGCTTAAGGAGACAAGGTCAAAATTGGAGAACAAGGCAATTAAGTGTATCTTCATTGGCTATAGTGTCAGTGTGAAAGGATACAAGCTTTGGGATCCTGTGGCTAAAAAAGTCTTGTATAGAAGAAGTGTTATCTTTAGAGAGGTAACTCCTCCTATTGTTGTACAGCAAGATCAAAAGGAAAAGAAAGAGGATGTGGTTCAGTTTCCTACTACCACTGAGAAGACTAAACTGAAAGACCCTGTTGGATTTGATGATGAGGAGAGCTCTAGCAGCTCTGAAAGTTCACAAGATGAAGTAGAACCTCCACCTCAGCCTTTGAGGAGGTCCAGACAAATCAGGAAGCAACTTGACAGGTTTGGTTATTCGTTACTTGATTCTAGTTGTACCTTTGCTTTGCTTTCTAACATTGATGAGCCTAGAACTGTGAAAGAGGCTATGGACATGAAAGATGTAGGTTTCTGGAAGGAGGCCATAGAAGATGAGATGGTTTCTTTGGAAAATAATAAAACATGGGACTTGGTGCCTTTGCCTGATGGACGAAAACCCGTGGGATGCAAATGGGTGTTCAAGAAGAAATTTGGTGCAGATTGCAGTGTTGAGAAGTAGAAGGCCAGATTAGTTGCAAAGGGGTATTCACAAGTGGAGGGAATTGATAATGGTGAATTTTCTCTCCCATTACAAAGATGACATATATTCAGTTCCTGTTATCTCTAGCAGCATCTTATGACTTGGAAGTGGAACAAATGGATATGAAGACAACTTTCCTTCATAGTGACTTAGAGGAAGAAATCTACATGTCACAACCAAAGCACTACATAGTGAAAGGTAAAGAAAATTTGGTTTGCAAGTTAAAGAAGTCTTTGTATGGATTGAAGCAATCTCCTAGGATGCGGTACTTGAAATTTGATGCCTTTGTCCTATTTATTGGATTTCTAAGATCAAAATCAGATCATTGTGTGTACTACAAGTTATACAATGATCGTATTCTCATTATTGCATTATATGTTGATGATATGTTGCTGGTTGGGAATGGTAAGAATATGATTTCTAATTTGAAGTCTCATTTGTCAGCACAATTTGAAATGAAAAACTTAGGGACAGCCAGGTACATTCTTGGAATGGAGATCTGAAGAGACAAAGAAAATAGAAAACTTTGGTTAGGCCAGAGTAAGTATGTTAACACTATGTTGGAGAAATTTAGTATGGTGGATTGCAAACCGTTGACTATTCCTGTTACTATGGGGACAAAGTTAGCTATTGATGATTGTCTAAAGTCTCCTTCTGAGATAGAGGATATGAGAAGAGTACCTTATGCTAGTGTTGTTGGTAGCTTGATGTATGCTATGGTCTATACAAGACTAGACATTTCCCAAGCAGTGGGAATCCTTAGTCAGTTTAGGGCAATCCTGGACAGGTGCATTGGGATGCAATGAAGAGAGTGTTTAGATATTTGAGGGATACTTTTGAGTATTCCTTATGTTATCATGGTTATCCTACTGGACCTCAACATTCTGTGAGTATTCATGGATTAAAGGATTCTAATTGGGTAGGTGACATTGACAACAGGAGATCCACCAGTGTGTTCACCATGTTTGGTGGTACTCTTAGTTGGATGAGCAAGTGAAAACCTATGGTTTCTTTGTCCATGATAGAAGCGGAGTACATGGCAGAAACTCATGCTTGTAAGGAAGCCATTTGGCTTAAGAGTTTGTGTCCAGATGTTGGTTTTGATGCAAGACAAATTACTATATGTTGTGACAGTCAGAGTGTGATTTGCTTAGTAAAGAATCCTACCTTTCATGCCAGAACAAAGCATATTGATGTTCAGTTTCATTTCGTACAAGATATGGTAGAGGATGGGAAGGTGATGTTGGAAAAAGTAGACACTTTGAATAATGTTGCAGATGCATTGACTAAACCAATGGGCAGAGAGAAGTTTAGATGGTGTTCAGAGTCTATGGGCCTCTTGGCCCCTAGCAGTTAAATCTTGTCATTTTTTTTGGCTCTTGCAAGGTGTTCAACAAGTGGGAGAATGTTGGGAAATAAGGTATCTCAACCTTTGCAATTTCCTAGCATTATTTATTTGTTTGTATATTTATTTATTTCCTAATGTTGTAATTACTTGCACATTCAGTTTGGTCACATAGTTGAGGTGGCACAGTGACATGTCATCTTACTTGGAATGTGACTTGAATGGTCAAGTCAAACCTACATGGATTTGGGTATCCCATTTGAGGTGGCACTAATATGCCATGTGTTGGCATCTTGTGGTGTGTGCAAGATAATATTCCATGTGATAGAATCTATGACACGTAAGAGCCAAATTTGGAGATTTCTATGACGAGTGATGACAAGCGTTGTTGAGTATCTTTGCGTGAGGGAAATGCATCTTTGAGTGCCCAAGTTGGGCTATGACATGTTGTAAGAGGAATATGACATATTTAGCATTGTATGATGGATTCTTTTACAACATGCAAGATTGTTGTGTTCAAAAATTTATGACAGTTGTAAGATGCGTAAGAGCATCCGTCATAGTCTATTTTTAGCAGTGGAGCACTCAATCTTGGGAAGTCAAATCTTCCATGTTACGATAGATGTAAGAGGTGTATTTGTAGCTTGGACAAGTGTCCTTTGATGTGGGAAAATGGCCATGTGGCCAAGGTGGATGCCTATCACAAGATGTTTCTAGAATTTGCCTTGTATCTCTATAAAATGTGAAGTTTTGGAGTTGTACTTGCATAGTGTTTATACAGGTACTGTTATGCTACCGGAATTACTCTAGAAACAACATTTGAAGACTCTTGGAAGAACTCGCATTGCAAGTGTATTGTAAACCATTTCAATTTTGACAATACATTATGCAAGTTTTAGAGTGGAGTTTTTTACCTGAAAAGGTTTTCCCCACGATACATCTTGTGTCTACATTCTTCGCGTTTGTGTTTGTTGTTGTAATATCTCTATTATATGTTTCATATTGCTGTAACTGTAAAGTTTAAATAGAATTTGTACACTACTTTCCTCATTAGATCAGTGTAGGAAGTGTGTTCCCCATACCTTGCTTCCTTTCAAGAAGAGATAAAAGCCCCCCTCAAATAGAGAGAGAAGAGACCCCCCAAAGTAGAGAGAGTCAAGACTCTGAGTGAGAGGATGAAGCCCCCCAGAAGATGAAGCATCTCGTACCCCCAGCAAAGCTCGCAAATGAAGGAACTTGCTCTCAATGAAGGGTTTGGTGAAGATATCAGCAACCTGCTCAGAAGTCAAACAGTAGCAAAGGTTGATGATGTGTCCATGGATGAGCTCCTGGATGTAGTGAATATGGACCCCTATGTGTTTGGTTTGCCGATGATGGACTAGATTCTGTGAGGTCTAAATGGCACTTTTGATGTCACAAAATATGACTGATGGTCGTCTAATTTGAATACCAAACTCAGTGAGAAGATTCTAAAGCCAAATGGCCTCAATGGTGGCATTTACAGCCCCCCGATACTCGGCCTTAGTAGAAGATAGAGCAATAGCAGACTACTTCTTGTTTAACCAACAAATGGGACTTGAACCAAGTGAGAATTTGTATCATGAAGTAGACTTGTGATCATGAGAATCACCTGCCCAATCTACATCTGTGTAGCCCACCAAGCCAAGATCAATACCTGTTGCGCAGTGAATCCCAAAATTGTGAGTATGCTGAATGTAGTGAAGTATCCGCTTGGTTGCTTTCTAGTATAGCTCATGGGGCTCTTGCATGAATTAAGAGACCATGCCTACAACATATGAAATGTCAGGTCTCGTATGAGTCAAATAAATGAGACTCCCAACAAACTGTCGATACAAAGTGCCATTAACAAATAGAGAAGAACACTAAGCCTCAAGTTTGACTCTAGTAAGGAAGGGAGTCAGAGCAGGCTTATAGTCAGCCATATGAAACCTTGAGAGAAAATCTAGAGCATACTTGGACTATGTGATGGTGATCTTAGAAGCAAACTAGAATATCTCAATCTCAATAAAGTAATACAACAAGCCCAAGTTAGTCGTCAAAACCAGTCATGAAGAGTAGTTTTGATAGCCCCAATGGTGGATGAAGAACTCCCTGTGATTAGCAAGTTGTTAACATACAGAACTAGAAATAGAAGTGAATCATCTTGCTACAAAATGTAGACATTGTGATCAAAATGGTACCAAGTGAACCCAACTATTAGAAGGAAGGAGTTCATCTTGGCATACTAGGCCCGAGGAGCCTGTTTGAGGCCATAGAGAGACTTCTAAAGATGACACACAAGTGAAGAGTCCTGAATGAACCCCTATGGCTGCTCCATGTAGATCTCCTCCTAAAGGTCACCATGAAGAAAAACACTTCACACTCATCTAGTGTACTTCCCAACTATTGGCTATAGCAATGGCAAGAACAAGTCAGATGGAGTTCATTCGAGCAACTTGCACAAAACTCTTAGAGTAGTTAATCCCAGGAACCTAGGAGAATGCTTTGGCTACCAGGTGAGCCTTATGCTTGTCAACTGACGCATCTACTACAAATTTTTTCTGATAGATCCAGTTACATCAAACAAGTTTTCTTCCCTTAGGAAGAGGGACAAGATCCCAAGTGTGATTTCTCATCAAGGAACTATACTCCTCTTGTATAGCTATATCCCACTCAAGAATACTAGAAGCCTCATGATAAGACTATGGATCTAAGGAAGTAGCAATGAAGACATGTGGAGCATCTTGTAATTGTGAATGAGTCTGCCTAGTGTCTAATGGATCCCCAACCTAATCACCTATAGACTGCAAATTATGTCTAGCCCAAAGTGGACCAAAAGTAGGAGAATGTGGAGAATCATCACCCTCTAAATGATGACTAGGAGAGGAAGGAGGTGAATCCTCTTAATCTCTCTTGGCATCAAAAGAGGAGGTAGAAGACTGCTCAGGTGAATCTGACTCATCAGAAGATCTGTCATGTAGCCCAAGTGACTCCAATGTCAAAGTAAGAGGAGAAGTGATAGGAGTTGAGCTCAAAGAGCCCTCCTCAAACTGAACACTCTTCTCAATGAATAGCTCATTTTTAGTAGGGTGGAGAAATTGATAACCCTTCACACCATCAGGATAGCCTAAAATGTAAGGTTTGCTCTACAAATCCAAGGCCTTGTGTTTCTCTACAGAAATGCGGGCCTGTGCAGGAGAACCAAAAAATTGAAAGTATTTAATTGATGGTTTCCGACTGCTCCAAGATTCAAAAGGAGTGACTCCCTTCAAGGCTCGGTGAGGAACACAGTTCTAGATATAACAAGCATAGTTAATGGCCTCTGCCCAATACTGTGGTGCAAGAGATTTGGAGTAAATCATGAGGTTCACCATTTCCTTCAAGGACCTATTCTTCCATTTTGCAACACCGTTCTGCTGAGGATTGTATGGAATTGAATGTTGCAAATCAATCCCCTCTAAAGTGCAAAACTACTCAAAACAATGGTTGGCATACTCACCACCATTGTCAGTGCACAATCCTTTGATAGATTTCCCAGATTGCTTCTCTACAAAAGTTTTGAAGTCCTAAAAATGATCAAATACCTCTTACTTATGTTTGAGAAAGTACACCCAAGTATAGAAAGAAAAGTCATCAATGAATGTTAGAACATATCTAGCCCTGGTGAAAGAAGGATACTAAAATGGACTAGCCAAATCACTGTGAACTAACTCTAGTATCTATGAAGCTCTCCATGCCTTACCTTTGTCAAACTTTCCTTAGGATGCTTACCAAGAATATAGCCTTGGAAAACACCACCTCAAAGCTGAACTGAAGGCAATCCTGTGACCATGCTCTAGTGGTTGAGCTGTTGCAAGTAGCAGTAGTTAAGATGGCCAAACTTCTCATTCCATAATCTACTCACATCAGATCATAATGAGTGAGAAAAATAGTCAAAGGGGGATTAGGAACAAAGTGATAAAATAGATAGAATCATGACTGATGATCTACTCTCCCAACTGTAACTGTAGAACCACTATACAACTCACGAATCTCCACTGAATCAGGAGTGAACTCAACCTTCTTGTCTAAACTTGTGTGAGTGATCTGATATACTAACAGGAGATTAGTTGATAATGAGGGAACACAAAGAACGTCATGGAATGTACCATCCCCCACATCAACAAACCCTCTCCCACACATCTCAACAAAAGTGTCATCACCCATCAAAATAGAAGGCATAGTACACCGCTCCAAAGATGCAAGTTCGTCTTTAGATGAATCCATGTGGTGCAAAGCACCTGAATTAAGAACCCAAGTGGATGGTGAAGAAGCAACTACTACAAGGTATTTTCCCTTTCCTTTCCCCTTGTTTTCTTTTGCCTTGTTAGACCCCTCATTTGAACTCTGTTTGATGGACTCAGGAACACTAATATTATTCTTCTCAAGAATGTGTGTCAAGTGATCAATTTGTTTCTTCAAATGCATGTTCATCATGACCAAGTCTTTTATAATAGGCAGATTGGACCTTCTCTTTCTTAGGCTTGTCATCCTTGGAAGATTGGGTCTCATTAGTTATTTTTGAAGCAACTGGTGTCTGATCCTTCTTCTCCTTACTATCCTTTTGTTTCTTATCCTTATTCTTGTTGTTACTACTTTGTCCTTTGTGTTCTTTTATGCCTTCATTGGCAGCCAAGGCATGTGACTTAGAGGACTAAAGAGTACCCATCTAGATTAGCTTATCTTGTTCCCGTGTGAGAGAGATAGCAAAGTCATCTAAAGATGGCATGACGAATTGAGTACCAAGTGCACCCTTAGTAGCATAGAAGTTAGAAATAAACATAGAATATTCTAAACTTAGCTTAGAGAGAATACTATGAATTATTTGTTCATCTTTCTTTTTAATTCCACATTGTTTTAACTATAGACTTAGTGATTTCAATTTTGTGAAGAAATCTTGGATAGTGTTGAAATTGCCTAGACTTAAACTAATTAGTTCAGTTTCCAACATATGACCCCTCATTGAATCTTGTGTGCCAAATAGTGTTTCTAGCTTTCTCCAGATTTCATTTGGTGAATTCAAAGACTTAATGTGAAAGAGCAAATCAGGAGAAACAAAAAAATACAATGTTCCATATGTCTCATCACATTTGTTAAACCACTTAGGCTTATCTTCATCTTTAGTAGGTTCAATTTCAAGTCCCATTGTTATCCTATGTAATCCAGCTTTCTTTAACTAGATTGTCATGTGTGATTTCTACTCAAAGTAGTTGTAAGGAGTTAGGATGGGTACTGTAGTTTGATCCACGATGAAGAAATTCTAAAAAGAAGAGAACAGACACATGACAACTCCCCCTTTTCACTCAATCAAAGAACCCCCCCAAAAAAAATGATTCGCCACTTTATAATTAGTGCATTTACAACTGCTACTAGCAAGAAATAGTTACTAGTCTTGATCTCAATGCATTACAAAACCCTCACAAATTGTTTATATGTTGAAAGTACAATACTGGAACTGAGTCAAGCAAAACTAACAACACCATTGCAATCTACTCAAAAAATCATGCACTTTCAAAAAAGAATCACCTCGATACGAGGTCGTATGTGAAAGTTATGATCCTCTAAAGTTCCAAAACTGGGAACTGTACAACGTCACCTGTGAGAATCTATAATTTTTGGAAAATCCATGCACCAGAATCAAGAATCATTTGTACCACTGCAAAGAACGCAGAAAAATAGCCAAAATCAAAAAAGAATCTCAAGAAATAGAGATCGTGAGCTCAAGTTATCAGCATCTGAAGTTCCCCTTCAAAAATGAAATCGCCATCAATGAGAAGGTCTGATTGCAAAAATAGCCTCTGCCAAAAATGCCACTAAGTTTAGTGGTCCCACCAAATTTGGAAAACTGCCAAGTGTTGTAAGCTGATGCTAAAAATAGAACTCCACCTATTCAATGTAGCTATCTCCAAAAATAGCAAAAACTTCCAACTATAGCAATATGCTAAAAATAGTTTAAAATTGGCACAAAGGCTAAAAGACTGGGCATAGAGCCAAAGGTGGGCATGTAGGCCTGTGCAGCAGAAATTTTTAGATGGCTCAAAGGCCAAAAACAAAACATGAAGGTGTTTAAAGAATGGTTGAAGGCCAAATAGAAGGGGGGTGGGGGCTTTTAGCCACACCCGCACCCACCTTATGGGATATGTAGACCCTCTTAAGTGGGTCGCACCTTATGGAGGGGTTGAGGCCTCTAAAGAGGGTCGAGGCCCTCCTTAAGGTAGCACTATGAAGCACTTGGGATAAGCGTTGAGCGCTTTTCACAACGCTTAGAACACATTTTTATTTTTTTATTTTTATTTTTTTATATTAAAAATGCAAGAAATTTACAAATGAACGCACTAATTTCTATGTTGGGGGGCCAAAATGGCCTTCCGGTAAAAAATTTTGCCTTTCGAACTCTCAGCACTGAAACTTGGCATACAATATATGAAAATTCACTTGCGAGGCCTTCCAGACACAATGGTAGGATCCTTTTGGCCTAAAAATGCTCCAATTGAAATCTATTTTCCATATTAGAGCTGAAAACCTCAGTTTCGTAATTGTGTCAAACGATATCCGATTTTGGTGAAACGAAAGCCAATCTTGACTTTCTTGAGCCTCTTGAATGTGTTGGAACAACCAAAAATGTCACCAGTATAACTAGAAATGTTGCAATCACCTATATTTCACACAATACATGTGCAAACCTAGAGATTAAAATGTTTCCGTCAAACTTTTCTGGAGATGCAAGAGAAGAGCATACTGGGTTTTTGGGAAAACTTGAAATAAGATTTATTACCCCCCCAATCTCTCAAATATGGAAACTAAAATCTACTCTTGCACATAGAAAAGCTCTGATACCATGTTAGAATCTAAAAAGATGATTAACCCAAAAAACTAGTGCAAAAGAATAGATATATAAACTATGAATGCAAATGATACGAAATCAAAATAGCAGCATAGAGTTAGTCTCCGAGAGTAATGCAAATGCTAGAAGCAAAATAGCATTAAGAGGATGCAAAATCAAAGGATACAAAATACAAGCTAGGTAGCATGCTTATATAGACCAAGGAGAAGGAGGAGGTGGCAACATCGACCAATAAGGAGAAACCATCTATCGAACTAAAGATAGCAAAGTATCTTCCCAAGATAGCTAATAGTTTCTCACATGTAGGAAGGTGACACCTCATAATCCACTCGCCTAATAAGACATGCTTTATTAACCTAAGAAAGATTAATAAAAGTATAGGAAAAACCTAGGAATAAAGGGAAAATAAATAACTCAACTAGGAAATAAAAACCTATACTAACATGTACAAAAAGAAAGCCTCTCACAAACAGAGTAAAGGAGAAAACCCTATGGGAAAAATCCCTCTCCAAAAAAGATATCTAAATACAAACGACAAGTTCCTTCACCCCAAGTATACGTCACGACTCAAGATAGTGAGGTGATGCTAAAGGTTCAATGAAGATGTCAACAACATGATCCTAAGTAGACAAATAATCTAAGGAAAGAATACCATCCTGGATAAGCTGTTGAATGAAGTGTATGTGAATCTTGATATGCTTTGTCCTCTGATGCTCAACTGGGTTACGTGAAATGTGAATGGCACTTTGGTTATCACACCAAAGAATAGTAAGAAGATCTGGTGGTAGACCAAACTCTGTCAAAAGTTGTCAAATCCATAGTACCTCTTGGCTAGCAAGAATTGCACCTTGATACTTAGCCTCAGTGGATGATAATGCAATAGTGCTTTGCTTCTTGCAAGACCAAGCAACTAGAGCTAAACCAAGGCAGAAAACAAACCTAGAGCTTGACTTCTATGAGTCAACATCACCTGCCCAATCTGATTCAGTGAAGCCTACTATCTGTGAAGCTCTTGGTGTGTATTGAATGCCAAAATGTGTGGTTCCCTGAATATACCTCAAAATTCACTTGGCTGCCTTCCAATGACTCTCATGAGGGTCATGTGAAAAATGGGAGACAAGCCCAACAACAAAGGTTATATCAGGGTGAGTATGTGTCAAATATAAAAGACTACCAACTAACTATCTATACAAAGATGCATCAACACAAGGTGTTGAGCAAGTGGTAGTCAAAACAACACTAGACTGTAGGAGTTGGCTTGCAATCAGCAATGCTAAAATGATGAAGTATATCAATGTTATACTTCTTCTGGGATATGGAGATTCCCTCAACGGATTGAAGAACGTAAAGACCAAGAAAATAGTGCAGAAGCCCAAGATCAGTCATGTCAAAATGCTCCACCAAAGAGTGTTGAATATTCTAAAGCATGGACGAGAAACTACTAGTCAAAAGCAAATCATCTATATACAAGACTATAATCAAAAGGTCATCGCCATGTCTCTGAATATAGACAATGTGATTGGAGTGGCAACGTGTGAAACCATATGCAAGCACGAAGCTATCAATCTTCTCATACCAAGCATGAGGGGCTTGTCTGATACCATATAAAGAACGTCAAAGCCTGCATACAAGTGAAGATTCCTGCACAAATCCTGGAGGTTTCTCCATGTAGATCTTCTCATGAAGATCACCGTGCAAGAAGACACTCCTCACATCCATCTGAAATACCTACAAACTCTGAGATGCAGCAATAGAAAGAACAAGGTGAACAGAAGTCATCTTTGCTACAGGGGCAAAAGTCTCTGAGTAAGAAATACCCTCAACCTATGAAAAACCCTTAGCAATAAGGCATTCCTTGTATCTTTCAACAGAACCATCAGCTACATACTTGGTGTGGTACACCCAATTGCACTAAACCATCTTTCTTCCCTTAGGAAGAGGTACTAAATGCCATGTATTATTCTTCATCAAATAAGAATACTCCTCTCCCATAGCTAAATCCCACTCTAAAACTTATGCAAAACTCTGTGGATATGGAGATATGGCATGACTCAAAAGACTAGAGCCAAAAGTCTATGAGCGAGTGCAGTGAGAAGTCATAGGATCACCTGCTAAAGATCTAGCCTCCTAAATAGTATTGTGTGCACATTTAGGAAAAACACAAGTGGGTGGAGGTGGAAGTGGTGGAGATGGTGGATTAGGACCAACATCTAAAGGATCCTCAAGTGCTAAGGTATCCTCATGAGATGAAGAGGGTGAAGTAGGTAGTGAGGAAGAAGAAGTGGATGGAGGATCCATATGTGTGAAAGACTCATCAAATTGGACATCTCTTTGAAAGAAGACATCTCAAGTAATAGGATCAAACAATCTAGGCTTTCACATCCTCACAATAGCCAACAAAGATGAATTGTTGATTCTTCTTCTCCATTGCCTTATGCTGACCATCTAGTATGAATGCCCAAGCTTCACTACTAAATACCCTGAAGAAGGAAACATTAGGCTTGATATTTGACCAAGCCTCCTCTGGAGTGATATTTTGAACTGCCTTGTGTGGAGTGTGGTTCTGAATATAGTTGGCACAATTGATTACTTCAGCCCAAAAAGCTAGGGGCATAGACTAAGACTAAAGCATACAATTTGCCATTTCCTTGAGTGTTATGTTCTTTCATTCAGCAACACCATTATGCTGAGGAGTGTAGGGAACTGAATATTGATGACAAATACCACGCTCAATATAATAGTCCTAAAAGGTTTGATTCACATACTCCCCCAATTATTTGTGTGTATCTATCGAATAGAAGAACCTAACTGCTTCTCCATGAACACCCTAAAAGTCCTGAAAGTGTTGAATACATCACTTTTTTACTTGAGAAAGTACACCCATGTGTGGCAAGAGAAGTCATCAATGAAAGTAAGTACATACTTGGATCCAAAAAATGAAGGAGTTGGAAATGACATGAGGTCACTATGAACCAACTCAAGTAAGGAAGTAGCACGATGGGCCTTACCCTTATGAAAGGGTTACTGATGATGTTTTCCAAGCACACAACCTCGACAAACACCCTCTGTACATGAAACCTTAGGGAGACCAAGGACCATCTCCTATGTACTCAACTACTGAAGATACATGTAATTAAGGTGTCTAAACCTCTCATTCCAAAGTTGAATCAAAGAGTCTGCATGGGCAATATGTGATGAACCACTAGATGTCTCAAAACTATGAAACCTGTATAGTCTAGACCCATGATCTTCTCTACCTGAAGCAATGACCTTCTCTAGATGTTGTAGGTCATGAATAAAAACATCATGTGGAGAAAACTTAGTAGTCTTACCATCCCCAGTATGACATATCTAATAGATGGAGAGAAGATAGGCAGAAAGTTTAGGAACAAGCAGGACATCCTCAATGCAACCATCTGCCAGCTGAACTAACCCTGACCCCATAACTAGAATATGTGAAGAGTTTCCCACTAAAATATAAGAAGTGGTGCTATCAGAAAGAGACTCAAGAAGATCAACTAAATGATTCATGTGATGTGAGGCTTTTGAGTCAACTATCCAATTTGATGTGTATGAATTCAAACCTGTAGAAGTAAGGCATTGGCCTTTGCTAGGTTTGGGAGTATCAATGTTGTGTTTCTTCATGGCTTCTTCCAAAGCCTCAATCCATCGATGACAAATCTTGACATCATTATTTTACATCCCACAAAAAGTACATGTCCCTCTTCTTCTCTTCTTGAAATAATTTTTACTTGACTTAGAAGATGATGTGTTTGAAGTATCAAGTTTAGTCTTCTGCTTAGATGATTTCTCATTGCTTAAAGATGATTTATGTCTTTGATTATTTTGAATGGTTATTACATTTACCCTTATATGCATGAACTACTTGTAACATCAGAAAATGTCCCCTTGGGGGCTTTCCCTCATAAGGTTTAGCTCCCGGGTCTTTAGAGTGCATTTAGGACATCTTAGTTCATATTTTGGCATCCCAATGGAATGAGACCTAAGTCCCATGACAAATAGGACCTAGGAGGACCCCTTGAGTTGTACCCTGCCTAAAATAAAGGGGGGAGGGCTTAGGTACCCTCACCCTAGTCCTACCCTATTTTAGGGCAACCCCAATTTTCAGCTGTCAGTTAGTGACTGTTATTAGGTCCCTTTGCCGACACGGTAAGTTTGAATTTCAAATATCTTGGTGGGAGTGCTTGTAGATGCATATATAAGCATGTGTAGGTATTTATTTGTAAACTAGATGATTACTAGCAAGCAATTGTGTTCTCAAGGTGATTCAAGGCTTTCTATTGTGTTGCAAGAGCAGACTTGTGTGTTTTGTGTATTGATATTTGTAGATTTGAGCATCAATCTCCTCATAGCATGAAGAGCATCTTCCTCCTTGAGAGCTTCACTACAAGGTGAATTATCACTGTGTTTTTATCATTGATTCCTTTGATTTTGGCCTCTGCCTCACAAGGGCACGCCCTCTTTATTTGACAATGGTGTTCAGAGACTTAAGTGTCCTCTGAGGTTTGACTAAGGCAAACCTCTAAACACCACAACCCCCAAACTAAATCTTGTGATTGTAGGTTACAGGTGTCGCATTTGGGAAAAGTGGAGTTGTAGGAAGGAGTGGCAAACATCAAGGATCTGAGATCTAAAGGAAAGACGGACAAAGGAGCACTTTCGGGACTAGGGCACTCGCTCTAGTGTCCTCCGAAGACTGATTCTAGAAAACAAAAGTTACAGGGCTAATCAGTGTCTGAAGGAGGTCCAGATTCCCTAAAAAAGTAGGTACCTTAGACTTGGGCACCCGCTCCAGTGTCCCCGACTGTTCCGCTTTGGAACCCTGAAAATAGATATTCTATAATTTGACATTTTACTCCTGTCTGCAAGAGCTTTTTTCGTAATTCATTAATTTGTTGTCGTATTTGCATAATTAGGGTTTTAATGGTCAATTGAGCATAGGAGAAAGAAAATTTAATAATTAATTCCCTAATCCAAGCTTCCCGTCATTTGTAAGTGACCTAGGGTATGATAGTGCCTACCACTCGACCCTAGATCCTTCAATGTTAGGGTGAAAGGAGGATTTTAACATCTAAGCCACAAAAGATTAACAAATCCAATTTTCACCTAAACATTTTGGTCAACCCGTGTCTTTGAACTTAAATTGCAACTTTCTGAGTGTTTGTCTGCAGATTTGGTGTGATTTCATTCATTCATTTTGTCATTTAATTTATTGCATTGAGAAAAATTCAAAAAATTGGAAAAATTGGAAAAATACCCAAAAAAATGCATTGTTGGGCTTACTAAATTGTGTCAATTCTCTCTAATTTTTCCTAATTCATGATTTTTACATCAGATCTGATATAAACTATAGAAAAATACAAAAATTCAAAATCTTTCTTTGCATTTTTATCATTTAATTGCTAAGGTTTTGTGGAAATTTTGACAATTTTTAGATAACCTAGTAATTCTAAAACCTAGGGTTTGTAGGCAAAATATTTTATCAGATTTTTATACTGATTTTAGAGGATCATTCAAATTTTCATTTGGCTGTAGTCTTGCATTTTAGTGTGAATTTGCATTTAAATTTAAATTATTTGCATTTTCAATTGAAAATTTTAACAAAAACTAGCAATTTTGGTGCATTTTCATTAACTTTGCATAGGAATTTTGCATGATTAAAATTGAAAATAATTTTCAGATCTAAGAGTATGTAATTTCCATCAAAAATCAGACTTCAAACCATATGCATAGCATATTGTTCCAAAATCTCAAACCTAGGGCTTTGAAAACAACATTTTTTACTAAAATCGGCCTTATTGACTCTCCAAACTTGCACTGTAGGTGTGTTGTGAAGGATATTTTTGAATTAATTTTATTTTTAAGGGTAATAATTTAATTCCCCTCATAAAATGCTTCACAACACCCTTTTAACGGGCTCTTGTATTGAAAATTTGGCGAAAAACTACACATTTTGACAATTTTTGCCCTAGGGTTTGACCTAGTTTGCACTCCAAGCATGTTGTGATCGATTTTATGGATTGAGGTGACTTATATTATTTATATTATTCACTTTACCTCCTAAAATTTCTTACAACACTTCTTTTTCTAGGTCTTGGAGTAGAAAAACCATGAAAAATAGCCTATTTTTGCTATATTTTCATTATGGTTTGACCTTAAATTGCACTAAAATCATGTTGTGTTGGGTATTTTGGCACCAAGTTGATATTATTAATAATATTATGTTATTTCCATCATCATTTTCCTCACAACACCCTTTGTTATGCTCTTTTGCATTGAATTTTGGTGAAAAAGTGCTTATTTTGACATATTTTCACTATATTTTGACTTGGCATTATCTTGGATTAGCATCAAGTGTGTGTTGAGAGTGATTATACTACTGTTTTGGACTAACATCAATCATATAGCCTACTTCCCTTGACTTAAATCCTCATAGCATCATTTGTTTCATTCATTTGCATTTGAAAAGCATCGAAAAATCAAGCATTTTTGGCTACTTTTGCTCTTACCTTTTGCACCAATTTTGAAAAGCTTTCAAAATCTGATTTGGAATTAGTTTGAGCATAAAAACATGGCCTCTAATCATAACAGCAACAATAGGTTCCCTCCTAGACCTTACATGAAAAGAAAGGCTCATGAACCTGAAATTGTATTCACTCCTCATGATAGAACAATCGGTGATTCCGAAGGACCTCTTTACATCACCGTACAGATAATGGGAAATAATGTGGAGGGAACTCTGATTGATCCTAATTGCATGACTAATGTTACTACTGAAAAATTCTTCTTTTCGAATCAATTAATACAAGGCCCTTATAGCCCTTCGAACTTGAGGATTAAGACACATACGGGAGCTTTAAAGAAACCACTGGGTAAGATATCATTGATAGTAACTGTATTTGAGAAGCATGTTGAGCAATGGTTTGATATTACTCCTGATTCTAATTCCTTTGACATAAAACTTGGAATCCCTTGGTTAAAGGTTATGAAAGTGGTTCCTTCAACTATTTATAAATGTGTTAAATTTCCTTTGAACGGACAAGTGCATGTCGTTCATCAAAATACATACAAACCTTCAATTACACAAAAACACTTCACATTGGATTACTTTTGTAACAAACATACTAGAAATAAATTAGATCTACGAACGAACTTTACATTCTTGAGCTATAGAAATTACAAGGCAAAACTATTGCATCTAGCACCTAGTCCTCATACACAAGAAATGACAAAAGAAAAACAACCCGCATGTGAAGAGAACTTTAGACCAAAAGGACAAAGTCCCTATGCTATGGTTCCTCCCTCAAAATCATTACAAGGATCGAGAGATTATTATCAACAACAAATTATTCCACCGCGACAAATGAGGTTTGATCCCGGTGCTTCATCTTCTAATTTGCACAAGCCTATGAAAGAGAATAGCCCTATCTTACAAAAGATAAGTGGTAAAACAAAATGAAATAGAAAAGCAAGAGAAAGAAGGAGAAGAAGAAAAGAATATGCTATAAACCTTTCCTATCAACAAGAAAACATTGATCCTAACATTCAACCAAATGAAGACAATCCTAACGATGAACAACATAATGAACAAGATATGAATTTGGCTATGGTACCATATGTCCCACTATCCTCCATCCTTAGGGAATGGGATGATGACGATGACGATTTGATTATAGATAATTTCTAGCCCAGAAGGGGCCCTACAGGTATGTATCTCTAACCCTTTATCTCTTTCATGATGTGCTTCCCCCATGATGTGTTATGTGATGTTTAGGCCTCCTGGGATGACCTCGGATTCTCTCGTAAGGTTTGGGATACCAGGAGACTGCCTCTGTTGTGACCTTCTTCTATTTGTATCATCATTCTTCTATATTGCCTCTCTCTGATTTCATTGTTGTGTGTTGTGTTTGACAGACATAGCGTCGTGGTTGGTGACTTGGGGGCACCCTCCTATGTTACTGTCCCTAAGACACTACTTTCTCTTCTCTTATTTATTGTTTCCCTTCCTCTAGTGTTTCCACCTAGCAGGCGGATGACGACAAACATTTATACTGATGCGGACCTAGTGTCCCTTTCGAGAGCAATCAAAAAATGGACTATAGTTCCTAACATGACGATGGGGTTGTATATCTTATCTGATGCTTGGCTAGTACAAGCACTCCTACTTTTCGCGTAGTGAATTTTATGATGTTTCTATCGCATTTACAAACATTAACAATACTGCTTCTCTGTGCACCTTTGTTTGCCTTTGAATATAGCCTTGGTGGTACTCGATTCAGAGAGCTTCATGATATAGCCCCCGATTATCCTCGAACTCCACATTCATTGTATAACCTTGGCTCTTTGTGTGGTTAATCATATGCATTGATGTTGTTGTTTATAATGATTTTGTAGATACTAACATGTTTCTTGCAGGGATGTGTTTGTGGGAATATTTGGAGATCGTAAAGTACATGTCACCTCTGAGGGGCATGGGCTTTGTGAAAGTTGGTGTTCCCTTGTGTGTTTTCTTCCTACCTTAACGTGCTTGATGTTGATAACTAATATAAACCACCTTAAGGTGGGGGCATATAAGGTAAGTTGTCTATTATAGATGTTAGCAATGTGTTTGACCTCAGATGCATAGACCTGCGCCAGAGTAGTGCATCGTGCATCCTGAGCCTGTTTGCAATCAATCAATCAATCATATAATCCCTCTGCGGAGGTGGGATATCTAGTTTGGATTTTAGTTTCATTTCTTATTAACTACATCTAACTATTTTGTTGTAATCCAAATTTGACGTCCACACCTAGTACAAATTTTTCTTACATGCTACAAGGGATCCTTTCTAACATTATGCATGGGTTCATGTGCATGGAAATGGGGGACCAAAAGGGTGTCAAAAGTGACCACCTTTTTCTTGAAATTAGTAAAAATTGATCTTGGACTATAAATTGAAGATAGCCATGCTCAAAAGTAGAAGATGTGATAAGAACAAGATTTGTAGTACCCACAATCTAGTTTCTAAACTACTATTTTTTTCTAAAAATGGTGGAGATTAAGAGGTTCAAATAGGGGGAGCACACAAAGTGCTCCTGTTTTTGTCAAAAAAAATATAACATAGCATCTAGTGACATGCTTCCCTAACATGTTGACTTTTTTGTAAGTATTTCACAAATCGCTTTGATGGAAAATTAGATAACATCAAGTAGTTTATGCCTCATTTTTCTGTTAATTTTTTAATGAATATATGATTTTTTATGAATTTTCAAAGTGGATACATCTTGAAAAATGAAAATTTGAGCATGCTCCCCCCTAAATTTTTGGAAAACTAATCAAAAATCATTTTTTTCAATGTGTATAGAATCTAGTCTAGAATGTAAAAATGTAATTTTTTTTCAAATTTTGACAAATGTGTAAAAAATGACACCATAAATACTACACGTAGGTTTTCTACAAAAAAGAACACATTATCAAAATAAATTGAAGATGGAAACCTTAATGTTATCAAGTCTTAGAAAAAAAATACATGGTTAGAAAGATAATTAAAAACTTGAATTCATCCTGGTATTTTTTTGTATTAACATTGAAAAACGTGTAAACCTAATAGAGAGCACACTTAGGATTTTTGTTGATTTTCTATTTTTTGTTAAAAACACGCCTTTGGCATCCAAAATGTAGGTCCAACCCTTTGGGTTGGATGCCCAAGGCAAATCCAACCCTTAGGGTTGGAATTTCCCAAAGTAGGAAAAAATGTGCTCGCATTATATTGTTGAAATCCTTTGGATGTTTAGTTGATATGCTTTACAAAACTAATGTTGCCCTTCCAGCTTCTTTCCCTCTATAGTAGCCTCATGTCTAAGAAGAGATAACTACTATAAGGTGATGAGGAGGAATCTCTCTCTCTCTCTCTCTCTCTCTCTCTCTCTCTCTATATATATATATATATATATATATATATATATATATATATATATATATATATCCCTCTCTATCCCTACCTCCCCCTCTCTATGATTGCAAGAAATACACAAAATGGATTTTTTTTAAAGGATTTAGAAACTTTCAAGAAAATGCAATTGGTAGGTGTAAGGACAACTTACATAGCCTTTTCCACCATCCTCCCTACCTATGCTAAAATGGGATCTTTATAATAGGGTATGAATATCCATCAAAGCATGAAGGATATGGGAACTTTTTTAGATGTTGAAGTTACAACTGTCGTAAGAGACATGAATGCAAAATGTGGAAGCATAGACAAGGCACATGTCATAATGTCTCAAAGAAATGTTGTCTCATGGAAATGCCATGATAGAAGGATATGCACAAAATGGATTTGTTGAAAATGATTTAGAAACTTTAAAGAAAATGCAATTGGCTATTGTAAAGCCAAATTCTATAATGTTTGCCAGCATCCTCCTTGCCTATCCCAAAATGAGATCTTTGGAATAGGGTATGGAAATCCATCAAAACATCAAGGATATGGGAATTTTGTCAGATGTTGTGGTCGAAACTACCCTATGAGATATGTATGCAAAATATGGAAGCATAGACAAGGATCATGAACTATTTGATTGGACACCTCAAAGAAATGTGCTCTCATGGAATGTCATGATTGCAGGATATGCATAATGGATTTATTGAAAAGGCTTTACAGAGGGAGAGAGGGAGATAGAGATAGAGAGAGGGAGGATAGAAAGATAAATAGATAGAGGAAGAAATAGATAGATATATAGATATAGGAAGAAAAAGAGGGAGAGATAAAGATATATAGAGATAAGGGGATAGAGATATAGAGTTAGAGAGGGAGACATAGAAAGAGGTAGGGGATAGAGAGAGATAGAGAGAGGAAGACATAGAGAGATAGAAAGAGGGAGGCATAAAGAGATAGAGAGGGGGAGGGAGAGGGAGAAGGAAATCTAGGGGGAGAGATAGAAAGAGATAGAGGGAGAGATGGAGATAGAGAGAGGGAGACGTAGAGAAATAGAGAGGGCGAGGGAGAGGGAGAGATGGAGAGATAGAGTTAGAAAATCTATATAGAAAGTGCTTCAAAATTTAAAAATCTATACATACTTAAAGAATTTGAAGTGAAAATAAAGGCATTAGAAGGTTAGGTCACCACAGTTGGAAAGAAATCCATTGAACCTAAAGATACATAGGTAGAACCAACTAAAAACAATTCCTAGATGTTAAAACAAAATTGCCTAAAGAAAGAATAAAGTTGGTAGTAGGCAAAACTAGATGGTAACTAAAACAACCACCAAGAATGTATTATCAAAGCAAGTGGAAAACTTAGAGGTATAATTGAGCCATGAAAAGGATAAAACTAATGCCAAGGATATTAAAATAGGATCACTAAATGAAAATGACTCTAGCAAAGATTATGAGAGTAGGTAGCGAAGCTAAATAATCTATTGGACACCTAGGCCTAGACACTCAAGGACCTAAGAGAAAAAGAGGCTGACCTAAAGAGTATAATAGAAGAATCAAAGGAGGAGGTCAAGAGCTAAAAGGACCAAATTAATGATCTCAAATAGTTAGTGGCTTCCCTTGACCACATCAAGGTCTTGTGAAGATCATACTACAAGGCCAAAATGGAGGCCACATCATCTAAGCCTTGTGAATGAGAAGAGCCAAATTTATAGAACTAGTGAATGAGAAGATCTAAGAAGAGACTATATTCAACATGTGGTCCTTAGCTCCTTTCATCAAAGAGGTTCAATTAGTTTTCAAGACATTGATAGAGCTATAGGCCCTTGTGTTGAACTCCATTATTAACTGATACATTGATGTAGAAAGGGCATGCACACAACTCAACGGACCAATAGATCCTATATCAAGAAACCTACTGGCTATAATGTGTTACATTTAAATTGTCAAACCAGGGAATCATATTTTTCTTGGATGGTACCTGCACTATGTGTACAGTTGAGGATTCATGAATTGTAATCTAAATCTAGCGATTGTGCATAGAAATAAACTAATTGAAAAGTAAACAAACTCTAATTGCAAGGATTGACAACTACCATGAGTAAGCAATGCTAATAAGAAATAACCAATGTTATTTAGTTGGTTGTAAATCAAATGGTCTTATGCAATTCCAAATAACAGAACAACTAATAGTTAATTAGTGATCACCTTGACTCAACAACATAGATTATCAATATCTAACTAATTCATATGACATAAACTCATTACAACATGCATTAATCACATACACATAAACATATAACATAAACTAAACACATGAACATATAGGAGAGGCACAGTTACCTCACGTGGCCCTTGCTTGAGTGACTGTGATCCCACAAAGTCCAACTAGATCTCTACTATATCTCTAAAACCATTGACTGAACTAAAAACATGTGTTCCTTTATTGAATACTGAAGGGAAAATACAATAACAATTCTAATAACACAATCTCTGTCTAACCTCTCCTTCATATACAAGATCTAACAATCCATATAGACAAGATCAAACTTCTCTTATTGAACAAAACTACTAAGCAATAAATACAATAACTATCCGTTCTCCAACAATATAAGAAGAGGACTTTATTATAAATCAAACTACGAATAGAAAACTAAACTGCCATAAAGATAATGTAGACGGCATAGTCCTATTGTAACTCTCTCTAGTCATTATGAAAAATAGTCAAAAATGGAAATAGAACATGGAGCACGATTTGAGATTCCTTCATTATTCATGACTAAATCAACTGTCAAAGGATAACCATCAAAGAGTGGAGAGTTATGGATAACTCATTCCAATCAATTTGGAGTCTTCTTCCTTTGGTTGTGGGTGCTTGTATTGTTTGCTGTGGATGTCAACACCTCCTTTGTTGTGGGCTACCAAGTGGTCTTCATAAAATGTAGCCATGTGCTTATTGCATGAGGAGTTAGTTCATCATAGGATATCTATACATCACAACTACTAAAATTAACATAAAGTACTACCATATTTCATGAGCAATCATTAATTCACAAGCAATTAATTATAAACATATTATATACCAATTTTTATCTTTCAAATTCTTAAGGATGATTACAGACATAGTCAATATATATAAAGTTCTGGGAATGTCTTAGGAAACATGCACTTAAAGCAAGAGAAATAGGACAAAACATAGCCTCATCACACCCCCAACTAAACATGTTGTTGGTCCTCCAGCAACCAAGGTCTTTGATTATATTGAAGAGCTATCTCCTTGTAATCTGTAGGTTCTTCCACTCCTCTATCATGTTTGAGATAAAATCCCTTCTGTTGTGCCAGCCTGTTCCACCTAGCCCATTTTCTTGTCTGGTTCATCCTCTACTCCAACCAATGTGGAATTGGATAAAGAAGCAGGGGAGGATGGAACACTATGGCAGCCAAGTTATTCCATGTTCATTGGATGATTTTATATATTTATGTGTCCTATTGATTGTTGCCAAGAGGTTGAATACTGAATGAGGCTCTTTCCTTTGCAATGCTAGTGTCAACTCTTTCCACCTACCCTATGAGAAACACAAATCCTCCTTACCAATCCCCTCAACTAATTCCCTAAATTTCTTGTAATCCATTGCTCTATATTCTATGAGTTTGGTTTCCACCTTAGGACGTGCAATTAGATCAATCCATTCCTCCACTATCTTGTTGGGATCTGGGGATTCTACCCTGAGTTTGAGAGGGAGTGATTTCTCTCTCATTATACTATTGTTGTAAAATTCCTCTCCTATGCTCATTCTAGATGAATGATGCTAGGGCCTTCAATTGCACATCCCCAATAACAACTAGGGGATTCCATTGAGTATCATATGGAATGGCTAATTCATGTAGGTAGAATTCACATAGTTTATTCTGCATCTCAAGGGTAGCTTTTTGGTAGGCTATTAGAAATAAGGCAGGTGTAAAAAGTGAAATAGGGGCATCACTATAAAGCTGGCTAAACTAAAAGGTTAAATACTGCTCCTGTAGATAGAGTGCATAAACCCTTGCAGGTGGCCAACACCTCTTCATCTAGACAGTCATATCAGCCATCCTATCCATTTTGAATTTTAGTCTCTTTATTTCTGTGTTCTTTACCTCTATCTCTTTATTATGCTTCTCCTTCAATTCACCTTTTTCTTTTACCAATTCATCTATCTTATTCCACAATTGCAAGGTAACTGTGAATAATATTGATGGGGCAAGTTCTTCTGGTTGCACAAGCTCTAGATTCCTTCTGTTAATTTCTATAATGGTTGATTGGGCCAAATGATCTAGTCCTGACACCTATTTCTGGTAAACATGGAGCTAATCCTCCAACTTCTTAACCTGTTGATTTAACCCTATCTCCTTATGTTGGTAATCCCTCAATTGCTTCTCCAATTCTGCAATTTTCTATAGGGCTATCTGCAATTCATCCTTCTTTCCCTCTGTTGTATCTTTAGAGTCTAACAACAATTCATCTACTTGAATTTCATCTGGAGAGGTTGATAAGTCTGGGTTTTTAGTATCATGGGGAGGTTGATGTCGTTTCCTAGTTGTACATAAATCCTCCTCCTTGGACTCTGTATCAATCTCCAAGATAAGTGTGTGGCACACTTTTCTTTGTTCCCTATCAACAAATAGATGCTCCCTTTCAGAGTCTATATCAATGTGTACATCAACCACATTCTTCTGTTCAGGACAAGTTTCCCCCTTGAAAGTCCTTTCTCCTTTAGGTGGTTTTAGCGCCTATGTGATTGACTAGTGACCTTTTGTCTTCTTCCTACCTTCTATTTCTTTTTGGCTCTGGATGAAGAAGAGGATGCTTTTCTCTTCTTGGTGGGATTTAAGGTAGAAGGAGTGTCATAGGTAGTTTTAGGTTCTATGGGCAGTGAGTTAGTAGCTCCAACCTGTAGTTTTTGTTTTGTCTTTTGCTTTATACGGCTAGAGATTTGTGAGGGTGAATTCTGTGGCAAGGGGGTTGACACTAGTGAAGCTACAGGTATGGGAGACCTAGTAGGTTCACCTACAGGGTTATCAAAACTCAGAGATGGATGCTCCTCAGGGGTTGCATTACAACAGGTAGGTGAAGCTTCTGGTTATTAAGAGGTTGTCGAGGCTTCCTCTTGGCCCCCCTGTTGGTACATTTTTTGTCTGTGCCTCTTCTTCCCTCTCTTGTTCAACCCTCAAAGGTTCCTCATCAACATGATTAATTTTAATAAAATGTTCCCAAGAATTATCAAGGTATTGAATAGATAAACTCTTTTTTATTAATAACACAACCAGGCCATGATGAGACAATGAAGACTAGTCATTTTTCCTTTTATACTCAGCAGACATTCTTTTTAACAAATTGAACAAGAAATTTGGAACATTCACTACCCTCCCATGATGGAGATGGCTTAAAAGTTTGAAATGCATAGTATAAAGAAAAGATTGCCTCCCATCATAGGTACGATATATAATAATATAGGTAGCAATAGAGTCACATAACCAGGGTAAAGAGACTCATTTGGTACATTGAGATGTAGATTTCATTCTTTCTCTTGGTTGACTGAATTCGGCCCTTGCTAAAATGGTGTCGGCTCTTACAGGAAATTCTTATTCAGCTGCCTATAGCCTCATTACCTCAACAATGGTAGCTATAGACACATCAACCCGCAAGCCTCTTACTATAGCTTCATTATTTTGGAATGTTCCTACAAATTGTTCGGTCATGGATTCATTATACTCTATCAGCTTAAGAAAATAATCCAACAACCCTTCTTGTTGAAAGATAGGCATGAAATCCCTATCAGAAAATAATGTCATGTGGATAGTAGGCTCTCACCTAATCGGTTCTCCACCCATTGTGATATCTCATGAAACTCTGCTACTAAACCCAATTCCACTCTGCAAACTCAATTCCCTCAACTCAATCCCCTGTTCTTTGGCAAATGCTTCTTACCAGTCACTTATTACCAGTTGCTATCTGCTAGCTTGTATGTTATGTGATGCAAATAGTCATAATTATGAAGCGAGAGATTTAAGAGATTTTGATGTACGTGAAATAATTCATATGTATAGAATTCCTCCCAACTATGGTGTCTTTTGTCCTCAAATGAGAAGACTGATTAAGAGTACAGAAGGGTGGTTTGAAAGTAATTTGAATTGGGTATAATATTTAAAAATAATGATGTGTGAAGTGTGAAATCCATAAAATAAGAAGTAATAAATGTTAATTAAAGCAATAGCGAGATAAATACCTATTAAGTGATGTCTAACTGGGACATTTTGCATAGTAAAATGATGACATGGTGGCTGGAGTTAATGTGCTCGACGAATGGGACAGAGTGAATCACATTGATTTGGTGTTGAAGAAGTGTGTGGTAGCATTGTGACACATAGCATGAAGGTATAGTGAATAGTGGAAAATGGCAGCACACAAATGTCATGATAAAAAGGCACTGCAGGCAAGAGTGGTTGCATGCACTCAATCAGAACGTGATGTGAATAGGACCCGTGTGTGTTGGTTGTGGGTGTAGTGGCTATAAGTCCCTCGAGAATGATGACCAATGTAGTTGCTACATGTGTAATTGTACAAGTCCCTTAAAACAGTAGAGAGCCTTTGGCTACAGGTCCCTTCAGTGAAGTGGCTGGTGGCCAAAGTAATACTCAACTGGATAGTAAGAGCTGAGTTGATGGAGCCTGAACTCTAATTGATTTATTTTTATTTGTTCTATTTTTTATGTTTTATATTATTTTTATTTTATTTTTTTATATTTTATGTTTTATTTGTGTACAAGGTTTATAGAAATCAAACCTCATATTGTAATGTAGTCAAGCTGGTAGCTTGATCTATTGCTGGAGTGTTGTGATCGTCTGAGACTTGGCTGCATGCCTCATCTGAGGCAAGCTACTGTGGAACTTCATTACCCATATCTTCTCTCAATTGTTGGAGGAAGGTAGCCTTATTCAAAGGCTTCTTGTATAATTTTAGTATGTGTCCATTAACCATCAGTGAAAATCTAACTGGATCAATTGTGGCTAGTTGAACTGTATTATTGGGAAAAACTTCCTTGATTTCATAAGGACCTAACCATCTGGTCTACAATTTGCCTTTATGATCTTTATACCTGAAGTCATAGAGCTAGGCCCAATCACCTGCCTAAAAGTCCTTGGTTTTGATATATTGGTCATCCCATTTGATAATCTATTTTTGTCTTATTTTAGTGTGATGGATTGCTTCCATCCTTAACTCTTCTAAGGCATTAAGTTGGTGCAACCTTTCCTTTTGAACTATTGAGAGGTCCATCCCAAGTTGTACGGTGGTTCTCAATGTTTTGTATTCAAACTCAATAGGAAGGACAACTTTCTTACCAAAAACCAATTCATAAGGTGTATACCCCGTTGTTGTCTTCCAAGTAGTTCTATATGCCCAAACTACTTTGGAGAGTCTTACTGCCCAATCCTTCCTATGTAATGCAACTGTCTTTATTAATATTGCCTCAATCACTCTATTTCTAACCTCAACCTAGCCATTTGACTATGGATGATAGGGAGTGGACTTCTTATGTCTGATTTCATATTCCTGAATAAGGCTAGCAATTAGGGCTAATGTAAACTGTGGCCCCTAATCTATTACTATTCCTTTGGAACTCCATACCTTATAAATATTTCCTCATATAGGATTGTAGTAACCTTACTATCTTTGGCTACTTTTAGAGCTTTCACCTCCACCCATTTTGTGAGTTAATGAATCCAAACAAGTATATATTCTTTATTATTAGATGGAGGATCAATGGGCCCAATAAAATCAATGCCCCATTTGTCAAATGGTGTGACCATCAATTGTGGTTGTAGGGGCATTTCATTACTTCTTGTAGGTCTTCCCATCCTTTGACAGTGGTCACATCTTCTTGTATAGAGAGTTGTATCATTATGCAATATTGGCCAATAGTATCTAGTATTCAAGATCTTGATTGTTATCGTCTTAGCTGCAAAGTGTCTACCACAGGGTTCATCATGAAATGCCTTAAGAATGTCATATACTTCATCTTCTCTAATACATCTTCTCATATATGATCAGGACCTGTGTAGAAGAGTTAACTAGCTACCCAAGAATAGGGAAAGTTGCATTCAACTAGGTGGTGCATCTCCCTTGGTGAGAGGTGTGGAGGTGTTTTCCCTACAACTAGATAATTTGTTATATCTACATACCAAAGAGTTTGTAAAGTTAGTGCAAATAAGTGCTCATCTAGAAATGAATCATCAATAACTAGATCCTCATTACAAGTAGGTATCCTAGAGAGGAAATCAAAAACAACATTAGCCTTCCCAGGCTTGTCCACAATGGTGATATCAAATTCCTAAAGCAGCAAGAGCCATCTAATCAATCTACCACTTACCATTGGTTTGTTCATCAGTTATCTTATTGCTGCATGGTTAATATGAATAAAAATAGGATACCTAGTGATATAATGCCTGAATTTATTGATTTATAGATAACAACTAACATTTCTTTCTCATTGACAGTATAGTTAATCTCAACACCTTGTAGACTCTTATTGATGTAGTAAATTGTATATTCCAAATTTCCTTCCTTCTATCCTAACATATCACCCACAACAAACTTATAAGCATATGTATGGCTATGGAAAGGTACTGCCTAATTAGTTCCTCTAAGTATAGGTGTCTTTGTCAATGACTCTTTGAGATAGTCAAAGGATGTCTGAAAGTCAGTTGTCTAATTAAATTCCACATCTTTTGATAGTAAGACAAACAAAGGGGCCACTATCTTACTTCAATCCTTTAAGAATATTCTATAGTACCTTGCATGGTCAAGAAATCTTCTAACATCTTTCTTCTTTTGAGGAACAAGCAATGTTGAAATGATTTCAATTTTGTGTGGATCCACTTGAATGCCTTCCTTGGACACAAAGTGGCCAAGCACTACTCCTTGCATCATCATGAAACATTTTTCATGACTAAGAGATAGGTTATGATCTTGACATCTCTCCAGAGTACCTTTTCAAGGTTTTTTAGGGCCTCTTCATAAGAATCTACATAAGTGGTAAAATCATCCATATATACTTCCATAGAGTCATGGGCAAGGTCAGAAAATATGCTTAAAACAACCCTCTGGAATGTGGCAGGTGCGTTGCAAAGTCCAAATGAAAGGATTGAATAGGCATAGGTCCCCCATGGGAATGTGAATGTGGTCTTACCCTAGTCCTTGGGGGCTATTTTGATCTGGTTATAACCATTGAATCCATCAAGGAAAGAAAAATACCTTTTCCCAGCCAAGGAGTCTAATACTTGGTCAATGAAAGGAAAAGGGAAGTGATCTTTCCTAGTGGCAGTATTCAATTCTCTATATTCTACACAAACTCGCCACTTACCTCCTTTCTTTGGTACTATGACTAGTGGGGATACCCATTATATATTTGATATTGGACATATGAATCCTGCATCCAATTGTTTTTGTAATTCATTCTTCACTATGTCTCTCAAGACAGGGTTCATCCTCCTTTGAGGCTACCTAATTGGTTTGCATCCCTCATTGATGTATATCCTATGCATGCATAGGTTAGGTCAAAGCCCTTCATATCATGATAGTCCCATGCAAATGTTGTCTTGTGAGTTTATAGCATTGTTACCAACACAGTCTTCTGAACAAATGTCAATTCACTGTTGATATTAAGTGTCTTGCATGGTGTAATGTCAACTGGTGTTACAAATGCCATGATAGAGGTAATATCCAATCCTAAAAATTTGAGGCTACAACTATGGGGCAACAAATGATGAAACATGTTGTTGGTGGAAGCATAGGCAGGTGTGTTGATAGTAGGTAGAATATTGTGTAGTGGGTAGGTGTTGGTTTACATATTTTTCCACCTAACTTTATATTCTCATGCCCACATAAGTGACAAATGTTCCAACAATTGAATCATTTGTAATGATATTTTACAACGATTCTCTACTTATTAAACAAGGTGCAACTACCTTCTTATGATATCCAATGAATGATTTAACTTAAATTGCTTTTAACCAGAAAGCAAAGAAAAAGGTGGTGCTTTTAACCATAAAGCATAAAAGGCAATATATCCCAATATCAACTGAATTCAAAAGAAGTGCAAAGACTTTCAACAGTAGTAAATTCAATGAATCAATAAAGAATTACACCATATACTATACAATCTCCACTATAAACCACTCATCGAAATATAAATACTTCACATCAGTGAGCAAGAATTTAAACATCCAACCACTTCAATATAGAAAGATAACCAACCACCAGCAGTATATTCAATGTAGGAAGATTAAGAATTCAAACAACCATAACACAAAGTCTATGATCACCTGAACTCCACTATATTGATTTCTAGTCATATATCAAAGTTATTGAATAGGAAAGTAACACAACAAAATTTGATCTATTACCAAAATAAAGTTTGCCAAAAGATTCTCAACATCGACAACCTAACTAAATTTATAGCCATGTCACCCAATAACTATCTTTAGAAAATAATAGCTTCTTGAGGACAACCAATTTAAAAGAAGTCTTTAAATTAAATATAATTAAAATAAAGAGCTCTCTAGAGCCAATAGATTTTTTTGCAAATATGAAATTACTAAAGCATGAGAAAAGTAAATCAATTGATTATTGTCACATTCTCCTCCCTAGCAGTGTCCTTTTGTGTCGCTTCCTTTTCCTTCACTTATCCATCTTCATTACATGAGTCAGTCTATGCCGCTTGAGTTGCTTGTGCCCATAACTTTGCCTTATAAGCTCGGTACCTATTGATAATCAATGGTAATGCCATGCCACTTGGACTTCTAGTCATGCCAACTCAAAGTTTCCTCTTACTTGTCAACATGAGTCACCCTTTTATGCATGTCATCTTGTCCATTTTTGAGCATCTTGATGTAGGCAGCTATTCTTGCAAGTTTTCCAATTGATTCTCCTATGACTATATCATAATTCACCATCTCTTCAGTCACCATTTTATTGAATTTTTTCTTGATCTCCTTGGCTTCAAGCAACTTATCATCATCATCGCCAACGACTTCTATTTCCATGATGGAAAAATTACTTTTGAGGTCCCTTAATTTTGAGTAATAGAGGGCAAGAGTGTTTCTCATTTCTTCTGTTGGTTTTTTCCCAGACTGGATGCTTATTCCCAGATTTCCCTACAAGGTAGCCATCAGTGATCAACAGGATCTCTGGGCCAGGGGCCAACAGTGTAGGAGATAGACTCTGTATTTTATCTCCTCTTCTTCTTCAGGCTCTGCAAGACCTAGGGGGGTATTCCCTACTCAACATCCATGAGGATATGCATACAAGGCTGGGATGCTGACAGAAAGCAGATAAGTCCTCCTGTAAGTAGACCAAAACTGAAAGATAAGAGCAAAGGGGCTAGCTTTGGGCCTATTTGCAGTTGTAGACAGAGGACTGAGGATCCTAAAACTAATTCTAATGTCCTAAAGATTGTTTTAGATTTAGATTTTGATTTTAAGTTTGGATGCAAAGCTGGACATGGTTGTAACACAAACACAAAGCAAGATTGGTGCCTATCCAGGGCCTGGAGTCAGTAGACATACACCTGTGAATGATCAGCATGAATAGCTAAAACTGGATTTCAGGGGATATATGTGATACCTGCCTTACAGATATCTCCCAATACAGAGTGTTAAGTTATCTCTACTTATGGCATCCCTACTGCAGTATACCCTTCCCAATGTTTAACCTGAAAACAGTTTAATCCACCCTTCGAGCAGAAGTTAAAAGATCAGACATTCAACATAGGAATTCTATGTTCTAGAGTCTCAAATATTACTTAAATATCCAGACCCAGAAGAAAGATACATGCAATACTGGAGACAGAATTAACAAAACACATGCTAAGATAGCATTTCTCATAAAAGATTAATCATGAAATTAGTGGGTCCATGCCAAAACATACAACAAGAGATACATAGACTCACAGGTTTA
Source organism: Cunninghamia lanceolata (assembly GCA_027924645.1). Taxonomy (NCBI): domain Eukaryota; kingdom Viridiplantae; phylum Streptophyta; class Pinopsida; order Cupressales; family Cupressaceae; genus Cunninghamia; species Cunninghamia lanceolata. Next base: position 9,312,037 of record BSBN01001373.1, read on the forward strand.
GCTGTACAAAGCAACCAGATCAGCTTGTTTTGAATTACAGAGCCAAAAATCTTCAACTTTCAACAACCTTCAAATGAGCAACACAACCTGCTATATACAGCAAGGAAGGTTCCCAACATTAATTACATAGTTGACCAAAAAACCTGCCAGATACATAGTATCAGAAAAATGGTGCTCAACACATTGAATGCGGCAGCTAGAAGAGGGGACAGAAGAGGATCTTGAGCCATGAGCCGCCAGCCGTGGATGTACAACTTCAGTCGGGTACTGGATCCGTCCACGCCATCGCCCATACCTCTGCAACAATCGCCATTAATGGCGCACCAACCCGCGGCCTTGGGAAATGCAGAAAACTGTGCGTCGCAACCATTTCCCGCCAAGATACATCGTCATGATATTTGAAAATATGCAGGGTCGAATTATCCCACATGCACCCCGCGGTGACCTCTTTAACACTTTATATACTAGGTCATGAGCATATATGATGTCGGTGCTTTTGCTCCTGACGACACTAGTATAAGACTTCATCATCATTATCCTTCAGCAGCATGATATCCTGTCGCTTGAAATATCACCCTGACGTCAGCATCATATCGCAATATAACCTGCATGATAATCACCTTCATCGGCACAACCTAATCCATCGGAGGAAGATCCTCCTGCTTAACCAATATCAAAAGCCTGGCCGATGAAAAATTCTGATGACGTCACCGTCATATCCCGCTGATGTCATAAGCATATCTGCCTACTGCGCACCTCCTCATATCCAGATGACGTCATCATCATGTTTGCAAATATCAGGGGATCTCCACAAGATGATCAGTGTTAGAAATATGACCCCCCCGGACCTTGATGACGTCATCATCATATCGACATCAGGATGATATTCGGAAGATAACCGGATATTTGGAAATATCATCCTGATGCACAAATATCATGCTGCACTGTAGCTCCACTATAAGATCAGGGTGATAGATGAATATGCCAGATATTTGAAAAGATCACCCCCCACTAGATAATGCACGAAGCCGACAGGCGGATATCTCCCTTCGGAAATATCATGATGCAGACAGGCAGAAAAGCGGATATCACCCTGACGTAAGAATGACGTCAGCATCATCAACAACGAACATGAAGTGATACAACAACATCAGGATGATATTGACTAAGATCATCCTGACGTTCAAAATATGATGACCACGATGAATATCGGGTCACACTTAGAACTTTACAGCAACATCATCAGGATGATCTTAACAAAGATCACCCGATGTTAAAATATCACCCCGCGAAAGATCATGCAGGCAGAAAATATGATGACCCTCGCAAGCAACACGGCGATAACTGGAAATATGATGATGATGACCTCCTCCAAAGAAAAAATGATGCTGCAGCTAAAAACTGCTGAGGAAGTCCAACACTTAGAAAAATGGGCAAGAAGATATAGGGTTCAAATGAAGAAACTCCCTAAACATGAAAAATCAACCTCCAGGTCAAAATGAGTGCTGACATCTTCTTTGAGTGCCCCCACAACAGACAATTTTGACTCAATTATGTTAGCCCAAGTAGCAGAGTCCATTTCCTTATAATCGTTCAACACCTTCTTAGCCACCAGAATATTGACATCCATATCGGCCATATCTTTTATTTCTTTGGAGACCAAGGAAAGACTATTGTTATCATTTATGACATTTTGAAATTCAACTATCATGGCCTCCCTCTTGCTGGAAATGGAGTTAAATAACTTAAAAGATTCCTCTATAAATATGAGGCCATCTAAAGTCACTTTCTCTATCCACTGTTCTATGGCACCACTCATGTCAAGCAAGGCATCTGCTGACTGTGTTGTAATCTTCAAAATAGATTGAATAAAAAGAGACAAGGAACTTACTTGTGCTTGCAATTTGGCATTTTCCTCTTATTCCTTTTTTACCCTTTTTGACATATTACTAACGCAAAATTTTGCATGATAGATGTCCCCCTCAATAGTTGAGGGTCCCATGTCCACTCTACTTAGATTAAAATTTGCTTCAGTTACATTGTCTTCATTTTTGTTTCCTACTAGATCAACAATCTCTAGAATATGGTGTCACGTGGCAAAATCAGCCACCATCCTTGACATTCTCCTAGCCCATTTAGGCTTAGGTGTTTCTTATAGGAGCTTGGCTATAGTATCTACACTAATGTCCACCATAGGAGTGTACAGTTTCTTTTTCTCTACTACCTTTATCATCCAGGTAGGGGAAGAAGAGGAGGCATTAGTATTGCCAACCACACTAATCACACCTCCGAACACACAGGTGGAGAATTATGCTCTGGAGGATTACTTAGACTAGGTGAATTTGGAGTACTCAATAAAGATTGTAGCATATTGTCTTCTCCCAATTGATTAAAAATTAAAGAATCATTATCACTTACAAAATAGTTCACAGGGGCACATGGTCTGCTCATGGTGGCAAAGCAGCCAATCTGGTATTACTCACCACCGGTTGACTATCTTGTTCACAGGTTGTCTTCAGCTTGCTGACATCTTCGGGCTACTAACCATCTCCACCTGATTGTGAGCCAACTTTATGAAGAGATGGGTCTAAACTAGATGACCTCCTTGGTGTGTGAGTGGTTTGAGACTTGTTTTGTTCTCGAGCAGAAGAGTCCCTTGGTGCTGCAAAACCAACTTGTTCTCTCAATTTTCCTTTCAACCATTTTTCTGTTCTTTTCAACACATGGAAAGAATGGAACATAACATCAGTGATTTCTTTATCTAACCATTTTATTAGAGGCAGAGGTTGCAAAGAGGCATTGTGATAACCCTCACCTAGAATATATGAATTATCATCAACCATCTTAGGAACCTGCATTGGTAACTCAAAGGCATAGACTTGGTCAATGGTTAGCCACATCCAACTCCTTCTTTGCACTTCCCTCTCATCTAAACAATCTTCCCAAAAATCTTCAAGTTGAATCTTGTGCAAGTATGAACCACCACCATGCATGTTTCTCTTCACAAAATTTTTGCTATCAAAAGCTACTCGGGCAGACAACCTATGAAAAATTGTATTATGCCAATAACTTCTCCACACTTTTCACACTATCATTACTCTTACATGAATAAAAAGAAATAGACATGGGGAATGAATATCCCTTCTTCTTCATTGCACGGTATTTTGCATTTACAACTGCCATTTGATGACATACATCCAAAAACACAAGGTAGTCTGATGGATACCTTGGCAGTTTCAATGGGGCATTTTCATAACCCCCTATTCTTAGGTATGAGAAGAGGTCAAATTGAATGTAGAAAATTCCAGAATTCATAACTAGGGTAGTTGCTTCTACCAAAAATCTCCGCTCTAATGAACCTTCAATTCTTTTTGCGAGCAACATGGAAAAGACATCATTCACCCAGTGAAAATCCTTCATACTGACACTCTTCTGCAACTGTGGAAAGGTTTGATACACAAGTGTGTTTGAGGTGGGAGCTCCTTGAGCTCTTAAACTAGGCCAGACAACCGCTTTGGTAGCCAAAACATATACTAGATGAGAACACATATAGAAGCTCACCTTTTGCGGGAAATTCACCAATTGTTCATGCATGCATTCACTAATTACCTTTGCCCAATCTATATGATGATGTCAAAAAATGAGTAAGATGAATTGATACATCCAATACTCAAAGGAATCAAAGTCAAGACTCCAGACCATGTGATGTAGCAAGGTGATCATATCATAAATCCCATCTTTGAAATGGCCTCTCTTCAAATTGGTGGGCAGTCTTGACTTTCTTGTCTTCTTAGCCTCTAGCCAGATTTTGGAAATCCAGTTCTAGCACCAATCCTTCTCATAATAAAACTCCCAAGCAGAGGACATAGAAACATCAACAATCTCTTCATAATCATCCAATTTCAGAGCAAGAGCAATGAATTCCAAATCAATTTTGGCTACCACAGAGCCATCCGGAGCTCTTATTTCTTACGAATCTAGGAAATAATTATTAGCACAAGTGATAATCAAGTCAGGACAACACACAACAAGTGGAAAACCCCCAACTCAATCCAAACCACTGCTTATAATTTTATTGGCCAGAGAAGTTCTTCCTTTAGGTTGCATTCTCCTCCAAAAATCTTTCAATTTAATGTGACCCAACTCTGTGTCTTTCACACTTGACAAACCATTCTCAACCACAAGAACCATAGGAGCCCTTTGAAATTTGTATTTCATTTTAACTAGCTTGAAAATCTAGCCAGCTAAAAACTCAGAAACATTCAAGGGCATAGCAGAAGTCCACAATACTTTTACAGGGGAAACACTATACAAATTCATGAAAAAGATATGGTTCCTCCATCCAATGAATTATTGTGTTTCTACAGCAAGAGAGAGAAAAATAGAAGAGGAAAGGCCAACCGAGCGAACTTGTAAACTAGAAATTCCGTGAACTCTTCATGTATGGTGAACTGGTAGCTCTACTCTGCAATGTATCTCCTTCATGAAATTATGAAAACTTTCTACGCAGAGTGACTAACTTATTCAAGTTTCATATCACTTTCCATTAATTCTCTCATAATTTCATTTATTATTGGCGACGTATGGAACTTTGAAATTCATAATATCTCCTTTGGTTTCACTCTGAAAAGAGAACCCACATACTTACATGCATTCTCAATTAAATACGAGGTGACAAGTGTCATTTCTCCATATCATTCGCTAGCTTAGAAAGAGACGTTGTGGGAGCAGTGAGCATGTTCAGTCGGCAAGTCAGGGATGTGAAGAACTTTTGAACCACAAAGTTTGAAAGTTTGGAAGTTCAAATAACCTCTGATATCTCGACAACAAAGACTTTACTTTCAACAAAGTGACCAAGACCGACGAAGAAAGGATCTTAAGATGCTAGGCTTGGTGACTATTTAGGGAGAGGGGCAGTTCATGAACTTTTGAACCCACCAACTTCGGTTCAAAAAATTAAGGGATTTCTAACAATGCATGAAAATAGCTAAGTAAAAGAGGTGACTTGGGGAAAAGAATGTGAATAGTGATAAATAAAGAATGGGAACCTCCTAAGACACAACTGCTTTAATAAAATTCAAACATGGGGTAATGGCAGGTCAAGCATACTAGACATGGGTCGTGTTGCAGGTCCCTTCCATAAGTGTTTTGTATGACATTGGAAAGCACTTCATTTTCATCATGGATATTCAATAATGGGCTTCATTCAATTATCATTAGTGTCTGAAGAGAATATTGGTTAGTATCCTCTAGGTCTGGCCAAATAGTTTGCTCCATATCAGCAAAAGGTTATGCAGGTGGATAAAGGACCAATTTATTTGTTATATTCCCATTGAAAATTATCATATTCCCATACCTACATCCTATGAAGGCATCTGTTGTTGCCAACTAGAGTCTCTCTAGGATGAGTGGATATCCTCCTAGGTTGGCCTTGGGTTGCAAGACCATAAAGTCTGTAGGATATTCCCATGAATCTAATGTAATTACAAGATCTTCAACGACCCCCTTCAGTTTGATAGTTGACCTATCTGCCAACTTTAATACTATTGGAGTAGGTCTTAGGTTATCCAACTAAAGGTTATTCATTGTTTCCTTTGTCATTACATTGATGGCTACATCCAATTCAATCAAGGTGTTTTTGATAAGGGTACCATTGATGTTTACATCAACCACAAGGCTTCTAGGATCTACATATTTTGGGACATCCAAGTTAACTAACATGATATCAACAAGTTGCCCTATAACATGTACTATCTGAGGATCTTTTCTTTTCCTTCCTAGTTTCTTAAGGCAAAATTCCCTTATAACCTTGGTATATGTGGGTACATATTTAATATCTTGGATAAAGAGAATTTTCACACAAACATGTTTAATTTGCCTTATAAAATCAAAGTCAAGTTCAAATGGAGGTGGTGCTTGCATGATTAATCTCTTTGGAAATGGAGGGCTTCTAGTAATGGTTTCTTCCTGCGGAGAGGTTTTCTCAAAAGGGATATGATGGTTATTCATATGGGTGTTAGTGACAGAGGATGGCTCCTCATCAGGAAGTTCTATTATAAGTGGAGATGAAGGTCTAACAAGCATTTTTCCTGAGCGCAGGTGCACATCACTAACCTCAACCATATAGGTTGGGTATTAGATGGCTTCATTAGTATAAGCCTATTGAAAAAGCTTGTTGTTAGGGTTAGGTACAGGTTGGGTTGGCAATAGAGTGGCTCTAGGTGGAATAGGAGTGGGTGAAGCTACATTTGGCATAAGGGTAGGTTGTTGAGGCAGGGATTGCTGTGGTTGTGGGTAGTTCATATTTGGATTTTGCCAAGGTTGGTTTCTAAGCCACTATTGTGGCCAGGGGTTTTGATTGGCCTACCATTATAGATTATAATTTGAGGGTTAGAATGGATACTGTGGCCATACTCCCTGTCATTGGTTCCAACTAGGTGGCATAGTTGCCCATTGTTGTTGTGGCAGGTTATACGAAGGTGCATTGTTCTAGTTTGAAGAAGATGATGGAAATGACATATTATTGGTCAAGGGGTCCTAAGGCATACCTTGTCTTTACTACCAAGGCCTACATTGTACAATGTAAAACACTTGACCTTCCTCATCTTATATAGCTCAAAAATCTACTTTCTCACTCCTTCCCTCATAAATACTAGCAATACCCTTACATCTGCAGCTAGCCTTCTTTTGTCGGTAATGTGGACAATACTCAACCAAAGTTGCCTCTGCTACTTCTTGCTTCTTATTGATATGTAGTATGTCAAGTTGTGTTTCTAAATGGCTTATGATGTCTTCTTTCATGTTTGATAGTAGATTATTGAGCTCTACCTTGGAGACTCCAATAGATGATTTAGTGGAAGACATGGTTCGCAGGCCTCTATTTTTCTGCAAGGTTGACAGTGAATAGTTTCTATAGATTTGACAAATGTCATCAAACTCGAGCTTAGAGATGTCCCCTATTCGAATCAAATTTAGTGCATCCATGCATTCCTCATTCACACCTCGTAGGAAGACCAACTTGAGTGACTCTGGGGAGAATCTATTCTGTCTTGACTTCTTGAGACAAAACTAAAATCTTTCAACATAGTCTTCTAGAGGTCCATCTTTTGTGACATCCTAAAGATGTCATCTCCTTTCATATCTCTGCCATGACAATAGTCCTGGTACTTTTGCAAGAAGTACTCCTTCATGGTAGCCCATTTTGTTACTAAATTCTCACCCAATCCCATAAACCATCGCAAGGTAGCATCCTTATGGGTGGCAGGAAAGAGCTTGAGTCTGTATGCATCTATAGTGTAGTAATAGCTCCTACAGAGTACATCAAAATCAAAGAGAAAGGTATCTAGGTCTTTAGTGATTAGCCCATGAAATTTTGGTAGGGCCGAAGGAGGAATGTTCTTCAAGGTATCAACTCTTGTCTGGTCTGTAATAGGAAAGGCAAAGGTAACTGGCTCAGTTGGGTTTTCTACTGCTTCTTCCACTATTGTGTCTTAGTTCCAAATGGTAATACTTCAGAATCTTTAGTGTCCTCTGGTCCAAGGGGTAATTCAAAGTGGTCTTATTCTTCTTTTGTTGAACTGGTTAGAAGAAATGTCCCTCTCTGGTCTCTTGGTCGCTACATACAATGATGTATAAGCTAATAGCTCTATTCATGCACCATGTTAGTAGAGAGTTTGGAGATAGATTGAATGTCTAAGCAATTATAAATGCTGAAAAAGAAATATTATATCCTATGAAAGAAAATACAAACATGAATAAAAAGAGAACTTATAAACTCTAAACCTTAGCACCATCCCTGGCAATAATGCCAAAAATGTTGAACTCCATTACTAACCAATGCATTTATGCAGAAAGGGCATGCACACAACTCAGCATACCAACAAATCCTATATCAAGCAACCTACTGGCTATAATGTGTTACATTTAAATTATAAAACCAAGTAATCATATTCTTCTTGGATGGTGCCTGTACTATGTGTACGGTTGAGGATTCCTGAATTGTAATCTAAATCTAGGGGTTGTGCATAGGAATAAACTAGTTGAAAAGTAAACAAACTCTAATTGCAAGGATTGACAAGTACTATGAGTAAGCAATGATGATAAGAAATAACCAATGCTATTTAGTTGGCTGTAAATTAAATGGTCTTATGTAATTCCAAATAATAGACCAACTAATAGTTAATCGATGATCACCTTGACTCAACAACACAGATTATCAATATAGAACTAATTCATATGACATAAACTCATTACAACATGCATTAATCACATACACATAAACATATAACATAAACTAAACACATGAACATATAGGAGAGACTCATTTACCTCACGTGGCCCTTGCTTGAGTGACTGTGATCCCACAAAATCTAACTAGATCTCTATTGTATCTCTAAAACCATTGACTGAACTCAAAACATGTGTTCCTTTATTGAATGTTGAAGGGAAAATACAATAACAATTCTGATAACACAATCTTTGTCTAACCTCTCCCTCGTATATAGAATCTAACAATCCATATAGACAAGATTGAACTTCTCCTATTTGAACAAAACTACTAAGCAATAAATACCATTATTGTCCATTCTCCAACAACATAAGACAAAGACTTTATTACAAAGCAAACTAGGAATAGGAAACTAAATTGCCGTAAAGATAATGTAGACAACACAGTCCTACCAGGCAACTCTCTCTAGCTATTATGAAAAATAGTCAAAACTGGAAACAAAACATGGAGCATGATATGAGATTCCTTCGTTATTCATGACTGCATCAACTATCGAAGGATAACCATCAAAGAGTGGAGAGTTATGGATAACTCATTCCAATCAATTTGAAGTCTTCTTCCTTTAGCTGTGGGTGCTTGTACTATCTATTGTGGATATCAACACCTCCTTTAATGTGAGCTACCAAGTGTTCTTCATGAAATGGGTTAGTGCAAGAAGTTGGGTCCACTTTTTGGCCAAAAAGTAGAAGTGTTTTCCCCAATTTTTAGAATTTGTCACATTTGTCCTAAAATTTTGAAGCACTTAAAGATTGAATCTTAAAAAAGTCAATAATATAAAATGTAGTACTCATTGTCTAGTTTCCAATTATGTAATTTATTTTAATACCCAGATGATACAAATTGATTTTCAATAGGCATATCTAAAAACCACTGTTTAAAAGTCACTTTTTTTTTACCATACCATGCACATGTACGACCAACATAATTTGACCTAAATAAAAGTATTTTTCTAAATCCTTTTGGGGAAAGATGTGTAGTATAGTGAAGTTTGATGAGGGTATTTTTTATAATTTTTTTCTAAATATTTTTTTAATTAATTTTTTATCGGCCCTAATTGTTGTATTTGAAAACCCCTCGTGTATGGCCAACATAATTTGAGCAATACTAATCATAAAATAATTTTTTTTTCCATTGTGTAAAGAATGATGTGTAGATTGATGACATATAATTTTTTTTTTTAAATTTAAATATTGAAAGTTATTAAAAAAATGCAAACACCTGTCATTTCAAGTTTTTGGACCAGTTTGCTCATAAATTAATTAATAAATAGAAAAACAAGTCTATTAAAAAAATACATATTTGAAAACTACACATTGTCATCTATAATAGGTTTTAATTTTGTAAAAAGATTCAAAAAAATGTCGTCAGCCATATAGGTGTAACGTCAGAAAATGTCCTCTTGGGGGCTTTTCCCTCATAAGGTTTAGCTCCCAGGTTTTTAGCATGCATTTAGGACATCTTAGTTCATATTTTGGCTTTCTGATGGAATGAGACCTAGGTTCCATGGCAAATTAGACCCAGGTGGAACCCTTGAGTTGTACCTTGCCCAAAATCGGGGGAGGACTTGGGCACCCGCGCCCTAGTCCTGCCCTATTTTGGGGCAGCCCTAATTTTTGGGTGTCGATTTGTGACTGTTATTTGGTCCTTTTGTTGACACGGTAAGTTTTGATTTTTAAAATCTTGGCGAGAGTGCTTGTAGTTGCATATAAAAGCATGTTTAGGCATTCATTTGTAAACTAGATTTCAATTAGATGATTTCTAGCAAGCTATTGTGTTCTCAAGGTGATTCAAGGCTTTCATTGTGTTGAAAGAGAAGACTTGTGTGTTTTGTGTGTTGATATTTGCAGATTTGAGCATCAATTTCCTTATGGAATGAAGAGCATCTTCCTCCCATGAGAGCTTCACTACAAGGTGACATAATATCATGTTTTCATCATTGATTCCTTTAGTTTTTGCCTCTGCCTCACAAGGGCATGCACTCTTTATCTGATAATGGTGTTTAGAGACTTAAGTGTCCTCTGGGGCTTGACTAAGGCAAGCCTCTAATCACCACAACCCCCAAACCAAGTCTTGTGATTACAGGTTATAGGTGTCGTATTTGGGAAAAGTAGAGTTGCACGAAGGATTGCCAAGCATCAAGGATTTAGGATTTGAAGAAAAGCAGGACACATGAGCACTTCTAAGACTTGGGTGCTCGCTCTAGTGTCCTCTGCATCTAAATTTCAGGAAATAGAAGTTACAGGGCTTATCGGTGTCAGAAGGAGGTCTGAATTCCAAGAAGAAACTGGTACCTTAGAATTGGCTGCCCGCTCCAGTGTCCCCAACTATTCCTCTTTGGAACCTCAAAAATAGGTACTCTATGATTTGGTATTTTACTCCTATCTGCAAGAGCTTTTTCCATTATTCGTCAATTTGTCGTCATATTTGCATAATTAAGGTTTTAATGGTCAATTGGGCATAAGAGAAGGAAAATTGATAATTAAATTCCCTAATCCAAGTTTCCCTACATTTGCAAGTGACTTAGCGTATGATAGTGCTCACCACTCAACCCTAGATCCTTGAGTGTATAGTGGAGAGGTAGATTTAAACATCTAAAATCTAGAACATTAACAAATCTAATTTTCCCCTAAATATTTTGGTGAACCCGTGTTTTTAAACTTAAATTGTAACTTGTTGAGAGTGTGTCTTCAAATTTGTATTCATTTCATTCATTCATATAGTCATTCATTTTATTGCATCGACAAAAATTTTAAAAAATTGAAAATTTTGAAAAATTCAAAAAAATTGCATTGTTTGGCTTACTAAATTGCATCGATTCTTTCTAAATTTTCTTAATTCATAATTTTTGTATCAGATCTGATATAAACTACATAAAAATACAAAAAAATCATAAATTTGCATTGCATTTTCATTATTAATTTGCTAGGTTTTTGTAGAAAATTTGACAATTTTCATATAACCTAGTAATTCCAAAATCTAGGGTTAGTAGGCAAAATCTTTTTTTTTTCAAAATTTTCTACTAATTTTAGAGGCTTATTCAAATTAAAATTTGGCTATAGTCTTGCATTTTAGTGTAAATTTGTATTTAGATTTGAAATATTTCCATTTTTGCATAGAAAATTTCAACAAAAGCTAGTAATTTTGATGCATTTTCATTAACTTTGCATGGCATTTTGCATGTTAAATCTTGAAAATTATTTTTAGATCTGAGTATTTAATTCCCATCATAAATCAGACTTCAAAACATTCGCATAGTATTTTGTCCCAAGATCTCAAACCTAGGGCTTCAAAAACAACGATTTTCACTAAATTAGGCCTTATCGACTCTATAAACTTGCACCGTAGGCATGTTGTGAAGGATTTTTTCACACTACTTTTTTGTTATTAGGGTAATCACTTGTTTCCCCTCATAAAAATCTTCACAACACCCTTTTATCGGGCTCTTGTAGTGAAAATTTTGCAAAAAATTACACATTTTGGCTATTTTTGCCCTAAGGTTTGACCCAGTTTGAACTCCAAGCATGTTGTGATCAATTTTATGGATTGAGGTGACTGATATCATTGATATTATTTTCTGTACCTCCTAAAATTCCTTACAACACCCCTTTTGCTAGGTCTTGGAATTGAAAAACCGTGAAAAATAGTCTATTTTTGCTATATTTTCACTAGGATTTGACCTTAAGTGGCACTAAAAATGTGTTGTGTTGGGTATTTTAGAACCAAGTGGCTGTTATTACTGATATTATTTGCTTTCTATCATCATTTTCCTCACAACACCCTTTGTTATGCTCTCTTGCATTGAGTTTTGGTGAAAAAAGTGTCTATTTTGACATATTTTCACTATATTTGACTTGGCATTAACTTAAAATCGCATCAAGAGTGTGTTGAGAGTGATCTTATTTCTGTTTTGGACTCATATCATACATATAAATTGCTTCCCTTGACTGAAATCCTTACAACACCCTTTGATTCATTCATTTGCATTGAAAAAGTGCAAAATTCCAAACATTTTTTGCTTTCAATCATATCCTTCTCCTAGGATTTGTTCTCTTAGTTTGTGCATTGTGTGTTGTATACTTTTATAAGCTTTATGACACACTATCCTAAAAATAATATCCCTTTGAGAAGAAGTAAAAGATTAATGGGATCTAGTGTTCTTGAAGAAGTTGGTACTTTGGACACCTTCTTTACAAAGGGAGAAACTCAAATTGTGCAAGATATTATACATCCTCCAACCATAATGGAAGAACAAACTTTTCATGATGTTGATAATACTATTGAGGCAATAGGATATGTATCTAATGATCAAATATAAAAATTGGATAAAGAGTTAGTTGAATTTTAATTATTCATGGAAAATGAGAGAATAGCTGAAGAAGTTGTCCCTACAATTCATAATATAAGAGAATTGATAAAAGAGGGACAAGATGGTGTAAATGCAATTCGTGGTCTAGCACATATTGTACAAACCAACATCATTCTAGTGACTGAATGTGTACAAGTGATAAATAACACTCTATTACCATCTCATACTCAAGTTTCGGCACCTATACCAACTACGGGAATATCTACTTTTACGTCAACGATCTTAACAACTAATGTGAATGCTTGTAGTAATGCTACCACTGGTATTGGAGTATCTAATGGCACTAAATACAAATCTGTGGGATTTGATTATCAAAATTTGGTTCCTAAAGGGGCTTCCTCTATGCATAATTGTTCTCAACCACCTATCTATTCAACTCATTTCCAACCACCTATTACCTACTCACAACCATCTTCAATCTATCATTATGGCCAACCACCATTAACATATTCTCAACCTCCACCTATCATATCTCAATCTCAATCACCTCCTCACTTTGGTTCTAATTGCTCACAACAAACCGCATCTCCTAATGATGCAATCCTAAACCAACTTTTATAGGGCATGACTGCTTTGCAACAAAAGGTAACAAATTTGACAAATTCTTCGCAACCTAGTCTACCAACATATCATGCTCGTAATCTGTTATCCTATGCAATCTTGAGAACCCCTATGCTTGAGAGGTTTGAGACTCCTCACTTTAAAAAATATGGTGAAAAAAGAGATCCTAATATCCATGTGGCAGCATTCACAACTATGTGTAGTGATTTCTATTTTGAAGAGGATTTGTTGGCAAAACTTTTCCCGCAATCTCTCAAAGATACTGCTTTAGAATGGTTTTTCTCTTTGCCTCCGATGTTAATACACTCCTTTTCATAATTGATTGATCAATTTTTACAACATTTTCAAGCAAATATAGGACCCCAAGTCACTCTTATTGACTTGGTTCAATGCAAACAAGGTCCGAAATAAAAGTTGACTGAATTCATTAGTCGGTATCAAGGACTTTATGTACAGATTCAATATCAGATGAAAGATGAAGATGTTCAGAAGATATTTTTTACAAATCCACAACCTAATATTCGTGATAAGATCCTCTTGATGAAATATAACTCCTTCCAACATTTATGCACCGCCCTTCGTGATTATCAACTTTCGTCTAGTCAGTATGAAAACCAAAACTCATCGGCTCAAGTTGGTCAATCCATAGGTGGATTGTCACCAAAAAAATTTAAGATGAACAATAATAGGAGTTTCATCAAGATCAATGGACCAAATACAAATGTGTCTACTATAAATAATCCAAAGAAAGCATCATATCAACCAAGAAAGTTTACTTTGATATCTGAGTCCTATCACTCTACCATGAATCAAGCTGTGAGTAATAATATTCTGAAGCTTCCCTCGATCAAGCCTGTTGATCCTAGTAAACAAGGACCTTACTTCAATGCTAATGCCTTTTGTCATTATCATCGAATGCAAGGAGATGACACTGAATGATGCATGCATCTTAAACATGAGATACAAGGCCTTATTGATTCAAATGTCATTTAGGTATCAGGTGTGAATGACAATGGAAATAAGTCAGTTGCTCCATCGAGTCAAAACTTACAAATTTTCACTAATCCTTTCCCTAAACATACTAAAAATAATATGGTGGAACAGGGTTTAGTGGAAGCAGATGAGGATGATTACTTGGACTATGATACTATCGTCAAAATGATTGAAGTAGATAAGAAACAAGTGGATAATTCACCTCATCCACAAAGAAACATAATTTATGTTGAGGTTCCTCCTCCGTTATCCTTATACGAATCAGGATATAATCAAAAGGCATTAGAAAAGCAAGAACAACAACCGGTATAGATGAGTAAGATAGTACATGATGATTCTCGTTACTGTTCTAGAATGATTCAACAATGAAAACTCACTAAAAATTGGAAAAGAGCAAGATGACAATTAACAATCAGAAATAATAGTGGTTCCACCCTCATAAGCAACAAAAAGTCTCATTTAAACAAGAATTTAAGGAATAAACATCATACGTTAGCAAACAAGACTTTCATAAGAACCACTCAAATTTTGCATTAAACATGATCAAATACCTCTCCAAGAGGTTCGCGAGATCTAACATATAATATGATGACCCTACAGGTAAGTATCTCTAACCCTTTTATTTCTCTCGTGATGTGCTTCCCTTGTGATGTGTTATATGTTGTTTAGGCCTCCTGGGATGACCTCAGATTCTCTCGTAAGGTTTGAGATACTAGGAGACCACCTCTATTGTGACCTTCTATTTGTATCATCATTCTTCTATATTGCCTCTCTCTTTGGTTTCATCATTGTGTGCTGTGTCTTACGGACATAGCGTCGTGGTTGGTAACCTGGGGGCACCCTCCTACATGATTGTCCCTAAGACACTTGTTTCCCCTCTCTTATTTATTATTTCCCTTCCTCTAGTGTTTCCATCTAGAGGGCGGATGATGACAAAAAGTTATATTGATATGGACCTAGTGTCCCTTTCAAGAGCAATCAACAAATGGACTTAGTTCCTAATATGATAATCAGGTTGTATATCTTATCCAATGCTTGGTTAGTGGAAGCACTCGTGCCTTCTACGTAGTGAATATTAATGATGTTTTTATCGCATTTATAAACCTTAACAATACTATTGCTCTATGCACCTTTGTTTGCCTTTGAATCTGGCCTTAGCGGTACTCGATTCAGAGAGCTTCATAATATAGCCCTACGGTTATCCTCGAACTCTGAATTTGTTGTATAACCTTGGCTCTTTGTGTGGATAATCATATGCATTTGATGTTTATCATGATTTCATAGACACTAACATGTTTCTTGCAGGGATGTGTTTATAGGAACATTTGGTGATCGTAAAGTACATGTCACCTTCGGGGGGCATGGGCTTTGCGAAAGTCTGTGTTCCCTTGTGTGTTTTCTTCCTACCTTAACGTGCTTGATATCAATAACTGATATCAACCACCTTAAGGTGGGGGCATATATAAGGTAAGTTGTTTGTTTTAGATGTTAGCAATGTGCTTGTCCTCAGGTGTAGGCTAGTACGATGAGTACTTCCTGCATCCTAAGTTTGTTTGCAATCAATCAATCTATCTTAAAATCTGTTGCGTATACCCCCTTTTCACCGTAAGGTGTCTCCGTGATGCGGGTGGGGTTGTATACTTTTTAGCTCATACCTCCTTTTCACTGTAAGGCATCTCTATGATGCGGGTGGGGTTGCATTTTCAAAAAGACCATTGCAGAGGTGGGGAGCGGTTATGTGACTCACTCAACACTTAAGCATGTCTTCGACGATTATTTCTTCGGTGATTGTTGTGGTGAAGCCCAATTGTCGGTGTGTTCCTATAATGTGCCTGAGATGGTGTTGGACCTAGAAATAGGTACACTCCATCGCTTGTCTACCATGTTTTCTCCATGTCTTCAAGTGTGTGTGTTTTGGTGTGCTTGTTTTGTGTTGCATGTTTGTTGCCCCACATGCAAAGACTAGCACCCTCAAGCAGTGCTTCCTACATTTTGGGAGGTTTTGCATGCCTTGCGCGTGTGTTGCCCCATATATATAGAGACCTGTGCCCTAGGGTAGTGCATCTTGTATTATGGGAGGTTTGTTTACTTTCCAGTACTTGCATCTACATTTCATATATGTGAGAAAAAGAAAAGAAAAGATATCATTTCTATCTTCCATGCATTAATGTGTCTTCTATGCATTGACTGTATTCTCCATGTTCTACATGACTGTAACTATCTTCTCCGTGTTTAGCGTGTCTGTTACTGTCTTCTATGTGATTGGCGTGTCTTCTCCGTGCTTGGTGTGTTTGTTGTGTTTGTGACCTTACTTTAATGCATGTATTTTCCTTGCATTTATACATATATTAAAGTGGGGGCTAAATGTAACATCAAAAAATGTCCCCTTGGGGGCTTTTCCCTCATAAGGTTTAGCTCCCGGGTCTTTAGAATGCATTTAGGACATCTTAGTTCATATTTTGGCATCCTGATGGAATGAGACCTAGGTTCCATGGCAAATTGGACCCAGGTGGACCCCTTGAGCTATACCCTGCCCAAAATAGGGGGGAGGACTTGGGCACCTGCGCCCTAGTCTTGCCCTATTTTGGGGCAACCCTAATTTTTGGGTGTCAGTTTGTGACGTTATTTGGTCCTTTTGTCGACACAGTAAGTTTCAATTTTTAAAATCTTGGTGGGAGTGCTTGTAGTTGCGTATAAAAGCATGTTTAGGCATTCATTTGTAAACTAGATTTCAATTAAATAATTTTTAGCGAGGTAATGTGTTCTCAAAGGTGATTCAAGGCTTTCATTGTGTTGCAAGAGCAGACTTGTGTGTTTTGTGTGTTGATATTTGCAGATTTGAGCATCAATTTCCTCATGGAATGAAGAGCATCTTCCTCCCATGAGAGCTTCACTACAAGGTGACATAATATTGTATTTTCATCATTAATTCCTTTGGTTTTTGACTCTGTCTCACAAGGGCATGCACTCTTTATCTGATAACGGTGTTCGGAGACTTAAGTGTCCTTCGGGGCTTGACTGAGGCACGCCTCTAAACACCACAGCCCTCAAACCAAGTCTTGTGATTATAGGTTACAGGTGTCATATTTGGGAAAAGTGAAGTTGTAGGAAGGAGTGGCAGGCATCAAGGATTCGAGATCTGAAGAAAAGTAGGACACAGGAACGCTTCCAGGACTTGGGCGCTTGCTCTAGTGTCCTCCACATCTAAGTTTTGAGAAATAAAAGTTATAGGGTTGATTAGTGTCGGAAGGATGTCTAGATTCTACGAAGAAATTGGTACCTTGGACTTGGGCACCTGCTCCAGTGTCCCCTACTGTTCCACTTCGGAACCCCGAAATAGGTACTCTGTGATTTGGTATTTTACTCCTATTTGCAAGAGTTTTTTCTGTTATTCATCAATTTGTCATCGTATTTGCATAATTAGGGTTTTAATGGTCAATTGGGCATAAGAAAAGGAAAATTGATAATTAAATTCCCTAATCGAAGTTTCCCTACATTTGCAAGCGACTTAGGGTATGATAGTGCTTGCCACTTGACCCTAGATCCTTGAGTGTATAGTGGAGAGGCGGATTTAAACATCTAAAATCTAGAACATTAACAAATATAATTTTCCCCTAAACAATAGGTAAATTTAGTCTTTCCTCTTGTTTTGTACTTAGACAAATACTTGCAGGTCCAAGGCTCAAGGTCAGCTATCCATGCCTTTCCCAAGCTTAAAACTAAACCAAAAACAGGGTGTGAAATTCAATATTTTAAAAATGGGTACCCATTCTAAAAAATGAAATGGGTACCCATTTTAAAAGAGTACCCATTCTAAAAAATAATAAAAAAACAAAATGGGTACTTGTTATAGGCTCAGGCACCCGTTCCTAAATAGGTACCTATTTTTTAAAAACGGGTACCTATTCCTATTAGGAATTTTTTTTTGCCCGACTCTTCCCCTATATTTGGACCCAACTTCTTGCTTTTACCCAAATGTAGCCATGTGCTTGCTGCATGAGGGCTTAGTCCATCACATGATCTCTATACATCACAACTACTAAAATTAACATAAATTACTACCATATTTCATGAGCAATCATCGATTCACACAATTAAATAACAACATAATAAATACCAATCTTCATGCTTTCAATGTCTTAAGGATGATTATAGACATAGTCAATATATATAAAAGTTTGGGAATGTCTTAGGAAGCATGCACTTAAAGCAAGAGAAATGGGAAAAAACATAGCCTCATCACCTTGTACAAACATCTATGGCTCAAGCATAGGAGGTATCCTATGGATGCACCATTGAACTAGAGTGCTACTTTAGACTCTTATAGAAGATAGATTTTCCCTTGGACAAAGAGTGGGAGAAGCTTCTAGATTCTCCTTAGGTTGACCTACTCCTATTTATGAGCATGGACTATCATTGTTGCAACCTACAAGCATTGGCTAAAAGAAAATTGAATACACATGATTTGTACCCTTGGTCTTAATTTGATTGACTTGTATATCCACCATGAAATCTTCTCCCCTATTCATTGATCTTTGAAGGAATTCATATTCTTGAAAGTGCAATCTTTCTGTATAATTGTGTGTTGATCAAGATATGTGTTTAATTCTAATCTATTGTGCTTGGTCAAGATATATGTGGCATGATTTAACTAAAGATCTATATGCCCTTAGTACTATATGAATTGAATTAAGACACAAAGATCTGTTGCAAGTATAGGCCTAACTAGTGTTGTCATTGATGTCAACATACTCCTGTTGCATTGATGTCAAGTTTTGGATGAGTTGTGTGCTGAGGATATTGAGAAAATTAGCCCTATCAGAAACAGAGAAAGATAGTGAAGACAATGAAGTTCTATGAAGCAAAATCCTAGTCAGTTAAAGATCAGAGTATGCACATCAAAGGATTTGCAAATATGTGTCTAAAGGTGCTCCAACCAAGATTTCAGAGATCCGCATGAAAATTTGGAGAAGTTATGGCCATATGAATAAAACTAGTTTTGGCAGTTGTCCAGAGGTGACAAAGTGGCACAAATAGGTCCGGTGAGATCTGGAAATGCAATATCTTGTTCTACAGATTTGGTGGCATCTTTGGGAAGCCAATGTGAATTGATAACTCAATTGGTTCATGGTTTGGAGGTTCGCAAGCAATTATTCTAATGTGACAGTGATGACTAGTTGTGTTCTTAAGGTTCCAAATAAAGATGCGAATGATTACAATAAGCAGAAGTGGTGCGGATGTTCTTGGTGATTCAAGCGAGCTTGTGGGGGTCTCTAGATTGTGTCTAGTTTGTGTTGGCAGTCTGCATTGAAGATAGAGCTCGTAATTGAAGATTTACCTCCCAGTGATAGTGTTCTGGGCCGACCGGATGATTTGCGCATGTTGTGGATGATCTTGAAGATGCTTTGTGAAGCATGGCAGGTTCCTCGAAGAAGATTGAAGTCCTAGATATGCATGGCTGACAGTGTAGTGATGCACATGAATTTTTTTTGTAACAAGTCAAGTTGTATTTTTGTAATTCCTCTGTAATAAAATAAAGTATGTGTTGTGCCGACTTTGATGATCATTCCAAAGTCGATGTCATGTACAAATAAGATTTGTGAAGTCATTTAAAATAATTGCTATGGTGGTGATAAGAAAGTGGTAGAGAAGAGGAGTGAAAAGTAGAGCAGAGGTATTGAGATTAAATGGAATTGTCTCAAGCATGGTGAAGATGCTAATCTCCAGTTCAAGTATGTAATATTTATATTCTTTTGTAGACAGTGTGTCTCCTGTAGGCAGTGGGCCTCTTGTGAGCGGTGTGCTTAGGCAGTGAGCCCTAATTGGCAAGTGTCATTCTCTTCTTCTTGTTCTTTTAATGGGGAATACAATCTCGGGTTAGTCACCCTGTGGTTTTTCCCTTAATTGGGTTTTCCACGTTAAAAATCTTGGTGTTATATGTGTTAAATATGCTTCTGTTCTTACGTTATTGCATTATGCTTCCATGATTGAATCTTTGTCATGCTGTTGAAATATAAGAAGGTTTTAGAAATTAAGGAATTGAAGTTTGGTGACAACTGATTCACCCCCCCTCTTAGTTGTTTGTCCTAAAACCAACAATTGGTATCAGAGCTAAGTTCCTCTAGAAGAAGCTTGACCGCTTGAGGAGATCCAAGATGTCGACCTACAAGAAAGACAGCCCAAGGTTTGATGGAACAAATTTCACTACCTGGAAGAACCGCATGGAATGTCACTTACAATGCATGGGATATTAGTATTGAAACATAACCTCAACTAAATATGTTCCTCCAAGGAATGGGCTAACAACTATAGATGAAGTTAGAGATGCAAAAAATAATCTTCTAGCTAAAGAAGCCCTACTAAGTGCCTTGTTTGATACAGAGCTAACAAATGTTATGGGATTAAAGACTGCTTATAAAATTTGGGCAAAGCTTGAAAATCTATATGAAGGAGACAAGTATGTTAAGTGTGCCAAGTTGCAAAGTTTGAAAGGGAAGTTTGAAAACCTAAGGATGAGTGAAGATGAGAACATCACTGTATATATGGCAAAAGTAAATGAGCTTGTATGTGGCATCAGATGTGCTGGTGGAGTACTGGATGAAGATGAAATTGTTGCTAAAGTTCTTAGATCTTTACCTCCTGCATATAAACACAAGATTACGGCTATTGAGGAAATCAGATCTTTAACAACTATCACAAGGGATCAACTAGTTGGTAAGATATTTGCATGTGAGTTGGCTGAGTTTGGTGATGCACTTCCCAAAACCAAATCTGCCTTCAAAGCTAGTGCCTCTATAAAAGGTAAACAAAGATATGATCCAGGAGAAAGTTCCTCAAAGAAATCAACATGGTACGATAAAACAAGAAAAGATATGGAAGAAGATGAGTTAGAAGATGCACAACTTGAAGCCCTTATTGCAAAAAGAATGCCAAGAGGATCCAGTAAGTTTGAAGGAAAATTGCCTTTCAAATGTTTCAACTGCAACAACATTGGTCACTTTGCCTCAAGATGTCCAAAAAGATTTTCAAGGCCAAACCCTAATAGATCAAGATTCCAAAAGAAATGTTACTATGTTCAAGAAGATGATGATGAAGGAGTAACAGATGATGAATCTGAGATAGGAAATAAATCTGGAAATGACTGGGTGTTTATTTCCATCAAGGAAGAAGATCCAATGCCTATTGAATCTGCCAATCATAAGATGATAGAAAGTGCTATGGCTGCTCAGGTTGAAGAAAAGGATGAATGGGTTATTGATAGTGGATGCTCTCACCATATGACTGGTGACAAGAGCAAGTTCTTAAGCTTGGAAAGATATGAAGGTGGAGTTGTAAAGTTTGGAGATAATTCTAGTGGCAGAATTAGAGGCAGAGGAACCATTTCTTTTGATAGAAAGAACAAAACCTGTGATGTTCTATATGTTGAAGGTCTGAAGCATAATCTTCTCAGTGTTAGACAGTTGGTGGACAAAGGCTATGATCTCTAATTAAAAAATGGAAAATGCAAGATCTTTGAAAGCTCTGGAACTGATATTGCATCTGGTACACAAACAAAATGTAACATCTTCCACTTGGTTGGTATTGGCAAAAGTTGTTTATTTGTTCAAATTGATCAGAGTTGGTTGTGGCATAGGAGAATGTGTCATATAAATTTTGATAATATCATCAAGATAAGCAATACTTAGGCTATAAGAGATCTTCCAAGACTACTGAAACCTACTAACAATTTGTGCAAAGAATGTCAGTTGGGTAAGCAGGACAGAGTCACATTCAAAAGTAAGGAACAATCCTCCACCAGATTGTTAGACTTAATACATATTGATCTTTGTGGTCCGGCAAGAATCATGAGTCTGCAAGGAGATAGGTATTTCATGTTGTTGATTGATGACCACTCCCTAATGATGTGGGTAACCTTCTTGAAAGAGAAATCTAAAGCACTTGAGAAATTTAAAATATTCAAGGCTATGGTAGAAAATGAAACTGGCATAAACATAAAATGCCTCAGGTCTGATAGAGGTGGGGAATTCACATTGAGTGAGTTCATATCATTCTGTGAGGAGCATGGGATAAAGAGATAGTTATCTACTCCAAGGACTCCACAGCAGAATGGAGTAGTGGAGAGAAAGAACCAGACCATCCAGGAAGCATCTAGAACCATGATGATGGAAGCAAATGTCCCTCTGATCTACTGGAGAGATGCTGTAAGCACTGCTATCTATACTCTTAATCAAGTACAAATCAGAAGCAATACTAGTAAGACTCCTTATGAACTTTGATTTGGCATCACCCCTACTGTGAAATATTTTAGAGCCTTTGGTAGTAAGTGCTATATCAAAAGAGATGAAGACCTTGGAAAGTTTGATGCTAGAAGTGACGAAGGAATATTCTTGGGATATTCCAATCAAAACAAAGCATATCGGTGTTATAACAAGAGATTGAGAAAGATTGTAGACAGTACAAATGTGAAGGTTGATGAAGGCATGGAAAATCCCTCAAGGTTTTATGAGTATGAAGTAGATGATCAGAATGATGTTTCGGTCCAAGAAGAACAAGCCCCAACTGCAGTTCAGATTCAAACTGATCCGAAGAATCCTGAAATACAGGAAGAAGAGACAAGTGTGAACCTGTCCAAGAAATAGAAGTGCAAGAAATTCCCAAAACTCCCACGTATGTAAGACTGAATCATTCTGAAGACCAGATCATAGGTGATAGAAGCAAAGGTGTTCAAACAAGAAGAAAAATTGCTCAAGATTCAATGAAGTATTGCTTGATTTCAAAGATTGAACAAAAAATAGTAAGTGAAGCATGCAATGATGACAGTTGGGTTAATGCAATGAAGGAGGAATTGATGCAAATTGAAAAGAATGACACTTGGGATCTTGTTCCTAGACCTAAGGACAAAAATGTGATTGGGACTAAATGGGTCTTCCAAAATAAATTGAATGAAGATGGTGAAGTAACAAGAAACAAAGCCAGATTGGTCTGTAAGCGTTATTCTCAAGTAGAAGGAGTTGAATTTGAAGAAAATTTTGCTCTGGTGGGAAGAATTGAAGTAGTTAGATTATTTCTTGCCTTTGCTGCCTTCAAGGATTTCAAAGTATATCAGATGGATGTCAAGTTTGCCTTCCTAAATGGTGATTCGGAAGAAGAGGTATACATTGAGCAACTGGATGGATTCCAATTGTCTGATCATGGTGATATGGTCTACAAGTTGAAGAAAGCATTGTATGAACTCAAACAAGCCCCAAGAGCCTGGTATGAAATATTGGACAAACATCTTTTGAAGATTGGTTTCAACAAAGGTACTGCTGACAGCAACCTGTACTTCAAGATTGATCATGAAAATATCTTGATTGTTGAAGTATTTGTTGATGATATCATTTTTGGAGGAAAATATAGTATGTGCAAGACTTTCGCAAATAAAATGAAAAGTGAATTTGAGATGTCTATGTTTGGGGAAATGAATTTCTTCTTGGGTCTGCAAATCACTCAAACAAAGAAAGGAATCTTCATATCACAGACCAAGTATGTGAAAGAATTGTTGAAGAAATTTGGGATGGAAGACTCAAAGGCAATGAATACTCCTATAGCAACTGGATGTAGGTTGAGTAAAGATGATGAATCCCCTAAGGATGATAAGAAAAAGTATAGGTCAATGATTGGAGGACTTCTCTACCTCACTCAAACTAGACCTGATATTATGAATGTTGTTGGTCTTGTTGCCAGATTCCAAGCTGATCCTAGAGAGTCTCATGTCATGGCAATCAAGAGAATTCTCATATATCTGAAGGGAATAGTTGAGTATGGTTTATGGTATCCTAAGGATCATGATTTCTCTCTTCATGCATATACAGATGTTGATTGGGCAGGAGATGTGGATGATCGGAAGAGTACCAGTGGTGGTGAATTCATTTTGGGGAAAAGATTGGTTTCTTGGCTAAGCAAGAAACAAGAGGCAATATCTCTGTCCATTGTAGAAGTAGAGTATATTACAGTAGTAGGTAGTTGCACTCAAGTATTATGGATGAAGCAAATGCTAAGAGACATCAGAGTGGAGTATGGAGAACCTATCACAATCTTCTGTGATAATTCAAGTGCAATAAACATATCAAAAAATCCAGTGTTGCATTCAAAAATAAAACACATATCCATCAAGTTCCACTTTCTGAGAGAGCAGGTGAACAAGAATGAAGTTAGATTGGAGTTTGTGCCCTCAAAGGATCAGATTGCAGATATTTGTACCAAACCTCTACCTAAGGATTCTTTTGAGTATCTCAGGGAGAAGTTAGGGGTTATTACCCCTCTGGTTCTGAATTAAGGTGCATTGATGTGCATCAGTTCGGTGGATCCCACATCCATATCTTATGATCTAGATTGGTTTTAGAAAGCTGCTACTCAGGGGGAGCAGTCAACATGTTTTATGAGAAGTGGTTGCAAGTATGTGCCCTTTGCCATTGATGTCAAAGGGAGAGAGAAGACATGTGAAAAACAAAAGTGGTTGTTATCAAAGGGGGAGCAGTAAAGGAAGAAGAAACATATGAATGATTGCTGCTGATAGGGGGAGCTATGTCAGTCAGTGAGGAGAAGTTATTATATTGATGGTTGAAATAGTTTTTCACATCATATGTTTCCTTCAATGACAAAGGGGGAGATTGTTGCAAGTATAGGCCTAACTGGTGTTGTCATTGATGTCAACATACTCCTATTGCATTCATATCAAGTTTTGGATAGTTGTGTGCTGAGGATATTGAGAAAATTAGCCCTATCAGAAACAAAGAAAGATAGTGAAGACAGTGAAGTTCTATGAAGAAAAATCCTAGTCAGTTGAAGATTAGAGTATGCGCATCAAAGGGTTTGTAGATATGTGTCTGAAAGTGCTCCAACCAAGATTTCAAAGATCCGCATGAAAATTTGGAGAAGTTATGGCCATATGAATAAAATTGGTTCTGGCAGCTGTCCAGAGGTGACAAAGTGGCACAAATAGGTCTGATGAGATCCAGAAATGCAATATCTTGTTCTACAGATCTGGTGGCATGTTTGGGAAGCCAATGTGAATTGACAACTCAATTGGTTTGTGGTCTGGAGGTCCACAAGCAATTATTCTAATGTGATAGTGATGACCGGCTGTGTTCTTAAGGTTCCTAATGAAGATGCAAATGATTATAGTAAGTAGAAGTGGTGCGGATGTTATTGGCGATTCAAGCGAGCTTGTGGGGGTCTCTAGATTGTGTCCAATTTGTGTTGGTGGTCCACATTGAAGATAGAGCTCATAATTGAAGATTTACCTCCCAGTGATAGTGTTCTTGGCCAAACAGATGATTTGTGCATGTTGTGGATGATCTTGAAGATGCTTTGCAAAGCATGGCTATTCCTTGAAGAAGATTGAAGTCCTAGATATGCGTGGCCGATAGTGTAGTGACGTGCATGAAGTTTTTTTTGTAACAAGTCAAGTTGTATTTTTGTAATTACCCTGTAATAAAATAAAGTATGTGTTATGCCGACTTTGATGATCATTCCAAAGTTGATGTCATGTATAAATAAGATTTATGAAGTCATTTAAAAGAATTTCTATGGTCGTGATGAGAAAGTGGTAGAGAAGAGGAGCAAAAAGTAGAGCAGAGGTATTGAGCTTAAATGGAACTGTCTCAAGCATGGTGAAGATGTTAATCTCCAGTTCAAGTATGTAATATTTATATTCTTCTGTAGACAGTGTGTCTCCTATAGGCAGTGGGCCTCTTGTGAGAAGTGTGCTTAGGCAGTGAGCCCTAATTGGCAAGTGCCATTCTGTTCTTCTTATTCTTTTAATAGAGAATACAATCTTGGGTTAGTCACCCTGTGGTTTTTCCCTTAACTGGGTTTTACACGTTAAAAATTTTGGTGTTATATGTGTTAAATATGCTTATGTTCTTAAGTTATTGCATTATCCTTCCATGATTGAATCTTTGTCATGCTGTTGAAATATAAGAAGGTTTTAGAAATTAAGGAACTGAAGTTTGTTGACAACTGATTTACCCCCCCCCCCTCTTAGTTGTTCGTCCTAAAACCAACAAGATCTATATATACACAAATGTAATTTATGTAATTAGGGGTTGCCTTTCAGCCAAGTTTAGACACCTATAGCCAAATGATCTAGAGAGAGGGAAGTAGAGATAGATATAGAGAGGGAAGTAGAGAGAGATATAGAGAGGAAGATATATACATACATACATACATATATATATGTATATATATACATATACATATATATACACAAATATGTATATATATATATATGTATATGTATATATATATATATGTATGTGTGTATGTATATATATATGTATATATATATATGTATATATATATATGTATATATATATATATGTATGTGTGTATGTATATATATATATATGTATATATATACATACATATATACATACATACATATATATAAATATATGTGTGTATATATATATATATGTATATGTATATATATATACATATATATATGTATATGTATATATATATGTATATGTATATATATACATATACATATATATATGTATATATATAGAGAGAGAGAGACTCTCCTTATATCTCTCTACCCTCCCTTTATCTCTCTATCTCTCCCTCTCCCTCTCCCTCTCTACCTCTACCTCTATCTCTATCTCCCTCTCTCTCTTCCTCTCTAGATATCTCTATCTACTCTCCCTCTATCTCTCTAGATCTATTTACCCTCTCTCTCTCTATATATATATCCCTTTCCCCCTTTCTCTTCCCCGCCTTCTCTATCTCTCTCTATATGTCCCTCTATATATTTTTTATCTCTATCTCTCCCTCTTTATCTCCATCCCCTTCTTTATCTCTCCCTGTCTCTATCTTTATTTCTCCCTCCCCTTGTCCATCCTTCTCTCTCTATCTCTCCGTCTTCGTCTCCATCTCCGTCTCCATCTCTGTCTCTGTCTCTCCCTCTTTCCCTCACTCTCCCTCCTCTATCTCTCTATTTCTCCCTCTCTCTATCTTTACTTGTCCCACTCCCCTCGTCTAAGATTCTCTATCTATTTATCTCTCCATCTCTCTATTTGTTTCTTTTTTCTTCTAGTATTGACTATAGTACTCGTGTATGTCTAACATGGACTTAAATTCCCCACTATCTTGTTGCTTGACCATATTAAAACCTTAAAACTCTTTCTTATTGGTTGCTCATTTGTATTTTATCATAAAAACTATATATGTAGATTTGAAATAAAGGAGAAAGAGAATTTAACATTTGGTTTTTATTTCTATAAAGAAATAACGTGAGCATGTTATAACACACTTGCATTAAGGCTTGGTAGTTATCGAGCCTAGGTGAGCGTGTTGTAATGTGGTCACATTATATCTTGTTGGGACCAAAAAGTGGGTTTGGCCACTTTTGGTCGCCCATCTTTCTGCACACGCCCACATGTCAAAACACTATAGGCCAAGGCTTATAAGAAAAGGATGAGCTAAGATGAAAGAATAAAGTGGATGATGTAACAATTGGTGGACATAGTTGGTGGAGCAAGTTAATATATCCAATGGTGTTTCAAGCTCTTTTAGTTTTTGTTCCACACAAGGGATGCTTTGAGAAAGTGAAGGTGAAGGATCTAAGTAATACATTGACTAGAAGAGGTAGTGAAAGATGGATGAGTGTATGTAGGTTAGAGATAAGAAGGAACTAGATTGGAAACCATTAAAGGAGTATGTGACATGTGAAGAGGAATAAAGGAAATATGGTTTAAGGGAGAAATAATTGTCCTCAATAGAAGAGTCATTAGGTTTATGTCCAAGCCATTATTATTGTGTTGTAACTCATCCAATGTTTTTTTATTAAATTTAGCTAGAAAAAGGGTCCCAGTCCCATACAAAAGAAGTTCAAAAGTCCACCATTACAGTAAAAACTTTGATAATAACCCTATCTGGGCCATGGAGTGAAGTAAGACATAATAGAACCAACAATTCATCATGTAAAGAAAAATACCAATAGAAAACCCTGGTAATAACCCTAATTAGGCCATGGAACCAACAAGGAAATAACAAGAAAATTGCAGTCACCAGTACAGAACAAAAAACAAAAACCCAAACACAGATAACCATATTATATAGAAGTGTTACTCCAATCCTTACGCATTTGAGCCATGATCTACTCCCAAGAGGAGGAGCCCTTCTGATGCTCTATCTTCTATCTTTTATCAACATCCTTCTCCTTAACCTGTTAAGCTTTGCGTTTCTCCAGTTGGGCCCGAATGTCTTTGACATCAGAGGTTGTTTTCCTCATAATGTCATTAGAGAACTGAGTGAGTTCCTTAAGACCCTGTTCCAATTTCACCATTCTCTGCTGGTACATCTATAGCATGTCGAACATATTGGTCCAGCTGTCCTAACAAGTGGTGCAATCCATTCCCCTATGAAAGAATTTTTCTATCTCTTCCAATCTATTTGCTAGCTCATTAGTTTGATTATCTCTATCAACTTTTGCATTCGTCTCGGACTTATTTAAATCATTTTCAAAGGTACCAATGTCATTCCCTACATCCTCATAGTCATTTTCACCATAAGAGTTACCTCCTACATCCCCTTGATCAAATTGAAAAGTCAAGTTAACATCTTCCGTCAACTCCTCTTCATGATGCAGTTGTTGATCATTATTATCATTTTCCTCTTCTTCTACTCCCCTCTCAACCTGAATCTCCTCTACAATGTCTAAATCTAAATCCTCCCCTTGGTCATTAGCCATCACAGGAATGTCATCTAAGATAGTGTCTGAGGCAATCTCCTCAATAGATATATTCCCCCTTTTTTAATTTTTGTGTTGTTTTTAGTCTTTTGCAAATTAGCTTTTGCAATCCTAGTTAACCTTCTGCCTAAAGAAACAACATGAGAGTAAATATTTTCCATATTATCTTGTGGCTCAATTTCCTCAAACCTAGCATTTAGGTTTACTTTAGTAGAGGTTGATTTAATTTTCACCTTTATGTTTTTCTTACCCAAGCCTTTGGTGGAAGGATCCCCACCCTTCTCTTTATCTCTCAGTGAAATTAAAATTTTCTTAGGGGAATCAAGGTTTCTACTAACCATTGTTATGTCGTAAAATGTCCCCTAGGACTTTTACCTCCTAAGTTTAGCTCTCAGGGCCCTTGTTTTACATCTTGCATGATCATTCTAACTCCCGGAACAAAATGGCTTGAAACCCATGTCAAATGGGGCTTGAGGGACATTGTGACATTTGACTCTGCCCTAAAATAGGACCTAGGGGCTTGGGCGCTCGTGCCCTATTTTAGGCAAGTCCTAAATTTGAATGTCGGTTATGTTACTGTTAAGAGGTTCCATTGCTAACATCTTAAGTTTGAATTACGAAATTAAAGTGAGAATGCATATATAAGCATGTTTAGGGATTCATTTGCAAACTAGAAGATGATTATGAACTTTTGGTGAACTTATGATTTTAGAGCATTCAAGATATTCATTGTTGCAAAGCAGAATATTGTTGTTGTGTTTGTGATTGCAGATTTAGCTTCATCTTCTCATGTGTTGAAGGATTTTCATCTACATGCGAGCTACACCTCTAAGGCGATATCTATTTGTGTTGAATCAATTATTTATCAATTTGATTTTACCTCTATTCCACAAGGATACACACTCTTTATCAAACAATGGTGTTGGGAGGCTTGAATGCCATTCTGGGGCTTGACTAAGGAAAGCTCCTAAACATCACAACCCCAACCCCTCTCCTTGTTATTGTAGGTTATAGGTATTAGATTTTGTGGAGTGGAGTTATAGAGAAAGGTTGCAGGAGAAAAGGATTTTGGATTCAGCAGAGAGAAGCAGTTTGGTGCACTATCAGGGATAGGGAGCTAGTCATAAAGCCCTCCGAGGTTGTAGGTACAGAAATCTCTGTGACAGTGATAATTAGCATAAGAAGAAGTCTCGAAACCCTGAAGAAGGTCCTACCTTGGGATTGGGCACTAGTCCCTTTACCCTCCGTGTTTTTAGAGTTGGAAACCGATGGAACAGTGAAAATTAGTATCAAAAGGGGTTTGGGAATCTCTGATAAAAATACTACATTGATCTTCGGTAGGAGTCCTTTGCCCTCGACATCTCAGAATCTTGAACTTCAAAAAATGGTTAATAACTAGTTTCTGTCTACTGTTTTGGTCTGCGAGCATTTGTCGTAATTTATCTGTTTGCTTACGATTTTGCATAACTAGGGTTTTGAGCATACTTGAGTATTAAATTAATACATTAATCAACAAATTCTGACTTTCCACATCGTTACAAGTGACTATCAACCCGTAGGTGAATCCTCTTGCAAAAGTTGTGATTCAACTCGGTTGAATGTCCTTAAATGTTAGTAGTGAAAGGGGGATCTAATTAACAAACTCTTATTATCATCTTCCCTCTTTTCCTATAAAACATTTTGGTGAACCTGTGTTTTTTTTAAATTTTGCACCTTGATGAGTGTTGTACTTTAGATTTATATAAATTCATTTAATTTTCATCTTATTGCATTTGAAAATTTACAAAAAAATTGAAAAATTTGGCATCTTAGGCTTGCATTTTGACATAATTTCATTTCATTTTTTTATTTTTGTTAGGGTTAGTCAGCAAAAGATATCAATTAAATGTAAATAAAGATTAAACAAAGGAATGAAAATACACATAAATAATAACGGCGAGAGACAAGTTTTAATCTGGTTCACCCAAACTCAGGCTACATCCACCAAACAGAGAGTCCAATATTATTATCCAGTAAATCAAACCGATTACAACCAGCAATACTTGCAACTCAATACCGTTGCAAAATGCTACAATACAATATCAATAGAAAACCCTAACCCTTAGCCGCTTTTATCAAGCTTTTTGTCAGTTACAAAATAGGGTTTTTTATGTCAGTCAATAAAAAAATAACTCAATTAAATGTTGCCCCCAAACCCCCACAAGGGGCGCTGCCCCTTAACCCCATAGGAATTTGGGGGGGAAACTGTGCCGATAAAAGTGGGGTTAATTTAACCTCTGATTCTGATTAGGCTCCATATAACAACAATTTTTACATTAGATATGATATAAATTATAGTAGTACATTATTTTACAATCATTTTCATTGCATTTTCATGCTTAAATTGTTAAAAATTGCTTGAAATTATGTATTTTACATAAAACCTAGTCTTTGCATTAGCTAGGGTTTGTAGTTAAAATCTTGTTTCAGATTTTACTACTCTTTTAAAACATTCATTCAAATCTGATTTTTGCTTTTAGTGTTGTATTATTGTGTGTTTTTGCATTTACATTCAAAATTTTGCATTTTCACATGGTCAATTTCAATATAAAACTAGCTTATTCACTCATCTTTACTTGAAATTGCACTTGCATTGAGCATTGTAGGATTTTTGCATCATTTTCAGATCTGAGCTGAGCTATTTCACATCATAAGTCTAATTTAAATTCATTCATACATCATTTTGCATAGTTTCATCCCTTAATTTTGCAATTAGGGTTTAAAATCCTTGCATTTTCACTAGATTTTGAGTAATTTTCATCTAGATTTGCATTATAGGTGTGTTGCAAAAAATATTTATACATTAATGGACTAATAGTAAGCATTTAATTCACTTCCCTTCATTAATTTCTTCACAACACTACTTCTTTTAGGCATTTGCATTAAAAAAAGTGGAAAATTTGAGCATTTTTAGGCACATAAGCAAACATAAATTGGTGTTGTTTCATTACAACCACCTTAAATCTCTTTCATTTCAGATATTTCATTCATATTAAAGCATTCATTCAATTATAATTTGAAAATTGGGCTTTATTTCATTAAGTTGTGTAAAAATTGGCATCTTTTAATTACACCGTGCGTATTTCAACACTAGTTGTTCACACACTTCATTCACATCTTTTGATCCAAACCTCTAAAATCATCAATTGGGCCTTGTTGTGCTGTACTCTTTCCTCCTACCCACTATGTTTTTTGTGGACTCCATGTGTCTTTTAGTACCTGTTTCCCTCAAACAAGTGCTTTGGTGTGAAATAGTCTCACTTATTTTGCTTTGTTGATCATTGTGAAATTTGTGTGTATTTGAGCTCTTTCAAATTAGCATCATGGATACTTTTTTTATTCATCTTTGGAAGCTTTGTTTGCATACATCATAGACATTGATAATTTTTCTAAATTTACTCATGAATATCCTCAAGTCTTGAAACAAATAGCATGCATATATGATGTTGATATTTCTATGTGTTCCACATATGAAATCCTTTGCTATATATCTAATTTTGATAGTTTTACAAGCCTCATGGGAACATATCCTTTGATATTAGATGATCTCACTAAATTCATAACTACCAATATACATATGTTGCATTGTTTAGTAGTGATGACTTCAATATGTTAGATGAACCCTTAGATGACTTTATTGAACACTCCACTACGACTCCTATTGCTAAAACATGTGATGGTAACTTAGTTCTACCTTATGATCTCTCTCCCAAAGTTGTTCCCATTGATGAGAACACTTTAGCGAAAGAGGATGAATTCATTAACATATCCCTTAACATCATACAACCATATCTTCATTCTAGTGCTCTCTCTGGCCAAGATGAAGCATTAGTGAATGAAGAATCACCACCATCTCTCCATTCCAATGATCTCTTTGGTCAAGATGAAGCATTAGTGAATGAAGGACCCCCTCTAACAAAGAATATTCCATGGATAGATAATGAGCATTCATTTAACAATATTACAAACTCTATCACTACCATAGAACATGAAACCTCTATGGATCATCCCATCGCCCTTCCTCCTTTAGTTTATTATTCGTATAGCTTAGATATCACTAAGGAAGAGAAGACCTTTAATCTCCCTCCTTTGGTTGAATATTCAAGTCAGTTGGATATCACTAGGGATATAAAAACATTGACTACCTCTCCTTTGGTTGCATATTCTTTGAGCATCACTAAAGATGCAAACATTAATAATTATCCTCACAACACCTTACCTTCCCCTTATTCCTATGCTCTCTCTTCAAAATATGTAGCACTAGTGGATGAGGAAAGGTCTCTCACATTAAAATAGGTAGGTATTCCTCCCTTCCTAAGCCGCACTCATTATAGCACCTATTATAGTTGCTCTCAAGGGTGGCCTCCTCCTATATATATATATATGTTGTCAACATGACATTGTATTAGGTAAGTATTTCTAACCTTGGTGGTCACTTATGTCGTAGCATTATTTTCTCATTTATGTGATCTCCCCTCTTGTGTTGTATTCCCCTGTGATGTTTTACATATTGTTTAGGCCTCCTTGGATGACCCTTGATACTCTTGTAAGGTCGAGGATACCGAGAAACTGCCTTTGTTGTGACCATTCTTCTATTTGTATCATCATTCTTCTATCTTGCTTCTTCTCTATTTTTATTATTGTGTGTTGTGTCTTAGACACATAGCGTTGCGGTTGGTGACTTGAGGGCACCTTCCTACATGACGACCCTAAGGCACTCGTTCTCCTCTCTTAATTTATTATTTACCTTCTTCTAGTGGTTCTATCTAGCTGGCAGATGACGAAAAACAAATAATACTGATATGGACCATGTGTCCCTTCAACGAGTAAGCAAAAATGGACCTAGTCCATACATGATGATGGGGTTGATATATATATTATCTAACACTTGGCTAGTAGAATCACTCCGTCTGATATTTTGGTGATGTCTTATCTTTGCTAACAAACCATAACAATATAGCTACTCCATGCACTTTGTTTATCTTGGGTCTTGCCTTGGTTACACTCGGTTCTGAGATCTCTGCAATATAGCCCCACGGTTATACTCAGTTTCTGAATCCGTAGTATAACCTTGGCTCTTGATGTGATTATGTTTATGCATTTCTTTTATCATGTGATGTGGTTATTATCTTAGAAAAATATTTCTAACCTCTCTTCTTGCAGGAAATTGTGTGTTTGTGGGGACATTCGGCGATTGTAAAGTACATGTCACATTTGGGGGCATGGGCTTTGCGGGAGCTCTTGTTCCCTTGTGTGTTCTCTCTCTCTCTACCTTAACGTACTTGATATCGGTACACGATATCAACCACCTTAAGGTGGGGGCATATAAGGTAAGTTGTTTGATAATTTTGATACTAACGAAGTGTGTTTGTAAGCCCTCTGCAGAGGCAAGATTTTGTATCTCTATGCGAGTGCACATCTTTATTTTATATTGCAATGAGAAAGCCCTCTGCTGAGGTGGGATATTGTATCTCTTGAACTAGTGCGTATCCTTTTATTTAAAGCCCTTTGTGGATCCAAGGATGGTGTATCTCTTGAGCTAGTGCACATTCTTTTTATTTTAAAAGTCCTCTGAGTAGGCACAGTTGGTGTATCGTTCCTAAAGTGTGTCTCTGGCAGTTGTTGTGGCATAAGCCCAACTGTCAGGTGTGCTTGTAGCATGCTTGAGATGGTGGGGGCTTAGCAATAAACTCCTTCCATCACCTTGTTTGCCATGTTTTAGACATATAGTATGTCTTTGGCATGCTATACATTGCTCGTGTTTTTTGTGTGTCTTCCATGTGTTTGTTCCCAAGTATAAGTAGTCCAAAGAGTGTGGCAAAATGCCCCTCCTATGCTTTAGGATTTGTATGGCGTGTTTGTTCCCAAATATAGTCCAAAGAGCGTGGCAAAATGCCCCTCTTATGCTTTGGGATTTGTATGGCGTGCTTATTCTCAAGTGTAGTCCAAAGAGCATGGAGAAATGCCCCTCCTACATTTTGGGTTGTGTGTTGCATTTTTACTTTCCATGTATTTGCATTCATTTATATATATGAAAATGAAAAAAAAAATCATTGCATTCATTGTATTCATCGTGTTTTGTGTGTCTTCAATACTATCTTCTCTATGTCTTGCATACATGTTATTGTCTTCTTAATGTTTTGTGTGCTTGTTACTACCTTCACTGTGTTTGGTGTGTCTGTGACATGTTTTCTCGAATATCTACTTGAGACTGGGGACTAGAAATAGTTCCTCAATCTTTGTGTATGCATTAGCCTCAAGTGCTTGGCATGTTTGTTGTGTTTTGACCATACTTTAATGCATGTATGGGCCATGCGCTCATACATACATTAAAGTGGGGGCTAAATGTTATGTCATAAAATGTCCCCCTAAGACTTTTACCTCCTAAGTTTAGCTCTCGGGTCCCTTATTTTACATCTTTCATAATCATTCTAACTCGCAGAACAAAATGGCCTGAAACCCATGTCAAATGGGGCCTGAGGGACATTGTGGCATTTGACCTTGACCTAAAATAGGACCTAGGGGATTGGGTGCTCATGCCCTAGTCCTGCCCTATTTTAGGCAGGTCCCAAATTTAAATGTTGTTTATGTGACTGTTAAAAGGTTCCATTGCTGACATCTTGAGTTTGAATTACGGAATTAAAGCAGAAATGCATATATAAGCATGTTTAGGGATTCATTTGCAAACTAGAAGATGATTATGAACTTTTGGCGAACTTATGACTTTAGAGCATTCAAGATATTCATTGTTGTAGAGCAGAATATTATTGTTGTGTTTGTGATTGCAGATTTAGCTTCATCTTCTCATGTGTTGAAGGATTTTCATCTACATACAAGCTACACCTTTGAAGTGATATCTATTTGTTTTGAATCAATCATTTATCAATTTGTTTATGCTTCTATCCCATAGGGATACACACGCTTTATCGGATAATAGTGTTGGAAGGCTTGAATGCCATTCCAGGGCTTGACTGAGGCAAGCTCCTAAACACCACAACCCCCAACCCCTCTCCTTATGATTGCAGGTTACAGGTATCAGATTTCGTGGAGTGGAGTTGTAGAGGAAGGTTGCAGGAGATAAGGATTCTGGATTCAGCAGAGAGAAGTAGTTTGGTGCAATGTCGGTGCTAGGGTGCTAGTAATAAAGCCCTCCGAGGTTGGAGGTAAAGAAATCTCCATGACAGTGATAATCAACATCAAAAGAAGTCCCGAAACCTTGAAGGTCCTACCTTGGGCTTGGGTGCTAGTCCCTTTGCCCTCTGTGCTTTCAGAGCTAAAAATTGATGGAACAATGAAAATCAGTATCAGAAAGGGTCCAGGAATCTCTAATAAAAATACTACATTGGTCTTAAGTGGGAGTCCCTTTGCCCCCAACATCTCAGAATCTCAAACTTCAAAAAATGGTTAGTAACTAGTCTCTGTCTACTGTCTTGGTCTGCGACCATTTGTCGTAATTTATCCGTTTGCTTACAATTTTACATAATTAGGGTTTTGAGCATACTTGAGCATTAAATTAATACATTAATCAACAAATTCTGAATTTCCACATCATTACAAGTGACTATCAACCTGTAGGTGAATCCTCTTGCAAAAGTTGTGATTCAACTCCGTTGAATGTCCTTAAATGTTAGTTGTCTAATTAACAAATCCTTATTATCATCTTCCCTCTTTTCCTATAAAACAACCACAAATCTTCCAGGTTTGAGATTAGAGGTTTGAGGAGAAGGGTTTTTAACATCTTTCCCTTTATAAATGTGAGAGTTTGTAACCCATCCAATGTTATGTTTAGGAAATGGTTGGATATGATGGCCCATCATGTGTTCAACATGTTACATTGTTTTATGTTAGCAAGTATAATGGACTTGACCATAAGTGTACAAGACACTTTCATGCCACATTGGAGACTTTCACACCCACTAGAAACTTTCATATCACACTAGACATTTCTAATATGATAGGTCCAATGTTATGTCTTGTACTATAGTACCTATCAAGTTTGTAAAGTGGGGAAAAGGGTGTCTATGGCACATTTAGAAGCTTGCTTTGGTCAAACCTCTAGGAAGCATGTTTCAACTTAAAGTATTGGAAGAGTTAGATGTGTGCAACCATATAGTGTTAGTGCAACAATGGAGTTGGGTCTGTGTAATAATTATGGAGCACATGAACTAGTTGTGTGCATGGGTTGGAGAATGATGATTGATCTTTTCCATTTTTAGTAATTTTCTTAAATAAGCATACTTAGGGCTAATATGACTATAAGACATGAACTAGGGATAGGTTTTAGGGAGAAAGGTAGGCATTTAAGTAGAAAAAATGAGTTTCAACCTGCAAGACTCTATCATGCTCGATAGTGTCTAGGTGGACACTAGCCCACCATGTTAGTGTCCCTAATGACACGAAAGTCCAAATAGGGATGGAATAGAGTTTGTAGTGTGATGCATCATGTTCAGTTGGGATGGGATGGTTTAGGGATAACTCGTGCTCCAAGAGGATCAAAATTAATCCAAGTCATATTTATTATAGATAGATGCTAAATGAGTGCAAAATGAACTATACATTTTTCCTCTTGACACATAACATAAAATATTAATATTAACAAAGAACAAAACTACAGGTTAAAGCCTAGGAAATATTTGCCTTTAAAATTCTTATGTAAAAAAGTTAACAAGTACCCAAGGTTTCATGATTATCTCACCATAACTATCTAACCTTCTATTCTAAAAGTGTTTTACAAGTAATCTTTTAGACTATTCCATTTTTAAAAGTGTATTACACGTCATTTTTTACTCCTTCCCATACTACAAATTTTGAATCATATATTTTTTTCCCCACCTTCCCATACTTCCCTACATAGAGTCACTGATTCAACGTTGGTGGACTTTGTGTGTTGAGAAAGGCGCCATCCTCGTAAAACACCAACGGTTATCTGACTGAGCAGGTTTTCCGACAGAAGATTTGCTAAGAGATGGTAGAGCAATTAATAGCCAATGAAAAACGTCACCGCTTATACAGGCCACGCTAAATGTCCCATCACAGGATTACCCGGCAGTGTCGGATTATAGCTTTGCCAAAGTATAAATAAAACAGAGAGATTATTATTAACTTGTTTTTCAAATAAAAGCACATATGATCGCAAGAGCTCGCCATGCATTGTTTTGTGATTTGAAGGGTGGCGTTTAAAGAGTTCGTCCAACGCTGTTCGATTCTCGCTACCCTCGTTATTTCTCTTTAAAGTGTTTGACCAGCGACCCAAATTTTGGGTTAAATTGCGCCCCTCGTTGCACATTACAGAGAATTTCAACAGTTTGTCTTTTCAGTGTGGGTGGTATGGTATTGGAATTGCTTGCTTTCAGGATAGCAAAATGGAGGAGGAGCCACATCCTAAACGGTAACTTATCTTTCACGCCAACGCAATTGGATTCTAGTTTAACTGTATAAAGATTGGGGTTTATCCAGTCGAATGAATATCTGCCGAGTTTTACAAGTTTGTGCTAACTGTTGAAATACCTGGGTTTATTCAGTCGAATGATATGAGCTGACTATATTTTGTTTCCCTGATGTAGGTTGCAATTGCATCAACCATCACAGTCTGCAACTCAAGAAGATGCAGTTGCGCATATGAAGGCTGCCGAAGAGACTCTCAGTGATGAAAAATCCAGGATGGTTGATAATGCCATTTCATATCTAAAGGCAGTCAAAGAAACTTTCAAGGACGACCAAGAGAAGTATATTGGGTTTCTTCAAGTCATGAAAGATTTCAAGTTGAGCGGGTATGCATGCCGCTTTTTCAAATCTGTGTTACCAGTAGTTAGATCTGAATCTGATAGTTAAAAAATGGTATTATAGCCTAATTTTGAGGACAAATATAAGAGACAATGTTTATACATGTAAATCTTGGGCAATCTGAAACCTATCGATTTTTTTTTCTTTTTCCTTTGTGGGGAAATTTTGCAGTTGGAAAAATATTTTTATAGGAAATTTGTGAGAAATTAACCAACTGGCAAACACCCCCCCCCCCCCCACTCTCCCAAAACCCTGAAATTCTGATTGTTTTTTCTTATTAACATTATGCGTTATTGAAATTATCCTTTTTTTTTTCAGAGTTGTTACAGATGAGATGATGAACAGATTAAAAGGCATGTTTGAAGGCCACAGCTCTCTTCTTGTGGGATTAAATAGTTTCCTTCCAAGAGGCTATGAAATTACAGATACTTCCATAGCATGTCCACCAAGGAAAATGGAGCTTGATGATCGAGCTGTCATATATATTCAAAAGATTAAGGTAAGCTCGAAGAAGTATAAATAGGCTTGATATTGACCAAGCTGTCAATTATATTTAAAAGATTGAGGTAAAATTGGTTAAGTAAAAGTAAAAAAATAGATGCTTTTGGCATTTAAATGCAATATTGAAATGCATTTATATATTGAAATGTTTCAAAGTGGTATAGATAATGAACTGGGTACTTTGCCATGTTCAGGCACGGTTCCAAAATGATGACAAAACCATCTACAAAAGCTTTCAGAAAATGCTAAAAATGTTTTGGCAGGGTGATATATCACAACATGATTTACATCAACAGGTAAAACTCCTATTTTTCAATCATATAGTTTTACAAAAAGGAACACAGCTGTGATTTTATTTGTTATGCGTTCAAGGGAGCTGTTAGAGGATTTATTTTTGTGGAGCAAGGGGTTCCAAGAAGTCAAAAAAAATGCTACGGCATAAATTAGAATCTTTTCCTCCAAAATAAGAGCTCCTATTTTTTAGTTTGTTGATTTTGAGCAGGTGCATTTGGGGTGCGGCTAAAACTTTCCCCCACCAGCTTAGGGATCTTTCTACCAGTTTTTAGATTCCCGCCATTTAATTTAGGAAATATTTTGGAAGGAAATTTTTTTATTTGATCAATTTTAATCTTTTTATTTGTAGGTCTTAAAAAATCTGTGCTAAATCATTTAGCATTAAACTATTGTAAAAAAAAAACTTCACAAGATCACTTGCTTCCATCAATTTCGGAGCTTAAAGTTTATAAGCCTACCCACAACTACAAAATTCATGGGACCCCTTGTTTTAAAATGTTCCTAAAAAATTTCAGCAACACCGCTGAGATAATTTAGGAAGACCCCCTCCATGGGACTGCAGCCTAAGCTACACTTTGAAAGAGAAGAAAATTAATCTGTTTCTAACTTTTTGGCAGGTACAGCTCCTATTTTGCAATCATGAAGATCTTCTAGAGGATTTCAGACGTTTCCTACCAAAACCAATGGATTCAGATCATGTTCCTCCCCTTCAAGATTCTGCAAAACCTTCGTCTGGATACATCTCTGGATTGAAGTCTGTTAGGCATTCATACAAAGAAAACATGGCCAAGGTATTAAAACATGTGACAATTTTGGCTTGATTTCTGGTCCTATTTAAGTTTTTAGCTTTCTATACTTGCTTTTCTTACCAAATTGTGCTTTTAATTTGATTTTGCAACAGAGACAAAAAACTATTGATATAAACAGTAATCACCATGACATTTTCCAAAGTCCTTTAAGGGAAGATGTTGAAAGAACATCTGTTGACATAGAGATTGGAAATTTGAAGAACGGTCATAAAGAGAAACACCTCAACAAGATTTCTAAGTTGAAGTTAAAAGACAGGGGTGAAACAAGGGCAGCACAGAATACGGAAACAGAGTTGGATGCTATCTATCACTGCCCTTATAGCAGGACATTGACTAGCAGGTCTGATGTTTTAATACCTGAGAAGAGACTGATGGGGCAAGTTTATGGATCTCATGAAGAAAATTCTCCGCAAGATCCTCCCATGGACTGTAGTAAAACTTTAATAAGTAAGTAACACTAGAATGCTTGCAATAACTGATGCATTTATCTTTAATGAATCCCAACTAAGTTTCGGTTCATTGTTAAAAAGAATTGTTACT
Source organism: Cunninghamia lanceolata (assembly GCA_027924645.1). Lineage (NCBI taxonomy): Eukaryota > Viridiplantae > Streptophyta > Pinopsida > Cupressales > Cupressaceae > Cunninghamia > Cunninghamia lanceolata. Next base: position 9,352,947 of record BSBN01001373.1, read on the forward strand.
GATAAACGACCTAAAACAAATTAGTTGTCTTTTTGTTAGGTTGCAGATACATTTTTTGGAGATTAGTAACATCTCAAATGAATTGTAAAACACATCATCTAAGTCACTTGTTTTCCATCCACAATTGTAGAATGCCTCACTAGTGACCATGTTAAATGATTTTTCTTGTAAGGCTCATATTATTTCCCTCCCCGATGTGAGTGTAATCCATAGTTTAAACATCATGTTTGACTACTATGCCATTCGACTCTTATCTTTTTTTTTTTGACATCTTTCATCATGCCAATTATATCTTACAATAAAAAATCTACTAGAAACTTTTCTGGAGCTACTGGTAAACAATGAAACATTTCAGAACATATATTTGTATGTCTTTGTTAATGCCTATAATTTTATTCTAAACCTCAAGCATTTATTTTTGCAGATGTAAGTCGGCAGAAAATAGACTTTTGCAAGAAAGTAAAAGGAAAGATTGTCAATACAGAGTTGGAGAAGGACAACATGACAAGCACAGAACAAGATTATGGAAAAGATAGACACAGAGATAATGATCGATCTTGCAGGTCAAGAGATAAGTTAAATAATAATGCATTGCCTATCTCAAGTAACGATGAAGACATAAGTCCACAGGGAAGGGACTTTTGCAAGAAAGTAAAAAGAAAGCTCAGTAACACAAAGTTGGAGAAGGAAAATGAGCAAAACACAGAACAACATCATGGAAAAGATAGACACGGAGATAATGATCAATCTTGTAGGTCAACAGATAAACTGAATAACAATGCTTCAACTATGTTAAGCAAAGGCAAAGGCACGGACAAGCCAATTTCAGAGTTTTGTCTGTCTGACTCTGAGCATTGTACGCCTAGTTACTGTTTGCTACCTCAGAATGTAAGAGACCTTTTCATATATGTGTTTTTGTAATTGAGACTTAATATTGAGGAATACTTATATTTCTCCAGTTGTAGAGAGCCATTTTTTCCCTCTTGGAAACCCTCATTGTAAGTGCCATGCCTTTTGAGCACTTAAAAAAATAAAATAAAAATAAATATCAAAAACCCATTTTTAATTTGAATTTATTGAACACATATGTTTAATTGTTATTTTTATTTTAAATTAGATGAAAAATTGATGTTAATTTCATTATTTTGCAGTACCTCAAACCTGTTGCCAGCTACTGTACTGATCTTGCAGCAGAGGTATTGAATGATTGTTGCGTAACAATGACATCCGGTAGTGAGGATAACTCCTTCAAACACATGCAGAAGAATTGCTATGAGGAGATTCTTTTTCGTTGTGAGGATGATAGGTATTGCTATATATGTTGAACTTGAGGCACATCTTACAGATTTGTGTGGAGTAATTATGAACAAATTATAGTCCAGATAAATGTCATATCTGGCACACTACATACGAGGGGTGTTAATTTATTACTTGATGCTAGGTGCCTCTTTCTTTCTGGAGATGTTATCCATATTTACCATTTAGTATATACTAATGAGTTGATTTTATTATAATTTTCTTATTACTTGACTCAAGGTGCCTCTGAATTTTTGATGATGTTCTTATATTTACTAATGTTTCTAATGTGAATTTTCAGATATGAATTGGACATGCGGATAGAATCCACAGTAGCAACAATTACACGTATAAATGAGTTGCTTAAAAAGTTGCAGGATAGCACAATTAAAAGAGACGATCATATCCAAATTGAAGAACACTTGACAGGTAGATTCTATTCTGAGCTGGTGTAACTGCTGTTAGAAGTTAGATACATATCATAGTTGATTTTGAAGTGGCTGACTAATGTGGCAATGTTTGACCTTTGCAGCTTTAAATCTGAGATGCATTGAACAGCTTTATTGTGAACATGGACTTGAAGTAAAAGATCTGTTGCATGAAAACCCAGGTCGTGCTTTACCAGTAATACAAAAACGTCTTCAGAAAAAGAAAGATGAATTGTCCAATTGTAGATCTGAGTATAACAAAGTTTGGGCTTATGTTTTTGCAAAACATTACCGGAAATCTCTTGATCATCGCAGCTTCTACTTTAAGCAACAAGACAAAGAGAGCTTGAGCACAAAAGGTTAACCTTAGTTTCTTTAACTTTATTTATTTTGAATTCCTGAATTAAGGAGAAACCTTTAGATGGTTTTGAAAATACTGTTGGCACTGAAACAATTCTCTTCATGACTTGTTTTTGAAGATATAATTTTTTGTAAAATCCATTTGCAATTTTGCAAAAGCTTGTTCAAGATGCTTCTTCAGAATGTAAATGTATATCTTTTCTTGCCAGTTTCAGATCTAAATAGAACATTACAGGTTAAATATTATGATCAACTTCTGATCACATGCTTACTATTGCCCCTCAGTTTTTGATAACAAGAGTAAATTTATTGATTATCAAAAAAACGATAGAATTTCTACTAATATAACAGGTAACATGCTTCTGTGAAACAAGCAAACAAACTAAGACTTAGTCAAAGACTCTTAACACCTTATCTAACACAACACAGGTAAGCAAAACTAGAGGATTATCCATACTAGTTATCTTGATCCTTGGCCAATACTTTCTCTTGCATAGTTGATGCAGCTTCTTCCTCATCATTATCCTTGCCATAGTTATTTTATGTGCACTGTTTGGTCCAGAATATTCATGTGATCTTCCATTATCCTTTTCATGGACTTCGAGAATATTTTGTTTGTAAACCAATGTTGTTATGGTAATCCTTGTTGGCATTAGGTAGTGATGTAATGACTTGAGTTTCGGTTGTTGGTGTTTGTGTTAATCAATAACCATAAGTCTTCTCATTCAAATAACAAGTCTTATGTTAGGGTTGGGGTGCTGTATATTGGGTCCTCCATGTACTGAGAAAATTGTATTGAACACTACCTATATATGAAAGTTTTGATCATTCTATATTCTCTATGTTGTACAGTTGCTTCATTTATTATCGCAATTGATATTCTCTGGTAGTGTGAAATTTATTAGCAAACATTCTGGTACTGTTGCCTTTGTAAACATCTGGTCAGTTGAAGTTGGTTCAAGGATCCAATATCCATAGCAATGGGTGACCCATCAACTCCATCCCCTGAAAAGTAAAGTTGCCAAAACTTGCTGGTGATTGATCTGAAGATCCGATTTGGCATTGCAAGACATGCATTACAATTTGGACTAATGAGTGCCATTAGATGAGATGCTTTCCAACCATACTTCTGTTAGCTATAGTATAGATTAATAAGACATATGAATTAGTTTCACATTGGCACATGGTACCCAAATTAGGATATTTGGTTACTTTTTTGAGATATTACTCTTGTTTGCTTTTGTAGGTTGTTTTATGGATTGACAATTTGTTTTCCTATTGTACTCCTGTTTAGTAGGCACAATTACAATGAATCTATATCACTGGTTTGAAGCTTTTTAATGCTGCAACTCTTTCTTCTTCTCTATTATAGTATTAGAGCCAGGTTTTTGAATGCTGTGTCATCAACAAAGATTCTAGAGTTTGCTGAAATCAAATATTGCTCTATTATTGGGTGGTCTGCAGCAAATACTCCATTGTGAATATGCACATATCTCATTGCTGGGCATAAAAATAAGACAAGGATCATACAAAGGACATAAGTCAGATGTGGCAGAGTGGCAATTGATTTGATTTGATTTTGTCATCCTCCAAAGACTGCTGTCATTTTATAATTGATTTAATTCTGCAGGGTGTTGTTCTGAATGCCCTTGTGGCTCACTTTGGGCTGTGTGATAAGCAATGACCTGTAGATAAGAGGCAGACATTTGAGAAAGTGTTGCAGGCTGGCTCAATGGGAAGGCACTCTATTTGTTGAGTGGCATGAGAGAGAAGTGAGAAGAGTGAGGCAAGAGAGAAGTGTGTATGGTTTAAACTGCAGACTTGGCACATGTGTAGTAGCAAAGCTCAACACAATGCACAAGAGCAAATATGTTTGCACAACTAGTAGAGGAGATGGTTGATTTGAGTTGAGGGAGGTGAGCGTGAGCCTCTGTCTGGTCTCTTTGTCACCACCAGCAAGGACTGTTTGGAGCTCCTCTACCCAATCCACTACACTCCCACTTCCCTATCCTAGGTGTCAAGAACAGCTTCCATTGACACTCCGTTACCTCTATTTAATATTTCAATATTTAAAGTTTTTTTTAAAGTTTATGATATTTGAATGTTATTAAATATTTCTTTCTATTGAGCAGCGGGGTAAAATAATTCTGTATCTGTTGGTTCCGTTGACATTTTTGGCTGAATAGTTGTTGCATTGTATGAAGTAATCATATAAACTCCCCTATAAATTTGTTTTGTTGTAACACTCATGAGTCCTCAAATTTAATTGTTTATGAAAATCCAGAGTCTAGTATTGGTTCTTGAAATGGCAGGAATTCAGACATTTCTTTTGCCTAACTATTAGAAGCTAACCTGACAGAATTATAGCCTACAGAGTCATAAGATATTCACCATTTGTAAGTATTGTGACCTTGATAATATCATGTTGAAGAAGGAAATACCAGATCATGATCTGGAGGACTTGATAGGAGGCATAAGGAAACCTTAATGGTTTTGAAGCTATGTTACACCAAGTTTCCGAGATGGGGGTGGAAAGATACAAGGGGATGCATTTTTGGGATGGTAGGGGATGGAGGCCCTTTTTTAGGGGACAATAGGGGACGACAATTAAAAAATAGGGAAAATTTAAAAATATAGGAAATTTCAGTTTTTCATATATAAGGCATTCATCTTATACATTATAGAACAATATTATGAAACATTAGAGCTGAAATGAGGATTCATATGAGTCGACATACAAATTGACAAACTTTCAATGTCTAATCATTTCATTTTGTGTTTTCATTACCAATGTGCATATACATAATACAACAAAATGAAAAGGCCAAAAGTGTAGACAATTTAAGATCTGCTGCTGCTATGCCTTTGCCTCATCATCACCTAAATCAAAATCAGATTCATTGCCAATATTAGGGGTTGCCTCATTCAATGGAACACCCACCAATCCCTCATGTGCGTCTTCATCAATCTGTGTGACATCTTTGGGATCAACATCCCACCATAAAACCAGATTCTGTTGATAATCAGGTGTTTGTCGATCTTGAAGTCGCAAGGCACTATGCATAGCCACCAACTTCTCCATTCATCAAGAGTTAAGCCTATTCCTCTTGATAGAGTAGATGAAGAGATTGAGGATGGTTAAAGGCCAAATGACGAGAGTGGATAATTTCTCCTGCACTTTGAGCTCATCTAGACTCGGGAGAGTATTCCCAAAGGTAATCCTTAATAGGATTTGATCACAACTAAAGATGTACAAGATGAAACTACTGCAATTGTATCAAATGTACGCTTGATCCCAACAATTGTCACTAGGTTAAAGACTAACCAATTGCACATAAAACATCTAATTAAGCCGAGTACTACACCTTGCAAATGCACCCACAGAGGACATCAACATTTTAATTCCCACAAGTGAATCCACTTAACATTTCATACACAACAACAAGGTGTAGGCATGCAAGAACATGATTCTCTGATGATTTGAACAATGAAAGTCACTTATGATTATTCCTTGGTTTGCATGAATGAATCATAACAACATGTGAAACCCTAATCTAATCCTACAACTGACAAGACACAGGATTATAAAATGAATGGTGTTCGATCCTTCACCAATCAGACCGATGCCTACTGCATTGGTTAATAGAGTCACATAATGCACGATAGGAGATACATTTGCGAAACATCAACAAAACTAGATATCCATTCACATACAAATCATAGATAACATTGCATACAATGGACATACTTAATAATCCAAAACAGAATTGCAATAACCCATGTGAAATGAAGAGAAGACCATTACAAAAGTTTTGCAATGCATTAGATGCTGTCATACATACATCAAATCCTCATTACCCTAACACCAATAAATGTGGAAAAAGAAAATACATAGCTGCAACTATACATTCCCTTGAATCATTACAAAATGTCTTGGAGACATACCATTACATGCAAATGCACATTAAAAACCTTTATTTTGATTTACAAGATGTATTCCTTCCTTTTTGTAAACCAAACTAGCAATGTTTGATGCCCTAGATCCACTTGAAGCAGTTATAGGTCCAAAATTGGCTCAATGATCAACCCTTTGAATGATAAAAAGATCTATATTTATAACTCTTTCATTTTCTCACCCTAAGTTATTCTAGCGAGAAATTGAGGCAGTATTGCATCTCCAAAGCATTGAATGCACATGCACTAAATTTTGTGAAATCCACTTTGATCCATGTGCAGGTCGAGCAAGGAGGCTTGAAAAATATATTTCCGCTCAAAATGGGTAGTTGTAGGAGTCAAAATGGTTATCAATGGCATTCTCGGAAGTTGTTGGCTCATTCTGGGGCATTTTGGAACTTTTACGAAAAACTGAGGCATTATAGGATATGGGAGGAAGGAGGAGGTCTTGTAGGAGGTTGAAATTCTGCAAAAAAACAAGGGACATCTTGTAGTGGGTCGAAATCTTGCGAAAAAAACTAGGTAGAACAGGATGTGCAGTAGTAAGATAAATTCCTACGGGAAAACTAGGCAGGACAAGATATGCAGTAGTAGGTCGAAACCTTGCAGGAAAACCAAACAAGACATGATATGTAGTAGCAGGTCAAAATCTTGTTGGAAAACTATACAAGACAGGATATGCAATAGTAGGTCGAAATCCCATGGGAAAACCAAGCAAGACAGGATATGCAGTAGCAGGTTGAATCTCCCACATCATGTAGTATAGTGAAACCCTACAAAAACACAAAAAACACCAGAAAATGACAAGGGAACCACCCAACTTAGAATTTTTACAGATTTTTGCAATGTTGAACATGAGGAAGACCATAAAGACATGCAAAAGCACATCCAAGGCAAAATGGGCAAAAAAGGGGGAAAGGATGTGGGACATGACATACAACATCCTGCAACAGGGTGAAATCTTGCAAAACACAAAAACCGCCAGAAAAAACATAGGAAAAACCCTCCAAACTTAGAGTAATATTAGATTTTTCAATTCTCAACACATTTTTAGGATCATGAGGGAAGTAAAAAGGCGAAACTTAGGCAAAATTCACCAAATAAGCGAGGACTTAGGTGGCTTTGAATTGTTTTAGATTGGGTCCCAACATCGGTAATGAAGGATAAGAGCTTTCCAGTTGAATTCAAGGATCAACAAGTTCTTATATCATACCGAAGGGATCTAGCGCATATATAGCATAGTCTGTAGGGGTTAGAGAAGGCAACCTTTATAGGTCATAGGGTGAACCGGTTCTACCAACATTGATGAACAACATCATAGATTCTAAGCCTTGTAGTTTTTAGGAGGTAGTAGACCAGTAGGTTTGGCAAGATGCCATGGTGGAGCAGTGCACCTTCATCGTGAAGAATGATGTATGAGACATAGTCCCAATACCAGAAGGGAAATCAATTGTGAGTTTCAGGTGGCACTTCAAAATCAAGCATGCTGCAAATGACAACATTGAGAAGTACAAAGTTAAGTTTGTGGCGAGAGAGTTCTCTCAGAAGGAGGGAGTGGAATATGAGGAGACTTTTGCTCCAGTTGCTAGATACACTCTTATTAGATAAGTTATGTCTTTAGCTTCTGTCATGGGATGGAAGATACATTAGATGGATGTTAAGACAACTTTCCTTAATGAGATTAGTGTGTTGTAGTTTAGTTTCAATTTGTACTGTGGATTTCCAGTTTTAGGTTTCAACATAATATTATATCAATATTATTTTGCTGTTGTGAGGCTGTTGTATTATTTTCCAACACCAGATTTCATTGTGTTGTTAAAACTTAATATAACAAATCTTTTATAGTATTTTGGGATTGAAGCTGTTGTGCAGTAGAAGGAAGAAGTCATAGCATATTAAAATGAGATTGAGCTGGCATACAATAAACAAAGTTTGACACACAATTGTTGTACCAATGTGAAAGCTTGTAATAGAAGTGAGTCTTTTTGAAGTTGCAAACTTGTCATGTTGAGTCAGCCATATAGTTTGTGAAACGCTGCAATTCATTTTGTGGAGTATGTGATTCATATTAATATTGCTGTTTGTTTTAGACCTAGCTGTTGTACCATTTTATCAAGGCTGAATTCAAAGTTTAAAAGCTTTCATGTGATTTAGAGTTTTGATCATATTCTATATTTTGGTGGATCCCGTACCAAGAAAAGTCACTTCTTTGCCTATGCCTTGCTTGTACCATATAACATATGAATCGTAGCATTTATAAGAATTTGGGGGCTACCATACATCCTAAGTTGGGTGCCTACATGATATTTCTACTAGTTGAATTTTATTACTATGCAAGCTAACCTCCATCATAGCTTTTGTAAGTTAAATCAGCAACATAATATTATATTTGGTTTTTTTGTTGATTATTTCATGTAAAGAGATTCTGATGTATGTCACATGAATATTTGCTAGTTTCAGATATTTGTAGAACAATTTATCAGTTTAAATATTTTGGGATTGCTGCAGCATTCTTTGATCTGGTTTTTCTATTTATGAAAATTATATCTGTAGATATTAGAACCTAGAAGGCATTGCTGCTAGGTCCTGCATAATATTAGTTTAGGTTTGTCTTTAAATGCATCGTATGCTGTGCGGCTTGTTGCCAACAAGTAGTTGTGCTAATCACATTCTAGTTGTTGTATGCTCTCACCTTGCCCATCCTGGTATCTTGGTGATTAGAAAGTGCTAGAATCTGTGCATTAATACTGGGTTATCATCAAGATTATCAAATATTCTATTTTGGGACATTACATTGAACATTTGTTTGAAATAGGGAGAACACGCCACATGAAATTGGATGGCATGGGCATAGGAAATTTGGCAATGGAAGACTCTACAAGTTCCTTTGATTGCATATTGAACATACCTGCAACTGTCTTCGCCCTCTCACTACCAATATTTTTCCTCTTTCCTCTTGTAGAAACATTATTGTTACCACTAGCAACCATGGATGGCATAGTTGATTGTGTAGACTTTGTTGGTACCCATACGAAATTATTGCCCGAAGTCTATATTTTTAGCCAATAAGTGTGATTTATCTTTCCTATTTGGATCTTCAGGTTATTCTATGTTAGTCCTTTTGTTCACTAATAGTGTTTGTAGGATCCTTATGGGCAAATATAGCCAATGAAGAAATCAATCTCAGGAGCTCCAACACAAAAAGTGCAAAAAAAATGACAAAGCTTTTGGAGTTTATATAGAAGAGCGATAGTGGAAGTAGGGTTTGAAAGTGGTAAAAAGGGTAGAAGGAAGAAATGAGGTTAAGAGAAATACTATGGTGCACAATTTGAGTGGTAGATGCCAAACAAATCTCCTCCAGTGCACATTCCTTATGGGTTTGCCACAAATTTTCTCTGCTTCAAATTGAAACCTCAAAACAAGTTTATATAGTAAAAGGCTATGTTACCGGGTTCTTTGACGGAGAACCCACAAGGAACCCGGGGTGGCAGGGGCGCTCCTAGGCCGCTCCCAAGCGCATTTTTGGGATTTTTTTTTAAATTACAATTTAAAAAAAAAAAACTATAACTATATAAATTATTAAATACTATATATTATATAATATAATATAATATATAATATATAATATAATATAATATGTAATATATAATATAATATAGAATATATAATATTATTATATTATATATTCTATATTATATTATATTATTATATATTATTTATTATAGAATAAATTAATAATATATTATATTATATTATATTATACATTATTATAAATATTAAATTTTATATATAATATAATATATTATACATTATACATTATTATAAATATTAAATTTTATATATATATAGTACAGCCGTACCCAGAGCAAAAAAAAATCACCGTACCGATGCACTAGAACCCTGCTCCCGTATTTGCTCCCGTACCAGAACCAGCAACTTAGGTAAAAGGGTCATCTTTCTAGTAGGAAATTGTCATTGTGGAAAATCCCATTTTGAGGGTTGGGCATAATCTCATAGGTAGTTTCAGTGTTAAGAAAATCCATTCAGCTTTCAAAAAAATTATATTTTTATAAATTGCTATTTTTAGCACATATACTTTTTTTGTGGAATGGTGAGGAGCTTAGAAGTCCAACTTTCTATTTTTAGAAGGTTGCTTTCTTCAGGAAATTGCTTTATGAAGGAATGGCAGTGGTTGACAATGTCAGAAGGTGGTTTGGAAATATTGTCATTGATTTGAAGAGTGTATCGACGAGAAATATTGGCAAGATCGTTGTCACAGATGTCAAAGGTGCATGGACATGTTGTCATTGATGTCAAGTAGCAATATCATTGTATGCAAGGTAATCATCATCATCATTTAGTGGCATAGCTAAGACAAGTTGAATAAACTGTTTGGAGGATCACATTGGAGTTTCTATATTGGGTTGATCTCTATCATTTCTCTATCATGGCGGACTTGTAATGTCCCCATTTTCGGGTTCTCTTGCAGCGCAGTTGGAACTAACTTTCTGCGTTTGTGATAGCCTGATTAGAGGAGTATTTCGATGTCACCAGTGTGCTTAGGGGTTCCAGTGGAGCCATATGACACTTTCGGGAGGGATTTCAGACAGCTTTGCCGTACTTATTATTTATAGTAAGTGCTTGCATGGCGACAATATTTCTGGGTTTGTTCTCTTTGGTCATCGGTGAACACTGCTATTTATAGTAAGTGGTAGTTTGGACACTGTTTTGGTGACATGGCAGTTCGGTCGTCTCAGGGCCTTTCTAGGTGTTGCATTAAGCTCAGTAATGTCAGGAGTCCGTGATGATGCTTCCCAAAGCGTTTTTTGGACCCTTTGCCCATACTATTTTTAGTTAGGGTTTTTGTCCGTTTCGGGAATCTTAGAGTTGGATGTGAAGCGTTTCGGCGAGACCTTTCCAATGGTCTATAGATCTCAGGATTTCGATGTGTTTTGAGCCTCCGTTTTAAAGTCCGTAAAATAATAATGTTTTTGGAACTATATGAAATATTTAAAAGACATAAAGTCACTAATGTTTGGCGCCCAAGGGAGATTAAAAAGAAATAAAATAATATAACTCCAAAAGTGGCGTTGGGGGTATAAGGAGGGAAAAAGAGCTTCATTTGATTCATTCTTGTTATTGCATTTTATGAGACTTTGCTCTGCAAATGAGGGTTTGGAGGACTTCTTCTAGCTAGGGCTTTTGGTGAGGAAAACCACCATCAGTATTAGCTTTCCGCAGGTGTGAGAGACTACCCAAGGGAGCTTTGAGGTAGCCATACTTAGTGGTTACATCTGCACTTCATTGTTTTCAGTCCGTAGTTTGGGATTCAGTTGCGGAGGTGATTTTATTGATATATCTTTAGTTTTTTGCATCTGTAATTCCTGAGATGGGTTATTGATCATCTTGCAAGTCATAGCAGAGATTTTAGAGGGGTTTTGGAGTGCTTTCATTCTCATGTCTGGCTGTACCAGTCAGCTGGTATTTAGGGGTCTGTTGGGGCAGAAAACTCAGACTCTTTCTACAAATCTGGCCTCCATCTTTGGAAAAGAGTTTGCAAACTTAATGGAGAAGTTGGGTGTATAAATACAGTATGGAATCTTTTGCTTCAGCACAGAAGGGGCCGTACCACTCTGAAAATTGAGTGGGATCAGCATTACATCAAGTCACGCGAATATATATAGGCTCATTTGGTCTCCATTGTGAGTGCTTACTTATATATTCAGAGTGTAAGAGAGTCTGAAATAACAATATGAGTTGCATTGCTTTTTAGGAGATGACTTTCATTTGCATACTGCTGTTTCTAGCCATGTATTCCTCATTTCATCTAATGAGTATGCAAGAAACTTCACTATTTTGGCTAGCTATGTTTCTGGGTATTGATATTTTAGATAATAGGGGCTATTTTATGAACTGGGTTGTCTATATTTTGTGAAAATACTAAGTATCCAAGCTGCTATAAAAATCTGGAATTTTTCAGCTATGTATTCCTTATGTAATGTTCAGTTTTGAGTTGAATATTATTATTGCAATATCTTCTTTGCTGCATTATGTGTTGCAAAAATATCAGAGAAACAAAAACAAACAAAAACAGACAGGCAAAAATGCAGAGAGCTAAATATCCTAACAGGGAGAGTTATTTCAGTGGTATCAGAGCTGGTTTTCCTACCAGCCTGTTGAAGTTCTAACATTTGCCACAGTTTCTTCAGTTACAATCAGAAAATTGCAGTTGATAGGAGCAGAGTTAAAATATGTCTATGTACAAGTCTATATATGAGTTGATGCAAGAACTATATAATCTGATGAGGGAACTAGACATGAAAGAGACATATTTACGGATGGTTGCAAGACGTAAACGAAGGGAGTCAAGTTCGAGAGAAGATGTTGTAAAGGTTAATGAGAGCATTGATTCTTTTGTTGAAGAGAAGAATGTTAAAAAATTAGAAGATTGTTTGGTAGCCTTTCCAGTTTACACACCAGTAGAGCATGATAACTTGAATGGTCAAGATAGAAATTCAGAAGTTACCCTTGAAGAAGGATTAGGGTAGGAAGAAGTTTTGGCTTGTGACTCACAGGGTGATCGTGGGGAAGATAAAAATTAGTCATCTATCGCAGCTACATCTGAGGAGAAATCGTTATTTGAGAGTGCAATTTTCAATCATGGGACAAATGTTGTAGTAGGTGATGAGATTGGATTTCAGTGTGATACACCTCATGGGGCAGGACCTAATGATGGGCATATTGTGAGCATTTATGTTGACACCTTCAAATTAGTTGATGATGACGGTTCAGTATTCAATTTCAGAGATGTTGACACAATTGGTGTTTGGTTTGAAAACCAAACTAAGCCTATGCAGGGGAGTGACAGTCATGATGCCAGTACTAGGGAGTTAGAGAGTGATTTATTCATAGAGGCAATCAATCATGAAAAGTACAGTGAGCACATTTTTTCCAAATAGAGCAATCAGCCTTTTAGCACTTGGGATCCGGGTGTGATGGCACCTAAGTATGACGTGGATCTGGTTCGGGTTGAATTTCCTTTTGACTATAGTGCTAATCTAACCTCATCTCCACAATTATGCATGAAGGATGGCATTAACAACATTGGTGGCATTGGCGGTATGGTTATGAACGTTGATAACAAATCTGATTTTGTATTGCATGATGCTGATTTCAAATCAGAAAATTTGGATGAGGTTGATAGGTCTTAGGAGTCCTATCATTTAACACGACAACTGAAGGTAAATGAAGACCAGATTATTGCAGCCATTACACTTTGATGATATTCATAAGTTGATGGCAGATTTGTTTTGGAAGGCACTAAGGGAACATGAAAGTTCTGAAGGTGGTATGTCTCTTGACGACTTGCACAAACTCAAGAAGGCTTTAGTGGGAGTGAAGTCAAACCACCTACACTTGTTGATAGAGATCATCTCCTCACACTTGGTGAGATATACTCGGATGCTTTGAAAAGAGAAGAAGAGGTAGACAATCTCACCCTTGAGCTTAAGGATACAACAGATTCTTTGAGGAGCATGTTGGTTTTTCTTCTGAATCAGCATTAGGGTTTGCCAGTTCTAATGCACAGGCAGATTCAGCCAACTAAATACAGGAGGTTGCGTGAGTTCCTCCCCTTCACTTCTGGTTTTGCCGCACCAAGGGGGGTGTCCCTATTTGATAAAGATATGACCTTGACTAGCTCAATGACATAAGGATTTAACTTGACAGCAATAGGCAGAATACTCTCATGTATGGACCAAGATTTGTGTAACAAATCACAAGGTTGGCAACATTCTTGGACACATATGTCTGGTTAGGTATGAGAGCATGCAGGGGTTTCCTACTCCTACTCTTACAACTAACAGGTGGAAGGATGAAATGGTTTGATTTGATGTTTGGATGCAAACCTGGACCTGGTGTATAACCTCAACACAGAGCTAGATTGGTGCCTATCCAGGGCTTGGAGTCGGTAGACATACACCTATGAATGATCAGCATGAACACAATAAAACTGGATTTCAAGGGGATTTGTGTGATACCTGCCTTACAGATACCTCCCAATACAGAGTGTTAAGTTATCTCTACTTATGGCATCCCTATTGCAGTATACCCTTCCCAATACTCAATCTGAAAACACTTTAATCTACCCCTTGAGCAGAAGTTGAAAGATCAAGCATTCAATACATGAATTCTATATTCTAGAATACCAGACACCCCTTAGATATCTAGATTCAGAAGAACACATGCAATACTGGAGACAGAATTAACAAAACACATGCAAATATAGCATTACTCATATAAAACCAATCATGAAATTAGTAGATTCATGCATGAGACATACAACAAGAGATACATAAACTCACAAGACCTCCTATACAGAGCAACCAAAACCAGTTGTATTTTATTACAGAGCCAGATATGTCCAGTTTTCGACAACCACAGAATGAGAAACACAACCTGCTAAATACAGCAAGGAAGGTCCTCAGCATTAATTACATGGCAGATTTCAAAATTTGCCAGATACATTCATTTTGAGGAAAATGGCCTTAAAGATTTAATGTAGCAGGGGACAAAACATGGAGAAACAAGAAAAGGACATGGGGCAGATGAGCTCGAGCCTTGTGCCATCGTTGGAGAATTTTTTGCCATAAATCAGGTACATGGCTGTCAATCGCCGGCCCATGCCTCTGCATAACCCTGCCATTAAAGGCTCCAACCACCTGCGTCTTCTCCTGGAAACTGTTGCAGCACTCATATGGAAATCTCCCGCTCAAAACACACCTGAGGACACAAAGAAAACCAAACTCCAACTTTTAAACATGGCCGTCGATCATTCCACCGCTTGAAAATCCATGGCACCAAATTCATGTTGAAAAGTCGCCGTCCTGTGAAAATGTGCCACGTAGGCACCCTGAAAATGCATGTTCTGCCCTGCATATCACGCCATCGGCGTGACCAAGGCTATCGGGAAGACCTCCATGTCTATATGATTTAATATCCCAAATTGGTCCTGCAGAGACCATTCTAACACCTTATAAGCAGGGCTGCGAGCACAATAAGTGTCGAGCGTTTTGCCCCGCTCGACCCACGAACCCACCGCCAAAAGCCCATCGCCCTGACCATACACCATCGGAGCAACCAAAAATCCCTTTGCCGACCCCCTGTGTCACACCGACGACCACACAGCATAAAACCCATACCATCTGCCATCGGCGAACCTGAAAACTCCACCGCTATGCCTTGTCTCATTGACGAAGCCACCGCTATGCCTCGTCGGCGAGACCCAAACCATCGGAACCACACACCGACTCTGCACCAATGGAAGGGATCCCGCCGATATGCCAACCTTTGTCGGAGAGACACACACCATCGGAGGGACATCATAAAACTAAACTGACAGTGACCAGTTACATTGATGAACACCTGATGACCATCATATTGGTAAGACTTGCATCATCGGCACACTCCCTGTTCGTCTTCCCGATAGACCTCATCACGCCAATGACCGCACGACCTCGAAAGCCTCCAACCACCCGCCGTCGGCCAGACCAACTGCATCGGCGAACACTCTGCCAACCTCACCGATACGCAGAGTCACACCGATGCCTCCCGATCGGCGAGAAAACCACCGTCGGCCCAACTCATTCCACCTTCGCCGACGCACCAACTCTCTCCGATGCATATCCCGTCGGCATGACCAAGACCATTGGAGCATCGAAAAGCTCCTTCGCCGACGCACCATGTCATTTCGATGGTCATCTTCAAAACCCTCGTCGGTAAGACCCACGCCGTCGGCAAACCCAAAAATTCCCTCGCCGATAGCAAAGCTCTCGCCGATGACCATCTCATCCCCCGTCGGCCAGACACTTCACATCGGCAGATCCTTCATCGGCTGGGCCGATACACAAAGATACGCCGATGGCAACTCCAACAGTAAGATCCAAACACATCGGTGAATCTTAAAAAACTTTTGCCGATAAAACCTATCACACCGATGGACAAATAAAAACCCTAAGGTTTAAAATGAAAAGTGCCTATTGATACTTTGAAACCTCAAATGAGGCATCACCACATTGCAAGAGAATTGGTTAACATTTGAATACTCCAACCTGCGAACATCCAAAGCCCAAAACCCTAGACCAAAATGATTACTAACAGAGCACTCAAAGGGCTCTTCAAGAATTGGAAGAGCATGAGGATAAGTTTGGTTG
Source organism: Cunninghamia lanceolata (assembly GCA_027924645.1). NCBI lineage: Eukaryota > Viridiplantae > Streptophyta > Pinopsida > Cupressales > Cupressaceae > Cunninghamia > Cunninghamia lanceolata. The sequence goes on from BSBN01001373.1 coordinate 9,369,196, forward strand.
GAGGTTGACAAAGAGTGGAGACATGGAGGTAATTACTGATTTCTGTGTAACAGCAGGCCCCTACCTTCACAATATCAGGACATGGCAACCAAAGGGATAGAGGTCCGATTCAAATTGGAGGCAAGTGATTTTCAGTTAGAACCACCTTTTGGATCTGCACTTGTAGGAGAACATGGAGCCAAGGAAGAGGACGCGATTGAAGAGCTAGAGGATGGCATGATAAGATGTGACAACAGGTTAGATTTTCTGTTTCATGACAGCAGTCTTGTTCCTTCATTTTTAATAGTCACTTCACCTGAAGAGAATGAAGTAGAAGAATCTTCCAAGATTGGCACTTGTGATTTGGATGTGGAGCAATCAGGTTTGAAGTATGATTTAGAATTCTTTGTTTGTTCACATCGGCAGTTGGTGTTACTTCATTTGGAGAGCCATTTGAATAGTCGTATCATACACTTGGATGGCATTATGGAGCATACACTTTGTGGATCAGCCACTAGTGTTATGACTACATATGTAGATGGAGATATGGGTGATGCAGATTTGGTTTGGCCTTTGACCATTCATGGAGCACTTGAGGAGTTTGCTTGTGATGAGTCTCATTTTGTTGATGACTCTTTGGTAGGGTATGTAGTTCCTCTAGTTCAGAGTTTTGTGATGCATAGCATGGAAACACTTGCATTTGATGGGCATACTTTTAGATGGCAGCTGGCTTTTGAGCCGAGGTATGGAGACATTACTATGATTTGTAGTTTTGAGGCACTAATGTTTGCTTTGTGGCTGGACTATGGTGTTGGGCGTAGAGGTGAACATGTTTGCATTGGTGTTCCAGCCTTAGTTCGTGAGAATCTACTCCCTACATTGATAGGAGATGGCTGTTCTACTTTTTGGAACATGGGTTTCTTACATAACTTTGGGAGGACGGCGGCTGTTCGGGAGTTTGGAGGAGATTTGCATCATCTCCTCACCTTTGGAGAGTGGCATAGGGTTGATACTTTATCATCCTATGGCCTTGATTGTGTTAGGTGCATCCACATAGGTCTGATTTTCAGTCATGAGGTTTTTGTCCTGCTCTATATTAGCAACTTGGAAGAAGTTGTTATACACTTTCTTGCACCTATGTTGGGTATTCTTCACATCCATGGGAGATCTACAGGAGTTGGAGATTGCTTTTGTGTCATTAGCAGTAGCACTTTGGGATGCTTCCAACTCTTCATGTTTGTTGGATGTGATGACAGGGTGATTTGGGATCCAGGTACAGTTGCCTGGGGTGTGATGTTGATTCAAAATTGGAGTGGTGGGCAAAACTTCAGAGTTGGTACCGTTGTACACGTACCGATTAGCCTATATGGGACATTGAAAGATAGTATGCAAATGGATTGGCCTATACCTCCAGCCCAGCAGTGGAATAATTCTTAGATGGTGTTGATTAGTAGAGGTAATGTGGTTATTCGAGGAATTCCTTTGGTGATTCCTACATTCACATTTCCTATGCTTTCTGGGGTAATTTTTTATGACAGCTGCTTCTTGAGTCTTTCAGCATTGATTATGGCAACCTCAATTTATAGGCATATGGACTTTGAGTACTTACAAGCTTCTTGGCAGCAGGTTGTGGGAGGATTTACAGAGTTAGAGCCATTATCTTTAGCTTCCACCAGTATGAGTGATGGTTACTGCAATCAATTCAAGATGTTGATGTATATATCTACAGATGTTACTGTGATGGTTGCAGTCGATTGGATGAGTTGGTATGCTTGATATGGGCATGTTGACACTTGGAGATTAGGTGTCGATGTGGGGTTAACAGTCTATGATCAGGATGGCACTGTCAAAATGTATGATTCTAGGGATGGCACTATTGTTATCGGCTTCCGGTCACGGACTGATTGGCATCACTTCCGGGATGCTGTGAGGGATTATGCTGAGGGTTATTCTTTGGGGATGAGTGGATTATTTTTTTCTGTTGACCAGGATTGAGTTAAGCAGTGGGATTTCAGATATGGACCTCACTATGGCGCCTTGGCAGGAGACTTTTCATGATACAGGTTTTAGCCCTCACAGATATTTCAGTTTGGTTGATGATGTTGATTACATTATGGGGTTACCGGAGGAGAGAGCGCAGACTCGGTGCTATGGATTAACAATTTTTATCAGAGTAGCGCAACGACAACATGATGGATATTTCCATAGATTGATTTGGGACCCCGGGATCACTCTTGGGTTTAGTTTGGATCAGTCTGATGATCGTGGGGTTGTTTGGCATTGCTTGAGGACAAACAATTTTTGGGGAGGGCGGACTGTAATGTCCCCATTTTCGGGTTCTCTTGCAGCGCAGTTGGAGTTGACTTTTTGGGTTTGTGACAACCTGATCAAAGGAGTATTTCGATGTCACCAGTGTGCTCAGGTGTTCCAGTGGAGCCGTATGACACTTTTCGGAGGGATTTCGAATAGCTTAGCCGTACTTACTATCTATGGTAAGTGCTTGCATGGTGACAATATTTCTGGGTTTTTCTAGGTTTATTCTCTTTGGTCATCGTTGAACACTGCTATTTATAGTAAGTGGCAGTCTGGACACTGTTTTGGTGACATGTCAGTTCGGCCGTCTCAGGGCCTTTCTAGATGTTGCATTAAGCTCAGTAATGTCAGGAGTCTGTGATGATGCTTCCCAAAGCGTTTTTTGGACCCTTTGCCCATCTTACTACTTTTAGTAAGTTAGGGTTTCTGTCCGTTTTGGGAATCTCAGAGTTGGATGTGAAGCGTTTCGGCGAGACCTTTCAACGGTCTATAGATCTGGGGATTCCGATGTGTTTTGAGCCTCCGTTTTAAAGTCTGTAAAATAATAATGTTTATTTTAAAAAAAGACTTTAGAACATTTGTATCAAGTGACTTATTTGTTTTTGGAACTATATGAAATATTTAAAAGACAAAGTCACTAATGTTTGGTGCCCAAGGGAGATTAAAAAGAAATAAAATAATATAACTGCAAAAGTGGCGTTGGGGGTATAAGGAGGGAAAAAGAGCTTCATTTGATTCATTCTTGTTATTGCATTTTATGAGACTTTGCTCTGCAAATGAGGGTTTGGAGGACTTCTTCCAGCCAGGGCTTTTGGTGACGAAAACCACCATCAGTAGTAGCTTTCCGCAGGTGTGAGAGACCACCAAAGGGAGCTTTGAGGTAGCCATACTCAGTGGTTACATCTGCACTTCATTATTTTCAGTCCGGAGTTTGGGATTCAGTCGCGGAGGTGATTTTATTGATATATCTTCAGTTTTTTGCATCTATAATTCCTGAGATGGGTTATTGATCATCTTGCAAGTCATAGCAAAGATTTTAGAGAGGTTTTGGAGTGCTTTCATTCTCATGTTTGGCCGTACCAGTTAGCTGGCATTTAGGGGTCTGTTGGGGCAGAAAACTCATACTCTTCCTACAAATCTGGTTGCCATCTTTGGAAAAGAGTTTGCAAACTTAATGGAGCAGTTGGGTGTATAAATAGAGTCTGAAATCTTCGGCATCAGCACACAAGGGGTCGTACCAGTCTGAAAATTGAGTGGGATCAGCATTACATTAAGTCACGCAAATATATATAGGTTCATTTGGTCTCCATTGTGAGTGCTTATATATTCGGAGTGTAAGAGAGTTTGAATTTGAAATAACAATCTGAGTTGCATTGCTTTCTAGGAGCTGACTTTCATTTGCATATTGCTGTTTCTAGCCATGTATTCCTCATTTCATCTAATGAGTATGTAAGAAACTTCACTATTTTGGCTAGCTAGGTTTTTGGGTATTGATGTTTTAGATAATAGGGGCTATTTTAGGAACTGGGTTGTCGATATTTTGTGAAAATACTGAGTATCCAAGCTGCTATAAAAATCTGGAATTTTTCAGCTATGTATTCCTTATGTAATGTTCAGTTTTGAGTTGAATATTATTATTGCAATATCTTCTTCACTGCATTATGTGTTGCAAAAATATCAGAAAAACGAAAGACAAACAAAAATAGACAGGCAAAAATCTAGAGAGCTAAATATCCTAACAGGGAGGGTTATTTCAGGACTCCTCTAAGGTGATGAACGATAATTGTAAAGTTTAAATTAAAGATTTAAACTTTGATATTTTGGTGCCAAGGTTTGAGTTCGATAGACGAAGACATTTACATGGAATCATTTATGAGAAGGAAATTTGTTTATTTAAAAGATACATGGATATATGAGATTAGTTTGAGATTAATATGGATGAGATTGACATAGGCCAAAGACCATAAAAACGTTCTGACAAAATGGCTGACTCCATGCAAATTTTGATATTTATATAATGGAGATATATAACATATAGAAGACAAAAAAAATGATTCTATAATCATTATTGCAGCCAGGGATCTTATGTTAATTAGCAGTGATTTGATGAAGATCATATAACAGCAGGTAAATGAGAATGCCGCGAATACTATTAAAGGAGGCTGATCTGGAATCATATATATGTAATGAGGAGTAGAGATTAGATTAACAAGGCAGAGAATATTGTTTAAAAGAAGGCCGATTATCATTAGGAAGAGCGTTCCTCATATGAGGACAAAAGTTCCCACTAAATGACAAAATTGTCTTATGTGAAAGATACAAGGAGGTGCGATTAGAGTCTAATGAAGTGATCTGATTTTGAGAAGTGAAAAGGTGTGATTTGCATTAAGGAAAGTGTTCATTCATAAATGGGTGTCTCTTGTTTGATCGACCTCTCTTGAGGATGTATAAGAGGTAGATAATAGTGTGGGTTGAAGGAGTGAGAGAAGGGTGTGTATGAAGAGAATATAGAGCAGATCTAGGGCAGAGTTTCATGAAGAGTATTTCAGACTTATTCTAATATATATATGCAGCCCATGTGTAAAGGATAAAAGGCAGATGTGTATGAAGAGAATTATAGAGAGGAATAAGTGCAGATTGAAGAGCAGATTGTGAAGGGAGTTTAGAGCATATTGTAAGGCAAAAATCTGTGTGAAGAGATCTCCATAGTTGTAATCAATTATGTGAAATAAGAGTGTGCATGATTTGGATCAGATTTGTGAAGAAAGGATATTGTGTGGGTTGTGATCAGATTTGTAAGAAGACGTGTATCGACATTTAGAAGACATATCATCCATTGAAGAATTCGTAGGTTGGTGCCTTGCTGGGTTGGTGCTTAGTTGTAGGGATTGGTGTCTCCAGTGGGTTGTTGCTCACGAATTCTACAAATAGGGATTGGTGTCTCTAGTGGGTTGGTGCTCACAGATTGTGCAAGGGGGAATTGCAATCTCTTGTAGGTTGGTGCCTACAAAGCTTGAAAGAGAATTATATATAAGCAATATTTTTCCGTGGTTTTCTCCCGTAAGGGTTTCCATGTAAATCTTGTGTTCTCCGTGTGTTGCATACTTGATAGATCTTGTATGATTGATAGTGATATGGTTGTTAAGATTTGAAAAAGGTAAAAGATTGTATTATACTGATTCACCACCCCTCTCAGTATAACCGTGTGCTCCTTAGTCAAAAGCTAGTTCAGGCTCTAGCACAAGAAAATAGAATCCAAAAAGAAAAGCGACATTAAAAAGATAAAATTCATCAAAATGAGGATTTTGTGACAAAGTGTTTGAAAATGTTTCCTAGGAACAAATGAAGAAATTTGCCAATTTTATGTGTGGTAGACTTTTGTCGTGACATAACCATTCAAAAATCCCTCCAAGTGGGCGCCTAGCATGGAAAATCTTGCCAAGCATAAAAAATTGTTCGAGTTACTAAGTAGTGGGCTCTTTAGAGGGGTATGCCACACCATTTTCCACACTAGAGGAGATTTTAGGATGGCACACCAACATCAAAAACCCGAAAGATAAAGTATGGTGAATTGGCAAGTGGTGGATGTTTTCCCATGGTTTGCCATGTCAATTTTCCTACCAAACATGGCTGAGTGCCCAAATTTCCCCATTTTCACTAAAGCGGAAATTTTCCCTTGGTATGCTGGCATCAAATCCCTACCAAATAGAATTAAAAAACAAGAAGTTGGATGCCTAGCACAAAGGGAAATGGGTTTTTGCCTTGGCATGACCATGAAAAATGTAATGTCCCCTTTCTGTTAGTAATAGACTCGGAGATAGTTAGCCTTGTTCCTAGTGTTTCTTGAAGGCTAACTTGGTGGAATAAAGGGAATTTTACTTTTTAAAATATTTCTTAAGTTGTCAAAAGTTAAATAGATGTTATGTTTCCTACACAACTTAAGTTGTTTTTAAAAAGTGTGTGCTAAGGCCCTCTTATGGGGTGTTAGGCTTCATAAAGCTCTTTCTTTAAAAATGAGGCGCTCACCTTGGAAAAGAAAAAGGAATATTTTAATTGTCTTTTTTGGAGCGCTCATCTGGAGGAAGTCTATTTAAGGGGTTTGGGTCTTCATTTTGAGGTTTATGCATTTTTGATATCAACTTTCTGTTAGAGCCTCTGAGCTTTGTCTTGTGGGTTTGAAACCCTCATTTCTTCTCTAGTTTCAGTTGTGAAAGATCAACCATAGCTAGATTATTGGGTGATTTTACCTCTGAAATCACATAGAGATTCAATGGAGTCCTTTTGTTGTGGAATTGAGGAGAGTACTTTTGATGTTTTCTGAAGAAGATTTTGGTTGTGCAGTTTTCAGTGTGATTATGGTGTGTTTTAATGCTTTTTTTGTGAGTTTTGGTGTGCAATAACTAAGCCGTACTTTCTAGCACAGGGCCGTACCAACAATAGGATGTACCATGTTGTTTGTGGGTTTCATGGAAACCAATATGTATTGCATGAACCGATTATGACTTGAAACTAGGCGCAAGGGTTCCTAGATCAGTTTGGTGGAGTTTAGAGCCACGTTGGGTAAGAGAGAAGGAGATTTAGTAGGTCGTACTGCTAATTTAGGGTCATGCCAATTGAGCTAGGCGTGAGGGTTGCTGGGGTGAATTGCCCCTAATTTGCTGGTCTATTCTCATGGAATGGTGGCACCCTGGTGTCTAGAAGGGATTTGCAATAGTTAGAAGGCGGAGAAGTTATAGTTTAGAGCACTATGAAGGTTTTGGATGGTGCTAGGATTGTGTTTTTAGTGCTGCAATTCAGAAAATCAAACCTGCAATAGCCAGAACAACATTTACAGACTTGATTCCAGACCTCCAGTTCATGTCTCATGACTTCTACTATGGTATATCTCATGTTACTTTCAGTTTGGGTGGATTAGTAGTAGTTTGTTTTAGATTTCATGTTTTTCAGCTTGTTTGCTTTAGCTACAGTAGTGTTTCAGATTTTAGACCAGAATAAAGTAAATTGCATCTCTCTTTAATTTTCTTCATTTCAATAGTTGCAATGACAAATGAATGTAAAACACTAGATGGTAGTACTGCTAGTGCATCGGCATAGCATGCACGTCATTTGGTAATCAACTGGACGGTTCACCACCAGTTCATATAGCATATTGCATTCACAAACCCATTTTGGCATCGAACGAGCTTATCGACCAATTTGTGCTTGATATAAGCTTAGACATTCTACTAGGGTTCATCTATACACATTGGTCCCACCAAATAAGTGGTTGATGTGTCGATTATGCCGCCTTGCATGTGTTTTTGGTTGGTTTGCCGCCTCGCCTTCTTCTCTACATTCAAGCAACTAGTTTCGTGATTCGAACACCGTATGCTCTCACCTTGCCCAACTCAGGATTTGGGTGATTAGAAGGTGTATTAGAGACTGCCTATGATTTGGATTTTAGCTAATATTATTTTGAAAAAACCAGGGTGGCCATTACAGTGGTATCAGAGCTGGTTTTCTTGCCAGCCTGTGAGTTTTGCTAACCCTACATGTAGCACAAAAGTGATAGAGAAAGAAGATATCAGTAGAGAGAGGAAAGAAAATTGAGATTAGCTTTGGGTTTGGAGCATTTTGTGGAAAAAGCTCCAATCATGGTAGAAAGAGACAAGGATGTTTGTCCACCAAATAGCCCTAGAGACAGAATTGAAAGTAGATTTGACACAATGTTTGATACGAGGGCACAACTCGTTAACACAATGGATCAAAACTTGAATAATATGTAGAGGCCAAATGTTGATGCTAGTAGCTCCCAAAGCAATTATCCCTGAAGTAGCAATGTTGGAGCTGCCAAAATTTTGGTGGGATCGGTTGCTAGGCCACTTCAACTTGTTTTTACTCGAAGGGAGGAGGCACCACTTGTGCAAAATGAACAAGTAGCTTTCACTGGTGAAGTTATGTCTTGTTATGATGAGTATAGCACGCTCCTTGATCAAGTCCGCCAGTCTTGACCTTTGATCAATTCATGAATCACAAGAAGAGAAACAAAGGAAGACAAGACACTAGAGGCAATAGAGTACAAAAGGATTATCAACAGGGATTGAATAAAGTTACCCTAGCCCACTTTGACAGAAGTGGAAAGTGTACAACAAGGGCTTGGGTCTAGAAGTTGGACCACTTTCTTGCATTGAGGCCTATGCCGGAGGAGGATGCTATCAATTTCGCTACATTGCATTTGGATGGGCAGCCCATGAGTGGTGGTAACACGGATTGGTGGCACAAGGTCACAATCTTATCACCACTTATGATGAGTTCACTAATAGACTCATCAAGAGATTTGATAAGCAAGATCCAAAACAAAGCTTCAAAGATTTAGCTTAGCCGAAGCAAAATAGCACCATTGATGCCTACATCACTGAGTTTCAAAGACTTAGTGTTATATGGTTCATGATATGTCCGAGAAGAGACTCATTTTCTTGTTTGTAGGTCTTTCAAAGCCAATAAGAGGTTGGGTCAAGTCACTTGGCGCTTTGTGAAGGGATTTTCACAGTTAGCAGCTCCCCTTATTGATCTCACAAAGAAGGGGGCATTCCTATGGACATCATGAGCAACTGTCCTGTTGGCACCCATTTTGGTCTGGATCTGAGCGCAGATGTTGGAGGGTTTTTTCTTTTTAGGCCCTAAGTTTCCTTGTTCATCGCTGTGACTTTCTCTATCGGCGAAACTTCTTTTTGAGTGCTCAGATTATGATTGAACCATCGTTTTGAACCACCGCGTTGAACCCTTTTGGTTCATGGTTCAACGGTTCAAGGCTTTGTGTTTGTGTTAGGCAAATGTTCTTTTTGAAGTGCTCCGTTCGGCGTTGAACTTCTCGGTTGAACCATCCGTTTGAACCAGTTCATGGTTCAAAGGTTCGAAGCTTTATGTTTTTGGTTCATCGGAGTGATCGGCATCATCGGTGAGCTATTTTTTGTTCCCTCCGATGTGTTTGGTTTGGCCGATGGAAATGCCATCGGTGTGATATTCATCGTCGGCAGGCTTCATTTGTGTTTGGCCGATGGATGTTATCGGCGTGTGTTGTGTTGTCGGTGAGCATCTTTTCTGTTACGTTGATGGTCTATGTCTTGGCGACGGGCGTGTTTGGAGTGAACCATCGGGATGACTTAGTATGTCGGCGAGGGAATTTTGGGCTAGCCTGACGGTTGTTGTCTGGCCGACGAAGTATGTTTTGGTGGCCATCGGGGAGACTCGTATTGTCGGTGGGAGTCTGGAGAGTTAGCCTGATGGTCAGTCTCTGGCCGATGAGGGGAATGTAGTGAAACGGTCGGCGAGACTGTTGAGGTCGGCCAGAGGATTTTTGGATGCTCCGATGGAGGGAGTCACGCCAACGGGGTTGCAGAGTGTAGTTTGTGGTCATCGGCCAGACTATTGATGTCGGGATGAGTTTTGTGGAGTTGGCCGATGGTTCTTCTCTGGCCGATATGGAAGTTGTAGGCTTGCGGAGGTGTCGTCGGTGAGACAATTGAGATCGGCGAGAGTTTTTGGGGCAAGCCAATGGTGTAGATTTGGCCGATGGGCTTTGGGTGGAGGAGCGTGTGTCGAGCGTGGCAAAAGCGCTCGACACCTATTATGCAAGTGACTATGCTTTTAAACTACTAAGGTAGTCTCCTCACCGTGCATGTGGGACTAATCTCCCTGTATATTTTGATACTGCGATAGAATGCGTTTTAGCAGGAATTTCTTTTTTTTGAAGTGCTGCGACGGTTTTCAAGCGGCCGCGGGTGGTTGGGCCATCAATGGCGACTGTAGCAGGGGCATGGGCGAGTTGTTGAACAGTCATGTACCCGATTTTTGGCGTGAGGACTTCCAGATGGTGGCACAGGGCTCGAGGCCACCATTGTCTACTTTCTGTCTCTGCAGCAATAAATTCTGAGCGCCATTCCTTTGAAGGATCTGTATCTGGCGGATTTTTGTAAAAAGCCTTGTAATTAATTGCTGTGGTACATTTTCTGGCTGATATAAGCAGACTGTGTTACCATCATTGGTTGTTGTTGAAAGTTGGACATTTTGGCTCTGTAATAAGATACAACTGGTTTTGGTTGCTCTGTGCAGCAAAACTTGCGAGTTTATGTATCTCCTGTTGTACGTTTGTGCATGAATCCATTGATTTCATGGTCAATTTTATATGAATAATGCTATGTTTGCATGTGTTATGCTGATTCTGTCTCCAGTTTTGCATGTATCTTTCTTCTGAGTCCAGGCATTCAAGGAATGTCTGAGATTCTAGAACATAGAATTCCTGTGTTGAATGTTTAATCTTTTAACTTCTGCTCAAGGGGTAGATTAAGCTGTTTGCAGATTGAATATTGGGAAGGGTATACTGCAATAGGGATGCCATAAGTATAGACAGCTTAACACTCTGTATTGGGAGATATCTGTAAGGCAGATATCATGTATATCCCCCTGAAATCCAGTTTTAGTTGTTCATGCTGATCATTCACAGGTGTAATTCTACCGACTCCAAGCCCTGGATAGGCACCAATCTAGCTCTGTGTTGAGGTTATATACCATGTCCAGCTTTGCATCCAAAAATCAAATCAAACCATTTCATCCTTCCACCTGTTAGTTGTAGGAGTAGGATTAGGATTAAGATCCCTGCGTACTCTCATACCCAACCAGACTTATATGTCCAAGAATGTTGCCAACCTTGTGATTTGTTATACAAATCTTGGTCCTTACGTGAGAGCATTCTGCCTGTTGCTGTCAAGTTATATCTTTCTGCCATTGAGCTAATCAAGCTCATACTTTTATCAAATAGGGACACCCCCCTTGGTGCGGCAGAACCAGAAGTGAAGGGGAGGAGCTCACGCAACCTTCTATATTCAGTTGGCTGAATTTGCCTGTGCATTAGAACTGGCAAACCCTAATGCTGATTCAGAAGAAAAACCAACATGTCCCATTTTGGCACTTCCAGACTTCACCAAGCCGTTTGAGCTTGAGTGTGATGCTTCAGGAGAAGGCATTGGTGTTGTCCTCATGTAGAATAAGCACCCAATCACATTTGAGAGTAGAAAGCTTAGTGTAGGTGAGAAGAACTACTCAATCTATGACGAGGAGATGCTTTCTATTATGCATGCATTGATCAAATTTCATCAATACTTGGTGGGAGGCAAATTCATTGTAATAACTGATCATAATAGTCTAAAGTACTTCCTCAACTAGAAGGATCTCAGTGAGAGGCAACAACGTTGGGTGAGTAAGCTTCAAGCTTACTATTTTGACATTGTCTACATGAAGGGGAAAAAGAACATTGTTGTTGATGCACTCTCTAGAAGACTGTAACTCTCCTCCATTGTTGAGATTACAACAAATTGGAAGAATTAAATTCTTGCAAAATATGCCAAAGATCCTTTCACTTCAGGGATCATTGATGAATTCTTGCAAAATATGCCAAAGATCCTTTCACTTCAGGGATCATTGATGGTGCCACCCATGAGGGAAAGTACAAGGTGATCAATCGGTTGATCTTTTACAAAGGGTGCATATTTTTGGTGGGTAATTCCAGAGTTAAGGAGAAGGTTTTAAGGTCATTTCATGATGACCCTTTGGCTGGTCACCAAGGTTTCTGTAAGACCTATAAACAGATCCGTGAGAGATTCTCATGGAAGGGGCTGAAAAATGATGTCATGAATCATGTAAAGGAGTGCTCTGTGTGCCAACAGAACAAAAATGAACACACATACCCTGCTGGTCTGCTGCAAGTGTTGCCCACTCCCAATCAAAAATGGGAAAGCATCTCAATGGATTTCATCACCGGTTTGCCCAAGGTATAGGTGAGAGATTGTATTTATGTTGTAGTGGACCGTTTAACTAAATTTGCTCATTTCTTTGCAATCAGTTTAGATTTTGGAGCAGCCAAGTGGCTTAATTTTTTTTTAGGGAAGTGTTTAGATTGCATGGGTTACCACGGAACATTGTAAGTGATAGGGACAACAAGTTCCTAAGTTTGTTTTGGCAAGAATTGTTCCATTTGAGTGGGATCAAGTTCACTCCTAGAACTAGTTACCACCCACAAATCGATGGGTAGACAGAAATTGTGAATAAGTGGGTGGAGGGTTATCTGAGAAACTATGTTTCAGGAAAACAAATGGCATGGATTCATTGGCTTCATTTGGGGGAGTATTGTTACAACTCTTCCTATCACATGTCAATTACGATGTCACCATTCATGGCTCTTTATGGTTATGAAGTACCTAGCTTCATTGATTTAATTTTTGATGATTGCAAAGTGCCCTAAGCCAAAGATTTGTTGCAGCAAAGTCAAGATATCATGAAGGCTTTGAAAGGCAACCTCCTGCATGCACAAAACCAGCAGAAATTTTATGCAGATCAACACCGTGTTGAGCGCACCTTTGAGGTAGGAGACATGGTTTATTTGAGGTTGCAACCTTACTGTCAGTCCACTCTTAAGAAGAGTGGGGTAGAAAAGTTGAATCCATATTTTTATGGACCTTTCAAGGTCAAGAGGAGGGTTGTTGAAGTGTCTTATGAGTTGGAACTTCCTATGGATGGCAAGGTTCACAATGTTTTTCATGTGTAACGCCTCAAGAAGGTGCTTGGACATAATGTGGTAGCTTCTTCAGAGTTGCCTCCATTGGATGAGGAGGGTAATCTTGTGTTGATTCCAGAGAGAGTTTTGGAGTTCAGAGAACGAACTGTAAGGAAGAGGACCATTAGTGAATATCTGATCAAATGGAAGAACCTACCTTTGGAGGATGACACTTGGGAGAGTGAGCAGATGTTGCAGCATCTAGAGTTGCAGTTACTTGAGGGAAAGCAACTTTGGAAAGGGAGAATTGTAATGTCCCCTTTCCGTCAGTAACTGACTTGGAGATAGTTAGCCTTGTTCCTAGTGTTTCCTGAAGGCTAACTTGGTGGATTAAAGGGAAATATACTTTTTAAATATTTCTTAAGTTGTCAAAAGTTAAATAGACGTTATGTTTCTTAGACAACTTAAGTTGTTTTGAAAAAGTGTGTGCTAAAGCCCCCTTATGGAGCGCTAGGCTTCATAAAGCTCTTTCTTTAAAAATGTGGTGCTCACATTGGAAAACAAAAAGGGATATTTTAATTGTCTTTTGTGGAGCTCTCACTTGAAGGAAGTCTATTTAAGGGGTTTGGGTCTTCATTTTGTGGTTTATACATTTTTGATATCAAACTTTTTGTGAGAGCCTCTGAGATTTGTCTTGTGGGTTTGAAACCCTCATTTCTTCTCTAATTGTGGTTGTGAAAGATCAACCCTAGCTAGATTATTGGGTGATTTTGCCTCTGAAATCATCTACAGCTTAAATGGAGTCCTTTTGTTATGGAACTGAGAAGAATACTTTCGATTTTTTCTGAAGAAAATTTTGGTTGTGCAGTTTTCAGTGTGATTATGGTGTGTTTTAATGCTTTTTTTGTGAGTTTTGGTGTGCAATAACTAGGTTGTACTTTCCAGCACAGGGCCGTACCAACAACAGGTCTTACCATGTTGTTTGTGGGTTTCATGGAGACCACTCTACATTGCATGAACCGATTGACTTGAAACTAGACACAAGGGTTCCTAGAGCAGTTTGGTGGAGTTTAGAGCCACGTTGGGTAAGTGAGAAGGAGATTTAGCAGGCCGTATTGCTGATTTAGGGCCATACCAATTGAGTTGGGCGTGAGGGTTGCTAGGGTGAATCACCCCTCATTTGCTGGTCTATTCTCATGGAATGGTGGCACCCTGGTGTCTAGAAGGGATCTGCAATAGTTAGAAGGTGGAGAAGTTGCAGTTTAGAGCACTATGAAGGTTTTGGGTGGTGTTGGGACTGTGTTTTCAATGCTGCAATTCAGAAAATCAGGTTTGCAACAGCTAGCACAACATTTACAGACTTGATTCCAAATGTCTAGTTCATGTCTCATGACTTCTACTATGGTATATCTCATGTTACTTTCAGTTTGGGTTGATTTGTAGTAGTTTGTTTCAGATTTCATGTTTTTCAGCTTGTTTGCCTTCATATTTCAGATCAGAATAAAGTAAATTGTAGCTCTCTTTAATTTCTTCATTTCAATAGTTGCAATGACAAATGAATGTAAAACACTGGATGGTAGTACCCACAGTGCATTTGCATAGCATGCATGTCATTTGTTAATCAACTGGACAGTTCACCACCAGTTCGTATAGCATATTACATTCACAACACCATTTTGGCATCGATTGAGTTTATTGACCAATTTGGTTTTCATACAAGCTTATTGTAATGTCCCCTTCTAGTCATATGGTTAGTCCATCATGGAGTTCCCGTGGGCTAGCAGTTTGGTTAGGGAACTGTGGTTAGTTTGGCTCTGGAGGTCTTTGCTAGTTTTGGAGTTGTGGTTCGTTTTTAGTGGATCCAGTTGGACTCTCGTGGTTGGCTTAGTGGGCTCTTGGTCGTTACTTACTATTTTTAGTAAGTCCAGGTTTTGGGTCGGTTCAGGATTTTTAGAGTTGGATCAGATGCGTTTCGTCGAGACCTTTCCGGCGAGCTAAAGATCATTGAATTCCGACACCGTCTTCATAATTATTTTAAAGTCCGAAGATTTATTAATGTTATATTAATATGGACTTTATTATATTTTGTGGGAAAAGTGACTTTATGGAAAATAAAGACTTAATGCAAGTTGTGACCTTGGGCGCCTATCCCTAGGAAGTTATAAGATGTTTTTAAAAGATAAAAAGTCCCTCCAAAACCCAACGCCCACTTGTGAGGGAAATAAAAGAGATTTTCAAAGCTCATTTTGATATGCTATGTTTATGATATTTTTGATTTTGAGCTCTGCTAGGGTTTCATATTGTTCGGGGTTTGAGGATTTGAACCAGAGGCTTTTAGAGACGGAAACCTCCCTGAGTAACGGTATCCCACAGGTGTGAAAGATCACCCAACGGTGCCATTTAAGGTGGATGTATTCAGCATTCACAGTTGTGCTTTCATGGAGTTCATTTGATACATTTTCAGAGCTTCATGGAGTTATCTTTGAGAGATAGTTTATGCTCAGCCTAGGATAGTTAGATAGAGACAGATTTCAGTAGCTTTGAGAGAGGGTTTGCTGATGTATATTCACTCTTGGTTGGCCGTACCATTCTAGCCCAGCCGTTCCACCTTTGGATGCATTTTTGAGGAGTTTGGGTGCAGATTTATCCCTTCCATTTGGGTTGCCTGAACTACATTGCTGTGTAGATTGGTTTCAGTCAGGGATACAAGAGGTTCATTGCTGTTTGCAGCTGTCACAACCTTCATGGAGGTCGTACATCCTTGCCTGGGGGCGTGAGACTCCTTGGGGTTCGATTTGGTGTTTGTATGCAACTGTATTCTTGCTTTTTGGAGCCATTTGAGGTCTTTGGGCCTGAACAATACATTGTAAGCTCTTTTGCCAACATAAGTAATGCATTTGGAGTGAATCTGGCTATACGCGTTGCTGGTCTGGCAATAGCTAAAAGTTGAAGTTGCAAATCTGGATATGGGTATGTGTTAGAAGTTAATGTTATGCTATTTTACCATCTGGGTAGTCGATAGTTTCTCTATATCTATTGTATATTTTTTGGGTTTGTTATATGCTCTGTATTGTATGCTCTGGCATCACACATCTGCAGGAAAGCATAGAATCCCTTCTGCATCTTCTGTCTATCTGAAAGAACACACAAAAATCTAATAAAAATTCACACAGATTTTAAAAATATACAAACAGGTACGACACATTACAGTGGTATCAGAGCTATGATCTTGTCATCCTGTGAGGTGGAACAGACATGCAGTTGAAAGTATGAACATGCAGATAAAAATGAAGCATGCACGCTTTATGTTTGAGATATGAATCCTTCAGCATCTTCTTCACATCCTTATAATACCAGGAGAAATAAGTTACAGCAAGCAACACAGGTTCCGCAGCAGGTTGCACCAGTAAATCCAGCACCACCAGTAGATCCATTTGAGACAGATACAGAGGTAGAAATTGCTGCTACTGAGGACGATTGGCAGGTCTCGCGAACAGATCCCTTTTCCGGCGAGCTACCACCAGTTATAGGTCCTACAGGAGAGATGGGTGATAGGGAAGAACCAAAACTCAGTGCGTGTGATATTTTGATCACACTCACCCGAGAGATGAGGGAGTCTCGACGAGAGATGGTAGAGGCACAGGCCGAGATGATACATGCCATCGAAAGGTTGTGTAATGATGGGGACAATCACCGTGACAGGAACGGTACAATGGAGGTGACCAGAACAGGTACCACGGAGGTGATAGGAACATGTACAATGGAGGTGACAGGAACAAGTACTAGGACGGTGATAGAAACAGACACGATGGAGGAGATAGAAATAGGAATGATGGGGGTGATAGACACAACGGTGACAGGAACCGGGGAGAACGGAATAACGGGGACAAGAACCGGGATGATAGACACAGGGACAGAGATGATGAGGACGAGGCTTCTGTTACCCACCGGAGGGCTTCGCAGTTCACTACGGGAGATAGACCTGGCATCCTTATATTTGCTCCCAGGAACCAAGTTCCTGAACAGGGTCCCACACAGGTGGAGTTTCAGGAGGTGATTCTGAGGGATTGGAGAGCATCCAGTGATGATTTCAGAAACGAGATGACATTTGCTGAATATTCTTAAATGAGGCTTAGGTGTAAACCTTGTAGGGGAGGTAGACCTCAAAACCAGGAGTTGCAAAGGAAAGTAAGTAAGATGACACTTCCCTACTTCGACGGATTGGGTAAGACCACTGCGAGAGCTTGGGTCCAAAAATTGGACAGCTACTTGCAAATTAGTCCCATGCTTGAGGAGGACGCCATTACATATACAGCTTTACACTTGGAGGGGACTGCTCACAAATGGTGGAGCAACGGGAAGGTCACACTGGATCACAATCAGGTCACTTCATATGTGGAGTTTACAGCTAGACTGATCGACAGGTTCGATAAAAAGGACCCAGAATTACAATTTAAGGAGTTGACATAGTTGAGACAGAGCGGATCAGTAGACTCCTACATTGTTGATTTTCAGGACATATCCGTTATGGTTTCGGATATTACTGAGCGCAGATTGGTTGTTCTCTTCATTGATGGATTGTCAGATCAACTTCGTGGTTGGGTTAAGGGTTTTGACCCTACTACACTTTAGAAGGCCATGAAGAAGGCCCGAGACATGGAGTCATCAACATGGAGGAACAAGTTTCATTCCAAAGGGTTCCGCAAAGGAGGGATAAGGAGAGAGATAGGAGACCATTCCAGAAAGATGCGGGACAGCCACATAAGAGTTCTTCCAGGTTGGACAGTGATCAGCTGAATGACTTAAGACGGAAGAAGCTCTGCTTCCATTGCCAGGAGCCTTGGGATCCTAAGCACAAGTGTGCTGCCCAAGGGAAGGTAAAACAGTTAGAGTATTTTTCAGCCGATGAGTCTGTTGATTCAGAGCCCCATTCGGACTACCATTCAGAGGCCGAGGATGCAGAATCGAAAGGCCCTGAGGAAGCATCAGATAAAGAGGATGATACAACCCTACCTACAACACGTATCTCGAGTATCCAGAGGGAGGGATCATTCAGGATAAGAGGAGTATTGGGTGGGCAGCGATGTATTGCATTACTTGACACGGGTGCCACTCATAACTTCATAGACGAGGGCTTGGTCACCAAGAGAGGGCTGAAAACCAAGGAATTTGAGGGTTTTAAGGTGAAGGTTGCGGATGGTTTCGTACTCACCTGCACTAGGAGGATACCCAATCTATCAATCCAATTGAACAAATACACTTGCCAATCAGAATTTTATGTTGTCGGCATGGGTGAGATGGATGTTGTGTTGGGTATGAAGTGGTTGAATGATATTGAGGAGTTCACACTCAACTTGCAGACGATGGAAATGAAGTTTGAGGTGGACGGAATTAGACATGTGCTCAGAGGCATTTCAGACGGTGGGTTGAGAGTGGTTTCTCTCAAGCAGATGGAGCGATTGATTCATCATGATCAGGTGGAGTGGGCCGCAGAGATTATGGTGATGCCTGCAACAGATCAGCAGAAGCATACATATCCTCCTGACATATAGTTTATACTTACTATACACACCAAAGTGTTTAGTGATATTCCACCAGGTAAACCTCCTGATAGAGGTTTTGAGCATGTGATCGAGTTGGAGGAGGGTGCTAAACCAGTAATAACTACACCTTACAGGCACCCAAAGAGGTATAAGGATGAGATCGAGAAGGCTATCAAAGAGCTTCTCGAGATGGGTCACATCAGACCTAGTAAGAGTCCGTTTGCATCATCCGTGGTATTGGTGAAGAACAAGGATAGGACTCTCAGAATGTGTATTGATTATAGGGAACTCAATAAGAAAATCAAGAATAGGTACCCAATTCCCATAATAGATGAGCTGATTGATGAGTTGCATGGGGCTTGTTACTTCTCCAAGATTGATTTGAGATCCGGTTACCATCAGATTCGGGTCAGAGACGAGGATGTGGAGAAGACAACATTCAGGTGTCACTATCAGCACTTTGAGTTCCTGGTCATACCATTTGGGTTGACCAATGCACCAGCTACCATCCAGTCTTGCATGAACATGGTGTTTAGAGAGCAGTTGAGGAGATTTGTGCTGATTTTCTTTGATGATATATTGATTTATAGCAAGACATGGGAAGAGCATCTAAAATACATTGACATTGTTTTGAGCATCTTGGAGAGGGAGTTGTATGCCAAAATGTCAAAGTGTGAGTTTGGGATGACCGAGTTGCTGTACTTGGGTCATATCATCAGTGCTGGTAGTGTGAAGGTAGACCCGGAAAAGATTCGGGCAATTGTGGACTGGCCACCGCCGAAGAATGTCTCATATCGTAAGGGATTTCTTGGCCTTTGTGGGTATTACCGCAGATTTGTGAAGGGGTTCTCTTAGTCGGCTGCTCCCCTTACAGATTTGACTCGTAAGGATGCTTTCAGTTGGACGGATAGGGCACAGAAGTGTTTTGACAAATTCAAATAGATCATGAGTACATGCCCTGTGTTAGCTATACCCGATTTCAGCAAACCTTTCGAGCAACAGTGTGATGCCTCAGGTGAAGGCATTGGTGCGGTAATCATGCGGGATAAGCACCCCATAGCATTGAGAGTAGGAAGTTGAGGGTGTGGAGAGGAGTTATAGCATATATGACAAGGAGATGTTAGCCATCATGCATGCGTTGGCTAAGTTCAGACAGTACCTTGTGGGCAGCAAATTTGTGCTTAAGATGGATCACAACAGTCTGAAGCATTTCCTTGGGCAGAAGGATTTGAATGAGAGGCAACAGAAGTGGGTCAACAAGTTACAGGCCTACGATTTTGACATTGTTTATGTCAAAGGGAAGAAGAATGTTGTTGCCGATGCTCTATCCAGGAGGCCCCATTTGTGTGCACTTGGTGCTATTGCAGATGACTGGAGGGAATTGATTTCAACAGAGTATGCCAAAGATGAGTGGGCTACTGGAGTCATTGATGGCACCATTAAAGATGACAGGTACACAGTGGTAAATGATTTAATCATTTACAAGGACAGGATCTTCTTGGTGTCAGGTTCTCAGATGAAGCAAAAGGTTTTGAGGGCATTCCACGGTTTGCCTATGGTAGGGCATCGAGGATACTTCAAAACTTATAGGCATGTCAGAGAGAGGTTCACCTGGAAGGGTCTCAAGACCGAGGTGATTTTTGGCAGGAGCTCTTCAGGTTGTCAAGGACAGAGCTCACACCCAGTACCAGTTACCACCCCCAGACTGAAGGTCAGACAGAGATAGTTAATAAGTGGGTGGAAGGATACCTCCGAAACTATGTTTCAGGACAGCAGAAGGCATGGGTTAAGTGGCTTCACATGGGGTAGTATTGCTACAATTCCACTTACCACATGTCTATTCAGATGTCACCTTTCATGGCATTGTATGGTTATGAGGTGCCGAGCTTTGTTGATTTACTGTTTGGTGATAGCAGAGTACCAAAGGCCAAAGACTTCCTTCAGGAGAGTCAGGATATCATGAGGGCACTGAAGGATAACATACAGAAGGCTCAGAATCCTTTGTGGTTGATGGAGAGGTCTCCTCTCACATACAAGGGTGCAACACACCATGGGAAGCACTACAAAAGTTATAAGGATTTGTATGATTCTCATTTAGAATTGGAGTTCATACAATTGCAATTGAAGTTGTTCAAACTTGAGTTGAAAAATGGTGGTGTAATGAGTCTTTTAGAAATTCAAGCAGTTAGGCATGATGTTGAAGTTGCTAGTGCTAATATATATATATATATATATATATATATATATATATATATATATTTGTGATAGAGACACAATCAAATGAACTACAATCAAACATAGAAAAACAAATTTGGAGACATAAAAATTCTAAGGCATTGGCCTTAATAAGGGCCTCAGTTGATGGGGAGGTCTTTAGTCACATATAAGGGTGCTACACACCATAGAAGCAATAAACGTGTAAAAATTACATTTTTTTTTCCAAAAATTGCGAGTTAGGCGAACAATGATTTTTACCTTATTTTAAATTGTGAATCACTATTCGAGAGTCAGGCGAACAATGATTTTTACCTTATTTTAAATTGTGAATCATTGACCACAATTTTCAACATTTTTTGGGCATTTAAATTGTGTTTACATTGTCCTCGGGGTTAGATTAGGGTTTGTTTTACTTTGCACCTCTGAGCAAACATAGTGTATGGATATAGGGTCATTTATCCACCCGCCCAAAGGGTGTGAAAACATGAATTGCATCGCAAGAAATTGGAACAACCATTGACGAATCATCAGCTCCATCTTTCAAGGTCGAGTTTCGCTCTAGATATTCGGAGACTAGTATTGATACGACCCCTCAAATTGGGTTTGGGATCATCACGGATTAGGTTTGAATTACTAGTATATATATTAATAATATTTATTATATAGTTTATAATATTTATGATATATCATCATATTTATATATTTTATTATTAATATTTTATAATATGATATTATTAATATATAATATATTATTATATTATAAACATTTATAATATTTGATACATTAATATATTATATATTAATGTATAAAATATATTATAAATATTATTATATTTTAATAATATAATATATAACTTAAAATATAATAATATTTATATTATTATAATATAATATTTATGTCACATATATATATATATATATATATATGTATATATATATATATATATATACATATATATATATGTATATATACATATATATATATGTATATATACATATATATATATATGTATATATACATATATATATATGTATATACATATATATATATGTATATATGTATATATATATATATATATGTATATATGTATATATATATATATATATGTATATATATATATATATATATATATATATATATATATATATATATATATATATATATATATATAAGGAACCTAACCCTTGGGGGGATTTGAACCTCACTCTCCATCATGATAACTAAGTGGCCTAGCCACTTGAATGTACCCCACACATATTTGCCAAAATATATTATAAATATTATTATATTTTAATATTATAATATATAACTATTAAAAGATAATAATATTTATAATATATTATTATATATATAATAAATATTAATAATATAATATTATTAATATTTATTATTCTATTATAATAACTATTATTATAATATATAAATATTATATTATATTTGCCAAAATATATTATAAATATTATTATATTTTAATATTATAATATATAACTATTAAAATATAATAATATTTATAATATATTATTATATTTATAATATAATATTATTAATATTTATTATTCTATTATAATAACTATTATTATAATATATAAAATATTATATTATATTATATTATATATATCTGATTTTTTTAGGATTTTTTGAAAAAATCTCATAATTTTGATTTGTTGATTTTTTCCCCAAAAGATTTTTGCTGCTATGCGCACACACCATGGGAAGCACTACAAATTTAACGAATTTGTATGCTTCTCATTGAGAATTGGAGTTGCAATTGAAGTTGTTCAAACTTGAGTTGAAAAGTGGTGATGTAATGAGTTTGGCTTCAGAAATTCAAGCAATGAAGCATGATGTTGAAGTTGTTGGTACTAACATTGATATATATATATATATATATATATATATATATATATATATATATATATATATATATATATATATATATATATATATATATACTTATACTTGTACTAAAAGTGGTGGTGTAATGAGTATATTGCCTTCATAAAATCTTTTCTTCCGACATATTCAACGTATTTGGAGTCACTGCAAGCAAGCAATCAACTGAAGACACTTTTGATTGGTTGGTTGAAATGCTAGCAGAAAGAGAAAAGACCTTTGAAAGAAAAACTGAAACCACAAGAGAGAATATTTGCTATGCTCATCAAAAGGGAAATCTTCCAATAAGGTTTCATCTTCCAAGAATGAAGGAAATGATAGAGGCAAGGAAGGAAATAGAGGGCAAGGAGGTAGAACTGACAAAAACAATGGTCAACATGAAACAAAATGATAGACAAAACTTGTTTTGCAAACGATGTGGTATAAAACAAATGTAAAACATCATGGGATAAGATTGAGGCCTACTAAAAACAAATGGAGACAAATAAGGGAAAGAAGAAAATCCTAGAATCAAATTTGGCTTAGTTTGCAAGTGAATGTGTGCTTTCCGTATTAGATGATGTCAACTATGTCTATGAATTCAACTTGGTATGACATGCTTGGGTCCTACTAGATGCTGGTGCCATGCAACACATGCCTTTTCAAAGGGACTTCTTTGAGGAGTTCCATGAAGAAATATGTGGTCCTATATATTTGGCAGATAGAATAAGTTTGCAACCTAAAGGAAAAGGCACAATTCAACTCAAGTCACAAAGACTTCCAGATTTGATTCTCCAAAGTGTCTTACACCTTCCTCAACTAAAACGAAACTTGTTGTCCTTGGTGCTCATTTGACAAAAAGGCTACTCCATTTTGCTGGATGATGGAGAAGTAATAATCAAAAGAAAATGTGATAATATAGTTGTTTTGACTAGATTTGAGGAAGGAAAGTGTTTGAAACTCAAAGGCGAGTCTTCAATTTTAAGAAACTTTGCTCACCTTGTTGAAGGAGGAATGCCAACAAGTCTTTTGTGGCATGCAAGATTTGGTCCTACCAACTATGACAACATTCACACAATGCATAAAAATAGTGTTGTAGATTGGCTGACTCTGCCCAAAATAATTGAAAAATGTGAAGCATGCTTCTTGGCTAAACAATAAAGTGAGCCATTTCAAAAATCAAACTTGAGAGGTAAAAGGAAATTGTAGTTGATCCACTTTGATTTGTGTGGTCCACTACCAGTTCCTTATGCTGATGGTAATAAATACTTCATGTTCATTGATGACTACAACATAATGACATGGATCTATTTTTTGAAGAAATCATAAATTTTCTAAACTTTTTAAAAGTTTTGCACAATGATTGAAAAAGATGCACCATCCCATATTGGCACACTGAGGATTGATAGTGGTGGAAAATTCACATCAAAGGTGTTTGAAGACTATCTCAAAAAAATGGGATCAAGCATCATCTCATAGTTCCTCACACTCCTCAACAAAATGTAGTAGTTGGAAGGATGAACAAAATTGTGATGAATATGTGTAATGTCCCTTATAGGAACAATACTAATTTTACCCTAAATTATCAATTTCCAAGCAAACAAAGATTTAGAGAGTACCTTTGCTTGATTTGATTCCTGCAAACAAGTTAGAAAATACTTACAATAATATTTCTCACAGTCAAGTTAACATGATTAACAAATTCATAATGGCATTGTTAATCCAACTAAACCTAACTATCTATTAGACTCAACCATAAGAGAGCTGAGGAATGTGACTTCGATGGGGTGTCCCGGATCCTCTACCCTAGGCCCACTAGCAGATATACCACCCCCCTTGGCCTCATGTGGCGCATGCCATCCATATGAGGTGGTCTACCTAATGAGGTATCTATTATCCTGTTCCCCCCTCATCTTGTCATTTCCTTTCCCTTTCTCTATGATTGGTTCCTTTGAATTTGCATGTCTATGATAGGAGAATGAGATCACAAAAGGGTGCCCCGGAAGCCATCTCTTCTAAGCCCAAGGGTAGTACCCTTTGTACCCCCTTGGCCCCAATAGGATTATTCAATCCCCCCTAGAGGGGTGGCATACCTAGAAGAGTGCCCCATCGTTGTTATCCCTCTAGCACCACATTTCCTCCATCATAGTAACCATAACATTCACACAAATCTTCATATTAACACATTAGTTCAAACATATATAAAATTATGGAAGATCTCATATCAGTATACATGCACATTGGTTAGCTAAACAATAATACATAAGCCTCATTACAATTCCTACCAAGACTGTTGCCTTTTCCTAATATATATTCTTGCCTGGTCGCTGGTTCCTTATGCTTATTTCTACAGACTGGAAATTCAGAACTGATGTGTGTTTCTTCTGTTTTTCCCAATGCCTTCCCTCCCCATATATTCCTTGCCTTTATATCCCTCAATGTGATGTCCTTAGTGAGGGGGATGCGTCTATTCAGAAAATCGCATCCCCTCATAATTAATACACTGCCTCTTATTAATGATTCTTAAGAATCATTGCCTCCTTTGATGTGCCACTGGCCTTGTGTGGATCAACCATGCTGGGAGCATGGTATAATAATATTTAATTCAATTAATATTTATAGTCATATTACTTACACATCAATAATCATATTTATATTAATATTATATTATTTACCTCTTGTAGATAATGATTAATAATACCATTATTTATAATTATAATATTATCTATGATAATTATAATTATAGTAAAATTGCAATTATTTATATTTACTTTATAAATAATATATCTTGTCAATCAAAGATAATATATTATTTAATACTATCTATTAAATATTATATTAATTCATACAATGCCTTAACATAGGGACATCACAATATGGTTCGGGCAGTGTTGTATTTCAAAGTAGTAAACTTGTATTTTTGGGCAGAAGCAGCTCAAACAATAGTCTATCTCCACAATAGGATACCTTCAACAACCCTTCAAATGAAGACTCCATATGAAATTTGGTGTGGCCATCTTTTATCAGTGTGACATCTTCGGGTTTTCGGATGCGCTTGCTATATATTCATTCCCTAGGAGAAAAGGAACAAGTTAGACCATAAGAGTAAAAAATGTATCCTTTTGAGAGATTTAAAATCCTCAAAGGCCTAGAGACTGCTTGATGAGAAAAACAAGAAATTTCTCATTGCAAGAGAGATTATTTGTGAAACCACAAAGGAAACAACTAACATTGATTGATAACTAAGTTGACTTGAGAAATTTACAAAATTTGATTTTTTTGTCATGTCCCCGTTTCCGGCTTGATCATCAAGTGTATAATGGATTAGCCTAATCCTCATTCCCGGAGGCTAATTCTGAATGATAAGGGAATGAACTGGGTTTTGACTAACTCTGGGTGTTATTTTGCAGGTAGAGTCAAGAAGTTTTGAGTCAGAATCCACTAAGTCATGAGCAAGGCGCCCATTTTGGCAGAACTCCTCCCTTCTGGCGCCTAGCTTCAAGAGTCACTTCTGGCAGTGAAGATGAGGATTCAAACAGAAGGCGCTCCACCTGGATGGGTTCTTCCAACCAAGCACCTAGATCAGAGATGAACTTGAGTAAGATATAATGAGGTTTTCATGCCTAGGCGCAAATGTCACTCTGACAAGTCTAGATGTGCGCCTAGCTTGGAACAAGGGTTTCAATGTCTCCAGAAGGGTGGCGCTACCTTTGGAGAAGGAGATATCAACTTCTAGAACCATAATGCATTGGAAGTGTCGAGGGAAAATGGCTAAGTATAGCCTAGGCGCACATTCTACATCAGAATTCCCAAAAGTGCGCCTAGACTCTGAGCATCAAGATTGCACTCCAAACAAGCACAGGGCTCCTCCAAGTAGATCAAGTGAGTCTCATCCTCAATGAAGATCAAGTAGAAAGATGAAATGATCATGTCTTGGTTGTTAGGCGCACATTGAGTCAAGAAACATCCTTTTGAGAGTCTATCATGGATGATGATAGATATTGAGTTGAAGGTTTCTCATCAAAGTATATTGCCTTGTCAAGAAGCTATGACCCTAGGCGCCAATGTGACACTCTGCAACACTCCAAGTGCGCCCAAGAACATCAAGGCGCCAAAACATGACTCCATGACCTTGAAGATGCGCCTAAGGGGGTAAATGATCTCCAAACTCCTCAAAAAGCCAGGGCGCTTGGTAAGATAAGTGTTTTGTTTGATCACAAAGACTCCAAGTGTGAGCGCCACATGTACGAAGGCGAATCCAATTCAAGGCGCTAGTTTCCTCCTACACAGACTCAGAAGTGCGCCTAAGATCAATTCCTAGAAGTGCACCTTAGCAAGAAAAATCATTGGAAGGGTAAGAGTGCATCACCAATGGTTAAAGATGAAGTTTAGAAGACATCCACTCAAGTGGAATCATTAAAGAAGACAAGATCATGGATGAGGCGCACCTTTGGTCAAAAACTCCTCAAATATGCGCCTAAAGAGAAAATGAGTATCAAAACATCCTTCAAGATCAAGGCGCTAGCATTGAGGAAGATGCTATCATTTTCAGAAACCTCAGAGTTTGCAAATAATGAGTAGAATTGGTTAAGTCACACACTAGGCGCAAATCCACTGTCGAATTCTCCAAATGTGCGCCTAGAATAAGCTGTAGCAACTTCAAGCACCTAAGCTCTCATTGGTCGACAGGATGTCATTGGGATCCGTTCCACTGCATTGGGTAAGGTTGCCACCTCAGACTGAGTTGTTAGATGGAATATTCTCTATGGATATGCTTCTTGGAAAACGTGCCTTGGTTCCTCTTTGTGCATTGAAAAACGTGCCTTCATTGCCTTTGGAAGGCCTATAAAAGGAGGAGCTCTCTCATTCATTTGGCATCGGTTCATTAGACAAAATTCTCTCTGCAAAGCTGTTGAGCTTGTAATCTTGAGGCCTGCGAGTTTCAAGTGTTGAGGTGATGCTCCCTCAACAAGCAAGGTGATGCTCCCTTGTTATATTGTGAGGTGTTGACATACAGTTAACATCATTGAGTTGATCAAGTAAAGAAATCATTGTAGACATCAAGGCTTTAAGGCCTTTCTTTTGTATTTCCATTGAATAAGTTGTAACTTCATGCTATTGAAGCATTATCTGTGTAATAAGACATTTGTCAGATGATTGAATCAAACAATAAGTCAAGCGCCCAACTCTAAGGTTGATTCCTTCAAGTAGTTGTCTTTGATGTATATCTTTGTATTGTGGCAGTAGTGATGAATTGATAGCAAGTAAAATTGTTTAATTAAGGAAAAAATTATGGTTTTTCCTTTTTGGCTGCCCGGGGCCGCCAAAATAATGTTTAAAAATAATGTGTTTGGTGATGCAAATCAATATAACATCATGACTCTGTGCCCAATGGATAAGGGACTGGTCTGCATCCCAGAGATCTGGGGTTCTCGTTGCAGTCTTGCACCTGCACGTCCCCAGACAGAGCCACTGTTGGTGTCTGCATGAGCAGTCAGTTTTCAAGCATATAAACATGCAGGCACCTTCCCAAAAAATCCAAAAAATACTCCAAGTCTCTGGGCCTCCTCAGCATTTTTCAACTGCAGCATCATATTTTCTTCGATGGTGGTCAGCATCATCATGTTTTCTGTCAACCGGTTTTTCATCAGGATCATCATGTTTCAATATCGGGTGATGTTTGGATATCATCCCGATCCTGCTGATGAGCTACAGTGTGCCCTGATTTTCTTGCAGGGGGTGATTTTTCAAATATCTGGTGATCTTCCAATTATCACCCTGCCCTTATATGATGATGATGTCACCCCGATCTTCTGAAGGGGTTATTTTCTAAGTTGTTCAACCCGACCTATTTTTATTTAGGATTGTTGTCATCATCATCATCATATTTCCGGTTATCGCCGTGTTGCTTGCGAGGGTCATCATATTGTCTACCTGCATGATCTTTCGCTGGGGTGATATTTTAACATCGGGTGATCTTTGTTAAGATCATCCTGATGATGTTGCTGTAAAGTTCTAAGTGCGACCCGATATTCATCGTGGTCATCATATTTTGAACGTCAGGATGATCTTAGTCAATATCATCCTGATGTTGTTGTATCACTTCATGTTCGTTGTTTTATCATCCTGATGATGCTGACGTCATTCTTATGTCAGGGTGATATCTATTTCTCTGCCTATCTGCATCATGATATTTCCGAAGGAGGGGGTGATATTTTCATATTTGAATATCACCCGGATGTATGTTTGTTCCAGCATCATGATGATGCTGATATTAGGGAGATATCCGCCTGTCGGCTTCATGCATTATCCAGTGGGGGGTGATCATTTCAAATATCTGTCATATTCATATATCACCCCGATCTTATAGCGGAGCTACAGTGCAGCATGATATTTGTGCATCAGGATGATATTTCCAAATATCCGGTTATCTTCTGAATATCATCCTGATGCCGACATGTGGTGGTGACGTCATCAAGGTCCGGGGGGTCATATTTCTAACATTACTCATCTTATGAAGATCCCCCAATGTTGCGAATATGACGATGATGTCATCCGGATATGAGGAGGTGCGCAGTAGGCAGATATGCTGATGACGTCAGCAGGATATGACGGTGACGTCATCAGGATGTTCATCGGCCAGACATTTGGTATCGGCTAAGCAGGAGGATCTGCCTCCGATGGATCAGGTTGCGCCGATGAAGGCGATTATCATGCAGGTTATATTGCGATATGATGCTGACGTCAGGGTGATATTTCAAGCGACAGGATATCATGCTGCTGAAGGATAATGATGATGAAGTCTTATACTAGTGTCGTCAGGAGCAAAAGCACTGACATCATATATGCTCGTGGCCTAGTATATAAAGTGTTGAAAAGGTCGCCGCGGGGTGCATGTGGGATAATTGATATCCTGCATATTTTCAAATATCATGACGAGGTGTTTTGGCAGGAAATGGTTGCGAACGACTGTTTGACGTTTTCCCGAGGCCGCGGGTTGGTGCGCCATTAATGGCGAAGGTTGCAGAGGTATGGACGGATCTGGTACCCGATTGAAGGTGTACATCAACGGACAGTGGCGTAGGGCTCGAGGTTTCTTCCTGTCTCCTCCCCTACCTACTGCATTCATGTTTGGGCGCCAATCTGGTAATGCGTTGAGCGCCATTTTTCTGATACTGTGTATCTGGCGGGATTTTTGGTCAACCATGTAATTAATTGCTGTGGTACACTACCTGGCTGTTATAAGCAGGAAGTGTTACTCATTTTTGGTTGTTGAAAACTGGACATTTTGGCTCTGTAATAAGATACAACTGGTTTTGGTTGCTCTGTGCAGCAAAACTTGTGAGTTTATGTATCTCCTGTTGTACGATTTGGCATGAATCCACTGATTTCATGGTTAATCTTATATGAATAATGCTGTGTTTGCATGTGTTATGCTGATTCTGTCTCCAGTTTTGCATGTATCTTTCTTACTGCAATAGGGATGCCATAAGTATAGACAGCTTAACACTCTTTATTGGGAGATATCTGTAAGGCAGATATCATGTGTATCCCCCTGAAATCCAGTTTTAGCTATTCATGCTGATCATTCACAGGTGTATGTCTACCGACTCCAAGCCCTGGATAGGCACCAATCTAGCTCTGTGTTGAGGTTATACACCATGTCCAGCTTTGCATCCAAAATTCAAACTAAACCATCTCTTCCTTCCATCTGTTAGTTGTAGGATTAGGAGTAGGAAACCCTTGCATGCTCTCATCCCTAACCAGACATATATGTCCAAGAACGTTGCCCACCTTGTGATCTATCATACAGATCTTGGTCCATACATGAGAGTATTCTGCCTGTTGTTGTCAAGTTAGATCTTTCTATCTTTGAGCTAGTCAAGGTTACATCTTGAGTTATAGGGATACCCCCCTTGGTGCGGCAGAACCAGAAGTGAAGGGGAGGAGCTCACGCAACCTCCTGTATTAGTTGGCTGAATCTGCCTGTGCATTAGAAGTGGCAAACCCTAATGCTGATTCAGAAGAAAAACCAACAGGGGCATCGGCCATCATAGGATCCTAATTGTTGAAAGCAAAGTTCAAGTAAGGGGTCATTCGCCCAAATAGGTCCAAGCATAAGCCTAAGCTATTGAAAAGACAAAGCAAACATCTTCAAATGGTGGCATAGGAAAATTGGAAGGAAAGTAATACAAATTCAAAAGAGACTTCAAAGAGGGAATCGACCACCATAGAGGAACCCAATGAATACTCAAGGAGAAAAGCAAAATTCAAATTCAAATTATAAAAGGAGGCTCAAAAATCCCAACGGCCGCCTAGGATCATGTGTCATTCCTAGCGGTCATCTTCATGAAGGAATTCGGGTCTAGCAAAGGCCAATAATAGCATGGAATTATGTGCCAACGGTTGGAGGGAGGCGGATCATATGCCAAGGTAATGTTATTTACCCAATGTTCATTGCCTAGAAGGTTGCGGCCAAGCTAAAGAGATGCCATTCGCCAAGGAAAGATGGATCCGCCTATGCAAAGAGGATTCGCTCAAAGTGAAGGATCGGCCAAAAGCAACGATACAAGGAATGAAGGAACACCAATGCATAATGCCTCTCACCCATGATGAAGGTCAATGCATTTGCTAAGGTCATAATTATCATGCCATCCCATGAGGTTTGCCAATGCCAATGGAAAATCGTTCAAGCTTCAAAGAAGGTCGCCATGGGAGAATTAACCAAGTGTGGGATATGAAGGAAAATCGGCCAAGTCACATTCACCTATGCTAGGATTATTTCAAACAAAGGAGACACAATGACCTTGAGGATCGACCTACTAGTTATATTCATTTAAAATTGCTTTGCAAGTTTTTAAATGAATAATGGAATATTATATATTGTTCATAGACTTGGCATTTCATTGGTGATCCACCCAAGAGAAGTGACGATGGCCATGAGGGATCGCTCCTACCAATGCACAAACCCAATCAACCATGGAAGCCAAGGATAAATAGTGGAGCTCATGGCATTTGAGGACATGACTGATTTGGTATGTTTGTTAATTTCTTTTAAGTCTGAAAATTCCGATTTTCATACTTAATTGCAAGGAGATGTGCCCTTGCACATAGGGTGATGACCCCCTATGCCCTCTTGAGGTGTTATTGCTTCTAATTTCACCATTGAAATCAATTTTGCAGGTATTAGGAGAGATAGTAAGTATTGGAGATCATTGTTGAAAAGTTTGCATCAAGGATCTTGGACATTTGAAGGTGTTTTAGCTTATATCACTTGGCTGGAGTAATATCAGCATTTGCAACAGTCATAGCAGTCTACTTACAGCAGCAATTCATTGTATTTCAAGGCCTAACAAAGGCTGGATCATTTGGCAACTAGCTTGTAATCAATTCTTATTGTTTGGCCATCATTTGGCATGGGTTTGGGGAGCAATTTTGTGATCATTTGAAGGACTGATATAAAAAGTTGTATGACTGTCATAGAGGACAGCAAGTATACATTTGTAATTGCTTCATTTGAATAAGCAAAGAAAGTAATTGAAGTTTGGGTTCCATTGCTCATGTGTTGAACATTTGAATTGACAATTATTTGCAAGCCTTGATTGATAAAATTTAAGTTATAACCACTAAGGAACATTACACACGCGGTAGCTTTCTGGGTCGCAGAGCTCAAAGGAAACAAATTTTCGGATGGAGGTCCCGGAATGCTACCGTTCCCTGCCATGTGGAAGTGTGTCACAAGCCTATGGACCGTTGAAGGTGATGTCATTTTCCTTCTTCCCGGCTCCGGAATGAAGACACGTGTCAAGCATATCAGGGGCCCATGGCCATAGGATTGAAGATCAGGATCATCGGAGGAGTTTCTGCCAGGTGTCAGGTAGAGAGGTAAGTTGTAGTAAGGAGAAGATCTAACGGTGGCACGGTAGCACAGAGGAATCTTGTCTGCACGGAAGATTCATTGCACGATTGCAAGATTGTGCCACGTGGCCGACCTTCGAAGAGCAAACAAGGCTTAGTGCACCTGCGCAAAGCCAAAAGGAGGTGGCCCACTTCCTATTGCATGATTGTGATATGGCGCCACATGGCAGGATACAGAATAAAAGGGAACTTTGGTGACTGTCCATTCTAAAAGGCAATCCATCTACGGTCAGAATTTAATGGAAGACTATCAGGCATCCCGAAAGTAGGAAATTTGCAGACTCGGCCATAAGGGAAATTGGGATGCTGATTTTTCAAAGGTGAAGGATGCATAAATTCAAGGGGTCCGGACTTAAAGTGTTGTAAAAGCTTTGCTCGAGGGTTTTGTTCCATCTGCCATCAACAGGATTCGATCTTCTCAGCTGCCCCTTGACAGATATTCATTGCATCGATTGTTGTAGATCAATGAAACAACTACTCGCATTAAAGAAGGAGAAATATCTTCTGGCCACCTATGGATTCAAATATTTTTCTGCAATAAATTCTTGCAGGCCAACATTCCTTTTGGGGGAGATATTTTCTGACAGAGCCCATGGGGCATTTCATTGTAACCTAATTAGGTCATTTGGAATTAGATGCTATATATGCATGAATGTAAGATGTAAAAAGGGTTGGAAAATAGTTAGTCTCATGCTTCTGTATTCCAAACATAACTTTCCTCTGCTGTAATTGTGCCTCTTGATCAATACATATGGTGTTTTACTTTTTCATGCTTTTTAACTCTGTGTAGTCTTAGAGTTGGCTATTGTTTGTGAATGTTTAAATTCCTGGCAATCAATTCTTTATCTTTGTTAAAATCTCCATGATCTATGTAAGTTTATCAGCTGTGTATTTCTTTATTTGTGCATCTTAGCTCTGTGAATGTTCTCTATTCGAACCTGGTGTATCACCTCCCTTTACTTTCAGTTTTACTCCCTCTTCCTCTTTTCCTTTCAGGTGGATAGATTAGGTTTAGTCTTAGGTTAGCTGAATCTCTCATTCAGCAAAGGAACCAACCTCTCTCTGGAGATTCGACCTCCCTGTAGGGTCCCACACCTGGAGGTTGTCTCAATGTTTCGCTAGATTGTTGGAGCCCTAAAAGCCTTCAACACTGGGTGCAAATCTATGTGACAACAATTACCTTTTCACGAACCTTGTCATCTTTGCCTTTTTTACCTCTTGACTTTTTCTAAAGAATCGCCTTATCAGCGAAATTGGGAAACTTCTAACTATTGGACGAGTTTTGCCTTTTGCCGATTTCTCGATAGGGCCCTTTTCTTTCTTTTGCCTTAGTCACTTTTTAGGCTTTTATGTCTCCCTTTTGCCTTGTCGGCAAATCTCAATTTTTTGCGAACTAGCTTTTACTTAGTTGTTTCACCTTATCGGCAAAACTTTTACTTTTTGAACCAAGCTTTGGCTGACTCTCTTTTTTGAAGCCTTCCTTCTCTTTGTCGGCAAAGTTCGCCCTTTTCGAACTAAGCCGCTTTTGCTTTTTTCTTTGGTCTTGTCGGCAAAATTCAATTTTGTTGAACTTTGCCACCTTCACCCTTGGCCTTTTGTCTTTTCATTTTTACTGACAAATCACCCTATCGGCGATTTTAAAAAATTTCAAACTTTTCAAGAGTTCAAACTTTTGGCGATTCGCCAATAGAGTGATTTGCTTTCTTTTTGCCTTAGCCGATTTTCAAGTCCTCTTTTCGGCCTTCCTTTATCGACATTTTCCCATTTTATGAACTTTGCTTGCCTTAGCTTATTTTGTGAAGAAAGCCTCTCTCTCCGTTCTTTTCCTTGCCCTGGCAACGATTTCTCCAATCGGGGAACCTAAGAAAAACTGAACCATTGGACAAGTTCGAGTTTCCCCCAACTTCCCGATAAAGCCATACTTCCTTCATTTGCCTTAGTCACTTTTCGGATTCTTATTTCGCCTTAGTCAATTTGCAAGTCTTCCTACCTAGCCCTCTTGGCAAACCTACTGGTCGGCGAACTAGCAGGTTCACAAACCTAACAATTTGTTGACTAAGGCAAAAAAACTAAGGTAAAAGACTTGAAATTTCTGGGTTTTTTTGGGTTTTTTCAGGGGATTTTCCTTAGTGAATTTTGGGGATTTTTATAAGGAAAACACCTTGAAATCTGAAGAATACTAGGCACTTAAGGAATTTCAACAAGATTTTCAATATTTTCAAGCTGGGCTATTTGACTCTGGGAAGGGGAAAATAGGTCAACACAAACCAAGCACATCAACACTAAATTTCATTTGATTCAGTATTATGTGAAAGATGGCAATGTCAAATTGATACATTGTCCAATTTCAGAGCAACCAACATATATATTGACAAAAGCGCTTGGAAGAGAAATTTGAAAAATTCAGAGGCATGTTGGGTCTCATTATAATCCTTGTTGATTATGGGGGATGTAGTATTATGTATATGATCCTAGGGCATAGTAAATAAGTGTAATAATAATTATATTATTATTACAAATATATTTCTTTTGTAGAATTTGAATAGTCATCTTGGAGATGAACTGAATAGTCACAGTCTATTGTTAAATATGTATTTCTCAACACATTTTTGAATGAATACAAATTTGGGTTTGCATTTCAATTTCATTTCCATTTTTTTGTAATCTGGATTTATTGGTCCAATAAGTATGAGGCTTGAAGTCATTACCTTCTTCATTTGTTGGTATATAATTTTGCTTCCTTTGTCCATTCTTTTTTATTATTAATAAAAGGTGCCATGGGATCTCCAAAACCCTTGACAAAATATTTGTAGTGTCCCCTTTTCACTGAGTGAACTTGTGTGGGACCCACAAGCCCATTTATATACTTCTCGGTATGCAAGGGGCGATTTCTAGAGAAGTATATACCAGTGAGGATTGGTTTCATTCATTTGTCCTTGGTATTTTTATGAGTTTTGGACCATTTCCTAAATTTTAGGAGGTTGGATGGAGGTAGGACTGTTACCAATAGTTTCCTCCTGGGGGATTTACCCTTAAGGAGACCTCTTTATTGTTGACATTGTTCATGCCCTTGGAGATTTTTTAGTGTACATGTTTAGGAGATATTTTAGTGTACATGTTCATTATAAGTTCCTTGGCCTTATTCCTATTTCTTAGGGTCTTTTGGTGGGCTAATGGGAACATGACCATGTCATGTAGCCTATCGTTGGATTTGGGTGAGAGTTAGCTATTCATAATGCTTTATCTTAGGTATTTTTGGTGAAAGGTTCTAAAGCTATGATTGATTTAATGATGACAGGTCAAGGTTTATTGGCTACTTGGGCAATTTAATGTTATTCTACTAGCAAGTGTCATATCAAATAAAAAGAATCTTTATTATTTTTAAAGTTCCATGACTTCTTAAATGATTTTGTACATTGTGTTGTGAGAGTTTGTCATGAAATTAACAAGGTTTCTTGGATTCTTGGTTTTTGGATTAATAGCCATGAAAGTGCTGTTAAAAAATCTTGAATGATATCTTGGAATGTCCCACTGCTGCCATCACCACTTCCCTTTTCATGCCTCATAAATATATAGGTTGGAAAGCCATCAAATCCAGGGGCTTCCCTGTTGGCATTTCAAAGACAACCTTTGAAGGTTCTTCCTTACTGACAAGCCTCATGAAGGATTGGATTTTATTATTACAGAGAAGTCTAGATACATTTCATAGAAGAAAATCTTGGGCCTCCTTCGTATCCTCCTTATCTTTAGTCAACAATTCTTCAAAGTAGTAAACTACTTCTAGACCAATGTCAAATGTTTCTCAATCTTCTTATTAGATGCTTCAAATTTGATTATTGTATTTAATTTTTATCACATGGTAGTAGACTAGTAGGAGAATATGGTATTTTTTGCCTCTTCTTGCAACCATCAAACCCTTAAACTTTGTTTCCAAAAGATATTTTCCTTGTACTAAATATCATCTTGTTTCTTGGATTTGGTCTTTTGTTCTAATTTGATCATGGGGTCCTTATCTTTGAATTGAATCTTGGATAACATGGACCTTGTTTTCTAAATGTTCCCTGAGTACACTTTTATTCAAAACTTTAAGTATAGTTTTGATGTATTTCATCTTAACCACAATCATTAACTTTTTTTACCCATGCTTGTTTGGACTTTCTTTCCACCATCCTCAAACAAGATCGTTTATGTTCAGGTGTTTTAACCACATCTTCTGAAACTTAAAAGACTTTTGTGGTGCAAATCATGTAAAATCTAGACTATAGTATGCTTAAGCATGATACTATGATGTAAATGGGCTATGGAGCATTCATCTTGTAAAATCATGTTTGCATAGGATGGGCACAATGGGCAACTTTTGTAAGGGATAAAATGGGAAACTTGTGAGATAAGTTATATTGTTTTATTAGTTGGCCTAATGTATATTAGGTAGGTAATAAGTTTACCCAAACCCTAGTATTAGTAGAGGAGAGCCTATCAATAGAGGCAACTCTCATTGTAAAGAAGCGTAGAACTATATTGAATTGTATTTGGGTTCTCATAGTAGGAATATTTGGAGTGTTTCCTTCCATAAGGATTATTATTTGGTGTTGCCCTACCTTAAGGGTATTCTTCTATATTGAGGTATATTAAATATTAGGGTACATTGTTACCCACCATAATGCTTGTATTGTGTGATACTATGTTTGAATGTATTTTTGCATATTTCTTACTATCATATGTTTGGATCATATCAAAGAAGAATTGACTATTGATCCAATCCTCCATCTATTTGTTCCCTACTTCCAAAATTTCATTCTACCTAAAAGGCCCTTTTCTCTTCTTTAAGATCTGCAATTAGTGATTTGGTTTGCCATCTATATGGCCTTACAAAACCACCATCAATTCTATTCTTCCTGCCTACAACAAATCTGGTTCCCATCCTTTTGAGCATGCTTTCTCTATTCCCAAAAGATCATATCAAAGCATAGTTCAACAAATTGCCAATTACTTGCATGACTTGCCCATACTCATGGGTCAATTAGGGCCTTAAGTAACTTGCTTGCAAGTTATTGGCAAAGACTCACCCGAAAACATGTCGATAACTCCCAAGTTCGACTGCAAAACTTGGCCAGCGTTGAAATAAGATAGTTTGCTTCAAAACATAGTCATTTGAACAATTTTTGCATTGGTTTTTTCAACATTTGAGCTATTTTTCTTTCAAGCATTTAAGCATGCGCCATGAAGGTTTGTGTGGTCTTGAAGGCCTTAATTTGGATTGTCACCACCAAACCCCAACTTTGGTTTTAAAATTCAGAAAATAAAAATTGTTTTGCACCCATGTTTTCAATGGATTAATTTTGTAAAAGATTAATATAAATATGTAATTTATAATCATATGAAATTGTGTATGAATTGAACTCATTTTTTGATCTATAAATGTAGTAAAAACCATTATGACCTTTATAAATTCAGTTTTATGCATGTTGTTAAAGATTATTTTACAAATTTATGTGTTTTTTAATATTTGGAGATTTTATTTTTTATTAAGTTAGCTGGGAAAAAGGGTCCCAGAGCCATACAAAATGCAGATCAGATCATACAATCAGCACAACACAATACTTTCTGATAATAACCCAGAAGGGCCAAGGAGCCATCATGGAGAAAAATAGTTTATCAGTCCCTAAAATATATCCAAAAACAACCCCCCATAATAGTAGTTCGAAACAAAATCCCTGATAATAACCCCAGGAGGGCCAGGGAACCAAGACCAAAACCATAATTGGAGTTATACGAGAGAGTAGCATTATAACAGTAAATCTTGATAATAACCATGTAGGCCAGGATAGTGTTCATCAGAACAAAACAGACATAAGACAGCGAGAAAACAACATTAACCTTGAGACAAGTAAAAGAACTAAAACTTAGGACTGTTCCAGTCATTCTTCATCTTCTTCAGCACCTCCTCCCAAGAATTGGGATCCCTATCAGTCTTTTGTCTCTTCTTTTTTTCTTGATTTTTGTCCTGGACCTGTTTCCTTTTTTCCAATTGGGTTTTGATTTTCTTAACTTCATTAGCAGTGTTTTTTTTTTGATTCGTAAGAGGATTTTTGTATAATCAACATAAGAAATAAGAACAACAAGGCCAAACAGGTCAAGAATACGACGAAGAGGGGAAAAGAAGAGATGCAAGAGAAGGAGAGAATAACCTAAGAAGACTAAGAAGAGGAAGAAATGTTACATCTTTCTGGAGGAAACAAGGAAACCAAAAAACAAAGCCCATAGGGCAATCACCCAAGCTCAAAGAGAAGCTAGGATTTTAGCCCATGCTGTGAAAGGTGGGCCTCTATAGTCCACTGAGAGCCTCCTTCCATTGCCTCCATTCCTTCCATACGGAGCTTCTCTGCATCACTTTTCCGACCTTTTTTCCTAGCTGTCCCACAACCTGGTTTAGTTTTACTGCTATCCCGTTGAGCAATCCCGAGCTTCAGAGGAGGATCCACGATGAAGTCAGGTTCGAAGAGCTCTTAGTTCTCTTCCAAGTCCTCCAAAAAAGGGTAAGTGCCCTCTGAATCTGATCCTTCATCCTCTGAGACAGTTAAAGGTAGGTGCTCATCATCAAAATTGTCCGTTGGAGCAGCAAGAGGAGAAGAAACGGGCACCACCAGAGACTCAGGCACACAGCTAGAGGAGAAGAACTTTCCATGATTCTGCCAGATAAAATCAGCATTAGGGCCCCCATCTTTTTTGATCCATTTTTTGAGACAATGCGTCTCGTGCCATGAAGTCACTGAGCAGTGCAAGATTCAACTTTGTGGCCCAAGCTGTTGTAGTGGAAGCATTTGAAGGGAAGCCCTTCAAAGTTCATAAATTGAGTCCAATTACCGTTGGAAGAATGAATCCGAACGGAGTGAGGGAGAGGAAGGGAAATGTCCACCAGCACACAGACCTTGGTAAATTTGCGGGAAGTAGCACTCCCATCCGAATCAATCTTGACAAAAACACCCACTTGATTAATCAAATTTTTGATTAGATCTGTAGACTGCATGACAAGAGGCAGGTTATAAAGCTTGATCCACATGGGAATTTCAGTGACCTTGGCAGTGGCTGGGTCAAAAAACCGGGTCTAGGGAGAAAGAAAGACTCCATAATTCCCAAAGAACCAAGGGTTGTTATGTATCATGAAATTGCAGTCATCAGCCGAATTGAAAGAAAACAGACAAAAACCAAAATGCAGAAGTTCAACCGTCGGAGTGGGGATATTGTTCCAGGAAGTCTTAACTCACTCAAAAACTGAATCAATGGACGGTTGCCGGCACATAAATCTCAGGATCAAAGACCGAGCACCAATGTCAGAAAAAAACCTCATTGATGCAATCATCAGAGATCAGGAGGTCCATTGGTTTGTTGGTGAAGACAACCTCGGTATCGTCGATAGAAAAAGAGGAGCCCACATCGTCCTAAACCTGAACCGTATTGGGAGAGGTAATAGGAGCAATAGAAGACGAAGGCAATTTGGGAGGTGACGGGTTAGGGTTTTGCCGCCAAATCTGCTCCAAGCAAAAAGCACTGCATTCATGAAAAGGGTTTACCCTGTTTTTACACTTTTCCATGGTGATTGAAGTCAGATTTGAAGAAGAAGCCGGCAAAAGAATCCCCTTTGCGCCAGAGCGAGTACTAAGGGGAACATGGCTACGAAGGGGAGGCAGGGAGGAAGGGGAATCTGCAGATTTTAGAGAGACTGTGGAGTGGAGGGCGTATCGTGACTTTCCGTCTGCTACAGTGCCACCACCTTGCTTCTTCCTGCGAACCGCAACCTTCTTTCCCTTGGACGGATCAGACTCCTACACACCTAGCTTCTGCGTTTTTCCACTCGCATCCGGAGGCTCATCCTCGCACTGATTTTCGGTGCCTTCCTACATTATTCACTTATTTTATTTATTTATTATAATAATATATACTTATATTAGTGCATACTTTCTGGGTTTTATTTTCAAGCAATAAGGTAATTTTTTACACTGAACTAATCTTTTTAACACATTGATAACTCGCACTCTCTTTTTTTTTTTTAAGATAATGCGCTTGGTAAACTTTTTAACGTGACCGGTGATGCTGGCACGACACGCCCTCCAGCTCCACACTAATGCTTTTTCCCGGAGCGATGAACCGGTGAGGCCACAACACGGGGGACCTCATCCCCAAGAAGGAACACTTCAAACCCGTGAGCTCGTTGGCCCAACGAAGGCGTAAAGCCTGCGAGCTCGTTGGCCCAGCGGGGGCTTGAACTTTGGTGACCGCCACTACAACCGAGTGACTTAACCACCGAACCACGCCCTTAACGACAACTCGCACTCTCTTTTGTTAATCTTGATTCATAAGTTGCTTTTATTTTTATTTGATTTACATTATTTTATAAATTTTTTCAAACTTCATCAGCAGTGTTAGTCAATATACCATTAGTGATATTAGCAAGATCCTTCATACCCTTTTCTAATTTCTCAATTGTGGTTTGAAACATATGGCACAATTCATACATGTTGCTCCAACTTTCCTGGCCAGTAGAGTAGTTAACCCTTCTGTTAAAAAATTCTTCAAGTTTGTCTAATCTTTCAGAAAATTCTTGAAGGTCAGGGATGGTCTAGTATTTAGCAGATTTATCAGAACAGTTAAGCTGGGTTTCAAAGGTTCCAATATCAGCATGAATATCTTCAACATAGTTCTCATCAAAAGCATTTCCTTCAATTTCATCATCCCCCTTTAAATTGTCATGTTTAGTTTTTTCACCCTAAAATTCACCCTGTCTATCAACCTCAAAATCCTCACAATGAGTTTCCTCATACCCCTCATAGTAAGTTTCCTGCTCCTCATTAGCCTCTATGTTTTCATCCTTATCAGCTTCTAAATCTTAACCTTCCTCTGTCTGAGAATCAGATTTTATTTCCTCAATAGAGACATCTTTGGTTTTATTTTGCTTTTTCTTGTTACTGGTTTTTTTTCTACAATGTGACCTTAGCAAGCCTTGCAGATCTTCGCTCAGGAGCAACACTATGCATCTTAGGGTTCTTTTCATTATCTATAAACCTAGCAGATAGGTTTACTTTGGTTGCA
Organism: Cunninghamia lanceolata; assembly: GCA_027924645.1. Classification (NCBI taxonomy): domain Eukaryota; kingdom Viridiplantae; phylum Streptophyta; class Pinopsida; order Cupressales; family Cupressaceae; genus Cunninghamia; species Cunninghamia lanceolata. Next base: position 9,410,654 of record BSBN01001373.1, read on the forward strand.
TCAGACTTGATGTTAAGAACTTTGGTTTTCTTGCCATAAACCTTAGGGGGCTTCCCACAGTTTTCTTTTAATGACAACAGTATATTCTCCGGTGAGTCTTTATCTTTAGAAGCAGGGTTTTTAGTAGAGTGGATATTAGGGGTAACCGGGGCAGGGTTAGTGCCAATGTCTTTTCCCTTATATACATGATGTCCTTTCTTTTTACCAGCAGAGCTAGGGTTAACCAGTTTACCCCTTCCCTTATGTAGCTTAGTTTTGACACTACATTTTTCCTGAGGTATAGGAGGATTTAATAGCACATTAAATTCATATAACACAAGCATTAACCCCTGGTGCAGAGGGGGATTTGCTCCCTTTATTATACTCCTTTGAAGGGAAGATAGAATGAAAAAGGGAAAGCTAATGAAGTTACCGTGTCTTAGATGATCCAGTAGAGGGAAGTAATAGCCACGTATAGTCTCGAACCTCCCTTCCAGCGTCACATACTTCATCAGGTGGTAGGAGACCATGCCCCAAGGTGCAAGGAGCTTTGTTCTTTGACACCCATTCTGATGTCTGGTCAGAGATTTGTTCTCCTCCAAAAAATTGTCCATAAAATCTTTGTAGTCTCCATTCCCCAACCTCTGAGACTTTCTCCCATCCAAGGACAAACCCGTAGCTTCAGCAATTAATTCTTCTGTGACTAGAAATGAAATACCATTAACAATCACCGCCTTGTTTCTCCAAGAATTGATGAACTGCAGAGACACCGATTCATCGAACCCACGCATAGCTTTCACATAGTTTCCGAGTCCACCTTCAAATATACTCCAAACCTGAGAATTCTTCTTCAGGTTGGCGCTTGATGCAGGGTCCACCCTAAGTAACTGGCCCCCCATTTTACAAACACTCATTGAAAAATAAGAAGTCCTCTGAAACCCTTGGAGAGCAATGCAGACAATTTCTAAACAACAATACACCTTTGTTAACTGAATAAGCTTAACAATTTGAATCTTGAGGATGACAGCAAATTGAGAGCAGGTGTCATCATTAAACCTTAAGATAAGGACTCTGTTCGCACAAAGTGAGGAGCAAAAGTTAATAATTGCCATTTTAAAAAATCTGTCCTCACCCTGTCTTTTCATTTCATTCTGGAGCTTTACATGAGTTGTAATAATAACACATGAAATATGCCTAGATTTTTCCTTCTTTTTGGAATTAATGGCCTTAATGCACGAAAATATTGCCATTATTTGACTAGAATATTCATGATCTTTAATAATACTCAACAGGGAAGCCAAATTTTCCTTCACCCTATCACAAGTGTGGGAATTAATTTTAATTCTTAGCTTCATTAAGAATAACATCTTGGATACCTTGTAGCAATTCTTCAATTAAAGTAGTGGACCAACTCCCTGCCACATTGAGACCTAGGTTGGCTAGTTTACCGCAGCATGATTTCCCTCCTTATACACATGCTGAATAGTAATATAGGGAATGTTAGAAATAGTGCTTTTTATGTCTTCAATGTAATCCCTTAGCACCCAGGGAATGTTTGATGACCCAATGACTAGGTCCAACACCACTTTAGAGTCACCTTCTACTTCCACCTGTTTAAACCCATAGGAATGGATTTTGTGTAAACCCCACCACAAAGCATAAGTTTCAGCCAAATTATTAGAAGCCATTTCAATGGACTTAGCATAACACTCAATGATTTTTCCATTTTCATTTCTTATGATACCTCCCACTAATGAAGGCCCTGGGTTACCTTTTGAACAACCATCAAAGTTGAGTTTGCTTTTTTGAAATTTTGAGTCTATCGAGTTTGATTTTTTGAAATTTTTTTGGGTCTATCAAGTTTTTGCGGAGTCTGATTTTTTGAACTATGTATCAAAGAACAATTGGCTAATAATCCGACCTTCTTTCATATGGGACATCAAATTTCAAGATGAAATTATGATCTAAGATCCATTGGTTCTTTAATGTATTCTTTTCCTTTCTATCAATTATTCCAAGTTAAGAATCCATAGGTAGGCTTTATGCCCCATTGTTCCAAATTGGATGATGAAATCTTTATTGATAGAGATTCCTCATTTCTCTTATGCATTCATCATTGTGTTGAAATTGCCATTATCTGTTTGTTATCTCCCTTGATTTAGTGATTTGCCATAAAGTACTCAAAAAAAGAAATTTAAATTAGATTCATGTCCACAAATGACCAAAAGTAGGTCAATGGGACTAGATATTTCAACAATTAACAATAGAAGGTTCCAAGAAGAGAAAACCCTAGAATCAAAATAATAAAAGTATATAAGACAAAACAAAGCACTGGGCCGCTAACTTAAAGCCTTTTAACAATCCTTTCTTGAGTGACCTTTTAACAATCATTTCTTGAGTGGGGCATGTGGATCTTTCTTGATTTCATTTGCATTTCTTTTACTATTTTTAAGCCGTTCAGTTTGTAGAGGCTGGGATTTAATCAACACCTCGACCGTGATTTCCCTTTGTAATTTCATTGGCATGTTCTCCCGCTTTTTCTCATCCATTAAATAAATAATTTTTTTGACTATTTATTTGATTAATAATACTTGTTATTTATACTTTATTAATGCCTTGTTATTTAGAGATGGCCTCCAAACCTTGTTCCCTTTTCAAGTTTTTATCTTGATCCTCTTTTATTCTTTATTCTACATGCGTGTACTCTACTTTTCCAAGATGACTTCAATAGTACTTGTAAAAGCATTTCATTTTCCTTTGTCATTGTATTTTTCTGATTCTCTACTTGAACTCACTTCTCGTTTTCCTTTGATGTGTTTCGTGCTCTCTTTCATTGTTGTTGAATTAGTCATACTAGGTTTCCTAGACTTTATACATTTAGCTTTGATTGTATATTTCTTCTTTGATTTCTAGAAAGCATCCCTAGTTGGCTAGGGATTTTGCCTTCATTGCCATAGGAGTATCATGTGTGGGTTGACAATCTTCACATTAGATCCCACAACTAAATAGAATGCATTCGTAGTTGTGTGGATTCATTGCAATCGACCAACCATTGGAGTTACTCTTTAGGAGAGTTTGATCCACTTCCAGATTGACATAAAGCCATAGTTTGAGGCATCTCTTCCTGTAATTTCCTTAGATACATAAAGAAAGTGGCCCATGTAGTCAGCCACCATTTGGAAGACATTATATGTCCAATGTTCATCTGGAAGGTGACGTGTATCAAGATTGGTGCCTTCGATGGCATCTCCATAAAAGTTTAAATCCAATGTGCTTCATGAATAGTCTTGTGTCAATGTTTAAATGCAGAGACGTTGGAGAATCTATTATGATTAATCCAACAACATTGAAAGACAACACAAATACATCAAAGCAAGACCAGAAGAGAGATCAAGTAGAGTTATATTGTTCAGGAGAGTTTAATCGACTTCTAGATTGGCAAATATTATTGCATGCTTTTATTCTTCTTTTTCTCTAGTTAGCTTTCATGCACAAAGAAAGTGGTCTGTGACCTCACCTACCATTTGGAAGATACAATCTGTGCATAGTTCATTTGGAAATCATACATCCATATCCAAATTGGTTCCCTGCATCTCCTCCATATGTTTAAATTCCATGTGCCAATGCTTCATGAATATTCCTGCAGTGGAGTAGAACCATGTTCTTGAAAGATTCTCTCTCAAACTTCTTTTAGGAAAAGACTACCATGGATATACCCATAGTCACAATCTTATTTTCTTCTCTCTGTATGTAGTTTAGTTCTTTTTGGCCTATTTATACATATCTTCTTCAATTGCATTCCCAAGCAATGATAGTTCAAACCTTTGGAGGCCAACATTTGAATATACACCTTCACTTCTCCATAGCTAGTTTCAAAACTAGGTTATCATTCCTTGCATTTAAGCACATATTCTGTTTCCCTGTTGCTCCCATTACTTTCATTGCAGAACCATGATCCCCCATGTAATATCCTATCCAGAACTGCTTCAATGATAAAGGCTACTATGACATATTTCCATAGATATGATCTATTTTCCTACTCTACGTATGTCTTCTAGTTCTTTTTCTCTCTTTATACCTATATGCTACAAGCACTCACATTTCCATGAAACAATAATTCAACCTTCAGGAGGCCAACCTATGAATATATATCCCTGCACTTTTCCATATCTAGTGCCAAACCTGGCTGTCATTTCTTTCTTTCAAGTACACATTCTGAAGTATTTGAAATGGTGCTACCTTCTGTTTCTTTTCTGCTCCTATTGCTGCCCTTGTCACCTTTTATGCCAAATGCAAACTACCTCCTGTTCTGGCTAAAGGAAGTTCTTGGGAACAAGGGGAGCAGAATGCTCCTCCTTTCTTTTCTGCATCTTCAAGATCCCAAAAAAATTTAGAACTTCTGAAATCCTTTAAGGTTTGAAAGCGTCATAAGTTTTCCTCCATATCAAGCTTTATCAGGAATGTGTCAAACCCTAGCAGAGCTTACTTACATGTCCTTTATCATAGACCTCCCTTACCATTGCCTCTCTTTTGTCTGTATGATTTTTTTTTTCAATTCTGTCCTATTCCTTTGAATGATCATCCTTCATATGGGCTAAAGATTGGAGAGCATTGTTGCTTTATCTTAATACTGTGCAATCATTCTCTGCTATTTGATGCCATCCCCCATTCAAATAATTCATGCGAGTGTGATTGACAATTAATGTAGACAATTTTATGCCTATAGCACAGCAGATTTTTCTAGGAGAAGTTAAGAATTACTGTATTCCTGCTTGATGGTTAATTTCATTTCTAACTGATGATAAGGACTGACTTACAACAAGGATTATATTGCTCTAGTTAGTGTGTCTCCTTTGCCTTTTTATTTAGAGCTGATTCATTATCTGTTTTGGGCAATAGAAGTTTGCCTGCTCACATAACTATATAGTAGTTGAGTTCTTTGTCAAAGGGAATAAACATGAATAATTTGAAATTCTTAATGTCAAATTTTCTCGTGCCATTATTTCTGACAATAATACAATTTAACTTTTTCACAGCTCTATTGCAAGACATTAAAGAAATTAGTGAGAGAAAAAGAAAGGAAGATGGTGTTCCTCTCGCTATTGTAGCTGGGAATAGTCCACCCCTAATCCCTCATCTGAAGTATAAATTTCCTGACCATGCTCTTAATGAGGAATTGTATGAGCTCATCAAACACTCTTTGGATCAAGTATGCACAAACACTGAAGAATCCGATAAAACAATGAGGATTTGGACCATCTTTTTCGACTGTTTGTTTGGTGTGTCTCCCCAATCCAATGTTGCAGATGATAGAAAGGACTTGGCAGAATTTAATAATTGTAATTCAAGTCAGATGGATGCCTCTAAAGTAAAAAGTTTTGGACGTACTTCTTGGGGTACTTTGAAGGAAAATGCTGTGAAAGTAAAAAAATGTGGACTTACTTCTGCGGGTAATTTGAAAAAATATTCCACAGCAGAAGCTGAGCAAACTCCAGTTCAGGACTATCAAAATCATGCTGTAGATCAGAGTTTGCAAAATGGTGGAATCTCTGAAATGCAATATTCTCAAACCCTCATCTCTAATATTGATGATGTCACCAATACTGTCAAACCTGGCAGTTGCTTGAATATACTAAATTCAGGAGGGATGAATTCGTCATGTATAGCGGGTAACTGTTTTTTCTACAGATGAATAAAATGTGGACTTATTATAGAAGTGTTTTTTTAAATGGATGTGCATAGAAGGCATATGTGATAAAAGAATCAAAAGTTACATTACCTTTTCATTATTTTTGCATGTCCATTCTTTCATTGTGGACTTGTAGTGATAAGTAATCCTCTCTTTGCCAGGGACTAGCTTAAAATTTTCAAGGTCCAGTAATGGACTTGATGATTGTGTGGTTTTCTCAACAGAAAAGGACTTGCAAGTAGCACAGGTATTATAAATGCACTGTTTTTTTACTTTTTAACCATATGTGTATGCATATTTTTATCTTTTCAAAACAATCTTTTTGTGTATAACCAGAAAGATGTGCGGATGATTAGAGATGTTGTAGCATATAATAAGAACATGTCCTGTTGTATCTTCTCCATGAATACACATCTTCCTGTACCTTGTTTATTTATTATGGCGTAGCCAATGCCATCAATTCATCAACAACTATATATATATATTTAGGCTTTTAAGATATCCATAATTCTTGTGGGTTTGTGATAAGATCAAAATTACAGATTTATTTTTGTGTCCAGTTTAACCTAAATTGGCAACTCTACCTATTAGATGATCCAACTAATTTAGATTTTTTCACTAAGCTAGGAGCAACTTTTTGAGACTGATCTCCAATTAAAAGAACTTCACTAAAACAATGCTACATTGTCTTATAACATGAGAAATCATTGCAAGGTAGAATACTGTTCAAATTCTTAGTTAACTGTGATCTAGTGAATTTCCCTTAATATAGTGAACCAGATGAATTACGCTTGTATCAACAAAATATTAATGAAAAAATGAATTTATAATCTACATGTACATATATAGTAAAATTCTTCGGGGGGTCTGTGCATGTTGTCACACGCTTCCTTCTTTTGATATTTCTTAACAGAAGCACAAGGAAACAAGAAACTTGAAAGGGGATACAAGGCATAAAGAAATCTTTACACATTCTCAAAGCTTTAGAGAATTAAAATTTTCTACTTTTAAATTCCAATTCTAAAGTTGCATGGTTTCTAGCCAGCTTAAAACTTACACTGTATCTTCTTAAATTCCTAGCTTTTCAAAAGAAATCATCTTCAACTATAGGTCTGATAAGGACGCAAAAGGAAACACATCAGAAATTCAGGAATGTATGTTTGGAAGCTAGGTAGGCCAGCCCAGTTCTTGAACTGGATTTAGATTGACTACAAGACAATATACACAAAATGGCTACCAGTGTTTTGATTGTTGATTCCTTGGCATGCAGTAACTCTCAGTGGTTTCGGTGAGTATGAAATTAGATTATGTCTTGAGGGTATTTTATTGTTACTTTTTCTAATAAGGTTGATTGAGAGAAGATTTTCTACGGGGACCTTGGTTTCATCTCAATGCAAAACTTTTCATTAATTTTTGGCATATTGGCTGCAAGCCTACCAAGGATATATATGTTCATCCTAATTTTTGAAGAGATAAAATTTTCTTCTTTTAAACTCCTCTAATATTAAATTCTAATGATGTATTGTTTCTAGCCAGCTTAAGAATTGCATTGTATCTTCTTATATTGAGGAGTTAAAATCCCATCTTTTTAGAACAAATCATCTTCAAGTTAGGTCTGATATGGAAGAAAAAGGAAACAAATCCTCAAAAGTTGAGGAATGTATGTTTGGAAACTAGGGAGGATTGCCTAGTTCTTGAATTGGATTTAGATTAACTACAAGAAACATCCACAAAATGGCTACTAGAGTTTGATTTGTTGATTCCTTGGCATGCAACTCTCTGTGGTTTGGGTGACCATGGCATTAGATCATGTCTATGAGGGTATTTTATTGTCACTTTTGCTAATGAGGTTGATCAAGAGAAGATTTTTTAGGGGGGGCTTTGGTTTCATCATAGTGTAGAACTTTTCATGTCATGTCCTCTTTTCAAAATTAAAATATTTGGGAGACTTGTAGCCTATTGCTTTATTTCATGTAAACTAGGTGATAAAGTTAGGGAAATAATTTAATAATAATATTTTAAGTTGGCCTTAGTAGCTTTATTTTAAAACATTGTTAAAAGGAGAACTTAAGTCTTATTATTATTTTAATAAATTGGCCGTCTAAATGAGACACAATAAGGCCTTATATAATATTTTATTAAAGTGTTTTAAGTGACACTTTTGGAGGGAAAAGGAAATTCAAATTAAAAGGCAATTATAAAAGAGAATTGCATAGAAGATGGCACCCGTTGTTTATTGAAATCAAACCCTTATCTCAGAGATTGAGCACTTGTGTTCATTTTCTCACCCAAGGATGAAAACCCTTGGAGTGTGTTTACCCTTCTATCTAACAAAACAAATACTTGAAATAATGAATAGAATTAACAATGCATACTAGATAGAGGAGTAAAAATATATCTTTATTCGCACATGAAGTTATTACATAAGCATACCAGAGATGGTTAGCCAAGGATCGAAGTCGATTAGACTGAATCATACTACCTTCCTTGACGATACAAAGACTATTTAAAAGACCCAACGGTTGCCAAGAGGAACACAACCATCGACTAACCGACTTCGAGTAACTGACTCTTATAACTACCTGAAAGCCGACAAACGATTAATACATAGTCGGGTAACCCATATTATTGAAATATAATAATCGACATTATACATTGACTACATCATCCCCCCCAAAAGAAAAAGTCGTCTTCTAGACGACATAAAACTATGAAGCATCAAGTGACATTAGGTAAGGTGTGCCAAATTGGTGACAACATTGTAGATGAACTTGTAGGCAAACTGGGAAGTACAAGTGGAGTAGAAGTAGAACCAACATATCCCATATGCATGCTAGTGGATGGAGAATATTGAAAGCCAACCAGCCAAGGAACCCACTTTGACAGCACACGGGAGTCGAAAAATGCGACACCCAAGTGATCGCTGGACCCAGACAATATTGCAGGCATCTCAGAAGCATTTTGATCACGAAAATATTGTTTAGTAGCTCCATTTTTCAAGAATGTATTTGCTCCCTCATATACTCTTTAGCTGATATATTGATGAAGTCCTTAATCTCTAGCATCCAAATTTCTTCATATTTACAAGCTATGAACATTGTAGCGAGTCCCACTAATTGCAATTTTCTCCTTGTAATAGTTTCAATAGAAAGATATCTATCAATCAAATTCATGGAGAGATATAATGTCTCGAGCATCAGTTCAAACTTCAAATGCACCTCGATCAACCAATCTATTAGAATTGTTGTCATCTTATCATTTATTTCTGCCTGCCTTGACATATGATCTGGAGGTACGCAGCTCAAGTTTTCAGTCTTCTGGTATAACTTGTATATATCTTCGACATACTCAACAACGACCAATTGGTTTTGGAGGTCTCCATCATCAATGTTAGGAGGAAGATCTACTAATTCCTTGCAGGCACTTTCACTTCTAGCTATTAGAGATTTCATTAAGGATAGTCCTCTGAATTTCCCTAAAGCTGTATTAAATACTTCATTTGTGGCAACTGAGTCCATGCTGCTATGCATACCATTACTCTCTTCTGCAATTGTGGCACATTGTCCCCTCCTTATGTGATTATGCTAGAGAAAATAGATTGAAAAAACCGTATGGTGAAGGAAGTGTGGGCTTGCACATATGAAAAAGGAGAATAAACGAGATCGTATGGCAGAATGATGATGGTGTACGACAAATAAAAGAATGAGACTATTTGGAATTGGTCATACGGTCAAAGAGGGAGCTCCATATAGTCATACGATGGGGGCAAATGGAAGCTATACGATAGGAGTTGCACTTTTAAATTTTTTAATTTGATTGGTTAGTATATGCTGTACGGTCAACATGTCCCTTGCAGTTTGTACGGTCAACATGTCTCTTGCAAGTAAAATTGTAATTTTGTACATCTCTTGATGTATTTGTGACTTAGTCTTCTTTACAGTTGATAATATAATTTTAAACTTTATATAAAAAACAGTTCTCTGAAAACATATAACTGCCATTTTTCAACCCCAATTTTTTTTCTTAACTTTAAGAAGTTATACAACCATATCCTGTAATGTCCCCTTCTAGTAAGCTGAAATTTTTCTCAACCTTACACAATTTCGACTTAGTAAAAGAGAACATTAGTATTCGATTCATCTTTTATTTCAATATAAATTCATTAAGACTATCACATATTAGATTATATTCACATTAAGTTCATATATTTGTTCGTGATATGACTTGTGAGGGACTTATGGTAGACTCTTGCGTTAACCAGCTCTAGATCACCAAGTATGATTTCATTAAGGAAATAGTTCCATCTCTTACGGAAGCCCAAAGGTTTCACTCACACACGGAGTCCCTCACCATTTGGCTCGTGGGATTTCACTCACACACGGAGTACCTGATCCAGACGAGAGTCACCATCCGTAGAGCAACTCTTACGAGTTCTCCTAGGCCCAAGGATTTCACCCACACACGGGGTTCCTCATCACTTGGTCGAGGGACTTACATCTAGTCGAGAGATACCTAGGCTAAAATAAACTATTTCAACTACGTCATACCTTAGAGGTGATAGAGGGGTTAAAGGAAGAGTCTGAGTCAGCTCCAAGCATACCACCAACTTATCTTATTATTTGATTTAATAAATATCATAATTGTTCTTATTGGCATTTAACACAAGATGCCTTATATTAATATTGATCATATATCATTACATTTATTCATTATATTAGTTTATGCACATTCATAGTTTTGTCTAAGTTAAGTGCATTAACATCATAATTATATCAATTAACTTGACAGTCCATTTATATTCATTTTATTCTTCTACAACATTTATATTGCCTAACCTATTAATTAGGAAAGTGCACGTACCTCTTTATGCTAATTGTCTTGTTGAATCTGCTCACTGGATTCTATTCTCTTTTGCCTATTCTTTAATATTTATATATTATAATATTTGTTATAATATTAATAATATCTCTATATTGTATTATTATATATGTTATTAATATTATTGTATATATATATATATATATTTACACCCACATATATAGATATATTACATCTTAATAATTAAATATATTAAAATACTTACCTGCTGTTTAGACGATCTGCAGCGGTAGATATTTATTCTCCTCGTTCCTTTTTCTATTCCTTTCCCCTCTTTTGTTAGATGGGCCCATTAATATTTATAAGTTTGAAGGGATGCAATTCACCACCCGTCACCACCCTTAATAAATAAATATTATTAAACTTTGATAATCGATATTTGTTTGTATTAGTTAAGGGCTCCTTATTACGAGATCGGCATCTTCTCAACAGCCCTTATATTATGCAATGAATAAATATATATTTACTATTATATAATATTATTATTATTATTATATATTTACTTGAATAATTCCTCCCTATATATATTTATGATAGCTATATATTAATATAATGCGGATCTAAATATATTTATTTATTGAATATTCCTTCTTTTTTAATTTATTGCCCATCCTCTTTTCTTTCTATCCCACAACCTTTATTTATTTCCCTTTCAAGGGATATTTATTATGTCTGGTGGTAAAAGACATACTTACCCTTTTATAATTTTTATTACTTTATGTTATTCCCTTTATGGGCTAGTTCTAACCATACATAGCTCCCTTAACATAGTTTATTTATATTATGTGTATTTATATTATACTAAATGATATATTATTTATTTTATATTATTTATATTATATTATTTATATTTATATTATAATATAAGATAAATATAAGAATATTTATATTTATATTATTAGATATATTTATAATATATTATTATTGTTTATGTGTTATTTATAAATATAATAATAATATATCTTTTAATTGTTTTAAATAAATATTATTTAAATATATTCAATTTATAATATCATTCATATCTTTGATTTGAATAAATAAGACATAATGCAGGGACATGACAACCCTCCCCACTCAAGATTGCTTGTCCTCAAGCAATCACAATTATTATGGTTAAAGGAGTAGGCCAAAGTATAAGTAATTTAATATTAAAGTATACATTAAAAATGGTAATAATAAATTTAATATTAAAGTATATAATACTTTTTTATTATTTATTTATTTTAAAAGTTATAGTTATGTTTAGTAGGATTGTGGGTCTAATCACATGGTTATTATGTGTTTCTTGAAAATATATTTATATATAAACTATATATGATGTATTTATACAACACATAATATTTATAATATTATATATTATGATATAATCTTACAGTTATAAAATAACATTAAGTCAAGATGAAAATAATTTTGTCAAATATATTACTTTATAAGAATTCAATAGAGTTACTTTATTTTACTATTTCATTTAGTGTATTTACTTAATGTAATTTTATTGTTATTAAAGAGTTATTTTATTTTTATTTATTTTTTTACCTCATTTACTCATTATTTATTACATATTTGTAAGTAAATTTTAATTTTTTAATGTTACATCATAAATATATATTTTTTAAAAATATATATTTTAGCAATGTATTAAACAACACTAAATTCATACCTGCGATTTTCATTGATTTTTTAAAAAATTATTTATTTATTTATTTATAACTATTATTCACAGGATGGCAGGATGACTGCTTTTTATTTTTATTTTTATTTTTTAACTATTATTCACAGGATGGCAGGATGACTGCTCTGATACCACTGTAATGTCCCCTTCTAGTAAGCTGAAATTTTTCTCAACCTTACACAATTTCGACTTAGTAAAAGAGAACATTAGTATTCGATTCATCTTTTATTTCAATATAAATTCATTAAGACTATCACATATTAGATTATATTCACATTAAGTTCATATATTTGTTCGTGATATGACTTGTGAGGGACTTATGGTAGACTCTTGCGTTAACCAGCTCTAGATCACCAAGTATGATTTCATTAAGGAAATAGTTCCATCTCTTACGGAAGCCCAAAGGTTTCACTCACACACGGAGTCCCTCACCATTTGGCTCGTGGGATTTCACTCACACACGGAGTACCTGATCCAGACGAGAGTCACCATCCGTAGAGCAACTCTTACGAGTTCTCCTAGGCCCAAGGATTTCACCCACACACGGGGTTCCTCATCACTTGGTCGAGGGACTTACATCCAGTCGAGAGATACCTAGGCTAAAATAAACTATTTCAACTACGTCATACCTTAGAGGTGATAGAGGGGTTAAAGGAAGAGTCTGAGTCAGCTCCAAGCATACCACCAACTTATCTTATTATTTGATTTAATAAATATCATAATTGTTCTTATTGGCATTTAACACAAGATGCCTTATATTAATATTGATTATATATCATTACATTTATTCATTATATTAGTTTATGCACATTCATAGTTTTGTCTAAGTTAAGTGCATTAACATCATAATTATATCAATTAACTTGACAGTCCATTTATATTCATTTTATTCTTCTACAACATTTATATTGCCTAACCTATTAATTAGGAAAGTGCACGTACCTCTTTATGCTAATTGTCTTGTTGAATCTGCTCACTGGATTCTATTCTCTTTTGCCTATTCTTTAATATTTATATATTATAATATTTGTTATAATATTAATAATATCTCTATATTGTATTATTATATATGTTATTAATATTATTGTATATATATATATATATATATTTACACCCACATATATAGATATATTACATCTTAATAATTAAATATATTAAAATACTTACCTGCTGTTTAGACGATCTGCAGCGGTAGATATTTATTCTCCTCGTTCCTTTTTCTATTCCTTTCCCCTCTTTTGTTAGATGGGCCCATTAATATTTATAAGTTTGAAGGGATGCAATTCACCACCCGTCACCACCCTTAATAAATAAATATTATTAAACTTTGATACTCGATATTTGTTTGTATTAGTTAAGGGCTCCTTATTACGAGATCGGCATCTTCTCAACAGCCCTTATATTATGCAATGAAGAAATATATATTTACTATTATATAATATTATTATTATTATTATATATTTACTTGAATAATTCCTCCCTATATATATTTATGATAGCTATATATTAATATAATGCGGATCTAAATATATTTATTTATTGAATATTCCTTCTTTTTTAATTTATTGCCCATCCTCTTTTCTTTCTATCCCACAACCTTTATTTATTTCCCTTTCAAGGGATATTTATTATGTCTGGTGGTAAAAGACATACTTACCCTTTTATAATTTTTATTACTTTATGTTATTCCCTTTATGGGCTAGTTCTAACCATACATAGCTCCCTTAACATAGTTTATTTATATTATGTGTATTTATATTATACTAAATGATATATTATTTATTTTATATTATTTATATTATATTATTTATATTTATATTATAATATAAGATAAATATAAGAATATTTATATTTATATTATTAGATATATTTATAATATATTATTATTGTTTATGTGTTATTTATAAATATAATAATAATATATCTTTTAATTGTTTTAAATAAATATTATTTAAATATATTCAATTTATAATATCATTCATATCTTTGATTTGAATAAATAATACATAATGCAGGGACATGACATATCCCATACTATGAATGTACACATACAACAAGATGACGTAAGTAATATCTATTAATAATATAATCTCACATGAACATCAATACATAAACCAATAAAATTAATACAACCATCCAATAGGTACAATATCCAATAGTATGATGGGTCACAACTGCAATGTTCCAATAATATATACTTCAAGTACATATGCCAATATGCCAATGTACCACTATAATCAATAGTGGTCCAATAATAATGATACAAAATCTAAGTTTAGTCACTAGACCAGCCACGAGCAACTCCCTACAAGCTCTTGTTGTGTATGGGGAGGGTATGTTGAATGTGCACATTGAAGGAACCCGATCCTCCCCAACCATTTGTTTGGATTGAAGTTAACAAATGGATAATCCAATAGTAATGAAGTATATAATACAAGTATAATGATTATCTTATTAAGTTCTTTTCCATTTTCACACAAAAACATTTATCCACAAACAGAAGTCATATACACTAACCATTCTGTTCAATTTCACAACACATGTCAACATCATAGAGGACATTCAAATATACCTCATCATAAATCCAAGTTATTACAACACCTCACTACACACATGATCTATCAGCTACAATCATATAGAGTGCACAAAAGAAGACTCAACACATAAGTAACTAAGAATCTCTACCTCTAAGCATCCAAGGACCAAGACCATATGCAACATCTTCAAATGACCATTACTCATAGCCCATGCTATGATAACAACTGTTCTTCAATGCCATATGTCTCAATCAACTCATAACTAGCTCACAGCAGAAACTCATGCAATCCATACTAAATGAATTCCAGGTACCTTAGTTTACAACTCATACCTTAACTTAGAACCATCTTGCAAATCAAGCATAAATTACAAGAACACATACAATAGCAAACAAGAACATAAAATACATTCCAAACAAGTCAAACAAAACACACATCAATCAGGACATAACACAATCAAGAGTAGAAACAAGACAAGCATAGAGAAGGAAGTATGGAACACAACCTAAGACATGATAAGATTTAGAAGCATAACAAGACAAGACACAAGGTTACATTGAGCGATACTAAGACTCATTTCCGAGACGCAAGAATGATGGAAAACTATATGTCATAAGAACATGCTACCTCTTTGGGTAGCCATCAAAAAGCCTTCCTAAGAGCATCCTAGGATTTTATTTTCGTAGATTTACTAACCCATAGTGGTGTACGGTGTATGTATAAATATATATTTTCCAATATACTGCTTGCAACCCTACCACCAACTAGAGCACTATGAGTTTGGTGTGCCAAGTGACGAGACTATAGAGGGAAGAGTAATCTCCATTCTCTGGCCATACATAGTTCTTGGTAGGCAATGACCTCCTCAGATTGTTAAGGCACACAACCACCAATGTATTTAGATGTAAAGATAGCATATAGAGAGTAAGGTCTGACTTATGTTCACACTTACAAATAGTACATGCAAACCACTTACTCATACTTAGGTGTATTTGTAACATGGGATTGAGTTTCCAACTAGGCTCACACAGATTCCCACCTAGTATACTCAGAATACTCAAGTGTTGTAGAAGCATGGGATTGAGTTCCCATTAGGCTTACTTGCTAACCACTTAGTATAATAAATTGGTCACAAATCACTAACAAGTTACAAACTCAACAAACCATGTTGGAAGACCACTTAGACCAATCAAGACTTTCATCCTAGCAATTCAGACAAAGATTGCATTATATAGGAATATACACTACTCTATGAGTAAAAAACATCAAAAACATAGCCTCCAGATCACACTGTCTCTACACATGAAATTTGGGTCTCAAAAACCTAAGGAACTCTACCGCAAATGTGTATAAACCATCCAATTGCAGAACTGTCCTTTTTCAGGACTTTTCCAGAATAATTTACCACGACTGTAACATAGGGTCTGCGCTATTGGTTTCTAGGTTTAGTTTTTGAAAACGACATAGGGAGTTCTTCACAACACCTAGAAATCATGAAATTGATATTCCAATTCACTAAAAATCCTTAAACCCTTGTTTCCAATAAAACTAGATCATAGTTTTGATAAAGCCCAAATCCCAAGAATCCTTTTCACAAATTGGTAAGGCATATTGCAACTAGCAATAAATTCATATACAAACACATCCAGTGATTTTGCTAATCTGTTCATAATCATAAATTGCCCAAACCCAATCTCCTAGGTTTTCAAAACTCATTCTTAGGTTTCTAATTTCAATGGCAAGTTTTCCAATTCAATAATGATTATCCTAGGGTTTAGATTTCCAATTTCAATTTTCAGATCTAATTCAACATAATCAGAAATAACATGTTTCCAAAATTCATTCAAAATCAATCTCTGACAAATCCAATTTCTCTTAAATTGACTCTTCTATCTTTTCCTAGGTTTTCCATAGTTTCAAAGCCTTCCTTCCTAGACAAGCAACCTAAGGTTTCATCTCTACAATTTATTTTCAGATTTCATAGATTCAAAAATTAGATTCAACAAGTTTTCTATTTCATTTAAATCCATTCCCAAAGATTCCAAGTTCTCATAAATTGATTACTACAATATATTCTGAAGTTTCCATCTTTCCAAATCTAATTTCTTCCATTGCAAAAATCATAGTTTTTACACATACAATTTATACAACGCTCAATCATGAATTTAAAATCAGTCCTAATTCATTTAATTAACAAATTGAAATATTTTCTAATGCTTTCATGTATATGAATCCAACGTCTTAAAAAACTCAACTTGAAATTTAATGAAGATGCTAAAACCCATGAAATGCAAGCCTTTGAATCCAAAAAGCACTTGCAAATTCTTCAAAGATCTCAAGCAATCCTCTGTGAGTGTGTGTCAGAGTAAAAGTAGAGTGCTCTCAAGAATTTTTCTTGTTTATAAAAGATCCCTTTTCAAAAGCTCTTAAACCCTAATTAGAAAAGCGCTAATTTGAGAAAATAGTATCTAATTCCTAACTAAAGAAATAAAATAAATTATATTTCTAATTCATGCATATCTTTCAACTCAAGCGAATTAAATTATTAAAAGGATATTTAATTCTAATTTAATAATTTTCTTCTCATATATCTAATTGTAATTTATGTGTCATTTCTAAAAAAATCAAGAATTAGCTTTATCGTTTTTTTTGATGGAGGGTTTTATATCAAACCTAGACCATTTTTGCAACCCTATTCGGGAGCACTAATCTAAGTTGGTAAATCTTTTTTTTAAGTATTGAATGACTAATAAATCTTCGGCTAAGAGCCAAGGACTTATAGATTTCCATTCCGCCAAAGTCACCTAGGGCATGATCTCTGATTCAGCCCTTATGCTATCAAGGGCCTTGCACTCAACAAGACTTGATCCTTGGTGGGCTCATTTAGAACCATTCAACTTCACCAGCAGACCAAGGCCATTTGACTTATCCTTTTTCTTTAGTTTCCAATTCTAATTTAAAAAGTTTGCACAATGAACAATTTAAATAAGAATTGCAAGTCAATTTTAATTTGACTAATCTATTATTCAAAAATAATATTAATTACTTTCAAATAAAATATATTAAATTAAAAGAAAAACTTATTCTATTTGTCAACTTAATTAAATTAAATCAATTCCTAGAATTTTGAATGAGCACTCACATGTAATTATCTCATCTAATTAGATTTTAATTCCAACAACATTTACTTCACCCTTTGGATTATAGTTTGTCACACTTCATAGACCAAACCTAGTTCACCTTCTTCAATACTTGTTCGTGTTAACAACACATCTTGACATACATACCTTGTTAGCATTTAATTTCTTACCTTTCGGTGAGAAAGAAAAACTGACGTGTACAGTAGGACTGTTCTTCAAATTAGGAGGGGAAGCTCCCTCAACAAGGAAATTAAAAAGACGTTTACAAAATAACCTATCTTTTTGGATTCTCAAGGCACGAGCACAAGGCAATGAAGCTCTTCTGCGAGGCTATAAGATTTTCTAAAGCATTATAGAAGAAAATAACTAACTCTATCTTTAAAACACTTCCGATTTCTTTAAGTAAATCTAGAGCATAAAGAAATCGAAGGAACAACTTGGAGATTTTCAACACAAAAGAACAAAGATAATTCGACAACAATCATTCATGCACAAAGTCATGAACAATTTTCACAACTCTCGACAACAAGATAGATCTTAGAAACCATGATGCATATTCTCATTAATCAATAGGCAAGAACAAATAACATTGTTTGAACAATAAAATGTGAGCAAAAATTAGTCTCAGCATTTACCATTAACGAGTTTAAGTGTGTAGAATACACTTATTTATACCTAAAAAGCCAAGATGCAAGGAAATAAAAGGAAGAGTTAACTAACACTCTCCACTCTAGATCTAATTGCTGCATGGGAAGCATGCAAGCTTATTAGCAATTAAAATTAAAAGTATCTTGTCATGCAATTCAATTAACTGAACTTGCATGTTATTACACAGTGAGTTCCAACTCAAAGAAAATTTGCATGATTTCCAAAAGCAAAATCTAAAAATAAATTTAACTCAAGATAACAAAGTCAGTTCTCAAAATAGACACTTCTTTGGAAATCTCTCCTGCTGCCAAAAATAAATCCCTCCTGTAGATAATGAAAAATTGACTATGAGAATTGAGAATCTTCTCAAATTCCTCAATCCGAGCCTCATCTGGCATAATCATGGACTCAAGGTGAACCGTCCTCATTTGCAGGTCAATGGCAACATCCTTTGTGATTTTCTCAAAAACATCAGTCTTTTTTAGCCTTGGCACACTTTGATGCAATATCAACCAGGAGGTACATTTTGTCTACGTGAGGATCACCACAAAACTTTCTACGGATCAGTTGAATGAACTCCTGCAAAATATGAAGGCAATTTACGCCTTCATCGCTGAAATACCTACAAGGGATGTTTTGGACAAAATCAATGGCATACTTTTCAATGCCCAGGAGTTTTTCTTTCCATGTAGCCAACTCCATGGCTATACCCTTCAAAGTGAAACTTGTCACAAGTCTGTTTCTTTGACCTTGGAATATTCATGTTTGAGCAAGGATTTGGCCTCAATGGTGATTGATGAATAGTGCATGATGACTTGGAGGGGTTTTGTTCTGGTGTCTTTTTGCCTTGAAAATTGCCAATCTGGACCTCCGTGTGTTTGCTGGTTAAGAAAAACAAGTTTCTTTTTCGCTGTCCAAAATTTAATATTTTATGAAAAAATTAAAAATTTGCCCTTGGAAAATGACATTTTGGAGTTGCACCCTCAAAGATTGACAGATCTGATGGAAGATGCCTTTTGCCGAAGTGGGTATGTGCCGGAAATGAGAAATTTTGGACATATAGGCCTCAAAAATCAATTTTATCTTGGCTGTAGGTGGTGATTTTGCCTTCGAAAAGCTATGACCAGTGAAAAAAATCCTTGAAAAATCACCAAAAATGGCTTCCTGGGTATGGGCACTACCTTAGGAGCATGGAGATGGATCCTGTGAAGAAAAAGAATGAAGACAAAGAAGCCTAGAAGTGATCAAATTGTCCTCTTTATGCTTTGCTGGTCCGGAAAAGCTTCAAATCTACGATAAAAAGCTTGAAAAACCCTCAACAATGGACGCCAAGGCAAAGAAATGACCTTCTTGTGAACAAATATGCCTTGGAGTGTGATAGAAAGGTGTAGAATGATGCAAGAATGAGTAGCCTTTGCCCTGTATGTGAAGATCAACTCCTCAATGCCTTTGAATCCGCCTTATGCAAGCTTTTTTTCTTCCATTAATGGCCGCTATGTGTGAAGTGCAGCTCCAATACCTTTCACTTGCCTTGAAAGTGATAATAACTATGCCAAAGGTTACCTTTATAGTGGACGCCACCCTCTTAGTTTTTCATTCTTCTATTTTGGCTTTGCTTTGCCTCTTCAATCATGCAAAAACAATGAATGCAATAAGAAGAGAAGGGTGTATTTATAGCTTTAACCCTTCTCTCTCCTAGGCGCCAATTTTCTCTCTCTTCAATTATTATCTCCATGCAAACTTGGCGCCCTCAAAAAGGAGTGCAAATGATCCAATAGTGGCGCCTTTCTCATGTGTCAAATAGGTGTGGAAATTGGACAAAATAGGCGCCAATTTTGGATGCCAAAAATGCGTGAGATTTGATGATTCTAGGCGCCTTTTTAGAGGGTGAAAAATGGCGTGTGAAATGGGTGAAATAGGCGCCTTTTAAGACAAGCAAAAAGGCGTGGATTTCCATGAATATGAGTGCCATTTGAAGACAAGGAAAAAGGTGTGGATTTCTAGCCATCTGAGCGCCTTTCGAAAATGAGTAAAAAGGCGTGGAAATTAGGCAAAGTGAGTGCCTTTTTTCATGTTGCACAAAGGCGTGGAAATTTCTCTTTTTGAGCGCCTTTTGGAAGTGAAACAAAAGGCGTGGGATTTGCTAAGGATGGGCGCCTTTGTGAGGTGCAAAATAGGCATGCCTTTTGGGCAATTTGAGCACCTTTCTCTTGATGACTTTGCCTTGTTGAATTCATCATCATCTGGCCTTTGAAAAACCTCATGATCACTCCTTGGAATTGCTATGTGAGCCTTGCAATTGATTCATCATTCCCATGCTTGTTCTTCATAACTTGATCTTGAAAAACCTTGAAACTGGCCTTGAACATTCTGACGGAGGTAGTTTGAATCATCATCATTTATCACTGCTTCTGGCTCTTATTTTCGCCGCAACTTCTTCGTTTGATGGCAAAATGTCTTGAAGCTTGGAAACCAAGCTCATATGATCCATCGCTATCATCTAAGCTTCTCCTCCATGAATTAGACTCCCAGATGGAGCATATTTTAGCCAAGAACGCCCAAAAATGCCTTCGAAAATTTTTCAAAATTTCAAAATTTTCAAAATTGAATTTTGATTTGCCAGATGTATTTGCATTGCTTCCCTTGGTTCCTTTATGTCGTTTTGGCCTTCAATTCATCACTTTGACCTCCTCTTTTTTGATGCTCTTTCATTGCTTCAAGCCTGATTGGCTGACCAGAATCTCCCTCCATTTGAGCCTTGCTTCGCCATCTTTTGATATGTCTTGTACCTGCAGAGTTAGCGCAGTAATGACAAGGCTACATGGTACTGGGGAGGTGTGTTTGGGCACACATACGAAAATTTTTGTATGGGTACAACATACCTTAATAGAATCATTATCAAAAATAATCCATTTAATGACATATTCCAATTTACGATATTTAACTAAATTGTTAAAGTCTAATCAAACCACTTTCATTTTGCAAACAAGTATAGGAGGAGTAGTGAAGCAATTCAAAATCAATATTAATAACTATTGCAACCTCTTCATTCAAAAAGGGTGGGAATTAGGGATGTTACAAAACAAACACTTCCCTAAATAAATCATCTATTCCAATCTCTCTTCTATCACTCTTCTTATCTAGTCACTTCACTCCATTTATGCCCTTATCCTTAAACAAACACTAGACTCTATATATTTCTCCCTCGATAAAAGATACTAATATAGCTCCCCTCATGCATATGTTGACTATTATTCTTCTGTTTTGCTTTTCTTTTTTTCCTTTTTTTAGTATCGTGCAAGATAAGATTTTTAATATTATTTCTTTAGATTAAACTTTTAACTCCAAATGCTCCTGCACTACATTCCACCAGATATTTCTTCCAATCTATTTTTGGTATTGAGTGAGAATTGCAAACCTTCTCAACATTGTACACATTAAATATGTACTTCCTTTAAGCATGTCTGTATTAGGGGTCTTTATAGCAAAGACTAGTACTTAGTGTGCAATGTCTTAGTTTACTGTTGTACAAGGGACTCATTTGTAGTTTGTAAAATGCTGTTATCTCCTAATTATAGTCGCCAAGGAGGGTGCATTTGATATTTGAGCTGAACAGTCATATCTTTGTGAACAGTGAAATGCCAGCCTCTGTTTTTATCTACTAAGAGGCCTGGCGTACTGTATCTCCTCACTTTTTTAATAATATAATAATTTTATTTTTATTTAAGAAAATAATTATATCTTTTTTGTGATTTCTGATATGGCACAGGAGAGTGATTGGAAGCCACTGGAACTGGAAAGGGAGAATGGATTATCAGATTATAACCCAGATACCTTGAACTCAAAGTGCAGTGATGATGAACATGGATATGGTGGTTTGAAAGTTGAAAGAGCGAAAGACAGAATGTTTCTAAGTGTGATTGGGGATCACAAAGAAGAGGATGATGTAGGCCGCCGAGATAATGAAGGGAAAGCAGAAAGTGAAAGCAAGGTTGAAAAATTGGCTGATCAACATGCAGAAGATTTATCTGGATCATCAGATTGCTTTGCGGTCATAACTAAGTCTTTGACAGAACATGTTGATTCTACTACTCTGAGCAACATATCAGAGAAGAAATCTGTTTTTTATGGCAATGATGCTTTTTATGTGCTTTGTAGGTTGTATCAGGTATTTCTTTCTTTAATTTTTCACATGCCTTTTTTTTGTGTTCATGTGATGATTTATATTACAGTATGGACTTCAGCATATTTCAGAAAAGTACACTTCAATTTTTTTTGACTATATCCATTTTCTTACTGCTTTTGCAAATACTTTCTGTACTGTTTATTAAATAGGATTAAGAGGACTTCTACTGATCTTTTGCTGGTGCAGACTTTGTATGAACGAGTCCATTTTGCAAAGAAGAATTTGTTAGCTTTACAACAAAAAATGAAGAATGTGAATGATATACCACCTCCCAAGATGTATTCAAAGTGAGTTTTCTTTTAGATAATGCTTTTAAGAATTGCATACTCTTTATGTGCATGGTCTATATTTTTCTTTCACTCTTCCTATGATTTTCTATTAGGTGTTAATCAAGGATTGTAATTTGCAGATTCATGGATTTATTATATAGTTTTCTTGATGGATTATCTGGCAATATTGAATTTGAAGATAATTGTCAAGAAATCATTGGAACAGAGGCATACATATTGTTTACATTGGACAATCTTATCTTCAAACTTGTGAAGCAGGTTCAGCTGGCATTAGTCTTGTTCAATAAATGTTATTGTTTACCCCTGTAACAATATAAGTTGTCATTCCTAAATTAAACATTTTGGTTGCAGCTCCAAAATGTTGCGTCAGGTAAGATGGAAAAGGACTTACTTGAGCTAGGATTGCGTGAGAGATTGAGATCAACTTCAAGTATTTCAGATGTAGTTTATCATGTAAATGCTTCCCGAGTACTGAATGGTGAAAAAATTTATCGATTTGAATTTGTAAGTTTCATGATTCCTGCTGTGATATCTTGAATTCAAGCTTGATGACTTTTCATTTATTTAATATTTTCTGTTGATTTTGGAAGCAGAAAGTATTTGAATAGTCAATTATAATGTTTATATGGCATTTTTTAGATGACTTAAACCAGCCTATTTCATTGCAGGCATCTTACTCTTCCGAGTTGTCACTTCAACTAGTGGATATTGATGCTAAAGTATTGGAACCTGCCTTTACAGACTATTTGCATACTGATTTACTTCCCACGATTCTTGACATGAAAAGAAGACAGAAAGTTTTCCTTTCAAGGTACCACATCTCTATATATGCATATGTTCCAAAAATAAATTTGCACTGTGAGCCTATTACAAGATATATATTAACGACAGTTTTTCTGCAGAAATATGTGCAAATATACTAGTGTTGATGAACACTGCTGCCTATCTAAGAGGATGAAGGGTGTTACAGTAGTGAATGGGCTTCATCGAGTGATATCATGCTGGAGATCTAAGGTCTGCAAAGTGCTTTCTGTAACTGCATAAATTTGAGTGAAATAAAGATATTCCTTTCGGCATAAATTTGAAGTAGAAATTACATAAAACCAAGGAAAATTGAAAGTGTGCTACATATACTGGCAAGATTCTTGGCTGATATACCTTGGACATGAAACAGGCTTCATATGCTAGAAGTACAGAAGATTTTATGATTTGGAAGAAACCGAAGAAGCAAAGAATTTCTGCAGAGCCTTCTCAAAGTTCTAGTATTACATCCTCTTGTTATCATGACAAGAGGGTGTTGCAGTTTCATGAATTAAGGTACATATTCTCTTTCCATTTTTCTCTGGTTTGGTTGTATATCCTTAACAAATTTTGATAAAGTTATCTATGGTGAAAAGGCATAGCAAGGCTAGCTGTGCTTTGCGAAATATTTTTTTCTTTTTTGGGTGCTGTTTGAAGGATTGATATGCTGTAGTCTTTCTCTGTCACTGAAGGATTGATTATATCTTAATTTTGCATTTGAGATTGCATTTTCTCAAATTTCATGTTATTCTGCATTGAATAACTCAAATTTCTTGAATATCAGAAGGTACACAGTTTTTCCACACAGCAGTAGAGAAACAAGTTTTTGCAACTGTACATTAATGTTTAAAATATACCAATACCCAGATGCTGAAATTTTATTTTTGAAATGATGACATGCCTTCCCAGAAAAATTGTATATACAAAAGTTGTCATCCCATAATTGTCATATGATTTTCTGTAATTTCCCGTCTAAAATTTGCGAGAATGTGGCCAACTAGATACTAACAAACCCTAGCTTTCTTGGATTTTCCAATCTCAGCAGTAAGAAGGAACAATGCAGAAAAATATTATAATTTCATTTCATTTCATTTGGAAAGAATACTGGTATGTTTTACAATCGACAATAATTCCAGATCTGACAGTAAGACAGATATCAATGACTCATTGATGATATGCTAGGATCTGAACAGCAGCTTAATCTGAGTTTTTTTTTGCTATTGTGCCTCTGGATAGGAGTTGCTGTTTAATTCCTCCTCTCAGCTGTGTTTGTCATTCTCCTGCACTATCCCCCTGGTGGAAATAACACCTGTTATATGATCTGGATACCTCAGATTTTGATGTACCACTGGTAATTGCCCTTGTATATGGCAGCGTCTAAGAATTGGTGCCTAATCCGAGTCTACCTTGCTACAAATGTCTGTGGCCTGGGTTCTCTAATGTCGCCATATAGGAATGAAGTTTCTTTGCTGGTCAACCTGCAACCGGCCTCTAAGGAGATGCCTGTGGGAGTCTTGCGCTTCAATGCAGAGGTCGCTGTGTCAAAGACACCTAAATCGTCACCCTGAAGACTCTTCCCTATGAAATATGAGTGTTGATCCTGTATAACATGAGATGGCACCTCCTTGCCTCTGCCTGGAATTGGACAAATCAATGAACAATCAGAAAATTCGGCAACAAGGTTTTCTTGACTGATCCAAAATAGACTGAGCAACTCGTGCACCTTCCCTAAACAATGATCCTGGAGATATGCATGAATTTCTCTCCTCATCGCATGGGAATCTTGGCAGACCTGATAGACACAACAAACTTCAATTAAACTCTTAGAAATCCCTGAAAGTGTAATTTGCTCAAATAACTTGGTAGGGTTTTCCTCCCATCTGGTCTTGCCTTCTTGGGGTTTTCGTTCTAGACATCTCGGATAAATTGAAATCAGCAATTTTCAAATTCAAAATCGGATCATGAAAACTGAACTCCAATGCCCTTATTTAGACCTTCTCATTTTTGGTCCCATGGAACTCAAAAGAGGCACCAAGAAACAAATTCAAATTTTAAACTTTATTATTATTATTTTTTATAATAATATTTATAATTTAATAATATATATATTAGTGATGAAAAACACTATTATTTATTAATAATCATAATATTAATAAGATAAAGTGGAGGGGACATGACATTTTCATAACTGAATTAAATGAGTGGGATATTTTAAGGTTATATATTAAATTCATGAAGATGTATCCTTATTAATTAGGTCCTAAAAAGTGTTATTTTCAAGCTAGCTGAATTCCAGCAACTCTCTGGTTATATTTTTAAAATTACTATAATATTGATTTTCTGTTACACATGATTTCTCATAGGTTTGAAGGTTTATATAAGTAATGGGCAAAACATTTCTCAATAGGGAAAGTACCTATCTGGTTAATAAAATGAGGATCAATCTATAATTTTAGCAGGTAGCAGTCATTAGTTGATTAATGGCAGATCCTATATGACACTGCTGCTTAGTTAATGTACATCAACTTTGACTACTCGTAAAATCCTCGAAGATCAAAATGATGTATAAGACATCAGGTCTAACATCATGTAATGAACTTAAATATATTAGATTTGCTATTCCTTTCTTTACATTGGATCTATACACAAAAAATAATAAAGCAAAAGTTGCAAGTTTTTTTATTCTATGGACAAAAATTACTAAATTTTGCATCTCAAAACACTTGATGTTGTTTTGTATTATAATAACCCCCCCCTCACTCTCTTCCATGAGTCAATTGACACCTACACCAAAATAGGAAGCGTTTACTTTGTATGAGAAATATGGTATAAACTGAAGTGATATGATTTGGTCAATCTGTGTTGTGTTCTGAAGCACGTTTTTTCTTTTAAAATTAATTAGATGGGGTGAGATTTTACCTCATCTAAACAAAGGGATCTAGGCTACTAGGGCTGGAACTTGGGTAATTCGCAGAGCAAAGCTCTGTCTCAAGTGCTGCACCCAGGCCAGTGGACTGTACTCAATAGCATGTTAATGTAACTCATGCTTAATATGAAGTATCTTTGAGAAGTTAAAATTTATGGTTACTACATAAAGTAGCATGTTAATGTAACTCATGTAACTTTATGGTTACTACATAAAGTTTTTCAGATTTTCCATCTAGTGTTACAGATAAAATGAGAAGTTAATGGAATCATGTGTAAATGAAGGAATAAGGATTGTTCTTAGTATTATGATGGATTATAGCACCCCTTTTAAATTGTTATGGTTTTTGGGTAAGGTTTTAGAACTGGTAATACTAACGTGGACTTAAAACTCATGAAGCTGGTATCAAATTGGTTGTGGTAGTTTTCTACCAATATTGACATTGGGTAGTTCAAAATCATATAGAATTTGGAATTGGGTCAATTTAAAGCTATTTGGTTTTCTACAAATTAGAAAGGGAAGCTCGCTAAGATCTAATTAAACCTAGAACTAATTGTAGACTAAAAGTATATAAAAAACATATAGGTATATGCACACTTTACAAGATTTCATTGAGGGGTTTCGTATGAATGAAAATGATTTAAGTGCCTATGTTTTTGCCTTGGATACATGCACCAGAATGTTAACAGTTGTGCCCTGCAACTAGATTTTTTAGATATTGAATGGAAAGATATTACTAATCACAAACAAACACAACTACTTCCTAGTGGCTAAAACAAAGATCAATAATTTGTTTCAAACAAGATTTGAAGGGATTTTGATTTGAACAACACATGATTTTAAGAATTGAAAGGCTTTGTTGCATGCAAAGCTACAACCTCGATAGACAAATATCATTGATACAAAGACTGACTCAGCACAATCTACTTTCTATCCAATTCATGAAATTACAAACAAAGTAAAAGAGATGTAGAGATGACACAGAATGATATTTCAACAGCATAAGTGTAGCATCAACTATTCTTCAGAATGTTTTGTGCCCATGGCACTTATTTATAGGTTACAATGAATAGCTTTATAGGTTACAATGAATAGCTTTTAGGGATTTGAGAATAATAATTAAATATCCCAAAAATAATTGTTTTAAAGCAACCTCACCTCAAGCTGTATAAAAAATGGAAAAAAAGGAAGTTTCAAGCAAACCTATTCTAAAACGACTAATAGAATACCACAAACTAAAGTGACCTAAAAATGAGCCTTTATCCACTACTCAGAAATAGAACACCGGAAACAACAATTGTCTGAGATAGCCACTACTAAAAATAACTATTCGCGCATGAGTGGCCTCCATGATTCTAAAACTCTTTTTGCTTTAGAATTAGTGAATCCTTTGGTGAATATTGAAATCCCAACACGATGATATGACGAACACTTGAAGTTGAAAGTTATAGGACTCACAGAAACTCGCCTAGACTCGATGAGTCCCAAAGACCTAGAGTGCAAAGGCTCAGCCCCCTTTGTGACCTATAAAAAACCCTAAAAACTTGCCATTCGTTTTATTCGCAATTGTAGAAAACCCCAAAAACTTGCCAATCCTTCTGTCCATGATTGGAAACGATGCCCTTCCTATGTATATGTGCTAAAAGTGACTATAAAAATGTCAAATGAGTGCAAAATAATGCGACTCTAAAAAATGAGTGTCAAGTTTGAGTCACAAATCAACCGAGTTCGAGCCGAGTTTGAGTCTTGTAACTATGATTTGAAACCTACAACTTCAGAAGCTTTGAAAAGCCTTCTTTGATCTTGTCACTCATTGTCAAATCCAAGATATTCATGTGACCAAGTAGGGTATCCTGTACAATGTATGAAGTGTTCAACAACACTGTTAGGCTCTATAACCTGCTCGTGCAACTCCATTGCTGAGAAGTGACCTCTTCACTATCCCAAGCTTTCTAGGATGTGAAAATTGAACAATCAATCCGTTCGCAACAAAAATTTGCCACTTGGAAGAGAGCGAAATTCAGTCTAAGACTGTTAGCAGGAGAGAACATATAAGAAAATGAGGAGAAATTGGAAGAATTATTTTGCCAATATCTCTTTCCGAAGACTCTGAAATTTGCACTTGGGAATCCTTCAAAAGATTGTTGAAAATTGTTCACGGACTTGCAATTAGAAGAAAGGAAGAGAATCTTGCCTTGTGAATGAGTTGCTTTAAGTTTGATTGATGAACAACATTTTTTTTGTAGGCATTAGATTTCAATCTTCGCATGCTATAAACTTGCTTTTTGCTTTTAGGCCGACTAAGTATAGTGAATGGCACAATCTTTTGCTATAATTTCCCGTCACACTTAAGTTTAGGCGAAGCTTTAACATGTTTTAGCTGATTGAGGTTTTATGTGGGAAAAACTTATGGCTCAACTAAGGGAAAATCGTGCCAAGTTAAGGTGTTTTGCATACTTTAGGGTCTAAACATAGGTGGATTTAACTAATGCCTTTTCCACCTTTAAAAATCTTTGGTGGAAATCACTTATGGATCAACCAATGGCTATGAGTGCCCAAGCTTGCATTTCATCATCATTCAGTATCCAACAGAAATCACTTATGGTTTGATCATCTAATATGTAAGCCGACAAAAAGTTAGTGGCAAAGCCATGGGATATGTGTGCCCAAATTTTCTTTTATGGTTTAGTCACCACTGTCAGGCGTTAGCATCCACTTAACCCGTTCTTCATGCTTTGGCAGAAATAACCCATGGCTCAACCACAGGGTATGTGTGCCAAGTGAATGTGTTATATTCTTCAAGACAGGCAGACACCATTTATTTCTTTGGCATCTTTTAATTGTTGGAATATGTTGTCATTGATGTCAAAGCAAGTAGTCATTGATGTCTAAGATGAGAGAATAAGAATAACTCCTTATAATATATCTGTTGAAGAAAGATAATGATGAGGCCGATCTATAGTTTGTATTGAGGTTTAAATTAAAGATTTAAACTTATATTTCTTGGGCTGACTTTCACTTTGGAAGGAATGAAAGATGTTTTATTGCTGGCCGCCCCTCCCTAGAACCGACCATCCTTGAAAAATTAAATAAAAAAAACTGTGTAAGATGTGGTCGACTCCCCATATAAATTGTCACATCCTTAATTAAGGTCGACTCACTCCTTGGCACCATATGTATGTTGAAGTTTAAATTAATACTTCAAAAAGTGGCCAACCCTTCTCAAGAAGTAGCGCCAAAATTTGAAGAGACAAGTCACTGTTGACCTATTTTCCCCTTCCTAGAACAAATAGCCCAGCTTAAAATGTTGAAAATCTTGTTGAAATTCCTTAAGTGCTTAGTATTCTTCAGGTTTCAGGATGTTTTCCTTGTAAAAATCCCCTGAAAAAACCTAGAAAAACCCATAAATTTCAAGTCTTTTACATTAGTTTTTCTGCCTTAGTCGTCACATGGTTAGGTTCGCGAACTTATCGGTTCGCCAACCAGCAGGTTTGCCAATAGAAGGAATCGTTGATAAGGCCAGGCAGGAGGACTTGAAAATCAGCTAAGGCAAAAAGAAAGCAGATCACTCTATCGACAAATTGCCAAAAGTTTGAACTCTTGAAAAGTTCAAAATTTCTTAAAATCGCTGATAGGGCGATTCATTAGCGAAAATGAAAGTACAAAAGGCTAAGGGTGAAAGCGGCAAAGTTTGGAAAAATTGAATTTTGTCGACAAGACCAAAGAGAAAAGCAGAAGTGGCTTAATTCAAAAAGGGCGAACTTTGCCGACAAAGAGAAGGAAGGCTTCATAAAAGAGAGTTAGCCAAAGCTTGGTTCAAACAGTGAAAGTTTTGCCGATAAGACAAAACAGCTAAGTAAGAGTTAGTTCAGAAAAGGCGAACTTTGTTGATAAAGAAGAATAAATGCAAGGGCAAAGTTCGCAAAAGTTAAGATTTGCCGACAAGGCAAAAAGAGACATGAAAGGAAAAATAAAAGGAAAAGAAAGAACAAGGCAAAGTTCATATGAAATAGATTTTGCCAATAAGGCAAAATAAGAAGCCGAAAAGTGACTAAGGCAAATGAAATAAAAGGGCCTTATCGGAAAATCGACAAAAGGCAAAACTCATCCAATAGTTAGAATTTTCCCAAATTCACCGATAAGATGATTCTTCAGGAAAAGTCAAGAGGAAAAGAAGCAAATAGAGATGGTTCATAAAGATGAAGTTTTGCCGATAATGGGCAAAAAGGGCAAAAGGCGGCAAGGTACGTGGAAAGGTTATTTTGCCGATAAAGAGAACAAAGAGAGACAATGGCAAAGTTCAAAAAATCAAGAATTGCCGACAAAGGGAGAAGACATCCATAGTTCGGAAAAGTCGGAAATTGCCGATAAGGGCAGAAAAGGATGAAGCAAGAATAGTTCGTGAAATTGAAAAGTCGCCGACTGAAAGATGAAAATATACAGAAGGCAAAGACAGAATGGTTGTGAAATAGGGATTTTGCCAACAAGGTAAAATTTAGGCCAGAATTTTTAGTAAAGTAGAGATCAATGAAAATAGAGCTTGTAATATAAATGTAAGCTTTAAAATATTTGGAATTAAATATTTTAAAGTGTTGTAAAAGCTTTGCATAGGGTTTTGGTGATAAAATATATTTCAAATGTCTCCTTCAGCCATTAATGCAGAATCAGATACGCCTAGCTACTCCATCTCTAGATATTTCACATTTATTGTTATAGATGATGAATCGGCTGCTTCCATTAAGGCAACAAATATCTCCCAGCTGCTTCAAGATCATATATTTTTCTGCATTCATGTTTTGCTACAGACATTCTTTTTGGCATAAATATCTTTTGACAGGTCCATGGGGCTAATTTATTGTAATGAATGATTTAGGTTAGTAATGAAATACTATATATACATGAAACAAAGATGTAATGAGGGTTGGATACAGAGACCTATTTTTTATGTTCAAACAAAACCCTCCTCTGCTGTAACTGTGCCTCTTTAATCAATACACAATGTGTTTTTCACCTTTTCATGTTGTTCTTTAATTCTGTGTAGATTTAGAATTGGTTATTGTTTGTGAATGTTTAATTCCTTGCAATCCTTTTCTTACCTTTACCTCTGTTAAGATCTATATGATTTGTGTGAATTTATTAGCTGTATTTATTATTCTATGCATTTTAGCTTTGTGGGTGTTTTATATTCAAACCTGGTGAATCACCTTTACATTTCAGTTTCTCCTTCTTCCCCTTTACACAACAGTGATTAGATTAGGTTTAGTCTTAGCACACTCTGAATCTCATATTCAGAAAAGGAACTAGCCTTTCTCTGGAGCTTTGATTTCCTCTGCAGGGTCCCACATTTGGAAATCACTCCAATGTTTCATGACTTCGGTTAGTAATGAAATGCTATATATACATGAAACAAAGATGTAATAAGGGTTGGATATAGAGACTTATTTTTTGTGTTCAAACAGAACCCTCCTCTGTTGTAATCGTGCCTCTTTAATCAATACACACTGTGTTTTTCACCTTTTCATGCTGTTATTTAATTTTGTGTAGATTTAGAACTGGTTATTGTTTGTGAATGTTCAATTCCTTGCAATCCTTTTCTTACCTTTACCTCTATAAGATCTATATGATTTGTGTGAATTTATCAGTTGTATTTCATTATTCTGTGCATTTTAGCTTTGTGGGTGTTCTATATTCAAACATGGTGAATCACCTTTACATTTCAGTTTCTCCTTCTTCCCCTTTACATAGCAGTGATTAGATTCGGTTTAGTCTTAGCACACTCTGAATCTCATATTCAGAAAAGGAACCAACCTTTCTCTAGAGGTTTGATTTCCTCTGCAGGGCCCCACACTTGGAAATCACTTTAATGTTTCATTAGATTGTTGTAGCATAAGTGCTTCAACACAGGGTGCAAATCCAAGTGACAACAGTTTCTGGCACGCTCGGTGAGACCATTTGATGATCCTTATCATCCATTGAAGAGTTCTGGTGTGCTCTTCAATACATCTTGCCATTCAGGGCAGTCTCTCCAACACCATGGTGACTCTACTAATCAAATCTACTGGTGAAAGTAGCCCAAGTGCCGAAAGAACTTCAACGATCAAGATTTGGTGATACTCCTAGTTTAAATTGCTTTCAAAAGCATTTCAATCACCAAGCGACTATCTGGTATGAGCCTATTTCTCAGAAGGGCAATTCTGTTTGCTCTTTTTCCCATATTGTTTGAATGATTTATGTTTCTCTTCATGCTATATTATGTCAAACTACTATGGAAGCTCTGAATATCAGCACCCACATGATGCTTATTCCCCTCCATCTTGTCAAAGTCCTCGCCGTGGGCCTCCATATCAGCCATTTCAGGCCCAAGATACCTCTGGTTTAGCATCCTCAAAACGCTTACCTCCCACCTGCCCTTGCTCAGTCTTCTTGGCTACCTAATAATGCTTATTATCAACCCCAAGAAGTGTGATATTCCAATATTAAGGCATTGTTTAAATTAAAGATTATTGATTACATCCTTCATCAACTACATTTCCTTCAATTCTAATACATTTGCTGATTTGTTTCATCTTCAACAACATAGATCTTCTCTCTTCTAATGATCTTATCTGTTATTGATTGTCTCCACGCTATCTTATCATCATTTATTATACACCTCTATGACTTGTGAAATAATCAAAGTCTTACTTGAATTTACCTTCTCTACAACATCATTAGTTTCATCTCTCCGAATTTTCAAGCTATCTTCATCATATTCTTTTCATCAATACTGCTTCTTCTTGTGCAATCTTGGAATCTCAATACTCTCAAAATCCTCTTTAACATTGAAAATGTTTTCTATGGACTAAAATGTGATGTCCCCTTCTTAGCCCAGACAGTCAGATGAGGTGTTTAGCCTATTCTAGGGTTCTCGTAGGCTAAGGGAGTTGGTTAGGGAACCTAATTGGGCACTTTTCACTAGGACTTACTATTTATAGTAAGTCAGGCAGGAGGATCACGAGAATGTTGACCCGACTTTCTATATTTAACACTATCAGTTGGAGCACCTAGCACATGGAAACGGACAACCATGCATAGTTAAACTACTCTTCTATTATGAGGGGAAGTTCCCTTTTTGCTGATGTTTGCTTAAAAGATAAATAAATTAAATTTTGCCTATCTTTTTGCTTCTCAGCTGCGAGCACAAGGTTATAAAACTTTATCGCTGCAGCAGAGGTTTTTTCTTTTTTAACTTCTAACTACAACTAGGCCTAAACTAAATGACGTTTTTGATCACCTAAGTAAACACAGAGCATAGGAATCAAAAGTTAATAGAGAATGATTTGTTTTAACATAAAAGCTTTAATAAACTTCTTCCAAATCACATCAGAAGACTCATTGTACTTTAAGATGAAAACTAAAATAAGATTATGCAAGCCACACATCTGACGACAAAACTGGATGATCGTGAGATAAAGAATCAAAGCAAATGGCAGGCATGAGATTTTTGTTCCCAATATCATAAAGTTAATACAACTCCAGGACAACAATATTGTAGCAAAAGGCGGGTATACAATACGCGATCAAACACTGGATAACAAATAACACAGAGTGAACAAGCACTTGAAATAACAATTTCAGTAGGCTAGAATAGGCACAACAAATATTGCTATCACAAACATAGCTCCCCTTTACAATGGGCAAGGCTGCCCTTATTTATACTAAATCAAAGGAGTAGGGAACCCTAAAATCTCCTTGATTTTATCTAACTTGCCAACTCGCAAGCTTTATTTCTATTCTAGGACAAAGATTACAACTAACAACTGCTTTAAAATAATTTGCTTTAAAGCAAAGAAAACTCCAACTATTACAAAGTGATTTCTTTCTAAATAAAGAATGGATGAGCTTTGAATGAAAGCAAATGCTTTAAAACAAAAAGCATTGAGTTAAAGCTGCTTTTTCTGTCTCATCCTCATCTTCATTGTTGTCCGGTTGGTGACATCATCCATGGATATTTTGGGAAATAATAGCCTCCAAAAAAATAGTTTGAGTGAAAAAGTTGACACATGGGTTTTGTAGGCAATCTCGTTCCAAAGCGACCCAGATCGTCAGATTTTGAAAAAGCAGAGGATTTCCAGAAAAAAGCAAAAAAGCAGATCTCAGAAAAACTAAAATTTTCCAATCTTCAAGAGGACATGATTCCAGACGAACCCATTTCGATGAAAATTGAAAAAGCTCCGGCCCTGTTTCTAAAAAATGATATAGAAAAATGGACCTTGAAAAAGCGTGCCTTTGTGCTTCTCAATCTCGAAACCACGAAGAACGCTGAAAAAGCACTTCGTTTGGGCTCACAAATCTTCATGAGAAGAAAAATATGCTTTCTTCCTCTGGATGCAACCTGCAAAAATAATGAATAAAAGCGGCCAAAAGCTTGTCTTTATAGAACTTTAGGGCAAAAAAGTAGCTTTCTTTGTGAGAGCATAAAATTTGAAACTTAACCATAAAGAAAGCAACTTTTAAAGCACAAATCCAAGTTGATATGCTCGAATAGGAAGAATCCCTATTTTATAGCTGCCTATGGCTTCATGTGTGAGGATGATGAAAAAACTTCTATTTCGATGATGTCATCAAACACGTGAAGTTGCAAAAGTGTTAGCCAATTTTCTTTCATTTTAAAAACTTTTGCACTCATTCTAACTCTAGTGTGGCCTGTCTCTGACTTCGACAAAATTGCAAGTTGTCACCGTTTGAACGAAAAAGCTGACGAATCATGGCACTTTGAAGTTTTATCAACTATGATTTCATCCCCAACCTTGAATTGACGATCTGATGACGTTTGACTGCAAATCTGACTTCTGGAAACTGTCGTCAGACGAAGATTTGGAAGTGGCTGACGGATGTCATCAGCAAACCATGAAAATTTCTAACTCTGGTGATCCTAGGCACCCCCAGGCTCCAGGGGCGCTTGGGTTTCAATGACTTAGCCATTTTTATGATATTTTAACTTTTTTCAATTTTTTCGTTTTTCGCGCGCGCTTCGGGGATTGTTGACCCCAGTTAGACTGTCAAATCTCGCCTGCCAGAGTAAAATTTAGCCTGATGATTAGGCAGTTAGGCAAGCTTGATGAAAATTGAATTGATTGTACCCTCTGCTTGCCTCGAAAATTGTGCCAAACTAATTTTCTATGAATCTGATTAGGCTGACAAAAGAGGATTTATCGTTTTTTGGAAAAACACGAAAATTTTCTAAGTCTGGGGGAGATAGGCGCCCCCAGCCTCCAGGGGCGCTTGGTTTTTTGTGTCTTAGAAATTTTTTGAGATTTTTCAGTTTTGATTCCATTTCTCCATTTTTTGTGCCGCAGGCCTTGTTTGATCTTAGTTTTTGGTCGTCCAACTGACTGCTGAAGCAGGATGGAAGGTGATTTGAGTAGCCTGAACATACCTGAGATGAATTTCCAGCTTTTACGGGTATTTTGACTGAGTTTGACTAATTCTGACCCCTTGGAAGCGGGCTGATGGAGACTTTTTGACATTTCTTGAAAAACACAAAAAATTCTAACTGTAAGAAAGATGAGCGCCCTCTTCCTCCAGGGGCACTTGAAAATTCATGCCTTAGAAAAATCTTGAGGATTTTCATCTCTGTCTACAACTTGCCCTGTTTCGTGTGTCGACAGCTGCTTCCTGTTATCAATTTTGACGTTTTGCCAGTCAACAACCACTGGATGAGGGATGGACTGGACAACCTGGGCATATCTGAGGTGAATCCCAACTTTTCAGGATTTGTTGACCAACATGACTGCTTTTATCAACCTGGGAACTGACTGACGGAGACATTTTTAGCATTTTCTCGAAAAATGCAAAAAAAATCGAAGTCTGAGTGGGATGAGTGCCCCCAGCCTTCAGGGGCGCCTAAGATTTCTAGACTTAACCAAATTTATGGATTTTCAACTTTTCTTCACTTTCTGGATTCATCGTGCTCCGTTCTCCGTTCTTTGTCAAATCGATGACTGTTCATCAGTGCTGCATTATCTGAACAACCCTGAAAACTTGTAACTGACCCCTGGTAGATGAAACTCCTCCATTGATGGCCTCAGAGCTCATGCTTCGCCTTCTAAAAAAGCAGAATTGACCCAGTAGAGAAAACTTGACCTTTTGCAGATTCCGTCTGGACCACCTTGATCGTGAAGCAATATTAGCCAATCAGAATCAAGCATGACTCTTGAATCAGTGATTCTATTTTTAGAAAATTTTGCCAGCATCCGTATCTCAAGAAACCAAGAAAACCTAAATTGACGTCTATTTTTAGAAACTTTCTAAAAATAAAAAATATATATTTTTAGAAATTTTGACTTTTTGACAAAAAATTTTCTAGACTTTCTCAAAATGCCTTAACGAAGCAAAAAAATTTGATTTGGCACAACATAGTCTATGCCAAGTCGTACATCTTGTGGCTGAAGTTTGGAGTGTTTATTGAGGGTTTTTGTGCTTGTTCTTGGGCGTAGAGGTCTTGTTGGCAGCTGCAGATGATTTCAGACTTTGTGTGACACTTTGGTGAGCATTTTGGTGGTTGTTTATTGCTGGAGCAGTCACCTTGTTGGTCGTATAGCAGCTAGGAAGGACGTGGGTGGTCTTAGAACTGATTTGCTTCATATTTCGTCATCTCTTCCATGGATTGAGGGTGCCAAGGGTGCTCATACAGATTGTAATCAATTCATTGCCGGAGATTGCGAGAATATTGTATTGGAAGCATTTTGTAGGAAACCCATAGCTGGTTCACAAACAGCAGATTTACAAAGTTGAGGAAATTGAAATGGGTATGTTACTATAATTGGTTTTGGACTATTTTATGATCTGGGTCATTGTTCTTTTATGCATATCTATTATAGTTTTTATGGGTTTCGTTGCATGCTTTATATTTCATTGTTTAACATTTGCATATGCAAAAACTATACACAAAACCCTAAACACAATCAGCAGTGAGAAACAAAAAAGAAACATTGGCATAAACCCTATCAGGACAATGGCTATTACATAAAACTACATCTTCACCTATAACACTTGTTTTGCCTCAATCACATTGCTATTCAAAATCAAAAAAAGGCTTACCAAATCTTCTTTGATCACAAATTTTTCTCTCCATGTCATCATATAATCAATTACTCCTCAAGAACATGACTCTTCTCAACTTTGAGATCAATAACATATCGAAAGGTAAAACTACAAGATGACAAGTACAAGATCGAATCTCGTGATCAAAGATCAAGATATCTTCTGGAACGAAAGAAAACTTAAGTTATGAACACCACTAGTTACCAACTCGTGTTGTTGAGAGATAATGGGAAATACAATTACATGAATCAAAAGAATGGGACGATAAATTGCCCTCATACTTTAGAGAATGCTAACGTTGGTAGTGGATTGAGACAAGAATACTAACAACAATTGTTCGAAGAGATCGATTTAGGATCCTGATGGTTTTAAAAGCATCCTAGTTGTGATTGCTTGAGGACAAGCAATCTTGGGTGGGGCGGACTGTGATATCTCGATATTAAGGCATTGTTTCATCATGATAAAAGACGGTGAAGTTGCTTCCGAAAAACATGGTGTTTAGTCAATTTGAATGATAGCGTATGTATTAATATTTAAATAAACATATATTATTAATATGTAATATTTATTAAATAATATTATTATATGATATTTTAATATAATTAAAATATAATATATTTATTTTAATTAACAAAGATATATTATTATATTTATAAATAACAAATATAAATCTAAATACTATTATAATATTGATTATTATAATATAATATAAATATATAAAATTAATATATGGAAAATTAATGCAGCGGAACCTATATCATAAGCAGCGATCGAGATACAAATTCATATGAACCGTTGCATAAAAAGACAAAAGGGGCCGCAACCTTATTCATTAAGGAGCGGTCAATATATATACAGCAAATTCATACTTGTTAGAGTATTTTACAAGAGCTACGATTTAGTTAAGGTAGTGATAAGGTATAAGAAGAGGGCAGCGATCATTATCAAAAGGTGCGATTACTCCATTAGATGTATCTCGTCATAGGGATATAATGATATAAATGTAGTTTATGAATGTGAGGAATGGGGGATATATTGGCTGATATATATATTTCTGAGATCAATTCCTGAATTTAAAATGTATGTTGGATATAATTCTCTAAGTAAGAATTATATATATTTCTAAATATAATCAAGCGAAAGATACATATAGATCTGCATCAAGAGAAAGATATATACAAATCTGTATCAAGAGGAAAACATATATTCTGATCTGCAATCAAGATATATAGGAAAGGCATAAAATCGAGAAATGGTCCATTAATCTACTTGTGGTAGGATACTCATATGGGAGTATAATGTGTAATTTAAATATGGTTAATGGTTTATGCTTGTTATTATCATATGGTAGCATATTCATAAGTTATTATTGCTGATGTGATTTTGATTACTTCGTTCTGCACACACCTTTACCATGATGGAGAAGGGAGAATTGCAAAGGGGAATGGCGAGAGGGCTCTCTTCTAGGTATGCCACCTTGGGGGGGACACAATGAGCCCACATGGGCCAGAGGGGTTCTACCTTTAGCATAAAGGGTATTGCCTCTGGGCTTAGAGAGTGGCTACTAGGACACCTTCGTAACCTCACTCTCCTATCATGGTGCAACAATACAGAGAGACGAGAATTGCAAAGGGGAACGGCGAGAGGGCTCTCTTCTAGGTACGCCACCCGGGGGGGACGCAATGAGCCCACATGGGCCAGAGGGGTTTTGCCTTTAGCATAAAGGGTACTGCCTCTGGGCTTAGAGAGTGGCTATCAGGACACCTTCGTAATCTCACTCCCCTATCATGTTATAACAATACATGGAGAGCAATCATGGGGAAATGGGAAAAGATGGCAAGATGAGGTGATAACGGACTTCATATGAATGACATGCACCACATGAGTCTGGGGCGACGTCATATGATTGGCATGTGCCCATTAGATTGAGGGCA
Organism: Cunninghamia lanceolata; assembly: GCA_027924645.1. NCBI lineage: Eukaryota > Viridiplantae > Streptophyta > Pinopsida > Cupressales > Cupressaceae > Cunninghamia > Cunninghamia lanceolata. Next base: position 9,450,419 of record BSBN01001373.1, read on the forward strand.
CCTTAAATGAATGTCATGCGCCACATAAGGACAAGGACACCCTATCGAGTCACTCTTCCATCCCCCCCCATGGTTGATCATTCCAAGGTAAGGTTTAATTGAGTTAACTATTTTGCTATGGACTTACTGATGTAGGGATTAAGTCAGGTCAAGGTACCCTCTAAACCCATTGTTTGCTTGGAAAGTTGATAGTTTAGGATAAAATCATCTTATTAGGGACATTACATAAACTGGGATTTAACTTGCTTACAACATTTGATTGGTAAGTTGTAACCCTAACTTGTGATTCTAGGGCAAGATTTAGGGCAATCCCAAAAGGGGACATTACAAGAAGACTATTTTGATCCTAGCCAGTGTAGTTGCCCTTCTAATCAGTCGCAAGATGTTGACAATGTGAAAATTGATGCGTTCAATGATCTCACGAACATGTTCTTAGAGTTGAATAGATGTTTGGACAATATTAAATGAAAATGAGGATATAATCAGCGTCAGTGCGTCTGTAGTCTTAACATCAGAAGTATTAATGATCTGAATGAGGTGATCCTAGGCTGCCAAAGGCAGTGGGATGAGTTTCAAGAAATGATAGAGTATAACCAGCAACAGGAGGCACAAGAAAGGGTTTTTCAAGAAAACCTTGCTATGCAGATTGTAGTTCAAGAAGAACAGATGAGGCAAGTGACTCATTCTGTGCCCTCTTTTCCCAAATTCAAAACCCCCTCATCTACCACTACAAATCAGCTTACAACAGAGCAATCTCGACGTCATAATTTCCCAAGTTTCAGAAGCTCTCCCTCCACAAGACCCTGTTCCTGTGCAAACCCAGTTTATCACTTCTCAGGAACAAATTTTCCAAGAACCCTCTCCCCTCTAGGAAATTCAAAGAAATATTTAGGCCTCTTGCCCTGTTACTATTTTTCTTTTCAAAGGTGGACTTGTTGTCTACTAGGCAAGTTGGTGGGATGAGCCAAAAGTGGAGATGGAAGAGAAAGAAACTAATGAGGAGCAATTTGTTGTTCCTATGCTCACAGAGGTGGAATTGTTTGAACCTCTTACACCTATGAGTAACTTTTATTCAAATAAAGGGTAGAATCCTCTAGATTTTAGTTATTTTGAAGCTTTTTCTCATGGATCTGATCAAGCAAACAAGGATGAAATGCAAGATTGCATGAGGAAAGCCTTTAGCTGTAGAGACAACTTGAGAAAAATCCAGTGGAGTTGCAGTCAAATGATGAGGGTATTAAGGATGAAGTTGTTACAGAGATTGCTCCAGAGGAAGTTGATGATGCCACTTTGTTTCATTAATTGTCCAGTTACATTGAAGATGAAGTGGGCATGCAATTGCTTACATCAGTTGCAGTTTTAGAGCAAGATGAGGACAGTGGAAATGATGGTGAGTTGCTGGCATGTGCATAAAAGCATAACCATGAGGTTCCAGCTCATGAAGAAGAGCATGTAAGTAGTTCTGTTCTGGGAAGTGCAGAAATAAATCAAGCCAAGGTGGATCTTCTTATACTTGTGTGCATTGAGGAGCTTGAAGACCTTTTTCGGGATGAGATAGATTTTTTTTGCTCAAAATATGACATCGAACTGGCATCCCTTGAGGAAGAAAATCATGAGCAACATCTTATTCATAAGGTGGAGCTAGCCATATTTCCAGTTGAGCCACAAGGGCCAGAGCTTTCAGACCACCAGCAGAATGATGAAGAATAAGAGCAAAAGCTTGTGGTCTCCATTGATCATTCAAGCTCTATCTCAAGGGGATGCCCTATAAGGCATTTGGCCCAGCTGGGGACAGATCATGAGGAATCACCACTTTTCATGCTGAATATTGAGCATGAAGTTGAGCATCAAGATTAGAGGAATAAGCCCACTTACTCACTTCCCAGCAGTTGCTTTAACAATCAGTTCATGTGGGTAAGTGAGTTTGATTTTACTCTCAGAGTGGCATTTCATCAATTTGTTTCATGCCCACTCTTTTTCCGCATTTTGTTAGCTGTCTACAAGCTGGGAAAGCATTGTAAATTGGTAAGAAAAGGAAGCTACTTTTAGGAACTAGTTAATGGCTTTGTTTAAGTCAGTTTTTTGGTTGGCTAGTTTAGGTTTAGGTTTAGGATAGGTTTGTTTCTGTTTTAGTTTTTCCTTTTCCCTAAGTGTTGTTGCATAGGCCGCACTCTCATTAGGAGAATGCAGGCCTTGTTTTTCTTTTGGTGTTGTTTTGAAGGTAGGGTTCTAGTTGTTTTGGTCCACTGTAGTCCCTTTTTGACTCCATGCCCAATGGAAGCTTAAGGCCATTAGTTCTTTATTTAGTAGGCAAACATCCTTGAGAGGTCGCCAAAATGTTGACCTATTTTCCCCTTCCCAGAATCAAATAGCCCATCTTAAAATGTTGAAAATCTTGTTGATATTCCTTAAGTGCCTAGTATTCTTCATGTTTAAGGGTGTTTTCCTTGTAAAAATCCCCAAAATTTTCCTAAGGAAAACCCCCTGAAAAAACCCAAAAAAACCCAGAAATTTCAAGTCTTCTACCTTAGTTTTTTTGCCTTAGTCGGCAAATGGTTAGGTTCGCCAACCTGTCGGTTCGCCGATAGAAGGAATTGCCAACAGGGCTAGGCAGGAGGACTTGAAAATCAGCAGATCACTCTATCAACGAATCGCCAAAAGTTCGAACCCTTGAAAAGTTCAAAATTTCTTAAAATCGCTGATAGGGCGATTTGTTAGTGAAAATGAAAGGACAAAAGGCCGAGGGTGAAGATGGCAAAGTTCGGAAAAATTGAATTTTGCCGACAAGACCAAAGAGAAAAGCAGAAGTGGCTTAGTTCGAAAAGGGTGAACTTTGCTGACAAAGAGAAGGAAGACTTCAGAAAAGAGAGTCAGCCAAAGCTTGGTTCACAAAGTGAAAGTTTTGCCGATAAGGTGAAACAACTAAGTAAGAGTTAGTTCAGAAAAGGTGAACTTTGCCAATAAGGGTAGAAAAGGATGAAGCAAGAATAGTTCGTGAAATTGAAAAGTTGCCGACTGAAAGATGAAAATATACAGAAGGCAAAGACATAATGGTTTGTGAAAGAGGGATTTTGCCGACAAGGCAAAATTTAGGCCAAAATTTTAAGTAAAGTAGAGATCAATGAAAATAGAGCTTGTAATATAAATGTAAGCTTTAGAATATTTGAAATGAAATATTTTAGTGTTGTAAAAGCTCTGCACAGGATTTTGGTGGGAAAATATATTTCAAATATCTCCTTCAGCCATTAATGCAGAATCAGATCTGCCCAGCTACTCCATCTCTAGATATTTCACATTTATTGTTGCAGATGATGAGTCAACTGCTTCCATTAAGACAACAAATATCTCCCAGCTACTTTAAGATTAGATATTTTTTTGCATTCATGTTCTACTACAGACATTCTTTTTGGCAGAAATATCTTTTGATAGGCCCATGGGGCAAATTTATTGTAATGAATGACTTAGGTCAGTAATGAAATGCTATATATACATGAAGCAAAGCTGTAATGAGGGTTGGATACAGAGACCTATTTTTTGTGTTCAAACAAAACCCTCCTCTGCTGTAACCGTGCCTCTTTAATCAACACACTGTGTTTTTCACCTTTTCATGTTCTTTAATTCTGTGTAGATTTAGAATTGGTTATTATTTGTGAATGTTTAATTCCTTGCAATCCTTTTCTTACCTTTACCTCTATTAAGATCTATATGATTTGTGTGAATTTATCAGCTGTATTTTATTATTCTGTGCATTTTAGATTTGTGGGTGTTCTATATTCAAACCTGGTGAATCACCTTTACATTTCAGTTTCTCCTTCTTCTCCTTTACACAGCAATGATTAAATTAGGTTTAGTCTTAGCACACTCTGAATCTCATATTCAGAAAAGGAACCAGCCTTTTTCTAGAGGTTTGATTTCCTTTGCAGGGTCCCACACTTGGGAATCACTCCAATGTTTCATTGGATTGCTGTAGCATAAGCGCCTACAAAGAAGTTCGATATATATAAGCAATATTTTGCCATGGCTTTCTCTGGCAAGTGTTTCCACGTAAATCATGTGTTCTTCCTATGTTCTTAATTGCTAGATCTTGTGTGTGTGTTATTGTTAAGTTTTGAACAGTAAAAGTTTGTGTTATACTAATTCACCCCCCCAGCCCCCGTCAGTATAATCGTGTGCTCATCAATTGGTATCAGAGCGGGTTCCTTCACAAATAGCCTAATTGTTAGAAGGTAGATCTTGTAAGCACACATGGCCAGTCAAGAAGGATATGGGTTTTCTTCAAACAGGGCACAATTGTTTGATGGGACAAACTTTACCTTTTGGAGCATAAGGATGGAAACTTATTTAAATGCTCTAGGATTTGATATTTGGCAATCTGTTGAGAATGGTTATACTGCTCCAGCAACCCCACCTACAGATCAAGCTGGAAAGAGGGCAAGTGAAAATAATGCCAAAGCTAAGAATGCTATTTTATGTGGTTTATCCAAATCGGAATTTATAAAAGTAATGCAATGCAAATCAGCCAAGGAAATTTGGGATAAGTTGAAAATTATTTATGAAGGAGATGACAAAGTAAAGAAGGCAAAGCTTCAAACCCATAGGGGACAATTCAAAAGCCTTAAATTGAAAGAAGAAAACATAGCTGCCTATTTGCTTCGTGTTGATGAGATCGTGAACACAATAAAAGGTCTTGGTGAAACAATTGAAGAAGCCGTAATTGTGCAAAAGGTATTAAGGTCTCTACCCCTAAGATTTGATGCCAAGGTTTCAACGATTGAAGAAATGGACTTAGACAAATTGACAAAGGACGAGTTGCATGGGATCCTTACTGTCTATGATATGAGAACCGTAGATAAACTAAAAAACTAGGTTGCAGGGTTCGCCTGCCAGACACCCGGGTGCAGGTGCGGTGCGTCCCGAGTGTGGGTGCGGGTGCGGTGTGTCTCGAGTGCGGGTGCGGTGCGCCTGTGGGTGCTGGCAGGGGGCGTTGGAAGGGAGGTGGGTGCGTCCAGACGCCCGGGTGCGGGTGCGCCTATGGGTGCTGGCAGGGGGCGTTGGAAGGGAGGTGGGTGCGTCCCGGACACACCCGGGTTTGCTGGGTTTGAACCCAGTCTAAAAACAAAGAACCCGGAACGCACCCACGCTCCCAATGGTATTTTTTAAATTCTTTTTCAACTTAAACCTCAATTTTATAATTTTTTAAACATTGTAAAAGGCAAATGAAACCTTAAAAAGACATTATAAACACAATTTTGCCATTTTCAACTCATTTCTTTCATTCCAAAACACAAAAACTCTCCATTGTGGCTGAACTCAAAAAAAATTGTGGTTGAAGAAAGAAGCTTGAAGATTGAATCCTGAAGGTTGGAAATCCATTGCTCCACCATTCCTACTCATTTCCAACGGTTTAGAGGCTGCCAAGAAGATCAAAGGAAGAGATTTTTGTAAAGAGGTAGGTTTTCTATTCATTTTTTTTTTGCATTTTTGAACAACAAACAAATTCTTTTCAACTTGTTTTTTTTTTAAAACTATTTATATGAATCATGAATGTATCACCATGCTTTTGTTTTTGTTTTGATTCTTGAAAGTTTTGAGTTTTCATTGTTTCCATTTTGTTTACAAAACTTATTGCCACACCCATAGGTGACAAGAATCACAATGGCAGCTAGTTCTAGCTCAGTATCACAATCAAAATTCAAAATCAATCCACACTCACCTCTTTGGAGGCATGTTGAAATGATTCAACAACAACCAGGTGGTGGGGGTTACCTTTGGAAATGCAATGGCTGTGATGTGCAATATAATAGTTCATATAGTCGGGTGAAAGCCCATTTGTGTAACATCCCTGGGATGGAGATCAAAGCTTGCCCAGGAAAGAATAATAAACCTATACCACGAGAGCAAGTGCTGGCATATATCATGGAGCAAGAAGCAGCAGATGAAGCAGTAGGCCGTAAATCAGTAACAAACATGTCAAGGAAAAGATGCAGAAATCAAAGAATGGAGCCTCCATCTATTCCTAGTTCCAATGTTGTGATAGAGATCGACCCATTTTTGGTCACTCCTCAAGAGCAACCCACAAGCACTACAAACAAGAGACCAAAGGGACCTTTGGAAACATCATTTCAAAATGAGGCTCGAGATATTGCTAACCAACATATAGCCAGATGCATTTATGCAAATGGTATGTCGTTCAATGTTGTTCGCTCACCATATTGGCAAGAGATGGTGAGAAAAATTAATGAGGCTCCAAAAGGGTATAAGAGCCTAGGTTATGAGAAGGTGCATGGCACCTTATTGGAGAATGAGGTCAAGAGTATAGAAGATGCATTGAAGCCCTTAAGGGATTCATGGAGTGAGATAGGGGTGTCGATTGTCTCTGATGGATGGAAAGATGCAAGAAATCGGCCTTTGATCAATGTCATTGCAGTGTCCCCTAAAGGGGCAATGTTTTTGAGAGCTGTGGATTGTGAGGGACAGGTGAAGGATGGTGATTTTATTGCTCAGATCCTCATTGCAGCCATTGAGGATGTGGGACCTCGTAATGTTGTTCAAGTGATAACGGACAACGCAAAAAATTGTAGAGCTGCTGGGTTGTTGGTTGAGGAACGATATTCACATATCTTTTGGACACCTTGTGCTGTCCACTCTCTCAATCTAATGCTACAAAAGATTGGGAAAAAAATTGATTGGATTAGAGAGTTGTATGTAGAGGCCGAGGAGATACGAATGTTCGTCACCAACCACCACATGTCCCAAAGCATATTTAGATCATTTTCTACATTGGAGTTGTTGAAGGTAAGTGAAGCAATATATTTTTAAATTTAAATTTTTCATAGTGCTTTAAATTTTTAATTTCACATATTCTATTTCTTCTTAAAAGTTAAAGTTTGTTTTCAATTTTTTAAATGTTTAAATTAAATTTTATTTATTGTACTTTTTATTTTTGATATTTCAATAGGTTGCCGAGACCTGTTTTGCCTCAAATACAATTGCCTTGAGACGACTTGTGAAGGTCAAACAGGCTCTTATCAACATGGTAATAAGCACTACTTGGTCCGTATGGAGGAAAAGCAACACTGAGAGGGCAACAAATGTTAAGGGGATGATCCTAAATGACTATTGGTGGGATCGTGTGGAGTATCTCCTTAGTTTCACCGAGCCCATTTTGAGCATGATTCGTTATATGGACATGGACAAGCCTTGCATGGGGGAGATATATGATGGCATTGATTCAATGATAGAGAAGATAAAGAACATCATAAATGAGAAGGAGAAAGGTCCTCAAGAAATTCTCTTCAAGCAAGTGCATGAAATTATTGAGGCTAGATGACAACCCCGCTGCATCTTCTTGCATTTGCATTGACTCCAAAATATTACAGCAGTGAGATTCTTTCGGTGACAAATAGGATTCCCCCATGGAGAGATTTAGAAGTGTCTGAAGGGTACAAGGCAGCATTTCGTAGACTCTTCCCTGATCCAGATTTGCATGATATGGTCACTGATGAGTTCACTGATTTTGTACACTCCAATGGTCTAAGCATTGAGGCTCTTCGTGATAGATTCAAAAAAGATGCTCACAATTGGTGGTACTTTCATGGCCAACAATTTCGGTGCCTACAACCTCTTGCAGTCAAAGTTTTATCACAAGTAAGTTTAGTAAATTTCTATGTTTTTTATGATTTATAATTTTATCTTAAAGACTTAAAAATTTAAAGTTTGAAGTTTCATAATTTTTAATTATTATAAATTTTATAACTTGTAACTTTATAAGTTTTTATTTTTAACTCTTTCTCTCTACTTTGTCGTCATATGTTGCTAGTTCCTCTACATCTGAGAGGAATTGGAGCATGTACTCTTTTATCCACTCGATAAGAGCACGTACTCTTTTATCCACTCGATAAAATGCAACCGATTGCACTCCAAAAAGGCGGAGAATTTAGTGTATATGTATTCCAACTTGCACCTCCTTTCACACAAAAAGCAAAACTATAAGGAGGGGGAATCAAAGTTGTGGGATGTGGAGCCAGAGCAAATTGACATGGATGCTTCTACTTCCCAATCCCAAAATGTTGCACTTGAGGGATCAGAGAGCGAGCACACTTTTTCAGCGAGTGGCATTGGTGTTGGTTGTGGTTCTTCAAATGATGTTGCTACTGTCCAAATCCAAGATGATGATGATGTGGAGGATTTAGCAACTCCATATGATGATTGACACTTGTCATTTGACATTGAAACAATGAAAATTGATTGTTGAACATGATATTATTATTTTGAATCTTGTTATTGAACTTGAAGTTTGAGTTTTATGTTTTATGATATTCAAGTTGATGGTGGTTTTGTTGATTATATGATGCTATGTGGTGTTCTACACTTTATTCTTGCATTTCTACACTTAATTCTTGCATTTCTACACTTAATTCTTGCTTCTATGCTTAATTTTTTTGCACACACACACACACACACACATATATATAAATGAACCCAACCCCCCAAAAAATTTTTGGCCGAACCTGCGAACCCGAACCCGCACCCACACCAGAACCGACAACTTAGCTAAAAAAGGAGGCAGTCTTCAATGCATCAAGGAAAGGAAAGAATAAAGAGATTGAACAAGTAATAGCTCAATAAATGACACTGATGAAGAAGAAGCCCACTTCATGAGGAAACTAAAGAAAGGATCTGGGAAGTACCAAGTTAAGTTACCTTTGAAATGTTTTAATTGTGGTAAAACAGGTCATTTTGCTTCTAAGTGTCAGTAGGGAAAAAATGAGAGCAGCGACGATGAAGAGGACTACAACATGATAAAGTCCCCTTTTAAATATATTTTAATAACGCATAAAGTTAAATTATTTAATTGAACTTTATTATTTGACGTTATTAATATTAAATGCATAGGACCAATATTAACCAATATAACTCTAGGATATAATTACGCCATCATGCCAAAAAGTAGTAACTCCGCCAGTTGACCATACCCATGACTTACTATAAATAGTAAATATGAGTAACACATCCAAGTGACTTACTAAAAATAGTAAGTGTGTGTCAAAGTATCCAGAATGGCCTCCGGAAGGCACACTACAAATAAACTGGGACACTTAGCTGAAGAGTACTAAAATAAGCACCAAAAGGCCTGTTGAAGAACCAAAGATCTCCCTCGAAGGGGTCCCTTGAACACTTTGTTAGCCTATGGGGACCAGGTGGTAGACTAACTGTTGTGTCTGACCACTGCCTAGGAAAAGGGGACATTATAGTTCGCCATCCCCAAGATTGCATGTCCTCAAGCAATGCCAATACAACCTCTGATCAACATATTGATCCAGGTTGGAATCAAGAATGATCCCAGGGTCCCAAATCAATGTATGGATAGGTCCATCAAGCTGTCGCTGTGCTACTCTGATAAAATCTGTTAATCCATAGCACCAAGTCTGCGCTCTCTCCTTCGGTAACCCCATAATGTATCCATCGTCATCGTCCAAATTGAAGTATTTGTTAATCCATAGCACCAAGTTTGCGCTCTCTCCTTCAATAACCCCATAATGTAACCATCATCATCATCCAAATTGAAGTATTTGCGAGGGCTAAAATTTATATCACGAAAAGTCTCCTGCCAAAGTGCTAAAGTGAGGTCCATATCCGAAATCCCACTGCCTAACTCGATCTTGGTCAACAGAAAAAATAATCTACTCATCCCCAAAGAATAACCCTTAGCATATTCCCTCACAGTAACTCGGAAGTGATGCCAATCAGTCCCTAACCGGAAGACGACAAGAATAGTGCCATCCTTGGAATCATACATCTTGACAATGCCATCCCGATCATAGACTGTTAACCCCTCGTCGACACCTAATCTCCAAGTGTCAACATGCCCATATCGAGCATACCAACTCATCAAATTGACCACAACCGTCATAGTAACATTTGTAGATATATCCATCAACATCTTGAATTGATTGCAGTAGCCAACACTCTTACTGCTGGGAGCTAAAAATAATGGCTCTAACTCTGTAAATCCTCCCACAACTTGTTGCCAAGAAGCCTGTAAATACTCAAAGTCCGTCGGCCTATAAACTGAGGTTGCCATAATCAACGCTGAAATACTAGGGCAGCAGCTGTCATAAACAATTACCCTAGAAAACATAGGAAATGTGAATGTGGGAATGACCAAAGGAACTCCTCCAATAACCACATTACTTCTACTAATCAACACCATCTGCGAATTACTCCACTGCTGGGCGGGAGGTGTTGGCCAATCCAACTGCATGATATAATACATTGTCCCATGTGGGCTGATTGGAAAGTGGACAATGGTACCAATTCTGGAGTTATGTCCACCTCTCCCATTTTGAATCAACATCTCACCCTTGTAAACTGTCCCTGGATCCCAAGTCCTATGATTACCATCAATCATACTCACACACACCTCCTCTTGGCTGCTGCAACAACTAATGACAGTCCTGATGAGTCTAAAAATCATATCTATAATTATCTCGGGATTGCTTCTACTGTCATAAATTGGTAATGTCTCATTAGCATCCCAATTCCAAATGCTATAGTGACAAAAACGTGCACACCAATCCATGCAATTAGTTTCTATCATCAATGCAAAGTCTGAAAATATCATAATCAGCACCATAGAACAGCCCTTAAACATAAGTGTGTAAGTTGGAAACCAAAGAATCATGTCTGAATACTCTTCATCCATTTGATGCACCTTGTTGTTATGTGTTTTCACGAAGTAGGGAATAGTAAAGACATTATGAAGCATCATATCACATGAATGACTTGGGCCAACAAACACCATTTCATGCTTAGCCATAAATTTTTGAGTATGAACAAGATGTACTTTTCCAATGTCACTCATAAAGTTTTCATCTACCATCCCATGAGGAATCAAATCATACGAAGATGCTGACCTGTTGTTCACAATCAAGGAATTTGCAACCAATTCAAACCTTTCATTGATGTCTTCATGGATTTCAAGCACCCCTTCACTCAATGTCGAATGTCCATCATTATCTACGGATTTAAAGGATGTATCATGCTGAAATCTGCCCCCATTACCTGATATATCTGCTATCCCATGGCTGCAAGCTACCCCTTCATGCGAAAATTTATCATCCAGCAGGTTCCAATTCTTATCAACATACTAAACCTCTTGAATATGGGAAGTGTTGAAATGATCATGCAACATTTCATCCTTATGGAGTTCAACAATCCCTTCAACAATTTGTTTGCTCTCCATAATCCTTGTGTCACTTTCTTGAACTTTGGATGAGGCTGCAATAGGAATAAAATTTTCCTTGTTGTATGAAGAAGAGTGAGCCATACTCAATTGTAAGCAAAGGTCATCAACCTATTTTTCTTGGTCTTCAGCATACTTGAAAGCAAGATCCCTGTCCATAAGCAATTTAAAGTCATCTGATTTCATCATTTCCAAAGCTTCTTTGATGGTGTACAATTGAGTGAGGGTGACTCCACTTGCAACTCCCTTCTTCCTCTCTTCAATTTGAGCTTTCCAAATGAGATCTTCAACCTATTTGTGAGTATTGTCTGCCCTCGTTAACACTTGTACAACTTTCTCATTTGTAACCACAAATTGGTCCTTCAAATCTTGCCATGCTAAAGGTCTTTGATCAAACTCATCAAAATGACATGGGCTGCCATACACTAAATTTTCTGATTTACTATCATGTGTAGCAACCATATCATTATCCAAATCAGTTTCTTCACTAGATGATGCCTTGCAATCCTCATGCTCAAAAGATGGGACATCGTTATGATCAAACACACTATCCTCAAAGGAATCCGTCTCTTCACAAGGCTTATCAAAAACAATCTTTAAATCACCCACATAAAGACTTGTGCATATTTCCCTTGTAGTTGCAATAAATGGTTCTTTTTCCTCATACTTAATAGCTACATGCATAATCATAGAATCATCTTGTAGCTCTGTAACATATTCCTCATGCTCCAAGACAATCTCTCCTTCAATCTTTGTTGCATCAGTCTCCTCAATATCCAAGAAGGGTTTCATCTTTCCGTCACATTGTTGGAACACATCGTTGACCAACTCATAAGCAACTATAGAGACATCTTGTTCTTGCCTCAAAATAGCCAACAACATAGACATAAGGGGCTGGAAATTAGTATCATATTCATCAATGATTAGAACCATAATGGTTTGCATATAAGAAAAAATAGCTTCTCCATGATCCTTACTGATAGATGCTATGAAATAATGAAACATCTGAAGAATAAGATCATGACATTCTAAAACAATCAAGAGAATACAAGATCTGGTCCTTGCCATCACTTCTAACATCCTAACCCTCCTACCAAAGGAAGGGCCTTGGTTATCTGGTAATCCATGAAAGCTCTCAACAATCAGTTGTAGAACCTCCCTCATTATGTCATCTTTGTAGGGAACCTTAGGAGCTGTAAGCCTTATGATTTCACTTAGACAACTGGTGACTGAAAGCTTAACCCTTTTATTATGATGTCTAATAAGCATTGGCTTAACCAAAGAATACACCACAGGAGTCATAGCAAGTTGCATCAACTCAAAGATCACTTTGAGTGAAGGGATGCTTGAAATCCATGAAGACATCATGGATAGGTTTGAACTGGTTGCAAATTCCTTGGGAAGCTCAAATTGAAGAGAGGAAGAAGGGAGTTGCAAGTGGAGTCACCCTTACTCAATTGTACACCATCAAAGAAGCTTTGGAAATGATGAAATCAGATTACTTGCAATTGCTTATGGACAGGGATCTTGCTTTCAAGTATGCTGAAGACCAAGAAAAAAGGTTGATGATCTTTGCTTACAGTTGAGTATGGCTCACTCTTCTTCATACAACAAGGAAAATTTTATTCCTATTGCAACCTCATCCAAAGTTCAAGAAAGTGACACAAGGATTATGGAGATCAAACAAATTGTTGAAGGGATTGTTGAACTACAGAAGGATGAAATGTTGTATGATGATTTCAACACTTCCCATATTCAAGTGGTTCAGTATGTTGATAAGAATTGGAACCTGCTAGATGATAAATTTTTGCATGAAGGGGTAGCTTGCAGCCATGGGATAGCAGATATATCAAGTAATGGGGGCAGATTTCAGCATGATACATCCTTTAAATCCATAGATAAGGATGGAAATTCGACATTGAGTGAAGGGATGCTTGAAATCCATGAAGACATCGATGAAAGGTTTGAACTGGTTGCAAATACCTTGGGAAGCTCAAATTATTAACAGTTTGAAGAGGTCTTCAGAATTATTAAAAACAAAATTATCTCATTTGGGAAGCTTAAATTGAAGAGAGGAAGAAGGGAGTTGCAAATGGAGTCACCCTTACTCAATTTTACACCATTAAAGAAGCTTTGGAAATGATGAAATCAGATTACTTGCAATTGCTTATGGACAGGGATCTTGCTTTCAAGTATGTTGAAGACCAAGAAAAAGAGGTTGATGATCTTCGCTTACAGTTGAGTATGGCTCACTCTTCTTCATACGACAGGGAAAATTTTATTCCTATTGCAGCCTCATCCAAAGATCAAGAAAGTGACACAAGGATTATGGAGATCAAACAAATTGTTGAAGGGATTGTTGAACTCCATAAGGATGAAATGTTGTATGATCATTTCAACACTTCCCATATTCAAGAGGTTCAGTATGTTGCCTTGAATTATCTTTGAAGGAATCATGAAACCATGTTAACATGCCAAAGGAACACAAACTCGTCAAGCTTCAATGAGAAATGTATTAATCTTGGAAGTCTTTACAACAATTTCACAATGTCTTCTCCAACTCTTCAAAAGCCTTCTACTCTACTCCTACTCTAATCTCTCCTTTTTTTACAAATGAGAAGAATGAACTTTATATAGAGCTCAAGAATTACAATTAAGGGCCCAGATTGATTTTGGAATCAATGGCCAAGATCTTGACAACACAAGGTAGTTACAACAACTTGCTATTTTTAGCAAAAGTAAAAGTTGACACAACTTGTGTACATAAAAACTCATAGGTAATGACGGCACGTTTTCCAAGGTGATAAGCTTGAAGTGGAATCTTTAGAATCTTCTATATAAACAACCTCTTTAGCCTCCTGCTTTGTTGTAAATACATTGAATGTGAACGGATGATGTGGCGGGATATGCTTGGACTAGTGGTGTGCAAAAGCCACCTCAGCGTTGAGCAAATTGGTTTGATTTTGAATACGTTCACATTGCTCAGAATATTTCTCAAATTTTGTCATTTTTCGTCGAACTTGGATTTTCACCTTTGGAACTTAGCTTCTAAAAACTTGAAAATTCGGGAACTTTGTCGAACTTTCCTTGTTGTCTTTCATGCCTTAGTACTTTGAATGTACTTCATGACTTTGCTTGATGTACATGCTCATTCTCATTTTTGTGAAATTCTTGTTCTTGTGCAGGATTCTGGCTCTGGACTCTTGAAGTAGAGGATATCTTATGCGTGAATTCTTGGAAATGAACCTCTGGATGGATGTTCCTCTTGCGATGCTGGATTCTTGGATGTGCAAGGTGGAGATGAAGTTCTTCCTTCACTCCGGCGATGAAGTCTCTCTTTGATATTGGACTTTGGAATGTATCTCCTGCTTCTTCTCTTTGTGAAAGTACTCCTCTTCCTTGAATGCCTTGGATTGCTCGTGAGTAACATGGATTGATTCTTCTTCCCTGGGATGACTTATCCTTTCCTTGTCCTTGAGATGACTTGAAAGATGGAATTTTCTTGCCAATGATACTGAATCCTTGAGGCTGGCCTTCTTCTTCAATGAATGATCTAATGCTTGATATAACCTCCTTGTCTTGGATGGATTCACCTTCCTTGAACATTTTGAATCAGCTCCAATTGATCTCCTCTGGGCAAGCATTCCTCATGATATTTATGCAAAAGAAATACAACCCTTAATAGCAAGGCATATAATGAGACAATAATTGACAACATTTCTTTATAAATTCAAGATTTTTCAAAATTCTCAAATATTTCACTTTATTACTTGCAAATTTCCGCAAATGAAGTCAAAAGTGACAAGGGCGCATTGGAGTGGTCTATGAGGAAAGGCGCATTTGCAAGGTCTTGGAGGATTTTTCTTTAAATTCTGCCCTGATTTCACTCCCAATCTGCTCTGATTTCTGACTTTGGAATTCTGATTTTTTCAATTTAATTGGTGTGAAGTGAAGAAATAATTCTCTCCTTTATAGTGCTCCCACTCTAACCTTTTAGTTTTTATGAATCTGCCTTTCTTCTTGGATGAAATCTGCCTCTTTTTGGTGAAGTTCTGCTATAAGTCGCTGCTGATCTGCTTATTTGTTTTGAGATAATTGTGAAGAAATGAAGATTTAAACCTCTTTATATATAGTGTTTGCTCTTATCTTTCAAGTGGGTCGGCCTAGTGTAGGTCAGCCTACCTTTTGAAGTGATTTTTTCTTTATTTAAAACTCAATTTTCTTTCTCCTAGGCCGACCTCCTCTTGCATTGAGTGAATTTCCTATTGATATTAAGGGCGGATTTTCCTTCTTGGTGAGGAATATGCGGCCTCCTAGAGCACATTCTCCTCATTGATGAGGATTTTCCTTCATTTTGCATGTGAACTTGTCATTTTATCCTTCAAACTTCATTCCACATTGGCAAATTTCAAACTTTTAAATGATTTTGCATATGGTTGTGAAGTGAATTTCAAAAAATTGTAAGTGGAATTCCCTCTAATTGCTGGGCAGATTCTACTTGTGTGCAAGGAATTTCCCTCACGTATAGGTGCATTCTCCTTGCTAATGAACATTTTGTGCGCTCCTAGAAGTCCTTTTCTCATTTGGATCTCTTGGACTCTTACTTGTTCTTTGAATTCATTAAATCTTTCCCTTATCTCTTCACTGGAATTACTATCAAAGTTCTTGGATTGCTCTATGAAATCATCTTCAAGGTTGTCAAATTGAACTAGAGGGAAGAGCGGGTTCTCCTCCTTGATGAGCATTATGCGACCTGTACACTTAAGCATTTTCATTTGTCAATTTTCAACTTTTTCACTTTTTCAACATGGAGACTTAGGAATTTCAATGAATTTCATTGCATTTTGATAAGTCTCAAGTTTAGCAAACTTGATCTTAAAAGCATGTCCCCATATGAGCGCATAATCCACCTTGATGAGCAATTTGCAATCAAACCTTATTGTTGATCTTTAATTCAAACTTTCCAACATCCTTAGCGAGTTTCTTCCAATTCCTTTGCATTAAATCCTCATAAAATGGCATCAATTTGCCAGAATGTTTGAGTGGATGTTTTTCCTCGTGCAAGATTTCTCCTCTTGATGGGCGCATAATTGCTCATTGATGAACATTTTGCGACCTTGCCATACTTGGACATTTTTTACTTTAAAAACTTTTCAGGACTTTGTCTAAATTGCAAATGGTTTTCGATGAAAATGATTACTCAAAGGATTCATTTGGAAGTTGATGATAAAATCTAAATGCACTTCACATATTGATGAGATTTCCTCCTTTGAATGCATCCTTCTCATTGATGAAGATTCTACTTCATTTTGGAACGCATCCTCCTCATTGATGAGGATTTTCCACCTTCTCCTTATGAATTTTTTATTTCTTCTCTCAAACTTTCAACTTTCTTTGGCGACATCATCAAGTTTTTTGCATGATTTTTATTGAATCTTGATGAAATTGACATATCCTTTCAAAAGTTGTCGAATTTTCTTCAAAATGGAGGGAGATTAAAGGATGGCACATTCTCATTGATGAGGCTTTTGCAACCTTCCTCTCACTTGGATTCTTCACTTCATCTCCACATTTGACAAATACTTTGACAATTTGTTCACAAATTTCTAATGCATCCTCCATAGGTTTGAAGTGTCTTGATGATTCATCTCATGTAATTTGGAATGCAACTTCAATTTCATAAGTCAGTGAATTCTCCTCCTCCTAGCGCGCATTCTCCCTCTTGGTGAGGATTTTCCATTATTCATTTGAATTTCTTCACTTCTAATCTTCGAAATTTTCGAATTGTTTAACAAATTGTTCATGATTTGGAATGCAACTCCCAATCCTTAAGCCAATGAACTTCCTCTTCCTAGGGCGCATATTGCATGCTCAGTGTTATTAAAAAACATAATGATATATTATTCAATGAGATGATTTACAAGATAGAGCACAACTCTATATAAAGGTTTTACAAGATGTTTCTATATAGAGAATACATCTAATAAAGCAAAGTATATAGAAATATTCTAAGAAAACTAAACTAAAGTAGAAAATAGAAATATCTAATAAGATGACCATTAAACTAATAACTAATATTTTAATACCCTCCCTTAATGGTCATCGTACAAACAAAAACCCATAACCCTATGGAGTGCTGGTCCTCAAAATGCATAAAATGCAGACTCCTTTTCAGTATGCTCTGCCACTTGAGCACTTTGTTGAGACTTTTCCTGGTTGAACTTCTCATCAGCCAACCGCTTTCTGCAAAACCTCTTGATATGACCAGTCTTCCCACAATAATGGCAAGTAAAAGACTTCTTGGAGTCCTCTAAATCGCCTCGTCCTTTCTGCTGAGTGGACTTGCTTTGCCAACTTCCTTGGCAGTAAAAGCTTGTTCAACACTAGGAGACTCACTGTTGCTCCCAAACTACTTCCTCCACCTATCCTATTGCAGAAGCTTGTTGCACAGCTCATCAAACTTTAAGTCAACATTGGTGGATGTAATGTTGAGCGTTTTGATGAAGTGCTCGTAGGAACATGGCAAACTTTTCAAAGTGATCACCACCATATCCTCTTCAGCCATCTTACAACCACTGGCCTCCAGTTGGTTGCAAATATCCTTGATTTTCGTCAAGTGCCTCTACAAAGACACTTGGTCATCCATCATAATAGAGAATAGCATATTCTTTAGGAAGAATGCCCTTCCCTTGTCTGAGGTCTGATGAAGATCTTTCAGATGCTTCTAGATCTCCGCAGCAGATTTACTAGATGGTATTTATGGTAACATCTCATCCAAGACAGATAATTTTAGAAGCATAATTGCCTCCCTATTACCTTCATCATACTTGTTTTGATCCTTCCCAGCAATAGTGGGACGAACATCTTTACCTAGAACAAGTGAATTTAGACACCGACACTCAAAGATGGTAAGCATCCTCTGCTTCCACGTGTTGTAATTCTTTCCATTGAACCTCTACGTATTTTCCAACATAACACTGGACAAAGACGCCATCCCTCCTGTTCTCCAAAGCATGAAAAACGAGGTATCTCCGTGATCAGCTGGCACAAACCCTGGACAATCAGCTGTCTCAACTCACGAAAAAATCGTCTAAAAAGAGGCTCAGAAACTATAAGATTTTTCAAAAAACCTTCGAAAACTCTTTGCAGAAATTTTTATTCTCTCCAAAAAATTTCTGTCAAAACTAGCTAAAAAGACAACCCTTCAGGCTTCCATGAAATCATGAAGTTGCAAAAAAACATAACCCTAGGTCAGAAAAGACAAGTTCAAAACCGGAGGTAAAACTGATCAACCCACCAAAAAAACTCCAACACAGAAATCGAACCATTAAAAAAAAAAATGTCAAATATGATGGTGGTTGTCGAAGTTGTTGGTCATAAAGACCACGAATCCTCACGTTGAAGCCGAACGGCTATAAAAAACAGATGAAAAAGCACAGCACAACGGATCACATCAAATAGACCTACTCCAAACATGAATAGGCCTTAGGAAAAAAAAACTTTAGAATGGCGCGACTAGATTTGGAAAAAGAAATTGTGGCCACAACCCACAATCCAAACTAGATGCCAAACCAATAATAAACTATCAACACTCAATTTGCCGAGGTTGAAGGTTTCAACCATAGAAAACACAAAGAACGCGGCCAGAAAACGCCGATCAAGAAAACCTGCGAGCTCAGAAAGGTAAAACGCTGCCCACAAATGCCAAACGGAAATCCACCACAGAGAATCGCGACCATAAACAAATGAAACCGACCAATGGGTGTCCTCCAAATCGTGGCTAAAAGGGGTTGCGAACAAGAAAAGGTTAGTGCCGCTAGAAATCACAATTTTAGAAGACGTGAATTTCAGAGAGAAAAGAGACAGAAAACGCTGATCTCCAGAAAAAGACGTTGAAACCGCGAGCAGATAGCAAATGCTTAGAAAACACGCGAACCAGGCACAAAAATCCTGAATCGCGATTTTCAAATGTGAGGCCGACCAAAAAAAAAATCGTGACCCTCTTTGACAGAAGTTATAATCTCAGAGAAAAAGATCGTTGATAGAGAAAAAACACATCGACCCTGTTGGTTTTTTCCCAGACTGGATGCTTATTCCCAGATTTCCCTACAAGGTAGCCATCAGTGATCAACAGGATTTCTGGGCCAGGGGCCAACAGTATAGGAGATAGACTCTATATTTTATCTCCTCTTCTTCTTCAAGCTCTGAAAAACCTAGGGGGGTATTCCCTACTCAACATCCATGAGGATATGCATACAAAGGCTGGGATGCTGACAGAAAGCAGATAAGTCCTCCTGTAAGTAGACCAAAACTGAAAGATAAGAGCAAAGGGGCTAGCTTTGGGCCTATTTGCAGTTGTAGACAGAGGACTGAGGATCCTAAAACTAATTCTAATGTCCTAATGTTTGTTTTAGATTTTGATTTGGATTTTAAGTTTGGATGCAAAGCTGGACATGGTTGTAACACAAAAACAAAGCAAGATTGGTGCCTATCCAGGGCCTGGAGTCAGTAGACATACACCTGTGAATGATCAACATGAACAGCTAAAACTGGATTTCAAGGGGATATATGTGATACCTGCCTTACAGATATCTCCCAATACAGAGTGTTAAGTTATCTCTACTTATGGCATCCCTACTGCAGTATACCCTTCCCAATGTTCAACCTGAAAACAGTTTAATCTACTCTTTGAGCAGAAGTTAAAAGATCAGACATTCAACATAGGAATTCTATGCTCTAGAATCTAAACATTACCCAAATATCCAGATTCAGAAGAAGAATACATGCAATACTGGAGACAGAATTAACAAAACACATGCTAAGATAGCATTTCTCATATAAGATTAATCATGAAATCAGTGGGTTCATGCCAAAAACATACAACAAGAGATACATAAACTCACAGGTTAAGCTGTACAGAGCAACCAGATCAGCTTATTTTGAATTACAGAGCCAAAAATCTTCAACTTTCAACAACCAAAAATGAGTAACACTTCTTGCTTATAACAGCCAGGTAGTGTACCACAACAATTAATTACATGGTTGACCAAAAATCCCGCCAGATACACAGTATCAGCAAAATGGCGCTCAACGCATTACCAGATTGGCGCCCAAACATGAATGCAGCAGGTAGGGGAGGAGACAGGAAGAAATCTCGAGCCCTGCGCCACTATCCGCTGATGTACACCTTCAATCGGGTACCAGATCCGCCCATACCTCTGCAACCTTCGCCATTAATGGCGCACCAACCCGCGGCCTCGGGAAAATGTCAATTCTGCATCGCAACCATTTCCCGCCAAGATTCATCATCATGATATTTGAAAATATGCAGGATATCAATTATCCCACATGCACCCCGCAGCAACCTCTTTAACACTTTATATACTAGGTCATGAGCATATATGATGTCAGTGCTTTTGCTCCTGACGACACTAGTATAAGACTTCATCATCATCATCCTCCAGCAGCATGATATCCCGTCGCTTGAAATATCACCCTGACGTCAGCATCATATCGCAATATAACCTGCATGATAATCGCCTTCATCGGCACAACCTGATCCATCGGAGGAACATCCTCCTGCTTAGCCTATACCAAAAGTCTGGCCGATGAACATCCTGATGACGTCATCATCATATCCTGCTGACGTCATCTGCATATCTGCCTACTGCGCACCTCCTCATATCCGGATGACGTCATCATCATGTTTGCAAATATCGGGGGATCTTCACAAGATGATCAGTGTTAGAAATATGACCCCCCCCCCGGACCTTGATGACGTCATCATCATATCGACATCAGGATGATATTCGGAAGATAACCGGATATTTGGAAATATCATGCTGATGCACAAATATCATGTTGCACTGTAGCTCCACTATAAGATCGGGGCGATAGATGAATATGATGATGCTTGAAAAGATCACCCCCCACTAGATAATGCACGAAGCCGGCAGGCGGATATCTCCTTTCGGAAATATCATGATGCAGATAGGCAGAGAAATAGATATCACCCTGACATAAGAATGACGTCAGCATCATCAGGATGATAAAACAACGAACATGAAGTGATACAACAACATCAGGATGATATTGACTAAGATCATCCTGACGTTCAAAATATGATGACCCCAGTGAATATCGGGTCATACTTAGAACTCTTCAACAACATCATCAGGATGATCATAACCAAGATCACCCGATGATAAAAATATCACCCCGGCGAAATATCATGCAGGCAGAAAATATGATGACCTTCGCAAGCAACACGGCGATAACTGGAAATATGATGATGATGACGACGACCCTTAAGAAAAAACAAGTCAGGTCGAACAACTCAGAGAATAACCCCTTCAGAAGATCGGGGTGACATCATCATCATAAAAGGGCAAGGTGATAATTGGAAGATCACCGGATACTTGAAAAATCACCCCCGCAAGCAAATCAGGGCACACTGTAGCTCATCAGCAGGATCAGGATGATATCCAGACATCACCCGATATTGAAATATGATGATCCTAATGAGAAAACCGGTCGACAGAGAACATGATGATGCTGACCACCATCAAAGAAAATATGATGATGATGACCTCAAAGAAAAATATGATGCTGTAGCTGAAAAATGCTGAGGAGGTCCAACACTTAGAACATTTTTTGGATACTTAGGGAAAGTGCCTGCATGAAAATTGCTCAAAAACTGTCAGTCAATTCAGGCACTAACAGACCCCAGCACAAAATGATCACTAGAAGTTCATGATTTAGCTTCAACAAACTTTCAAAAATGTCTTCGATTTTTATCTCAAAAAATCGGCTCACAAATTCTTTTAAAAATTTCTTTGATTTCTTTTATTTAAAAAAAAATTGGCTACAAAAAATACATTTAAGAAATTTCTAAAAATTCCTTAAGAAAATGAACAAAATTCGCCAAAAGAGACTGAGCCTAAGCTCTGATACCATGTTATTAAAAAAACATAATGATATATTATTCAGTGAGATGATTTACAAGATAGAGCATAGCTCTATATAGAGGTTTCACAAGATGTTTCTATATAGATAATACAACTAATAAAGCAAAGTATATAGAAACATTCTAAGCAAACTAAACTAAAGCAGAAAATAGAAATATCTAATAAGATGACCATTAAACTAATAACTAATATTTTAATACTTAGAAGGATTTTTTCACTAGGGCGCATTCTCCTCACTAGCATGGATTTTGCGCTCATGCTTGATGTGGATTTTTCAACTTTCTTTATTCCTTGGCGAGGATTTTCAAATGGATTTTTTTGAAATTCAACTAAGGAGCATGATCAAAAGGACTTTAATTAGGGCACATTGTCCTCATAGGCATGGAATTTCCGCTCATCCTGGGTGCATTGTCCTCATAAGCAAGGAATTTTCACTCAAGGTCCAAGACTTAAACTTTTTCGCCCGATTTTGAAGTGTTCTTGTGGAAGTATATTTAAAAATATATTCAAGTATATGCTCAGATACTTTATTTCCTATGCTTTAAATATTTTGAAATATACTTCCAGGATGTTTGAGATAGGTCCCGGATCCATGGGATTTAACATGTAGATTCTAGATTTTTGAGGATCCACCAGATTTTAGACTTAGTCAATTTTCAGGATCTCAGAACATCAGACTTTAGGACATCAGACTTAGTCAATTTCAGGGCTTCAAGGCTCATTCCTTATTTCATGGAAGAGACAAGGTCAGACAACACTTCCAGACATACAAACTCAAAGAAAACTTAAACTCTAAAGCAAAACGAAGCCAGAAAGTAGAAAAAAAGGGGTCCCCATTTGAAAAGGGGGTCCCCATTTGCAATGGGGCGATGTGTGATTAGGTCACAACACATAGGAAGCCTTCTTTGAAACTGGAAAAATATGTGAACTCTGGACCTCTTTGATTTTGCAAAGGATAAGACAGAGGTCTTATGTCATTTTCCATTAGTCGCCAAAAACTGTTAGTGTTTAATTTCGCACCTTTCGGTGAGAAAGAAAAATGGATAGATGTGCAGTGGAACTGCTCTTCGAATTGGAAGGGGAAGCTCCCTGTAAAATAAAACTTAACTAAAAACATTACAATCTCTTTGAGTTTTTCCAACATGCGGAAAGGCAGAGACGCACATTCAACAATGAAGCAAATATTTTTATGCTTTTTGACTGAAAACAAAACCTAGGCTAAACACTTACACTATTCAGCCGAATACAGAGGCTGAATAAAGCAAGTACACAATTTTGGATTGATTGGACAAATTAACATCACACAATTATGAATGCCAAGACTAGATCAACTATAAGGTGATGCACAGATATGACTTATTCTTTCAATTTCACCTGCAACGCAAAGTTTGCAGATTTGTTGAATCAACCTAACCTTCAGCATAAATAATACATTTTAGTGGATATTTGGAAGCAAAATAGGCATACTGGAATCCATTAGTGAACAAAACAAGAACACGATCAAAACAATATTAGACAAATAACAATTTAAGCAAGTAGAGGCATGAGAATTGCTATTGCTTTTATTCTTTGATTGAACACAAGACTAGATACTGAACATTGAATACTTTTGATTCCTTTGATTAAATCTAGAGAGTGAAGGAAACAAATGAACATAGGTGAGCTGATTTTACATGAAAACACTTAAGAACAAAGAAGATGTAAAACAAATGTCTAAACACAAAGTCCTAAACACTTATCTTAATATCAACAACACAAAAAGCTTCCAGAAAGACAACACATATTCATTCTCAAAGTAATAAAGATACACAAGATCATTGAATAATAAGATGTGAGCAATAAAATGTTCAGCATTTACCATTAAGAAGTTTAAGTGTGTAGAATACACTTATTTATACCCTAATACTCTCCAACCTAATACTCTCCAACCTAACCCTAATGCTACATTGCAAGCATGCAAGCTTATTAGCATTTAAAATAATAAAATATCTCTCATGCAATTCAGTTAACTGAACTTGCATGTTATTACACATTGAGTTCCACTTAAAGATATTTTGCATGATTTCCAAAACAAATCCAAAAATAACTTTATCTTTGAAAAGCAAAGTCAGTTCTCAAAATAGAAACTGCTTTGGAAATCCCTCCAACTGACCAAAATAGAATCCCCTGCAAGCACTGAAAAAAATGGCTAAGTCTGGGAATTGAGATTTCTCTCCAATTCATCAACTTTAGCCTCATTTGGTGATCGAAGAGTATTGCATGGTTGCTTGGTGGCGTGGAAAAACTCTCCTCTTTGCTGCCCCGCATTGAAAAAGGTAAAATCAAACCTTTTTATACTCGCTTGTCCAAGAAAATCAGACTTTCCTCTTCGCTGTCCAACTCTGATTTTTCATGAAAAAATGTGTATTTTTGCCTTTGGAAAGTGAAAATATGGAGTTGTACCTTCAAAAATATGTCGGATCTGAGCTTTAGGTGGTCAAGATTGATGGAAAATGCCTTTTCCCGAGGTGGGTATGCAACAAAAATGAGAGAAAATGGACATAGACACCTTGAAAACTCCTTTTTCTATAGCGGCAGGTGGTGATTTTAGGACTGGAAGTCATAACCAGCAAAATAAAAAGATTCAAAAACCCCCAAAAATGGCCGCTTAGGTCTGAGTGCTGCTTCTAAGCATGCAAATCTGCCCTTGGATGATAGAGAATGAAAAAAACTATGCCTTAGAGTGACAAATCCATCCCTTAGATGAAGTGCTGGTCTTGAATACTCCTCCAACGTGCCTTGAAAAACTTCAAAACCCTCAACAATGGCCGTCAAGGTGAAGTGCTACCTTTTAAACCTTCAAACTTGCCTTGAATGGATGAAAAATGAAGCTTTCATGTTAAATCCATCTCCTTCAAATGGAACGCTGGCCCAAAAAGCTTTCAATCTGCCTTTGAAGCCTTTGGGAGCGTGCTTCTAAGTGAAAGCACTTCAAGAGCTCTTTCAGATGTCTTCATGCCTTAGAAAATTTCTTCGAATTTCATTTGGAGCCTTTTGAACTTGGAGCACACTTCACCTTGGAGCGCTTTGGAGTTGGAGTGTGCTTCGCCTTGGAGTGCACTTCACCTTGAAAGTGCTCTTTTTGACTTAACCTTTTTGAAGCACATTTTCAGATGAGTTCACTCCAAATAATGAAGAGAAGCCTTGAAACTTGAAATTTGGAGCCTTTTCTCCTTAGTGCGCGCCTTGGGAAAAACGCTCCAATGCCTTAGAAATTTTTTTGAAAATTTTCAAATTTTTTAAAATTTTCGAAATTGCTTTTTGAGTTGCCAGGTCTCTTCCCTTCGCCTTTCCCCATTCCTTTGCATCATTCAACAGTTCTATGTCCTTTGAACAACACTAAAAACTTGAATCTGATCCCTGGCAAATGAACTCCTTCAACTTTCTATTTTTAGAGAATTTTGCTAGCATTCATATCTCAAGAAACCCAGAAACCTAAAATTGACATCCATTTTTAGAAACTTTCTATTTTTAGAAATTTTGACTTATTTACTTTTGACAACCAATTTTTCAGACTCTCACAAAATGCCTTAATGAAGCAAAAAAATTGATTTGGCACAACATAGTCAATTTGACTTCTTTGAATCCTTCTCCATTCGGGCCTTGTATCAATTTCCTTTGATGTATCTTGTACCTGTGGGGTTAGCAAAGAATGATAAGGCGACATGGTGCTTGGGAGGTGTGTTTAGACATCTTTTTAGGGTGTTTGTATGCATAGACGAAAAATTTCGTATGGGTACAACACACATCAATGCATAAAGTAACAACAATCTAACTTCAAACTCCAGCAATATATTGATCTTCAAAAGATATGCTTGTTGTTACAATACTTAGTTTTTACAACAGCGGTGATATAGTATCAAATAGTGATGATCCACAAATCCTTGTGCTGCTGTCATGCAAATATGTACTGTTGTATCTGATCTATGACTGCAATCTATTAAGTCAGCCTTGAAAACTCCTTGAAATCAAACCCAAAACCAAGCTATTCCATGTATCAAACCCATGAAACATCTGCTAGCATATCCACAAGGTATCAAAATGCACTACCAATAATTATCACCAATAATCTCAAACAAAACTACCTCAGAGAGCATCAAAAGGGTAATGATAAATCTTTAGTATGCATGCTGTGATCTGCTGGTCTAGTAGACTGTTGTACAAACAAAGCTGAAGTAACAATATTGAATGAGGATGTGATGAATAACATATCCATATTCTGCACCTCCCAACAATTCCTTTGGAGTACCTTGATGCCCACCAATGGCTAATATTCATGCAATTTTACCTTAGGCGATCACCTTGATTTTTCACATGTACGGCTACAAGGGTACGGCCAGAACATTAGGAACATCAGCATACAATAGACACCAAATCACCAAATATTTGCTCAGGATTGAGCACTAGGAGTAAGAAACTTCAAGCATATATAAAATCAATCTCCTTTAGAACATAAAAATCTTCAATGCATGGTACGGCCAGGTCTGCATGTACAACCTGCCATAGCATTGCTGAACGGCAATAAATTTCATCAAAAACTGAATGAATGTGAGTGCCCAAACAAGAAGAAAATTATCACTGCAATATCAAGCAAGCTCAGTACATCATCTTCACTCCATATTCAATCGACCCTCTGTGCTAAGGGTGTAGCCGCATAGGAAATCCACCATTCTTCACAAAAACTCATCAGTAACTCCATAAACAAGCTAAAATAACATCACAATCTCAATAGATAAATCATCAAATCAAAATACCAAGAAATCATGAAGGCCCAAATGCAAACTCTATATGAGCTTGTTCCAATCTCTAGCTTCAGCACAATGCTGATTCCTGTATGAAATCACACCCAACCTCAAGAGGGTTTTCGTCCTCAAGGGCATTCTACAAGAGGGTTTTCGTCCTCAAGGGCATTAATGCTACAAGAGGGTTTTCGTCCCCAAGAAAATATGGAAGAACTCACAAATTCAATCCATCTACAAAACCGATTCCAAAGCATAACATAACATAACATAACATATCATATCATATCATAACTCCAAATGAGCTCTTCTTCCCCCCTATTTATAACTTTTTGAGAGGAATTTATTATTATTTCTTTTTAACTCTTCATCACAATCTCAATAGATAAATCATCAAATCAAAATACCAAGAAATCATGAAGGCCCAAATGCAAACTCTATATGAGCTTGTTCCAATCTCCAGCTTCAGCACAATGCTGATTCCTGTATGAAATCACACCCAACCTCGAGGGTTTTCGTCCTCAAGGGCATTCTACAAGAGGGTTTTCGTCCTCAAGGGCATTAATGCTACAAGAGGGTTTTCGTCCCCAAGAAAATATGGAAGAACTCACAAATTCAATCCATCTACAAAACCGATTCCAAAGCATAACATAACATAACATAACATATCATATCATATCATAACCCCAAATGAGCTCTTCTTCCCCCCTATTTATAACTTTTTGAGAGGAATTTATTATTATTTCTTTTTAACTCTTCATATTTCCTTTCTCAAAAAGGCCTTTTTGAAAATAATAAAATATATCATGTGTGAGGTCCCCTTTTTAAGTGTAACATTTAGAGCATTTAAAAACCTTTCCAATGAGCTATAACACTTAGGAACTTATTAATTATTTTCACCCCCTAGGAGCTTAAGTGAAAATAATAATTAAAATAGCTCATTAAATATTACTTTTTTGTGGAAAATCCCAAACTTCATCCAAATGCAAAATAAACTGAACCAATATGCTCTATATAGTTTGGGATGCGAAACGATGCCTTCCTGGCCGTCTTTCCAAAAATAGACGGCTCCTCCAAGAATCTTGGAGAGCAAACTGGGAGCCCGATCTAACTTCTGAAAACATCATTGTCACCTTGAACATTCACTGAGCTCAATGCCATGTATAAATAGTCCATTCCTAGAAATAAAACCACTTATTTGTTTTGCAGATTGAACTATGACCACTCCAAGAACATTAGAGTCCTCCCACATATGTCACATACCCTTTGATAGCCTAGGAACAAGCATAATGTGCACCAAAATCTATGTGCCAAAAAAATGGACATTACATCACTATTGCCCTTTCTCTTAATATATTGTTGCACCTTTGTGAGGAGAGTCATCCCCTTTTGAAAGGGTGATGACTCCTCATAAAGTCATGTCTTTTGTGGGGATCGCTGCCCCTTTCCTATCTGATCAAAGCCTTTCATATTAATCCTTTGAATTTATTTGTAAAGACATATAATGTTTGCTGCCTTCCTCAAGATTTTGTAATCGCTGCATAGTAGTCATTGCCTTTAGTTTTCATTAGTTTATTTCCAGCGATCATTTTCTCTGATCGCTCCTATTTATGCACTATAAACTTGATCGGTGCTTTATTTTAATTATTAAGTGCTGCTTCATATGATTTCCTTTCACCGCTACCTTATAATTATTTGACTTTTCATGACCACCGTTGTCTTTATAATAATATTTAATTTGATATTTATATTTATGTTAATAATTATATTTATTTTTTATAATATCTATAATATTTGATTTAAAATATTTTATAATATTTATAATTATTAATTTATAATATTTAATTTATGATATATTTATAATATATAGTACAACTAATTTTAGTTTATAGTACTTATAATATTTAATCCAATTTATAATGCTTAATTAAATATATTAAATATATTTAATTTAAGTATATTCTATTTAATTTAAATATTTTTAATTTCTATTATGTAAATATATTAAAAATCAGTGTACGGTTTATAATAATAGATTTAATGTCATTCATATCTTTAATTTGACATAATTCAATTATAAATCATTAATATAGGGACATGAGACAAGCTTTTAAAAGATTTTACAACACTTTAAAGTGTTTCATAGTTGAATTCTGCTTCTGGCACTTTTTGAATTTCTTAATTATCTACAAATTTCACCCTTTGGCAAACTCCTCTTTTTAGCGCTTTCTTCACTTTCCTTCTCTTATCCCCCTTTGGTTGGTGAAATCGTCATTTGGCGAACCATCCGGGTCCTCTTTGTTTTCTCCTTTTGGGCCTTTTATCTCCTTTGGCCTCTTTAGTCGACAAATCGCCTTCTCGGCAAACTTGAGAAACCATGAACTGATCGGCGAGTTTGCAACTTTGCCGATTCCCTAATTTCTCTCTTTTGTTTGATCTCTTGCCTCTTTTCACCTTACCGGCGAATCTTCTTGGTCACGAACTTGCTCTACATTTGCTTTTTATGTTAGCTTCTTTCCTTTGGTTGAAACCTCCTCAATCGACGAAACTTCCTAACGGCGAACCATCAGATCCACAACTTTACCTTGCCAAACACTTTGCTGATTTTACCTTTTCCCTCCTTTGGTCGGCAAAATCTCTTCACCACGAACCATCGCCTTGTCTTTCTCTTCGTTCCTCGCTTAGTCGGCGATTTTGTTGATTGGCGAACCAAAATGTTTGCTAACTTTCCCCTTCGTCAGTGACTTTGTCTTTCTGCCTTTGTCTTGGCCTTGATTCCCTTGTCAGAAAATTCGCCGATCGGTGAGCTTGCCGATCGGCGAACTTAAGGTTCGCAGACCTTAAATTTTCTTGATAAAGGCAAACTCTTTCACCACTTTTGCCTTGCCATTGAAACTTTTCTTTATTGGCGAATTGGTCCATTGGGAAACCTGCCCGTCGGCAAACTTAAGCTTCGCCAAACTTAAGTTTGTCGATAAAGGCAAACTCTTTCTCCTGTCTCCTTTTTTTTGCCTTAGAGATTCCACCCGCCTGCTGGTTCCTTTGGTCGGCGAACTTTGAGTTCGCCAAACCAGAATTTTGCCGACTAAGGCAAAAAGTAAAGGCAAAAAACTTAGAAATTTTGGGATTTTTGAAGGGAGGCTTTCTTCCATTTAATCTTTCTCAGATCGAATATTTCTAATAGAAGAAAGGTAGGATTTTTTGGACTATTTTGGCCTGGGCAAAATATGATAGCATTTTGGCAACTATGCAAGGGTGTTTACCTGCTAAACACAGGGATCCAGTGGCCTTATACAATCAATTGGGCACAGAGTCAAAAGGGAAACTGCAGCAACATGATCATACAAAACTGAAAATTGCCTCCAGAAAACAAAACAAAACAAAACAGAAAACAAGGCAGACAATCTCCTAACATAAATGCAGCCTGTGCAAGAGCACTTGGAGGAAGGGAAACCTAAAGCAAAAATAAGACCTACTCTAATTATTTACAAGAATCCCAAAACCAAATTCAGAAGTATGGCTTGAGATGAATCCCACTCACTGGGATTGGAAGTGATTCACCAGTTAGCTCGGAGATTTGGAAGGCATTGACTTGCTTGCAACTAGTGATGATATATGGACCGCTCCATAAGGCATCAAATTTGGAATGCCTCCCAGCCTTAGCTCTGTCCTCATCCCATTTCAACACTAAATCTCCCTCTTGGAAGACCTTGTCAACTGATTTCTATCAAAAGTCCTCTTGACCTGATCTTGGTGGGTTTCAAGAGTCTTCGTGGAAGCATTTCTTTTCATTTCAAGCTCCATCAGCTCAATAAACCTCACTATCATGGCATCATTGTCCAGTAATTCTAGTTGTTGTGCAAACTCAAGGGAAGGCCATTCTAGTGACAGTGGAAGCCTTGCTTCCTTTCCATAAACCAGCACAAAGGGTGAATTGCCAATGGCCTTCTTGGGGGTGATTCTATCAACCTAGAGAGTTGTTTTCAACTCGGAATGCCAAGTTCTCTGATTGTCATCCACTGTCCTTTTGATGATCTTGATCAGGTTTTTGTTTGTAGACTCAGCCAGGCCATTCCCTTGGGAGTAGTAGTTGGAAGATGTCTTTAAGTAAATTCCATAGTTAAGTGCGCATTCACTGTTTTTTGTGCCTACAAAGGCCTTAGCATTGTCGAAAATAATGGTGAATGGAACACCAAATCTGGTAACTATACCCTTAAGGAAATCTAAAATGGAAGCCTCTGTGGCATCCTTCAAGGCAATCGCCTCTGTCCATCTTGTAAAATAATTAGTGGCTATCAAAATCCAGTTATGACCAGCACTGGAAGGTGGATTGATCATTCCAATGAAATCCAAACCCCATTGGGCAAATGGTTGATCAGTCTGAATTGGGTGCAAGGGAAGAGCTGCCAACTTCTCTTTGCCTGCGAATAGGGCACATTCCTTGCAGCTTCTTACCCATCTATGGGCATCTCTGAACAAATTGGGCCAGTAATAGCCTTCCCTCATGATTTTAACAACAGTTGTTCTTGGTGAAAAATGGCCACCAGCAGGGCTATTATGAAACTCTTCTAGCACCCTTGAACCTGATTTTGTGCAATGCATCTGAGAAGAACTCCATTGATGTCTTTCCTAAACAAGACACCATCAACAAGAACATAAGGAATGGACTGGAGTCTAAAATACCTTCTTTTGGCTTGGTCCAGTCTGTTTGGGCATCTACCCGAATGCAGAAATGTGGCCATATTGTCGCACCAGTCATTTGGAGCGTGAAAATCAATTGGTTGGACTTGTTCAAGGGCATACACTATGTCATTTCCAGCTCCAATGTCTATTTCCATATGCTCGCATAGTCCTTTGCCTCTTACTAGCTTGGTGATGTTGATGTTAACATTATATTCCATGACTTTTGTGATCCACCCAGCTCTCTTCTCATTGACATCTCTGTTCAAAAGGAACTCTTTCACACTGGGATGGTTCACCATTAGTTGTATCTTGCTGTTTGAAAGCATGTGCCTGAACTTTTTGAGTGCTTTCACCACAACAAACCCCTGTTTCTCAACAAAATCATACCTGAGCTCATATTTCTTGAGGGGTTGGCTGAAGAAGGTGATTGGCTTCTCCAATTTCTCTTCATTCTATTGTGTTAGGACTATTGATATGCCCTCTTTGCCTCCAAAGGCATAAAGGATAAAATCATTTTCAAAATTGGGGTTCACCAGCATAAGAGCTTGTGCAATGGCCTGCTTGATAGCTTCAAAATAGTCCCTACCTTTTTTTGACCATGTGAAAGCAACACTTTTCTTTAGCATGGAGATGAGAGGTTTTGCTATTGAAGCACAATTAGGTATGAACCTTCTCATAAAATTAACCTTGCCCAAGAAACTTTGTAGGCCCTTCTTGTGACTGGGAAGGGGGAGAGACATAATGGCACTGGTCCTTTCTGGGTCAATAGCTTGTCCTTCCTTTGAAACTACATGTCCTAGTAGTTTGCCCTCTGGGACAACGAACACACATTTCTTTAGATTCAATGGCACCATATTCTCTACATCTTTCAAAGACTTTTCTCAAATGACCCAAATGGTCAGCTGCATGCTTAGAATATACAGTCAAATCATCAAGATACACTAAAATAATATCATTGATCAAGCTTGTAAAGGCCAAATCCATTGCTCTTTGGAAGGTTGATCCAGCATTAGTCAACCCAAATGGCATTTTCTAATAAGCCAAGGTACCCCACTTGGTGGTAAAGGTTGTTTTGTATTGGTCTGATTCTTTTACAAGAATCTGATTATAGCTTGAGTAGCCATCTAGGAGTGAAAATCTTTCAACTCCTACCACAGTTTGTAATATCTGTTCCATGGAAGGGAGTGGATAGTGGTCTTTAAGGGAGGCCTTGCTTAGGTCTCTAAAGTCCACACATAATCTAATTTCCCCATTCTTTTTCCTAACTAGAATTAGGTTAGCCACCCAAAAGGAATGTTTGATTGGGTTTGGCCTCTATAAGTTTGGATAGCTCTTTTTCATTAGTGGTTCTATTTTGGGATTGACCGGCCTTTGTTTTTGGTGGACAGGTTTGGCATTAGGATTTAAATCAATTGTGTGCTGAATTCAACCAAGGTCAACATTTCAGATCCCTATAATCCCAAGCAATTAAATCATCAAATTCATTACAAAGCTCAACAAAGCCTTGCCGTTCAACCTAATCACATACCTTGCCATGTTTTAGAAATCTGCCCTATGCAATTTCCACCTCTACATAGTCTTCTTTTTTGACTGTCATGTTCATTTTCTCATTTTTTGGTTGATCTTCAGTGCCAAATATGTTTTCTAAAGCGACCAATCCCCTGGGCAGTTTGTTGGTCTTCAGTTGGATCACTTCGTCACCATATTGCTCTTGCAATATTGATTGGTTTTTGGCAGCAATTTGTGATCTAATTTGGTGAACAACCATCTCACTGTCACCAAATACTTGTAACATTTTTATTCCCCTCTTTTGTGCTAGTTGCATACCCTGAATTAAGGCCTCATACTCGGCCACATTATTGGTGCAGCTAAATTGAAATCTGAAAGCAGAGAAATAATTTTCTTTCTAGGGTGAAACAAGCACTACAGCAGAACCTACTCCATTTCTACTTCTGGAGCCATCAAAATACATCTGTCATATCCCACTTGAATCTTCTTTTGACTTCACAAGATTAGGGATGAAGACGTCTTCATCATGGATACAATATGTACCCAGCACTGAGTCTTCAATATGATAAAGAGTATCAAATTGAAAACAATTTGCCCATTAATCAATCAATATATCAAGTATTTCTTCCAAAGGTGTGGCAACCTCATGCATGTTGTTGTCATCCTCTAAATCATGGATTGTGCAATTCGTGTTGGTAGGGTTAGGTGAATAAGGCTCTACATGATCATTGGCAATAGGCTCAGCCTTAATGGTCACCTTAGTGCCATACCTTGTTCTAAATAGCATGTGGGACCAATCAGAGGATAGGTACACACCTATTTTAGTAGTGAAATCTCTAGACAAACATATGCCAAAGTATGCAAGGAGATCAATGACTGAAATGTCTTGTAAAACAGAGTAGCCAAGGCATGCATGTAGGGTAAGCTTCAGATATTTAACAACACCTATTGTCTTAACAGCAATACCATCTAGTTGCACTACCCCCTTATTCACAGGTTCATATTCAATGCCTTATTCATCAGCTATATATTTAGGCATAACAGAAGTACCCACTCCAGAATCTATCATGCAATTATGTAGCAATTTGTCACCAATTAGGGAAACATAAAAAGGAGGGGGCTTACTAGTTTTTCTTGTGCTTGCCTTCTATTTTGGTCGGCACAGGTTTGCTGGGGTGGCTGCTTTTTCTTTTGTTGTCTCTTTGGCAGGTTGACTGAAGCTCACTAGGGCTTCCTGAAGTAAATCCCTTAGAGCTGGGATTAACAAGGCATCCCACATAGTGACATTCAGGTTAGTCATTTTCATCTTATCAATTATGTTGAAAGGGATTTGACTAACCTTCTGGTATACCTTTGTAACCACAATGTCAACCTTTGTTTGTTGACTGGATTTGCCTTACCAATAGCCCGATCTGCTTGTTTTGAAGGACTCTTGGTTGTTGCACCCTCATTTCTAGCCATTGGGGATGCATGAGAGGTAGATGCTTGACCAACTATAGGGATTGATGTGTCCTCAGTGGCTCTTCTTTTGGCTCTTGTGTTGAATTCTATTAGACTTGTACCTTGATTAACGCCACAGAATTCATCCTGCGTCCAATTCATCAAGGTAGAATTGTTTTGTATTTGCTCCTGCCCTCCCACCGTCTCTTGGTTGGAACTAGGCTGTCGCTTTGGAAGGATTGATAGATTTTGCACTATTAATGCCTGACTGAACTGCTTGCTCTGGCATAAATTTTGATCATGGGGTTGATTGCATGGATAGCACCAATCCCTGTCCTGAGCCATGTTGTTATGTATGGGCATAAGACGTCCAAATGTGCTTGTAGTGTTGGGATGGACAGCATTTAGTGGCTTGATATAACTAGGCTGATTTTGCCTATGTACATCTCCCTAATGTGGTGGTCTATTCTGCTGATACATCTTATTAGAGGGCTAATACGGTCTATTGGACTGGGCAGAATAGACCACCATATCAGTTGCAGAACATGAGAGAGGCAGAATCAGTTGCTTGTATTAATCATATAGGCTAAATATCCATTACAAAAGAAGAGGAATTATTGCAGAAGAAATAGATACAAAATAACAGTTTACACTTATAGGTGAATAA
The DNA here is from genome assembly GCA_027924645.1 of Cunninghamia lanceolata. Lineage (NCBI taxonomy): Eukaryota > Viridiplantae > Streptophyta > Pinopsida > Cupressales > Cupressaceae > Cunninghamia > Cunninghamia lanceolata. The sequence continues at coordinate 9,485,708 of BSBN01001373.1, forward strand.
CAACTAGAGACATCAAAGGCTCAAAATCGAGCACAATGTATCAGATCCAGTCGGCTCTTGTAAAGCATTACAAGGTATGCAACTACAACAAACTCCCCTTGCCCATGGAATGACCTAGAAGAACAACTAACAACAATTACATCTTTTTTTCATGTATATATAACTTTTTAAATGGCGCAACTCCAGACACAGCTCTGGGTGTTGAAAATTGGTCAATCCATTTGGTCAGGCACCCATGCTGCATTGAATTCGGGCCATGGTACTATCAGGAAATCTACAACTTTTGGATGGTGGCCATGCCATGACATGTCTGCAAAATTAAAAGGAGAAGAATACCCACACACATGGGTACCTGAAGCATTAATGAAAGGTCTGAAATCCTTCTCTGGTACCTGCAAATCCACTTTGTTCCTCCTTTATACAGGCGCATTGAAGATTTCCACTATTTCAGCTACTTGTATTTGACTTTGGCCAGCGAAATTAAATATTGGGTACCTCTTATCCTGCAACAATGGCGCGATTTTAGGAATCGTGCCGCTTAGAAGCTTTTAAAAGATTTTACAACACTTTAAAGTGTTTCATATTTGAATTCTGCTTCTGGCACTTTTTGAATTTCTCCATTATCTGCGAATTTGCCCTTTGGCGAACTCCGCTCTTTAGCACTTTCTTCACTTTCCTTCTCTTATCCCCCTTTGGTCGGCAAAATCTTCATTTGATGAAACATCAGGTCCTTTATGTTTTCTCCTTTTGGGCCTTTTATCTCCTTTGGCCTCTTTAGTTGGCAAATCGCCCTATCAGCGAACTTGAGAAACCACGAACTGATCGGTGAGTTTGCAACTTTGCCGATTCCTTGATTTCTCCCTTTTGTTTGATCTCTTGCCCCTTTTCGCCTTATTGGTGAATCTTCTTGCTCATGAACTTGCCCTGCATTTGCTTTCTGTGTCGGCTTCTTTCCTCTGGTCAGAACCTCCTCAGTTGGCGAAACTTCCCGGCGTCGAACCATCGTATCCACAGCTTTACCTTGTTGAACACTTAGCCGATTTAACCTTTTCTCCTCTTTGGTCGGCAAAATCTCTTCTCCACAAACCATCGCCTGTCTTTCTCTTCGTTCCTCACTTAGTCGGTGATTTTGCCAATCGGCAAACTTGCTGATTGGCAAACCAAAAGGTTTGCTAACTTTCCCCTTCGCTGGTGACTTTGTCTTTCTGCCTTTGGCTTGGCCTTGATTCCCTTGTTGGCAAATTTGCCGATTGGCGAGCTTGCTGATCGACAAACTTAAGGTTCGCAGACTTTAAGTTTTGTCGATAAAGGAAAACTCTTCCACCACTTTTGCCTTGCCTTTGAAACTTTTCTCTATCGGCGAATTGGTCCATCGGGAAACTTGCCCGTCAGCAAACTCTTTCTCCTGTCTCCCTTCTTTTGCCTTAGAGATTCCGCCCGCCTATTGGTTCCTTTGGTTAGCGATTTCATTGATCGGCAAACTTGTCGATCGATGAACTTTGAGTTCGCCAAACTAGAATTTTGCTGACTAAGGCAAAAAATAAAGGTGAAAAACTTAAAAATTTTTGGATTTTTGAAGGGAGGCTTTCTTCCATTTAAGCTTTCTCAGATCGGATATTTCTGATGGAAGAGAGGTGGGATTTTTGGACTATTTTGGCCTAGGTAAAATATGACAACATTTCCTAAGGAATAATTAGAGTTTATTAGTGTGGAAGGGAAGACCCATGAGAAGAACAAAATGAGATTTTCACTCATGAATAAGGTCAAGGGAGGGGAGGATTCTTCTACCTTCAAGCAAGTTCATGGGAAACTTGAATGAGAAACAACAATGAGAGATGAATGAGGCTTTGTTCACACTTCGGAGTTGGTTTCTAGGCTCAAGGGTACTTTGGATAAGGGAGTGTTCTATGGGAGAGTAGCCCAAGTTGATTGGTTATTTAGATTCTGATTATGGTGGTGATGAGGATGATCAAAGATCTACTTCTGGTTACATTTTCACCTATGGTGGTGGTCCAGTTGCATGGATAAGAAAAAAGTAGAAAGTTGTTTCCAAGTCTTCGATGGAGATAGGTTATCACACTTTAGCCTAGGCAGGATAACAATTACAATGGTCAAGTTATCTATTTGAGGAACCTTGCTTCACACAGGATGGGCCCTATAACATTTGGGTAGATAATTAGATGCTATCCATATGACCAAAAATCTAGTGTAGCATCAACAATCAGAACAAATTGAGCTAAATATGCATTGGATTCATGAACGAGTGTAGCATGGAGAGATTGATGTACAATGTATTCCAACTATCGAGCATCTAGCGGATATCTTCACCAAACCTATGGGAGAGGTTCCATTTGTTGATCTATGAGAGATGGTTGGGATATGGGATGCTATCATCAAAGAAAGGTGTTTAGTTAATGACACCTTTGACTCCCTAAGTCAATTTAAAGGGAGGGTAGTGAGATTAAGATCGACTTGTGTCTTGTGTTCATTAACAATATATGTCTTGTTACTTAGCTCTCTCATATACAATATATATTTAGTGTTTATATTTTGATCTTTATGATCAGTAGTCATGATTTAACCCCTTGTATGTTGTTTTTGCTATTGGTAAACGCTTTTGACCAAAACTATGAACCAAAACAAGGGGTTTTGAAAGGACTCCACCCTTATACAAAGCCCATAAGAGACAAGACAAGAAATCCAAAAGGAAGGCTAAAAGAAACTACAAGGAACCAACAATAAGAATAGAAAACCAACAACTCCCCACCAACAAGGGCAATGAAGATCGAACCAGGCAAAGGCCCAAAAATGGAAGCAAAGCCCATCGCTCAAGGCGGTTTGAAGCCAAACATCTTCAGGGAACTTTGGAACCTACAAGAAGCCTAGGGCACTCAATCACCCTCCTATTTTCCTTGTTGGAGGCTTTAGAATGCTGCCACTTACAAAGGGGAGAAGCCCCAATGGGGCCTTCCCTACAAGGCGACTTCCCCATTCCAAGCTCCTTTGAGCTTCCTTTTGCGGGGATAATAATTTCAGAGTTTGTCTTCCCAAGCAAAGAGTCACCCACCTCCTTGTAATGTTCCCTTTTTGGCACATAGACCTTTTGTGCGCATTATGCTTGTTCCTAGTCCTTTGGAGGCTATTTGTCATATTTGAGAGAACTCCAATGTTCGTGGAATGGTCGTGGATCAGTTTTTTAGAGTAGTTGATGTTGGCATTGAGCTCGGTTGGTGTTCAGGGTCACGATGATGCTTTCAGAAGCATTTTCGGCTTCTCGGTTTGCTCTCCAAATTTCTTGGAGAAGTCATCTATTTATAGTAAGTCACCCCAATGGCGTCACATTTCATCCCAAACCTTCCGGAGTATGTTGGTATGCTATTGTCTGTTTCAAAAAAAAATGAGGGCAGCTTATTACACTCCCCACCAAGGGGGACCAAACCAGCTTCCAAAGGATGTAATAGCCACTGCCCTGGTAGGGTTTTTTGCCAATGTTTTTTCGTTTTCTCACTGCTGATTGTGTTTAGGGTTTTGTGTATAGTTTTTACATGTGATTTTTGCAGTTTGATGATGAAATCTAAAGCATGCAATGAAACCCAGAAAAACTATAATAGATATGCATAAAATAACAAAGACCCAGATCATAATATTGCTCAAAATGAATTACAATGACATACCCATTTACATTTCTTCAACTTTGTATGTTCGCTGTACATGGACCAGCAATACAAGAGCTACGAAACACCTCCAGAATGCATACAAATGAATGTTATCACTCGAACAATGATCTACAGTGCTCTTTGTGTTTCTAGGCGACCACCATTGAAGAGAATGAAGACCCAAATACATGGCGATTCACTACCAAAAGGCCCATGTTTCCCTTTGACTGTTGTACGGCCTATTGGGAGGTTTGCTACAGTGATTTAAAATGAGACCAAATCTATCTTGAAATGCTCTATAGATATCTGCAGCTAGGAAGGAGACCCTAACACCCAAATACAAGGTGAGAGAAATCTTCAAATAGCACAAATCTGCTGCTATAGGTGTACGGCCTGGTTTGTAATGGTACGACTAGCAAGGGATTAAGGTGCAGTCACAAAACAATTCAAAATCTGATCCAATCTGCTCATGTATTACCCTGCTCAAGCTGTCCACCAAAAATCAGAATGAAACTTGTATAAACTCCACCAAAATGCATCAAATCAAACTCATTGCGAAGCCCCTGGATGAGACTTCCGGCAACCCTCTTGATGTTGTCTCTCAAGCACGAAGAGAGTGATCTTATAGAGGTTCTTGTCCCTGCAAAACCCTTGTTTCAAACCCCAAATCAAAATGCTCCAAGTTCACGACAATGTTCAAGAGTGAATGAATGATAAAAAATGAACTCTCATTCTTCTTTTTGTTCCTTCACCCTCAACGGCCCAAGGAGGGGATATTTTATTATTTTCTTTTATTTTCATGACTTAACCCCTCAAGAGGTGGGTGCCCAACTCCTAGCACCATGACCTTTAAAAACAACTTATAACTTCATACAATAGTCACTTTAATAAATTAAAGTAACTATAGCCATTTAATCTATTATAAGTTAAATATTCAATTTAACTTATACTTAGACACTTAACATTGTGGCCATCTTGAAATCCAAGTACCATGTGCTAGGTGCTCCAACTGACAGTGCTAAATATAGAAAGTCGAGTCAACACCCCCCGTGATCCCCCTGCCTGACTTACTATAAATAGTAAGTCATAGTAAAAAGTGCCCAATTAGGTTCCCTAACCAACTTCCTTAGCCTACGTGAACCCTAGAATAGGCTAATCACTCCATCTGTCTATCTGGGCTAAGAAGGGACATTACAGTCTGCCCTCCTCAAAATTGCTTGTCCTCAAGCAATCCAAGCTCAGGATGTTGCAGTATTTGCTCACTCTCCCACGTTGCATCCTCAATTGGCAAGCTCTTCCACTTCATGAGGTACTCCTTGATGACCCGCCTTCTGAGATTCCTCTCTCGTGTGTCAATGATGGCTTCTGGAACCAGGATTAGCTTACCCTCGTCATCCAATGGTGGAAGCTCAGCTGAAGGAACAACATTATGTCCAAGTGCTTTCTTAAGCTTGAAAACATGAAACACTATGCACTCGCCTATCTGCTGGTAGCTCTAGCTCATAAGCTGCTTCCCCAACTCTTCTGGATACTCTGAATGGACCATAAAACCTAGGTTTAAGTTTCTCGACTTCACTCCTTTTGAGAGTGGACTGTCTCTATGGTTGGAGCCTCGAGTAGACCATATCTCCAACCTCGAAACTCCTCTCTACTCGGTGCTGGTCTGCATAGAGTTTTTGTTGATTTTGTGCTTGTTGCATATTCTCCTTGAGCTCTTCATGATATCCTGGCTCTCTTGCAACAAGTCCTTAGCTTTTGGCACTCTGCTATCACCAAGTAGTAAATTTGTGAAGCAAGGGGCATCATACCCATATAAGGCTCTGAATGGAGTCATCCTGATAGACATGTGATAGGTTGTGTTGTAGTAGTACTCCCCCAGGTGCAAGCACTTAATCCATGCTTTCTGCTACCCCGACACATAATTCCTGAGATACCCTTCCACCCATTTATTTACTATCTATGTCTGACCGTCAGTCTATGGGTGGTAACTGGTATTGGGAGTAAGTCCAATGCCACACAATCTGAACAACTCCTACCAAAACAAGCTTAGGAACTTGTCCCTATTGCTCACAATGCCTCTTGGTATCCCATGTAATCTGAAAATCTCCCTGAAGAAAAGATAAGCTACCTGTACTGTTGTATGAGTCACTGATATGGCGAAGAAATGCACAAACTTGGTCAGCATGTCGACCACTACAAAGATGCAGTCCTTCCCCTATACTTTTGGTATCCCAGTGATAAAATCCATGGAGATATATTCCCACTTCTGATTGGGAATCGGTAAACGCTGTAGTAAGCCTGCTGGATAAGTATGTTCATTTTTATTTTGCTGACAAATAGAGCACTCCAAAACATACTTAAGGACTTCATTCTTAAGTCCTTTCCATGTAAAACGTTCCCATACTTGCCTGTAAGTCTTGAAAAACCCAGGATGACCAGCCATAGGTGTGTCATGGAAAGTCCTTATAATTTTGCTTTTGAACTGAGAGTTAGGCACCAGAAATATTCTATCCTTGTAAATAATCAAATCATTCACCACTAAATACCTGTCATGTATGGTGCCCTCTATGATTCCTGCTACCCAAGAATCCTTAGCATATTCTGCTAAAATTGACTCTCTCCAATCAGCAGATATCTCCCCTAGCAAACACAAGTGGGGTCTCCTGGATAAAGCATCTGCAACTATATTCTTCTTTCCTTTGACATACTCGATGTCAAAGTCATATGCCTAAAGCCGACTAACCCACTTCTATTGTCGATCATTCAAATCCTTTTGGTTCATAAAATATTTAATGCTGTTATGATCCGTTTTTATAATGAATTTGCCACCAAACAGATAGGGTTTGAATTTGGCCAATGCATGCATTATGGCCAACATCTCTTTATCATACACCGAGGAGCTCTTCTCCACACCCCTAAGCTTCCTGCTCTCAAATGCAATGGGGTGTTTCTCCTGCATCAATATTGCCCCTATTCCTTCTCCTGAGGCATCACACTCCAATTCGAATGGTTTGGAGAAATCGGGGATTGCTAACATTGGGCAGGTAGACATCAAATGTTTGAAGTGTTCAAAACACTTCTGTGTTGAATCTATCCACACAAAGGCTCCCTTAGTTAAATCTGTAAGTGGAGCCATTGTTTGAGAGAAGCCCTTCACGAAACTCCTATAGAAGCCACGTAGCCCAAAGAACCCCTTGAGCTGAGTAAGGTTCGTCGGTGTAGGCCATTCCATGATAGCTCTAATCTTCTCTAGATCCACCCTCACACCATCTACACTAATTATGTGACCTAGATAGAGCAATTCTGTCATGCCGAAGTCACACTTGGACTCCTTGGCATACAAGGACTCACTCTCTAAGATGCTTAAGACCTCCTCTAGATGCCTCATGTGCTCTTCCCATGTGCTACTAAAGATTAAGATGTCATCGAAGAAAATCAAAACAAACTTCCTCAACTGTTTCATAAAGATCTGATTCATGCAGCTCTGGAAAGTAGCTGGTGCATTTGTTAACCCAAATGGCATCACCAAAAACTCGAAGTGGCCGTAATGACATCTGAAAGCTGTTTTTTCTATGTCCTCTCTCATCCTGATCTGGTGATACCCTGACCTCAGATCTATCTTCGAGAAGTAACATGCCCCATGAAGCTCATCAATCAACTCATCAATGTGGGGAATAAGATAGCTATTTTTGATGGTTTTCTTATTCAAAGCTCTGTAGTCTATGCACATCCGAATGGTCCCATCTTTCTTTTTGACAAGAACTACCTTAGAAGCAAATGGGCTCTTACTCAGCCTGATGTGCCCCATCTCTAACAGATCCTTAATAGTCTTCTCTATCTCATCCTTGAGCCTCTTAGGATGATGATAGGGAGTAGTAATTATGGGCTTGGACCCGTCCTCAAGCTCTATGACATGCTCGATGCCTCTATCAGGTGGCACTCCTGGTGGTATACTCCTAAACACCTTGCTATGCTTGGTCAACAACCTCTGTATATCTGGATGATAGTTGTCCTTACGGTTGTTGGGGAACCTCTGGCATAATTAGGCATTGAGTTGTCCACTTTACCTGGTCATGTCTCAACATTCTCTCCATCCTCTTAAGACAGACTACTCGAGGCCCTCCATCTGATAGTGCTTTAAGAACAAACTTTCTGCCATTTGATTCAAACTTCATCTCTATATTTCTTAAGTTCATGGTGAACTCTCCAATGGTCATCATCTAGTGCATGCCCAACACCACATCTGTGTCACCTATACTCACAATGTAGAAATCATCCTTGAGCTTATATTCTCCAAGCCGTATGCTCAACCTAGAAATCCTTCTGGTGCAAGTGAGTTTGAAGCCATCTGCTACCATCACCTTGAAGCTTTCAAACTCCTCTGTTTTTAGCCCTCGTTTGGCCACCAACCCCTCATCAATGAAATTATGTGTTGCACCTATATCGAGGGTGATGATGCGCTGTCCCCCTAGGACTCTTCTAACTCTAAAGGAGCCAACTTTATGGAAGCTAGAAAGTTGTGCCATCACTCCCTCATTGTCACTACTACTCTAGGATGCATTCTCATCATCACTATCCTCCCTGTCTGATGGCTGATCCGATTTTTCTGAATTTGACTCCTCAGCTGAAAAGTACTCTATCTGCTTTGCTTTGGCCTTGTTAAGGAACTTGTGTGAAGGCTCCCATGGTTCCCTACAATGGAAGCAAAGCTTCTTCCTCCTGTACTCATTAAGCTTATCATTGTTCAACTGATTAGTCTTCTTTCTTCGCTAATTGGTATCTTTCTGAAAAGGCTTTTTATCCTTGTCCTTCCTGTATGGAAATCCCTTAGACTGAAATTTGCTTCGGGATGTTGAAGATTCCATATCTCTAGCCTTCCTCATAGCCTCGTGGAGAGAAGGTGGGTTGAGGTCCTTGATCCAACCTCGTAATGGATCAATGAGTCCATCAATGAAAAGAACTAGTAACCTATGTTCTGAAATATTTGTCACCATCACCGACAGCTTCTGGAACTCTGAGATATAACTCTACACCGAACCCCACTATTTGAGCTGAGTCAATTCCTTGAATTGCAATTCAGGGTCCTTGTCGAACCTGTCTATAAGACGACTAGTGAACTCTGCATAGGATGTGATTTGATCCTGGCCCAAAGTAACCTTTCCATGGTGCCACGACTCATGGGCAATACCATCAAGATGCAGGGCAGCATATGTAATGGCCTCCTTGTCAGGCATAGGGTTGAGCTAAAGGAAGCTATCTAGCTTCTGGACCCATGCTCTGGTTGTGGTCTTCCCTGACCCATCAAAGTAAGGTATGTTGAGCTTTTTCACCTTCTTTTGTAGCTCTATATTCTGCTGTCTACCACTACCCTTAGGTCTATGTTTCATCCTTAAGTCTGAGTACTCACAGAAGGACATCTCTGCTCTAAACTCCTCATTGGAAGCTCGCCAAGCCCTGACAATAACATCTCGAAACTCCAACTGTGTAGGCGCAGGCTCTGGTGCATTGTTTCTAGGGGTAAAGGTAGGTATGCGTGGTCTATCATATGATGTATGCTAGTTGCCTCGCCTGTTATTTACCGATGCTTCCCCCTCATTTCTCATATCCTCCTCATCTATGTGCCTGTTCCTATCACCACCATTGTTCCTATCACCATTATTGTTCCGGTTCCTGTCATTGTTGTTATTGTTTCCAGGATTTCCGAAAACATGATTGGCCATCATCTCCATCATATGGTTAAAGTTATGTTGCATCTCTCTCTGTCCCCTGGCCAAGTCATTCAGAATGTCACGGGTGCTAGGTTCTTCACGATCTTTGTCACCCATTTCCTCTACTGGAACTATAACTGTATCAGTACCTGCAAAAGGATCCATATGAGGTGGTACTGCAAGATCTGGCTGTGACCTGTTTCTCCGGAGGTAATATTGGTGTGTACCTGGCTGCATCACTCAATACCCACTCTGCATGTTTCAACTACTCTCATAGGATGGCAAGATTATCTGAGCTCTAATACCACTGTAATAGCCATTGTCCTGGTAGGGTTTTTTGCCAATGTTTTTTCATTTTCTCACTGCTGATTGTGTTTAGGGTTTTGTGTATAGTTTTTACATGTGATTTTTGCAGTTGGATGATGAAATATAAAACATGCAATGAAACCCAGAAAAACTATAATAGATATGCATAAAATAATAAAGACCCAGATCAGAATATCGCTCAAAATGAATTATAGTGACATACCCATTTGCATTTCTTCAACTTTGTATGTTTGTTGTACATGGACCAGCAATACAAGAGTTATGAAACACCTCCAGAATACATACAAATGAATGTTCTCATTCGAACAATGATCTATAGTGCTATTTGTGTCTCTGTAAAATACTCTACTTAGATTGAATAAAAAAATTTCTTTTGCTGTCCCAAACTTAGATAAGATTTCTTGCAACAATTCACCACACTAACATCAAATATGAACAATATACAAATGAAACTTCAAACCATAGTTGAAAAATTTGGACTCGGCAAAAACTCGGCAGACCCAAAATTTTTAAAAACTCAGGACTCAGCAAAAACTTGGAAAAAAACTCAGCAATAACTTGACAAATTTATCGAACATTTAAAAATGCATAATTTTTTAAAAATATTCTTAAAAAACACACATTTCTGAAATTGTAGAATGCATTGCTGATTTCATTCATATATAAATCAATATTAAGAGTTTAATACATATCATAGACAAAAAAAAGAGTTCAACCTTTGACTACATATGAAATTCCAGTTTGGTAATACATATCATAGACCAACAAAAGAGTTCCATTATCACTAGAAAATATAAATCATAAATTTCTTCTACTACTAAAGCAAAAAAGAGTTTTGTTTCTCTTTGTGGGTGGTGCAGAAGTGGCTGGGCCTGGTATAGCTGGGGTATCCTCAACAGGATCCTCATCTATAGGATCAAGCGGTACATGTGAGGAACCTGCCCTTGATGGCACATCAATATCATCATCTGACTCTGTCTCTGAATCCTCATATGTTGCGACATTCGCTTGCCATTCAGCTGTATCCCTCTCCATAGTAGCAATATCATCATCATCACATGATGGATCATCATCATCCTCAGCAATCCAATCTGCATATGGATCAATGTCATCAAGGTCCAATGCCTGATATGATTCTTGGCCTTCTACCTTCTTCTCATGTAACCGAAGGTTGTACCGCACATAGACAAGGTCATTCAAGCGCTTTTGAGTCACCTGTTGTGCTTCTTTGTGTGAATTGCTATCTTTTGAAGATATGGCGTTGAGGAACCATAATCATCCCACCATAAATCTGCAAGGATAACATTTATAACTTTGTAAGGATTTTAGTAAACTTAAAAATTAAAATAAATAGTAAATGAAAAATAAACATATGTTTTTTACCTGGTTGCAGAGTGGATCTCCTACGAATGGCATCTCTTGAAGAAAAAAAGGCCCATCCGCATTCTTATAGGCCTGTAACTCATCGAGTATGATGTCTCGAAGGTTATCATCAAAGACCAACCTCTCCATGCATGTGTTCAGGCCAAGCTTAACCTCTGCATCTACTTTGAATGAAGAGAAGAAAAACACGGGGTTCAAATAGTAACCAGCAGCATGAATATGTTGGAGTTGTCGATTCCACCTCCGATCAATATTGCGCCATATGGGTTCATATTTTGTTTTATTCGACCCATACAAATGTTGAATGGCCTCTTTGGCCTTATCCATGGCCTCATATAGATACCCCATGGGCTTTTGATCCCCATCCACCAATCGTAGAACCCTAACCAACGGTTCTGACATCTAAATCAATAGTGGATAAAATAAAATTAGAGAATTATAGTAATTGAAATTCAACAAATATAAATATAAATTTTTTACAAAATCAGCAAATTTTAGCATTAGCAAATAAAATAAAAAATAAAAATTAGTGTTTGAAAACTTACCTTGATGATCTCCTCCATGACTTTTTCCATGTCACCATCATAAATTGCCTTCACGACCCTCTCTGCTTCCGGCTTCTTATGATAAGGACTCTCCAACCACCTTTCGCACACAAACATGCGCCTAAGGTGGGGCAATAATGCTGCTATATTCTGCAAGGTAAGGAAATTAGTGGCAAAGCGTGTGACTCTTGATCGTGTGAGCTCCTTGCCACCAGTGTACTCTCTCATAAGATTTAGGACCCATGTGTGGTTGTAGATTTATTTTGTGATATTTCTTGCCTCTTCAACCACATTCTTCACCCATCTTATTTTTCCAATGTCCTCAAGAAGAAGGTCAATATAGTGGGCAGCACAAGGGCTCCATAAAATTGTTGGCCTCGCCTCTAAAAGTCTACCGGCTGCCACATATGCAGCTGCATTGTCAGTCACTATTTGGACGGCATGTTCCACTCCCACCTCTATCACCACCTCATCCAACAAGTTGCACAAGGTTTCTGCATTTTTTATTTGATTGGAGGCATCAACTGATTTTAAAAAGACTAGCTGCCCCGCTAAAGCCACTAAAAAATTGATGAGAGTCCTATTCCTGGCATTTGTCCATCCGTCAGATAAAATAGTGCATCTTTTTATTTCCCAAATTTTCCTTTGATCCTGTACTAGTAGATGTGTGTGTTCGACCTCCTCCTGCAACAATGGGCCACTCAACTCATGATGACTTGGGGCTTTGAACCCCTTACATGCCACAGTCAATGCAGTGACCAAGTGCTCCCAATAAAGACTCGAAATGACATTTAAGGGAATATTGTTGTAGTACCAAAATCGTGCACATGCCAACTTCGCCTCATGATGCACCTCTCTATTCCATGTATTTGCAAGACCATCCAATGAAGGTTGTGCACTAGGAGTGTTCCGAGGAACAAAAAAGCTATCAATCTCTTTGCCTAATTGTCGTATCCGTGGCCCAATAGAAGGCGTAGAAGAGGCCTCTACAGTTACACATCTATAATCTGACCTTGTAGAACTCAAATCTCGGTTTGGGGCTGCCATTGCCTCTACTGCTCTCTTTTTAGCTTCTTTCGTTGATAATCCATAAGGAGGACGTGTGCCTCCCTCTGAACCTCCACAGGAGCTTTGTCACATATCTCAACATCATTGCAAGGGCCCTGTGCAGGGTGGTATTTAAGTCGATTAACGCCTCCAGACATATGTTTAGTGCAATGGATATAAATGATATCTCCTCGCTTTGGACCTGGTGTCCCATGTTTCCAGCAACAATCCTTAGGTTTGCCACCGGTTCTTCTACCTCTAGTTCCACTTGCAGAAGCCATAAGTTATAACCTGTTACCTATCAAAAAAGAGAACAAAAAAAGTTCAATTAAAAATTTAAATTTGACAATAACACAGTTCACTGTTGTATAGCTGTATTTTGACATTTTTGCTATAAAAAGCAATCAAAATTATAAAAAGACTGTATGATCATGATGTATCATATGAAAGGAGAGATTTTGGACGAACTGTCAAACTCAAAATTTAAATAGGATTATGAATCATGATGATATTTAATTTCAAAAAACATTTGAAATTTTAAAAAGACTGTATCATATGAAAGGAGAGATTTTGGACGAACTGTCATAATTTATATTTTTATATAGGATTATGATATATTTATTATTTATAATATTATATTATAAATTTATAAAATAATAAAAGTTATAAAACAATAGAAATTTTAAAAAGACTGTATCATATGAAAGGAGAGATTTTGGACGAACTGTCACAATTTATATACGTTTGTATATAAATTATGACAGTTAAATTATATATAAATTGTGACTATATATAATTTATAAAATTTCGATTGTAAAAAATTTAAAATATTTAATAGTTAAATTTTACAAACTTAAAATTTCAAAAAAAAGACTATCATATGAAAGGAGAGATTTTGGACGAACTGTCAAAATTTATATACGATTATGATGATAAGATTCTAAGAATATCATCATAATCGTACATAAATTTTGACAGTTCATCCAAAATCTCCCCTTTCATATGATACAGTTTTTTTATTTATAATTGAATATAAAATTTGGTAGTTTGTCAAAAATCTCCCCTTTCATATGATAGTCTTTTTAAAATTTCGATTGTATAAAAATTTAAAATTATACAGTTCGAACTTCGAACTTCGTCGGCTCTCCTTTCATATGAAATTTTTAACCTTCGAATCTCCTGCAATGGATTCTTACCTTTCGAATCTCGGCATCTGTCGGGTTTCCTTGCCGTCCGTCGCGCGTGCTAGGGTTCGTCGCCATGGAGGAGCCACAACAAAACAAAAATGAAGTAAAAAAAAACGCTTTTAGGTTTCAATTTATATCTTTTTAGGAGCCGATTTTTGCAGGTATAAATCGCGCGGAATGGGCGAGTCTGGCGATTTTTGCAGATATAAATCGCCGCGAGTTATTGCAAAAACTCGGGCCGAGTTTTTGCAGGTATTACTCGCCGCTGAAACTGCATCGCGGGTACTCACGAATCACCCAATTTTTTGGCGGGTTTTTCAACCTTGCTTCAAACCCATAAGTCTTCAACTTTATTGCAGCCTTCAAATGAAAGTTATACAATTACTTATTGGCTGGAAATGATCACAGCCACAGTCTGATTTATATCAGACCTTATTTATGTACAAAAAATGCATGCAAATGGATCAAATATTGCATAGGAACAATGCCAAATCCCTCTACAATGTTTATCACTTCAATTCAGCTCAGCTGGGCCTTTGAAATGGACTTGAATCTTGACTGATCATGACTGTAAATTCACTGTAGCAGCAACTATAATTCTGATTTTCACTCAGCCATAAGGAAAATGATAAAATCTTTCAAAATATCCACTTCCCAATCAAGCGATGGGTTCCTCAATGATGTATTTGTCTTCTATTGTCTTCAAACTTTGAACTCCATGAAACCAAGCAATAAAACCCTGTAGATGAATATATCAGCTGGCTGTCATAAAATTTAGTCGATGCAAATATGCCAAATATCTTGCAAATCACTTCAAAACCTAAATCGACTACCTTGGTTCAACTTCACAATCAATAAGGGTTTGATATGACATGAAATAACTCTCGAAACTCCTCAAATCAACCTGCAATTCACACAAATGGTGAAATCTGAATGATAACACCTCACAATTTGTCATGGGAACATCACCACAACACTCAAGGGAGCATCACCTTGAGAAACTACTAGAAAATGCAATTTCCAGCAATAAACAAACAATATCAAAGCTTACCAAGTGATCAAATGTTGTGAAATGAAGTTGGAAGGCTCTATTTATGCTCCTAATGGCTGGACGTCCCATTCCTTCAGCAATTTTGCAAACATTTTTAAGTCCACCAATAGAATTCCTTCCAAATGAAATATTTTAAATGCATGGCATTGTCAAAACAAGCATTTGAAATCAATCCTGATTATTTTAAATGCATTTCATCTTCCATATCGATTCTGCATGTAAAAACGTCCCTCCTTCCTTGAGCGGTGGTCATCATAGCATGCTTTCATTTACTCCTTTTAGCTGGGCAAGTAGACACATCAGGTCATATGCAATTCATTCAATAAAATCTTTCTTAGAGTTGGCCGATTTGATGACACATCATTAGGCGATTGATCCTTGGACATTTGGCATTGATTTGAAGTGTTTTGCATTTAAAATCCTCCTTATAGCCGCCGATCCTCTACTTGGCTGTTGGCACTCCTAGCAATGAAAACGAATCTTTATTCAATGATAATCGTTCCTCCTCGAAATCGATTGGCACTTTTAACAATGAAAATCTTATCTTTTGCTTGCATCGATTTTCCTATTGGCTGTTGGCTCTTCATACAGTGGAAGTTTGTTATTTGTTTAACACATGATCCAATGAAGTCCACAATGCTTAGGCGTTGGCACCTAAACCCATGCAAAATCTCAATCGATTGCACATGATCCCATGCAATCCTCTAGACATTGGCACAATCCACTATCCAATTCCAATCGGTGGCACATGATCCCATACAACATTTGAACTTGCAATTCTTTATTGGACGAATGGCTCCAAATCCAATATATGCACCTTATCCACACAAACCAACTTAACTTGGGCGTTAGAAATCGACACAGAAAAATGTAATTAAAGATTCCATTTTCCTTGTCCACTTGGCATGAGTCGATCCACTAGAGATAATAATGAAAATACAATTTTGAATATTGCATTTTCCATAGTACCAATCTCTATCCATTAGAAGAACTTGAATATTTGGCTAAATAAAATAATATCTCTTGGAAATACGTAGCCAAAACCAAATAAAATACTAGTTGAGCCAACATTCCGGTTCTCCATGCTATAAAAACAAGCTCAAACCGAAAATCATAACTTAGCTCAAAATGGGGACATTACAAGTCCTTCTGCCCCAAGATTGCTTTCCCCAAGCAATCGAAAGTGCCAAATGAGAATCAATGAATACCAGGATCCCAAACCCATCTAATCTGTCCATACAAACTCACACATACCATTTGAAAGATGTTGATGAAAGAGATCTTGGGACCGCTTCCATTGTCGCACAATGATGCAAACATATCCATGTCAATGTAGGTGCCAATCATGAAGATGTAGATGCCATACACAAATGTATCCATCCCTTTTATTTTGCTGTCATAAATCATAACAGCGGGATGTAATCTGAAAATATCATCCAAAATGATATAAAATGTGCCATCCCAAGTGTATGAAGAGAGAAAACCACCACTAGACCAAACCACATACTCCCATGTGGAACTCTCATCAATATAAAATTGTGTCAACTCAATGGTTTGACCTAGCTCATCAAAAGGAACCAATGTACCTTGCAAATCTGAATTACCTCCATCTTCATTGCCACACACATACTGTTGTACCTGTTGATGATTGTTTTTAGACAAGTCAACAATAGAGTAAAACACTAAGTCTCTCTCTCTTGAATAAAGTTCTCCACAGGCTAAGCTATGTGATCCAGTGAAGTAACTTCAAGGTTCCTGTTCTTATGATTTGTGATGGATAAACTCAGTGATTACATGTAATCTTGCTGATAATCACAAAGGGACTTACGCTGACTGCTTCATATTTCACTTAGCTTATTTCTCCTTTCGGTGTGGATGAAGTATACACAATGCATCAATGATAAAAAAAAGAGAAAGATAAGGGTTGAGAGAACTAATCTAAAGTCAATGAAGCAATGATGATGTATAAATAGACAAACTCCTTAATTAACCTAACTCCACTTCGCCAAGGATACCTACAACTACATGAAGTTGGTGCAATCTCCTAAGGATAGCGAAAGGTTTTGAAATCATGAAGGCTTATATAAGCACCCATTGGACGGCGCAGCTCAACAAGCATCCACAATCGAACTTAAGCAAATGATGAGGCTCAGACTAGCTTTACACAACACTTCACCAACGATGAATGTTAAAAGCATGAGCTAGGAGTTGATCAAATATTCAATACAACATACATCACATCAATGAACTACTAATCTAATTCTAATCTACTTTGAAACATCTCTCCACTTTATCAAGATACAAGAAACCATGTCATTCCACAAGACAACACTTAACACCAAATAAGCTCCAATGTCTTTGCATTAATCTTGAGAAATATTTACAACAACTTCAAATACTCTTAGAGAATTTCGAGAGTCTCTTCTATTCTACTCTACTCTACTCTCCTACCAGCTAAACTACTATTGATGATCTTACAAATGAGGCAACAAGGCCTTTTTATAGAGGTCCAGAATTACAATGAATAGCCTGGATCAATTCAAGTAGCCAAGGGCCCAGATCATGCCACCTCAACAAGTAGTTATAACAACTTGCTATTTTTAGTACATAAGAGAGGCAATGAAGGCACGCTTTCCAAGAAGATATGGATGAAATGGAATCTTTAGAGCATCTTCCACAGACGTCCTTTTGTTTCTTGTTGTATATACATTGAATGTAGTTAGGCGATGTGGCAACATTTGATTGGCTTGATGATGTACATGCCACATAGGTGCCATCTCAGCATGTCTTATGGATTTCGACTGTTTATTCACTTTGTTCTGTGGGCATATTCCCAAATTGTATCATCTGTATGATGTTTTCGATATGATTGTTTTGAATGAACTTGTATGTTTGGGATGTATCTTGTTGACTTTGCCTTGTTCATTGTAAGTAGGATATGTATGATGCTTGTAGCTCATTTGTCTAACTCTGTTCTTCTTCTTGCAGGGTATATGAATGATCTTCCTTGATGATACTTCCTAGAGAGAGTAGATATCGATGATAACACCTTCTTTACATGTGGAGTAGATGATGATGATATTTTATTGATAAGAGACTTCTTAGAGACTTGAAGTTATATAGAAGAACTTGAAGCTTTAAATGGATGAATGTCTTCGAACATAATGCAATTGATGAAGTGTACTTGAAGTGACCCTTGGAAGTGGTGTTTCCTCTACAACTTGAAGATGATTTAGGCGCTTGCTCTTGAAATGACTCCTTAACTTCACCAACGCTCCTGCAATACAAAAAGGAAACAATGTCAATTACTTGATAAACATCTTATAACATGAAAGGATCGTCTTTAAGCATCTAAATAAACCTTTCTCTAGTCTAGGCGCATATGCTAGTCTACGGGGGGGCAAAAAATTTCTCAAGGAACCCACTCAAAAGTGCTATCTCATGTAAATTCTTTCTAGGTGCTCATTTAGGTTGTAGAAGAGTAAAAATGCGCCTAGATTCTTTTGGCCTCAAATTTGTCATTTTAAACTCTCCACATTGTAAGGTGTGCTTTGTGATGATTGAGGTGGAAATTTGTGCCTTGTCTCATGTTAGCTTCCAGACTTTCCAAGTAAAATGCTTCAAATCCCTCTTAGGCGCAATATGAAGGTTGTAGAGATGTGCATTAGCACCTTCATGTGAATAAGAGTTTACTCCAAGTTAGGCGCATATCTAAGGTAAAATGAACTGAAAAGTGCACCTAAAACACTTCATGCTTGTTGCACAAGCTCTAATGACTTCAACTTCATGTTTAAGATGTTTTAAAGACTTTCCATCTTAGGCGCCCATTTAGGTGGTCATGAATCATGCTTCTATGAGCAAGGCGCTAGATCTAGTTTATATAGACATGAATGTGCACCTAGATATTTTTAACTTAATTTCTTGGCTTTCTAAGACTTTCAATCACTCTCTAAGCCTCTAAGAAATCCACTCATCCTTCATATGCTAGATTTCAAAGTTTCATTGCTTCTTTCATGTAAGGTGCCAAAATGGATGTTTTGAGTAGGAATGGCGCCTTAGTATACTTAGCTTACTTCTTGGCAATTTGATGGCTTCGATCACTTGTTCACCTAAAGGAGATCACTCTACAGTTAGGCACTAGATCTTAGGATTTATAGCATTTTCCTTCAAGGCGCCAAAATGGGGTTATTTAGCCACAAAAGTGCGCCTAACTTAAGATGCTTATTCTCCTTCCACTTAGGCGCTGATTTGTGATCCCTTCAACATGAATTTGCGCCTTGGACTAAATGAGTGTTTCCTTCACCTTTTATGTGTTCAAATCATTGCAGATGTTCCTAAAGACTTCACCCAAGCCAACAACTCTCAAAGCTTGTATATTCAAGTGGATTTCCTCCTAGGTGCATATTTGAGGTTACACAGAGGAAATTGGCGCCTTATCTTGATGTTGCTCATTCTTTGGCATTTTTAAGGCTCCCAACAATTGTTGACATCCTTGTGAGATAACTTCATCCTTAGGCGCTCATAAGAGGTTATTCATTCATTCTATTGCCAAGGTGCCAGAATGAGGTTGAGGAGAGGCAATAATGCGCCCTAACTTGAAGGTAATAATGAAGTTCAATTTGGAGGTTTCAATGCAACACGAATGTATGTAGAAAACTCAAATAACATCAAATTTCATATTTTCATGCCTCCTTTTGCTTAGGCGCAATTTGTCATTGGTTGAAACATCCCTTTCATGCTAAGGCGCACAATTTGAGGTTTGAAGCTTAGGCGTACTTTGTTGATGGTTTGAACATGAAAAGGCGCCTAGACTCTAGGATCACTTTCTTGTCGGATTTTCAATGTTTAAGGCCTTCCAACTTCAATTCCAATCAAGGCGCTTTAGTTTTAACCTCTCCTTGCTCAAGACGCACATTTGGGTTTCTACCTTAGGCGCACATTTGGGCCTCTGCAAGTGGGAAAATGCGCCTAAACTCTTAGAGCAAATATTGCGCCTAGAAATGTAAGTCCCCAAGGTAAGGTATATTGAAAAATATTTAAAGTATAAGTTTAAACTTATACTTTAAATATTTTTCAATATACCTTTCAGGATGTTTGCGATAGGTCTCGGATCCACCGGATTTAACATGCAAATTCTAGATTTTGAGGGATCCACCAGATTTTAGACTTAGCCAATTTTCAGGATTTTTAGGATATCAGACTTATAGTCATTTTTCAGGATCTCAAAACATACGTCAAGATATCAGGACATCAGGGGACTATGGGACTCAAACACTACTGACTTCATCATTAAAAAGTGCTAAGACATCATCCAAGACTTAATGCAAAGCATAAGAGCTCAAAAAAAGGGGGTCCCCATTTGCAATGGGGCGATGTGTGATTAGTTCACAACAGTACCCAATCAATTTTTTTGCTTCATTAAGGCATTTTGTAAGAGTCTAGAAAATTTTGTCGTCAAAAAGTCAAGAAGTCAAAATTTCTAAAAATAGAAAGTTTCTAAAAATAGACGTCAATTTAGCTTTTCTAGGTTTCTTGAGATACGAATGCTGGCAAAAATTTCTAAAAATAGAAAGTTTCTAAAAATAGAATCTCTGATTCAGGAGTCCTGCCTAATTCTAATTGACTGATATTGCTTCACGATCAAGGTGGTCCAGACGGAATCCACAAAAGGTCGAGTTTTCTCTACTGGGTCAATTTTGCTTTTTCAGAAGGCAAAGCACGAATTCTGAGTCCATTAATGGAGGAAATTCATCTGCCAGGGGTCAGTTTCTGTAATAACCTGCACCTGTTGTTCTTTTGATTTATCTTTATTTAATGTTATAATTTTTTTTTTTTTGAGATCTTTCAGAACTAGATAAAAGATGTAGAAAGGGGTTTTTGTTTTCTTGAGATGTATATGCTAGAAATACAAAGAAAGATAACATGCAACTGAAACCCAGAAAATCTATGATAGATATGAACTAAATAATCAAGACCCATTTCATAGAATGGCATAAAACGAATTACCATAACATACCCATTTCAAAATAAGCACTTTCAGATTTCTGTTGTTGATGGACCAGCAACATGATAATGGAGTTTTGCATTAAATGTATCAACAGATGCAAGAAAACAATCTACATTCATCAGCATGGGCCCATAGGCCAAAATCGACCCAAAAGCAAGAGATAATAGCTCCAACAAACTCCAAAATGGCTGCCCCAAGTAGTACAGCCCAGCAAGGAAGGTACGACCAGCAAGTAGATGTACGACCAACAAGGAGGAAAGGAAATGTGGCCTCAACTCTCCTCAAATGTGCAAGCAAAATCAACCTCCTCCATGTTCTCTCAGCTGCACCAAAAATCTATGAAAATATATCATGGAACCTCTCCAAAACTTCGTCAAAGTGTGCCAACTGAAGCACAAATACAACCACTGAGTATGGCTTCTCCAAAATCCCCTTGGGTGATCTTTCACACCTGCGGAAGATTGATACCAATGGTGGTTTTCGTCACCAAAAGCCCTAGCTGGAAGAAATCCCCCAAACCCTCATTTGTAGAGCAAATAGAAGCATAAAATGTAATATCTAGAATGAGCAATGCCTTTCACTTTTTTTTTGCCTTTATAATCTTTCTTTGAGGGTCGACCCCTTTTGGGAGGGAACTAACTTTTAAATTCTTTATTTTATTTTCCCCTCATGAAGCGTCCAAGTCCATGGGTGACTTAAATTTGCCTTTTTAATAATTTTCCACTAAGCCACCACTTTAATATAAAGTCCAAGCAATTAAATATAAATATTAATTTACAGACTTTAATTTGGAAGGGCAAACGGACTCAAAATCTGATGAGCAACAGACCATTGGAAAGGTCTCATTGAAATGCTCCACCTCCAATAATGAGTTTCCCAAAATAGCCAACTTCACGACTTACTAAGAATAGTAAGTCCCAGCTAGAATGTCAGAAACAGACCAAACGAACTCTCAGTGTTCCCTAACCACATTTCTTAGTCTACGGGAATCGAGTATAGACTAACTCCACTAGGAAAGGGGACATTACAATCCGCCCTCCCCAAGATTGCTTGCCTCAAGCAATCTCAGATCTGGATGCAACAAGATTTGTTCATTCTCCCATGTAGCATCCTCTACTGGTAGGTTCTTCCACTTCACCAAGTATTCCCTAATGACCCTCTTCCTCAGTGTACGTTCCCTGGTGTCAATGATGGCCTCAGGTATCAAAAGCAACTTCCCCTCTTCATCAAGAGGAGGCAACTCTGTAGAAGGTATCACATTATGCCCTAGTGTCTTTTTAAGGCGTGACACATGGAAGACATTATGAACTCTGCTTTCCGCCGGCAATTCTAACTCATAAGCCACCTCTCCAACCCTCTTGGAAACCCGGAATGGACCATAATACCGTGGCTTCAACTTCTCTGCACCACTCCTCTTAAGAGTA
This sequence comes from Cunninghamia lanceolata, assembly GCA_027924645.1. Classification (NCBI taxonomy): domain Eukaryota; kingdom Viridiplantae; phylum Streptophyta; class Pinopsida; order Cupressales; family Cupressaceae; genus Cunninghamia; species Cunninghamia lanceolata. Next base: position 9,508,043 of record BSBN01001373.1, read on the forward strand.
GATTGTCTGTATGGCTGCAACATAAGGTACACCATATCGCCCACCTCAAAAGAACGCTAAACCCTGTGCTGATCTGCATACTGCTTTTGTTGGTTCTGCACCTTCTGAATGTTCTCTTTCAAAGACCTCATGATGTCCTGACTCTCGTGCAAGAGGTCTTTAGCCTTAGGTACTTTGCTATCCCCAAACAACAAATCCAAGAAACAGGGAGCCTCATACCAATAAAGTGTTGTAAATGGTGCCATCTAGATGGACATGTGGTAAGTAGTGTTATAGCAATACTCTCCCAAATGAAGCCACTTGACCCATGCCTTCTTCTGCCCGGCTATGTAATTCCTGAGGTATCCTTCCACCCATTGATTAACAATCTCAGTCTGTCCATCAGTTTGGGGGTGGTAGCTCATGCTAGGAGTAAGCTCTATCCCTGTCAATCTAAAGAGCTCCTGCCAAAAATTGCTAAGGAACCTGCTGTCCCTGTCGCTCACAATACTCCTGAGCAACCCGTGAAGCCAGAATACCTCTCTAAAGAATAAATCAGCAACCTGAGCTACTGTATAAGTGGGTGAAATGACAGAGAAATGGGAAAACTTCGTCATCCTGTCAACCACTACAAAGATGCAGTCCTTGCCTTGGGCCTTTGGCAAGCCAGTGATGAAATCCATCGATATACAATCCCACTTCCTCTTGGGAATGGGTAAGGGCTGCAATAATCCACCTAGGTAGGAGTGCTCATGTTTGTTCTATTGGCATACTGGACACTCCCGCACATACTTCTGTACTTCTAACTTGAGGCCTTTCCAAGTAAACCTCTCTCTAACCTGCCTGTAGGTCTTGTAGAATCTTGGATGCCCTGTCATAGGCAAGTTATGGAAAGCTCTCAAGATCTTCTGCTTCATAGCAGAAGCTGTCACCAAAAAGATCCTCCCCTTGTAAATGATCAAATCATTTACAATAGTGTACTTGTCATCACAGATAGTGCCATTCATAATCCCAGAGGCCCACTTATCCTTTGCATACTCTGCAGTGATCATATCTCTCTAGTCCTCTGCAATCTCTCCTAAAGCACACAAGTGTGGTCTCCTAGATAAAGCGTCAACAACTATATTCTTCTTCCCTTTGACAAAAACAATGTCGAAGTCATATGCCTATAGCTTGCTGACCCACTTTTGTTGTCGATCATTTAAGTCCTTTTGACTAAGGAAATGTTTCAGGCTATTGTGATTAGATTTAACAATGAATTTCCCTCCAACCAGATACTGCCTGAATTTAGCCAATGCATGCATGATGGCTAACATCTCCTTATCGTAGATACTATAGCTCCTCTCAGGACCCCTTAACTTTCGGCTCTCAAAAGCAATAGGGTGCTTGTCCTGCATTAACACCGCACCTATGCCTTCCCCCAAGGAATCACACTGAAGCTCAAACGGCTTCAAAAAATCAAGAATGGCCAAAACTGGACAAGTGCTCATCACCTCCTTAAACTTGTTGAAACACTGCTGAGCACCATCTGACCAAACAAAAGCTCCCTTACGTGTCAAATCTGTTAGTGGGGCCACTTTCTGAGAAAATCCCTTCACAAACCTGTGGTAGAATCCACAAAGACCAAAGAACCCCTTGAGCTGAGAGAGATTCTTGGGTGGTGGCTAGTCAACTGTAGCTCGGATCTTCTCTGGATCCACACAAACACCCCCTGCACTGATGATGTGTCCCAAGTATAGCAACTCTGTCATACCAAACTTGCATTTTGACATTTTTACATATAGGGACTCTTGCTCAAGTATACCCAGCACAATATCCAGGTGCTTCAGATGATCCTCCCAAGTCTTGCTGAATGTGAGTACAAACTTCCGCAACTACTCCCTGAAGACCTTATTCATACAAGACTGAAAAGTGGCAGGTGCATTGGTTAAGCTGAAAGGCATAACCAAAAACTCAAAGTGCCCATAGTGGCATTTGAACGCTGTCTTCTCCACATCATCCTCACGTACCCAAATCTGGTGGTACCCTGACCTCAAGTCTATCTTGGAGAAATAACATGCACCATGCAGCTCGTTAATAAGCTCATCAACTGGGGATGGGGTACCTGTTCTTAATAGTCTTCTTGTTTAGTTCCTTGTAATCAATACACATCCTGAGTGTGCCATCCTTCTTCTTGACCAGAACAACAAAAGAAACAGGACTCTTACTAGGTCTGATGTGACCCATCTTGAGAAGCTCCTGAATGGCCTTCTTGATCTCATCCTTGTATCTCTTAGGATGTCTGTAGGGAACGGTGATAACTAGTTTGGCCCTTTGCTCCATCTCTATAACATGCTCAAAACCCCTGTCGGGAGGTCTACCTGGAGGTATATCACTAAACACTTTGGAGTGCTTAGTTAGTATCGACTGAATCTCCACTGGATAATCCTGTTTCTGTTGTTTTGGTGCCTCTCGCATCACAAGAATCTTTGCTGCCCACTGCACCTGATCATGCCGCAATATCCTCTCCATCCTTCGAATGGACACTGCTCTCAGACCCCCATCAGACATTCCCCTCAAAATATGTTTCTAACCATCTACTTCGAACTTCGTCTCCATGGTTCTCAAGTTGAGGGAAAACTCACCTATCATGTGTAGCCACTTCATTCCTAGGACTACATCTATGTCACCCATATCGACCACATAGGATTCGGCTTGGAACTTGTAGTTATTTAACTTGATGGTTAAATTGGGTATCCTTCGTTTGCAAGTAATGACACCCATCCGCAACTTTGACTTTGAATCCCTCAAACTCTTCTGTTTTGAAACCCCTCCGTGCTACAAGCCCCTCATCAATGAAGTTGTGGGTGCAACCTGTATCTAGCAAAGTGGTCACTCTCTGTGGCACCTGTATCTAGCAAAGTGGTCACTCTCTGTCCCTCCAATACTCCTCGTATTCTGAAGGAACCCTCTTTCTTAATAGCAGAGATATGTGCTGTCGGAACATCCACATCATGCATATTATGAACACCCTGCACCTCCTCTAGTATATTCTCCACATCGCTGTCCTCCCTATCAATCTGCTGCCCTAATTGCTCTGAAGCTGCCTCCTCAGCAGAATAATACTACAATTGTTTTGCTTGCCCCTTCATTGGGCACCTGTGGTTAGGATCCCATGGTTCTTTGTATTTGAAGCATAGTCTCTTCCTTCTGTACTCATTCAATGCATCATCATCTAATCGAGGCCCTGGTTTCCTCTGTGGGAAGGTGTCTCGTTGTTGCATGGGCATCTTGTCTCTTCGTGGAGGAAAAGGTTTGGAGACGAACTGTTTCCTAGGCACAGCAAACTCCATACTTCGTGCCTTCTTAATAGTCTCCTGAAGTGAAGGTGGGTCAAATGCCTTAACCCAACCCTTAAGTGGTTCCATTAGTCCCTCCATGAATAGGACTACAAGTTTCCTCTCAGATATGCTAGGAACCATCACACTGATTCTCTGGAACTCTGAAATATATCCCTCAAGCGACCCATACTGCTTCAACTGCGCTAGCTCTCTAAACTGCAACTCTGGGTCCTTGGTATCAAACCTCTCGATGAGTCTGTTAGTGAACTCATCGTATGTGGTGATAAGGTTGTGGCCTAAAGTGATCAACCCATGGTACCACCACTCATGTGCTAACCCATCTAAATGAATAGTGGCAAAGTTAAGTGCCTCATCCTCCGGCATCGGCTTAAGCGTCAGATAGTTATCCAACTTCTGCACCCAAGCTCTGGCTGAAATCTTGCCACTTTCGTCAAACTGGTCCATAGGGACTTTGCTGAATGCATGCTGGTAGTCCCGGTTAGCTCTGTTAGCTCTGTAATCTACTCGACCCATCATGACTCCCCTTTGTCTTTTCTGGTTCATATACTGGTCGAATGTCAACATCTTTCTGATATCTGGAATCAATGTCATGTACTTTGCATGCTGTATCTGAACATCATCTTTCATGGGACGCTGAAACTCTGGTTTCTGCTGAACCACTGCCTCCTCACTACGCGGAAAAATTCGCTGTAAGGGTCTAGTAACCGATCCTGGGGTAGCCCTGGTATTGTTTATACCACTCTGACCCGCGTGTCCACTACCTTGTCCCGCATGTCCGCCACCTTGTCTTGCATATCCACTACCCTATCCTGCATGTCTGTGGTGACCATCATTCGAGCCACTGATCTCACCTTTGAGTGTGGTATTGGTGTGAACTATTGGAATCCCTTGGTTAAACTTCCCAAGGAGCTGGGACATCATATCAAGCATATCGAACTTCCTTTCAGTTCTAGCACCTGGACTCTTGGGCTGGTCTGTTCCTCTATCTCCCATACTACCTGTTATGCTATCACTACCATTGGAAGAGTTCCTATGCATGCCCAATATATCTGAAACTGTTTCACCTTCTGGAACCTTTGGTGGATGCCAATGTGGAGTGGGTCTAGTGTAGACTCTTCTTCCGTCACTCATATAAACTGATCAACACAGGCTGGCAAGATGCACCAGCTCTGATACCACTGTAATAACCTGCACTTGTTGTTCTTTTGATTTATCTTTATTTAATGTTATATTTTTTCTTTTTATGTGATCTTTCAGAACTAGATAGAAGATGCAGAAGGGGGTTTTCATTTTCTTGAGATGTATATGCGAAAAATACAAAGAAAGATAACATGCAACTAAAACCCAGAAAATCTATGATAGATATGGACTAAATAATCAAGACCCAGTTCATAGAATGGCATAAAACAAATTACCATCACATACGCATTTCAAAATAAGCACTTTCAGATTTTTGTTGTTGACGGACCAGCAACATGTTAATGGAGTTTTGCATTAAATGTATCAGCAGATGCAAGAAAACAATCTGCATTCATTAGCATGGGCCCATAGGCCAAAATCGACCCAAAAGCAAGAGAGAACAGCTCCAACAAACTCCAAAATGGCTGCCGCAAGTAGTACGGCCCAACAAGGAAGGTACGACCAGCAAGTAGATGTACAGCCAGCAAGGAAGAAAGGAAATGCAGCCTCAACTCTCCTCAAATGTGCAAGCAAAATCAGTCTCCTCCATGTTCTCTTAGCTGCACCAAAAATCTATGAAGATATATCATGGAACCTCTCCAAAACTCTGTCAAAGTGTGTCCAACTGAAGCACAAATACAACCACTGAGTATGGCTGCTCCAAAATCCCCTTGGGTGATCTTTCACACCTGTGGAAGATTGATATCAATGGTGGTTTTCGTCACCAAAGGCCCTGGCTGGAAGAAATCCCCCAAACCCTCATTTGCAGAGCAAATAGAAGCATAAAATGTAATATCCAGAATGAGCTATGCCTTTCACTTTTTTTTTGCCTTTATAATCTTTCCTTGAGGGTTGACCCCTTTTGGGAGGGAAATAACTTTTAAATTCTTTATTTTATTTTCCCCTCATGAGGCGTCCAAGTCTATGGTTGACTTAAATTTGCCTTTTTAATAATTTTCCACTAAGCCACCACTTCAATATAAAGTCCAAGCAATTAAATATAAATATTAATTTACGGACTTTAATTTGGAAGGGCAAACGGACTCGGAATCTGACGAGCAATAGACCATTGGAAAGGTCTCATCGAAACGCTCCACCTCCAATAATGAGTTTCCCAAAATAGCCAATTTCACGACTTACTAAAAATAGTAAGTCCCAACTAGAATGTCAGAAACTGACCCAACGAACTCTCAGAGTTCCCTAACCACATTGGTTAGTCTACGAGAACCGAGTATAGACTAACCCCATTAGGAATGGGGACATTACAGTTTTAAGTTTTCAATGTTGTTCAATTGGCGAAGAACTACTTGAGCAATAGACAACTGACGAAGAATGGAGAACGAAGTGGGATGAATCCAAAAAACGAGGAAAAGATGGAAATCATAAAAAATTGACTAAGTCTGGGAAATCCAAGCGCCCCTAGAGACTGGGGGCACCCAAGCAACCCAGTGTTAGATTTTTTTTGTGTTTTTCGAAAAATGTCAAAAATGCCTCGTCGGCCCATTTTCAAGTGATCAAAATTAGTTGAACTTAGTCAACAAGCCCAGAATGCAGGGGATTCATCTCAGATATGCTTAGGCTATCCAGTCTACCCTCATCCTGATGCCTATCCTTGAAATCCTAAAATTTACTAAGTCTGATGTCCTGAAGCCCTGAAAAACTAACTTTGAAATCTGGTGGATCCTCAAGAATCTAGAATCTGCATGTCAAATTCCATGGATTCGAGACCTATCTCAAACATACTAAAAGTATATTTCAAAATATTTAAAGTATAGGAAATTCAATATCTACTTAAATATATTTTGAAATATATGTCAGGCAAGGACCTTCAAAATCTGGCGGAATTTAAGATTTGTAGGAAAAATGAAAAATTCTAAAAAATTTCTAAGGCATGAGTCCAAAGGCACCCTAGGAGGCTAGGGGCGCCCATCCTCTTTAGACTTAGTTTATTTTTCATGTTTTTTGGAGAATAAAGAGAAAAGTTGAAAATATCGAAAATTTGACTGAGGCATGAGTCCAAAAGTGCCCCTGGAGGCTAGGGGCGCCTAGGATCTCCAAAGATAGATTTTTTCATGTTCCGCTGATGTCATCCAGCAGCCGGTTCCCGATCTTCCTTCGGCGACGGTTTCCAGAAGTCAAATTTGCAGTCAAACGTCGTTTGATCGTCAGTTCGAGGCTGGGGATGAAATCGGGATTGACAAAGTTTCAAAATGCCATGATTAGTCAGCTTTTTCAGTCAACAGTGATAGTTTGCTGTCTTGTTCAAGTCAGAGGCAGGCCATGCTGGAGTCAGAACGAGTGCAAAAGCTTCAAAAAGAAGGAAAATTTGGCTAACACTTTTACAACTTCGCATGTTTGATGACATCATTGAAAAAAATATTTATTTTACTCATTTCACACATGAAGCCATAGGTAGCTATAACATAAGGATTCTTCCTATTCGAGTATATCTACTTGGATTTGTGCTTTAAAAGTTGTTTTCTTCATGGATAAGATTCAAGCTTTGTGCTTTCACAAAGAAAGCTACTTTTTTTGCCCTAAAGTTCTATAAAAACAAGCCTTTGGCCTCCTTTATTCATTATTTTTGCAGGGTGCATCTAGAGGAAGAAGAACATCATTTTCTTCTCATTAAGATTTGAGAGCCCAAACGGAGTGTTTTTTTAGTATTCTTTATCGTTTTGGGATTGGGAAGCACAGAGGCATACTTTCTCGAGGTCCATTTTTCTAGGGCGTCATTTTTCAGAAACAGGGCCAGAGCTTTTTCAGTTTTCATCAAAATGGGTTCATCTGGAATTTCATCCTCTTGAAGATTGAAAATTTTTATTTTTCTGAAATCTGCTTTTTTGTTGTTTTTTCGAAAAATCCTCTGCTTTTTCAAAATATGATGATCTGGATTGTTTCAAAACGGGATTGTCTACAAAACCCACATGCCAACATTTCTCTTGAAATCTGCTTTTTAGAAGATATTATTTCCCAAAATACCAGTGGATGACATCACCAATAAAGCAGCAATAAAGATGGGGATGTGACTCAAAAGAAAGTAGCTTTAACCTAATACTTTTTGTATTAAAGCATTTGCTTTCATTCAAAGCTTATCCATTCTTAAAATAGTAAAAAATCACTTTGTAATAGTTGGAGCTTTTTCTACTTTAAAGCAAGTGTTAGATGTAATCTTTGTCTTAGAATAGAAATAAAGCTTGCGAGTTGGCAAGTTAGATAAAATCAAGGAGATTTTAGGGTTCCCTACTCCTTTGATTTAATATAAATAAGGGCTGCCTTGCCCATTGCTAGGGAACTATAATTGTGATAGCAAAATTTGTTGTGCCTATTCTAGCCAGCAGAAATTGTTATTTCAGGTGCTTGTTCACTGTGTTATTTGTTATCCAGTGTTTGATCGCATATTGTATGCCTGCCTTTTGCTACAATATTGTTGTCTTGGAGTTGTAATAACTTTATGATATTGAGAATAGAAATCTCATGCCTGTCATTTGCTTTGATTCTTTGTCTCACGATCATCTAGTTTTGTCGTCAGATGTGTGGCTTGTGTAATCTTACTTTTAGTTTTCATTTTAAAGTACAATGAGTCTTCTGATGTGATTTGGAGGAGGTTTATTTGAGTTTTTATGTTAAAACAAATCATTCTCTATTAACTTTTGATTCCTATGCTTTGAATTTACTTAGGTGATCAAAAGCATCATTTAGTTTAGGCCTAGCTGTAGTTAGAAATTAAAAAAGAAAAACTTTTGCTGTAGCGATAGAGTTTTATAACCTTGTGCTCGCAGCTGAGAAGCAAAAAGATAGGCAAAGTTTTATTTATTTATCTTTTAAGCAAACATCAGCAAAAATGGTACTTCCCCTCATAATAGAAGAGCAGTTTATCTGTGCATAGTTGTCCGTTTCCAACTCGCATTCCAGAGGTGCGAATTGAAACGCCAACACATACATATCATCAATGGCCGGCCCATGATGATCAAACAAAGTTGATTGCCTCATTGTCTTTAGCATTTCAAGATGTTGTTTTGCTTGATCAGCAACAAGCTTAGCTTCCTTTGCTCTTTCTATACAAATGTCACACCTTCCTTGTGTCTTTTCCACATCTTCATAGGTCTGATATACAAAATCAGATTGTGTAGTGCCTTGTTTTTCAACAAAATTACCATATCCAACACTCCAATTTTGTATGCCATCATTAGTAGACCAAAAATATTTATCATCCAAAGGTATTAGCATGTCTATCTCATGAAAATGCAAAGCCATAGGACTGCTGTCCTCAAACAAATTAGGTATGATGTCATGCCAATCAATAGAATTGTTATTCATCTCAAAATCCAAATGCTTACCATCAAATGTCGGTTCCATACAATTCTCTTCACATGCATCATATATCTCCTCATGAAACAAATCAAGACCTATAGCAATCATAGATTTGACTGTCATTTGATGAGGCAAAGTGTACTTGAGGGCTCTCATAACAAATTTGTTTCCCATCATGTAGGAAACTCAACTCCATAGCTTGTAGGTCTTGGATGATCCTTTGTAGTGAATGTAGCCATTGCATACCAAGTACAATCTCATTGTCCTTCAAATCAAGAACATAGAAGTTATCGCAAAGAGTATACTCACCAAATATAATACTAAGTTTGCTCACCTTCTTCTTGTAAAGAATAGTGAGTCCTCCCGCTATAGTCACATCAAAGCCCTCAAAGCCATCACAAAGCAATCCCCTTTTGTTGACCAAACCCTCATCAATGAAGTTATGTGAAGCTCCACTATCAAGAAATGCCAAGACTTTGCAACCAAACAAAGTACCATCAAAGATGAATGGATTGTACTTTGAAGCCCCTGAAAGATAAGCAATCCTAGAACTCTCGTTATCATCATTTGTAAGTTCTAGTATTGGTTGTCCATCATCATCATCTTCATCAAGTACTTCTATGTAGTGCACCTTGCCTTTGCCAAGACACCTTTGACCAATCTCCCAAGGTTGCTTGCAAGAAAAGCATAACTTCTTTCTACGAAGTTCATCTCTTTCTGTTGGAAATAGTCTGGACAACTGAGAAGGGGGGGGGGGGGGGGGTGAATCAATTGTCCCTAAACTTTAACCTTTTATGAACCTTTTAAATCTTCTTTGTAATCAGATTAATGAGGTAAAGATTTAACCATAAATCAACATATGAGCAGAAACAACATGAATACACCACCAGAATTTTGACGTGGAAAACCCGGTTAAGGGAAAAACCATGGTGGGGGTTAACCCACAAAAATGTGTGCCCTGTTAAAAGTACTTAAGAAAATAGAAGGCACATGCCTTCGGGCGCACTGCCCAGAGCTCACTGCTCAAGAAGAGGCTCACTGCCTATAAGAAATTATGATTTATACAGAAAAAATGAACTAAGAAATAGCATCTACATTCATGCCTGAATTAGTACCCTTGAAGGCTCAAGACTTCTTCTCTTATCTTTAAAATCTTCTTCACAGATTTTTCACTCTATACTCCCTTCGCTCCTCTTCTTCTCTGCTCTGCTTTTGATCCCTTCTTCGGATTTAATTCATTATGTGCAAGGATGCTTTTCAACAACTCTTCAACAAGTATTTATATGCTTCATCAACCTTGGAATGATCAACAAGGTCGGCTAAACTTGACACAGATCATCACATTGTCGGCCAAACACAACTGAGACTTGAATCTTCTTCTATAACCACTCCACGCTTCATAAAATGCTCTTAGATCATCCGCAACATGCTAGGAACATCCGGTCGGCTAAGGCTGGAAAGAACATCATCCTCAAAGAAGAAATCTTCAATCAACAAGCTCAAATTTCAGTGCGGACCTCCAACATAGTAGCCACACGATCCAGAGACCTTCACAAGCACATTGAAATCACCAATAACATTCATTCTAAACCAAATTATCAGAATCATTTGTATCTTCCTCTGGAACCTCAAGAACACTATCTGCCATGACTGTCAAACTAGAAGGATAGCTTGCAGACCTTCGAACCACAAACCACTGGAGTTGATGATACACACTGACTTCCCAAACATGCCCTCAGATCCGCAGATCACAATTTTATATTACCAGAGCAATCCAGACCTCTTTCCTGTTACTTTGTCTTTCCTGAGTATTGCAGGAACCGGTTCAACTCAGATGGCCACAACTCCCTCAAATCTTCATGTGGACTTCTCAAATCTTAATTGAAGCAACCTCTGAGAATCCTCTACATAGCTATATGGTCCACAAGAATTGATTGTTATTAATTTTCTCAATATACTCAACAATCCGGTCTTCTATACAGACAATGGCAACAAGAATATGTTGACATCAATGACAACATAACTTAGACACATATTTGCAACACTTTCTTCATAATTCATCTTTGATGTGCTACCTTCATCATTCTTTGGAGTGGGCTGCTCATGAGATTTTTGATTTGCAATATCATCTTTGAAACTGTTCTTTTCAGGTGTGTATGTAGGGGTGATATCCAAATCAAGTGAAAGATCGATGGTCTCATCAAGTGTACTTGGTTTATGGACCTTGACCAATCCCTTGATCCTGTCATTCAATCCTTCAACAAACAACATTGTGATTCTCCTATCACTCATGTCAGGAACCATAATTGCAATCTTTTGAAATTCATTGACATAAGCATCCACTCTACCAGTTTGTCTCAATTGTGCAAGCTCATGGTAGTAGACCTCCACATCTTTGTGGTCAAACCTATTAATAAGTTTTTGAACAAACTCATCATATGAGGTAATCATGTTATGATGTTGAGAAACAAGTCCATGATGCCACCACTCATAAGCTAGACCCTCCAAATGCATAGTAGCAAAATGTATAGCCTTTTCTTCACTCATGGGCTTGAGTGTAAGAAAAATATCCAACTTATTCACCCATGCTCTAGCACTTAGCTTGCCACTACCATCAAAACTAGGAAGAGGAATTTTGTTCAATGCATCTTTGTACTCCTTTGGTTGTGTAGGTTGTACTCTTTTTTGCCTTGGACTATTCACTCTACCTCTTTGACTTTCTCTCTTTTGGCTCATATAGTTGTTGAAATTGATTCTATTCCTTACATGCTCAGGTAGTGAATCATACTCATCAACCAAAGATATGACATTCTTCTCAAAAGGAACCTCTTCTTCTTCACCCTGTGGCCGCTCCTCTTCTACTTCATCTTCTCTAGGAAGAAAAGTAGGCTGCATAGGTCTCTCAACTGTGGGTGTGTGTGTTCTTCTAACACGAGGTGTTCCTGCCACATTAGCTGCATCCTGATTATTCTAATTATCTAGATTAGCCCAATTGTTATTATTCTTGTTATCCATCAAAGCTTGAAACATCCTCTCAATATTTGCATTGTTTGACGTTGTTGTTCTGTTGCCTCATGCTGTTGAGCTGCCATATCACACTAATTATCAACCATTTCTCTTATCATATTATCTCAATCATCTTGCAGATTAGCATGCCTTCTATCACCCATTGTATTTGTTCATCTTCTATAATGATGTGGCAAAGAATCAACATAGTAGCTCATAACCCATAGGCTGGTAGGATCCAAGCTCTGATAGCACTGTAAAATACCCTATTTAGATTGAATAAAATTTTTTCTTTTGCTGTCCCAAACTTAGATAAGATTTCTTGCAACAATTCACCACATTAACATCAAATATGAACAATATACAAATGAGACTTCAAACCCATAAGCCTTCAACTTTATTGCAGCCTTCAAATGAAAAGTTATACAATTACCTATTGGCTGGAAATGATGACAGCCACAGTCTGATTTATATCAGACCTTATTTATGTACAAAAAATGCATGCAAATGGATCAAATATTGCATAGGAACAATGCCAAATCCCTCTACAATGTTTATCACTTCAATTCAGCTCAGCTGGGCCTTTGAAATGGACTTGAATCTTGACTGATCATGACTGTAAATTCACTGTAGCAGCAACTGCAATTTTGATTTTCACTCAGCCATAAGGAAAATGATAAAATCTTTCAAAATATCCACTTCCCAAGCAAGCGATGGGTTCCTTAATGATGTATTTGTCTTCTATTGTCTTCAAACTTCGAACTCCTTAATGAAACCAAGCAATAAAACCTTGTAGATGAATATATCAGCTGGCTGTCATAAAATTCAGTCGATGCAAATATGCCAAATATCTTACAAATCACCTCAAAACCTAAATTGACTACCTTGGTTCAACTTCACAATCACCAAGGGTTTGATATGACATGAAATAACTCTCCAAACTCCTCAAATCAACCTGCAATTAGCACACAAATGGTGAAATCTGAATGATAACACCTCACAATTTGTTATGGGAACATCACCACAACACTCAAGGGAGCATCACCTTGAGAAACTACTAGAAAATGCAATTTCCAGCAATAAACAAACAATATCAAAGCTTACCAAGTGATCAAAAGTTGTGAAATGAAGCTGGAAGGCTCTATTTATGCTCCTCATGGCTTGACGTCCCACTCCTTCCAGCAATTTTGCAAACATTTTGAAGTCCAATAGAATTCCTTCCAAATGAAATATTTTAAATGCATGGCATTGTCAAAATATGTAATGTCCCCATTTTCGAGTTCTCTTGAAGCACAGTTGGAGCTGACTTTTTAGGTTGGTGACAACATAATTAGAAGAGTATTGCGATGTCACCAGGGTGTTCGGGTGATCCAGTGGAGCTGGTTGACACTTACCAGAGAGATTTCGGATAACTTGTCTGTACATACTATTTATAGTAAGTGCTTGCATGTTGTTGATCTTTATGGGTTTTTCTGGGTTTGTTCCCTTTGGGCCCCGGAGAACACTGCTATTTTTAGTAAGTGTGTCATGTCCTCATTTTCGGAGTGATCACTAAATGGTGTAAGTGTTTAGTCTATTCATCATTCCCGTAGTCTAAAACACATGGTAAGGGAATGGAAGTGATTTTGGTTAAGTAATATTCAGTGTATCTTTCATACAAGCCAAAGTCATAAGGGCTTCATCATGTGGAAGTGCAATCCCTATTGTAATTTCTCATATTCAAGGGGGTAGGACCCATAATTGAGGGGTCAATCTAATGAGTATTCTCTATAGCCAAATTGTAAAAGGAGAAAATGAAATCTTTAATTACATTTTCTCTAATCTATTTTAGATAGGACCTATTAACAATTGATGTTGAGTGTATTGAAGGGATAGGTCCAAGCCTAAGGTGATCCAATACGAATGCACAAAGAGAGAATCAAAATTCAAATTCAAATTATATTTCAAAGGGAGGCTCCAAAACCCCAACGGCCACCTAGGCTCATGTGCCACTCCTAGCAGTCACCCTCATGAAGGAATTCGGCTCAAGCAAAGGCCAATAATAGCAAGGAAATATGCGCCAATAGTTAGAGAGGTTGGATAGGGTGCCAAGATGAAGACATTCGCCCAATATTCATTGCCTAGAATCATGCGGCCAAGCTAAAAGATGTCATTCGCCAAGGAAAATGCATCCGCCTATGCAAAGAAGGGTTCGCTCAAGTAAGGGCTCGGCCAAAGCAATGAAACAAGGAATGTAGTAAGGGGAATTCGCCAAAGAAGGAACATTCGCCAATGAGGTGCATTCACCTATGCCAAGTGCCAAGAAAGAAGGTTGCCAAAACACCAAAGATTGAAGATGCATCCCACTCACCTATGCCATGTTGTATTCGGCCAAGACAAAGAGGTCTTCAAGGGTATTCAATAACACTAAGATACATTCGCCTATGCAAAGGGGATTCACTAAGAAAGATCGATGCACATTGTCATCCACCCATGTTGATTTGTCTAGCATTCACCAAAAGCAAGGCTCATTGGAGATTTGATGTTGCATCCAATTTGGCCAGGCAATCACATCTGCCCATGAAGGATCACTCATACCTATGCACAAGCCCAATTGGCCATGAAAGCTAAGGATAAATAGAGGAGCTCATGACATTTGAAGATATGACTGATTTGGTATGTTTTTCCTATTCTTTTCAAGCTTGAAGATTCCGATTTTCATGCTTTATTGCAAGGAGATGTGCCCTTGCCAATAGGGAGATGACCCCCTATAGTTTATGAGGTGATATTGCTTCTAATTTCACCATTGAAATCAAAATTGCAGGTATTTGGAGATATTGCGAGCATTGGATATCATTCAAACATAGTTTCATCATTGAGGAGCATTGTGGAGACTTGGTATCGAGAATTTTGGCATTTTCCAGTCATAAACAATCTCTGCTACAGTCATCTACAGTCACTTACAGAGTTACTACAGTCAACTAAGGGGTTGCATTCATCAATTCTTGACATTGACCATTGCATAAGAACCCTTGGTGATCATTCCAAGCCAATCGGCCAACCCTAGAACTCATCGTTGGCTTTTGGAGTGAGTTTTGCTATCAATTGTGAGGCATACTTCTTGCTGATTGCATATCAGTCACTTGCATCAGTCCTACCAGTCATATATCAGTCGCATTTGAAGGTGTTACGAATATTCTTGAAGGCTGGAATCAATTGGCAATTGTCCCTTGTTAGTTGTCTCTCATTTGGCACAAGTTGTAAGCCATTTTGTAATTATTTGAAGATCTGATCTGAGATTTGTATGTGACTGTCATAAGGGACAGCGAAACAATAATTGTAATTGCATCATTTGAATAAGCTAATAAAGCAATTGGAGTTGGGATTTCATTGACTATATGTTGCACTTGTTTTCTTTCATTGAAGAACTCGATTCCTAGCTAAATTGCAACCAATTGCAGTTATAACCACTAAGGAACATTACAGTGGTATCAGAGCCTTGATCTTGCCAGCCTATGGGTGACGAGTTCGTGGATCCACTTCCTCAGCATTACAGGAGAAGACAAGGTGCAATGGGTGATAGAAGGTTGGGTAATCCACAAGTTGACATTGAAGACGTGATAAGAGAGATGGTAGAGAACCAAAGAAGGATGGCTGAAAGTCAGAACAGAATGGAGGAATATCAGAGACAAGCTAATGAGGGTCTGCAGAGACACCAAAGACAAGCTAATGAAAGCATGCAACAAATCAACACCAATATTGATAGGATGTTCCAAGTATTGATGAGGAACAATAATGGAGGTCATGCAAATCACAGGGCTAATCATGATGATGTGGTTAGCAATGCGGGATCACAAAGACCAAGAAGCGAAGATCGTACACCTACCATTGATCAACCATTGAGGCCAACATTCCTTCCTAGAGAAGAAGAAATTCAAGATGAAGAAGAGTTTGAGAATGAAGGAGAGGAAGAAGATGATGACCTCGAGACACTACTCAATAAGTATGATTCTCTACCAGATCATGTTCGTGATAGAATCACTTTCAATAACTTTGTGAGCCATGAGGAATAAAGACAAGGAAAGTTTTTCAGCCAAGGCCAAGGAGGACTACACCAACTCAACCCAAGGAATATCAAGATGCTTTGAACAAGGTACCTATTCCTATGTTCGATGGGAGTGGAAAGATGAGTGCTACAGCATGGGTCAACAAGTTGGACACCTTTTTCACACTCAAACCCATGAGTGAGAAGAAGGCTATACACTTTGTTACTATGCATTTGGAGGGATTGGCATATGAATGGTGGCATCATGGTCTTTTTTCTCAACATCATAATAAGATCACTTCATATGATGAGTTTGTTCGAAGGCTCGTCTCTCGGTTTGACCGGAAAGATGTGGAAGTCTACTACCGTGAACTTGCACAGCTGAAGCAAAATGGAAGAGTTGAGGCATATGTGAATGAGTTCCAAAAGATAGCAGTGATGGTTCTAGACATGACAGATAAGAGGGTTACAATGTTGTTTGTGGAAGGACTCAATGATAGAATTCGAGGATTGGTGAAGGTCCACAAACCTTCTACACTTGAGGAGGCTATCGATTTGGCACTTGATCTAGATATTGTACCTACATTTACACAGAAGAAGAGTTTTGATAAGGGCCCTCATTTCAATCAAAGGAGACCTTTCCAACCAACCAAACCCACTGTTTCATCCACAGAGTGTGATGAGCTAAGAAGAAAAAAGTTATGCTTTGATTGCAAACAACCATGGGAACCAGGGCATAGATGCAAAGGCAAAGGCAAGGCGTATCTTATGATGATGAGGATAATGATGAGGAGCTTGAAGCAAGTGATTGCCTTGCCAACTCAGTGACCATAGCTACTATGTCAGGAGTTCCTAAATATCATGCATTTAGGATCAAAGGAGTTCTTAATGGTCAAAGAGTTGTATGCTTGGTGGATAGTGGAGCTACACATAACTTCATTGACGAAGGACTAGCAATGAGATGAGGTTTGACACCTGAAGATTTTGAAGGATTCACAGTAGTTGTAGCAGATGGGTTCACTATGAATTGCCTAAAGAAGATTCCATAGCTTAGTAGCTAGTTGGGAGACTATACTTTGACAGAAGACTTCTACATGGTAGGTTTGTCAGGTATTGATGTTGTTTTGGGAATGCAATGGTTGAATTCTATTAGCAGGTATGTCCATGATGTGAAGAAGATGGAGATCAAATTCATACATGAAGGAAAGAAAATAGTGTTGAAAGCTATCACAGAGAATTCTCCAAAGGTTGTTTCAGCCAAGAGAATGAAGGTTATTTTTTATAATGAGATAGCCAAGGATCATGAGAGCATTGTTGAAGACACTTGCTAGGAGGCCCAATCTATTGGAGGAGATCTCAGCTGATTGGAAACTACAACTTTTAGTTGAGTATTCCAAGTCTCCATTTGCATGCAAGATCATGGACGGCATAATTGAGGATGATAGATACAAGGTAATGGATGATGTGATATACTACATGGATAAGATGTTTTTTGTGCCCGAATCCAAGCTCAAACAACAAATATGGAATACCATTTGTGACACACCTCCATTTAAGCATCCAAGACAAGTACATGAGGTAGGGTTGCTTGGTGATGACTTTAAAGAATTTGACACCAATGGATTGAGCACGGGTGGAGTCTACAAGCCTAGTGCATTGATTGGAGAGTACATTCCTTATGAAGCAAATCAGAGATTGCATCCTATGCAACTGTTAGTGATCGACAACTTACTAGACCACAGGGTTGGAGAGATCAGCTGAAGGTTACAGGAGAGAAGGTTGATTCCATAGAAGCAAAAATCAGCAAAAAATCATGAAAATCGTGATTTTTTTAATCACCGTGTTTGCCGATGTTTTTCCCTGAAAAAATTGCGAGTTTTTAAAAAAATGTCTGCAAATATTTTTAAATGCTTATTTCTTTAAATAATCACAAAAAAACCCCTGATTTAATCGCCCATAGCTGTTTACTAGTTCATTTTATTGACTTCCAATTGTTGTGGCGGATTTATTTGACTCCAAAACATTAAAAAATGAATTAGGGTTTCTTCTTCCAACATAGAAAATGCGATTTAGGGCATCAACTGTTCTTCCTAGTCCAATAACTAGCACTTGGAAAACCGACGAGTTTAGAAAAATTAAGAGTGTAGATAGTCCGTTCAAGGAATATGCCGATAGGAAAACCGATGAGTTCAGAAAATTTTCCTGCGTGAATATTTTTTACGGCGTGAGACTATTTCAAGCACTATAATGCTCACATATAAAAGCCTATCGGCTCATTATTAAATTTAAAATTTATTTCATATTTAGTTTTAAATGTTAAATATATTCTAATTTCATTATTAATGGAATTTATTTATTACATTTATATTAGTAATACTTATATGTTATAATATTAAAATATAATATTTATATTGATATATTCTAATATAGTATTATTAATATATTATAATATAAAAATATAATATTATATTAATATATTCTAATAAAATATTATTAATATATAATAATAATATAATATATAAATAGTTATATTATAATATTAAAATATAATATTATTTTAGAATATATTAATATAAATATTATATTATTAATATTTCTTATAAATATTATTATTATAAAATATTTTGAGGAAAAATTATTATAAAATATTATTATTAATAGTTATATATTATAATATTAATATATATATATCCGATTTTTTCCTGATTTTTTCGCGATTTTTTGAAAAAAATCTTATACTTTTGATTTGCCGATTTTTTCCCCAAAAGATTTTTGCTTCCCTGGTTGATTCAACCTTATCTCGTCTTGATTGCACTCATAGGAATGTTGAGAACCTTCTTTGGATAGTAGAGTTGAAGGAGAGATGGTATGGGGTCTCGGCTGGTACTCACATTCATGATTTGCAGTTCATCAGGAGTGCTTTGGAGGAGGTAAAATTAGAATATCCCCAATTGTTTCATGATAGGGAGTATGCTATTGGGTATGCAGAGCGGGTTGCCAGAGTATCTACCCAATTAGCTACTCAGGATCAGAGACATGAGCCATCATCTGATTTGAGTGATGAGGAATGTGTTCCCCATGACTATGACGATCAACCATTGACACAGACAGGTGCTTTTTATTTTGACTGCATAGTGAGGAGTGCTCATCATTTCTCCTTTAGTTCACACACAGATGACTTGATGATGCGTAAGTGTGGATTGGGTCAGGATTTATACCATCCATTGTGGGATGAAGGGTTGCCGTCTACAGAAGATGGAACTAGGGATTGTAGGTGGCTGACTCAGATACATTCAGAGGATTATTTGCAGGGTTAGAGATCAGATTACCATCATGGTGATATGTATCAGACAGAGTTTGCAACTTCTTTGCCTCGAAAATTTTCATTAAAGACATGGCTTCAGAGAGGTTGTAGTGTCAGTAGGCATGATGGCATATTTAGTTTTTATAGCGGTGATGGAGGAAAGTTTTTTCATTCCCTTGATTCGAGAGGAGCAGTTTCATATCTTCGGCACCTCTGTTGGATAGTCAGTACACTTCGAGATTTACTTACCCCTTCATGATTGTTGGATGTGAGGTTCTGATGTGTTGGGATCTAGGTGGTGACAGGTTTGGGATGTCAGTTCAGTTGGATTCCCCTGTGCATGGTGAAGATTATATTAGAGTAGCGCAGTGGAAGTCAATAAGTGATGTGGATGGTAGATGCCCATACTGACGTTGGGACCTAGGGGTTCCTATGTCTAGCAATTTGTTCTATACTGGGATAGCTACTTACATTGATGTTGAGCATGGTTTTACCTCTACCCAGCAGATGCAGTGGAGATGTTGTTGGACATTCTTCAGATTGATTTGGGATCCTGGTGTTCAGCTTTGGCATGCAGGTGCAGATTGCTTGAGGGCAAGCAATCTTTGGGAAGGGCGGACTGTAATGTCCCCATTTTCGAGTTCTCTTGAAGCATAGTTGGAGCTGACTTTTTGGGTTGGTGACAACATAATCAGAGGAGTATTTCAATGTCACTAGGGTGTTCGGGTGATCCAGTGGAGCTGGTTGACACTTTCTGGAGAGATTTTGGACAACTTGTCCGTACTTACTATTTATAGTAAGTGCTTGCATGTCGTTGATCTTTCTAGGTTTTTCTGGGTTTGTTCCCTTTGGTCCTTGGATAACACTGCTATTTTTAATAAGTGTCAGTTTGGCATTGTTTGGGTGACTTGGCAGTCAGTTGTTGGCTCTCCTAGACGTTGCACTGAGCTCAGAGTTATCAGATGGTTTGTGGATCCAGTTGGCACCCTTTGTGTTGGCTCAATTTGCTTATGGCCGTTACTATTTTTAGTAATGTCAGGTTTGGTGTTGGATCAGGATTTTCAGAGTGGGATTGTGTTTGTCTCGTCGAGACCTTTCCGGGGAGCTATTGATCTTGGCATTCCGACATTGTCTTGATGGATATTTTAATGCCCGAAGTTATATTTTATTATTTCACGGCATATTATATGGTTTAACAACAAAAGTGACTTTATAATGAAAAAACAAATATTGGAGTCACTTAAGTGTGGGACGCCCATGCCTAGGGGATTAAAAGTAATTTAAAAATATAATATTCCCCTCAAAAAAGGCAACGCCCTCTTGGAGTTTATAAAAGGAGGAATAAGGGAGTCTTTTGTTATGCTTGGATTATTATTTCTTCTCTCTTTTGAGATTTTCCCTCCAAGGGTTTCTGGAGCGTGGCTCTAGGGTTGGTATTGTCTTGCTGAGATGAAAACCTCTACAAGATTGATTTGGTCTTGGCTTCTGGGGACGAAAACCTCCATTAGCAAATACTTCTATGGTGGATACATCCAGTTTTCATATTTGTGCTTCAATGGAAGTCCGTTTGATGAGGGTTTGTGGAGTTTGTTGCTATATCTTTGTAGTTGTGATATTCAGCTGATAGCAAGGGATTACCATCAGATTTCAGAGTGTTTGAGGGAGTTTATATTGCAGCCATACCATCCTCTTTGCTTGCCGTACTACCTTGGACAGTTGTACTTCCTCTTTGCAGTTGTTTGGTGTGATATTCTTGCATAAAGTCTCTTCTATCTTGGTCGCCCAGAATCTGCAGTGGAGAACAGCGAGATTAGAGGTCATTTTGAGGAGTTTGCAGCTGTGTGGTGCTGATTTCATCTATAGCCAGGCTGTACACCCTACCTGGCGGACGTGGGTCTTTGGAGACTCATTCTTGCTTGTTTGCAGCCTTTCATCTCTTCAATTTGGGGCATCTAGGACTCCTATATTGCTGTTAGCAATTGTATGCACCATATCTTCTATATCTTGGAGTTCTAGAGTGATTTTGTATGGTGCCCATTTGTTGGTCCGGCAATAGCAGTTGTACGAAGTTACAAAACTCAACATGGGTATGTGATGATAATTAATATTTGGTGATTTGATGAACTGGGTCTTTGTTTGTTTATGCAAATTCATTGTACTTTTTTTGGGTTTTTAGTAGATGCTATAATTGTATGCTCTGGCAACACACATCTGTAGGAAAACTAAAACCCCTTCTGCATCTTCTCTCTAGTTTGAAAGAACACACTCTTAAAATTAAAAATAACACAAAAAGATTTATAAAAAATTGCAATTAGGTACGGCACATTACAAAACAAGCATTTAAAATCAATCCTGATTATTTTAAATGCATTTCATCTTCCATATCGATTCTCCATGCAAAAACGTCCCTCCTACCTTGAGCGACGGTCATCATAGCATGCTTTCATTTACTCCTTTTAGCTGGGCGAGTAGACACATCAGCTCATATGCAATTCATTCAATAAAAAACTTTCTTAGAGTTGGCCAATTTGATGACACATCATTAGGCGATTGATCCTTGGACGTTTGGCATTGATTTGAAGTGTTTTGCATTTAAAATCCTTCTCATTATAGCCGCCAATCCTCTACTTGGCCGTTGGCACTCCTAGCAATGAAACAAATCTTTATTCAATGATGATCGTTCCTCCTTGAAATCGATTGGCACTTTTAACAATGCAAATCTTATCTTTTGCTTGCATCGATTTTCCTATTGGTCGTTGGCTCTTCATACAATGGAAGTTTGTTATTTGTTTAACACATGATCCAATGAAGTCCACAATGCTTACCATGCAAAATCCCAATCGATTGCACATGATGCCATGCAATCCTCTAGATGTTGGCACAATCCACTATCCAATTCCAATCGGTGGCACATGATCCCATACAACATTTGAACTTGCAATTCTTTATTGGACGAATGGCTCCAAATCCAATATATACACCTTATCCACACAAACCGACATAGAAAAATGTAATTAAAGATTCCATTTTCCTTGTCCACTTGGCATGAGTAGATCCACTAGAGATAATAATGAAAATACAATTTTGAATATTGCATTTTCCATAGTACCAATCTCTATCCACTAGAAGAACTTGAATATTTGGCTAAATAAAATAATATCTCCTGAAAATACTTAGCCAAAACCAAACAAAATACTAGTTGAGCCAACATTCTGGTTCTCCATGCTATAAAAACAAGCTCAAACTGAAAATCATAACTTAGCTCAAAATGGGGACATTACAGTCTCTAGGCGACTACCATTGAAGAGAATGAAGACCCAAATACAGGGCGATTCACTACCAAAAGGCCCACGTTTCCCTTTGACTGATGTACGGCCTGTTGGGAGGTTTGCTGCAGTGATAAACTCCGTAAAATGAGACCAAATCTGTCTTGAAATGCTCTATAGATATTTGCAGCTAGGAAGGAGACCCTAATGCCCAAATACAAGGTGAGAGAAATCTTCAAACAACACAAATCTGCTGCTATAGGTGTACGTCCTGGTCTGTAATGGTACGTCCAGCAAGGGATTAAGGTGCAGTCACAAAACAATTCAAAATCTGGTCCAATCTGTCATGTATTACCCTGCTCAAGCTGTCCACCAAAAATCAGAATGAAACTTGTATAATCTCCACCAAAATGCATCAAATCAAGCTCATTGTGAAGCCCTTGGATGAGACTTCTGGCGACCCTCCTGATGTTGTCTGTCAAGCATGAAGAGAGTGATCTTACAGAGGTTCTCGTCCCTGCAAAAACCTTGTTTCAAACCCCAAGGCAAAATGCTCCAAGTTCATGACAATGTTCAAGAGTGAATGAATGCTAAAAAATGAACTCTCATTCTTCTTTTTGTTCCTTCACCCTCAACGCCCAAAGGAGGGAATATTTTATTATTTTCTTTTATTTTCATGACTTAACCCCTCAAGAGGTGGGCGCCCAACTCTTAGCACCATGACCTTTAAAAACAACTTATAACATCATACAATAGTCACTTTAATAAATTAAAGTAACTATAGCCATTTAATCTATTATAAGTTAAATATTCAATTTAACTTATACTTCAACACTTTACTCCATGGCCATTTCGAAATCCAAGTACCATGTGCTAGGTGCTCCAACTGGCAATGCTAAATATAGAGAGTCGGGTCAACACCCCCTGTGATCCTCTTGCCTGACTTACTATAAATAGTAAGTCGTAGTAAAAAGTGCACAATTAGGTTCCCTAACCAACTCCCTTAGCCTACGGGAACCTTGGAATAGGCTAATCACTCCATCTGTCTATTTGGGCTAAGAAGGGGACATTACAAAGGAGCACACCTATCCTTCTCCGGTTGAAGTTGTTTTCCTTTGGTAGTCCTACACCCATGAGAAGCATGGCCTTCCATGAAGCAATGATTGCAAAAAACCAGTGAGTCCTCATATTTGATCTGTTGTACCCAATTTCCCAGCTTTGAGGATAAAGTGATCAAAGGAGGAAGCTCCTTATCCACATCCACATTGATGCACAACCTAGCAAATAATAGCTGTTTCTTTCTTTTGGTCACATTGCCTAAAGCAATTAGGTGTCCATAGGAGCTGGCATTTCCTGCCCAAACCCCTTGTATGTGGTTAATTAGCGGCTGACATTTATTTAGGCACATCCACATAGATCATGTCTTGGTTGAGGTTGACTATATATATGTCACCCACCTAAAATTTTGTAAGCAATCAAGTTCTTTCATTATTACTATTCATGTGTGTCCTACAGCATGTCTTAATGCAGTGTTCATATCTTCTTTCAATTTGTTCTTGTGGTAATTGATTTGGTGATCGATCTTGTGGCAAGGATTGCACAATCCTATAGGCCCTAGGGCCATTAAAATCTAAAATGACAATTTGGACATCTTCAAAATAAAAACTTGTTGCATAATCTAATTCATGATCATTTTTGCGAGTAGTCCTACTCCAAACCCATGCATATGCACTACAGCTATAATAGTCACTATGTTCATCGTGGTTTTTAAAACATGTAGGATAGAAAACATAGCTTGCATGACAAAAATGATGGCTGAAGTCATGGTAAGTGTATTAACCTGACATTTTTAGATTTGGTCCAGTAGGCTCAACCCTTCTAAAAGATTTGAGAACGGGTAAAAATTCGTGAGGTTCAATCAAACCTTGTTACTGTGCTGCTAAGTAGGAACAGATCACTTGAACTTCTGCCAATGGCTACCTAATCACTAAATTTCTTATATCAATTTTTTGCTGGCTGATGTTCTTTTGCCCCTGTATCTGCTAATGGTTGCTACTCTGCTAGTGGGTGCTTCTTTTCTCCCCACTCCATATTAAAAATGTTATCTAATTGTTACAAAATACCTCCACTCTTTGTTATATATTAGTGTGGTTGAGTGAGTATGGTTTTTTCCTTAGTTTCAGGGTTTGAGTTCTTAGTGGGTTAGCGGGCAAGTAAATGGTCAGTTTAGGGTATAGTTTATGTTAGTTTTATTTTTATCTCTCGAAGAAATAGGAAAAAACTGAAGTCAATAATTGCAACTACTATGTTTCATCCCATAATGCTTCTGGAGTTAATGAAAATATTTACAGCAGCTTTGGGCCCCTCTATAGGAGTTCCCAGTGATGGGACAGAAATGTTTCAGAATCTAGAAAGCTGGTTTCCAGCCAGCTGAAATGGTTTCTGGGATTCACGCAATTCTTTATTCAATGAGCTTTTAGATCTGGTGATTAAGTTGTCTCATCTTAAGAGTAAATATGCAAACATAAAGTACATGCCGTCATACAAAATGACAACTTCAAAATAAAGGTCTCAGGAGCATCAGGAATTACTTTTTGATTATTAGAATATGTAAACATAAAGCTAGTTACAAAATGGGGGCATTCAATCATGCTGATTAATGTAGATGATACCTCTGCAGATATTTACTTGTGGGTTCCGTGTCTTCTAAATTGTGATCACCCCTTGACTGATAGGAAGAGAAGTGAGCATCAGCTGAATGACACATCCTCTTGATAGAGATTGACCAGCAGGAGAGTGTTTGGTCTGTAGGTAGAGGGAAATACTTGACCGGTAGGGAGATGGTCTTTAGGCACTTAGGTGAGGATCTGAAGGTTCTCACATCAAATGTTATCTTTTCAATGGTTTGCTTGCTATATGGTTTTAGATCCTCTCTGTAAACCAATAAGGGGAAACGAAGCTCTTAAAGGAATAAAGAAATGATGGGCAGCACTAATATGCTTTTCCAAATATCATTCTCTGAATCTCTAACTATTTTCCTTTGTTAAAATGCTGCAGTTTAATTTTTGGGAAAATTGTAGGGCTGGCAAATCAGGATCAGTTTATTCTAAAAAGATGGTTCCAACTGTTTGAATTTAATAAATACACATATTTGGCAGAAGCTAAGAAATTGACAAATTGTATCTATTTTATTTGGCAGCAGCTCTGGCAAGGCTTCTCTTTCCCAGGGAAACAAAACTAGTCATGGATATTGCACATTTAATGCAACTTCAAATTCAAAGGTAATAGATAATGTTGGTTCAGGTTATCCAGGGACCAATGTAAATCTTATTTAAAACACCTATTGTGATAAAAAACTGGTGTGTCTTGAACTTCTCCGCCTTCACTATATTTTTTTGTCAATATAAAAGTGGATTCTCACCATTAGGTTTGATCTTCTTGCAGTTGAATTGAAGAAACTGTTCTTTCCTTGCCATTCAGAAGTATTGGAAGAGATTGTTGATGATGATGTTTGAGGATTTGGTGGTTTGAATGAAAGGCACTTTTGAAGAACAGATGGAATAATGAAGTCAAATCTATTCTAACATAAGGTATCAGAAAGAATAAGAATTATCAAATTCAGGTCTTTTGTCATCATCTCCAAGGCAAGAGACCTAATCATTTTTGAACATAGGAAAACTTATATGCTATGGTATAGCCCCTGGAAAATGCTGGAACTATAGAAATTATTCTTTACAATATGCTAATATATAAATGGAAGTACAGAACAAACAAGTTGTTGGATTCTTCTTTCTGCTTCAAGATTTTATGGCAATTATTGGGGTAGTAATATTGTCATGTCTATTAAAGTTTTGAGCAAGAGCTATTTCTTCTTGCATAGTTCCCAACATTTAACAATTGCGGTACACTGGCTTTTGTTACTGTTTATGAGAACAGGGCTGCGGCCATTGGAAATAGGATTGTTAATGAGTGAATCAACTATGCAGCATGTGACAATCTGAGACGAATCTGTTTCTCCATTTAGTTGAAGAAAGGGATAAGCAGAAATCCTGAGCATTGTAACAGAATTGACTAGGCCATTTGGAATTTGAAATTATATACCTAATTGCAATTTTCTATTTATTATGTAGCTGTATTTATGTGTGGATATTTTTTTTCCATGATAAATGCCTCACAATGACATTGACCGACTAGCACACTAAAATTTACCTTGTAATGTAGCTTTGAGATACAAATATCTCAATTGTACCTGAACTTGATAGCATAAGTTGTCAGACTTGGTTCAAACATTACTTTATTGTGCAAAGAAGTCATTGGAAACATTGCATTAAGAGTATTTGATTGATCCCTAGGACATTGTTGCAAGAGTTTTACTCTCTCAATTCTGTACAGAGTTCAAGGTTATAAACGTTTATTCAATGCAGGCAAGTGTGGCTTTACATTTCTGTATTGCAGTTTTGCTCTGGTTAACTTATGAACATCTTTTTTTATTTATTATAAACAACAGTGCACTGTATTTGTCTTTCTATTTTTTAGATGGTTTAGCATGTATTAGGTTTTTATTCCTGGTTTGTTTTGCAACCCAATCCTTAATGTGAATAAAAGCAATGAACCACAACCAAGGAAAAATGAATCCAAAAAAATATAGATGATATATAGTATATACTGCAGTTTAAATAAAGAATCTTTTGAGAGGAGAGTTGTTTTGGTAGCAATCTGAAGGAATCTATTAAATTACCCCGCTCTCCTTTCGGTGAAGCGCCCCATTTGATCTGCAACCTAGGTAGTGCCAGGCTATGTCACAAGGTTCGTGTTAGTGTTCCTGTGATAAAATTAGGATGAAGTTGGCAAAGGAAAAAAAATAGTGTTCCCTTAATATAAATTTAAATTATTTTTAAAAATATAAATTATCAATCCACAAAATTATCAAAATAATTTTAACATTGCTAAATATATGTTAAATTTTATATAATAAATATATTATAATTAAAAATCCAATTTAAATATTTAAAAATATTAAATTTTAATATATTAAATAAAAAATAAAATAAAAATACTATCAAACACGGTTAACTTTAAAAGATAAAATAATTAGTACTTACACTCATTGGAGGTTCAAGGTATACACTGATAGGAACAACAACAAACGACGACGACTTGAATTTTACAGCGTGAGACAATTGCAAGCACTATAATGCTCACATATAAAAGCCTATCTGCTAAAATATATTAAATTTTATTTAAAAACAAAAACAAAATAAAAATAAAAATATATTAAATTTTATTAAAAGAAACAAAAAGAATAACATAAAAACAAAAGATAAAAAATAAAATGAAAGAACGGTCTATCTTTGCCCCTCGCACCTGTTCAGTCGCCATTTGCCCTCACAAACCAAAACCAAACAGTCACGACTCACCCTCATGAACCAGCACCAAATCCAATCGCAACTCATCCTCACCATCAACAAATGCATTTGCGAAATCGGGTAGATTTTGCCACGTAGATTCAGAAAATGATAATGTCATCAGTCTGAAAACCCTAATAAAAGTCTATGTTAAATTATGTTTTATTAAAGCCCTTATCCGTATGAATAAGAGGGTGAACAACAATAAATTTTTAAGTTTTTTTTAAGTCGGTCGAATTTTGAACTTCATAGATAAAATTCAGTGAACTCTGTGACATAGGTGCCAAAAACTATGCCACACACTTGTGTGTAGTCCCTTGCTTTAGTGCTTGAAACTATGCTACACAACTCCAAAGGCATCACACAACTTGTGTGCAACCTTTGCATCATGTGCCACTTGCACAACACCAAGGATCATGCCACAACTTCACGGACAACTCAGTCTAAGATCTATGCCTCATTTATACCTATGCACATTAGCACACAAAAAGCACAGTCTAGAACTTAGAGCATAATGTTGTGAAACATCTGAGACTTCAATGCAACAATCTCGCACACCTTTTGGAGTCGTTTCATGACACAACACTTACCAACATAGTGTGTGACCAAAATTTTAATTGTTGGGGGATGAAGCATCACATATGGAAGCCTAACTAGTTCAACCTCCATAATTGCTTTATCTTCACGATCATATAATCTTTAAATGTATATTTGTATCATAAATAGATAGGCAAACATTAGGCATTGAAATAAAATAGATAGAAGAAAATACACAACCACACATCTCCCTAGAGAGTATACCATGTACAAAACACACAAATTGATAAAAAAAGAAACTATTCCAATTATCATATTCTCTTTTGTCTAGATCTTTGCATATTGCTTCAACATGCCTACAACACATTGAGGTCCTCATCTAGAAAGTTGTCCCCTAGACCACCTAGGATATGAATAATTGGTATCAAAGTGGTTCACTTTGCATGTCCTATCAAATAGGATTGAATTATTTGAGCCTTGATGTCAAATCATGAGATCAATTAGATTACCTCTCAAGTCATTTTAAATGAGTTCAAATGGAAGAAGTGGAAGATGCAATCCACACAATGATCAAAGATGAAATTGCAAAGGCTCTTCAAGAACAACAAACATTTCTATTCAACCAGTTTGTCAAAGTCCTCAAACATGGGGTTCCTAAGCTCAATCATCAAGTAAAGCTTTCAACAATTGAGGTCCCTTATATCCAAAGTGAATTTAGATGTGTTGGCAAGAAATAGAAAGACATAATCTAGAGATCTGAGCCCGAGTTAAGTCTCTAAAGTCAGTTTATATCCCAGACATGATAATGATAGAATAACAGAGAACAACAATAAGAAACAACATCATGCGGTAGATCCAATCACATCCAATCAGTTGAACACATTAATAGACATATAATCTTTTACTTATAACCCTTATATCTCCATATATATATTCATATTCACTATTAGATACAAAAGGAAGGTCTAAGTTTCTACTTTGTATATTAGACTTC
This sequence comes from Cunninghamia lanceolata, assembly GCA_027924645.1. Lineage (NCBI taxonomy): Eukaryota > Viridiplantae > Streptophyta > Pinopsida > Cupressales > Cupressaceae > Cunninghamia > Cunninghamia lanceolata. The sequence continues at coordinate 9,537,392 of BSBN01001373.1, forward strand.
TATTCACTTACATTACACTTACTCTATTACATATCTTTATACAATATATAGTAATAGGGGCACGTCCCTTACAAAACACCCTTATTACTATTATCCCTCTCGACCTTATCCTCTGTACTCCATATGTGGTGACCTACGGTAGGTTCTACTAGTTGCCTTGTATCCTACCAACATCATCCCCCTTTTTGAAAATATGTCTTGTCCTCAAGACATGCGACACTAGTTACCTTGGAGGATGCTCTTATAGACCAGTTTGAGTTGTGTCAGGGTGGTGTCCCACTGTTTCTTGGCCTATTGTAACACTTGTATATGGCCTTGAATCTGTATGTGGGTTGTTTCTACCTCTGTAAGACTGGTAGGGATCTGTTTCCTTTGTGTGATCTACTTAGCTTCTCCGAGTAACCCTGTCAAATGTGTTAATCTTAAGTCGACCACTTTTCTCAACTGCTTGATCTACAACTTGATTTGTTCTCTTTGATCCTATAGTTGTTGTAGCTGTGTGTGGATGTTTTCAATTTGTGCCCTAACTGAGCCATCCATGTCCTTAAGTGGATCATATTTTCTGGCTATATGTACCACTTGTGCCTCTAGGTGATCCATCTGATCCTTGATATTATTTTTTATCGTAGGCCACTGTAGGCAAAATTGGTATAGGACATTTGCTTCATGTATTGCCTATTGTAGGTTCTTAATCTGACTTTCCAGTTGTGTATGTGCTACCGCAAATTTCTTTGTTTCATTAGTCATTCTTTTCTTTGTCATTTCTTCACTGACTTGCTACTTGATTTTGGTCTCTTGATATTGCATCTATGTTTGCAAGCTATCCACTAGTTGCTTGAGTTGTGGTAGTGGTAGTGTTGTATCTCTTCTTGCATTGGGCAGTTGATTTTAAATTGTTGCTATGGCCTCCTGCAACTGTTATGTGCTATCCACATGTTGTTGTAGGATCTCTTCTCTTGCAGTGGCATGGAAAATATCCCCTAGCTGCAGCTTCTGGATTGGAGATATTTCTGACAAATTGACTTGTGATCCTAGCAGTAGGAGTTGTAGCAGCTGAGGTGTGACAATTGGTTGAATATGTTTATGTTGCCAAGAAATATTTGATGGATTGGATTGGGGATGCGGAGGAAGACGCCCTAGGAGTGTTTATTCTTGCTCTAATACCTGTTCACTTTGTTGGGCGCTATGCTGTGGAGAATTTATTTCTTGTTCTTGTTCATTTCTTTCCTCTTCCCTAATTGTATCATACACCTTCTTTGTGATCTCCTCTATTTCTTTTTGGAGCTCGTTTCTTTGCTCATATGTTTCAAGCATCAAGGTGTCTACTCTTTGCTTTGTTGTTAGCTCTTTGGCCTACAACTGTGCCATCTTCTCCTTTTATGTGGTAGACATATTTGGATCTACCTCTTGTATTGCTTTCTATCTTATTGCTTCTTCTAATTCTACCACTTTCTCCCTCTTTTCCCTTAATGCATTGCATACTTTCTCTAGAAAATCCTACATGATTTCTTCCAATGATTGATCTGTTCTGCAGATATACTTATTAGTGCCCTAATTATTCTTTGTTTGTTCTCTTCACCCACTTGACTATACAGAGTGAGAGCCTGTGGTAGCATGTCGTGGTGGATAATGGCATTAGTCATAGTACCCACGACTATTATTGGTTCTTCTTCTTGCTCAACTTGTTGTGCTTCTTGTGTGGCCTATGTTACCTCAATTTGTACTGAAGTTTGTTTTCTAGTTTGTCTTTTCTTCTACAAAGGTTTTTGGACTTTGTTTATATCTTCTTCTTCTTCTTCTATTTTTTCTCCTCTAGAGGATTCAATAATTCTCCTTTTTACCCCTTGCTTTGTTGTGGCCATTTTCTTTTTCTTTTCTGTGCTCATTTGTACAAGGATTTCAAAGATCTCTTGTACATCTAACTCTTTCCCCCTTTATTGCGGAGTTGAAACTATCTGAGCCAAGGAGGTTGGTTCTGCCATAGATTGGGCATTGTGGGTTCCGGATTAAAGTCTCCTTGAACTTCGCATTTGTGGCATTGCTATAGTGCTGGCCTAGGGTGCTGATGAGCTCAGTTGCGGTGCTGAGGAGCTCGGTTGTAGAGCTTCCTTTTGTGGAATGTCCCATTTTTCATGTAATTTCCCCTTGTTCTTTTCTACTTGTTCATCTGCATCCTTTTTATGTTGCCTATCCATAAAATCTTTATATGTTCCAAACCTTTATGGGTTTGGATCCTGAGGTTTGCTGAGTAGATTCTTAGCATATGTGTCTATTTCTTGTTTTGTGACCTCATACGGGAGCTAAGGTATCCATGAGGTCCTGGGTTCTACTGATTCCATGTATGTGTAGTCCTTATCTACCAAAAATGTGATGTGGTTTATGTATTGTTTGACTGACTCATATGGTATTCTCTCCCTAGCTTGCATTTGCTATTGTAAGGCCTTGAAAAACCCCAATATGCATCAGTATGTGATGTTTTATCCACAAAAAGCTTTGTATGTTGTGTGATTTATATGTTCATTTGCCTTACTTTCCTAGTAAAATTAGGGAGTGCATTCATAAAATAGAAAACCGAGCATATGATCAATGTACCATACCGAAAATTGTTGTGTGAGTTTTTTGTTTTCTACAGGTTCTCCATCAATTATTCTTGTAGCACCTCACACAAATCAAAATCTTTCCCATTGCCCACCATCTGGTATGCTATGTGGATGGCTATGCCAGTTGCCGAGTCCTTGTGGTTTGTATAATAGATTTTGTAGGCGATGCCCATGGTTGCATATCACACTGTAGGGTTAATGATTTCTCTAACATTGAGGATTTGACCATCTGGTGTTGCACCAATCAATTCAGTCACTTTCAATTTTTATTACCTTTTTGGATGGCATTTCCCCATTTACACTCAGTCCTGTGACTGCTTGAATAGCTTGTTTAGTAATGTGGTATGATTTATCTAGATAGATAAACTCGTCATGAATTTTGTTCAGTACTATTCTTACCCACTTTTGTTTCGTGGAGAAATCTAGATAATCTTTCCATATATCTAGTTTCTTTTTCTCTATTTCCTAGGTACTGTAGTAGATAGCTAGTCTGATCTAGCTGGAGGAGTGTCTTGCAGAGTTCCTCAAACTTTGTGTGGTCTATCTCTGATATAGGTTCATGTATATATTTCCAAATATCTTTGGTATAGACTACATTAGGTAGGATTTCGGAGAAAGCCCCCTCCTTGTCAACTTGCATCGCCTTATACATATGCTTTTTGTACTTGGGCCTCATCTTCTCTTAAATATTGACTAAGACAGGGGTTGCCATTGTTATTTTTTACAGACTCTTAGCTAGGGTTTATTGAATTTGATATGATTTTAGCTCATAGTGTTTTCTTTAAGAATGCAAAGTTGTGTATACCCCATTAGCTGGTCCTTTATAGGTTTAAATAGTACCATTATGTATTTATTGCTTTTTCCCATTTCCATCTCCCTAGGGTTTTGTAGCCATTAACATTTCCTATGTCTTCCTAATGATGTTTTGTTTGTCTTATGTTACAATATAGTACATATGATACATTGCTATGAATATCGGCTGATGATAATGCTTTAGTCGTGCTCCATTTACATATCATGTTAGTGTTTCTCTGTCTATGGACTTAAGTCTTACTACTCCAGATTTTCCAATTTCTTGTATGTAGTAAGGGTCTAACCATCGTACCTTAAGCTTCCCTTGTTTCTTAAACTTGTTGTCATAGAGTAGGACTAAATCCCATTCTTTGAATATTTATAAGTGTAGGTTCCTATCACACCATGCTTTATGTTGCTTCCATTCTAAATTTTGATTATATAGTGCAATGAGTCAATTCTTGTCCAATTTCTACAAATCATCAATTCTTTGGGTTAGGGACTCTTCCTCACTTAACCGCAAGGTTAATGTGGTGCAAAAATTAGGGATTATGAAGTTCATAGGCACTTTTGCATCCATTCCATATACCAATTCGAATAGTGTGAACTTAGCGGTTCTCTTTAAATAAGGTGTGGTAGGCCCAAAGTACCGTAGGGACTTTTATATCCCAATCTTCCCTATTTTCATCGCACATCTTGGTTAGAGTTGTCCCAATTATCTTTTTTAAGGCCTGATTAAGTCCATTTGCTTGTAGGTGATATGGTGAGCTTCTATTATGGGTGATCATAAAACTTCGTAATAGCTCTGTAATTACTTTATTTACAAAGTGCTTCCCTTGATCACTTGTTATGCTTAAGGGACAACCAAATCTTGTTATAATGCTCTCGTATAAGAATTTTGAGGTGATTTTTTCTATGTAATCCTTTGTCAATTCTACCTCTACCCATTTAGTCAGATACTCTACCCTGGTAATGATAAATCTGGCCTTAGAGTGTTTTGCTGGGGGGGGTCTATTGGGCCTATGAAGTCTATCGCCCATTTTCAAATGATATTTGTGCTAATACTGGTTTTAGTGGTATTTCATCTTTTGCAGTAGGTTTCCCTACCCTCTGACATATATCATAGTTTTTAACATATTGTTTTGCATCCCTATGTGAGGTAGGCCACCATAATCCTGCCAATTTGATCATTTTTGTTGTTGTCTCTCTATACTAGTGTCCACTAGAAATTCCATCATGAGCTTCTCATAGGATAGCTTATCTTTCATGCTCATAAACAACTCTCCTTATGAAATCATCTTTTTCTATTACATGTAGCTCCCCTTCTATTAGTGTATATGACAACGCTTTCTGCATTAGGGTTTGTTTGTCTTGTGGTGATATATTATGTGGGAATTATCCTATAGACAATAAGATTGTTATCTCGTGCAATTCTTCTAGTATGAAATTTACCCTGAATAAGTTTGCACCGGGAAGGTCTTCTTCCTGGTTGTCTAGTTCTTCACCTGTTTCTATTCTAGATAGGTAATTTGGTCCTCGATTGTTCCTTCCTAGTTTTGCCATGATTTTAAAATCAAACTCCTGGAATAGGATTAACCAGCGACATATTCTCCCTTGAGTAACTAGTCTATTCAATAAATATTGCAAAGGTTCATGGTTTGTATAGAAAATAAATTGTGTCGATTATAGGTAGTGTCTAAATTTTTGTAAAGTATAGGCCATTGCCAAGGCTTCTCTTTTAGTAGTTGTATATTTTTTCTCTGCCTTTGATAATTTTCTACTGGCAAAGGCTATGGGATGGCTGTTAGTCCCCTTTGGTTGCACCAACACTGCTCCTATCGCCATGCCAGAGGCATCCACATGCACATGGAATGGTATTCTCCAGTCTAGAAAGATTAATTCTAGTGCTTCTGCAAACTTTTGTTTTAACGTAATGAAAGAATTCTAACATTGTTCATTCCATTCAATAGCTTTCCCAAATTTTTTCTTTAACAACTCTTCCATTGGTGATGTAATTGCTACATATCCTCGTATAAATTTGTGGTGGTACCCTATATATCCCAAGAAGATTTTCACTTATGGTGCTATTTTGGGTGGAGGTAAGGTCATTATTAGTGGTACTTTTAATGGATCCACCATTAATCCTTTTTTGCATATGGTGTGGCCTAATAAGGTGCCAAATGGTACTACAAACATACATTTCTTTAAATTTAATGAGATTTGTAAACTCCTACATTTGTTTAGCATCATTCTCAATGTTTGTACATGATCTTTCACTAGTCCACACACTATTCAGTTATCTAGATATACCTCCAAGAAATCATGGATAAAGTCTTTGAATGCATTTACCATTATTCTACTGAATACCATTGGTGCATTCTTTAAGCCAAAAGGCATAACTGTGTACATGAAGGACCTCCATTCTAATCCAAAAGTTGTTTTAGGTTGGTCTTCTTCCCTTATTCTGACTTGATGGTACTCGAAAACCCCATCAGTAAATTAATATATTTTCCTTCTTGCAACTGATTCCAGCATTTCTTTGGTGAACAGGGTAGGGAATGTAAGCATGCTTTGTTTATCTCTCGAAAATCAATTAGGATTAAGGTGCCATCAACCTTTTAAATCTTATGTATTTAATTAATCCTAATATTGTTTGTAAATCATTCATAAGGGATGAAGTATTCACCTAGTAGTGATCTTGTTTCAGCCGCACTTTGGATCCTTGTACTCGACAGGGGGTGTGAGGGGCTTGCACCCCCACTACTATCGTTGGGGGATCTAGGGGCGGCAATAGCTTCCTAGCCCCCTTTGGCAAGGGAAGAGAATTAATTTGGTCGCAGATCTAACGGTGGAGATTATGTTAGGGTTTTTTGCCCTAGAAGGAAACACTCTTTTAAGAGGATATTGTATTACAGTTGTGGATGAGTATTACAGGCACTGCAAGATTGAAAACTGAAGAGGAGATTGTTAGTATTTTATTGTAAACTCTATTGAAGTTAATATAGACTGGTGCATCTCTTCTTGTCTAGAGTTTTTTGCCGAAAGGGTTTCTCCACGTAAATATTGTGTTATGTGTTCGATCTTATGTTCCATTATTTCTTGGTGTTGATTTTCATCCATCTCCATTTTGGTTCTACATAGATAAATATCTATATTACAGTAGTAATTAGTTTTCCATTGATAGTTGTTTACCTTCATTTCTAACATCTAGTATCAGAGCCTGGCCAGTTCTATATCTTGGGTGGAAGTGTGAGGGTTTTTTGAGTTGTAGTGGGAGTTCTAGTTGATTTTATTTTCTAGATTTGTGTAGAAGCCAATGTTGCATCCTTATCCCGATTGGACATTGGAAAATTCAATGGAATGGGTTATGAATTGTGGAAGCTGAAAATAGAGGATCTCCTCGAAGAAAGAGATCAATGGTTGGCTGCAACAAAAGAGAAGAAACTCGATACTATAAGTTAGGATGGGTGGGACAAGATGGACAAAAAGGCAAGAGGACCAATCCCGTTATGCCTGCAGACTTAGTCCTATTGAATGTCTTTGCTGAGAAGACTGCATATACATTATGGAAGTGGTTGGGTGAAATCTATCAAGCCAAGAGCTTGATAAATAAATTATATCTCAAAAGAAAGCTATTTTCCCTTAAAATGGAGGGTGATTTGATAGATGAGCACTGGAATACATTTAATTTGATTATGAGTTAGTTAGCTTATGTGGATGCTAAGATAGAAGAGGAAGATAAGTGTATTATGCTTCTTTATTCTTTACCTAAGTCTTGGAAGAATTTTATTCTTGCTATCACTGCTAACCTCAAAGATCCAAAGATGGATGCCCTTGTTGCAACTTTGTTGTCACAAGCAATGAGGAAGAAGACTATGGATAACTCAATGGATGCTCTTAATGTCAAGGGGAGGTCTAAGAAAAGAGGACCAAAAGGAGATCAGAAGGGGCCTAAGGAATCAAAAGTTCAGTCTAAAACTCTTGGGAAGAACATAGTTAAGTGTTGGAACTATGCTAAGAGGGGGGATGTCAGAAATAATGTAGAAACCCAAAGAAACAATGTGATTCCTCTATCGAAAAATCCTCAAATGTAGGTGATGAAGTTTTACTTTCTGCATGTAATGTTATGTCTAATGAATAATGGTTGATTGACTCAGGTTGCTCGTATCATATTGTTGGAAATATTGCCGTTGATGTCAAAGGATCCATGAAGTTTCTAAGGCACAAATGATTTCAACCTTTAGTTGGTGAATCGCTCAGTTCATGAACTCACAAGTTTGTCGATAGCTAGGTTTATTGGACAGACGGTTTGCCAATTTGTTGATTTGCCAATAAAGTGTATCTTCTTATGTTATCGGCAAAATCTCGGGCTCACGAACTCAGCAAAGGGAGAGTTGGTTTGTAAGTTTCTAAGTTCGTCGATTTGCCAATTTTTCGATAAAGGAGATCGTGAAGTTAAGTCGGCAAAATATCAAATTCGCAAACTCAACAAAGGGAGAGTGGTTCACAAGTTTCTAAGTTCGTTGATTTGCCGATAAAGGAGAATGTGAAGTTAAGTCATCAAAATATCAAGTTTGCGAACTCGACAAAGGGAGGATTGGTTCACAAGTTTAGCCGATAAAGGAGTTGAAGTCCAAGTTTCGTGGAAATGAGGATTTGTCTATTTGTCGATAGTGAATGGAGAAGAGAGTCCAAGGTTCTTGGAAATGGGAATTTGCTGATAGTGAATGTAGAAGAGTCCAAGGTTCATGGAAATGAGTTTTTACCGACAAAGGTCAAGTTTGTGGATATGAAAATAAAATATATTTAAATTAAAGATTTAAATGTATGGTTAAGGCCGAATTGATGACATGGATTAAATATCAATGCCATTTATATATTAAAGAGTAAAAATAATTATTAAGGTGGCCGACCTAAGTATACGTTGAAATTCAAAATATAGAGGCCGACCTTGGAGAATGTTTTAATTTCGTGTAGTCGACAATAAGGATGATATTGTATAGATTGATATATATATATCAGTTTGTTCATTTTGTACATGATGCACATGTGTGAGCATTGAAGCGAAAAATCTGAATATACATACGAATGTGAATGAAGTGCGAAGGAATTTTAACAGAAGATAACTGGAGAATCACACCTGTAGAAGAGTTGACGAGTTGAAGAGAAGATAGCAGCATGACAACATGACAACAGTACAATAGACCTATCATCTGACTGCAGACAAAAAATAGTGGGACAACAGACAAAGTATGAAGTAAATTGTTTCATTTATATTGTAGAGGTTGGTGCCTCATCTGATATGTGTTGTAGCACATTAGGGGATTGGTGTCTCCATTGGGTTGGTGCCCATAAAGCAGTGTAACAAGGGGTTGGTTCTTCCTTTGAGTTAGTGCTCATAAATTAGGGGATTGGTGTCTCCATTGGGTTGGTGCCCATAAAGCAGTGTAATAGAGGGTTGGTGCTTCCTTTGAGTTGGTGCTCATAAATTATGGGATTGGTGTCTCCTTTGGGTTGGTACCCATAAAGATTAAATTGTAAACCTTATTTTTCTATGATGTTGGATTTGGGCAGTAGATCCAAGCAACTTGCACACCGTAGTTTTCTCTTCTTGGGTTTCCACGTAAAATCTGGTGTTGTGTTGTCTTGTGTGAATGTGTGGATATGCTTATGGTTGCATAGTTCTTAATTTGATTGATGCAATAAAGATTTTGTTGTCGTAGTAGAATTGAAGTAAAAATTGGTATATATTGATTCACCCCCCTCTTAATATATTTGTGTGTTCTAACAATTGGTATTAGAGCCATTGGTTCCTTATTACAGCTTAACATCTAAAGGTAGATCTTGGATTGAACACAATGGATGGACATGAAGGATCCCCTTCTAATAGAGAACCACTCTTTGATGGATATAACTATGCTTTCTAGAGTATAAGGATGAAAGCCTACTTGACTTCTCTAGGGTATTATGTTTGGAGATCAATGATTGATGGTTACAATGAACCTACAACTCCAATAGATCAAGCTAACAAGAAAGAATGTGAAATAATTCCAAGGCAAAGAATGCCATCTTGTGTGGTCTGACCAACACATAATTTGTCAAAGTAATGCAGTGCAAGACAGCTAAAGACATATGGCAAAAGCTTTAAAATCTCTATGAAGGAGATGATAAGGTAAAGCAAGCAAAATTACAGACCTTCAAGGGTAAATTTGAAAATCTAAAGATGAAAGAAGAAGAGAACATAGATGACTATCTACTCTGAATAGATGAAGTTGTGAATGCAATCAGAGGTCTTGGTGAAGAGGTAAAGGATTTAGTGATTGTTAAAAAGGTATTGATATCACTTCCTCAAAGATATGACTCAAAGGTCTTAGCTATAGAAGAAGCCAAATATTTGAATAAACTCACCATGGATGAACTATTGGGCTCTCATTGCCTATGAGACGAGAAACACAAGCACAGACACATCCAAAAAGGAAGCTTCCTTCAAATCTACAAAGAAAGAAGAAGCATCTATTTCAAGCAATGGATCTGAGGAAGAAGAGACAAACTTTGTAAGAAAATTAAAGAAGGGTTCAGGTAAGTACAAAGGTAAGTTTCCTTTCAAGTGTTTCAACTATGGTAAAATTGGCCATTATGCATCTAAATGTCCTTATGGAGAGAGTGAATATAGCAACAAGGGTTTCAAAAGGAATAAATTCAACATGAACAAGAAAAGCCTCTACTCTAAAGAGGACTACAGTTCAGAAGAAGAAGCAGATTATTGCTCATCAGAAGATGAAAGGGAAGAAGCTCTATCCATGGCTTTGGAAGTCCTAGACAACTCAAACAATGCTACTAATGATGAAGAAGACATGATAGTTATAGATGAAGAAGAATGTGAAATTGATCTTGAAAGTGAACTTATTTTTGCTCTTGAGGACTTGAGATTGGTAAGGAAAGAAAACAAAGAACAAAAGGCAAAGCTCAAAGAATCAGAGGAAATGATTGTTAGCTTGAAGATTCAAATTGAAGAGGGAAAAAGGTTTGCAGACATCGTGAACACTAACTTCAAAGCTAGATTAGATGAGTGTTTAAAACTTGAAGAAGAAATTGTTTTACTAAGAAAGGAAGTTGAAAAAGTGCATTCTCAGTTGAGTGAGAATATCAAGTTTGGAAAGAGCTCTGAAATTCTAGATGATATAATAAACATTCAGAGACATCTATTCATAAAGTCAAGTTCGGGATATGATGAAAAAGTCACACAATCTTTTGCTACTACAAAGAAGACTGACCCAAAGAAGACAATGCCAAATGAAGAAATCCCAATGGAGAAAGGGAGTAGGAAAATTGAAGGAGTTGATTTCATCCCTATTATCTCTCAAAGAAAAAATTCAGATGATTAATTCCTACAAGACAGTCATTCATTAACAGGTTTAATTATGCTTTCTTTGGTAACTATTTCATTTTCAATCAGTATGGTCACAAAGCAATTGAGTGCAGATCTAGGATGAAGAGAAGTAGCTTTGTTAGTAGAAATACTTTTGCTCCATTAGTTGATTACAACATAATATGTTATATATGCAACAACTTTGTGCACATAGAAAGGTATTGCAAAAGTGGACTGGCTAAATAAAAAACTAAGAAAATTGACATCAACAAAGATAATGACATTCCTATAGATCAGAAGACAAATCAGAAGGAGTGGAAAGTCAAGAAGACCAATCATGAAGATGAAAATTCAATGATTGTCCAAATTACGTTTCATGCACAAGGGCAAAAAAATCCTTGGGTTATAGATAACGGATGCTCAAGTCACATGACAGGAGACAAGAGCAAGTTTATCAGTCTTGTAAAGTGGAATGGTGGATTAGTCAAGTTTGGAGATAATACTACTGCAAGAATATGTCGTAAAGGAACAATAAGTATTGATGGAAAGACTAGGACAGAAGATGTCTTATATGTAGAAGGTCTCAAGCACAATCTTCTTAGTGTAAGTCAGATGTGTAACAAAGGATACACATTATCTTCCGTGCACAAGGCTGTGAAATCATAAAAGCAAGTACATTGGTGGTAGAAGCATGTAGGACAAAGAATAACTCGTACAAACTCAGTGAAGTCAAGGGAAGGAATTGCCTTCTAAGATAGACAAATGAAAGTTGGTTATGGCATAAGAGGATGGGGCACATCAACTTTGATAGTCTTGTGAAGATCAGCTCTAAACATGCAGTTAGAGACATGCCAAAGATTGTGAAGCCTACAAGCACTATTTGTAAATAATGTCAAATTGGGAAGCAAACAAGGACCAAGTTCAAGACCAAGGAGTACTTTTCTACTGAGCCGCTAGAGATGATTCATACAAACTTATGTGGTCCTACCAAAACAAGAAGTCTCCAAGGTGAAAGGTACTTTATATTGCTTATTGATGATTACTCTAGAATGACATGGGTTACTTTTTTTAAAGATAAATCAAAATCTTTTAATAGATTGAAATGAATGCTAGAATCAAGTGTCTAAGATCGAATAGAGGTGGTGAGTTCACATCAAATGAATTTGAGGAATATTGTGAACATGGGATAAGGAGACAATACTCTGCTACAAGAACTCAACAAAATGGAGTAGTTGAAAGAAAGAACATGACAATCCAGGAGATGGAAAGAACTATGCTTAATGATGCAAAACTCCCTAATAGGTATTAGAAGGAAGTAGTACACACTGTAGTTTATATTCTCAATAGAGGATAGCTAAGAGTGAACAACACTAAGACACCATATGAGTTGTGGAAAGGTAGACTTGCATCTATTAAATATTTCAGTGTTTGGTAGCAAATTTTACTATTTTCTTATTTTTGCCCAGGCCAAAATATCCCAAAAATCCCTCCTTCCATTAGAAAAATCTGATATGAGAGAACCTAAATGAAAGAAATTTTCCCCCTTAGAAAAGCCCAAAAAATCCCCAAAAGTTCAAAGTTTTTTTCCTTAGTCGGCAAAATTTTAGATTGGTGAACTTTGGTTCTATGGTTTGGCAGTGCGCCGATTCACTGGTTTTCCAATTGAATGGGCGAAGTGATAGGAAAATATAAAAGACAAAGATAAATAAAGAAAAACAAAGTTTGCCTTTGTCAACAAACTTAAGGTTTCATGAACCTTAGGTTCATTGATTGACAAATTCGCTGACAAAGGAACGAAGCAGTGAAGGTAGGTAGATGCAGCTAAGGAAAGGAAAGAAAGAAGAAGCTTCTATTGGAAAATCAACAAAGAACAAGAAAAGTGGTTCGTGTTTTTGAGGTTTTGTTGATAAAGCGATTTGTGAAAGGGAAAAGGAAGAAAAGTCAAAGGAAAGCTTGGTTTGCGGAAATGGAGATTCGCCGACAAGGTAATTAAAAGGCCAAGTTCATAAAGGGGAGCTTTAGCTAACTAAAGTAAAGGCAAAGAGAAGATAAAATGGCTAAGGCACGGGCAATTCTTAAAATGGAAAATTCACCGACTAAAGGGAGAAAGAAGCCAAGTTTGCAAAAGTGAAAGTTTGTCAATAAGGCAAAATGAAAGAAAAGGGTCAAAGGAAGGATGGTTTGCAAAAGTTAGAGTTTTCCGACCAAAGGGAAAAGTAAGAAACAAAGAGGTTCGTGAAAGTCAGTTTTGGCTAACTAGAGAGAGAAAATAAAAGGTAGAGGAAAGAGTGGTTTGCAAAGTGGAGATTTTGCTGATAAGGCAAAATAAAGTAAACAATTAATATAATCTTAAAGCACGTACTATAATGTATTGCTTTAAAATATTTTTAAAAATATTTTGAAGCATTGTAAAAGGATTTTAAAATGTGCGACCTGTCTAGGTGCCTTAACATGCACTTCCAGGTGATGACATAGCTGCAGGTCGAGGTTGCAAGTAGCTGAAACAGTGCAGGGAATTCAAGGCACATGTACTAGATATGAATGAAGAAGATGAAGTACCCTATGTGGTCCATATTTCTGTAGGTCCTTCGAAGGGCAAATCAATGCATAGGGCATAGCCGGCTTCTAGGCTATGGATTCTTCAACACGCCAAGCATGGACACTCCTCAAATTCTGTGATCTTTTGACATCTTTTGGGCTGAATTGAATTTAGCATGGGCGCATAAATCAAATTGATTGACTAGAATTTAGTGCATGTAGCTGCACAGTGATATGTAAAATCTATTTATGCATATGTAAAAGATGTATGTGTGGTTGTTGGTTGGTTGTGCTGGGTCATTTCCAGAGGCAGAAAGTTCCTTGCAGGTTTGACCTTGTGGTTTTCTCAAGAATTGGGCATATTTGATGGACTGTGCTCTTTTGCTGAGCCTCTCATGTCTTTGTACTAGTTCACCAATGAAGGAGAGTTTATCATTTTGTGTCTATTTTATGCTTGTAATGAATTCTTCTTCTTTTGTAATGGCTACTTAGCCTCTATGATCAATATAAACTAAATTTTACCTCTCATTATTCTTGCACTGTGTTTATTTAATGGATGTAAGGTATGTATTGTGGAGAAAATGATCCATTCCATACTTTCATCTCTTTGCCTTAACCTGTGTTTGGAAGTATATGAGTCTGCGTGAATCCCCTTCAGCTTTGACATCATTACTGTGTTATGACAGTTGCATCTAAACACCCTAAATCTTGGCGTATCATCATTTTCCTTTCTATATTCCTTCTATCCCTTTTCCCTGGTGATCATTAGCATAGGTGTAGCTTAATTCTTTGAGCCTTAAGCTCAGAAAGAGGAACCAACCTTCTCTGGAGGTCTAATCTCATTTGCAAGGTCCCACACCTTGAGATCAGTCCCATTGTGTCATTGGAATGCTTGAACATGCTTCAAGCAGGGTGCAATTCCACATGATAACAGTTACATTAGAAGGGATGAAGACTACTTAGGAAAATTCAAATTCAAGATTAGATGAAGGAATTTTCCTTGTCTATTCAACTAGAAGCAAAGCATACAAGTGTTTCAATAAGAGGCTACAGAAGGTTGTTGAGAGTACAAATGTGAGGGTCGATGAAGAGATACATTCATCTACATATGATCAAGAAGACTGCTTCCCAGAGGAACCTACTTGTATAAAAGAAAAGGATGAAGTTGAAGAAGAAGAAACACCAAAGGAGACTACTAAGGGTCCTACAAAGTATGTTTAGAAGAATCACTCTGAAGATCAGATTATTGGCAACAAGAATAAAGGAGTTGTTACTAAGAGAAAAATTAGAGAAGAAGTAAATTTCTCACTACTGTTCAAGATTGAACCAAAGGACTTCCTTAAAGCCAACAAGAATAAGAGTTGGATTCATGCCATGCAACAATAACTAAATTAGATTGATAAAAATAAGACATGGGAACTTGTTCCAAGGCCAAAGGATAAGAATGTGATTGGAACCAAGTGAGTATTTAGAAATAAGTTGAATCAAGATGGAGAAGTGGTTAGAAACAAAGCAAGGTTGGTCTTCAAGGGCTATTCACAAGTGGAAGGCATTGATTTTGAGGAGACTTTTTCTCTTGTGGCAAGATTGGAAGTGATTAGGATGTTTCTTGCATTCACAGTTCACAAAGACTTCAAGGTGTATCAAATGGATGTCAAATTTGCCTTCTTGAAGGGTGATCTCAAGGACGAAGTTTACATAGAGCAGCATGAGGGATTTCAACTATCAAAATATCAGAGTTTGGTATATAGACTTAGAAAGGTTTTATATGGTTTCAAACAAGTTCTTGGGGCATGGTATGCAAGGTTGGACAAGTACTTACACCAACAAGGCTTCAAGAAAGGTATTACAGACAACAATCTTTACATCAAGGCAAAAGGTAAGCACATGTTGATAGTAGTTTTATATGTTGATGAAATTATCTTTGCTGGCAATGATGGTATGTACAAAACGTTTGTAGAAGAAATGCATAAATAGTTCAAAATGTATATGATAAGTGAACTCTCATTCTTTCTTGGACTTCAAATTGTTCAAATAGACAAGGGTATCTTTATTTCACAAGCTAAGTATATTAAGGAGATGTTGAAAAAGTTTGGTATGGATGATTACAAACTAGTAAGTACACATATGGTAATAGGTTGTAATCTTAGCAAGGATAATGAGTCACCTCAAGCTAATCAAACTCTTTATAGGTCCATGATTGGAAGCTTATTATACTTGATTGCATCAAGACTAGATATTATGCAAGCAGTTTGTATGGTGGCTAGGTTTCAAGCCAATCCAAAACAGACACACATAAAGGTTGTTAAAAGGATTTTTAGTTACTTGAAGAGCACATTGGACCATGGATTGTGGTATGAGAAAGGAAATGATTTCTCTTTGACTGCATATACAGATGCATATTGGTTTGGCATCATTGATGATAGAAGAACAAGTGGTGGAGCCTTCTTTCTAGGTGATAGATTGGTTTCATGGTTAAGCAAGAAGAAAGATTCAAACTCGTTGTCTACAATAGAAGCAAAATACATAGCTACAGTATCTTGTTGTACTCAGGTTTTGTGGATGAAGCAAACATTGAAGGATATCAAGGTAATATATGATGAGCCCATTCCTATGTTGTGTGATAACACAAGTGCCATCAACATATCAAAGAATCCAATGATGCATTCTAGAACCAATCATATATCCATTAAGTATCACTTCTTAAGAGAAAAGGTTGCAGATCAGGAGGTAAAATTGGAGTATGGCGCCATAAAGGATCAAATTGTAAATATTTAAAAAAAAACCTTCCCAAAGAGACCTTTGAGTACTTAAGGCAAAAGTTGGAAGTGATATCACTCTCATCAAATAAGTGAAATCTTATGATGGAATATCTGTCTAGGGGGAGAAGGTCAAGGCATATCCTTCATCCCTGGTTGGACAGTGGCTACCTTTCAGGGGGAGTAGGTAGATAGAAGATGGTATAGATAATCAAGTTTGATGCAACAAAGGGAAGAAATACAATTAGGAGGAGCTAGTCATTGTAATATTTTTTAGCTCCATGGAGATCATAATTCAAAGATAGATCAATTGATGAAGATTAATGACAGGGGGAACTTCATAGAAAATGGGAAGAATCACGTCATGAAGGATGTCACAACCCACATTTAAATTTTGAGTTTGAATTGGAATACTATTGTAGGTATTTAATTTTCAAATAATATAAAAGCTAATAAAATTAAATAATAAAAACAAAATATAGTCCCAAATTAAAATTCTAAAAATGAGGACACTTCTAGAAATGGCAATAAATGAGGAACTTTCCCCCTCATTCTCAAGTCAAGACCCCAATTTATGAAATGAGTCCTTTTTCTCCTTGAAATTAAGACCATTGAAAAATTTGAGAATACATTTAAGATTTACAAGTCCTTTTCCACAAAATTGACTGACAAGTTAGAAAATGGAGCAATCTCATTTATGGAAGAGACTTGACTCAAAGACTTGGAGTTCCTCCATATGGGCCAAGTTTCTCTATAAAAAGCATAGATTGGAGGAAGGAGAGATATACTCATCTATGGTTTGGGAGTGCTGGATAAATCTGTATGAGCTCTCTCCTTCATTATTTTGTTTTGTTTCTCTTGAATGACTAGTTCTTGAACTTTGTTAATAGATTTTAGTTTGTAATTCATGTTGATGATATGTTGCAAATTTGAAAACTGTGTAGAAGTTTTATGAAAGTTGATGAATAGAAGTAGCATTTTTGATGTAAACTTCTTTTCTTTATGCCAAGATGGATGTCCATGCTCTGCCCCTGAGATTTATTTATTTATTCTTTCTATGCACATCTTGCAATCATTTTAGTTCTTAAACTGACCCCTCTTTGAGGCATTTTGTCAAAAAGTTCATGTGTCTGGTCTGCGCTCCCACATTTTGCACATATGACTACCAGGCAAGGGGGAGAGACGTTGACTCAGGCTGTGAATTAGCTTCACATCTGCCAATTTAATTTGCATAAAAGTTTCTAATCCCTTTTTAACAAATCCATTCTTTGCAATCCTACAATCATTCCAAGAGGCAATGTTCCCTCGAAGAATTCTGTCTAACAACTAACGTGCCTTGTTTGTGCTTCCATGTTGGGCATATGCGTCCACCAG
Organism: Cunninghamia lanceolata; assembly: GCA_027924645.1. Classification (NCBI taxonomy): domain Eukaryota; kingdom Viridiplantae; phylum Streptophyta; class Pinopsida; order Cupressales; family Cupressaceae; genus Cunninghamia; species Cunninghamia lanceolata. Next base: position 9,554,824 of record BSBN01001373.1, read on the forward strand.
GTAGCCTGTAACTACAACATTCGACAAAATTCCTCTCCATTTTGCCTTGATGGATGTCCAATCCCTGTCTATGAGCTCTAATCTGAGCTACGAAGGACATTGGCAAAGGTTGAGGAGTCTAGATTAACACTCGCCAGTTGCATTTGCATAAAAGTTTCTAAGCCCTTTTCAACAAATTCATTTTGTGTGATCCTTCTATCATGGCATTTGGTGAGATCACATTCCGTTGAGTCATTTTGTCAAATAGTTTTCGTGCTTTGTCTATGCCTACACTTCTGCATATGTGTCTATCAGAGTATTTCCAACTATAATCTCTGTCTAAAATTCCTCTTCTGATTTGTCCATACCATGTTCCCACGTGCCCAGATAGGGTAGACGTTAGCCAAGGTTGTGGAATTTTGACCTTACACATGCCAGCTTCATTTGTTTGAAAGTTTCTAATCCCTTTTCAACAAATCTAGTTTGTGCAATCCTACAACCTTTGCATTTCATGTTACCACATTTCTTGGAGTCATTTTGTCGAACCGATCGCATGCCTTGTCTATGCTTCCACATTTTGAATACATGTCTACCGAAACAACTTGCAACTGTAATGCTGGCAAAGTCCCTCCTTCTCTTATTCCTTGAAGAATGACATACCTTGTTCCAAGTGCCTGCTAGACTGTAGGAAATAGCGTATAGTTCTAAGCTTTCCAAATCATCGAACAGAGCTGGTTAAATAAGGAATTTCATCTTATAAAATTAAAATAGTAGCTATTATGTGTTCAAATACTATTATTGGAGAAAAAGTGTAGATAGTTAAGATTGATAATTCACACGATACTCAAATGCATTGAAATAATAAATTTACCAAGTTCCATCAGGCTAAGTTTAAACTAACGATTTATAAAATTTATCTCTGTTTTCTTTTTAATCAGTTGTAGAGGAAACAAGTCACATAGTTCTGTATATAATCTATATTACAATGGTGAGTGTTTAGGAACTTACCAAATACATGATCCACTAAATCTCTGTATCTGATAAAGCATTATCCATCTATAATATATAGAATTGAAAGCAGAAAAATTGCAGAGTGAGAAAGCACCTAAATCAACCACACAGATTTATTGGTATCTTAATGATTAAGTTTAGGGTGTTCTTAGATTAGCTAGTATTGTGAGGAAGGTCAACTTCCCACACATAACGATCAACTAGAGTTGTAATACAATAAGGGTTACTCATATGATCGAAGTATGTATAACTCTCATCCACTAAGTCTACATGGTTACATGCACCAAGAACACAAGAAAAGCTTACAATCTAATAAAAAAATAATTAAACAATTAAAATGGATAACAAATGATAGTGAGTGAAAAAGAAAGTAATAATAATTGTGTAATTGTGAGGAGAAATTAATATAAATGTGATTAAGAATATGATTATGTGTTAAATATACAGTTAATAGGCATGCATGGGGTGTGTAGGTTAGTAAAGAATAAAAAGGAAAGAAAGTGTATAAAGTATGAGGGTTATAAAAATTACTTTAATAACTATTATGGCCATTATATGTGATAGAATATAGGAATATGTGAGGAGTGAAATTCAAATAAATAAATAAAAATCACTTTAATAATTATTATGGTCCATTATATGTGATTGAGTCCATATTCACCATGTGGATTTGTTTTTTTTGAAACCACCTCACAATACAACAAATACTTAATAATCATGTGCAACAATAAATATAGGTGCATTAGGATTTTTTTTAAATGGAATGCAACTCAAAACTATAACCATAAACCTTGAAAGTTGGGGTTAGAACTTTCGGGAACTCATACCTCCTTCCTATTGGCCCATGCCCAAAGATTGACAAAACTATGGCTATTTCATGTTGATCAAATAAGCCTATGTTTTGACCAATCTAATCAAATATAAACTAGGGTTTTATATTGTGGTTAAAATGCAATATTTTAGTGCCCTGCGTAATATTTTATCTTTGGTATATGTGTGTAATGTAAAAGATTATAGTGAGAATGAAAGATGAATTTGAAATAATTATTTAAGCAATTGTTAATCTTAAATACTCTAGAAAGTACAAAAGAAAACTTAGTGTGTTGGAACAATCTTCGCTAACCTTGAAATGTGATTGAAGAACCTCTCCTTTTGACCTATGCAATAGAAGTCAATATTATTCATTTTGGCTATGATTTGGTAATCTGAATTAATGAAGTTAAGTTAATCTCTTGTTGGATAACCTTCTTGTTAGATTACAAGCTTTAATCTAATTACATATAAATACATATATAAGTTTGAAATGGTTATGCAAGAAAGGGATCTAGCACCCTACTCTTGGAACAAAGATTAATTTGATATGTGACTATACATCATTGTTTTACTTTGAATAAAGTTCACTTGATATATGACAAATTATTTATCATATTATCTTAAAACTGAATGATTAAGTATCTTTTCCAGTTTATGTTGTGATTAACGTAAATGAATTAGTATCATCTGGTATTATGTATTACAATTGTTTGAATATCTTTACTAGACTCTTCCTTATGTATATATAATGAATGGATCAAAACATTAGTCTAATTCTCTACATGCAAGCAAAGAAGTTTATTTCTTCTTTCCTTATAAGCTATCATATAAGTTTTCTTTTCATTTAGATAGGTAAACTTTATAAATAACCATCCAAACTCAAAAAAATAGTAGTGTTCAGTATTTACGGTACCTCTGTGTCATGTTTACGGGTAATGCCGTCGCATTGAACCAAGTACCTCGCACCTGACATAGCTACAACAATGACGTTTGGGCACCGTCCCTCTAAATCGTCGAGGATTAATAAGGGACATGTCGAAGTTAAATCCGTAGGAAGGGAAAATCTCCTCGAGTACCTCACTAAAAAGATTAACTGAAAATACAAGGTGAGGCTATCAAAAATAGTTGTACGACAATTACCACAACAGGAAACCCTTTTTAACTATCAACGGGAAAACCTCATCGGACAAACATGTGTACTAGGTGAACTATCCTCACATTAAAATTGAAACATCAAACACTTCCAGGAGGTGTATTTGCAAGTGAGTTTCTTAGGAATTCTGTTATTGTATCACTCGAGTGGGTGGGAAGTCAACGAAGAACTGTGTACCCACTCACAGTTACATAAAACATAGCGAAAGACAGAACTACATGTTCACATCCCCGTGACGTTCGCATTCGAAGAGGACCTTGATGCCATGGATATAGGGTATGTGGGTAGTCTGGACGGTGAAGGATGCCCGTAGTACTTAGGTCCTTCGGATATAGTATACTCTTTTATAATCAACTTCGTAATCTCGATCCCTAGTTTAAAGGTTACCTAGGTAACTTAAGAACTCTCCTAGGACTCAGAAGAATTCCTAGGGTGGATTACTTGTACCTAGCTTTGTCGTAAACTGAGGTGAGTACAAATTGATATTATGTGTTCCCTGGTTGACATCCTTAGTACAGCGTCTGCGCAGACTGTGGTCCCCAAGAAGTGACTCATGAACCTGTATTGGTCCCGAGGGAGTCAGAAGTCTCTGGCAAGAGCATAATGATTCATGTCCTCTTTAGCATGTTAGGCTGTCATGTTTACTTATCCTGGGTTGGATATAATCTTGGTCTGTTTGACCCACTAGGCCTTTTGGCCACTATTTGTTCTACTCGTATCAGGTAGCAATAAGGTCTGTTTGACCTAGTTCTATATGAACCTATTTTCCCAAAGGATAGAAGAGCCTAGGTTGGCTTAAGAATGTTTCGTTTGAACATATGGCCCATATTGGCCAAAGTTTTCCTGAGTACTCAATCAAAGTCTTGATATATCACATTTAACTTGTCATTGAGGTAAATTTTTTGAAAATTTGAATTTGGACCAAGTGGGTCCTTACATGTGGTATCAGAGCGTGGTTCAAACACTCAGTCTGGAGGCCTACTAACTCAAAATTGATAATAATTAGTATTTAAGATAAGAATTATAATAGATTTAATTACAGTCAATTTGCATGTTGTAAACCAAAAATTGTAGCAAGTGGTAAATTGCCTCTCTCCTTGTTTTCAGAATTAAAATGGCAAAAACCCAAAATTTGCTAGAATTGTGTGGAGAGGAACTAGTCAACCAAGAACTACTTGAAAACCCACTTGAGAATCCAAATGCTGGTATAGAAGCAATTATTAATTTGTTGACAGAGCAAAGAGAAAAATTGGAAAACCTTGAGAGAACTGTACAAGACTATAAGACTAGACAGGGGACCATAGAAAACATTCTGGAGCCTGAAGATGAACATCAAAGTGAGGAAGTACACATAGCTCAAACAACTAATGAGCTAGAGGTTCCTAGGTCTTGACAGGAAACCGCCATCCTAGATATCTCACAAGACCTTAAGAAGATAACTCCTCCGAAATTTGATGGTAAACATGCGGGGGATGCTGCAGAAGGATGGCTCACCGAAATGGAAAAATATTTTGAACTAAGAAACTACTTAGAGAATATCAAGGCAACCTGGGGAGCCTATCAATTGGAGGGAGACGCTGCTAATTGGTGGATAAACATAAAGGAACAATATTGCTATTCAAAGGAAAACCTAACTTGGAGGCAGTTTATTAGCCACTTCCGTGAGAGATGGCTTCCACAACTATTTTATGATGAGATGATGACCAAGTTTCTGAATCTCAGACAAGGAAATCCCACTGTCCAACAACATTGGGATAGATTTGTGAAGATACTAAAATATGTTCCTATCTATCAAAAGGATGAAAGATCTCAGGCAAGGAAGTTTCTTTTGGGGTTGAATACTAATATTGGGGAAGAAGTGGATATGTTTGCCCCTGAGAACATGAATCAAGTCTTAGAGAAGGCACTCAAGCAGGAAAAGAAATTATAGGCACTATCGGTGGCAAAGAAAAACTTTTGGGACAAGCAATTTGCCTTCCAAAGAAAACTAGACAATAGGGGCAACAGAGGAGCTTAGAAGAACAAGAGGAGAGACTGGGGTAGAACAGAAGCTGTTGGTAATTAGGATCATAGGAACAATTACAATAGTAATGTCAGGAGGAATGATGGGAATGCACCACCCTAAATTTCTAATGGACCCCTCGGTGAATTCTTTATGCGTGGAGGCAATCATTATGCAAGGGATTGTTTAAAAAGGAATGGGTACAATCAGCCACATCAACCTCGGCAACATCAAATACATGCTGCCGTCAGAAATCAATGAACTTGCCATCAAAATGTACCTATGGAGACAAAAGGTATGCTTTTTGGTAAACCCATACTATTTTGATAGATACTGGTTCCTCCGAGAATTTTGTTTCCCAAGAATTAGTAAGAAAAATGTCTTTGCAAACTAAGAATATGGAATCATCATGGACAATTCAGTATGGTGACAAAGCTACATGAAAATTGAACAAGTACATAAGAGGAGCCCTCATTAAGTTTCCTGAATTAGAAACCAAAGTTGACTTATATGTCGCACCCCTGGGAGCCTATGATGTCATAATCAGAATAAGTTGGCTAATGAGTCATAAGGCTAACATAGATTGCTATAAAAAAGTGGTGGAGTGTGTAGATGATAAGAGGTGTAGAGTTAGGATCCAAGGAATTTATAGACCTATATCAGTGGGGACCATTTTTTCTATGCAACTAAAGAAGGCAAAGCAAAAATGAGGAAATCAGATATTCATAGTATCTTTAGATGAGAAGGGAGAAGAGAAAGAAGCCCCTACCTTTGAAAATAGTATGTTCCTTTGGGACTACAAGGATGTGTTTCCTGAAGATCTACCTAGATTCCTATTGTTCTCAAAATCAGCTACGCTCGTTTTTGTAGACAACCCCTACAAAATTTGTCCATTTCGTAGCCTACACTCTAAGCTTGCAAATCGAGACAAGTACTCTTGGTCTTGTGCAAAGTCATCCGACATCCTAGAAGAGTTTGCGACATTTCCTTATGATGATTCCTTGAAAATCATGAAACTTGTTTTGGTCGTAAGCTTGCCAAAATATCAATTATTGAATATTTTGGGGTGTTAGAAAAGTTTTTTTATTTACATGCAATAGAGGTCCAAATAACCTCTATTACATGTGTTTTGTTGTTTTATGTGTAAAGTCGGCTCTTTTTGCTGCTCTTACATATTTTATTAAAATTTTATTTTAAACATGTGAGAGTGGTCTTAACCGCCGCCCGTGCATGTTGATCACCTGGTGTAGAGACGGTGAAATCCGTCACTCAAACGAATCTTGGCGAATTTATGGCCTTAAGGTTGCATTAATGGCACTCGTGCCATGTTTTCATGCAAACATTGAAACCTATTTAATCACTCTTGATTCATTTTGTTTGTTTATTTTTATTACCAAGCCTTCTAATCAATTGGTAAACCCTCTTTGAGATCATTTGATCGTGACGACTGCGGATTCAAGTGTATTTTGTTGTTTGTGCATGAACTAGGGTTTTGGGTCAGCCTTTCCAAGTAAGCCTTTGTTTTCCATTTTTCTTTCATTTTCTTGCTTGAAAATAAAAGGTATGATTAGTATTGTTGTCATTTGTTTTTGTTTCTTTGAGGTTTTTTGACAAAATTCATAGTTTTGGTTTCGTAGTTTATTGTTTATGTGTGTGTGAATGGATTTTCATCGTCTTGTTAAACTTGGGTTGTAGTTCTCTACATGCACTGGCGGTATTTCTTTCCACTCTCACCCAAACCTAACATGTTTTAACTTTAACTTGTTTTAGCAAAGTTTTCCCCCGCCATTGCATCCTTCATGTGTTAAGTCTTTCCTACATGTAAGGGCGGTTAAAACCACTGCCCTTACATGACCCTTATGCAATCTTTCCAATGTGCAATAGCGGCTAAAACTACTGCCTTGTCACATAACTCAGAGTTTCCAAAGATAGATGCAGTGGTGGTCCATTTTGCTGACTATACATCAAACCTTTTCATTCAACATGTATGGGTAGTCCATTCCACTGACTTCACATGTGTTTCAAAGACTCAAATGTTACCCTGATGTAAGGGCGGTCATTTTGACCGCCCCTACATCTAAACTTATATTCTTCCTAAATACATGTAAAGGCGGTATTTTTTGCTGACTTTGCATGAGAGTTGTAACACTTCCTATTAACATGTAATAGTGGTCAAAATGACTGACTTTACATAAGTAAATAGTCCCTCATGTAGGAGCGGTCATTTTGACCACTTGTGCACATTTTCTTGAATTTTTCCTAACATTGGGAAAATTTTTCTTTCAAGACCTATTAACCCGCTTTCACCCTTTACCTTGATTTGTGTGCACTCAAGCCATTCAACGCATGCTTTCCTGTTCATGATCATCGAATTGCGGATATCCCAGTTTATCCATTTTTCCCCTAATTGCGAGATCATGGCCTTTTGCAGTTTTCAACAAACGTCCATGGTAGATATCTCTTCTGGTTTTCTCTCTAGAGCTGATGTTAGAGTCATCTCCATCCAAAGCCAAAATCATGAAGTACAAGTACCAAGGGGTCTTTCCTGTCACTTCAGTACAGTCAAATGTTGATGAAATCAGAGATACAAAAATAGGACATGTGGATATGGTAGAATTTGTGGAAAGAACTAAACAAACAAACCCTTCCAGACACATGCAAAAGATCATTGACAACAACACTCACTTGGTTGCCTCATTTCCAATTTCTACCCATAACCCCGAGTTCGTTCTTTAGGTGGCTAGCCATTACAATAGGGACACTAGGGTTGTGACAGATTCCCAAGGGAATGTGATCATGAAGTTGGATGCAAAATTTCTTGATAAAATCTTCATGTGTCCACCTATTGAAAACATTGGACAGAATGATTTTGCTCAAGGGAAAAAAGACTGAAGCACAGGAACAAACAAGCAAGAAAGTAGAAAATAGGACGAAGAATAAGAGTGACACCCCTTCTTCTTCCAAAATATGAAAAACCAAAAATTAAGTTTGTATCTAAGAGAGGGAAGAAGAAAGAAGTTACAGAAACCTCTAATGTCACTGAATCAGGTGTTGAAGATACAAATGTTGAGCAAATGGAGGTTGAAGATGTTGAGACTGAAAAGAAAAATATTTAGAAATCTAAGGATGCCCAACAAACAGAATTGTCTGATAAATCTAATGAGGAAGATGAAATTGAACAAGTCAAGGCTGAGGATGTAGAAAAGGAACAATTTGGTGATCCACATCAGTCCCCTGAGAAAGATCTTCCCACTAAATCACAAGTTTCTACACCCCTTCCTCATGCTCCTATTTTTGGTAGTTTTCCAGTAGTTTCAAGTGTTCCTATTTTCATTGTTTCTTCTATTAATACCCCTACTTCTGTAAGAACTAGTTTTGGGACCATGTTTGATTCCTCCGGTTCTATCCCAAGTTTATCTTCTCCGTCTTTTGATATTGGTGAACAATCTATTTTAGAAAATCTTTTGGATGGTTCAGAAAAAGTTGTTGATACAGGTGTAGTTTTTACCAACACTAGTCCTATTGTGACCATAACAAGTGTAAATATGGATCTGGCGAAACAAGTAGTCGACTCATCTCTGATTATTAGTGCTTTTGTTCTTCCCCCATGGTTGTCTGCATATACTCCCAAGAGAAAGAAGCAAGCTATTTCGCCAGATGAAATTGATATAGAGAAGTTGTTACATGTGAAATCAAAAACTCTGAAGAAGAAGCCTAAGACTGTTTCTAGGCATATCAATGAAAAAGGGAACAGATATGCAGAGATTGCTAAACCACCAGAGGATGCTACTGTTGACAATTTTGACATGAATGATTATGTCATTTCAAGGGTTGAGTTAGGCAAGCTAACTCATGAAGGCATAAAAGAAGATTTTCAAACTACTGCCAGCACCTTGCTTGAAAAATATGATGAAGTCAAAAAGGAAAAAGAACAGTATAACACTAAAGCAGAACAACTTGCTGCTGTTCTTCAAAAAATAGTTAAGTGATATGAAATTGTGGAACCCATGGCAGTGACTATACAAGATCCTCTAATCTAGAAGGTTGAAAAAGCTCAGGCCAGAGGAAGAGTGGTAGGAGATATTGTGGAATGTTTGCTAGCTCAATGGTGAATTCTACTGAAGACCACTGTAGAAAGAAAAGAAAAGATGGATAAAGCCAAAGCCGAGCTTGAAAACATGGTTGAATTACTCTCCCAAGAACTACAAGATCAAGAAGAGAGATTGGAGGAATGGATAGAGATGAAATATATTAAGATAAAGAATCTGATCACCATCAGGGTCATTGCAAATAGGTAATCATATCTTAAGACTAAGGAGTCTCTGGTTCATCGTATCCATATAATAAAAGGCCTCCTTGAAGATCTATGTCAAGCTCGTGAAGCCAGTGAAGACAATGATGTCACGCTTCTACATAGGATGGAAGAACTCCCATGCACCCTCACAGGTGAAGATCATAAGTTCCTTTTAGTAGATGAGATGATAAGTTCCTTCAAAAAGATGGTTCAAAGGAAATTCAAAGATAAAGCATCCTTAGTACTTTCCATGGACAATCTTTATGATCAGCATTCAACTTTTGAGAACTTGAAGGACAATCTTGACAAACATGAGAAGGCAATAAACACAGTAAAAGATGCAATTCTTCAGGCCTGCACTATCTCATAAAATATAGCTAAACCAAATGCATGTGAGATGGCAGCTATACAGGCCATGTACCAAAATTTCCTAAAGAAGAATGATGGAGGAAGCTGATACCTTAGTTTATTTTAGTCTTGTATATGTAATTTGAATTTTGTTGTGGACATATTCATTTGTAATTTTCCAAAATGTAATTACATGTGAAGCAAAGGAAGTCCTAAGTCAAGTAGGACTCTTCTCTTTGAATAAGTCAAAGTAGTTAGGATTTTCCTATTTTTGCTCTCGGTTTCTCTTATAAATAAAGAGGACCCCCATTGTAAATATTATCTTTTTTCTATTACAAAGAAACTTTGCCAAATTGGAAAGCATTTTAAGACTTTGAGCTTTTTATGTTTATCATATTTTTCAAGTGAATATCAATATAAGCAGGCAATTTGAGTATCAAACTTTGAGTTGAATCATATTGTTCTATGATATCAGTGTTCTTATGTCATTGGTGTTATATCATATTGAATCATTGTTGGAATCGTGGAGTTTATTGAAAGTTGAGTGGAGTGTTCTTGTTTTTGTTGAATAGACTTTGTGCTATTTTTCTCATTGCGGGAGTTTGTGTTTATTTGTGAGAACAAAATTGTTTAGAGATTTTGTGCTGTAAACTGTTGTGTTCAAGTTAGCTATATTATATTTGGTGCAAGTGGAGACTTTGGGCTGCATTTGAATTCAATTAAGTTTGTCTGTGAGAAATAAACCAAACAATAGAAAACTTTGTGTTTCTATGGTTTGTCTCAGTTCAAGAATTATCAAATATCATCTATACTGAAGTTGTTATTTTGTAAGAGAGAAACATCTATTCTGAAAAAAGAGAATAGGATGCTATGGAAACACCCCAAGAATAGTTTTAGTTTATTTAAGTATTAAAAGTTGTTTGTTAGAAAGAGCTCATTATCTAGAGGGAACTTCCCCTTGCTGAGAGGAGAGACTCAGTCTCATCATAGTTGTGACGATATAACCATTTTGTCATTAGTTAGCTAAACAACAAAATATTCACCCAACAATTTTTTAGCGACTCTACTGGGGAAGGAACGCGTAACTTGAAGCACTACAGTTCTTTTCCATTATTTTTGATATTTTTCAAAAATTTTAAAAAAGCACTCTGGCAGATTCACGGTATATAATAAGCAAGAGAGATCAAGGTATTATTGATCCCGTATTTAAGTTGATGCAGCAAAATAACTTTGGTCTTTTGCCTCCATGACCTTGACTTCAGCGTACTAGGAGTTTTCCTCCTACAAACGCCAGGTCTCCAATACCAGGTGAAGCTTCTAGTTCTAGTACTAGCAGAGTTTTTTTTGTTCATATTCCATAGAGGTTTGTTATCCCACCCTTTAATCAGCACACCATGGCAGCTCAAGGCCCTTGGGGTAACACTTTTGGTCCTTTGAATATAACCCCACCATTGCATGAACCTGTTGGCAAGAGTCACTATATGGATTCATGGTTGTTGTCATTGATGGCAACAAAGGTCATCCCACATATCCGCAAGTCATGATGTGTCTCTACCGGAAGTCAGAATAAAGATTGTTGTGGTCCGGTGAACAAGAACAGAGCATGTGGCAAGGTCCGACAGATTGGTCTGGATCTCTCAGAGGAAGTGTCTTGGTGCAGTGCAGATTTGGGGAAGTCAAGAGGACTACCTTGAGTGGTATATTCCAAGGATTTAGCCTCCGGTGATGGACAAGGAAAAAGATATGAATAGTTGAGTACCGGATTCCTGAGAGACAGTGAAAACAGAGGAAGAACTGACTGACAGAGTATCAGACTACTTTCTGGATGTGTTACTGTTGATGATAAAGGTTGTGAAGGCATGAATCATGTTTGGCCGACATGATTAATGATATCTACAAGTATATGCTTGATCCGCATTGCTTGGTGAGCAAGGATTCAGCCGACAGAATAGAGTTTGTAAGAAACTAGACTGTTCCGGATGCCGACTAGAAAGGTGATGAAATTACTTGTGCGGATATATATAGAGGATGGATTTAGTTGTGAAGGGTGTGACTATGTTAAGATATATGCGAAGAAGTGCAGAACAGAGCAGAAGTACAAAGACAGATCCAGTATGTGAAAGGATAGCAGAATAAAGAACAGAGAAAGATGAAGTGCAGCAGATCAGTGTACTGAGCCTAACCGGAACTGAACTCCAGCATATGCAGATGCCTCCAATCAGTTCAAGACTATGATTCTTATCACTTTGTAGACAGTGTGTCTTCTTGTAGGCAGTGGGCCTCTTGTGAGCAGTGTGCTCAGGCAGTGAGCCCTAATTGGCAAGTGCCATTTTGTAATTTCCTATTCTTCTAACAGAGAATAATTTTGGGTTAATCACCCCATGGTTTTCTCCCTTAACAGGGTTTCCACGTCAAAAATACTGTGTCATGTGTTTCTTATTTCATGGTAATATTTTTGTGTTTGATTCAATGCTGCATCAATTAATAAGAAAGTTCAATAAGGGAAATAATTAGGATAACTGATTCACCCCCCCCTCTCAGTTATCAACAATTGGTATCAGAGCTAAGTTCCTCCTAATAGAGCCTAACAGCTTGAGGAAGATCTGGGAGTTCAAATGGATGCATATGGTTTAAGAGAGCAACTCAAGACTGCCCTTGAGGATCTTGAACAGTCAAATTCTGAAGTCAATGAATTAAAGGAAAGACTCAAACAGGCTGATAAATTCATGAGAGAATTAAAAGACAAATTAAGTCTCTCTATGAAAAAGAGAAAGGAGCTGCTCCAACAGTTGGCAAGACAAAGTGAAGAAAGCAATACAAATGAAGAATTGACTGAGCAAACCAAGTTATGTGAAAAGTTATCAAAAGAAGTCATTATGTTAAGACATGAAATGGAATCAGGAACTATAAAGTTTACTCAAGAGATTGAAGAAAAAAGAAAGGCTGAAGACAATCTAAAACAATCTCTTAAAGAAAAATCAGAAGAATGCCACCAGATGGACAGGATTATCAGACATCTTGAATCTGATCTTGAAGATGCCAAAGATAATGAAGAAAAACTTGAGGATCAAATTGCCTCTCTCAAAAGAGACCTTCAAACAGCAAATGAATATAAAGAGAAATTCAAGATAAGCTCTGCTCAACTTGAAGTTCTTCTTGGAAGTCAAAAAGGGACAGATGACAAGTATGGTTTGGGATATGAGAAAGGAGAAAGCTCCGAATCCGGTCAAAAGAATTTTGCATCAGAAAATCCAAGAAATAGGCCTAGAAGACCTCCGGTAAGACAGCCCAATGCTCAAAGATATTCATCTTTCAATGGATACTGCCACAGCTGCAACCACTTTGGTCACAAAGCTAATCAGTGCAGAAAGAGAATGAATCAGATTAATTCATCCTTCTCCGGACAGTGCTTCAACTGCAAAAGGTATGGACACAAATCCCATGAATGCAGAAATATGCAAGTAAACAAATCATTCAAAGGTAGATGCTTTACATGCAATAGAGTAGGTCATATGGCTAATCAATGCAGATCAAGAGGATATCAGTCAATTATGAAAAGAAATGTTATTTGCCAAATCTGTAATAGGTCCGGTCATAATGCTAAAGTCTGCAGAAGCAAGAATCAGGACAAAAGAGGTCCGGTGTATAATCAGAATCAAGACAAGGGTAAACAAAAGATGAATGCGGATGAAGTTAGGAATCAGATGAGCAAGATTTGGGTGAAGAAAAGTTCAGAGAATGTAGAGGTTGGATCCGCACCAGACTCTGGTGCTGATATTTCTTCCAGAAATTAAAAAGTTAGCTCTGGCTCAGGGGGAGACTCAAAGAAAATCCTGTTCCCCCAGCCAATCAAGTGGTGCCTGCTGTGGCACAAGATGCGGAGTAAAAGGTTTAAAGATATAAGTCTTGAGACGATCCAAATAAGATTTCAGAGGTCCGCATGGAGTTATGAAGAAGCTGTGATCGATCAAGCAAGACCTGTTCCGGGAGATGCTTCGGTATGACAGAGGATTACAAAAAGGTCTAGAGAGATCCGGAAGTACACTATCTTATTCTGCGGATTGGACAGAGTGTTTGGGATGTTCTTGTAATGTGTCACCTCGATTTATTCATGATTGAAAGATCCAGATGATGTTCACAGATCAGGACTGATCCGGGATACTCCAAGCTATCTGGACAAGGCAAACCAGAATAATATAGGTGAAGCATTTATTGCAAACAGATATTAGGGTTTGCGGAGCAATATAAGGGATTTCTCAAAAATCATTTGCTCATTTTGCACTCAAGAAGAAGTGAAAAGTGGAGCTCTGCAACAAAATTCATCAAGCACACCAAAGATCTCCTGCCAAAGTCATTGCATAAAGAAATCAATCCCACCACTCCGTGCAAACCGAAGGCGCATAAGGTATTCTCCGTTTTTCATTATCTCACTGCAAATCTTTGAAGAATGGCTACTCCAAATATAGTTAAGATCTCTGATAGACCTCGCCCCACATTCAAGAAACATCCTTACAAATCATTGGAGGTAGATCCACTAGGAGCCTTCTCTAGTGTTCCTCATGGTGTATTGCATACGGAAGATATTAGGGTTTACATCCATGCGAATCTTGAAGACTTTGGAGAATCAAAGCTGATGGATATCTATCACAAACAATTGATAGATGACTCCTTTGAGATCAAACCTCAGTACAAAGCCATCCGGGACAAACACTTTGCACAGTGCATTCATTTCCCCTGTTTTGAAGAAGATGAATGGGTCCGGTATGTACTAAGTAGAGTACATGACAACTTCCTATGGTTGAACCAGCCCTTCAAGATCACCAAAGATGCAGTTAGGGCTGTAACCGGTCTGCACTCATCCGGTGGATTACCTGTTCTCAAGTCTGTCAAAAATCAGACAGTTAGTGATGCAACCGGATCCAAGTTTGACAAGAGAGCTATGACAGTTGATGACATCACTAAACCGGATGTCAAATTTGCAGCTATGATAATTGGTTACAAAATCTATCATTCCAGTAGGGAAAATTCAGTACCGGGAACTGCAATCTACACAGCTTATCAAATGTTAAAGGAGAATGCAGACTATGACTTGTGTGAGCTTCTTGTGAACCAACTCTTTGAAAATCTGCAGAAGATCAAGAAGGACAAGAAAAACTCCTTCAAGTATGGCAATCTGATCCTTTGTCTCTTCTTTTACTACATGAATGAGCTTCCCGGATCCAGTGGATGGATATGGCAGAATGACAGACCAGTTGCCATCCAAATCAGAGACTATTTGCATGGACTTGGGGATGCTAAAGCAAGAAATACAGCTCTATGGGGATACTTCAAGAACTTCCAAAGCATGATGCATGCAAGAGAAAGAATACCCCAATCCCTTGTTGAAAAATACAAAGACACAGTATGCTTCATGGTAGAAACAGATCAGTGTCTAATGGAGGCAGTGGAGCCAAGGACTGTTTGGATCATGCCCATGGGGTATGAAGTGGATGAACAGATAGTAGAGCTGCATGTTCAACACATGCTAAGCCAGCCCAAAGATCCTAAGGCAGAAAGGTTTGGAACCTTTGAGGAACTGAGTGTAAAGATACATGTAGAACTCAGGGAACCGGAGATAAAGAGGAAGGTAAGAAAAGAAGTTGAGCATATTGCTCAAGGCCTAGGCATCTCAAAAGAGGCACTAGATGCCAGCCGAGAAAAGAGGAGAAAGGCTGAGGAAGAAGAGAAAAGTAAAGAAAGTGTTCCGGTTGAAACTCCCACCCGGACCAGATCATCAAAAAGATCTGCACCTCCCACAACCAAAAGTTCAAAACCGGAAGTCCAGGCATCCGGTAAAAGATCCAAGACAAAAGCCACAATGGCTTATGAAAGCCAAAAGGATGAAGAGGAAACAGAGTCAGATGAGGGAGTAAAAGAAATAAAGAAGCAGAAGAAGAAAGGATCCGGTAAACCCTCCACAGGCCAAGACAAGGATGAAATGGCAGAGGTATCTGTTGAAAAGCCCACTCTGTCTCTAGAGAGTGTAATCAAGTCGGTTACGGTGGATGGAAACCTTCAACCAATGACTGAATTTTATGATGACTACAGTGAGGCTGACCAAAAGATTCTGCAGGAAGCCACAGTCAAATATCTGAACATATACAATAAGGCTTTCATTGAGATCATATCTCTTATTCCTAAAAGCCTAGAAAAGGAATTAGAAATAAGAAAGAATAATGCTCATGCAAAAGATCTTGAGATCCGGGAGCAGATAGCTATTCAGCTATATCCTCAAATTGATCCCAAGACAATGAACATAATCTTCAAAGACTGTAAAGATGAGTTCAGAAGTAAAGCCAGGATGAATCAACTCATGCTTGGTGAGACTGACAAAGTGGCCCAAGAGACAGAAGAGATCCTCCGGAAGGCCTTCAAAAGGTTCAATCTTCCTGTTGTAGAGGACTTAGGTGCAGAAACAGCTGCGGATTTGGAATCATCTATTCCGGAAGAAGTGGGCCCTGAACAGACAAACATCTCTCCTCCAGTTTCCCCTACAGTCTCCGAATCCAAAGAAGAAGAGAAATTACAGGAGAAGGAAGCAGGGGTGAAAGATAAAGAGGTTGACAGTTCCAAGAATGCAGAAGAAAAGAAACATCTGTCTCCGGCAAGAGACACTGCACAAACTGTTCAACAATTTTTGAGCAAAGCCACTATAGAAATTGATGAACCGGACCTGTTGAAAGGACCATTAGATTTTGACTCTTTGTCACCGGTGCAAACAATGAAAATAGCCTCATTTGCAAATGAGAAAGTCAAAGAGAAGCTGCTGAAATCTCACATGGAAGACTGTGAGCTTATGGAGGTAGCATCTGGAGTGCTAGAAAAGATCATGCCATCCTTTCAAAAGGATCCCACAGCCTCCTCTTCCGGTAATCTCAAAACCTTAGTCAGCAGTGTTAGTACACATTTTGAATCTCTAGAAAAATCTGCTGAAGAAAAGGTCCGGAAGGAATTTTTGGATAAAAGATTTTCAGAAGTATTAGAATTAATCTCTAAAGATAGGAAGATTGTGAGTATTGGAATAAAGAGCTTAGAGAATGCTCTTAAGGATGGCGGTGACATTTACAAATTTTGTATATCCTGGTCAAAGGCAACAGCAGCAATTGATAAGAAAATAAAAGAGGAACAGGACAAGCTACAAAGCTTATCTCAAAGTTTTGATCCTCTCTCTTCCTCCATAATAAATCAAGAATGTCAGACTATTGCAGTCTTGAATGAAATAAAGAATCTTGATAAGGAAAGGAAGAATATCACTAACCAGATGGGAGAACTTAGAAGGATTATAATCCCTAAGTTGGAAACTATGCATGAGGCCATCAGTGATGCTCAGACCACTGCCCAAACAAATGATCCGACAGATCTCAAGTGGGCAGAAGCTTTTGCATTTTTGTTGAGTGGTCACATTTCAATTTTGGATAGAATGAAGCAAGGTTGGGCTACAGAAATGATCCAATTGCAGACATCCTTTGCAGACATTCTTCAGTATATGTGAGTATGTAAATATGCGGCTATGTATAGAAAATTTTTGAAAATTTTGATGTGCGGACCCTACCCTTTGCCATTGATGTCAAAGGGGGAGTGAGGAGCAGTGAAAAATGAGGAATCCAATTAAGGGGGAGTTTCAGAAATTGTATATAAAGACAGAGCATCAGCAAAGGGGGAGCATAGTGTAAACACTTAGTCATTTTTCACTAAGTGTTGCCATCAATGCCAAAGGGGGAGATTGTTGGCAAGAGACACTATATGGATTCATGGTTGTTGTCATTGATGGCAACAAAGGTCATCCCACATATCCGCAAGTCATGATGTGTCTCTACCGGAAGTCAGAATAAAGATTGTTGTGGTCCGGTGAACAAGAACAGAGCATGTGGCAAGGTCCGACAGATTGGTCCGGATCTCTCAGAGGAAGTGTCTTGGTGCAGTGCGGATTTGGGGAAGTCAAGAGGACTACCTTGAGTGGTATATTCCAAGGATTTAGCCTCCGGTGATGGACAAGGAAAAAGATATGAATAGTTGAGTACCGGATTCCTGAGAGACAGTGAAAACAGAGGAAGAACTGACTGACAGAGTATCAGACTACTTTTCGGATGTGTTACTGTTGATGATAAAGGTTGTGAAGGCATGAATCATGTTTGGCCAACATGATTAATGATATCTACAAGTATATGCTTGATCCGCATTGCTTGGTGAGCAAGGATTCAGCCGACAGAACAGAGTTTGTAAGAAACTAGACTGTTCCAGATGCTGACTAGAAAGGTGATGAAATTACTTGTGCGGATATATATAGAGGATGGATTTAGTTGTGAAGGGTGTGACTATGTTAAGATATATGCGAAGAAGTGCAGAACAGAGCAGAAGTACAAAGACAGATCCAGTATGTGAAAGGATAGCAGAATAAAGAACAGAGAAAAGATGAAGTGCAGCAGATCAGTGTACTGAGCCTAACCGGAACTGAACTCCAGCATATGCAGATGCCTCCAATCAGTTCAAGACTGTGATTCTTATCACTTTGTAGACAGTGTATCTTCTTGTAGGCAGTGGGCCTCTTGTGAGCAGTGTGCTCGGGCAGTGAGCCCTAATTGGCAAGTGCCATTTTGTAATTTCCTATTCTTCTAACAGAGAATAATTTTGGGTTAATCACCCCGTGGTTTTCTCCCTTAACAGGGTTTCCACGTCAAAAATACTGTGTCATGTGTTTCTTATTTCATGGTAATGTTTTTGTGTTTGATTCAATGCTGCATCAATTAATAAGAAAGTTCAATAAGGGAAATAATTAGGATAACTGATTCACCCCCCCCCTCTCAGTTATCAACAGAACCACCTTGTAGTTTGAGGAAGAATTTTCCTAAGTTCTATGGCGATGGGAAAGTCCACCTGGATGAACACATTGTAGCTTTCTACATAGCTTGTGGTGTATTAGGTGTGGAACATGAAGATGTAGCAGTAAGACTTTTATTGGAAACACTGCAAGGTGCTGCTGCAGATGGTTTTACCATCTTCAAGCTCAAACTATAGCGAGTCAGAACACTCTCAAGACCAAGTTCGAAGCTAGGTTCAAACTTGCGGAAGATGCACATGCCTTGTTAGCATAGCTAACATAGATGAAGAAAGAGCTGCATGAACCCATGCGAGATTTCATCACCACGTTCAATAAGCTAACAAACAAGATTCCTACAACTGCTCAGCCAATAATGGGGAATCTTAAGTGTTTCTTTATCAATACTCAGCTCCTGAGGTGAGCTTTTTGCTAAGGCAAGCTGGCCCCATAGATCTTCCTACAGCTCAAAGTTTGGCTACTGAAGTTGAAGATGATCTTATCCTTGCGGGTAAGATAAAAAGAGATTCTAACAGAAATAAAGGTCCTTCTTCTGCTGATAATATTTCCATGAGCACCACGGATCCTATGGTGCAAAAGTTAGCAAATGAATTGCTAACTCTGAAAAGGCAAATGTCACAAGGTATGCCTGCCCCTCCTTCTTATCGAGATATACCAAGGAGAACATTACCTAACAATTCATATCAAGGCAATGCTATCAAAAATCAAGGGCAACATAATCGTCTTCCACCCACACAGGGGAAGCTCACCATTGAAGCAACATCGGTCAACTCAGCAGTTGGCTATTATGAAGCAGAACATGATCATTCTTTCCAACCAGAGTTGGACCAGGAGAATGATGCTAATCTTTTTATAGAAGGAGAAGAAGAATTAGCTAGCGACTCTACCATTGGCTTTCTAAATTACCAAGATGAAGCTAAAAAAGAAGGAGAAGTCTATGATGGAGCATATGTTGTTTTTACTAGGTCCCAAAATCAGTCAAATCAACAAGCTGATAAAGGAAAGGCAAGATAGGAACCTCAGCCAGTGATCTCAATTGCCAAACGGGGAATTCCATTGCCTTTTCAGTTGAAGGACCTGGTGGGCAATAAGCAAGTAGGTACCTCTAACAATCCTGTATCTTCTGCTTTTGTCCCTCAGACTAGTACTACCCCTAATAAAACTTAGAATGATGGATTTCCTTCCTCTGTCCCTAGTTCATTTTAGTTATTTGGTATAATAGATCATGCTAGGAAGACCAAAATCCAAATGTCTGAGGTTGAGTATTTACAAGCTAATCCCGAACAGTTTGATAGGTTAGCAAAATACGTCAAAAACAAGACTGTCCCTATAGGACAAGACCTTCCAAAGGTTGCCCATGATTCCTCAAAAAATAAATCCACCCAAAATAATCTCATCACTACTCCCCTTGTTGCCCCAGGAAAAATAGAACCTTTCTATGTTTCTCTATTGGTAAATGGTCATAAGTTGAGCAATTGCATCATAGATTCTGGGGCCTCCGATAATGTCATGCCTGCCAAAGTAGCAAATGCCCTTGGCCTCACCTTAACTAAGACCTTTGGGAGATGTTTCTCCATGGAAAATAAGCAAGTGCCATTGTTGGGCCAAATCAAAGATGCCCAATTTGCATTTGCAACCTTTCTAGACAAGAGGATTAAGATGACCGTCCTAGTGGCTGATGTTCCAACCTCTTATGGCATTCTACTCGAGTGTAATTTTTGTAAAGATGTGGGTGGGGAACTAAACATGGATCTATCTAAAGCAAGGATACCTATTAAAGGCGTCATGCAAAAGTTGTTTCCTGAGAAAGAGGCAAAATATATTGTTACCCAAACGGCAAATCCCAAAGCCCAAATTTTGTTTGAGTCCTCGGGAATGGGTAATTATTTCTTGTCTACTAAAGATACTTCTAGTTCATTAGATGAGAACTCCAACATTTTAGATGCAGAATCAGAGGGTATTTCTAGTACATCAGATGAAAGTTTAGATGAGAGCATAGTGATACTGGAATCTTCTATTTCTGATGATGAAGAATTCACTAGTAACAGAAACATCAAAGTAAAGAATTCAAATGATATTTGGATTTTAGAATTTGATGGCAGTTATTCCTCTACTAGTTCTGGAGCCGAGGTTGTTTTGATATCTCCACAAGGTGATATCTTCCCTTTCTCATACAAGCTGCAATTCGACAATACCAACAACACCGATGAATACGAGTCATTGTTGCTCAGATTAGAGGCTACTCATGCTAAAGGTGTTAAAAATCTTCATGCTCAAGGAGATGCTGAATTAGTGGTTTGTCAAGTGAGGAATTTATATCAGACCAAAAATGAAAGGTTGAGACATTATCGCAATCACGTATGGGATTGCATTGAAGGTTTTGATGCTTTTGACATTTCTGCGGTGCCTAGTGAGTTTAATGATTGTGCAAATTCATTAGCTATCTCCGCCACCCTCATGGTTCCTCATAAAGACTTCAAAGGTAACAAGTACACAATTGAGCTAGTCTTCCGACCAAGTGTACTGGATAATGCTGACCATTGGCAAGTGTTCAATGGTGATAATCAAATCATAGCTTTCTTAGAAAAGATGGATAGCTTTGATGAGCTCTATTTTGAAGGTAGTGAATCTCCACCACGAGAATACATTTCTGAAATAGATTCAAAAATTGGTGAAGAGTTTCTTCAATTAAAAGGGAATAAGATTCCAAAAGGTTTGGTTTCCTTGAAAAAGCTATTTGATAAGCATGATAGATATATTAAACAACAACAACAACTTGATTCAAGTTCCTCTATGGAATTTGAGCAAGTAAATTTGAGTTTTGAGGTAGATCCCAAAATGGTCAACATTGGGAAGTGTTGCATTACCGATGAGAAATTCAAATTCACTACGCTCCTTCACCATTACATTAATGTTTTGGCATATTCTTATGATGATCTAAAATCCTTTAGGACTAAGGAGATTCAACATGAAATTCCTCTCAAAGTTGGGTCATTGCCTCACAAGCAGAAACAAAGGCAATACAATCCCAAAATATCAGGTACTATCCTTTCTGAGATTCATAAAATGTTGAATGCAAGAATAATCTTTCTGATTCATCATTCTACCTGGATCGCAAATATAGTTCCTATGAGAAAGAAGAACGAAGAAATCTGTATCTGCGTTGATTTCAGGAATCTCAACTAGTCTTCTCTAAAGGATAACTACCCCTTACCCATTATGGACCAAGTGTTGAAAACTGTAACTAGTTTAGAAATGTTGTCTATGTTAGATGGTTTTTCAGGGTATAATCAAGTAGAGGTCAGCGAAGCAGATCAGTACAAGACTGCTTTCACAACACCTTGGGGTACGTTCGCATATCGCAGGATGCCTTTTGGTTTGATCAATGCTGGCGCTACTTTTTAAAGAGCAATGGACCTCACTTTCAGAGATGAGATGGGGAAATTCATTGTGGTATATCTTGATGATTTGATTGTTTTCTCCAAACAACATCATGATCATGCGTATCATTTACGACAGGTGCTGGAAAGATGTCGATAAAATGGTATCTCTCTCAACCCTAAGAAATTAGTTTTCAGGGTTACAGAAGGTAAACTTCTCGGTCACATTGTGTCCCAAGAAGGCACTAAAATTGACTCAGAAAGAGTCAAGTCCATTCAAAGTCTTACTTTGCCTGCTAGTAAGACTGCAGTTCACTCTTTCTTCAGAAAGGTAAATTTTCTATGGAGATTCATTCTGGAATTCGCGGAGAAAACCCGTCACATTGTCAACATGATGAAGGATAAAGCTACTTTCCGTTGGAGTGCGGAAGGTAAAGCGGCATTTGAGGATATCAAGAAGGCTATAGCTCATTCTTTGGTCCTTGTTTGTCTTGACTATACCAAAGATTTCGTAGTATATAGCTACACTTCCGAGCATACACTTTCATCCATTCTTGTTCAGCAGAATGAGGAAGGTGTGGAATCTCTCATTTCATTTATGAGTTGTCCTTTGAAGACTCATGAATTAAAATATTCAAATATAGAGAAACATGCTTATGCTATGGTCAAAGCGGTAAAGCATTTCCAGTTCTATATTTTGAACTCACATACTGTTGTTTTGGTGCCTGATACAACAATAAAGTTGATTCTGACTCAACAGGAGTTTGGAACCAAAAGAGGCAATTGGATTGCTAAGATCCAAGAGTTTGATCTTGATATAAAACCTACCAAGCTTGTGTGTGGTAGAGGTTTGTGTCAATTGATTGCTGACAATGTACCAAAAGAGACAGGGGATGAAGAAGAAGTTGAAGATAGACTGACTGTTCTTTTTGTCACTACTACAGATGAGTGTTATTCAAATATTGCTCATTTTCTTACCTATGGTGAGTGTCCTTCTCATCTATCCTATAAAGAGAAAAGGACTGTCAAATTGAAGGCTACTAACTATGTCCTATGGGATAATGGTTTGTACAAAATAAATCTTGATGGAGTTTTTCTCCGTTGTGTGGATAAAGCACAACAAAGCAAACTTCTGGAGTCTTTTCACAATTTGGCCTATGGAGGACATTTTTTTGCACCTGTGGCAACTCATAAGATCCTATGGGCTAGGTACTATTGGCCCACACTATTTCAAGATGTGTACAATTGGGTACGTAGGTGTGAATTATGTCAACAGTTTGTTGGAAAGCCTAAGTTGGCTGCACTACCTCTCAAGCCAGTTGTGATTGAAGAACCTTTTCAGCAATGGGGCATTGACTTCATTGGTGCTGTGAACCCACCATCAAGTGTGAGTCACAACTTTGTTCTCACCACAACTGATTATTTTACCAAGTGGGTGGAAGCCATCCCAGTTAAGCATGCCACATCTGAAGTGGTATGTAATTTCCTTAAGGAAAACATTATTTCCCGGTTTGGAGTCCCAAACAAAGTTATAGCAGATAATGCTACTTGTTTCTCTTCCAATGAGATTATTGGCTTTTTCTATGAACATGGGATCATTATTTCCCACTCTTCAGACTATTATCCCAAAGGAAATGGTCAGGCAGAATCAAGTAACAAAAATCTAGTTACAATCACTAGGAAACTGGTGGAAGATAATTAGAGAACTTGGCATAAAGCATTGTTTGATGCTTTATGGGCAGACAAGATTACCCCTAAAAGGGCGATAGGTATGTCACTATTTCAGATTCTGTATGGTCTGAATGTAGAGATACCCATTACTTTGGAGTTTCTGGCACTGAAGTTGGCAAAGGCAGTAGAAGATAGAACTTTGGAAAGTTCTATTGACAAAAGAATCATGTACCTAACTGAACATGAGGAGCAGTGAGCTATGGTAGTAGATTGTATTGTTGAACATCAAATTCAGGTGAAGAAACTCTTTGATAAGAAAGTAAGGGCTCGTGAGTTTCAAATTGGAGATCAAGTCTTGTTATGGGACAAGAGGAGAGAACCAAAAGGAATGCATGGGAAGTTTGATTCCCTATGGAGAGGCTTATTCATCATTCATCAACTTTATGGTGAAAATAGCTTCTTACTGGAGTATCTAGATGGAACACCATTCTTGTTGCCTCATAGTGGACAACATTTGAAGCACTTCAATCCTTGAAGTATCAGATAAGTTCATATGTACATTTGTATAGTTTTGTGTTTTTATTTTTTTGTTTTTGTTTAGTCTTTTGTGTCTTTTTATTTTTGGTAGCTTGAATCTATGGCCCAATGGCATGGATGAAGGCACTTAGAGATTGAATTCTTCTCCCTTCGATCATTTCAAAGTTCGATCGATGGAAGTTCCCCAATTAGAGCCAGCTGTTGTTCTCAAAATCAACTACGCTCATTTTTGTAGACAACCCCTACGAAACTTGTCTGTTTCATAGCCTACACCTAAGTTTGCAAATTGAGACAAGTACTCTTAGTCTCGTGCAAAGTCATCCGACATCCTAGAAGAGTTTGCAACATTTCCTTATGATGATTCCTCGAAAATTGTGAAGCTTGTTTTGGTTGTAAGCTTGACAAAATATCAATTATTGAATATTCTGAGGTGTTAGAAAATTTTTTGTATTTACATGCAATAGCGGTCCAAATAACCGCTATTACATGTGTTTTGTTGTTTTATGTGTAAAGTTAGCTCTTTTTTCCACTCTTACATGTTTTATCAAAATTTTCTTTTAAACATGCGAGAGTGGTCTTAATCACCGCCTGTGCATGTTGATCACCCAGTGTAGAGATGGTGAAATCTGTAGCTCAAATGAATCTTGGCGAATCTATGGACTTAAAGTTGCATTAATGGCACTTGTGCCATGTTTTCATGCAAATGTTGAAACCTATTTAATCGCTCTTGATTCGTTTTGTTTGTTTATTTTTATTACCAAGCCTTCTAATCAACTGGTAAACCCTCTTTGAGATCATTTGATCGTGACGACTGCGGATTCAAGTGTATTTCACCATTTGTGCATGAACTAGGGTTTCAGGTTGGCCTTTCTAGGTAAGCCTTTGTTTTATGTTTTTCTTTCATTTTCCTGCTTGAAAATAAAAGGTATGATTAGTATTGTTGTCGTTTGTTTTCATTTCTTTGAGGTTTTTTGACAAAATTTGTAGTTTTGGTTTCGTAGTTTATTGTTTATGTGTGTGTAGATGGATTTTTAAAGTCTTGTTAAACTTGGGTTGTAGTTCCCTACATGCACTGGCAGTATTTCTTACCGCTCTCACCCGAACCTAACATGCTTTAACTTTAACTTGTATTAGTGGAGTTTCCCCTCGCCATCGCATCCTTCATGTGTTAAGTCTTTCCTACATGTAAGGGCGATTAAAACCGCCACGCTTACATGACCCTTATGCAATCTTTCTAACATGCAATAGCGGCTGAAACTACCGCCTCGTCACATAACTTGGAGTTTCCAAAGATAGATGCAGTGGCGGTCCATTTCTTTGCTATACATCAAACCTTTTCATTCAACATGTATGGGCGGTCCATTCTGTCGACTTCGCATGTGTTTCAAAGACTCAAATGTTACCTTGATGTAAGGGTGTTCATTTTGACCACCCCTACATCTAAACTTATATTCTTCCTAAATACATGTAAAGGCGATATTTTTCACCGACTTTGCATGAGAGTTGTAACACTTCCTATTAACATGTAATAGTGGTCAAAATGACCGACTTTACATAAGTAAATAGTCCCTCATGCAGGAGAGGTCATTTTGACAACTCATGCACATTTTCTTGAATTTTTCCTAACACTGAGAAAATTTGCCTTTCAAGATCTATTAACCTGCTTTCACCCTTTACCTTGATCTCCACACACTCAAGCCATTCAACGCATGCTTTCTTGTTCATGATCATCGAATCGCGGTTATCCCAGTTTATCCATTTTTCCCCTAACTACGAGATCATGGCCTTTTGTAGTTTTCAACAAATGTTTGTGGTAGATATCTCTTCCAGATTTCTCTCCAGAGCTGATGTCAGAGCCGTCTCCATCCAAAGCCAAAATCATGAAGTACAAGTACTAAGGGGTCTTTCCTGTCACTTCAGTATAGTCAAATGTTGATGAAATCAGAGATACAAAAATAGGACATGTGGATATGTAGAATTTTGGAAAGAACTAAACAAACAAACCCTTCCAGACACATGCAAAAGATCATTGACAACAACATTCACTTGGTTGCCTCATTTCCAATTTCTACCCATAACCCCGAGTTCATTCTTTAGGTGGCTAGCCATTACAATAGGGACACTAGGGTTGTGACAGATTCCCAAGGGAATGTGATCATGAAGTTGGATGCAAAATTTCTTCATAAAATCTTCATGTGTCCACCTATTGAAAACATTGGACAGATTGATTTTGCTCAAGGGAAAAAAGACTGAAGCATAGGAACAAATAGGCAAGAAAGTAGAAAACAGGACCAAGAATAAGAGTGTCACCCCTTCTTCCAAAATATGAAAAACCAAAAATTAAGTTTGTATCCAAGAGAGCGAAGAAGAAAAAAGTTGCAGAAACCTCTAATGTCACTGAATTAGGTGTTGAAGATACAAATGTTGAGCAAATGGAGGTTGAAGATGTTGAGAATGAAAAGAAAAATATTTAGAAATCTAAGGATGCCCAACAAACAGAATTGTTTGATAAATCTGACGAGGAAGATGAAATTAAACAAGGCAAGGCTGAGGATGTAGAAAAGGAACAACTTGGTGATCCACATCAGTCCCCTGAGAAAGATCTTCCCACCGAATCACAAGTTTCTACACCCCTTCCTCATGCTCCTATTTTTGGTAGTTTTCCGGTAGTTTCAAGTGTTCCTATTTTCATTGTTTCTTCTGTTAATACCCCTACTTCTATAAGAACTAGTTTTGAGACCATGTTTGATTCCTTCGGTTCTATCCCAAGTTTATCTTCTCCATCTTTTGATATTGGTGAACAATCTATTTTAGAAAATCTTTTGGATGGTTCAGAAAAAGTTGTTGATACAGGTGTAGTTTTTACCAACACCAGTCCTATTGTGACCATAACAGGTGTAAATATGGATCTGGCGAAACAAGTAGTGGACTCATCTCTGATTATTAGTGCTTCTGTTCTTCCCCCATGGTTTTCTGCATATACTCCCAAGAGAAAGAAGCAAGCTATTTCGCCAAATGAAATTGATATAGAGAAGCTGTTACCTGTGAAATCAAAAACTCTGAAGAAGAAGCCTAAGATTGTTTCTAGGCTTATCAATGGAAAAGGGATCAGATATGAAGAGATTGCTAAACCACCAGAGGATGCTACTATTGACAATTTTGATATGAATGATTATGTCGTTTCAAGGGTTGAGTTAGGCAAGCTAACTCATGAAGGCATAAAAGTAGATTTTCAAACTATTGTCAACACTTTGCTCAAAAAATATGATGAAGTCAAAAAGGAAAAAGAACAGTATAAAGCTAAAGTAGAACAACTTGCTATTGTTCTTTAAAAAATAGTTAAGTCATTTGAAATTGTGGAACCCATGGCAGTGACTATAGAAGATCCTCTAATCTAGAAGGTTGAAAAAGCTTAGGCCAGAGCAAGAGTGGTAGGAGATATTGTGGAACATTTGCTAGCTCAAGGGAAAATTCTACTGAAGACCATTGTAGAAAGAAAAGAAAAGATGGATAAAGCCAAAGCCGAGATTGATAACATGGTTGACTTACTCTCCCAAGAACTGCAAGATCAAGAAGAGAGCTTGGAGGAATTGATAGAGATGAAAATGAGTAAGATAAAGAATCTGATCACCATCAGGGTCATTGCAAATAGGGAATCATATCTTAAGATTAAGGAGTCTCTGGTTCATCATATCCATATAATAAAAGGTCTTCTTGAAGATCTATGTCAATCTCATGAAGCCAGTGAAGACAACGATGTCACACTTCTACACAGGGTGAAAGAACTCCCATGCACCCTCACAGGTGAAGATCATAAGTTCCTTTTAGTAGATGAGATGATAAGTTCCTTCAAAAAGATGGTTCAAAGGAAATTTGAAGATGAAGCGCCTTCAGTACTTTCCATGGACAATCTTTATGATTAGTATTCAACTTTTGAGAACTTGAAGGACAATCTTGACAAACATGAGAAGGCAATAAAGGTAGTAAAAGATGCAATTCTTCGGGCCTGCACTATCTCAGAAAATACAGCTAACCCAGATGCATGTGAGATGGCAGCGATACAGGCCATGTACCAGAATTTCCTAAAGAAGAATGATGGAGGAAGCTGATACCTTAGTTTATTTTATTCTTGTATATGTAATTTGAATTTTGTTGTGGACATATTCATATGTAATTTTCCAAAATATAATTACATGTGAAGCAAAGGAAGTCCTAAGTCAAATAGGACTCTTCTATTTGAATAAGTCAAAGTAGTTAGGATTTTCCTATTTTTTCTCCAGTTTCTCTTATAAATAAAGAGGACCCCCATTGTAAATATTATCTTTTTTCTATTGCAAAGAAACTCTACCAAATTGGAAAGCATTTTAAGACTTTGAACTTTTTATGTTTATCATATTTTTCAAGTGAATATCAATATAAGCAGGTAATTTGACTATCAAACTTTGAGTTGAATCATATTGTTGTATGATATCAGTGTTCTTATGTCATTGGTGTTATATCATATTGAATCATTGTTGGAATTGTGAAGTTTATTGAAAGTTGAGAGGAGTGTTCTTGTTTTGGTTGAGTAGACTTTGTGCTATTTTTCTCATTGCGAGAGTTTGTGTTTATTTGTGAGAATAGAATTGTTTAGAGACTTTGTGTTGTAAACTGTTGTGTTCAAGTTAGCTATATTATATTGGGTGTAAGTGGAGACTTTGGGCTACATTTTAATTCAATTAAGTTTGTTTGTGAGAAATAGACCAAACAATAGAAAACTTTGCTTTTCTATGGTTTGTCTCGGTTCAAGAATTATCAAATATCATCTATATTGAAGTTGTTATTTTGTAAGAGAGAAACATCTATTCTAAACAAAGAGAATAGGATGCTATGGAAACACCCCAAGAATAGTTTTAGTTTATTTAAGTATTAAAAGTTGTTTGTTAGAATGAGCTCATTATCTAGAGGGAACCTTCCCTTGCTGAGAGGAGAGACTCAGTCTCATCATAGCTGCAGTGATATAACCATTTTATCATTAGTTAGCTAAATGACAAAATATTCACCCAACAATTACCTCCTAAAAGTGAATTCAATTTTTCAATCGATATACTTCCTGAAACCGCACCTATATCTAAAGCCCCATATAGGATGAACACCACAGAACTCCAAGAGTTGAAAATACAATTGCAAGAATTACTAGAGAAGGGGTTGATAAGGCCTAGTGTATCACCTTGGGGAGCACCAGTCATGTTTGTAAAGAAGAAGGATAGGACATTAAGGTTGTGCATTAACTACAGAATGTTGAATAAGGCCACTGTGAGGAATAGATATCCCTTGCCTCGTATTGATGATCTATTTGATCAAATGAGGGGAGCCTCAGTGTTCTCCAAAATTGACCTTCGCGTGGGCTATCACCAATTAAGGATAAAAGAAGAGGACATCCCAAAAACAAAATTTAGGACTAGGTATGGCCACTATGAATTTATTGTAGTTCCATTCGGGCTAACAAATGCTCTGGCTGCCTTTATGAATCTAATGAATAGTGTGTTCCATGATTTTCTAGATAAGTTTGTGATTGTGTTTCTGGATGACATCTTAATATATTCTAAGGATGAAGAGAAACACTTAACCCATCTACAGGCAGTCTTACAAAGGCTATGGAAGCATAAGTTGTTTGGGAAGTTATCACTATTTAGGGCATATCATTTCAGCCGAGGGTATAGCGGTAGATCCTGATAAAGTTAAAGCCATCACTAAATGGCCTATACCTACAAATGTGACCAAAGTAAGAAGTTTTATGGGTTTGGAAGGGTACTACAGAAGGTTTGTGAAAGACTTTTCAAGAATAGCCAATCCAATCACATTTTTGTAAAAGAAGAACAAAAAGTTCATTTGGACTGAGCAGTGTGATAAGGCATTTCAGGTACTGAAGGAAAGGCTAACGTCACCTCCAATTCTAAAGGTGCCTGACCCAAATGGTAACTTCACAGTAGTAACAAATGCATCCATAGAAGGACTAGAAGGAGTCCTTTTCCAAGGAGTAGTGGCTTATGAATCATGGAAAATGAAAATCAATGAAGTCAATTATGCTCCCCATGACCTTGAACTTGTAGCCATAGTTCATGCCTTGCAAAAATGGAGACATTTCTTGTTGGGAAAACTGTTTGAGCTTAAAACAGTCCATCAAGGACTAAAATATATCTTCACTCAACCTCATTTGAATGCAAGATAGAGAAGGTGGTTAGAGTTCCTAAGTGAGTATGATTTTGAGATTGAATATATCAAGGGGAAAGAAAATAGGGTGGCTGATGCTCTTAGCAGGAGGAGACACATAATGGCCATATCCAACTTGCACATAGACCTAAAGCAACAAGTACTCTCCAAGAAGAAACATGACCCATGGTATGCTTAGGTTAAGGCATCTCTAGCTAACACCTTTGTGGAACCTAAGTATTTGGATTATGCTTTTGATTATGATGGACTAATGAGGTACCAAGGAAGAATATACATTCTTGATAATGTAGAACTAAGGGGTATGATCTTGATAGAGGCACATAAGGCTCCATATTCAGGACATCCGAGGGTGAATAAGATGTATGTAGACCTCAAAAGATTATATTTTTGGCCAGGAATGAAGAAGGATGTGGTAGACACAGTTGCCAGATGTCTAGAATGTCAGAGGGTTAAGGCAGAACATGTACATCTAGTAGGACTTCTTTATTCGCATGATGTACCTTTCTATAAATGGCAAGTCATAAGTATGGATTTTGTCCAAGGATTACCGATGACATCTCATAGGCATAATTGTATTTTTGTGGTAGTGTATAAACTCACCAAGGTAGCCCACTTCATACCAGGGAACCTAACAGATGATGCACCTGCAGTAGCAAAAAGGTTCATAAAGGAAATTTTTAGGTTGCATAGAATTCCTGAGAAAATCATCTCTGATAGAGACGTAAAGTTCACTTCTAGATTCTAGACCACATTGCAGGTTGCCTTAGGAACACAGTTGAATTTCAGCACAACCTATCATCCCGAGACAGATGGCCAAATAGAAAGAACCAACGAAATTCTAGAAGATCTCCTTTGTATGTATTACATGGATCAACAAGCTAAATGGGAAGAATATTTTCCATTAGTTGAGTTTACCTATAACAACTCATTCCAAGTAGCTATAGGTATGGCACCCTTTGAAGTTCTCTACAGGAGACCTTGTCCAACACCCTTGAGTTGGGATAAATTGGAGGATAGGATCCTGGTTGGCCCTGAAATGTTGAAAGATATGGATAATTAGGTGCAACTTATTCGACAGAGGTTGAAGGAAGCCTCAAATCACCAGAAAAGTTATGCAGATAAGAATAGGACACCCAGAAGATTTCAAGCTGGTGAGAAGGTGTTCCTTAGAGTTCAACCTCATAAAAGTTCCATCTCTTTTGGAAGGAAGTCAAAGCTAGCTCCTCGCTATGTTAGGCCTTTTGAAGTACCTGAGGAAATCAATCCTGTAGCTTACCACTTGGCCTTACCTCTAGCATTGAGCCGAATTCATGATGTGTTCCATGTATCCTTGTTAAAAAAGTATATACCTAACCCTAAGCATATTCTTAATTGGAATGCCCTGCAGGTGGAAGAACCCGGTACAATAACAATAGAGCCATGCAGAATCATCGAGAGGCACCAGTTCCAACTCTGTAACAGGATAGTGGACAAATCTAAGGTCCAGTGGGACCAATACTCACCTGAGAATGCTACATGGGAAGACACAATGGAAATGCAACAACTCTATGCACATTTATTTTGAAAACTCTAGATAATTTATAAACTTATCAAACTTTAAATTTTGATTAAAGACAATGATGTTTAGATGATACCGACAATTATACTTAGATGATACTCTATGATAAATTGCTTTGTTGAATGATGGAATTTAAAGTAGACAAGTATACTGATGTAAGTGATGCTTATTTCTATGGACTTATATGTATATGTTTGACCTTATTTCTAACATGCATCGGGACGATGCATAAATTTAGGGGGGAAGGATGTCACAACCCACATTTAAATTTTGAATTCGAATTGGAATACTATTGTAGGTATTTAATTTTCAAATAATATAAAAGACAATAAAATTAAATAATAAAAACAAAATATAGTCCCAAATTAAAATTCTAAAAATGAGGACACTTCTAGAAATGACAAGAAATGAGGAACTTTCCCCCTCATTCTCAAGTCAAGACCCCAATTTATGAAATGAGTCTTTTTCCTCCTTGAATTTAAGACCATTGGAAAATTTGAGAGTACATTTAAGATTTACAAGTCCTTTTCCACAAAATTGAATGACAAGTTAGAAAATGGAGCAATCTCATTTATGGAAGAGACTTGACTCAAAAACTTGGAGTTCCTCCATATGGGTCAAGTTTCTCTATAAAAAGCATAGATTGGAGGAAGGAGAGATATACTCATCTCTAGTTTGGGAGTGCTGCAGAAATCTGTATGAGCTCTCTCCTTCATTATTTTGTTCTTTTTCTCTTGAAAGACTAGTTCTTGAATTTTGTTAATAGATTTTAGTTTGTAATTCATGTTGATGATATGTTGTAACTTTGAAAACTGTGTAGAATTTTTATGAAAGTTGATGAATAGAAGTAGCATTTGTGATGTAAACTTCTTTTCTTTATGCCAAGATGGATGTCCATGTTCTGCCCCTAAGATTTATTGTTGAAATATATTTTTTTCTTTCTGTGCACATCTTGCAATCATTTAGTTATTAAACCAACACCTCTTTGAGGCATTTTGTCAAAGAGTTCATGTGCCTAGTCTGTGCTCCCAAATTTTACACATATGACTGCTAGGCAGAGGGGAGGGATGTTGACTCAGGCTGTGAATTGGCTTCATGTCTGCCAATTTCATTTGCATAAAAGTTTCTAAGCCATTTTTAACAAATCAATTCTCTGTAATCCCGCAATCATTCCAAGAGGCAATGTTCCCTTAAAGAATTTTGTCTAATAGCTAACCTGCCTTGTCTATCCTTCCAAGTTGGGCATATGCGTCTACCAGGCAGCCTACAACTACAACATTTGACAAAATTCCTCTTTCCATTTTGCCTTGATGGATGTTCAATCCCTATCTCTAAGCTCTGATCTGAGCTATGGAGGATGCTGGCAAAGGTTGACGAGTCTAGATTAACACTTGCCAATTGCATTTGAGTAAGTTTCTAAGCCCTTTTCAACAAATCCATTTTGTGCAATCCTACTATCATGGCATTTAGTGAGATCACATTTCATTGAGTCATTTTGTCAAATAGTTTTTGTGCTTTGTCTATGCCTACACTTTTGCATACGTGTCTATTAGAGTATTTCTAACTATAATCTATGTCTAAAATTCCTCTTCTGATTTGTCCATACCCTATTCCCACACACCTAGGAAGGGTAGACATTAGCCAAGGTTGTGGAATTTTGACCTTACACCTACCAGCTTCATTTGTTTGAAAGTTTCTAATCCCTTTTCAACAAATCTAGTTTGTGCAATCCTACAACCTTTGCATTTCATGTTACCACATTTCTTAGTCATTTTGTTGAACCACTCACATGCCTTGTCTGTGCTTCCACACTTTGAATACATGTCTACCGAAACAACTTACAATTGCAATGCTTAAAAAATCCCTCCTTCCCTTATGCCTTGAAGAATGACATATCCTATTCCAAGTGCCTACTAGACTGTAGGAAATAGCGTATAGTTCTAAGCTTTCCAAATCATCGAACGAAGCTAGTTAAATAAGGAATTTCATCTTATGAAATTAAAATAACAGCTATTATGTGTTCAAATACTATTATTGGAGAAAAAGTGTAGATAGTTAAGATTGATAATTTACACAATACTCAACTGCATTGAAATAATAAATTTACCAAGTTCCATCAGGCTGAGTTTAAACTAACAATTTATAAAATTTATCTTTGTTTTCTTTTTAATCAGTTGCAAAGGAAACAAGTCACATAGTTCTGTATATAATCTATATTACAATAGTGAGTGTTTAGGAACTCACCAAATACATGATCCACTGAATCTTCATATCTAATAAAGCATTATCCATCTATAATATATAGAATTGCAAGCAACAAAATTGCAGAGAGTGAGAAAGCACCTAAATCAACCACACAGATTTGTTGGCATCTTAATGATTAAGTTTAGGGTGTTCTCAGATTATCTAGTACTATGAGGAAGGTCAACTTCCCACACATAACAATCAACTATAGTTATAATACAATAAGGGTTAGTCATATGATCGAAGTATGTACAACTCTCATCCACTAAGTCTACATGGCTACATGCACCGATAACACAAGCAAAGCTTACAATGTAATAAAAAAATAATTAAAGTCGATAACAAATGATAGTGAGTGAAAAAGAAAGTAATAATAATTGTGTAATTGTGAGGAGAAATTAATATAAATGTGATTAAGAATATGATTATGTGTTAAATATACAATTAATAGGCATGCATGGGGTGTGCAAGTTAGTAAGAATGAAAAGGGAAGAAAGTGTATAAGTATAAGGGTTATAAAAATTACTTTAATAACTATTATGGCCATTATATGTGATAGACTATAGGAAGATGTGAGGAGTGAAATTCAAATAAATAAATAAAAATCACTTTAATAATTATTATGGTCCATTATATGTGATTGAGTCCATATTCACCATGTGGATTTGTTTTTTTTGAAACCACCTCACAATACAACAAATACTTAATAATCATGTGCAACAATAAATATTAGTGCATTAGGATTTTTTTTAAATGGAATGCAAATCAAAACTATAACCATAAACCTTGAAAGTTGGGGTTAGAACTTTCAGGAAATCATACCTCCTTCCTATTGGCCCATGCCCAAAGATTGACAAAACTATGGCTATTTCATGTTGATCAAATAAGCCTATGTTTTGACCAATCTAATCAAATATAAATTAGGATTTTATATTGTGGTTAAAATGCAATATTTTAGTTCCCTGCATAATATTTTATCTCTGGTACATGTGTGTAATGTAAAAGATTATAGTGAGAATGAAAGATGAATTTGAAATAATTATTTAAGCAATTGTTAATCTTAAATGCTCTAGAAAATACAAAAGAAAACTTAGTGTGTTGGAACAATCTTCCCTAACCTCGAAATGTGATCGAAGAACCTCTCATTTTGACCTATGCAATAGAAGTCAATATTATTCATTTTGGCTATGATTTGGTAATCTAAATTAATGAAGTTAAGTTAATCTCTTGTTGGATAACCTTCTTTTTAGATTACAAGCCTTAATCTGATTACATATAAATACATATATAAGTTTGAAATGATTATACAAGAAAGGGATCTAGCATCCTACTCTTGGAACAAAGATTAATTTGATATATGACGATACATCATTGTTTTACTTTGAATAAAGTTCACTTGATATATGAAAAATTAATTATCATATTATCTTAAAACTGAATGATTAAGTATCTTTTCTAGTTTATGTTGTGATTAACGTAAATGAATTAGTATCTTCTAGTATTATGTCTTACAATTGTTTGAATATCTTTACTAGACTCTTCCTTATGTATATATAATGAATGGATCAAAACATTAGTCTTATTCTTTACATGCAAGCAAAGAAGTTTATTTCTTCTTTCCTTATAAGCTATCATATAAGTTTTCTTTTCATTTAGATAGGGAAACTTTATAAATAAATGTCCAAACTCAAACAAATCATAGTGTTTGATATTTATGGTACCTCTGTGTCATGTTTAGAGGTAATGTCGTCATGTTGAACCAAGTACCTCGCACCTAACATAGTTGCAACAACGACGTTTGGGCACCGTCCCTCTAAATCGTCGGGGAGTAATAAGGGACATGTCGAAGTTAAATCTGTAGGACGGAAAAATCTCCTCGTATACCTCACTAAAAAGATTAACTGAAAATAAAAGGCGAGGCTATCGAAAATAGTTGTAGGATGATTACCACGATAGGAAACCCTTTTTAACTATCAATGAGAAAATCTCATCGAACAAACATGCGTACTAGGTGAACTATCCTCACATTAAAATTGAAACATCAAACACCCTCGGGAGGTGTGTTTGCAAACTAGTTTCTTAGGAATTCTGTCACTGTATCACTCGAGTGGGTGGGCAGTCAGTGAATAACTATGTACCCACTCACAGTTACATAAAACATAGTGCAAGACAGAACTACATATTCGCATCCCCATGACATTCGCATCCAAAGAGGGCCTTGATCCCATGGATACAGGGTATATAGGTAGTCTAGACGGTGAAGGATGCCCCCCATACTCAGGTCCCTCAGATATATTATACTCTTTTATAATCAACTACGTAATCTCGATCCCTAGTTTAAAGGTTACCTAGGTAACTTAAGAACTCTCCTAGTACTCAGAAGAATCCCTAGGGTGGATTACATGCACCTAGATTTGCTATAAACTGAGGTGAGTACAAGTTGATGTTATGTGTTTTTGGGTTGACATCCTCAGTACAGTGTTTGGGCAGACTGTGGTCCCCAGGAAGTGACTCATGAACCTGTATTGGTTTCGAGAGAGTTACAAGTCTCTAGCCAGAGCATAATGATTCCTATCCTCTTTAGCCCGTTAGACTATCATGTTTACTTATCCCAGGTTGGATAGAATCTTGGTCCATTTGACCCACTAGGCCTTTTGGCCACTAATTGTTCTACTCGTATCAGGTAGCAATAAGGTCTGTTTGACCTAGTTCCGTATGAACCTATTTTCTCAAAGGATAGAAGAGCCTAGGTTGGCTTAAGAATGTTCCATTTGAACATATGGCCTGTATTGGCCAAAGTTTTCCTGAGTACTCAATCAAAGTCTTGATATATCTCATATAACTTGTCATTGAGGTAAAAATTTTGAAAATTTGAGTTTGGACCAAGCAGGTCCTTACAAAGGAAAGATGTTTGTTACATCCCTTTTCCATTGATGTCAAAGGAAGAGAAATTTCAAAAGATCAGAAGTTGCATAACAATTTAGAAGAGTTACAAAAAGTGACCATTTAAAGTTTATTTCTTTTTGGTTTCCATCAATGACAAAGGGGGAGATTATTGGAAATATTGTCATTGATGTCAAAGGATCCATGAATTTTCTAAGGCATGAATGATTTCAACCTTCAGTTGGTGAATCGCTCAGTTAGTGAACTCACAAGTTTGCCAACAACTAGGTTTCTCAGATAAAAAGTTCACCGATTTGTTGATTTTCTAATAAAGTGTATCTTCTTATGTTATCAGTAAAATCTTGGGCTCGTGAACTCAACAAAGGGAGAGTTGGTTCACAGGTTTCTAAGTTCATCAATTTGCTAATTTTCCAATGAAGGAAAATGTGAAGTTAAGTCAGAAAAATATCAAATTTGTGAACTCAACAAAGGGAGAGTTGGTTCACAAGTTTCTATGTTAGCTAATTTTTTGATTTGCCAATAAAGGAGAACATGAAGTTAAGTTGACAAATATCAAGTTCGCAAACTCAACAAAGGGAGAGTTGGCTTGTAGGTTTCCAAGTTTGCCGATTTACTTACTAGCTGATAAAGGAGTTGAAGTCCAAGGTTCATGGAAATAAGGATTTGCAGATTTGCTAATAGTGAATGGAGAAGAGAGTCCAAGGTTTGTGGAAATAGGAATTTGTCTATAGTGAATGGAGAAGAGTCCAAGATTTGTGGAAATGAGTTTTTGTTGACAAAGGTCAAGTTCATGGATATGAAGATAAAATATATTTAAATTAAAGATTTAAATATATGGTTGAGGTTAACTTGATGACATGGATTAAATATTGGCATCATTTCTATATTAAAGAGTAAAAACAATTATTAAGGTGGAAAACCTAAGTATATGTTGAAATTCAAAATATAGAGGCCAACCTTGGAGAATGTTTTAGTTCAGTGCATCTAATCATATGGATGATATTGTATAATCAATTATAGAAAATTAGTTTGTTCATTTTGTACATGATGCACATGTGTGAGCATTGAAGCAAAAAATCTGATACATACGAATGTGAATGAAGTACAAAGGAGTTTTAACAGAAGATAACTAGAGAATCACACCTGTAGAAGAGTTGAGGAGTTGAGAAGACAACAACATGACAACATAACAACAATATAAAAAACATCATCTGACTACAAATAGAAAATAGTGTGACAACAAACAGAGTATGAAGTAAATTGTTTCATTTATATTGTATAGGTTGGTGCCTCATTTGATATGTGTTGTAGCACATTAGGGGATTGGTGTCTCCATTGGGTTGGTTCCCATAAAGTAGTGTAACAAGGGGTTGGTGCTTTCTTTGAGTTGGTGCTTCCTTTGAGTTGGTGCTCATAAATTAGGGGATTGGTGTCTCCATTGGGTTGGTGCCCATAAAGTAATGTAACAAGGGGTTGGTGCTTCCTTTGAGTTGGTGCTCATAAATTAGGGGATTAGTGTCTCCTTTGGGTTGGTTCCCATAAAGATTATTGTAAACCTTATTTTTCTATGAGGTTAGATTTGGACAGTAGATCTAAGAAGCTTGCTCACCGTGGTTTTTCCCTTCTTGGGTTTCCATGTAAAATCTAGTGTTTTGTTCTCTTGTGTGGATGTGTGGATATGCTTATGGTTGCATAATTCTTACTTAATTTGATTGATGCAATAAAGATTTTGTTGTTGCAGTAGAATTGAAGTAAAAATTGGTATATATTGGTTCACCCCCCTCTTAGTATATCTATGTGTTCTAACACATGAATCCTCATGAGGAATGATTCTCCACATATGAGAAATATGATGGAGGTAATGCTTACCTTGGGGACAACTCTACATATCCGATTTTTGGTTGTGGAAAGGTACACTTGTGTTTCAGTTATGGGAGGATTAAAACCCTCTGTGGTATTTTACATATTCCTTGATTGGCTAGAAATCTTATC
Source organism: Cunninghamia lanceolata (assembly GCA_027924645.1). NCBI lineage: Eukaryota > Viridiplantae > Streptophyta > Pinopsida > Cupressales > Cupressaceae > Cunninghamia > Cunninghamia lanceolata. The sequence goes on from BSBN01001373.1 coordinate 9,593,798, forward strand.
TCCATTTCGAAGTTGAATGATTTAGGAATGCATCTAATATTTAATAAGCATGGTTGTAGATTGGTGAGAGGAATCTTGGTAGTAGCCAGGGGAACAAGGATGGGAACTCTCTTTAGGCTTGAGGCTACTATAGTTTGTAGATCCACTAATGTAACTAAAATTACTAAAAATACATGTATGTTGTGGCACCATAGATTGGGACACACAAGTGAAAATGGTTTAAAAATAATAATGATTAAAAATTTGTTGGATGGTTTCTCCTATTCTAATGAGCACTTTGATTTCTATGAGCATTGTGTTTTTGGTAAACAGAACAAAAATTCTTTTCCTTTAAGAAGAAATATAGTGAAAGAGAAATTAGAAATTATTCATTCAGATGTGTTTGGACTTGTAGATAATTGGAAAATCTCTTTATTTTGTTACCTTCATTGATGATGGATCCATATTCACATGGATTTATTTTATGAAGCATAAATATGAAGTTTTCACTAAGTTTAAGGAGTTTAAAGTCTTAGTAGAGAACCAATCAGGACTTAAGATAAAAATATTAAGATCTGACAATGGAAGGGAATATTTCTCTAAGGAATTTGATGAGTTCTATAAGTATGCAAGTATCATAAGATAAAAGACAACTCCATATACACTACAAAAAAATGGTGTTGTAGAAAGGATGAATCTAACAATAATGGAAAAAGCTAGAAGTATGCTAAGTGATGCATAATTGGATAAATGTTTTTGGACATAAGCTCTAAGTACTGCTTTGTACTTGTTAAACAGATCTCCTTGTAAGGCTTTTGATTTGACACCTTATAAATTGTGGACAGGTAAGAAACCTTTTGTTTCACATTTAGGGTTTTTGGTTGTGAGGCTTTTCTTCACGTGTCTAAGGAAAAGCGGTCTAAGTTGGATCCAAAAGCATGGAAATACATCTTCATTGGATATGGTGAGAATGTAAAAAGATATAAGCTTTGGGATCCTCTAACCAGAAAAGTTATTTTTTCTAGAGATGTGGTTTTTAGGGAACTTAGAGCTATTTCTAATCCTGTATAGCCAGAAGAAAAAGAAAGGAATGGGATAATGCATTTTGATTTACAGCAAGAAAATGCACATTAGGAAGAACAAAATGATGGATTAGAAGATGGAGAAAAGGAAGAAGATTCAAGTGAAAGTTCAGATGAGGAAGACTCTATTGTTATAGAAGAAGTTAAGCATGCAAAAGAACATGAGGCTGAATCTCTTACTCCACCCTTGAGAAGATCCACAAGACAACAAAACCCAGTTGATAGGTATAGCTTGCCATATTTTCATTGTGTATTTCATTTATTGAGTACTGATGATGAAACTAGATCCTATAGGGAAGCTATTCTTACAGATAATAGTGAGTCTTGGCAGGTAGCCATGTAGGAGGAGACGATGTCTTTGAAATTGTGTGACACTTGGGATCTTGTATGGTTTCCCAATGGAAGAAAGGCCATAGGATTTAAGTAGGTATTCAAGAAGAAGTTTGGAGCAGATAGTTCATTATAGAAGTACAAAGCTAGATTGGTAGCCAAGGGCTACTCCCAGAGAGAGGGAATCGATTTTGGTGAAATTTTCTCTCCTATTTCTAAATTATCTTCTATTAGATTTCTTTTATCCATTACTACAACTTATGATTTTGAAATTGAGTAAATGGATGTTAAGACTACTTTTTTGCATGGAGATCTAGAAGAATAAATTTATTTGCAACAACCTACAAATTTTGAGATAAAAGTGAAAGAAGACTGGGTATGTAAATTAAAAAGATCTCTTTATGGTTTAAAATAGTCCCCCATAATGTGGTACCAGAAGTTTGATTCATTTGTTTTGAAATTGTGCTTTGTTAGAAGTGAAGAGGATCATTGTGTCTATATTTGATTTATTGATGATCTTATTTTGATTATTGCCTTGTCTTAGAACCTGTTATTTTTCTAGGGTTTTAGGATCATTTCTTCAAGGCATCATCCTAAGTCTAAAACCCTAAACCTTTTTTCTAATTCACTTTAGCCTTATGTTTTTTCGATGACTTTTAGTCTTGGTTGCTAGTTATTTAAGTTAAAATCTAAGCCCTCAGACATTGTGTCTTATCATCCCCTTTGTCCTAGATTACCGTTTGATAGCCCGTGAACAATGGAAATATTAAAATATTTAAGTCTTTAAGTGCAGCGGTCAGGTCTAACATTGACACATGGTAGCTTATTACAAGCCTACAAGCTCCTAAAGTATGTACCTTGTCAGGGTCGCGCTACCGCAAAATAATGCCACCTATTTAGTGGGTCCTTGAGGACAAAGGCAATGGAAGTCCAGTTGTACAAACTATGATTGGTTGCATGTTACTATAGAGGATGAGTTGTCTGAGCTGAGTAGGCCCTATTCTGTTGTGGTTTTCTGCCATGTATACCTTGGTTAGCTAAATACTTATAGAGCCTACGGAGTAATGCATTCTACATGGATGGAAAGCACGAGCCCATTGTGTCAAAGTTTTGGTACCCAATAGTGAGCACGGGGGTGCGAAATGGTGACACATGGAAAAGTCTTGTTGATTTGACCAAGAAGCTCTCCTTTCTAGTGCAATGTGGTTGGTTGAGGACTTTTCAATGCTCACACTAAATTTTCAAAATTCTAGGTTATCCTGAACTGTTGATCCTACCATGATATACCTCTCATTGACGGTCCGTATTTGAGTTTGAATGTGCCTATTGCAAGTAGTCTAGTTGAGTATACGAGAAGTAATGGTAGAGCGACTATTGCATGGTGATTTTCACATGGATTTTGAAATCCTTAGCTATGTTCTAATAGTGGATAGATCTTGAGAAGTATGGGGTGTCATTCAAGTATAAAGGATTGTAATTTGACACCGGTACATCTTGCCAACGGGTTCTGATCTTTAGTTGGATTTTGGTAAATAGGTCAAACATTTGTTGTCTGTGTGAGATGTGTTCGTAGGTGAGATTTGATGAGGTATGAGTAGTTTGCACCTCCATTTCTTTCTTTGGGGGTTATGATGTGATCTTCAAAGATTTCTAGATAAGGATTAACTGTGCAAAGCTTGAAGGTCCCTGAAATGGATTTATGGGAGTTGTTGGCAAGTAGGAAGTACTCAGGTGAAGAGCCTTCTTCCCTTTTAGCTATAAATTAATGTGTTTCCATGATTAGTTTACATTAGCTTCTACCATGGGTACAGTGCAGAGTCTTTCCCTTTTGTTTTACCTCTTCTATCCATTATTTCCCAAAGAATCATGTCCCTATTCTCTTGGTTACAAATTTGTCCATTCTAAATTAAGAAAAGGGAGAGCATTGCTCAAAGAATGGATGGTTTAGGAAAGAAACTAAGTACGAGGTAGAAGCAACAGAAATGTTCCCATTGGTTCACCTGTTGATAGTGTCATTCTGGTGAGGGAGGGTTTAGACTTCTTAGAGACTCCAATTGCATGTAGTGACATGGATGAAGCAAAGAAACTTGTTGAATTTTCAATAACCTTGACCAAGTTTTAGAGTTAGATGCTTAGACTAAGAGGTGTCATTATGATCTCTCCCCTTCTCTAGGATAGATGGTACTCATCAAAGGGATAGTTGTAATAGTGGAAGAATATTACATTCGGATGGTCTAGTTGGTGATGAAGAATTGGGAGTTTATTGGCATAACCAGGAAGTTGCATGCTTGAATTATGGTGACTCCTACAACAGCTTCCTTTAAAGAGCAATTATGGTTGCTTCTTAATACAATCGCTAGTGGTTACTTCAATGGTCCCAAGGGCTCTAACACACAGCAGCCTGAAATTGAAAGATGGGAGTCATTTGGACAACCTAACAACCCATGCTCAAGGACTAAGTATAAAACAAAAGGGCAGTTTTCCTAAATTGTCCAAAGGGTTTTAAATCTAATTCTCTCAAAAAATTGAATATTGTTGTGAGCTTAAAAAGATCCCAATGCATTGTAAGAGCCCCCTTGTATTATAAAAGGGTGGTTCTTGTTGGTTTAAGGGTTCTGGAAAATTTTAAAATAGGGCTTTGTAAAGGGAAAATAGGATAAGTACATAGTAGGGTATCAGGCCTTTATTTTGTAAGTCATCTATGATAGCATTGTAGTAGCATGAGTTATGTAGATATGAATACATACTGCTATGCAATTGTCTCCATTTTTGAACTATAACACTCTTTTAATGAAGTAATCAAAGATTATAGAATTTATCATACAAATCTGTTGTACTGAGTTTTCTTCTAAGTTTTATTTCTTTTCAAGGAGCGATGTAAATGCTTACTTGAGGAATACAAGAACATCACATCTTCAAAGGGATTAATAAGTATAGTTGCAGTGTAGGCTTTAGGAGGTTTTACTATTGCTAGGTGATAGTATTTTATTGACCATCAGGTATACATTTAAATGCTGTAGTACATGCATAACATTGTGACTCTATAACCCATGATAGGCACTGGTTTACCTTTTAGAAATCTTCATTTCTAGGATCCCAATATTAAATGATAAATTTTAAATTATTAGCAATTCATTTATAAGTATTTATCATGCTTCATATTAGAGCCTTGAAGGATTACAAAGAATAGGACATCCCTATGATTAATTATACAAATCTTTGTCAATCTATATGAAGCCATTCATTTGCTAGGCACTATATTTCAACTTTGTTACTAAACTGTGTTTAGTGCCATTAGAAGGGAAATCCATCTAGGCATTGTAGAGCCTAAAGAGTGGGCAAGAAAAGTGTGAAACAAATCTTCCATTCCTTGGCCAAGCTTCACTAATTTTAATCATAAAGGTTTCCCACCTTTTAGAAATTAGTGGGTATAGTTTGGAGGACCAATAGATTGGCGACTCTATTGGGGACTTTAAAGGTCATCCATTGGATAGGGTCATTTCAAATTTAACTAGCCTTTTGGTAGTTGTGCAATCACTTTGTTTCTATCATACCATATGTTTTGGTGCTTTGTTTTGGGTTGTGGGAGTGAGTGTGATCTCTTGTTCAATCCTTGAGGTGGGTGGTGACTCTACATTTTAGAAAGAACTTGATTACCTTTTACTACTCAACAATGGATGGGAGAAGATAATTGCAAAACAAACTAAACAATAAGATAGCAACAGAAGCTGATGACAAAGAACAAGCTACCTAGAAAGTGAAGGATAAAGGTGAGTCATCTAATCCTCATGTCAAAGTTTAACATCATGTAGTTAAATAAAGATTAGTAGGATATGAAAGTGATGTTTCAACAAATAGGCTTAATACGTCGAAGGAGGAAGAAAGGTGGCTTTGCCTAAAGCAAGAAAGGGTAGAAAGAGAAATACAAAGAGAGGTTGCCCTGAAAAGATATTATGATGCCTTAAAACTTAGAAGTTCCCCTCAGTCAAAACTGCAACAGTTAATTTGGGGTCATCTAAAACACTAGTAGTATGAACTCATGATGTGACCGGTCTCAAGGATTGGTTTGATGGTTACTATCATGGTCAAGATGGTGAAGATCCTAGGATAACCATTGAAGAAGAAAATGGAAGGAAGGAAGAAATACCAAGAAGACTTGATACTCCTAGGAGTCAAGGTGCTATTAGAGAAATTAACCTCCTTAGGGTAGAGGTAGCCAAATTAGAGGTAGAAAAGGAAGTCGGTGAGTTAAGAAGGATTGATATGGCTAATAATATTGGCTATATGAATACCCTATAGGAAATGAAAACATAAATGTTGGATTTCAAAATAATTAAAAAGCAAATCAAGGATTAGATCAGAGGTATCAATATAATCTGTGTGATAATCAACCAAACTTTGCCAGGCCCCCCTTGACCTAGCTAGATATAGTCAATTAAATTTTGTAGGGATTCCTAGTTTTCAAAACCCTATTCTGAATGAAATCAGATCTAGACTAGTGAAGCTCTTAGGGAACAATGTTGTCTCAGGGGAAGAACACTTGAAATATTTTGATAACTTGATGCATGAGTTTTAGGTGGAGGATGAAAATGTACTTTTGAATCTATTTGTGCAGTCCTTAGATGAAACCACTAGAGAGTGGTATAAGAGTTTACTAGAAAATAACATTAATTCATGGACAGATTTCCAAAACATGTTTAGAGAACATTATGGAGATAAATCTGATGCAAGGTTTACAATAAATGAATTCACAAATATCACTAAAGGAGTAAATGAATCAGTATTAGAGTTTAATCATGGATTTGTTAAAATATTGACAAAGATACCTCCTCATCTAAGACACAATGAATCTATGTGTTTGGTTTTATATAGCAATGCTTATGATAATAAGATGGGATTTTTGTTAAAGGACAAAAATCCTCAAACTCTCAGAGATGCATACAAAGTTGCTTCGAATATTGAAAGTAATAGAAAAGCTTCAAGAAAGTTTCATAAAAGGAGTGATCAGAAAATCATGCCTCGGGATAGGGGACAAGGTAAAAGAGTTCTTGTCACTGATGAATGTGAAAAACTATGGAAGGTTGTGAAAGAAATGAAGATCTCCGTGGCAAATAATTATAAGGGGTCCTCTAATGATAAGCCTGTCTTTACAAGACACAAAAGAATGCCAAGACTTTTAGATCAACCTTACATCACAAATTGGCAAAATGGGAGGCCAGTCCCTCAAAATAATAGGGGAAATCCTAGTAGGGAGACCCCTGATCCTTTGAGATGAGTGATGTGTGTTGTTGAGGACATCCTATCGTGCATGGTTTGTCAAGCTCCTCATGCCCCTTCTTTATGTGCCATTGCTAATTTAATTATTGATTCAGAAGGTCCATGTGATGAATGTAGTGATATGGATGACAAAGAGAACTAGAGTATTAATAGGTTTGTGGTTCATAATTTTATATGTGACGATAATGATATGTCTGAAGAAGAAGGTGTACTAGATGATGATGTTGAGAACAAAAGACAACTTAAGATTTGTATTAAGAAACAAGTCTCCAATAATGAGGATGACTATCATGTTTTTCAATTAGAGTCAAGAAGTCCTAGTGTTTGATTAAGAAGACCTTCTAATGATGAAATCAAATCCTTGATTGCTGCCCATATTGCTTAGGTTAAGAGAAATTATAATTTGAGGAACAAGAAGATTCAAGGAGAGAATAGTACTGTAGGGAATGTAGGCAATATTTATATTAAAGAAGATCAAAGTGTCCCTAATAATGTTGTTGAATATGAGTCACTTCTCCTAGGATTAAAGCTAGCTATCAAGAATGGAATTAAAATGTTGAATGTCTTAGGGGATTTCGAACTTGTGGTATCCCAGATTAGATTCAAATATGCCTCCAAAAATTTAAGGCTCAAACAATATAGAAATGTTGTTTAGGACACAATTGAGGCCTTTGATGCCTTTTCAATTGATTTGATGGAAAGAAATGGAAATATAATGGCTGATTTTCTAGCCAATATAGCTATCAAGTCAGAGGACATAACATTGACATGGATTTCAAAGGTGGAGGTATTAACCAGGCCATCTATTCCTAACAATATTTGTCAGTACAAACTTTTCAATGATGATCAAGATTTATACAAATTCATGAATTATATGGATGGGTATCAAGGACAAGAAATAGATTTCTAGCTCTTTGTCAAAAAGATTGATGGGAAGGACACCATCTTTGGAAATAAGGTCATCCAGCTAAAGACAAACAAAATCTTAAGAGGATTGGTGGCTTTGGAGCAAGTATTTGATGGAGCAAACAATCAAACTACTAAGCTTGCACCTATGCACCGAGATGATTTAGAGGAGATAAATTTGGGAACTGAATCCCAATCAAGAAATGTCTACATAGGTAAAACACTAAATCCTAAGATTAGATCTATGATTATCTCTTTGCTTAGGAAGCATAAAACAGTTTTTGTCTAGTCTTATGATGACCTCAAAGCATATAGGGAGGATCTATTTTAGCATGAACTTCCATGAAAGCTAGATCCAAAAGCTTTTAGACAGAAACAAAGGCTTATAAATCCCACCCTAGCACCCAAAATACAACAAGAATTAGCTAAAATCAGTGAAGGGGGTATTATCAAACCAATTAGACATTTAACTTGGGAATCAAATTTGGTCCTTGTTAGGAAAAAAATGGTGATATTAGGCTTTATGTTGACTTTAGAAATCTGAACGTATCATCATTAAAAGATAATCACCCTTTTCCAAATATGGAGGCCATGTTACAAAAGGTGACTGGCTCTGAGCTGTTGTCTATGATGGATGGGTTTTCAGGTTATAATCAGGTAGTAGTAAAAGAGTAGGAACAATTTAAAAATGCTTTCACTACTCTATTGGGAACCTATGTTTATGTTAGGATGCCTTTTGGATTGACTAATGCTAGGGCCACCTTTCAAAGAGATATGGATGTAGCCTTCTTTGAATTAATTAATGTTATCATGGTTGTATACTAGGATGACCTAACTTCTTTCTTTAAAAAAGAGGAGGATCACTGTAACCAGTTAGACTAGATTTTTATGAGGAATATGGAGCATGGTATATCATTGAATCCTAAGAAATGCATATTTGGGGTAGTTGAGGGAAAATTATTGGGTCACATAGTCTCTAAGGACATAATCAGAATTGACCTTGAGAGGGTAACTGCCATTGAAAGGATTCCTCAGCCTAAGACAGTCAAAGGGTATTCAGTCATTTTTTGGGCAAATAAACTTCATTCGAAGATTTATCCCCAATTTTGCAGGAAAGACTAAATCTATCTCCAAGATGTTGAAAAAGGGGCAAAGTTTGACTTGGGATTGTGAGGCAGTCACATATTTTTGTGGTATCAAAGACTTAATTAAACAAGCCCCTGTGTTATCTTCTCCTAATTTTACTAAACCATTCCAATTGTTTTCCTTTGCTTCTTTCCACATTGTAGCATTAGTGTTATTACAAAAGAACAGTGATGGTTTTGAATAGTATATCTCATTGTTTAGTAAATCACTCCAAGCTGTTGAATTGAAGTATGATCCCATGGAAAAATATGCATATGCACTAGTTAAGGCTATAAAAAAATTTAGGCCTTATCTAGTGGGAGCTATAATTCTGGCTTATGTTCCACATACTGTAGTAAAGGACATCCTTGTATAGAAGGTTACTGGCAGAAGATGCGGATAGTTTAATAAAGTCCAAGAATTTAACATAGAAATTTAGATCATTAAAGTGGTTAGAGGCCAAGGATTGACAAAGCTTATGGCTGAATCTAATTTGGAGGTTGCTTAGGTAAACGAAGTAACTGTTGTTCACTTGGAAGAAAGATGCAACTTGGAAGAATTAGGTTGGTATAAGGACATTATAATCTATTTGAATCATCTAAAATGTCCAAAAACATTAGGTGATAATTAGAAAAGAACACTGAAACTACATGCATTGAAGTTTGTTATCTTAGAATAAGACATACTAGAAAAATGGAGATGGTATTCTGCTACAATGTTTGGATAAGTCTGCAGCAGCATAGGTTCTAAAAGATATGCATAGTGGAAATTGTGGAGGTCATTTTATGGACAAAACTACCGCTCTTTAAATCCTCAGAGTAGGATATTGGTGGCCCACCCTATTTGTTGGCACCTACAATTTGTTAAGTGTGAAGCATGTGAAAAATTCTTTGGTAAGTTAAGATGGTCTGGAGTTTTTCCATTAAGACCTCAAGTTGTAGAAGCCCCATTCCAACAATGGGGTATATATTTCATTGGAAAATTCTTTGAGAAATCCAGTGAGGGTTTTAATTGGATACTAGTGGCAACTGATTACTTTACCAAATGGATAGAAGCAATCTCGACTAGGAGAGCTACTAGTAAAGTTGTTGTAGACTTCCTCATGGATCACATCATCTCAATATTTGGGGTGCCAAACAAGTTAAACATAAATAATGCTATGTGTTTTAGATTAGCTGAGTTGATGGATCTTTGTACTGAATATGGAATTACCTTATCTCATTCTTCACCATACCATCCACAAGGAAATGGCTAGGAATAATCAAGTAACAAAAGCCTGATGAAAATTTTCAAGAGAGTGTTAGGAAAGAAAAAAAGGGCTTGGGACTCAAAATTGAAATTGGCCTTGTGGAAAGATAGTATGACTATATAGAAATCCACAGGGAAGTCACCTTATGAACTTGTGTATGGTATGAATGAAAACATGCCTATCAATAATCTATTTCCTATATACAAGTTTATTCAAGAAAATTCTAATCATCTAGAAGATGCCATGACAAGCAGGATAAACCAGTTGGCTAAATTGGGTGAAACAGGGAGAAAGGCACAAATGGTGAATGTTAAGAAGCAACAACAAGTGAAGTATTTGTTTGATAAAAGGGATAAGGATAGGAAATTTGAATGTGGTGGCATGGTACTGGTGTGGAATGCAATAGCACAAGACAAAGGGAAACATAGTAAATTTGATTCCATGTGGTTAGGACCTTATACCATAATGAATGTCCATGGAAAAAATTCATATTACCTGAAAAGTCTATTTGAAGAATTTCAAGAGTTGCCTATGCATGGACAATTCATGAAGTTCTTTTTCTCATGAGCTTATGCTCTTCTTTTCCATGCTTAGTAGTTAAGGTTTTCTTGTCCCTATGGTGTGTTGTGCAGTTATGGTTGTTGTTAACCCATAATGTAGTGTTTTTATTTTGTCTTGTCTATTTGGTCTGGTCTGCATCTTAGAGTTTTCTATTTTCTCACCACATTACTTTAAAATGTGCATCCCTAGATAGAGCCACTATTAGAACCTGCTATTTTTCCAAGGTTTTAGAATCATTTCTTCAAGGCATCATCCTAAGTCTAAAACCCTAAACCTTTTTTCTACTTCACTTTAGCCTTATGTTTCATTGGTGACTTTTAGTCCCGGTTGCTGGTCATTTAATTTACAATCTAATCCCTTAGATATCATGTCTTACTGGACCCTTTGTCCTAGATTACCATTTGACAGGTCATGAACAATGGAAATGTTAAAATATTTAAGCCTTTAAATGTGGTGGTCAGTTGTGGCAAGTCCACAAGCTCCTGGCAAGCCCACAAGCTTCTGAAGTATGTACCTTATCGGGGCCGCGCTACCATGGAATAATGACACCTATTTAGTGGGTCCACAATCCCACTAAGGACAAAGGTAATGGAATTCTAGCTATATGAACTATGATTGGTTGCATCCTACCATGAAGGATGAATTGTCAGAGTTGAGTAGGCCCTGTGATGTTGTGGTTTGCTGCCACATATACCCTGGTTAGTCGAATACTTGTGAAGCCTAAGGAGTAGTGTGTTCTAGGTGGATGGAATGTGTGAGCCCATTGTGTTAGAGTTTTGGTTCTTGATAGTGAGTGCGAGGACACAAGATGGTGACACGTGGAGAAGTCTTGGTGATTTGACTAGGAAGATCTTTCTGGCACATTGTGGTTGGTCGAGGACTTTTCAACACTTGTGCTAAATTTTCAAAATTCTTGGGTTATCCTGAACCATTGATCTTGCTATGATATACCTCACATCGATAGTCCATATTTTAATCTGAATGTGCCTATTACAAGCAGTCTGGTTGAGTACATGAGTAGTAATGTTGGAGTGACTATTGTATGATGATTTTCACATGGATTTCAAAATCCTCATCTATGTTCTGATAGTGGCTAGTGCCCATGAAGGAGGATGTCATTCGAGTATAAAGGATTGTGATTTGACACTAGATACATCTCGCCAACAGGTTTTGATCCTTAGTCAAATTTTGGTAAATAGATCAGACATTTGCTATATGTGCGAGATGTGTTCATAGGCAAGCTCTGATGAGTTATGAGTAGTTTGTACCTCCATTACTTGCTTTGGGGTTTGCGATGTGATATTCAGAGATTTCCAGATAAGGATTAAGTGTATAAAGCTTGCAGTTTCTTGAATTGGATTTTGGGAGTTGTTGGCAAGTAGGAAGTACTCAAGTGAAGAGCTTTCTTCCCTTTTGGCTATAAATGAAAGTGTTTATGTGATAAGTTTACATCAGCTTCTACCATGGGTACAGTACAAAGTATTTCCCTTTTTATTTTACCTCATCTATCCTTTATTTCCCAAAGGAGCATCTCCTTGTTCTCCTGGTTACAAATTTGTCCATTTTGAATTAAGAAAAGGGAGAGCATTGCTTAGGAAATGGATGGTTTAGGGAAGAAAATGAGTACGAGGAAAAGAAACAAAAATACTCCCATTGGTTCACTTGCTGATAGTGTCATTCTAGTGAGGGAGGGTTTAGATTGCTTAGGGACTCTGATTGCATGTAGCTACTTGTATGAAGTAGTGAAACTTGTTGAAGTTTTCATAACCTCAACCAAGTTTCAGAGTTAGATGCTCAGGTAAAGAGCTGTCATTATGCTCTATCCCTTTCTCTAGGCTAGATGGCACTCATCAAAGGGACAATTGTAACAATGGAAGAATATTACATTTGGATGGTCCAGTTGGTGATGAAGAATTGGGAGTTTATTGGCAGATCTAGGAATCTGCATGCTTGAATGATGGTGACTCCTGCGGTAGCTTCCTTTAAAGAGCAATTATGGTTCCTTCTTAATATATTTTTTTGTGGTTACCTCAATGGTCCCAGGGGCTCTAACACATGGTAGCCTAAAATTGAAAGATGGGGAGTCATGTGGACAACCCAACAGCCCATGCTCAAGGAGTAAGTATAAAACAAAAGGGTAGTTGTCTTGAATTGTCTAGAGGGTTTTAAATTGGATTCTCTCAAATAAATAAATACTATTGTGAGCTTAAAAAGATCCTAATGCATTGTAAAAGCCCCCTTGTATTATAAAAGGGTAGTGCTCATTGGTTTAAGGGTTCTAGAAAATTTTAAAAGAGGGCTCTGTAAAGGGAAAATAGGCTAAGTCTATTGTAGGGTATCAAACCTTTGTTTTTAAGTCATCTATGACAACATTGTAGTTGTTGGGAATTAAGGTGTCTCAACCTTGGTAATTCCTTGCATTTATATATTATAATGTATTTATTTATTTAGCCTATGTTGTAATTTTGTTGCACATCCTATTTTGTCATTTAGTGTGAAGTGGCATGATGAGTTGTCACTCCACTTGTAAGATGACTAGGATGGTCAACTCACTCCATGTGGAGATAGGCATTCCCTTTGTGTGGTAGAGGTTTTCTTCCATGTGTTGGCATTTTGACTAGTGTGTAAGTGAATCTTGACCGAAATGGTTATGATAGATTCCTATGCCAGAATCTATGACGCGTAAGATTCTGAAATAGAAGGTTCTATGACAGGTGAAGACATGTGTCAAAGAGCATCTTTGAGGAAGGGATCTTTGGGTGCCCAAGGTGGGTTATGACATGTTGTAAGAGGAATATGCTATTTTTAGGCAGTTATGACAAATTCTCTTACAACTATAAGTGTTGTTAGTTATGATAGATTCTATGACAGCTGTAAGATGCGTAAGAGCATCTGTCATTGTCTATCTTGGGATTAGGCACCCATATTGGGATGGGGTGATATGACAAGTGTTAGAAACATGCTACAGTGTTGGACAAGTGTCCCTAGGCATGGGTTTTGGGCCATGAGGCCAAGTTGGATACCTATTCCAAGAAAGGTCCATTTTTGCCTTGTAACTTCTATTTAAACAGGTGCTTGGAGAGGAGATGTATTATGTGATTGACAGGTACTATTATGCTGCCAAAATATCTCCAGATATGAGTGTTGAAGACTCCTACAAGAGTATTGTCTCTAAAACTATATTGTAACCTTGATTGTTTACTGTAATACATTTGAGATGTATTTTGGAGTGTGGGGTTTTTCACTCGTAAGGGTTTTCCCCACGCATATCTTGTCTCTCTCTCTCTTCTGTCTACATTATGTGTGTGTATTGCTACAATATCTCTATTGTTGGGTTAATACCACTATAATTGTAAAGGTTAAAAAGAATTTGCACACATCTCTCCTCATTAGATTAGTGTAGGAAATGATTTCCGCACACCTAGCTTCTTTTTAGTTGGTATTAGAGCTTGATCAGCTTTGGTCCTAGTTGTTGGGTAGAGGTTTTTTGAAATAGTCTTAGATTGAGTGGGAGTCTGTGTAGAGTATTATGTAATCTTGTTGCAGGAAGGAGATGGCATGCACATTAGGAAGATTAGAGGTGGAGAAGTTTAATGGCACAAATTTCAAGTTATGGAAACTTAAGATGGAAGACATGTTTGTTGATTGAGACCTATGGGAAACTATTTCTGGTGTGAAACCAATTGTAATGGCACAAGATGATTGGGATCTCAAAGATCATAAGGCTAAGGGTCTTATAAGACTCAGTCTAGCTGACTCTATCCTGTTAAATGTTCATGAGGAGAAGACCACAAAAGATCTTTGGAAGAAGCTGGGAGATGTTTATCAAGCCAAATCCCTAGTGAACAAGCTTTTTTGGAGAAAGAAGTTGTATTCTTTACATATGGAGGATGGAGGATCTGTTGCAGATCACCTGAATACCTTCAACATGTTAGTTGCATAGTTAACTTTCGTTGGTGTGAAGATGGAGGAGGATCATTGTATGACCTTGCTTTGTTCTTTTCTGGACTCATGGGATCATCTTGTTATGGCTATTGGGAGTACCACATCCACTTTCAAAATGGATGAAGTGGTACCTTCACTGTTATCTGAAGAGATGTGGAGAAAGTCCTCTAAAGAAGCTAAAGAGGCTCTTGCAGTTTATGGAAGACCTAAGGAGAAAGGGAAAAAGAAGGACAAGAAAGCTAAGAAGAGTAGATCCAAATCCCATGGGAGATCCAATTCTCCTGGAAAGTCCAAGGCTCTCTATTGGAACTGTGGAAAAATTGGGCATTTCTGAAAAGAATGCAAAGAGGACAAGAAAAAGAAGAAGAAGAATGTCCCAAACTCAAATTATGACAAGTCAAAAGATGATGGTGATGCCTTCATCATAGCCTTGGCCACCCATGCATTTGATGATGTGTGGTTGATTGATTCTGGTGCATCATTCTGCATGACCTCACATTGAAGCTGGTTCATGAAGTATGAAGAGTTGATTGTGGAAGAGTGTACCTGGGTGACAATTCTCATCTAAAGATTGTTGGTCTTGGAAGAGTCTCAATCCGATTCCCTAATGGACGAGTGAAGGGGATCATTGGGATCATGCACATCCCAAGCTTGGCATAGAACCTACTTTCTATAAGTAAGTTGAATGATGTAGGTGTGCAGGTTGTCTTTTCGAAGGATGGATGCAAGATGACTAGAGGATCTATGGTGCCTTCGAAGGGTACTCGGAGAGGTACTCTATTTCAGCTAGAGGCATGCACTTCACAATGCAATAGTTCTTTTGACTTGAAGAAAAGAGCTACAATCACTTCATCCCCACCATTGGAACCGACAGTGAAAAAGTCTGTTGTAACAAATTTTGATGGTAGTACATTTTGGGTACCAAAGGGTGCTCAAGCTTTTGAAGTTAAGCTTCCTACTAAAAAGAAAATGTAATGGCATAAGAGATTTGGCCACATTGGTGAGAAGGGTATTAGAACCCTAAAAAATAAAAACCTCGTTGAGGGGTTAAATGATTGTAATCTTGAGTTCAACTTTTGTGAACATTGTATATATGGAAAGCAAAATCGTGTTCAGTTTTACACTAGTTCTCACAAGTCTCCTAGTGTGTTAGACCTTATTCATTATGATGTGTTTGGTCCTGTTAGTGTTCCTTCAATTTTAAAATCTGTATATTTTGTATCTTTCATAGATGATTACAATAGGACATGGATTTATTTTCTTAGAAGCAAGTCTGAAGTCTTTAGTTAGTTTAAAGAGTTTAAAGTTTTTGTTGAGAATTAGACTAGTAAAAAGATTAAGTGTTTGAGGACTGATAACGGTGGTGAGTTTTGTTCGGTAGAGTTCAATAAGTTTTGTAAAGAGAAATGGATTGAAAGACATAAGACATCTCCATACACCCCACAACAAAATGGAGTTGCAGAGAGGATGAACATGACACTGATGGAGAAGATTAGGAGTATGCTTAGTGGAACAAGCCTTGAACAAAAGTTTTGTTCTGAAGCTGTAGCCACTACTTGTTACCTAGTAAACAAGTCTCCTACATCAGCTCTTGTTGGTAAGACACCTATGGAGGTGTAGTCTGGGAAGAAGTCTTTAGTTAGACATCTTCATGTTTTTGGTTGTGAGGCATATTTACATGTGCCTAGGGCGAAAAGGTCAAAATTGGAGAACAAGGTTGTTAAGTGTATTTTCATTGGCTATGGTGTCGGTGTGAAAAGATACAAGTTTTGGCGTCTTGTGGCTAAAAAAGTGTTGTATAATAGAAGTTTTATTTTTAGAGAGCTAACACCTTCTTTCATCATTCTATAGCCAAAAGAAAAAGAAAAGAAAGAGGATGTGGTTCAGTTTCCCACTACCCTTGAGAAGACTGAATTGTCAGACCTTGTGAGACCTGATGATGAGGAGAGCTCTAGCTCTAGCAGCTCTGAAAGCTCAAAAGAAGAAGTAGAACCTCAACCTCAACCCTTGAGGAGGTCTAAACAAACAAGAAAGCAACTTGATAGGTTTGGTTATTCATTGCTTGATTCTAGTTATGCTTTTGCCTTGAATACTAACACTGATGAGCCTAGAACTATAACAGAGGCTATGCGCATGAAAGATGCAGGTTCCTGGAAGGAGGCCATGGAAGATGAGATGGTTTCTTTGGAGAAGAATAAAACTTGGGACTTGGTGCCTTTGCCTAAAGGACGGAAACCTGTTGGATGTGTTGTCCTCAAACTTAGTTGGTCGACCCCTACAAAACTTGTCCTTTCCGTAGCCTACACTCTAAGCATGCATTTCGAGGTGAGACATTTTGACCTCATGTGTAGTCATCTGACAGTTAAGAGTGTCTTATAACATTTGCCTAGGTTGGTTCCTCAAAATTTGTGAAACTTGGCTAGCTTGCAGGTTCGTTGAAATCTCAATTTTGACCCTTTTAAGGTGTTAGAAAGTTTTTGATAGTTCACATGAAAAGTCAGTCAAAATCAGCGATATTGCATGTGACTTGTTTTCATCACATGCACAAGCCATCAAAAACTCTGCCCAAGCATGTGTGTACTTGTTTTTATTAAAACATGTAGAGTCGATCAAAAATGCCGCTTGAGCATGTTGTTCACTTTTGAAGTGCGCTAGTGGTGAAATTCACCACCGAGACATCTCGTGGGTCACTTCAAGTCTAACTCGTGTGTAATAAATGCACAATGAGTTTAGTTTTTATAAGCCTTTATATGATTTAAAACACTTTTGAAATTTCATTTATGATCATTTTTAAACATCTCTTCTGTGTCTCTGAACTTCTGTTTGCTTCTAAATTCTCTCGCAAACAAGTGTAATTGCTTTCGTGGAGGATTAAAGTTCATTCCTTGTGCTTTCTTTCCACCACCGTCGCCAGTTTCTCAGGTAGGGTTTTAAGTCCCCTCTTGTTTCTTTTGTTTATTAAATGGTCTAGGGTTTAGAAACACGTCCATTTCTAGTGTTAATTCTAGTTTAAAGAATCTTAAATTCATTTCTTTACAATGACTTATTAAGTTTTAGAAAAACTTAGGGTTTTCATTTATCAGGATTTCTTCTTTCATTTTTCTTTTCTTGTGATTGTTTCATCATGTATGTAGTCAGCGTTTTTCACCATGCCTTTGTTTTATTTTGTATACCCTAAGTGTAAGGGCGATAAAAATTGCTGCCCCCACATAACGATGTTTGTGAGTTTATATCATATGCACAAGCGGTAAAAATGACCATTCAAACACTTGAATTTCACTCTTTGCAAAACCTAAATGCATGAGTGGTCATTTTGACCGCTCGTGCACCTTAAAACCAACAGACCCATTTTCATGTAAGGGCGGTCAAAATGACCGCTCATACATGAAACCACTAAGTCCTATCAATATGCAAAAGTAGTTATTTTGACCGCCAGTTCATCCCTTCTGCAAACCAACCTACCTATATGTGGAAGTAGCTATTATGGCTGCCCTTACATCTAAATGCAATATACCTACATGCAGGAGCGGTCAAAATGACCGCCCGTGCATGACTTCTTGAAAATTTCCTAACACTAGGAAATTCTTGAAAATGATGCCTTTAGCTCACTTTCACCTGATTTCTCAACTTGCACGTACTCTAGCCCTTTTAAGCTTGTCCCTATGAACATGATCGACATTACGTGGTTTTCCCCTAACTACAAGATCATGACTTTTTTTATAGTTTCTGCAAGCAACAACTATTGTCAACACTAGTTTCAGTGATTCCTTAAAAAGCCCATGTCCGAGCCATCTCTATCCAAAGCTAAGACAATGAAGTATGAGTATCAAGGGGTTTTCTCTGTCACTATAGTACAATCAAATGTGGAGGATATTAGGGATACTGAGATAGGTCATGTTGACATGGAAGAATTTGTAGAGAGAACTAAGTAGCCAAATCCTCCCTGATACATGTAGAAAATCATTGATAGTAATATACACTTGGTGGCCTCGTTTCCAGTGGCAGCTCACAAACCTAAATTTATACTTCAAGTGGAAAGTCACTATGCTAAAGATACTAGTACTGTGACTTATTCTTAGGGGAATGTTGTCATGATACTAGATGTTGAGTTCTTTGATAAGATTTTCATTTATCCACCCATAGAAAATATTGGGGAAATTGACTTTGCCCAAGGTCAGAAAGAGTTTGATAAAGATGTTGAATTTGTGAAGAGGCACATTAATAGAAAATGGTTGAAAACTCCTAGGAGGAATCTATCAAGATGGCCCAAAGTCCTTCCCTGAAGTGACTTTGTAGAGGAGGTTAGTGACTTGATCACTTTGCTAAGCAGAGTCAGAGGTCTTCCTACTTCTTCTACATTCCATGAGTGGATGTATCCATACATCAAAGTCATCCTTAAAGGACAACAAAAGATATTCTGGGGAGAGCAAATTAGTAATGCATCACATGACCAACTACTCAAGGTCCATACCACTTTCAAATTTTATATGACCTCTTACCTAGTATATGCAGCAACATCAATGAGAATTTTTCTAGGCTTGACTCAAGAGGGAGACATGAGAGTTGTACTGATTTTCAAATATTATCCTCAAAGGGTCTATTCACCATTTTAGGAGGGTAAAAGATGCTTTCTTTGCAATCTTCATGTGTTAATGGGATAAGGACTTGGAGCAGAAAAGAGTATCTGATGAAGCCTGGCAGGTGGTAAATTCTTTTAGTTGCTTATTCTTGCAGTTCTCTACATTTACATATCTGAGAGTTGGATACTACCAAGGCTATCTTGTCATGTTGCCTAGGTACCCAAGTGATAAAATGGTTTTAATGGAGCTATGTAGATAGTTGATTGTTGTCCATAGTAAGCAGGTGGAATTGAAAAGTCTGGGATCAAGTTTCCTATTGAAATTGGAAAGTATTCAGTTCAATTTGCCACTAAGGCAAAAGCAATTGAAATAGAGATGCAGCTTGTCACTATGAAACAATTCAAGAGGAGAAAAAACTTTGATTTCTATAGAGTGCAAGACAAGATTAAAATGAAATCAGTATTTCATGTTCCCATGGTTGAGGATGTTTGGGTTGACATAAGGACCCAAAATGAGATTCACAAGCTAGATTATTGTAGGCTATATCTAAGTCAGATTAAAGAGCTGGGATTGGTAGAGATTCTAGATGATATGAAGGATGAGGGGGGTGTTCTAGATCCCAAATATAATACTGAGAATATTGAGGCATCACCCCTACTAGAGATCAAATGGTCAGTGAAAGAAGAGACTTCTCTTCGAAAAAGGTTTCAACCGATCTTAGATAATACTAATGTATGGTTGGAAAGCAAGGGGATCAATTTGAAAGAGTTCCTTACTGGGTCTGAGACTGAGATTTAGGAACAAACAGGAAAGAAGGTGGAAAACAAAACTAAGAACAAAAGTGACACTCCTTCTTCCAAGGTAACAAAGACAAGAATTAAGTTTGTTTCCAAAGGGAGAAAAGCAAAAGAGGTCATAGAAAGTTGTAATACTGAGGACCTAGGTGCAGAAAAGATGAATGTTGATAATGCAGAGGTAGAACAACAAAATGTTGAAGAACCCTAGACTAAAGATGTGGAGATGGAGGAGAAATCAGATGATGAAAAGAATGAGGAGCATGAAATAGAAACAGATGTAGATCAAGAACGGCTTCATGATTCATGTAAGTCTCCTCAGAAAAATGTTCCCCAAGGACCACAAGATTCTGTTGTTTTACCAAATGTTCTTGTCTCTGATAATGTTCCAATTGTTTCTAATGTTCTTACTTCCCCTATTGTTGTGTCTTCTAATTCAACCCCCTCTTCTGTAAAGATTGTTGTTATCATTGGGAATTGCACCTGTATGCAAAGCTGGTGAAGCACTGCAATTCCATGTAACATAGGACTAATCTCAAATTGTGGGTGCCGTATGATGAGATTAGACCTCTAGATTATGGGCTAGTTCCCTTCAAATGTTCTATTGAGACGTATATTTTTACTATTCTAGAAAAGGGAAGAAGGAACTAAAAGAATGCTTAAAGGTAAAAATTGGTGATGCACCTGATTTGGATAAAAATAATGCAATTTGATCCACAATGTTTGCTTAGAAATTTGACTTTTACACAATCCAAACTTGGCATAAATATCAAAAAAGTGATTCTAAGGAAGGTTTAGAAAACTATTTTTTATGAAAAAAATGACTTTTTCACAACACAAAAAGACTATTTTTGGTTAACACAACCTAAGACCCGTGATGAATATATGCTTAATGTTGCAAGCAAGGAAGTGAGACAATAATTTTAAAGGTTTAATAATAAAACACAACAAAATTTTATCAAAACCACTTCAATAATCAACACTAAAGGAAAGGTAATTCAACTGATCTGAAATAACAAAGCAAAGCTCTACAAAGAAAACAAAAATATAACCTATAACATGTCGATCTCTCAATAAAACTGTAAAAAAAGTGAGCTACAAGAATTCTCCAATCTATCTAAATCAGAATGAGAACTAAGAACTAGTAAAAACAAACTTTTGCTTTACAATATATAGGTTTGCTCCCTCCAAGAGGTATGCAAAAAATATGGACTTGCAGATAATTGCCTCTAAAAATAATAATTCCTGAGCAACCTTCAAAATCCTCAAAATTAGGGCCTAAAATTGCCACAAATTGAGCAAAAATAGCTTCAATTTGGGCCTCTCTATATGTTTGACCAAAAAAATTGACCAAGGACCATAAAAATACTTCTAAAAGTCATGCAAAACCTCCTAGGTGGCCTAGTTAACTCAACTTATCAATTTGCATGAGCAAAATTGATTGTGAGTAAATAAAAAAGTAATAGAATATTACTTTATTATTGGTTACAATTTGTTCTATTTTTTATTTTACAACTTGTGAAAAATAATAAAGTAATTTATAGAATATTACTTTATTATTTATTTACAATTAATGACTTTGTAAAATCATGCATGATTAGAAGAAAATTATCACTCCACATACATTTGCCTAATTTACATGATATGAGCAAAAATAAGACTTAGGAGAAAAAAGAAACTCTTTATACCTTAATGTGCACTAAGGGGAAAATAATATCACCCTTATATCTCCATGTATAGTATATGCCTTCATGCATAAATTTTATCTCTCATCATAACATGATAACAAACACCTTATTACTTCTACACATTATATCAACATGCATCAAAATGTATCCTCACCTTATATCTCCATTGCATCTTTAAAATCAAGGAAACTTACAACTCCATTATGCATAAAAACCCCATGCATCAAAATACTCCATTATATTTGCACCATTGTACTTCCACCATGCATAGACACTTACCTTGGAAAACTCCATCTCAATCTCATGCATGCCATGTCTGAAAACACACCCTCTTGGCTTTGTTAGCCACTATACATAATTAGGAGGTATCCTTACTTTTTGATGTTTTGAATAGGGACAAAGAACCTAAGCATGTGTATCATTGACAATACAATAGCCGACCATCAAGAAATCTTTAAAAGGTTTATGAGGCATGAAGCCTTTCTCTGCCATCATATCGACCCTCTTGACTTAATAAAAATTAATCATTAATCTTTGTTTGTTGGCCACTACATGTTATGATGGCTAGGATCTTCAAGACAAAGTGTCTTGACCATGGCACTCCTTAGATAATGTAATTATTTGTTTTTTGCAAGTCAATAAAACACTTGGTAAACAAAAAGACTTCAAACAAAAGTAAGGAAACAACCCTAAATTTGTTCATTCTCCATTTGGTCTTACTCTTTCGAAGCTCTACAACTGCATTATGTCGGCCTAGGGTTTCAATCTCTTCATGATGGCTTTGGTCTTTCTCGCTTCAACGGCTCTTCTTTGTTGAAACCATGGAACTCTATATCATAAAGAAGAAGGTAACACTACTTTCTATTTCGTATGAGGCATTTTATAATATTTGTAGCTTTATTTCTTTTTAATGGCCGCAGCCTCCTTCTTTTATGGCTATCTCCATCATTGTGCACTCTTTAACACCCTTTTTCTTGTTCCTGTATCTTTCTTCCTTCATGGTCTTCATTTGTTCTTGAAAGTTTAAGGCCACTGTGAGGCTATGGAAAGATCTCTCCTCCTGTCAGCAAAAAGGGTAAGCAGTTGTCATTTTCATCTCTGTAGCTTCATTTGTCTTTGGTTTTACTCTTTGCAGGATGGTAAGTCTATTGGTAGACATGGGTATTGTATTTTATAGCAAAAGATGCTATATCACTATCTGCCATGACTTTATATATCTCCTTTTGGTTTTGATTTGTCTGTAGATGAAAAATAAGGGTTTGAGTTTTTTAAGATGAGAGTTTTAACATCTTTTCTACATTTTCAAAGCCTCTACCTATTATGGCCATGTTCCTTTTGTAAATAGGCATCAAATACTATAGATTGTCCAGGGTTTGTGAGCTTTGAAGCTAGGGTTTCAATGCTTCTTGCACTTTCATCCCTTCACAATGCCATAGTCATACTCTTTCACTAAATCTCTTTCTCTTTTGACTGTAAAGAAACAATGGTTTGATATATCTTTGAAAAGATCTTGTTGAGTTTGCAGAATGGTATACCTTATTTCATGTTTCTTTCTCCTCTGGCATGGTTATGATATTATCAGCTTTCTATTTGAAACTTCTTAACTGTGTTTGCAAAAATGACATTAGGGTTTGATATCTTGATATGGGTATACTTTTTTTTATAAATAGTCTCTCCTTCTGTATACCACTTCCTTGACCGTGGGTTTTCCTGTAGGCAAATCATTTAAGAGTTGAAGTGTTAATAAATGGAGTTTCTTTCTTTGCTTCTCATAACACCTTCTCCTCCTTGTGACTAGCATGGATGATGATGATACACTTCCCTTATCTGTCCCACTGTAGCTACTGTGTATAAGCAAGTATTTTGATTTTCTATATGACAACAAACCATTTGATATTCTATAGCATACATTAGCACTCCTAGGAAGTTCTGTTCTAGCTTAAATGGCTTCTTTTACATATCTCCTGAGGTTGCTAACTGTAATATGATGGATTGTCTATCATGTGGAATCATCTTTGACTATGTACTTGTCTCTATTGCATTTGGATTTACACTTTATCATAGATGTTATGTTCTTATCTCTCCTTTGCAACTGTAGCTGTTTGTATGTTCTCAAATTGCACCTGTATCTGCCTTTGTGCATAATGACTTCTTATCTTATCATTTGGCTCTCACAGTAACATATATATCAAGCATCTTCCTTCATCTTTAACCATGGTAATTGACCACTATGACTGCATCATGAAAGCATAATGGCATAAAAGCAATAGGATTGTTTACCTTGTGAATTTTATGCTCTTTGTATATCATCACTGTAGCATTTGATATAAGTCTTGTTCTTCTTCTCTGTTGTTCCTCCTTCATCACTAATGCACCTTTCTAGATGGATATGGCAACTTATGATATATTCTGACTATATCTTGCTTTGTAAAAGCCACTTTATTGATCATGTCCTAACTATTCATGGTGAAAGTGACTGTATCTCTCCCTGATCTTGTACTGTATCTCTCTTTTAGGCATGACATCTTCTTGACTGCACCATGGCATCACTGTAGCTTTAGGCATGGGGAATGAAGTTTGTCAAAACACAACAATGTTGAAATGCATGGAATCCACCTTGTTTATCCTTGGACTGTTGTATTCTTTACACTCCACTGTGCTCTATGTATTTGAATCTTTGTGTGCTCTATACATGATAATCTATTGCTTTTGAATATGTACTTGACTGTCATGTCAATGATGACATATGTACCTACTCCATAGTTTGTTCTTCCTTTAAGATCACTGATAGTAAGTAACAATCTTTATCATTTGATGAAATGTGATCATGTTGTATGTATCTCTAATTTGCATCTTTATCCTTTAGCATGTGGAAGTTCCACTTCTCATATATCTTGTGAAGCTTACTTTATGACAGTCAAGTTGGCATTATGTGAATATGATTGTCTTGCCTTCCACTATTTCATTTGCTGTTCTATGTGGCATTTTACTTGACAGTCTTTATGAGACACTTGCAACTTGAATGAGATATGACTATTAACCTTTGTACATCTTTAGCAATATGAGGACAATATGAAGAATACCTGATGTAGAATGTTGTCTCTTCTTTGAAATTATACTTGTATTCTTTATTGCATAGCAAGGCATTGAATGGTATCCTTGCTTTTGATGTATTTCATATGGACCTAAGCTCTTGATAACATAGAATGAGAAAGCAACATATGATGTAATTTGTCCATTACTCTTGATATCTTTCTTGACTAAGCAAGAAAGAAGCATGCTGGGCTCAACCCTTGTGGTAGCCACATTTAATCCACGTGCTTATTTTGTCTTTAGATCAGCATCAAAACTTGTCCTATACCTGCATAGTGAACAAACAATTTAGCATAAAATGTACGTGATAGCATTGATTGATTTTCCTCATGATTTCTTTGTGATTTATGTCATTTTCTGATCTAATTTCCCATCTGAATGCATGATGTGATAAGTAGATGTCTCTGTTTGATAAAAGCATGTGATAACTGTAAACATCTAGAGCACTAACATGGTTGTCCCTAAGATTTTGTAGGTTCAAATGAGGATGGCTTGGAGGGAAGACTGAAGATTGAAGACTTGTAGGCCAGCTTCAACAACAATCTCCATCATCAGGCAATGACGAATGTTTAGATTTATCAGACGTTCATTTCTTTTTCTTTTATCAAACAGATACATAGCTTGCATGTCTGCAATTGCTCAGTCTAGTTACTCCCACAGATTGTGTGGGACACATTTGAACACTTCTTTTAAACATGATCAGTTAGTTTCTCTTATGCATATGATGTATATGTATTTCCTTTTTTAATCAATGCATAAGATAAAGTAATAGATACCTGAATGTATGTTCAAAACATGACATGAAATAACAGTGCAATACAAATATCTTTCTTTCTTTCATTCAAAACTAATTAACTGAATAATCAATTTAACTTATAACTCCTGAAAGATCAAACTATGTGTTAGCACTCTTTTTGACCTGGGGGTTGATTTTTCATGTTTAGGGGGTTTCTTCATTTGAACCCTATATCTTCTTGCCCATTTTCCTAAGTGTTGGACCTCCTCGGCATTATTCAGCTGCAGCATCATATTTTCTTTGAGGAGGAGATCATCATCATCATCTTGTCTTCGATGATGGTCCGCAGCATCATGTTTTCTGTCGACTTGTTTTTCATCAGGATCATCATATTTCAATATCGGGTGATGTCTGGATATCATCCTGATCCTGCTGATGAGCTACAGTGTGCCCTGATTTGCTTGCGGGGGTGATTTTTCAAGTATCCAGTGATCTTCCAATTATCACCTTGCCCTTTTATGATGATGATGTCACCCCGATCTTCCGAGGGGTTATTCTCTGAGTTGTTCGACCTGACTTGTTTTTTCTTAAGGGTCATCATCATCATCATCATATTTCCAGTTATCGCCGTGTTGCTTGCGAGGGTCATCATATTTTCTGCCTGCATGATATTTCGCCGGGGTGATATTTTTATCATCGGGTGATCTTGGTTATGATCATCCTGATGATGTTGTTGAAGAGTTCTAAGTATGACCCGATATTCACTGGGGTCATCATATTTTGAACGTCAGGATGATCTTAGTCAATATCATCCTGATGTTGTTGTATCACTTCATGTTCGTTGTTTTATCATCCTGATGATGCTGACGTCATTCTTATGTCAGGGTGATATCTATTTCTCTGCCTATCTGCATCATGATATTTCCGAAGGAGGGGGTGATATTTTCATTTTTGAATATCACCCGGATGTATGTTTGTTCCAGCGTCATGATGATGCTGATATCAGGGAGATATCTGCCTGCCGGCTTCGTGCATTATCTAGTGGGGGGTGATCTTTTCAAGCATCATCATATTCATCTATCACCCCGATCTTATAGTGGAGCTACAGTGCAGCATGATATTTGTGCATCAGGATGATATTTCCAAATATCCGGTTATCTTCCGAATATCATCCTGATGTCGATATGATGATGACGTCATCAAGGTCTGGGGGGTCATATTTCTAACACAGATCATCTTGTGGAGATCTCCCGATATTTGCAAATATGATGATGACGTCATCCGGATATGAGGAGGAGCGCAGTAGGCAGATATGCTGATGACGTCAGTAGGATATGACGGTGATGTCATCAGGATGTTCATCGGCCAGACTTTTGGTATAGGCTCAGCAGGAGGATGTTCCTCCGATGGATCAGGTTGTGCCGATGAAGGCGATTATCATGCAGGTTATATTGCGATATGATGCTGACATCAGGGTGATATTTCAAGTGACAGGATATCATGCTGTTGGAGGATGATGATGAAGTCTTATACTAGTGTCGTCAGGAGCAAAAGCACCGACATTACATATGCTCGTGGCCTAGTATATAAAGTGTTGAAAAGGTCACCGCGGGGTGCATGTGGGATAATTGATATCCTGCATATTTGAAATATCATGACGATGAATCTTGGCGGGAAATGGTTGCGATCGACTGTTTGATGTTTTTCCCAAGGCCGCGGGTTGGTGCGCCATTAATGGCGAAGGTTACAGAGGTATGGGTGGATCTGGTACCCGATTGAAGGTGTACATCAACGGACAGTGGCGCAGGGCTTGAGATTTCTTCCTGTCTCCTCCCCTACCTGCTGCATTCATGTTTGGGCGCCAATCTGGTAATGCGTTGAGCACCATTTTTCTGAAACTGTATATCTAGCGGGATTTCTGGTCAACCATCTAATTAATTGCTGTGGTACACTACCTGGCTGTTATAAGCAGGAAGTGTTACTCATTTTTGGTTGTTGAAAGTTGAAGATTTTTGGCTCTGTAATTCAAAACAAGCTGATCTGGTTGCTCTGTACAGCTTAACCTGTGAGTTTATGTATCTCTTGTTGTATGTTTTTGGCATGAACCCACTGATTTCATGATTAATCTTATATGAGAAATGCTATCTTAGCATGTGTTGTGTTAATTCTGTCTCCAGTATTGCATGTATTCTTCTTCTGAATCTGGATATTTGGGTAATGTTTAGATTCTAGAGCATAGAATTCCTATGTTGAATGTCTGATCTTTTAACTTCTGCTCAAGGGGTAGATTAAACTGTTTTCAGGTTGAACATTGGGAAGGGTATACTGCAGTAGGGATGCCATAAGTAGAGATAACTTAACACTCTGTATTGGGAGATATCTATAAGGCAGGTATCACATATATCCCCCTGAAATCCAGTTTTAGCTGTTCATGCTGATCATTCACAGGTGTATGTCTACTGACTCCAGGCCCTGGATAGGCACCAATCTTGCTTTGTTTTTGTGTTACAACCATGTCCAGCTTTGCATCCAAACTTAAACTCCAAATCAAAATCTAAAACAACCATTAGGACATTAGAATTAGTTTTAGGATCCTCAGTCCTCTGTCTACAACTGCAAATAGGCCCAAAGCTAGCCCCTTTGCTCTTATCTTTCAATTTTGGTCTACTTACAGGAGGACTTATCTGCTTTCTGTTAGCATCCCAGCCTTTGTATGCATATCCTCATGGATGTTGAGTAGGGAATACCCCCCTAGGTTTTGCAGAGCCTGAAGAAGAAGAGGAGATAAAATATAGAGTCTATCTCCTACACTGTTGGCCCCTGGCCCAGAGATCCTGTTGATCACTGATGGCTACCTTGTAGGGAAATCTGGGAATAAGCATCCAGTCTGGGAAAAAACCAACACTATGTAGAACAACTGTATCTCTTAAATGTTTGATTTCTTGATAATCAAGTCTTTTTTCATGATAACTTATCAGTCCTGATTGGACTGATGGGTTATCCTAACAACTGGATATTCTCTTCTACTTTGTCAAGGCATCTACCATTCAAAGAATGCATAAATTTGAAGTTTTTTCTTTTTTCCTTCTGAACAACTACACTTAGGTCCAACTAATTTTAAGTGTGAACAAAAAATTAGTAACATTTCTGGTGACCTCTCAGGGGTGTTTGCTTGCTAGACAGTTTAGAATTAGTAGCCTTGGCTTCTCATTGGGTATAGAGTCATTTCTGCCCTTAATTTAGAGAACTTCTACAACTCACACCTACTGAAAACAATGGTAGCAACTAACTGAAAACTGAAACTAAAACTGATTTGCTTAGAACAAAACCAACAACATGTGCAAAAGCACTTCTTGGAAACAAAACAGCAAAATTGAAACTAACTATGCAAAAGCACTTATTTGCAGCATAAGGCTGCCTTACTTAGTAGCATAACTTGAGGTGAATCCCATTAACTGGGATTGGCAACACCTCACCATCTAACTTAGCAAGCTGAAATGCATTATGTTGCTTGCATTATGTGATTATGTATGGTCCATCCCACATTGCATCAAACTTTATATGATGTCCTAGTCTGCTCTTCAATTCATTCCACTTGAAAACTAGGTCTCCTTCTTTATAGACTCTTGGTACTTCTCTCTTATCAAAAGTCCTTTTCATTTGGGCCTGGTGTGCTTCCAATGTTTTTAAGGCCTCTTTTCTGATTTCTTCAAGTTCAATTAGCTGTGCAAGCCTGATTTCCATTGGTTGTTCTTCAAGTAATTCTAGCTCTTTTATATAGCTAAGTGTTGGCAACTCCACCGTTATTCACAACTTTGCTTCTTTTCCATATGTAAGCACATAAGATGAATTACCTGTTGATCTTTTGGGTGTAATCCTATCAACCCATAATGCTAACTTTAACTTATCATGCCAAGACCTGTGATTCTCATCAACTATTTTCTTTATGATCTTAATCAAATTTTTGTTAGTTGATTAAGCCTGTCCACTACCCTAAGGGTAATAATTTGATGAAGTATTCAAAAATATATTATTTTTGAAAGACCAATCAGATATTTTAAATCCAATAAATGCTAAAGCAATATCTAAAATTATTGAGTTAGGAGTTCCAAACCTAGACACTAGATCATGGTAAAAATTCAGGACTGATGTTTCATTATCATCTTTTAAAGCAACTGCTTTAGTCCATTTTGTGAAATAATTAGTAGCAGTCAAAATCCACTTGTGTCCTTGGCTTGAAGGTGGATTAATAGGACCAATGAAGTCCAATCCCCATTTGCCAAATGACCGTTCTACTTGAATTGGATGCAAGCATATTGCTGTCAACCTTTGTTTACCTGCAAAAACTAAACACTTTAAACATTTCTTTACCCATTCATGAGCATCTTTGAACATGTCAGGCCAATAGTAACCAGCTCTCATAATTTTAAGAGTTGTTGTTCTAGCTGCAAAATGACCTCCAGTAGGTCCATCATGAAATTCTTCTAGAATCCTTTGAGTCTGATTTGGTTGTACACATCTCAGTAAAACATTTTTAAAATCTCTCTTGTACAGAATTCCATCAATTATAGCATAAGGAATTGCCTACAATCTGTAATATCTTCTTTTAGATCTATCCAGGCCTTGTGGGCAATCACCAGTGTGCAAATAATGAATCATATCATGCACCCAACTTGTAGGGGGTTTTGGGACAGCAACTGTTTCACCATTTTGAAGCATTGTCTTAGCCTCTCCTCTAAGTTCTTTGCTATATCCTTCATTTTCTACAAGTTGTTGACATAGTCCTTTACCTCGGAACAACTTGGTTACCTTTATTTGTATGTCATATTCCATGACCTTGGTTATCCACCTTGCTCTCTTATCATTTAAGTCCTTACTGAGCAAAAATTATTTGACTGTGGGGTGAGCAACCATTAACTAAATTCTATTATTTGAAAGCATATGTTTGAACTTCTTTAGGCTCCTGATAACAGCTAATACATGTTTTTCAACAAAAGAATATCTTACCTCATAGTTATGCAGAACTTGTCTAAAAAATGCCACAGGTTGTTCCATTCCTTCATTATTCTGTTGACAAAGCATAACTAATATAGTATCCACACTACCAAATGCATATAAAATGAAGTCCTTATCAAAGTTTGGATTTATCAGAGTGGGAACAGCAGCAAGTGCCTCCTTTATTTCTTCAAAGCTTTGCTTTCCTTCTTTGGTCCTGTCATGCCCACATTTCCCATGCGGTCACAACACGCAAACACGTGTCATGTCCACATGTGACATGTGGTCATGATACAAACTATCAAAAATTTTCCCATAGTTCCCTAGAAACCCTCTCGCACGTGTAAGCGTGCTCAGTTGCATATGTATAAGGCGTCTACAATACAGTTGATAA
This sequence comes from Cunninghamia lanceolata, assembly GCA_027924645.1. Taxonomy (NCBI): domain Eukaryota; kingdom Viridiplantae; phylum Streptophyta; class Pinopsida; order Cupressales; family Cupressaceae; genus Cunninghamia; species Cunninghamia lanceolata. The sequence continues at coordinate 9,624,532 of BSBN01001373.1, forward strand.
CAGAATATTACACACACGTGTGCATTCACTATGCTGGACTTACTATTTTGCTTGATGACTTTCACTACGCTTACGTATGGTTTATCTTTCAACGTTGATAAAATTGAAATATAGTCTGTGTCATAGTTAGTTCCTTCAGTCCATTAACTCATATTTTCTCCTCTATCAAATTGTTTTAATTAATTACTCATTTAATTGTTTACTTATTTATTTTTATATATATATTTTTTCTATATATTAAGTTAATTTTGTTTTCAATACCTTGGTAATTCATTTGGCATTTAATAAACTCCAGACTCACAATTTTTTTTAATAAAACGTGTATATGTATTTAAATCATTATCTGTATATATTCATATAATATTCCCTTTTAAACTAACATCAAATATATATATATATATACATGTACATATATATATATTATACCTTTCTTTTATTAACAAAGAACCCTTATTTAAAATAATTGATAATATATATAATGTATTTATAAATGTAGTAATATATATATATAAGTTACACAAATTAGGGTTTGCCTTTATAAGGCCCTTGTTATTGAAGCATTCCATATGTTTGTGTTGAATGCATTTGAAAATACCTTAACATATATTTATTATTATTTTTATTTGCTTGGTTTGTGTTTGATGTGCAGGGCTCAATGGGGCAACGGCGGCTAAATGGAGATGGCCATAGGGGAGGTCGCAGGTGGGAGAGGCTAGGGAGTGCGGCGATGGGACTCAGCGCAGAGGAGGTGGTGCTCACGGTGACAAGGATCACGGCGGGGTGAGGGGTTTTTAGGCTATAGCGGAGGAGGGATGCTTGTGCATGGAGCAGCGAGTAGAAGGCCGTGCAAAGGAGGGTTCACGGGGTCCGCGAAGGGCAAAAGGAGGCCACGGTGGAGGGTGCTTCGTAGGGGATAGAGGTGTGGCCGCAGGGTTCGGTGGAGAATCAGTCGTAGGGCACTGGCGTATACAGGGGTGTGGGTGGGGCTCTGCCCCACCACACTCTACTATGTATATTCTTTGGTGGGGGTTAAAACCCCCACCATTGTTGTAAGCAATTTTCTTTTAACAGTTTTAACATACAAACTGCGATTTATCACATTTTAATTTTCGTTTAATTCAGACTAAAAATATATAAATGTATAAATCCTCCACATGTTTAGAATCACAGTTTATTTAATCAACCAATAATCTAATAAATATAGAAATTAAATATTTAAATAAATATATATATATATATATATATATTTGTATATATATATAGTAAAATTATTAAATACTATCGAATAAATTTGAAGGGCAGAATATCAAATCCGCCTATTATGTTTATAACATAAATCATCACAATTGGAGAAGTAAAGCCAGAGAAGTGTGGCTGGAGGCAGGCGACAAAAACACAAAATTCTTTCACAACTCAGTCAAATCCAGAAGAATGACGAATAAAATTTCAGAGCTGACTATTGGGAATGGTATTATAATAAACAAAAAAGAAGAAATTGAGAGAGAAATAGTCAGCTACTTTCAAACGTTCTTGGCACCTGAGGAGGGTTTTGACTGGTTAAACATAGAGCAAGCCACAAACCATATAGATAGGATAGTAAACGATGAAGAAAGGGAAGCTTTAGAAAAGCCTTTCACAGAGGAAGAAGTCAGGAAGGCAACATTCCAATTACACCCAGACAAAGCGCCAGGACTGGACGGTTTTCCTGCTCTTTTTTATCAAAAATGTTGGCATATCGTGGGCAAGGAGGTCTGGAACATTCTGGAAGATTTCAGAAAGAAGAAAAGATTTGTAAAAGATATAAACAATACAGTAATTGCGCTTATTCCAAAAAAATCAGAATGTAGGAGGGTCAGTGATTTCAGGCCAATCTCATTATGCAACACGGTCTACAAGATTCTCACCAAGACAATTGCTAACAGACTAAAACCAATTTTGGGAAGAATAATATCAGAAAACCAAAATGGATTCACGCCAGGAAGAGAGATTGCGGACAGCATTATTTTAGTAAACGAAGTCATCCACTCGATCAATCAAAACAGATAGAAGAGTATGCTAATCAAGTTAGATGTGAGCAAGGCATACGACAGGGTTAGATGGAACTTCCTTCTAAAGATACTAGAGAAAATGGGCTTCAGCAGGTCTTGGCTTGAAGGCATTTACCAGTGTATTTCCACTCCACGAATGTCTATAGCAGTGAATGGATCGCTATGTGGCTTTTTCGAGATATCACAAGGGTTGAGACAAGGTGATCCGTTATCCCCGTGCCTTTTCGTTTTAATGGCTGAGGCTATGGGGAAAATGATCCAACATTGTCAAAGATTAGGGGGATGGAAAGGAGTCAGGGTAGCTCGAGGATTAACACCAGTCACACACACTCAATTTGCAGACGACACTTTACTTTTCAGGGAAGCGAACCCCGCAGAGGCAGAGGCGATCTGAAGAGTGCTAGACACTTACACGAATCTGTCAGGGCAGGTGGTTAACAAAGAGAAGACAAGAATGTTTTTTTTCAATACCTCTAAAAGATGGCAAAACCAGATATCACAAATCCTGGGTTGTCAAGTAGATACCTTACCAAACAAACACTTAGGGGCTCCTATATTCAATGGACAGAACAAATCTCAGCTTTGGGAGGAAGTAATCGCTCAGTCTAAAAGTAAAATGGACACTTGGAAAGGAAGATGGTTAACATTAGCAGGAAGGATTACCATGCTAAAATCAGTTTTAGGGGCAGTCCCGATCCACATGATGTCCTGCCTACAGGTTCCAAATAAGGCCAGAACCACCTTGGAGAGTGGTTGGAAAAAGTTTCTGTGGGAAGGATTGAGAGAGATCAAAAGAATACCATTAATTGGATGGGACAAAGCCACGTGCCCCTTAGATAAGGGTGGGATGGGAATGAGAGAACTAAAACTCCAGAATGAAGCATTGGGAGCTAAATTGGTTTGGAAATTGGCAAAACAACCACAGAAACTTTGGTGTAGAATTATGCAAAGTAAATATTTGGATGATTCTAATCCGAATAGAATTTTGACCATAGCGAATCCAGGGGGTGGCTCGCCTATATGGAATTTCCTCAGAAAATGCAGACCGATAATTTTAGATCATTTGACGTGGAGTATTAATAATGGGAGAAACGCCAACTTTTGGACGGATTCATGGGAAGGATGGCTGTCGCTAGATAGCTTACAAGAGTTATTAGAATTAAGAGAACAGATGATTCAAGACAGAGGAGAAAAGGTGGCGGACTACTTCGAAGGAGAAGACGAGGCAGGCTTAGTCAGATGGGTGGACCCTAGTAAGTACAATGTAGATACGGACACCAAAAAGAAGTATGTGGAAATACTTAACGAAAGGAAGATCAGGAAAAACAATGACAGTGATGAGATAATTTGGTGTGGTGCAAAGTCTGGACAATACACAGTTAAGATAGGATATCAATTATTGAAGTCAGACAGAGAAAGCAATTCATTAGATCATTGGCCAAAAAAGATTTGTTGGGACAATCAAGTTCTGCCCAAGGCAGGTGCTTTTCTGTGGACGGTTCTACATAGAAGTATATTAACAGGGGACAGGTTGCAGAAGCTAGGGATCTCTGGTCCAAGCCGATGTACACTGTGCAAGCAACATGAAGAGACTCTTGACCATTTGTTTTTGAAATGCCAGGTAGCTGATAAGGTATGGACGTATTTCCTCAGCCTATTAGAATGGAAAGGAGCCATGAATTCTACAATAGTAGATTTCTTGAAAAGTTGGCCAATACTACAACGAAAAGGTTTCTGGGGGAGCATCTGGATAACTATGCCATCCATGATAATTTGGCAGATTTGGAAGGAAAGGAATCAGCGAATATTTGAAGAAAAAGAAATTCTGACAGAAAACTTAATTAAAAAAATAGAAACTGGATTAGTTGAAATACTTAACTCCAAAGCAAGTAGCAGGGGAGGATGTAAGTTTACATGTTGGGATGAGGCAATCATGAAATTATGGCCTGATCTTAAAATCCTGAAAGGGTTGGGAGGAGGGAAGAAAACTAGAGCCCAAACAAGATGGTTGGCTCTGCCAAGAGGTAGACTCAAACTAAATTTCGACGGGGCCTCCAAAGGCAACCCGGGTAAGGCAGGATATGGCTATATTATCAGGGATGAGAGGGGAGATTTTGTCTGGGCAGCTTCGGGCGACCTGGGAGTGGCATCAAATAATATGGCAGAATTAGAAGCCCTATCTAGAGGGGTGATGGATTGCGCCAAGAAAGGTTGGACCAACATAGACATAGAAGGGGACTCTCAAATAGTTATTAATGCTGTCATTAGGAACAATGCAGCAAATTGGAATTTAAAAAAAGGAGTGCAGAGAATCAAGGACGTCCTGCAAAACTTGAATTTTTCCATTAGACACATTTATAGAGAAGCAAATAAAGCCACGGACTTCCTAGCTAACCAAGGGATCACGAGAGGAGGAAAGGACGTCAGCGATTCAGACATTGCAAGCTGGAATGGGCTTACTGAGGTACTTTGCTCAGATAAGGGAAAGTCACAGAAGGTGGATGAGCTGAGGAATCACACATCCGACGGTGGAGTTTAGACAGGCAGATACTTACATTTGGTAGGACGATTCAGATGTCCACGCGATGTAAATCTCTTCAGTGCGGCAATGATGAAGGGAACTACCGTCTTGCTTATTTTAAGCCAGTCGAAGGTTGCCTAGGATTAGAATGGTGGAAGAGGAAGAGATGGCCAGAATAATGGGAGTGCAGTGCCGATGTCTGGAGGAAGGAAAGGAGCAGCAGGTGGGGTGCCTGTTCAAACTAAAAGAAGAAGCTGCCAGAACAGCTATCTTGCAAATCATTGGAGGAGGGTCGTGGAGTGGCGGCCATGTACACAATGGTCGCGTATATCAGCTTTTCTTCGCCAATATTCAACTGATCATGGGCAGCTCCTTCTATGGGGTGTGTTGGGGAGCGCGGTTGGTAGCTCCAGCCAACCACACGGTAGTAATGGGAGAGATTGATTCGGTGGGAGGAGACCGGGCAGAGGAAACGCTGAAATCAGCCTATGCAAGGGGAATTGGATCCAAGAAGGCAAGAGATATCCTCGCTGCTTACAAAGAAGGCATTGAAAATCGGGACATGGAAACCTTTCGTAAGATGCTTCAGGAAAATAAAGGGGAGTTTACTGACGGCCAGATCGGAAGGCTTCTGGAGACGGCGGAAGGCATGATGATGATAATGCACGAGATAATGTAACACATTGGGCTGTTAAAAAGCTAAAGACATAGTTGTTTTTAGCTCTGGATTAGTAAAATGTTGTGTTCTGTAAGTTGTTTTGTATGGCATTCCGGGATGGAATTAGCCAATAAATAAAAACAACGCTTTTATTCTATGTTATAGATCAAAGGGAGCCATCCCCATGATGGCACTTACCAAACAAATATATATATATATAGTAAAATTATTAAATACTATCGAATAAATTTGAAGGGCAGAATATCAAATCCGCCTATTATGTTTATAACATAAATCATCACAATTTCATAATTTCTTCCAAATCTCCGTTTATATATTAAACAAATACTTGAATAAAAATAGAAAATAAATATACAGTTAAATCTATGTTCGTCAATTAAAATTTTAATCTTTCAAGTATACTTTCCAATGCAAAATTTAAATTATAGATTATGGTTGAGAGTGATTACAAGATATTATAAAAAAAACTTTCACTTCAATATTCAATATAACAAGCATGTAAATTTTTTTTTTTTTTTCAAATTTCTATTGCATAATTAAATCAAATCTTGATCCTTTTTCCAAAGACAAATTTACTTCTTAAATAATTTATTGAATGTAACAATTCCACTAACAGTTCAATGGATAGATCTTAACAACTTGTCTAAATCAACACCTAATTTCTCCACTTTACAAAATTTGTTAAAAAAGTATAAAACAACTGTAAAATTCACAACTCACATACACTTTAAGGGAGGAATTACTCTCTTCTCCCAAATCACAATTTGGACAATAACAAAAGGAGAAAATCTCTCCTTTACAAATTCCTCCAGGATAAAACTTTAAGAGGCCAAGCTCTCTTCACAAGTAAGGGAAATGAAACATTTTCTCTAACCAAGTAAGAACTCCTCCAACCCTTTCAACATGCTCCAAGGGAAACCTACATGACAAACAAGGAAGGAATACACCACACAACTAGCTCTCCTCCCTACCGTAGACCCATACGAGGGTCACCCCTGAGCTAGGGAGAACATCCACACCCAGGGAAGAATGGTCCAATAACACTTCACAACATTGAATAACAATAGTAAAGGCAACCAACACACAACCACCCATAGTTATACTCAACCCGAAAACTCAACTAAGGTGAGTTTAAAGAGGGTATGAAAGCGGACTCACTCAACTCAAGAGTGCCACCCTTCTCAACATTTTATCACAACTTTTCTCATGGCCTCAAGCCAACAAAATAACTTTCCTCATGGCCTCAAGCCAACCAAATAATTAAAATCCCAAGGATATCACAATTAGGCTCTCAAGCCTTATAACCATTTTGCTCAAAATCACAAAAATGCCCTCAAGGCTTCTATTTTCCAAGAACAAGAATGAACCCGAGGAGGTTCACACCTCCCCTACCCATACATGATGAGCATTGTCTCCCAAATAACTTTCCCACAACAACAGAAATACAACATAGACAACATATACATAACAACATTCATCAAACAAGTAACAGAAAATGCAAGGGTGAGAAACTTGCTTACTAACCTTATCAAGCCCTATTATGGATGTAGTTGATGAAGAGCTCCACACTTAGTCTCTTCTCCCCATCTTCCTTCTCCAAAAAATAATCTCCCTTTTCCACTCTCCCTCCTCCTCCTTTTAAAACTAATTCCCCAAGTTCTCTTATCCCCAAGTGGCATTAAAAAACTAATCCCACTCTTTATCCACTATCCCTATTGGAATTAAAAAAAATAACCCCACTCATGAGGTCCCCCACCATAGTCCTTTTCCAACACACGGAGGAATAAGATAAAATAAGTAAAATAGAAATAAAGAGGGAGTGGATGACACACCACCCTCTTTATGGGGGACTCCCACCAAAAGTGAGGGACAAAAAGACAAACCACTCCATTATTGGTGGATCATGGTGTCATTCCATGACTTGGAAATGGGCCTAAGTGTTGATTCCACTCATCCTATTTTCTCCATGCCTCCAAATTCGTCACTTAACTTCACTGTGAAGTTAAAGTGACCATATGGAGGTCATCCCAAGATTATCCTAGTCAAAAGGGTCCCTAGACCCATGGGGTATAACCCAGGGTTGATTTTAACCTAGTTAGGACTCCCAGGGTCAAGTTAAAGCACAAGTAAAGGGTCTCAAAAATTTAAAATTCAAAAAATGAAATTCCAAACAACAAATCTTACAACACATATCATAATTCTCTTTTACAAGAGGGTAGATCTAATTCCCTTGACCTCATGCAACATTACAACATTTCACCAAACACAGAGTTGATCTTAGTTCCTCGTGGAACTAGATCGGCTTCACAAGGGATACAACATAGGGTGTGGAATGATCTCCTATATTTGTGGTTTCGTTAGCAATACCTGCACACTCAATTTCGAAGTCAATCCCTCATATATATATCATAGCCGAAGAAAATAAAATACATGCATTCCTAAAACATACTACCATATAAACATACTGAAATCACATTAAGTTCTCTTTCTAATATTACCCACTCATTATTCTCTTGAAAACAAACATCTATCTAACATTGCACAATTTCCTCCTTACAAATAATTAGGTTTAATAGTCAAATTTTCAGGATCAACAATTCCCCAACATAAAAGTATAAGCAATAGTACGGTATACAATCACAAGAATAGAAGTGAAAAATGTGGGCCTCACAGGTCCAACTAAAAGGAATATTTTTTTTCAGCATTCTTGTAAGAGGTTGTAAAAGTGCTTCTATATTAGGAATAAACCTTCTTACAAAAAAAATTCTTCCCAGAAAGCTCTGTAAGCCTTTCTTGTGTGTAGGAAGAGGTAATGCTAATATTGATGTGATTCTTTCAGGGTCAATTGATATTCCATCTTTAGACACAATGTGTCCCAACAGTTTGCCTTCATGAATAGAAAAAATATTCTTCTTTGGATTTAGTGATACTCCAAATTCTCTACATCTTTGAAAGATTAGTCTTAAATGATGAAAATGATCTTTAGCTTTTTTAAAAAAATAGTCACATCATCTAGGTATACAAGCACAATTTTATTGATCAGGCCTTGAAAAGCCATGTCCATTGCTCTCTGAAATGTTGCACCTACATTTGATAAACTAAATGGCATCTTTCTGTATGCTAGGGTACCCCATTTTGTAGTAAAATTTGTCTTGTACTAGTCTTCCTCTTTTACAAGAATTTGGTTATAACCTGAATAACCATCCAATAATGAGAATCTCTCTGATCTAGAAATAACCTGTAATATCTTCTCCATAGATTGTAAAGGATAATGATCCTTTAATGATGCTCTATTTAAATCTCAGAAATCAACACAAAATCTAATTTCCCCATTTTTCTTTCTAACAGAAACTAAATTAGAAACCCATGAAGTATATTTGATAGGAAAAATGATATTACCTTCAATGAGTTTATTGAGTTCTATCTTCATGAGCACTTCCAATTTGGGATTCAGTGGCCTTTGCTTCTATCTGACAGGTTTAGCTTTGGGTTCTAGCTCTATTGTATGTTGAGCTAACTCAGGGTTGAAACCTTTCAGATCTCCATATTCCCATGCAAAAATATCACTAAACTCTTGACAAAGCTGGATGAATGCTTGTTGTTCTTGTTTTGTATAGATTCTTCACAGCTTGCGCAAATTTCCTTTAAAGATCTCAATAGGATGATAATGCTCTTGCTTAATTGACAAGTTGGCTTTGTCTTTTCTTACTTGGTCATCAGTATTGAAGATAGATTCCAAGGTCACTAAGCCCTTGGGAAGCTTATTCGATCTTAATTGAAGTATTTGATCATCATATTGCTGTACAAATTTCTACTGATTACCTACAGAAAATTCAGCCCCTTCCATTAAGAAACTTACAATCTGTTCATCACTGTCAAACACTTGCCAATTGACATTATTATCTGGAGCAGATGGTCTAACAACAACTTTAACATGTAAAGGAGAGTGAATATTCTTCATTTCAACAAGAACATCATACTCAGCTCCTATAGCAGCTAGTTTGTCAACTTGCTTGTTATCAGTTTGAGGTACATATATCAGATTAAATGTATCAAACTCATCTATCATGTCCCAAACTCTATGTTTTTATAATTTCAGCAAGTCATTTTTTGTAGCAGCAAGATTTCTAACTTGTTTAACCACTAACTCACTGTCTCCAAAAACTTTTAAATACCTAATTTTTCTTTTCCTTGCCTATTCTAGTCCATGAACTAAAGCCTCATATTCAACTGAGTTGTTAGAACAGCTAAAAGTAAATTTGAAAGATGAATAATATTTCTCACCTGTGGGAGAAACTAAAATAGCACCACCTCCAGCTCCTACCTTGCTTATAGAACCATCAAAATATAGTTCCCAAACATTATTTTTAGACTCTACAGTTTGTTGTTTTTCCTCTTTAATCAAATTTGGAATAACTGTATTATTTTCTTGAATCATGTACACACCAAGGCCAATCACATCCATTTGCTCAAATGGATATGTTTCATGATTTTCTGCTGCCCATTGGTCTAAAACCATATCTAGAATTCCCTCTAAAGGTGTGTTTGGATCTTGGATAGGAATTAGATCTTCTTGATAAAAAATAGGAAGATTTGCATTTATAGAACTGGGTGTGTAAGGTTCCAAATGATCTTTTGCTATTGGTTCAGGCTTGATTGTAACCTTGGTTCCATATCTAGTTCTGAAGAATAAATGTGTCCAATCAGATGATAAATACCCTCCTAACCTTGTTGTAAAATCTCTAGATAAGCAAATGGCAAAGGTAGGTGGCAATTCAATGACATAAATGTCTTGGTATATAACAAAATTGGGACAAGCATGCAAAGTAAGGCCTAAATTTTTGAACATTCCAACTGTACTCACTTCAGTTCCATCCATTTGTACAACACCTCTAACAACAGGTTCATATTTCAAACCTAACTTATCAGCTAGTTGTTTTGGCATAACTGAACTACTAGCTCCTAAATCTATCATGCAATTATGTACTAAATAGTCACCTACAATCAAAGTGACATAAAATGGTGGAGGTTTGCCTAATGGTTTAGGCTATTCTTTTCTTTTTTCTACCTCATTTGCAATCATAATCTGATGTTGTTGTGATTTTTGTACTTCATTTGACAAAGGCAACTGAGATAATGCATTTTGTAACAAATCTTTTTGTCCTAGAATGTGTAAAGCATCTAAAATAGACATGCTTACTGTTGTCTTTTTCATATGATCCAAAATATTAAAAGCAGGACCACTAACCTTTTGCTGTACTTTTGGGACAGCGACCTCTGGTTGGTCTTTTGCTGGCTGTTTATTTTCTATCATTGGTTGTCTTGACAAAATGTGCAAATCCTTTGATGTAGAAGCTTGATTCTATTCATTCTGAGTGGTAGAAACTGTATTTTTTTCCTCTATCAGCCTGTTGTGGTACATTTCCAGCTTGCTGTTTACCAATATCAGCTTGCTGATTTGCATTTCTGAACTATTGTTGCAAGTCAACAACTCTATTTTTTGATCTTGTATTTGCGGTAATATTAGTAAAAGATTGCTTTTGACCTAACAACTGATTTACACCACAAAATTCATTAGCTTGCCAATTCATTAAACCTACATCAGGATTAACATATTGTGTCTGAATGTCCAACTGGTTGTTTACATCACTTGTTGAATTTTTAGTAGCAACATAGTTATTTTGTACCATCAAAGCTTGAATTACTATTCCATTTGTGCAAGTGGCCTGATTATGAGGCTATACATGGATAACACCATGCATAGTCCTAAACCATGTTGTTCTGTATAGGCACTATTTTTTTTGATGTGCTGACAACATTTGGATTGTATTTCTAATTTGGCATATTGTTATAATTCCTCCTTTGACCATGATAATCTACTTGATAAACAGGCCTATTTGCCTGGTAAGGGGCTACTTGGTAAGGTCTATTATTATGTTTTGTTTGAATTTTTAGACTCACTAGGTCATTGCTCACAGTCTGTAGTATTTTTGGTATACTTTGCTGGTTTTCTTTCAACTCCCTAAATTTAGAATGAATGGGATCTATATCATTTTGTGCATTTGCTTGATAACCAAAATATGCTATTACTGAAATATGTGGGGCTAAAATTGGGATTAGATGCTGTATATCTAGAAAAATTGGCATTGGAAGCCTAGGTGCTATCTTACCAACTTTATTAAATTGTTTTTATATCTTATTGCAATATCAAAAGTAGCTGGTAAAGTTACCCCTCCCATAGATTGTATCATAATAACAATATCAAAATTTAATGCCCTTCAATAATACAAAAAAGCATGCTTTGGTGATGGTTTCACTGTTTCAGGGATTCTATTCCATGTCTTCTAAAATCTGAAATTAAAATCTATCATTTGCTCTTGTGGAGTCCTCTTAATAGTAGTCATTTGTTCAACTAATGATAAATCATCAGATTTGTCTTGAAATTGCCTATTCAAAGCAGCACCTAATTCATCCCAAGATCTAATTGAATTGACTCTTAAACCTCTAAACCATTGAAGAGATTTACCTTTTAGTGATGCTACCAACAACTTGATTGCAATGTTCTCTTCGGTGATGTGGTGAACAACACATAAAGAAGCCACATCTCTGATATGTTCAATGGGTGTAGTCCCATCTTCTCCTGTAAAACTTGGTAGACTTTTCAACGCAGCCATCAGTATGTCATCATATTGATTCAGATTCAAAGGGATGCCTCTATTAAATGACACAAAAGACTAATTTCGAGGTGGTGGTGGATTTCTTCCACCTCCTCCACCTCCTCCGGGAGGTGGTAAAACTCCTCCAGCTCCTCCACTAGGAGGTGGTAGTACTCCTCCTCCTAGTAAAGACATTGGAGAGGGTAAAACTTGAGCTGGTGTTTGGATTGAAACTACTTGGAAAATCTCTTGTAACATAGGTTCTTCCCTTGTAAACTCAAGAAGAAGAGGTTCCTCTTTGAAAACAAGAATTTTCTCTCTTAAGCTTGCTGGCGGAGAACTCAAAATTTTTGATAATGTACTTGCAAACAATGGGTTCTGATGTGAAGCAAACTCAGGATGTGTATTTGGCAGATCTGAAACTAATGAATCTATTGTATTGGCCTCTTTATCTACTTTTATTCTCCTTTTTGGTGGAGATAACTGATTATGCTTCTTCTTAGAATTTTTACTTAACCTTGTTTGATATTTTTTCATAGGCTGCAAGATCTGATTTGAAAAAACTAAAGTATTAGAGTCGCCAGGTACTTGATAGTGAACCTCTAAAAGGCTAAAATTCTACTGTTCATACCAAAAACAACAAAAGAAATAAGTCCTTTTGAACTAAAAATCAGTTCAAAGTCCCACCGGACATGCCAAAAACTGTTATCACTGGGAATTAAACATGTGTGCAAAGCTGGTGAAGCACTATAATTTCGTGTAACATGGGACTAATCTTAGGTTGTGGGTGCCCTATGATGAGATCAGACCTCCAGATAATGGGTTGATTCCCTTCAAATGTTCTATTGAGATGTATGTTTTTACTATTTTGGAAAAGAGAAGAAGGAACTAAAAGAATGCTTAAAGGTAAAAATTGGTGATGCACTTGGTTTGGATAAAAATAATGCAATCTAATCCACAATGTTTGCTTAGAAATTTGACTTTTACACAATCCAGACTTGGCATAAATATCACAAAAGTGATTCTAAGGAAGGTTTAAAAAACAAGTTTTTATGAAGGAAATGGCTTTTTCACAACACAAAAAGACTATTTCTGGCTAACACAATCTAAGACCTGTGATGAATATATGTTTAATGCTGCAAGCAAGGAAGTGAGACAATAATTTTAAAGGTTTAATAACAAAACACAACAAAATTTCATCAAAATCACTTCAATAATCAGCACTAAACGAAAGGTAATTCAACTGATGTAAAATAACAAAGGAAAGCTCTACAAAGAAGACAAAAATATAATCTGTAACATGTCAATCTCTTAATAAAATTGTAAAAAAGTGAGCTACAAGAATTCTCCAATCTGTCTGAATCAGAATGAGAATCAAGAACTAGCAAAAACAAACTTTTTCTTTACAATATATAGGTTTGCTCCCTCCAAGAGGCATGCAAAAAATATGGACTTACAGATAACTGCCTCTAAAAATAATCATTCCCGAGCAACCTTAAAAATCCTCAAAATTAGGGCCTAAAACTACTACAAATTGAGCAAAAATAGCTTCAACTTGGGCCTCTCTATATGTTTGACCAAAAAAATTGACCAAGGACCCTAAAAATACTCCTAAAAGTCATGAAAAACCTCCTAGTTGGCCTAGCTAACTCAACTAATCAATTTGCATGATTTTGCATGAGCAAAATTGATTGTGAGTAAATAATAAAGTAATAGAATATTACTTTATTATTGGTTACAATTTGTTCTATTTTTTATTTTACAACTTGTGAAAAATAATAAAGTAATTTATAGAATATTGCTTTATTTTTTATTTACAATAAATCACTTTGTAAAATCGTGCATGATTAGAAGAAAATTATCACTCCTTATCACTCCACATACATTTGCCTAATTTGCATGATATAAGCAAAAATAGGACTTAGGAGAAAAAAGAAAACTCCTTATACCTCCAGGTGCACTAAGGAGAAAATAATATCACCCTTATATCTCCATGCATAGTATATGCCTTCATGCATAAATTTTATCTCTTATCATAACATGATAACAAACACCTTATTACTCCTACACATTATATCAACATGCATCAAAATGTATCCTCACCTTATATCTCCATTGCATCTTTAAAATCAAGGAAACTTACAACTCCATTATCAATAAAAACCCCATGCATAAAAATACTCCATTATATCTGCACCATTGTACGACCACCATGCATAAACACTTACCTTGGAAAACTCCATCTCAGTCTCATGCATGTCATGTCTGAAAACACACCCTCTTGGCTTTGTTAGCCACTATGCATAATTATGAGGTATCCTTACTTTTTAATGTTTTGAATAGGGACAAAGAACCTAAGCATGTGTATCATTGACCATACAATAGCTGACCATCAAGAAATCTTTAAAAGGTTTATGAGGAATGAAGCCTTTCTCTCCCATCATATCGGCCCTCTTGACTTAATAAAAATTAATCATTAATCTTTGTTTGTCGGCCACTACATATTAGGATGGCTAGGATCTTCAAGACACAAGGTCTTGACCACGACACTCCTTGGATAATGTAATTATTTGTATTTTGCAAGTCAAAAACACACTTGGTAAACAAAAAGACTTCGAACAAAAGTAAGGAAACAACCCTAAATTTGTTCATTCTTCATTTGGTCTTCCTCTTTCGGAGCTCTGCAACTGCATTATGCCAGCCTAGGGTTTCAATCTCTCCATCATGGCTTTGGTCTTTCTCCCTTCAATGGCTCTTCTTTGTTGAAACCATGGAACTCTGTATCATAAGGAAGAAGGTAACACTACTTTCTGTTTCATATGAGGCATTTTATAATATTTGTAGCTTTATTTCTTTTTAATGGCCGCAACCTCCTTCTTCTTTTATGGCTATCTCCATCATTGTGCACTCTTTAACACCCTTTTTCTTGTTCTTGTATCTTTCTTCCTTCATGGTCTTCATCTATTCTTGAAATTTTAAGTCCACTGTGAGGCCGTGGAAAGATCTCTCCTCCTGTCAACATAAAGGGTAAGCACTTGTCTTTTTCATCTCTATAGCTTCATTTGTCTTTGGTTTTACTCTTTGCAGGATGGCAAGTCTATTGGTAGACATGGGTATTGTATTTTATAGCAAAAGATGTTATATCACTATCGGCCATGACTGTATATTCTCCTTTTGGTTTTGATTTTTTCGTAGATGAAGAAAAACAAGGGTTTGAGTTTTTTAAGATGAGGGTTTTGACATCTTTTCTCCATTTTCAAAGCCTCTACCTGTTATGGCCATGGTCCTTTTGTAAATAGGCATCAAATACTGTAGACTGTCAATGGTTTGTGAGTTTTAAAGCTAGGGTTTTAACCCTTCTTGCACTTTCATCCCTTCACAATGCCACGGCCATACTCTTTCACTAAATCTCTTTCTCTTTTGACTCTAAAGAAACAATGGTTTGATATATATTTGAAAAGATCTTGTTTAGTTTGTAGATGGGTATACCTTCTTTCATGTTTCTTGCTCCTCTGGCATGGTTATGAATGCATCATCTTTCTATTTGAAACTTCTTAACTGTGTTTGCAAAAATGACATTAGGGTTTGATATCTTGATATGGGTATACATTTTTTCATAAACAGTCTCTCCTTTTGTATAGCACTTCCCTAACCATGGGTTTTCCTGTAGGCAAAGCATTTAAGAGATGAAGTGTTAATAAATGGAGTTTCTTTCTTTTCTTCTCATAATACCTTCTCCTCCTTGTTACTCGCATGGATGATGATGAAACACTTCCCTTATCTATCCTACTGTAGCTACTGGGTATAAGCAAGTCTTTTGATTTTCTGTATGACAACAAACCATTTGATATTCTGTAGCATACATTAGTACTCTTGGGAAGTTCTCCTATAGCTTAAATGGCTACTTTTGCATATCTCCTCAGGTTGCTAACTATAATATGATAGACTGTCTATCATGTCGAATCATCTTTGACTATGTACTTGTCTCTGTTGCATTTGGATTTACACTTTATCATAGATGTTATGTTCTTATCTCTCCTTTGCACCTGTAGCTGTTTGTATGTTCTCAAACTACACTTGTATCTGCCTTTGTGCATAATGTCTACTTATCTTATCATTTGGCTCTCACAGTAACATATATATCAAGCTTCTTCCTTCATCTTTAACCATGGTAATTGACCACTATGACTACATCATGAAAGCATAATGGCATAAAAGCAATAGGACTATTTACCTTGTGCATTTTATGCTCTTTGTCTATCATCACTGTAGCATTTGATATAAGTCTTGTTCATCTTCTCTGCTATTCCTCCTTCATCACTAATGCATCTTTGTAGATGTATATGGCAACCTATGATATATCCTGACATATTCTAACTGTATCTTGCTTTGTAAAAGCCACTTTATTGATCTTGTCCTGACTGTTCATGGTGAAAGTGATTGTATCTCTCCCTGAACTTGCACTGTATCTCTCTTTTAGGCATGACATCTTCTTAACTGTAGCATGGCATCATTGTAGCTTTAGGCATGTCGAATAAAGTTTGTCATAACACAACAATGTTGAAATACATGGAATCCACCTTGTTTATCCTTGGACTGTTGCATTCTTTACACTCCACTATGCTCTATGTATTTAAATCTTTGTGTGCTCTATACATGATAGTCTCTTACTTTTGAATATGTACTTGACTGTCATGTCAGTGATGACATATGTAGCTACTCCATAGCTTTTTCTTCCTTTAAGATCACTGATAGTAAGTAACAGTCTTTACCATTTGATGAAATGTGATCATGTTGTATGTATCTTTTATTTGCATATTTACCCTTTAGCATGTGGAAGTTACACTTCTCATATATCTTGTGAAGCTTACTTTATGACAGTCAAGTTGGAATTATGTGAATATGATTGTCTTGCCTTCCACTATTTCATCTGTTGTTCTATGTGGCATTTTACTTGACTGTCTTTATGAGACACTTGCAACTTGAATGAGATATGATTGTTAACCTGTGAACATCTTTAGCAATATGAGGACAATATGAAGAATACCTGATGTAAAATGATGTCTCATCTTTGAAATTATACCAGTATTCTTTATTGCATAGCAAGGCATTGAATGGTATCCCTGCTTTTGATGTATTTCATATGGACATAAGCTCTTGATAACATAGCATGAGGAAGCAACATATGATGTAGTTTGTCCATTACTCTTGATATCTTTCTTGACTAAGAAAGAAAGAAGCATGTTGGGCTCAACCCTTGTGGGAGCCACATTTAATTAACATGCTTATTTTGTCTTCAAATCAGCATCAAAACTTGTCCTATACCTGCACAGTGAACAAACAAGTTAGCATAAAAAGTACTTGATAGCATTGACTAATTTTCTTCATGATTTCTTCCTGATTTGTGTCATTTTCTGATCTAATTTCCCATCTAAATGCATGATGTGATAAGTAGATGTCTCTATTTGATAAAAGCATGTGATAACTGTAAACATCTGGAGCACTAACATGGTTGTCCCCAAAATTTTGCAAGTTCAAATGAGGATGGCTTGGAGCGAAGACTGAAGATTGAAGACCAGCTTCAACAACAATCTCCATCATCAGGAAATGATTGATGTTTAGATTTATCAGATGTTCATTTCTTTTTCTTTTATCAAACAGATACATAGCTTGCATGTCTGCAATTGCTCAGTCTAGTTACTCCCACGGATTGTGTGGGACACATTTGAAAACTTCTTTTAAACATGAACAGTTAGTTTCTCTTATGCATATGATGTATATGTATTTCCTTTTTCAATCAATGCATAAGATAGAGTAACAGATACCTAAATGTATGTTCAAAACATGACATGAAATAAAAATGCAATACAAATATCTTTCTTTCATTCAAAACTAATTAACTGAATACTCAATTTAACTTATAACTCCTAAAAGATCAAACTATGTAGAACAATTGTATCTCTTGAATGTTTGATTTCTTGATAATCAAGTCTTTTGTCATGATAACTTATCAGTCCTGATTGGACTGATGGGTTATCCTGACAACTAGATATTCTCTTCTACTCTGTCAAGGCATCAACCATTCAAAGAATGCATAACTTTAAAGTTTTTCTTTTTTCCTTCTAAACAACTACACTTAGGTCCAACTAGTTTTAAGTGTGAACAAAAAATTAGTAACATTTCTGGCAACCTCTCAGGGGCGTTTGCCTGCTAAATAGTTAGGAACGAGTAGCCTTGCCTTCTCATTGGGCATAGAGTCATTTCTACCCTAAATTTAGAGAAATTCTGTAACTCACACCTACTGAAAACAACAATAGCAACTAACTTAAAACTAAAACTAAAATTGATTTGCTTAGAACAAAACCAACAACATGTGCAAAAGCACTTCTTGGAAACAAAACAGCAAAACTAAAACTAACTGTACAAAAGCACTTATTTGTAGCATAAGGCTGCCTTAGTAGCATAACTTGAGGTGAATCCCATTAACTGGGATTGGTAACACCTCATGATCTAACTTAGCAAGCTGAAATGGATTATGTTGCTTGCATTATGTGATTATGTATGGTCCATCCCACATTGCATCAAACTTTGTATGTTGTCATGGTCTTCTCTTCAATTCATTCCACTTGAAAACTAGGTCTCCTTCTTTATAGACTCTTGGTACTGCTCTCTTATCAAAAGTCCTTTTCATTTGAGCCTGGCGTGCTTCCAATGTTTTCAAGGCCTCTTTTCTGATTTCTTCAAGTTCAATCAGTTGTGCAAGCCTGATTTCCATTATTTGTTCTTCAAATAATTCTAGCTCTTTTATGTAGCTAATTGTTAGCAACTCCATTGTTATTGGAAGCATTGCTTCTTTTCCATATGTAAGCACATAAGGTGAATTACCTGTCGATCTTTTGGGTGTAATCCTATCAACCCATAATGCTAACTTTAACTTATCACGCCAAGACCTCTGATTCTTATCAACTATTTTCTTTATGATCTTAATCAAATTTTTGTTAGTTGATTAAGCCTATCCATTACCCTAAGGGTAATAATTTGATGAAGTATTCAAAAATATATTGTTTTTGATAGACCAATCAAATATTCTTAATCCAATAAATGCTAAAGCATTATCTAAAATTATTGAGTTGGGAGTTCCAAACCTGGACACTAGATCTTAGTAAAAATTTAGGACTAATGTTTCATTAGCATCTTTTAAAGCAACTATGTTAGTCCATTTCATGAAATAATCAGTAGCAGTCAAAATCCATTTGTGTCCTTGGCTTGAAGGTGGATTGATAGGACCAATGAAGTCTAATCCCCATTTGCCAAATGGTTGTTCCACTTGAATTGGATGCAAGGGCATTGCTGCCAGCGTTTGTTTACCTACAAAAATTGGACACTTTAAACATTTCTTTACCCATTCATGAGCATCTTTGAACATGTTAGGCAAATAGTAACCAACTCTCATAATTTTAAGAGCTCTTGTTCTAGCTGCAAAATGACCTTCAGTAGGTCCATCATGAAATTCTTTTAGAATCCTTTAAGTCTGATCTGGCTGTACACATCTCAACAAAACATTGTTAAAATCTCTTGTACAGGATTCCATCAATTATAGCATAAGGAATTCCCTACAATATGTAATATCTTCTTTTAGATATGTCCAGGGCTTGTGGGCAATCACCATTGTGTAGATAATGAATCATATCATGCACCCAACTTGTAGGGGGTTTTGGGACAACAATTGTTTCACCATTTTGAAGCATTTTCTCAACCTCTCCTTCAAGTTCTTTGTTGTATCCTTCATTTTCTACAAGCTGTTGACATAGTCCTTTGCCTTAGACCAACTTGGTTACCTTTATTTGTATGTCATATTCCATGACCTTGGTTATCCACCCTGCTCTCCTATCATTTAAGTCCTTACTGAGCAAAAATTCTTTGACTGTGGGGTGAGCAACCATTAACTGAATTCTATTATTTGAAAGCATATGTTTGAACTTCTTTAGGCTCCTGATAACAACTAATACATGTTTTTCAACAAAATAATATCTTACCTCATAGTTATACAGACCTTGTCTGAAAAATGCCACAGGTTGTTCCATTCCTTCATTATTCTATTGACAAAGCATAGCTGATATAGTATTCACACTGCCAAATGCAAATAAAATGAAGTCCTTATCAAAGTTTGGATTTATCAGAGTGGGAGTAGCAGCAAGTGCCTCCTTTATTTCTTCAAAGTTTTTCTTTCCTTCTTTAGTCCAACTGAAAGGAATATTCTTCTTCAGTATTGTTGTAAGAGGTTGTAAAAGTGCTGCTATATTAGGAATAAACCTTCTTACAAAATTAATTCTTCCCAAAAAGCTTTGTAAGCCTTTCTTGTGTGTAGGAAGAGGTAATGCCAATATTGTTGTGATTCTTTCAGGGTCAATTGATATTCCATCTTTAGACACAATGTGTTCCAACAATTTGCCTTCATGAACAAAAAAAATACTCTTCTTTTCATTTAATCATACTCCAAATTATCTACATCTTTCAAAGATTAGTCTTAAATGATGAAAATGATCTTTAGCTTTTTTAGAAAAAATAGTCACATCATCTAAGTATACAAGCACAATTTTATTGATTAGGCCTTGAAAAGCCATGTCCATTGCTCTTTGAAATGTTGCACCTGCATTTGATTAACCAAATGGCATCTTTCTATATGCTAGGGTACCCCATTTTGTAATAAAAGTTGTTTTGTACTGATCTTCCTCTTTTACAAGAATTTGGTTATAACTTGAATAACCATCCAATAACAAAAATCTCTCTAATCTAAACACAACCTGCAATATCTTCTCCATAGATGGTAAAGGATAATGATCCTTTAATGATGCTCTATTTAAATCTTAGAAATCAACACACAATCTGATTTCCCCATTTTTCTTTTTGACAGGAACTAAATTAGAAACCCATGAAGTATGTTTGATAGGAAAATTGATATTACCTTCAATAAGTTTGTTGAGTTCTGTCTTCATGAGTTTCCAATTTGGGATTCAATGGCCTTTGCTTCTGTCTGACAGGTTTAGCTTTGAATTCTAGCTCTATTGTATGCTGAGCTAACTCAAGGTTGAAACCTTTTAGATCTCCATATTCCCATGCAAAAATGTCACTAAACTCTTGACAAAGTTGGATGAATGCTTGTTGTTCTTGTTTTGTACAAATTCTTCCTAGCTTGAGCAACTTTCCTTTGAAGATATCAATAGGTTGATAATGATCTTGCTTAATTCACAAGATGGCTTTGTCTTTTCTTACTTGGTCATCAGTATTGAAGATAGATTCCAAGGTCACTAAGCCCTTGGGAATCTTATTTGATCTTAACTAAAGAATTTGGTCATCATATTGTTATACAAATTTCTGCTAATTACCTGTAGAAAATTTAGCCTCTTCCATTAAGAAATTTACATTCTGTTCATCACTATCAAACACTTGCCAATTGACATTATTATCTGGAACAAATGGTCTAACAACTTTAACATGTAAAGGAGAGTGAATATTCTTCATTTCAACAAGAATATCATACTCAGCTCCTATAGTAGCTAGTTTATCAGCTTACTTGTTATCAGTTCGAGGTACAGATATCAGATTAAATGCATCAAACTCATCTATCATGTCCCAAACTCTATGTTTGTATAATTTCAGCAAGTCATTTTTTGTAGCAGTAAGATTTTTGACTTGTTTAACCACTAACTCACTGTCTCCAGAAACTTTTAAACACCTAATTTTTCTTTTCCTTGCCCATTCTAGTCCATGAACTAAAGCCTCATATTCAGTTGAGTTGTTAGAACATCTAAAAGATGAATAATATTTCTCACCTGTGGGAGAAACTAAAACAACACCTCCTCCAGCACCTACCTTGTTGCTAGAACCATCAAAATATAGTTCCCAAACTTTATTTTTAGACTCTACAGTTTGTTTTTTTCCTCTTTAATCAAATTTGGAATAACTGTATTATTTTCTTGAATCATGTACACACCAAGGCCAATCTCAGCCATTTGCTCAAATGGATATGTTTCATGATTTTTTGCTGCCCATTGGTCTAAAACCATATCTAGAATTCCCTCTAAAGGTGTGTTTGTATCTTGGATAGGAATCAAATCTTCTTGATCAAAAATAAGAAGATTTGCATTTATAGAACTGCGTGTGTAAGGTTCCAAATGATCTTTTTCTAGTGGTTCAGACTTGATTGTAACCTTGGTTCCATATCTAGTTCTAAAGAATAAATGTGTCCAATCAGATGATAAATACCCTCCTAACCTTGCTGTAAAATCTCTAGATAAATAAATGGCAAAGGTAGGTCACAAATCAATGACATAAATGTGCTGGTATATAACAAAATTTGGACAAGCATGCAAAGTAAGGCCTAAATTTTTGAACATTCCAACTGTACTCACTTCAGTTCCATCCATTTGTACAACACCTCTAACAACAGGTTCATATTTCAGACCTAACTTATCAGCTAGTTGTTTTGGCATAACTGAACTACTAGCTCCTGAATCTATTATGCAATTATGTACTAAATAGTCACCTACAATCAAAGTGACATAAAATGGTGGAGGTTTGCCTATTAGTTTAGGCTGTTCTTTTCTTTTTTCTACCTCATTTGCAATCATAATATGAGGTTGTTGTGATTTTTGTACTTCATTTGACAAATGCAACAGAGATAATGCATTTTGTAACAAATCCTTTTGTCTTGGAATGTGTAAAGCATCTACAATAGACATGTTTACTGTTGTCTTTTTCATATGATCCAAAATATTAAAAGCAGGACCACTAACCTTTTGCTGTACTTTTGGGACATCGACCTCTGGTTGGTCTTTTGCTGGCTGTTTATTTTCTGTAGTTGGCTGTTTGGACAAAATGTGCAAATCCTTTGATGTAGAGGCTTGATTTTGTTCATTCTGAGTGGTAGAAACTGTATTTTTTTCCTTTATTAGCCTACTGTGGTACATTTACAGCTTGCTGTTTACCAGTATCAGCTTGTTGATTTGCATTTCCAAACTGTTGTTGCAAGTCAGCAACTCTTTTTTTTTATCTTGTATTTGTTGCAATATTAGTAAAAGATTGCTTTTGACCTGACAATTGATTTATACCACAAAATTCATTAGCTTGCCAATTCATTAAAGCTACATCAGGATTAGCATACTGAGTCTAAATGTCTAGCTGGTTGTTTACATCACTTGTTGAATTTTCAGTAGCAACATAATTATTCTGTACCATCAAAGCTTGACTTACTATTCCATTTGGGCAAGTGGCCTGATTATGAGGTTGATTATAATGATAACACCATGCATAGTCTTGAACCATGTTGTTTTGTATAGGCACTATTTACTTTGATGTGCTAATAGCATTTGGATTGTATTGTTGATTTAGCCTAATGTTATAATTCCTCCTTTGACCCTGATAATTTGCCTGATAACCAAGCCTATTTGCCTAGTAAGGGGTTATTTGGTAAGGTTTCTTATTCTGATTTGTTTAGATTTTCAGACTCATTAGGTCATTGCTCACAGTTTGTAGTATTTTTGGTATACTTTGCTGGTTTTCTTTCAACTCCCTAAATTTAGAATGAATGGGATCTATATCATTTTGTGCATTTGCTTGATAACCAAAAGATGCTATTACTGAAATATGTGGGGCTGAAATTGGGATTAGATGTTGTATATCTAGAAAAATTAGCATTGGAGGGCTAGGTGCTATCTTACCAGCTTGTATTAAGCTATTTTTTGCTCTTATTGCAATATCAAAAGTAGCTGGTAAAGTTACCCCTCCCATAGATTGTATCAAAACAGAAATATCAAAATTTAATGCCCTTAAATAATACCAAAAAAACATGCTCTGGTGATGGTTTCATTGTTTCAGGGATTCTATTCCATGTTTTCTTAAATCTGAAATTAAAATCTATCATTTGCTCTTGTGGACCCCTCTTAATAGTAGTCATTTGTTCAACTAATGATAAGTGATTAGATTTGTCTTGAAATTGCTTATTCAAAGTAGCACCTAATTCATCCCAAAATCTAATTGAATTGACTCTTAAACCTCTAAACCATTGAAGAGATTTACCTTTTAGTGATGCTGCCAACAACCTGATTGCAATGTTCTCTTTGGTTATGTGGTGAACAACACTTAAAGAAGCTACATCTCTAATATGTTCAATGGGTGTAGTCCCATCTTCTCCTATAAAACTTGGTAGACTTTTCAACATAGCCATCTGTATGTCATCATGTTGATTTAGATTCAAAGGGATGCCTCCATTAAATGACACAAAAGGCTAATTTTGAGGTAGTGGTGGATTTCTTCAACCTCCTCCACCTCCTTTGAGAGGTGGTAAAACTCCTCTAGCTCCTCCACCAAGAAGTGGTAGTACTCCTCCTCCTCCTCCTAGTAAAGACATTGGAGTGGGTAAAACTTGAGCTGGTGTTTGGACTGAAAGTACTTGGAAAATCTCTTGTAACATAGGTTCTTCCCTTGTAAACTCAATAAGAAGAGGTTCCTCTTTGAAAATAGGAATCTGCTCCCTTGGGCTTGCTAGCGGAGAACTTAAAATTTTTGATGATGTACTGCAAACAATGGGTTCTGATGTTAAGCAAACTCAGGATGTGTATTTGGCAGATCTAAAACAACTGATGAATCTGTTGTATTGGCCTCTTTATCTACTTTTATTCTCCTTTTTGGTGGAGATAACTTATTATGCTTCTCCTTAGGATTTTTACTTGACCTTGTTTGATATTATTTCATAGGCTGCAAGATCTGATCTAAAAAAACCAAAGTACTAGAGTCACCAGGTACTTGATAGTGAACCTCTAAAAGGCTAAAATTTTGTTGTTCATACCAAAAACAACAAAAGAAATAAGTCCTTTTGAACTAAAAATTAGTTCAAAGTCCCACCGGGCGTGCCCAAAACTGTTATCACTGGGAATTGAACACGTATGCAAAGCTGGTGAAGCACTGCAATTTCGTGTAACATGGGACTAATCTCAAGTTGTGGGTGCCCTATGACGAGATTAGACCTCTAAATTATGGCCTGGTTCCCTTCAAATATTCTATTGAGATGTATGTTTTTACTATTTTGGAAAAGGGAAGAAGGAACTAAAAGAATGCTTAAAGGTAAAAATTGGTGATGCTCCCAATTTGGATAAAAAAATGCAATCTAATCCATAATGTTTGCTCAAAAATTTAACTTTTACACAATCTAGACTTGGCATAAATATCACAAAAGTGATTCTAAGGAAGGTTTAAAAAACAAGTTTTTATGAAGGAAATGGCTTTTTCACAACACAAAAAGACTATTTCTGGTTAATACAACCTAAGATCTGTGATGAGTATATGCTTAATGCTACAAGCAAGGAAGTGAGACAATAATTTTAAAGGTTTAATAATAAAACACAACAAAATTTCATCAAAACCACTTCAATAATCAACACCAAAGGAAAGGTAATTCAACTGATTTGAAATAACAAAGGAAAGCTCTGTAAAAAAGACAAAAAAATAACCTATAACATGCGGATCTCTCAATAAAACTATAAAAAAAGTGAGCTACAAGAATTCTCCAATCTGTCTGAATCATAATGAGAATCAAGAACTAGCAAAAACAAACTTTTTCTTTACAATATATAGGTTTGCTCCCTCCAAGAGGCATGCAAAAAATATGGACTTGCAGATAACTGCCTCTAAAAATAATCATTCCCGAGCAACCTTCAAAATAGTCAAAATTGGGGCCTAAAACTGCCACAAATTGAGCAAAAATAGCTTCATTTTGGGCCTCTCTATATGTTTGACCAAAAAAATTGACCAAGGACCCTAAAAATGCTCCTAAAGAAATGCAAAACCTCCTAGGTGGCCTAGTTAACTCAACTAATCAATTTGCATGATTTTGCATGAGCAAAATTGATTGAGTAAATAATAAAGTAATAGAATATTACTTTATTATTGGTTACAATTTGTTCTATTTTTTATTTTACAACTTGTGAAAAATAATAAAGTAATTTATAGAATATTACTTTATTATTTATTTACAATTAATGACTTTGTAAAATCGTGCATGATTAGAAGAAAATTATCACTCCTTATCACTCCACATACATTTGCCTAATTTGCATGATATGAGCAAAAATAGGACTTAGGAGAAAAAAGAAAACTCTTTATACCTCAATGTGCACTAAGGGGAAAATAATATCACCCTTATATCTCCATGTAAAGTATATGCCTTCATGCATAAATTTTATCTCTCATCATAACATGATAACAAACACCTTATTACTTCTACACATTATATCAACATGCATCAAAATGTATCCTCACCTTATATCTCCATTACATCTTTAAAATCAAGGAAACTTACAACTCCATTATGTATAAAAACTCCATGCATAAAAATACTCCATTATATCTGCACCATTGTACTGCCACCATGCATAAACACTTACCTTGGAAAAATCCATCTCAGTCTCATGCATGCCATGTCTGAAAACACACCCTCTTGGCTTTGTTAGCCACTATGCATAATTAGGAGGTATCCTTACTTTTTGATGTTTTGAATAGGGACAAAGAACCTAAGCATGTGTATCATTGACCATACAATAGCCGATCATCAAGAAATCTTTAAAAGGTTTATGAGGCATGAAGCCTTTCTCTCCCATCATATCGGCCCTCTTGACTTAATAAAAATTAATCATTAATCTTTGTTTGTCGGCCACTCCATGTTATGATGGCTAGGATCTTCAAGACAAAAGGTCTTGACCACGAAACTCCTTGGATAATGTAATTATTTGTTTTTTGCAAGTCAAAAACACACTTGGTAAACAAAAAGACTTTGAACAAAAGTAAGGAAACAACCCTAAATTTGTTCATTCTTCATTTGGTCTTCCTCTTTCGGAGCTCTGCAACTGCATTATGTCAACCTAGGGTTTCAATCTCTCCATCATGGCTTTGGTCTTTCTCCCTTCAATGACTCTTTTTTGTTGAAACCATGGAACTCTATATCATAAGGAAGAAGGTAACACTGCTTTCTGTTTCATATGCGGCATTTTATAATATCTGTAGCTTTATTTCTTTTTAATGGCCACAACCTCCTTCTTTTATGGCTATCTCCATCATTGTACACTCTTTAACACACTTTTTCTTGTTCTTGTATCTTTCTTCCTTCATGGTATTCATCCATTCTTGAAAGTTTAAGTCCATTGTGAGGCCATGGAAAGATCTCTCCTCCTATCAGCAAAAAGGGTAAGCACTTGTCATTTTCATCTTTGTAGCTTCATTTGTCTTTGGTTTTACTCTTTGCAGGATGGCAAGTCTATTAATAGACATGGGTATTGTATTTTATAGCAAAAGATGCTATATCACTATTGGCCATGACTGTATATATCTCCTTTTGGTTTTGATTTGTCTGTAGATGAAAAAAAACAACAAAGGTTTGAGTTTTTTAAGATGAGGGTTTTGACATCTTTTCTCCATTTTCAAAGCCTCTACCTATTATGGCCATGCTCCTTTTGTAAATAGGCATCAAATATTGTAGACTATCCAGGGTTTGTGAGCTTTGAAGCTAGGGTTTCAACCCTTCTTGCACTTTCATCCCTTCACAATGCCACGGCCATACTCTTTCACTAAATCTCTTTCTCTTTTGACTCTAAAGAAACAATAGTTTGATATATCTTTGAAAAGATCTTGTTTAGTTTGCAAATGGGTATACCTTCTTTCATGTTTCTTTCTCCTCTGGCATGGTTATGACTGTATCATCTTTATGTTTGAAACATCTTAATTGTGTTTGCAAAAATGACATTAGGGTTTGATATCTTGATATGGGTATACATTTTTTCATAAACAGTCTCTCCTTCTGTATAGCACTTCCCTGACCGTGGGTTTTCCTATAGGCAAAGCATTTAAGAGTTGAAGTGTTAATAAATGGAGTTTCTTTCTTTGCTTCTCATAACACCTCCTCCTTGTTATTGGCATGGATGATGATGACACACTTCCCTTATCTGTCCCACTGTAGCTACTGGGTATAAGCAAGTCTTTTGATTTTTTGTATGAGAACAAACCATTTGATATTCTGTAGAATACATTAGCACTCCTATGAAGTTCTCCTATAGCTTAAATGGCTTCTTTTGTATATCTCCTCAGGTTGCTAACTATAATATGATGGATTGTCTGTCATGTCAAATCATCTTTGACTGTGTACTTGTCTCTATTGCATCTAGATTTACAATTTATCATAGATGTTATGTTCTTATCTCTCCTTTGCACCTGTAGCTGTTTGTATATTCTCAAAATGCACCTGTATCTACCTTTGTGCATAATGACTTCTTATCTTATGATTTGGCTCTCACAGTAACATATATATCAATCATCTTCCTTCATCTTTTACCATGGTAATTAACCACTATGTCTACATCATGAAAGCATAATGGCATAAAAGCAATAGGACTATTTACCTTGTGAATTTTATGCTCTTTATCTATCATCACTGTAGCATTTGATATAAGTCTTGTTCTTCTCTTTGTTGTTCCTCCTTCCTCACTAATGCACCTTTGTATATGGATATGGCAACTTATGATATATCTTGACATATTCTGACTGTATCTTGCTTTGTAAAAGCCATTTTATTGATCCTGTCCTGACTGTTCATGGTGACAGTGACTGTATCTCTCTCTAATCTTGCAATGTATCTCTCTTTTAGGCATGACATCTTCTTGACTGCACCATGGCATCACTATATCTTTAGGCATGTGGAATAAAATTTGTCAAAACACAACAATATTGAAATGCATGGAATCCACCTTGTTTATCCTTGGACTATTACATTCTTTACACTCCACTATGCTCTATGTATTTGAATCTTTGTGTGCTCTATACATCACAATCTCTTGCTTTTGAATATGTACTTGACTGTCATGTCAATGATGACATATGTAGCTACTCCATAGCTTTGTCTTCCTTTAAGATCACTGATAGTAAGTAATAGTCTTTATCATTTGATGAAATGTGATCATGCTGTATGTATCTATTATTTGCATCTTTAGCCTTTAGCATGTGGAAGTTACACTTCTCATATATCTTGTGAAGCTTACTTTACGACAGCCAAGTTGGCATCATGTGAATATGATTGTCTTGCCTTCCACTATTTCATCTGTTGTTCTATGTGGCATTTTACTTGACTATCTTTATGAGACACTTGCAACTTGAATGAGATATGACTATTAACCTGTGAACATCTTTAGCAATATGAGGACAATATGAAGAATACCTGATGTAGAATGCTATCTCATCTTTGAAATTATACCTATATTCTTTATTGCATAGCAAGGCATTGAATGGTATCCCTGCTTTTGATGTATTTCATATGGACCTAAGCTCTTGATAACATAGCATGAGGAAGCAACATATGATGTAATTTGTCCATTAATCTTGATATCTTTCTTGACTAAGTAAGAAAGAAGCATACTGGGCTCAACCCTTATGGGAGCCACATTTAATCCACATGCTTATTTTGTCTTCAGATTAGCATTAAAACTTGTCCTATACTCGCACAGTGAACAAACAAGTTAGCATAAAAGTACCTGATCGCATTGATTGATTTTCTTCATGATTTCTTCCTGATTTGTGTCATTTTCTGATATGATTTCCCATCTGAATGCATGATGTGATAAGTAGATGTCTTTATTTGATAAAATTATGTGATAACTGTAAACATCCAGAGCACTAATAGGGCTATCCCCAAAATTTGCAAGTTCAAATGACGATGGCTTGGAGTGAAGACTGAAGACTGAAGACTTGAAGGTCAGCTTCAATAGAAATCTCCATCATCAGGCAATGATAGATGTTTAGATTCATCAGATGTTCATTTCTTTTTCTTTTATCAAATAGATACATATCTTATATGTTTGCAATTTCTCAGTCTAGTTACTCCCACGGCTTGTGTGGGACACACTTGAACACTTCTTTTAAATATGATCAATTAGTTTCTCTTATGCATATGATGTATATGTATTTCCTTTTTCAATCAATGCATAAGATAAAGTAACAAATACCTGAATGTATGTTCAAAACATGACATGAAATAATAGTGTAATACAAATATCTTTCTTTCTTTCATTCAAAACTGATTAACTAAATAATCAATTTAACTTATAACTCCTAAAAGATCAAACTATGTAGAACAACTATATCTCTTAAATGTTTGATTTCTTGATAATCAATTCTTTTGTCATGATAACTTATCAGTCCTGATTGGACTGATGGGTTATCCTGACAACTGGACATTCTCTTGTACTCTATCAAGGCATCAACCATTCAAAGAATGCATAACTTTTAAGATTTTCTTTTTTCCTTCTAAACAACTACACTTAGGTCCAACTAATTTTAAGTGTGAACAAAAAATTAGTAACAATTGCTTTGGGAACTGTATTTGATTCTATTGGTTCACTTCCTACTTTATCTTCACCCTCATATGATATTGGAGAACAAACTATGTTACATCAATTTCTTAATACTCCTGAGAAGATTATTGATTTTACAGGTACAATTTTTACTACCACTTCTCCAATTGTTACCATCACAGGTGTCAGTATGAATCCTATTGAATAGACAGTTGATCCACCCCCACATGTAAATGTTTCCACATTGCCTCCATGGTTATCATCTTATACTTCGAAAAGGAAGAAGCAAGCTATTTCGCCTGATGACATTGATTTGGAGAAGTTGTTGCCTGCTAAACCAAAGGCAAAGGAGAAGATGCCCAAGGCTGTCTTTAGGCTTATTGATGACAAAGGAATCAAATATGTAGAGATTGCCAGGCCTCCTCTTGAGGCTACAATAGATTCTTTTGATGTGAATGATTACACAATTTCAAGAGTTGAATTAGGCAAGCTAACTCATTAAGGCATTAAATCAAAATTTTAGGTGATAGCTACCTCCTTGCTCAATAAATATGATGAAGAGAAAAAGGAGATAGAGCACTACAAGGCCAAAGTGGAATAGTTAGCTGCAGTTCTTCAGAAGATCAGAATGTCTTTAGAAATTGTAGAGCCTATGGCAATCACCACTAAAAACCCTTTGATTTAGAAAGTAGAAAAGACCCATGCAAAGGGAAAGGTTGTGGAGGAATATTTGAAGAGGTTGACAACATAGGGAAATGGCTCTATTGAAAGCAGTTGTAAATAGAAAAAATAAAGTGGGTAAAGTCAGGGCAAAGCTAGATGACTTAACCGATGCTATTTCTTTAGACATTAAGTACCTAGATTCAAGTCTAGTAAAATGGGATAGTATGAAGATAAATACACTTGTTTCCCTTGGAATTGTTGAAAGCTGAGAATCATATGTTGCTACAAGGGAGGGATTAATTCATCAGAGCAATGTGTTGAAGGAGTTGATCAAAGATCTGGGGAATGCTCAAGAATTGTGTGATAATAGTGATTTGGATCTCCTACATAAATTAGAGCAGCTTCCATGCAAACTGGTCAATGATGATCATCAGTTTCTTCCTGTTGAAGAAATGATACAAGAATTCAACAAAATGATTGAAATGGAGTTTGAGGATAAATCTTTCTCAGTTGTTTCAATGGATAATTTGTTGGATTATCAATGGACTCTAGATAACTTGAGGGTTAAACTAAAAGAGCATGAAAAGACCACCCCCACCATTAAAGATGTTGTCACTAGAGCCCGAGTAATATCAAAGAACATTGCTGCCCCAGACAACTTAGAGATGTAGATGATCATCACTATGTATGAAGGATCCACCAAGAAAGACACTGATGGAAATTGATACTTGTGATTGCCTTAGTTTATTTTTCCTAGTTTTGTATATGTAATTTGTAATCAGTTTTGGACATATCCACATGTATTTTTCTAAAATGTAATTACATGTGGAACAAAGGAAGTCCTAAGTCAAAAAGGACTCTTCTATTGAATAAGTCAAAGTAGTTAGACTTCTTCCTAGATTATCTCAAGGCCTCTCACTATAAATAAAGAGGGCATCTATTGTAATTTTTATCTTTTATCTATTGCAAGAAAACTCTGGCAAATTGAAAAGAAAATCAAGACTTTGTGCTTTTTTGTGAGAATCAATTATCAAATATTTACCAATACAGGAAAGCAAGTTCGATTCCAATCTTTGTCTTAGAGTTATTTGTGTTATGATAGAATTGTTCTTATGTCTTACTATCATAATATTCTTTGGTAATAATTGAAGTGTGGAGATTGTTTCAAGTGATTAAAGGGCGTTCTTAATTTGATTGTGATAGACTTTGTGTTATCAAATCATTTGTGAGGATTGTGTTTATGTTTGTGAGACTAAAATAGCTCGAAGACTTTGTGCTACAAGTTGTTGTATTCAATCTACTTATATCATCTGGGAGAAGAGTGAAGACTTTGGGCTGCATTCAACTTCAAATAATTTTATTTGCAATTAGTAAGTGAGGCGACATAAGACTTTGTGTTTCTGTGGTTTTGTGATAGTTTATAAATTCTTTAATATTAGTGAAGTAGAAGCATCTATTCTGAAAAAAGAGAAAAGGATGAAATGGAACCGCTATAAATATAGTGTTTAGTGTACATAAGTTTCATAAGTTATTTGTTTTAATAGTTAAGCAACTAGAGAGAACCTCCCCTTGCTGAGAGGAGAGACTTTGTCTTATCATAGCTGTGGCTGATATAACCATTTTGCCATTAGTGAGCTAACAAAAAAATATTCACCCAACAGTTTTTTAGCGAGTCTACTGGGGAAGAATGCGCAACTTAGAGCCTCACGCTTTGAGTTGAAGCATTCTGACCTCATTGCTTGTAACATGTTTTTTAGATTTTTTTAATCTTTGTTAAGTGTATTACATTATGGTAGATTCAAGGTATACAAGAAGTAAGAGAGCTCAAGGAATTATTGATCTTGTGTTTGAGTTAATGCAACAAAATAATTTTGGTCTTTTTCCTCTGAAGTCTCGACTTCATTATACAAGGAGTTTTCCTCCAACCAACACAAGGTCACCTGTACCAAGTGAAGCCTCAATTGTGCCTAGGAATTCATCAGTTGTACAAGGTTCAAGGTTTGTGATTCCACCTTTTAATCAGTGCATAATGGCTCAACCACCTTCTGCAAGTCCATAGGGGAATGTTTTTGGACCTTTGAATCTTACCCCACCACTACATGATTTACCCCGTAGTTCTAGAAAGAATTTTCCAAAATTCTATGGTGATGGGAAGGTTCACCCCAATGAACATATCACAACTTTTTATATTGCATGTGGTGTTCTAGGTGTGGAACATGAGGATGTAGCTATGATACTTTTTGTTGAGATGCTTCAGGGTGTCGCAACAGATTGTTCTATCATCTTCTTGCTCAATCAATCAATTGATGGAATATTTTGCGAACCAAGTTTGAGGCTAGGCTCAAACCAGCTAAAGATGCACATTCTCTCTTGGCCTAGCTTACACAGATGAAAAAGGAACTGCAAGAACCCATGTGTGATTTCATTGCAAAGTTTAATAAGCTGACCAATAAAATTCCAGCCACTACTCAGCCACGACTAAAAATCTAAAGTGTTTCTTTATAAACACTCAATTGCCAGAAGTGGGTTTTCTTCTGTGGTGGACTAATCTGGTTGACTTGGTGGTAGCTCAATCCCTAGCTACTGAGATTGAGGACAACCTTATCCTTGCTGGTAAGATATGAAAGGATACAAGAAGAAGTAGAGGGCAACCCTCTGCTAATAATTCTTCCACTAGCACCACTGATCATATGGTGTAGAAGTTAGCTAATGAATTGTTAGCTTTGAAGAAACAGATGTCTCAAAGTATGTCCATTCCTTCCTATAAGGATATACCAAGAAGGACATTTCCTAATGCTCAATATCAGGGCAATGCTACTAGGAATCAAGGACATAATAGGCTTATGCCAACACAAGGGAGGCTTGCCATGGAAGCACTGCTTGTCAACTCAGCAAGTGGATACAATGAAGCTGAGCATGAAAAATTTTCACAACCTGACTTGGATCAGGAAAACAATGCTAATCTCTTTATGGAAGGAGAAGAGGAATTAGCTGGCGAATCGAATATTAGGTTCCTAAATTATTAGGATGAGACAAAAAGAAGAGAAGATGCACATGGTGGAGCATATGTTGTTTTCACCAGATCTCAAAATCAATCCAACCCTCAAGTGGTTGATAAAGGTAGATCAAAAGAAGATTCTCAACCTATAATTTCTATTTCTAAAAGAGGAACTCCTTTACCTTTTCAATCAAAGGATCCAGATTGTCAAAAACAAGTAAGTTCTTTTAATAATCCTACTTCTACTACCATTCCTCAGACTGGTACTTCCCCAATGAAACCTTAGAATGAAAGTTTTCCTTCTTTTATGTCTAATTCATTTCAGCTTTTTGATATAATTGACCATGCTTGGAAAACCAAAATTCAAATGTCTGAGGTGGAATATTTGTAGGCTAACCTTGTCAATTTGAAAGGTTAGCTAATTTTTAAAAAATAAGACTACCTCTGTAGGGAAAGATATTTCCAAGACTATTCTTGACCCTTCAAAGACTAGGTCTACTTAGAATAACCTAGTTACCACTCCTCTTACTACTTCAGGGAAAATTGAACCGTTCTATGTTTCTTTGTTAGTTAATGGTCACAAACTCAGTAATTGTCATAGATTCGAGAGCTTCCGATAATGTTATGCCTACTAAGGTAGCAGATGCTCTAGGACTGACTCTGACAAAGACCTTTGGAAGGTGTTTTTCAATGGAAAATAAACAAGTTCCTTTGCTAGGCCAAATTAGGGATGCACAGTTTGCATTTGTTGCTTTTCCAGAGAAAAGAATAAAGATGACTATCATGGTTGCTAATGTTCCATCTTCATAAGGTATTTTGTTGGGATGAAACTTCTGTAAAGATATAGGAGAAGAGCTTAATATGGATTTATCTGAAGCAAGGATACCTTTCAAGGGTGTCATGCAAAAATTGTTTCCTAAAAGGGAAGAAAAATATACTGTCACTCGATTTGAAGACCCAAAAGGTCAAATTTTATTTGAATCTTCAGGTTTAGGTAACTATTTACTGACTACAGAATGTACTACTAGTTTGTCAAATGGTATTTTGTTAGATTATAGTTTAGATGAAAGTATGGTGATGGAAGATTCTTCTTCTTCGGGTGAAGAGTCTGCTGATCACAAAGATATCAAACCAAAAAGTTCAAATGATATTTGGACTCTACAATTTGACAGTAGCTATTCTTGTTGCAATTATGGGCCTAACTAGTATTGTCATTGTTGTCAACATACTCTTGTTGCATTGATGTCAAGGACTAGATGAGTTATGTGCTAAGGATATTGAGAAAATTAGTCCTATCAAAAATAGAGAAGAACAGTGAAGACAGTGAAGCTCGATGAAGTGAAAATCCCAGCTAGACGAAGATCAAAGAATGTGCATCAAAGGGTTTGTAGATATGTGTCTAAAGATGATCTAGTCAAGATTTGAGAGGTCTACATCTCGATTTGGAGAAGTTATGGCCATATGAGTAAAATTGGTTATGGTAGCTGTTCAGAGGTGACAGAGTGACACAAATAGGTCCAGTGAGATCCAGAAATGAAATATCTTGTTCTGCGGATTTGGTCGAATGTTTAGGAAGCCAATGTGAATTGACAACTCAATTGGTTCACGGTTTGGAGGTCCGCAAGCATTTATTCTAATGTGATAGTGATGACAGACTGTGTTCTTGAGGTTCAGGATGAAGATGCAAATGATTTCAGTAAGAAAAAGTGGTGTGGATGTTCTTGGTGATTTAGGAAAGCTTGTGGAGCTCTCTAGATTGTGTCTAGTTCATGTTGGCAGTCTGCATTGAAGATTGAGCTTGTAATTGAAGATTTACTCTTAGGTGATGGTGTTCTTCCTAATCTTGGTTGACTAGATGTTTTACACATCTTGCAGATGATCTTGAAGATGTTCTATGAAGCATGGCGTGTTCCTCAAAGAAGATTGAAGTCCCAGTTATGTGTGGCTGACAGTGTGGTGATTCACATGAAGTTTTGTAATAAGTCAAGTTGTATTTGTGTAATTGCTCTATAATAAAATAAAGTATGTATTGTGCTGACTTGGATGATTATCCCAAAGTCGATGTCTTGTATAAATAAGATTTGTGAAGTCATTTCAAAGGATCAAGGTGAGGATGAGAGAGTGGTAGAGAGGAGAAGAGTGAAAAGCATAGAAAAAATGTTGAGCTTAAATGGAACTATCTCAAGCGTGGTGAAGATGTTAAACTCCAGTTCAAGTATGTAATATTTATATTATTCTATAGATAGTGTGTCTCCTATAGGCAGTGGGCCTCTTGTGAGCAATGTTCTCGGCAATGAGTCCTAATTGGCATGTGCCATTTTGTTCTTCTTATTCTTTTAATAGAGAATACAATCTTGGTTAGTCACCTCATGGTTTTTCCCTTAACTAGGTTTTCCACGTTAAAATATTGGTGTCATATGTGTTAATGTGTTTCTGTTATTAAGTTATTGCATTGTGCATCCATGATCGAATCATTATTATGCTATTGAAATACAAGAAGGATTTAAGTGTTTAAAGCAAAGAACATTTTGTGACAACTGATTCATCCCCCCTCTTAGTTGTCTATCCTAAAACCAATAGGTCTTCCATAGGATTCGGGGCTGGAGTAGTCGTGATATCTCCTCAAGGTGATATTTTTCCTTTTTCATATAAGCTACAATTTGACAATACCAACAATATTGCTGAGTACGAATCTTTGTTACTCAGAATAGAGGCTACTTGCACAAAGGGAATTAGAAAGCTTCATGCACAAGGAGATGCAGAGCTAATTGTTTGTCAAGTAAGAAATTTGTATCGGACAAAAAATGAAAGGTTAAAGCATTACCAAAATCGGGTATGGGATTGCATTGATAAATTTGATGCATTTGATTTTTCTATTATTCCTAGAGAGTATAATGACATAGTTGACTCATTGGCTATATCAACTACCCTTATGGTCTCGCATAAGGATTGTAAGGGTGATAAGTATACTATTAGTGTACCTGATAATGCTGACCATTGGCAAGTTTTTTCTGGTGATAATCAGATTACAACTTTCTTAGAGAAAATAGATAGTTTTGATGAACTTTACTTTGAGGGGAGTGATTCTCCACCTCAGGAATATGTTTCCAAAGTGAATTCAAAGACTAGCGAAGGGTTTCTTCAATTGAAAGGAAATAAAATTTCAAAAGGTTTTGTTTCCCTTGAAAATATATTTGATAAACATGATCATTATATCAAGCAAAAGCAACAAATTGTCTCAAGTTCGTCAATGGAATTTCAACAAGTGAACCTAAATACAGAAGCGGATCCTAAGATGGTTAATATTGGGAAATTCTACACTAATGATGAAAAGTTCAAGTTCACAACACTTCTATGCCACTACATTGATGTGCTAGCATATTCATATGATGATTTGAAGTCCATTGGACCACAAGAGATCCAACATGAGATTCCACTCAAGCTGGGATCATTGCCTCATAAATAGAAGCAAAGGCAGTACAATCCTAAAATATCAGGTACCATCCTTGCTAAAATTCAAAAGATGTTGAATGCTAGGATAATTTTTCCTGTTCATCATTCTACTTGGATCACAAACATCGTTCTTGTAAGGAAGAAAAATGGAGAAATCCATATTTGTGTAGATTTTAGGAATCTGAATCAATCTTCCTTGAAAAATAACTACCCTTTGCCCATAATGGATCAAGTGTTACAAACTGTAACCAATTTAGAGATGCTATCTATGTTGGATAGTTTTTCAAGCTACAATCATGTATAGGTCAGTGAAGTGGATTAGTACAAAACTGCTTTCACAACTCCATGGGGCACTTGTGCATATCACAGGATGTCATTTGGATTAATCAATACTAGTGCTACTTTCCAGAGAGTAATGGACTTGGCATTCAGAAATGAAATGGGTAAGTTTATTGTGGTATACCTTGATGATTTGACTATTTTCTCCAAGAAGCGTCAAGATCATGCTTACCACCTATGACAAGTTTTGGAACGATGCCATCAAAATGGTATTTCTCTTAACTTG
Source organism: Cunninghamia lanceolata (assembly GCA_027924645.1). NCBI lineage: Eukaryota > Viridiplantae > Streptophyta > Pinopsida > Cupressales > Cupressaceae > Cunninghamia > Cunninghamia lanceolata. The sequence goes on from BSBN01001373.1 coordinate 9,662,504, forward strand.
AAGAAGTCAATTTTTGGGGTTACAGAGAGTAAACTTCTCAGTCAAATTGTGTCTAGAGAAGGTACTAAAATTGACTCCAAAAGAGTCAAATCCATCCAAGGTCTTACTTTTTCTACAAGTAAGACTGTTGTTCACTCTTTCTTCATAAAAATGAATTTTCTACAGACGTTCATTCCAGAGTTCGTAGAGAAGATTCGTCATATTGTTAATATGATGAAAGGTAAGACCACTTTCTATTGGAGCACAAAAGGTAAAGCAGTCTTTGAGGACATAAAAAGAGTCATGGCCCATGCTCCGGTTTTGGTGTGTCCTGACTATAACAAAAATTTCATTATGTATAGTTATGCTTCAGAGCATACATTGTCAGCAATTCTAGTTCAGTAGAACGAGGAAGGTGTAGAATCTCCAATTTCATTCATGAGTTGTCCATTGAAAGCTCATGAACTCAAGTATTCTAACATGGAGAAACATGCTTTTTCTATGGTAAAGGCTGTGAAACATTTTAGATTTTACATATTGAATTCACATAGTGTTGCTTTGGTGCTAGATACAACAGTAAAATTGATCTTAACTCAACAGGAGTTTGGGACTAAGAGAGGCAATTGGATTACCAAAATTTAGGAATTTGATCTTGATATTAAACCCACCAAGCTTGTGCATGGGAGAGGTTTGTGTTAGCTTATTGCTGATAATGTCCCAAAAGAAACTGGCGATGAAGAGATAAAGATTGAAGATGTTCCAACTGTCCTTTTTGTTACTACAACTAATGAGTGGTATTCCAATACTGCTTACTTTCTCACATATTGTGAGTGCCCTACTCATTTGTTCTACAAATAAAAATAGACTATCAAGCTCAAGGCTGCAAACTTTGTCTTATGGGATAATGGTTTGTACAAGAGAAGTCTTGATGGAGTTTTCCTCCATTGTGTTGATAAAGCACAACAAAGTAAGTTGTTGGAGTCTTTCCATAATTTGGCATGTGGAGGACACTTCTCAGCACCAATAATGGCTCACAAGATTCTGAGAGCCAGGTACTATTGGCCAACACTTTTTTGGGATGCATACAGTTGGGTGTGTAAGTGTGGACTTTGTTAGCAGTTTGTGGGGAAGTCCAAGTTGGCTGCACTACCATTGAAACCAATTGTAATTGAAGAACCATTTCAGTAGTGGGGCATCAACTTCATTAGCGTTGTGAATCCACCATCAAGTGTGAGACATAGTTATGTTTTGACTGCAACTAATTATTTCACCAAGTGGGTGGAAGATGTACCAGTTAAGCATGCTACTTCCGAAGTGGTGTGTAAGTTCCTCAAAGGAAATATCATATCCCAGTTTGGAGTTCCAAACAAGATTGTGGTAGATAATGCTACAAGTTTTTCCTCTCATGAGATTACTAGTTTCTATTTTCAATATGAGATTATTCTTTCACATTCATCTAATTATTATCTGTAAGGGAATGGTCAAGTAGAGTCAAGTAATAAGAATCTAGTTACTATTATCAGGAAGCTGGTAGAAGATAATCAGAGAACATGGCATAAGGCATTGTTTGATGCTTTGTGGGTGGATAGAATTACCCCAAAGAGGGCTATTGGTATGTCACCATTTCAGCTATTATATGGTTTGAATGAAGAGCTATCGATCACCTTGGAATTGCTGGCTTTGAAGTTGGCAAAGGTAGTTGAGAATGGAACTTTTGAAAGTTCTATTGATAAATGTATAATGTATCTTTCTGAACTTGAAGAGTAGCGAGTTAAGGTGGTGGATCGTATAGCTAAACATCAAAATCAAGTCAATAAGCTATTTGATAAGAAAGCAAAGGCCAAAGATTTTTAGATTGGAAATCAATTCTTGTTGTGGGACAAGGAGAGAACCAAGGGGAATGCATGGGAAATTTGATTCCTTATGGAGAGGCCCATTTGTCATTCACCAGTTCTACAATGAAAATAGTTTCTTGCTGGAATATCAAAATGGGACACCATTCTTGTTGCCGCATAGTAGAAAACATCTAAATTTTTTCAATCCATGAAGTGACAGATAAGTTCACTTGTATATTTGTACAATTTGTGTTTTTCTTTTTCATTTTGAGTCTTTTTGTGTCTTTTGTTTTGTTTGATTGACTCTATGGCCCAATGGCATGGATGAAGGCACTTAGAGACTGGATTCTTCTCCCTTTGATCATTTCAAAGAACAATCAAAGGAAGCTCCCCAGTTAGAGCTAGTTGTTGTCCTCAAAATTAGCTGTGCTCATTTTGTAGGACAACCCCTACGGAACTTGTCCTTTTCATAGCCTACACTCTAAGCATGCATTTTCAAGCAACATTTCAACCTCGTGCATAGTCATCTGACACTTAAGAGTGGCTTGTAACATTTTCCTAGGTTGGTTCCTCAAAATTCATGAAACTTGGCTAGGTTGCAGGTTCGTTAAAATCTCAATTTTGACCCTTTGAAGGTGTTAGAAAGTTTTTGATAGTTCACATACAAAGTTAGTCGAAATCACTGACATTACATGTGACTTGTTTTCATCACATACACAAGTGGTCAAAAACCCCGCCTAAGCATGTGTGTACTTGTTTTCATTAAAACCTATAGAGTCAGTTAAAAATGATGCCCGAGCATGTTGTTCACTTTTGAAGTGCACGAGTGGTGAAATTCGCTGCCTAGACATCTCCTGAGTCACTTCAAGTCTAATTCATGTGTAATAAATGCACGACGAGTTTAGTTTTTATAAGCCTTTATATGATTTAAAACACTTTTAAATCTCATTTATGATCATTTTTAAACATCTATCCTATGTCTCTGAACTTCTATTTGCTTCTAAATTCTCTCGCGAATAAGTGTAATTGATTTTGTTGAGGATTGAAGTTCGTTACTTGTGCTCTCTTTCCACCATCATTGCCAGTTTCTCAGGTAGGGTTTTAAGTCCCCTCTTGTTTCTTTTTTTATTAAATAGTGTAGGTTTTAGAAACACGTCCATTTTTGGTGCTAATTCTGGTTTAAGGAATCTTAAATTCGTGTCTTTACAATGACTTATTGTGTTTTAGAAAAACTTAGGGTTTTGATTTATCAGGATTACTTCTTTCATTTTTATTTTCCTGTGATTGTTTCATCATGTATGTAGTCAGCATTTTTTGCCATGCCTTTGTTTTCTTTTGTATTACACTAAGTGTAAGGGTGGTGAAAATCACCGCCCCTAGATAACAAAGTTTGAGTTTATATCATATGCACAAGCGATAAAAATGACCACTCAAACACTTGACTTTCATTCTTTGCAAAACCTAAATGCATAAGAGGTCATTTTGACTACTTGTGCACCTTAAAACCAACATACCCATTTTTATGTAAGGGCAGTCAAAATGACTGCTCATACATGAAACCACTAAGTCCTATCAATATGCAAAAATAATTATTTTGACCACCATTTCATCCCTTCTACAAACCAACCTACTTATATGCTGAAGTGGCTATTTTGGCTGCCCTTACACCTAAATGCAGTATACCTACATGTAGGAGTAGTCAAAATGACTGCCTGTGCATGACTTCCTGAAAATTTCCTAACACTGGGAAATTCTTGAAAATGACGCCTTTAGCTCGCTTTCACCTGATTTCTCAACTTGCGTGCATTCTAGCCCTTTTAAGATCATCCCTATGAACATGATCGACATTACATAGTTTTTCCAAAATGCCAAATTTTCCCCTAACTGCGAGATCATGAATTTTTTGCAGTTTTTACAAGCAACAGCTATTGTCAACACTAGTTTTAGTGATTCCTTCAAAAGCTGATGTCTGAGTCATCTTCGTCCAAAGATAAGACAATGAAGTATAAGTATCAAGGGGTTTTCCCTGTCACTATAGTACAGTCAAATGTGGAGGATATCAAGGATACTAAGATAGGTCATGTCGACATGGGAGAATTTGTAGAGAGAACTAAGCAGCCAAATCCTCCCTGATACATGCAAAAAATCATTGACAGTAATATACACTTGGTGGCCTCGTTTCTAGTGGCAGCTCACAATCCTAAATTTGTACTTCAAGTGGAAAGTCACTATGATAAAGATACTAGGACTGTAACTGATTCTCAGGGGAATGTTATCATGATACTAGATGCTGAGTTCTTTGTTAAGATTTTCATGTGTCCACCCATAGAAAATATTGGGGAAATTGACTTTTCCCAAGGTAAAAAAGAGTTTGATAAAGATGTTCCATTTGTGAAGAGTCACATTAATAGAAAATGGTTGAAAACTCCTAGGAGCAATCTATCAAGATGGCCCAAAGTCCTTCCCTGAAGTGACTTTGTAGAGGAGGTTAGTGACTTGATCACTTTACTAAGCAAAGTCAGAGGTCTTCCTACTTCTTCTACATTCCATGAGTGGATGTACCCATACATCAAAGTCATCCTCAAAGGACAACAAAAGATATTCTAGGGAGATCAAATTAGTAATGTATTGCATGAAGAACTACTCAAGGTCCATACCACTTTCAAATTTTATATGACCTCTTACCTAGTATATGCAACAACATCAATGAGAATCTTTCCAGGCTTGACTCAAGAGGGAGACATGAGAGTTGTACCAGTTTACAAATATTACCCTCAAATAACCCTCAAAGGGTCTATTCACCATTTTAGGAGGGTAAATGATGCTTTCTTTGTAGTCTTCATGTGTTTATGGGATAAGGACTTGGAGCAGAAAAAAGTATCTGATGAAGCTTGGCAGGTGGTAAATCTTTTTGGTTGCTTATTCTTGCAGTTCTCTACATTTACATATCTGAGAGTTGGATACTACCAAGGCTATCCTCTCATGTTGTCTAGGTACCCAAGTGATAAAATGGTTTTAATGGAGCTATGCAGATAGTTGATTGTTGTCCATAATAAGCAGATGGAATTACAAAAGTTTGGGATCAAGTTTCCTATTGAAATTGGAAGGTATTCAGTCCAATCTGCCACTAAGGCAAAAGAAATTGAAATAGAGATGCAGCTTGTCAATATGAAACAATTCAAGAGGATAGAAAACTTTGATTTCCATAGAGTTCAAGACAAGATAAAAAGGAAATTAGTATTTCATGTTCCCATTGTTGAGGATGTTTGGGTTCACATAAGGACCCAAAATGAGATTTGCAAGCTGGATTATTGCAGGCTACATCTGAGTTAGATTAAAGAGATGGGATTGGAAGAGGTTCCATAGAACATGAAGGATGAGGGGGATGTTCTAGATCCCAAATATAATACTGAGAATATTGAGGCATCACCCCTACCAGAGATCAAATGGTCAATGAAAGAAGAGACTTCTCTTCGGAAAAGGTTTCAACCTATCTTAGCTAATACTAATGTATGGTTGGAAAGCAAGGGGATTAGTTTGAAAGAGTTCCTTACTGGGTCTAAGACTAAGATTCAGGAACAAATGAAAAAGAAGGTTGAAAATAGCACTAAGAACAAAAGTGACACTCCTTCTTCCAGGGTAACAAAGACAAGAATTAAGTTTGTTTCCAAAGGGGGAAAAGCAAAAGAGGTCATAGAAAGTTCTAATACTAAGGACCCAGGTGCAGACAAGATGAATGTTTATAATGCGGAGGCAGAAGATGTAGAGGTAGAACAACAAAATGTCGAAGAACCCCAGATTGAAGATGTGGAGATGGAGGAGAAATCAGATGATGAAAAGGATGAGGAGTATGAAACAGAAATAGATGTAGATCAAGAACAACTTGATGATTCACACAAGTCTCCTCAGAAAAATGTTCCCCAAGGACCACAAGATTCTGTTGTTTTACCAAATGTTCTTGTCTCTAATAATGTTCCAATTGTTTCTAATGTTCCTACTTCCCCTATTGTTGTGTCTTCTGATTCTACCCCCTCTTCTGTAAAGATTGCTTTGGGAATTGTATTTGATTCTGCCAGTTCACTTCCTAGTTCATCTTCACCCTCATATGATATTGGAGAACAAACTGTGTTAGATCAATTTCTTAATACTCCTGAGAAGAATGTTGATTTTATAAGTATAGTTTTTACTACCACTTCTCCAATTGTTACCATCACAGGTGTCTATATGAATCCTATTGAGTAGATAGTTGAGCCACCCCCAAGTGTAAATGTTTCCACATTGCCTCCATGGTTATCATCTTGTACTCCAAAAAGGAAGAAGCAGGCTATTTCGCCTGATGACATTGATTTGGAGAAGTTGCTGCCCACTAAACCAAAGGCACAGAAGAAGAATCCCAAGACTGTCTCTAGGCTTATTAACAACAAAGGAATTAGATATGCAGAGATTTTCAGGCCTCCTCCTGAGGCTACAATAGATTCTTTTGATGTGAATGATTACATGATTTCAAGAGTTGAATTAGGCAAGCTAACTCATGAAGGCATTAAATCAGATTTTTAGATGACATCTACCTCCTTGCTCAATAAATATGATGAAGATAAAAAGGAGATAGAGCACTACAAGGCCAAAGATGAACAATTAGCTGCATTTCTTCAGAAGATCACAATGTCTTCAGAAATTGTAGAGCCTATGGCAGTCACCTTTAAAAACCCTTTGATTTAGAAAGTAGAAAAGACCCATGCAAAGGGAAAGGTTGTGGAGGAATATTTGGAGAGGTTGAAAACATAGGGAATGGCTCTATTGAAAGCAGCTGCAGACGGAAAAAATAAAGTGGGTAAAGTTAGGGCAGAGCTAGATGACTTAACTAATGCTATTTGTTTAGACATTGAGTACCTAGATTCAAGTCTAGTAAAATGGGATAGTATGAAGATAAATACACTTGTTTCCCTTGGCATTTTTGAAAGCTGAGAATCATATGTTGCTACAAGGGAGGGATTAATTCATCAGAGAATGTGTTGAAGGATTTGATCAAAGATTTGGGGAATGATCGAGAATTATGTGATAACAATGATTTGGATCTCCTACATAAATTAGAGGAGCTTGCATGTAAACTGGTTGATGATGATCATTAGTTTCTTCCTATTGAAGCAATAATACAAGAATTCAACAAAATGATTCAAATAGAGTTTGAGGATAAAGATTTTTCAATTGCTTCAATGGATAATTTGTTGGATTATCAATGGACTCTAGATAACTTGAGGGTTAAATTGAAAAAGCATGAAAAGACCACCCCCACCGTCAAAGATGTTGTCACCAAAGCCTAGGTAATATCAAAGAACACTGTTTCCCTAGATAGCTTAGAGATGCAAATGATTACCACTATGTATGAAGGATCCACCAAGAAAGACACTAATGGAAATTGATACTTGTGATCATTGCCTTAGTTTATTTTTCCTAGTTTTGTATATGTAATTTGTAATTAGTTTTGGACATATCCACATGTATTTTTCTAAAATATAATTACACATGGAACAAAGGAAGTCCTAAGTCAAAAAGGACTTAATTTTGAATAAGTCAAAGTAATTAGACTTTTTCCTCTATTAGCTCAAGGCCTCTCACTATAAATAAAGAGGGCCTCTATTGTAATTTTTATCTTTTATCTATTACAAGAAAACTCTGGCAAATTGAAAAGCAAATCAAGACTTTGTGCTTTTTTGTGAGAATCAATTATCAAATTTTTACCAATACAAGAAAGTAAGTTTGATTCCAATCTTTGTCTTGGAGTTATTTGTGTTATGATAGCATTGTTCTTACGTCTTACTATCATAATCTTCTTTGGTAATAATTGAAGTGTGGAGATTGTTTCAAGTGATTAAAGAGTGTTCTTAATTTGATTGTGATAGACTTTGTGTTATCAAATCATTTGTGAGGATTGTGTTTATGTTTGTGAGACTAAAATAGCTTGAAGACTTTGTGCTACAAGTTGTTGTATTCAATCTACTTATATCATCTGGGAGAAGAGTGAAGACTTTGGGCTGCATTCAACTTCAAATAATTTTATTTGCAATTAGTAAGTGAGGCAACATAAGACTTTATGTTTTTATGGTTTTGTGATAGTTTATAAATTCTTTAATATCAGTGAAGTAGAAGCATCTATTCTAAAAATAGAGAATGACAAGAAATGGAACCACCACAAATATAGTGTTTAGTATACATAAGTTTTATAAGTTATTTGTTTGCAATTGTTAAGCAACTACAGGGAACCTCCCCTTGCTGAGAGGAGAGACTTTATCTCATCATAGCTATGGTTGATATAGCCATTTTGTTGTTAGTGAGTTAACAACAAAATATTCACCCAACAGGATACAAATGGGTGTTCAAGAAGAAATTTGGTGCAGATGGCAGTGTTGAAAAGTACAAGGCCAAACTAGCTGCGAAGGGGTACTCACAAGTGGAGGGAATTGATTATGGTGAAATTTTCTCTCTCGTTGCAAAGTTGACATCTATTTGGTTCTTATTATCTCTTACAACAACTTATGACTTAGACGTGGAGCAGATGGATGTGAAGACAACATTCCTTCATGGTGATTTGGAGGAAGAGATTTACATGTCACAACTAGAGCATTACATAGAGAAAGGTAAAGAAAATTTGGTTTGCAAACTGAAGAAGTCTTTGTATGGTTTGAAGCAGTCTCCTAAGCTGTGGTATATGAAATTTGATGCCTTCGTGTTGTCGATTGGATTTTTGAGATGGAAATCAAATCATTGTGTATATTACAATTTTGACAATGATCACATTCTCATTATTGCATTGTATGTTGATGATATGTTGTTAATTGGGAATGGTAAAAATATGATTTTTGATTTGAAGTCTCAGTTATCAGCACAATTTGAGATGAAAAACTTAGGGGTAGCCAGGTATAATCTAGGAATGGAAATCAAAAGAGACAAAGCTAACATAAAACTTTGGTTAGCCAAAGTAAGTATGTGAAGACCATGTTAGATAGGTTCAGTATGGCAGATTATAGACCATTGTTGTGTTCCTATTTCTTTGGCAAAAAGTTATCTGTTAATGATTGTCCAAAATCTCCTTTTGAGGTGGAGAACATGAACAGAGTACCTTATGCTAGTGTTGTTGGTAGTTTGATGTATGCCATGGTCTGCACAAGACCAAACATTGCCCAAGTAGTGGGAGTCGTTAGTCGATTTATGGCTAATCTTGGACGAGTACATTAGGATGCAGTAAAGCGAGTGTTCAGCTATTTGAGGGGTACTTTTGAGTATTCCATATGTTATTATGGTAATCCTACGGGACCTCCATATTCTATTTGCATTCATGGATTCATGGATTTTGATTAGACAGGTGACATTGATAGCAAGAGATCCACCAGTGCTTACATGTTTACTATGTTCGGGTGGTGCAATTAGTTGGATGAGTAAGTGGCAACCAGTGGTCGCTTTGTCCATGATAGAAGCTGAGTATATGACAGAAATGCATGCTTGCAAGGAAGCCATTTAGCTTAAGAGATTGTGTTTAGATATTGGTGTTGATGTAGGACAGATCACGATCTATTGTGATAGTCAGAGTGCGATTTACCTAGCAAAGAATCCAACTTTCCATGCCAGAACAAAGCATATTGATGTACAGTTTCACTTCATGTGAGACATGGTAGAGGATGGGAAGGTGAATTTGGAAAAGGTAGACACTTTGAAGAATTTTGTAGATGCATTGATGAAACCAGTGGGTACAGACAAGTTTAGATGGTGTTCAGAGTCTATGGGCCTCTTAGCCTATAGTAGTTAAATCTTGTTATTTCTATTGGCTCTTACAAGGTGTTCGACAAGTGGGAGAATGTTGGGAATTAAGCTGTCTCAACCTTGGTAATTCCTTGCATTTATTTATTATAATGTATTTATTTATTTAGCCTATGTTGTAATTTTGTTGTACATCCTATTTTGTCATATAGTGTGAAGTGGCACGATGAGTTGTCACTCCACTTGTAAGATGACTAGGATGGTCAACTCACTCCATGTGGAGATAGGCATCCCCTTTGTGTGGTAGAGGTTTTCTACCTTGTGTCAGCATCTTGACTAGTGTGTAAGGTTATCTTGACTAAAATAGTTATGATAGATTCCTATGATAGAATCTATGATGCGTAAGAGTCAGAAATAGAAGGTCCTATGACAAGTGAAGACATGTGTCAAAGAGCATATTTGAGGAAGGCATCTTTAGGCACCCAAGGTGGGTTATCACATGTTGTAAGAGAATATGCTATTTTTAGGCAGTTATGAGAGATTCTCTTACAAATGTAAGTGCTGTCAGTTATGACGGATTCTATGACAGCTGTAAGATACGTAAGAGCATCTGTCATTATCTTTCTTGGGATAGGGCACTCATATTGGGATGGGGTGATATGACAAGTGTCAGAACCATGTTGCATTGTTGGACAAGTGTCCCTAGGCATGGTTTTTAGGTCATGAGGCCAAGTTGGATGCCTATTCCAAGAAAGGTCCATTTTTGCCTTGTAACTTCTATTTAAATAGGTGCTTGGATAGGAGATGTATTATGTGATTGACATGTACTATTATGCTACCAGAATATCTCTAGATACAAGTCGAAGACACCTGCAAGAGCATTGGCTTTGAAACTGTATTGTAACCTTTATTATTTACTGTAATACATTTAAGCTATGTTTTGGAGTGTGGGGTTTTTCACCTGTAAGGGTTTTCCCCACATATCTCTCTCTCTCTCTCTCTCTCTCTCTCTCTCTCTCTCTCTCTCTCTCTCTCTTCTATCTACATTCTATGTGTATGTGTATTGCTACAATATCTCTGTTGTTGGGTTAATAACACTATAATTGTAAAGGTTAAAAATAATTTGCACACATCTCTCCTCATTGGATTAGTGTAGGAAGCAATTTCCGCACACCTAGCTTCGTTTCAGTAGTATCATGAGATATGTAGCTATGAATACATACTTGTCATATCCCATTTTTAAACTATTGTATTTATTTTCAATATTTTCATAAAGACAAATAGGTAGTCAGAGAAAATATTATGATTATAGTCATAATGGAAAATACATTTTTGCTTTATATTAATTCATATCCAAGAAATAATTGTTTATGACATTATTATTGATTATGTAGTTAAATGATGAATTAGACTAAATACCATCATGTAACTAAGGTGGATGTAGGAAGAATGTGTTAGTCTTAGGGCACACAACTGAGAGGGGGGGTGAATCAGTTGTGCAAAACTTTCTCCAATTTACACACTTAAATCCTCTTTGTGATTAGCAGTATATTAAACATGAAATGTAATGCATTCAAATCAAAGGCAAAAACTCATCAACAGATAAGACACCAATATTTTGACGTGGAAAACCCGGTTAAGGAAAAACCACAGGGTGATTAACCCAAGAATGTATTCTTTCTTAGAAGAATAGAAAGAACAAAATGGCACATGCCAATTAGGGCTCACTGCCTACAAGAGACACACTGTCTACAAAGAAATAAGTATCACCTACTTGAACTAGAAAATAGCATCTTCACCACGCCTGAATCAGTTCATTAAGCTCAATACTCCTGCTCTGCCTTTTTCTCTCCTCTTCGCTACCACACACTCATCTCCAAAAGGACACTCTACAAATGACTTCACAATCCCTTATTTATACAAGACATCAACTTAGGAATGATCATCTAAGTCAGCAAGCATCCACAATAACATCCACATGATGTATAACTTATCCGGTCAGCCTGTCTCAGGAAGAACACCATCATCCAGAAGTTGTTCTTCAAATGTGAACTCCAACTTCAATGTGGACCACCAACATGATCTAGACATGATCCAAAGATCACCACAAGCTTGTTTGAATCACTAGTAACATCCACACTTCATTTGCTTACTGAAATCCTTCTCTCCTTCATCCAGAACCTCAAGAACACAATCTGTCATCACTGTCACAAAGGATTTTATGCTTGTGGACCTTTTGACCACAAACCAATCCATTTGATACTCCACAAAGACTACCTTAGTACTCCTCAAATCTTCAGAACATGATACTCCATTTCTGGATCTCACCAGACCTATCTGTCTCACTCTGTCACCACTGAACACCTACCAGAACCGGTTTTATTTGAATAGTCACAACCTCTTCAGATCTTCATGCGGACCTCTGAAATCTCTAATGGACCACCTTAAGACACATATCTACAAACCCTTTAATCTACATCCTCTAATCCTCATCCTATCTTGGTCTTTTACCTTACTGTTTTCCCTATTCTTCTTTATTTCTGATTGAGACTAATTTTCTCAATATCCTCAACACACAACTAATCCAATCCTTATCATTAATGCAATAGAAGTATGTTGACATCAATGACAACACCGGTTATGCCCATACTTGCAACAGAATGTTGTTTTTCCCTTTGATAAGAGGAGAGAGAGTATCACCATGGAAAGGATGCTAGATCACATGAGGGCAATGATCCTTATGCCATCTAAAAACACACATATATATTTAGTAGAGATATTATGTATGTTCTTGTCAAATGATGTCATCGTTAAGACAAAGGATAAATCCTTTTTCATCGTTTGATAGAAACTTTGTGTATGGCCTTTGATGACAAGTTGACATTTATAAACTGACTAATTATGTTTAATTTTGTTGTCAAGATTATAATTGGCATGCAAGAATTCTCTGTCGATAATTGTACTTACAAATAAGCACAATAAGTGTTATAGAGTACATAGTAGCGACAATCATTAGATAAGTATGTTATATCTATCTATTTATTATTATTACTATTATTATTATTATTGATATTAGTATAATTTATATTATTGTTAGTTAATTCTCTCCTTATTCCTCATTATTGCACTCCCTAGATGCTAGGGGAGTGGAGGAAGGAGCAATCTCTCCACATACTCCATATTCTCAACATTTTCCTGCATGGTAAGCCCATGAGAGTGAAAGGGAGATTTATATGGGTGATGCCATTATTATCTTCCCTTATCTATTGATGCATGGAGGTTAATAGGGAGGAAGGGAGAAAGGACTCGAGAGAGAAGAGAAAATGCAAAGAAGAGCTTGAGAGTTGTGAGAAGTAGGAGACATAGCAAGAGATCATGGAGAAGACACAACCTGTTTGTTATACATGTAAGTCCATTAATTTTTGTAGAATATGATGAAGTCTTGGTGTAGGAGCACCTTCTCTATGGTGTAGGAGTCATGTTTTGTTTATGTTTTCAATAAGGCTTTTTAAGCCACATCATGTTTGTAATAAGGTTTTTTTGTCAATTTGGTCACTAGACCTATGTAGACCATGTTTGGTCAAGTTTGATGTAATCACACAATGAAAACATGTAGTTTTCTTGTGAGAGGAGAAAACCAACGACTAACTGACTTTCAAAGCTAGTTTGTATGGTTGGGAGGGATGTAAACAAAGGTCTCAAGCCTTTTATAGGCAAGGAGTTGGATGTAATGACATGAATGAATGAATGAAGATTTGAATTTTTGGGTGTGTTGAAACATTGTTCTTTCTGAGTATTTCATTGTAATAGTCATTCTGTACTACTTGTATGGATAGGTGATTACCTAAAACCAACTGGAAGTGTTCATGTATTGAAGTAGCTTTCATTTGGAAATGGTTTGGTGTCTTGAAGTGTCATAGTCAGTGAGAAATTGTTCTTTTTGCAGAGACTAGTCTGAAAACCTAGAAACTAGGGTTTGGTGAATAAATGGACTGTTATTCCTCTGTCCACTAAAAGTAAGATTCTTATTTTCAGTGTGATGGAGGAATATAGAGTAAATTTTGTGTTTTCTATGGTTTTGGTCAAACACCCAAGGATCCAAGGAGTTTGGGCATGAGTTGACTAGGCATCTCTATGTGAGTGGAGTGGCCAAATTGATGATGATCAAATGTTTGCAGATGATTATAGACCCCTTCTGTTATGTTGAGTTTCTATTTTTGTACATTTGTTTAGCATCTGCGTAGTTGCAGAGGCATAGAAGTTGCCATCGGCGTAACACAACCCTTAGGGAAACTTGTGGAAGTTATACCCATCAAGGTGTTGGACCGATAAGAGGTGTATCGGTGAAGAACGTGTTGCAAGTATGGGCCTAACCAGTGTTGTCATTGATGTCAACATACTCCTGTTACATTAATGATAAGGATTGGATGAGCTGTGTGCTGAGGATATTGAGAAAATTAGTCTCAATCAGGAACAGAGAAGAATAGGGAAGACAATAAGGTAAAAGTTCAAGATATGATGAGGATAAGAGGATGCGGATTAAAGGGTTTGAATATGAGTCTCAAGATGGTTTAGTAGAGATTTCAGAGGTCTACATGAAGATCTGAAGAAGTTGTGGTTGTTCAAGTTAAACCTATTTTGGCAGGTGTTCAGTAGTGACAGAGTGAGACTAATAGGTTTGATGAGATCCGGAATCGCATTATAATGTTCTGTGGATTTGAGGGAGTGTTGAGGAAGTCTTTGTGGAGTGTCAACTATATTGGATCATGGTTTGAAGGTCCGCAAGCATCTATTCTTTTGTGACAGTGATGACAGACTATGTTCTTGAGGTTCTGGATGAAGGAGAGAAAGATTTGAGTAAGCAGATGAAGTGTGGATGTTCTTGGTGATTTCGGAGAACTTGTGGTGGTATTTGGATCGTGTCTAGTTCATGTTGGTGGTCCTCATTGAAGTTGGAGTTCACTTTTGAAGAACAACTTCTGGATGATGGTGTTCTTCCTAAAACAGGCCGACCGGATGAGTTATACATCCTATGGATGTTATTGTCGATATTTGCCAACTTAGATGATCATTACTAAGTTGATGTCTTGTACAAATAAAGGATTGCGAAGTCATTTGTAAAGTGTCTTTTGTGGAGATGAGTGCGTGGTAGCAAGGAGGTGAGTGAAAGGCAGAGCAGAAGTATTGGGCTTAATGGAACTGAATCAAGCATGGTAAAGATGCTATTTTCTAGTTCAAGTAGGTGATACTTATTTCTTTGTAGACAGTGTGTCTCTTGTAGGCAGTGAGCCTCTTGTGAGCAATGTGCTAGGGAAGTAAGCCCTAATTGGCAAGTATCATTTTGTTCCTTCTATTCTTCTAACAGAGAATACTTTCTTGGGTTAATCACCCTATGGTTTTTCCCTTAGCCAGGTTTTCCACGTCAAAATCTTGGTGTCTCATGTATTGATTAGTCTCTACTCTTGATTTGTTGCATTATGTTTCCATGACTAATTTATAATTAAGCTGTTGAATTGAAAAATGGAATTAAGTGTTTAAACAGATAGAAAGTTTTGCACAACTGATTCACCCCCCTCTTAGTTGTGTGCCCTAAGTATAACAATTGGTATCAGAGCTTTGTTCCTCTAAAAGGAGCTTAACTTCTTGAGGAGATCCAGGATGTCTTACAAGAATGATAGTCTAAAGTTTGATGGAACCAACTTTGCTCTTTGGAAAGGTCGCATGAAATGTCACTTGCAGTGTATGGGAATGACGTACTGGTCTATGGTTACAAAATAGTATGTACCTCCACAGGGTGGTCCGACAACCTTAAATGAGATCACAGATGCTGAAAATAGTCTACGGACCAAAGAGGCTCTTCTAAGCACATTATCTAACTCAGAGCTCTCAAATGTTATTGACCTACCAACTAATTTTGAGATTTGGAATAAACTGGAACTTTTGCATGAAGGAGACCAGTATGTTAAATGTGCAAGGTTACAGAGTCTAAAAGGGAAATTTGAAAGACTGAAGATGAGAGATGATGAAAATATTACTACTTTTATGCCAAGAGTGAATGAGTTGGTTTGTGGAATTAGAAATGTTGGTGGAGTCTTGGATGAAAATGAGATTGTTGGCAAAATTCTTAGATCTCTACCTGAATCTTACAAAATCAAGGTTGCTGCTATTGAAGAATTCAGAGCCCATACAATTGTCACAAGAGATCAATTGGCTGGGAAACTGGCTGCATTTGAAATGACAGAGTTTGGAGATGACCCCCAAGACTGAATCTGCATTCAAAGTCAGTGCCTCTGTAAAAGGTAAACAAAGGTTTGATCTGGGAGAGAACTCTTCAAAGAAACTTTCATGGTATGAAAAAGCAAGAAAAGACCTAGAAGAAGAAGAAGCTGAATCTGCTCACCTTGAAGCTCTTATTGCAAAAAGACTACCAAGAGGATTCGGTAAGTATGAAGGGAAACTACCTTTTAAGTGTTTTAACTACAATAAGATTGGTCATTTTGCTTCAAAATGTCTGGAAAGATGTTCAAGGCCAAATCCTAACAGATCAAGGTTCCAAAAGAATTGTTACTATGTTCATGAAGAAGATGACAATGAAGGAGTAATAGATGATGAATCAGAGACAGGAAACAAATCCAGAAGTGAATGGGTGTTTATTGCTATCAAGGAAGAAGAACCAATATCCTCTGAATTTGTCAATCATAAAGTTGCAGAAAGAGCTCTGGCTGCCCAAGTTGAAGAAAAGGATGATTGGGTCATTGATAGTGGATGCTCTCACCATATGACAGTTGACAAAAATAAGTTTGTAGATTTGGATAGGTATGAAGGAGGAATGGTAAAGTTTGGTGACAATTCTGCTAGTAGAATCAGAGGTAGAGGACTATTTCTTTTGATGGAAAGTACAAAATCAAAAATGTACTATATGTTGAAGGATTGAAGCACAATCTTCTCAGTGTTGGATAGTTGGTGGACAAAGGCTATGATCTCCGGTTCAAGGATGGAAAATGCAAGATCTTTGAAAGCTCTAGAACAGAGATTGCATTCGGTACTCAAACTAAAGGTAATATCTTCCACTTGGTTGGTACTAGTAAAAGTTGCTTATTTGTTCAAGTTGATCAGAATTGGTTATGGCATAGGAGGATGTGTCATGTGAATTTTGATAATATCATCAAGATAAGTAATACTCAGGCTGTAAGAGATCTTCCAAAATTAGTGAAACCTTCAAATAGCTTATGCAAAGAATGTCAGTTGAGTAAACAAAGCAGAATCTCATTTAAAAGCAAGGAACAATCTTCTACCAGTTTATTGGACCTAGTTCATACTGATCTTTGTGGTCCGGCAAGGATCATAAGTGTGTAAGGTGATAGATATTTCATGTTGCTAATTGATGACTATTCTCGGATGGTGTGGGTAACCTTTCTGAAAGAGAAATTAGAAGCTCTTGAGAAATTCAAAATAGTCAAGGCTATGGTAGAAAATGAAATTGGATTAAAATTGAAATGTTTGAGGTCTGATAGAGGTGGAGAATTCACATCCAGAGAGTTCATAGAGTTCTGTGAGAAGCATGGAATAAAGAGGCAGTTGTCTGCCCCCAAGACTCCATAGCAGAATGGAGTAGTTGAGAGAAAGAACCAGACCATCCAGGAAGCTTCCAAGACCATGATGATGGAATCAAATGTTCCTCAGATCTATTGGAGAGAAGCTATCAGTACTGTAGTCTATACCCTCAATCGAGTTCAAATCATAAGCAATACCGGTAAGACTCCTTATGAACTTTGGTTTGGCATCACTCCTACTGTGAGGTATTTTAGAGTTTTTGGTAGCAAATGTTACATTAAAAGAGATAAGGATCTAGGAAAGTTTGATGCTAGAAGTGATGAAGGAATCTTCTTGGGCTACTCTACTCAAAGCAAAGCATACCGGTGTTATAACAAGAGACTAAGAAAGATTATAGAAAGTACAAATGTGAAGGTTGATGAAGGAATTGAAAAACCTTCAAGGTTTTATGAATATGATGAAGATGATCAGGATGGTGTTATGTTTTAAAAAGCTCAAGCCCCTTCTAAAATTGAGATTCCAACTGATCCAGCAAATCAGGAAGAAGAGTTGAACTTCAATGAGTCTAGTCAAGAATCAGAAGTACAAGAAACTCCCAAAGTTCCTAAGTATGTAAGATTGAACCACTCTGAAGTTTAGATCATAGGAGATAAAAGCAAAGGAGTATAAACAAGAAGAAGAATTGCTCAAGATTCAAAAGAGTGTTGTCTAATTTCAAAGATTGAACCTAAGACAGTGAATGAAGCTTGCAATGATGAAAATTGGTCAAAAGCCATGGAGGAAGAACTAATGCAAATTGAGAAAAATCACACTTGGGATCTTGTTCCTAGACCTAGAAACAAGAATGTGATTGGAACCAAATGGGTCTTCCGGAACAAACTGAATGAAGTTGGTGAAGTAATCAGAAATAAAGCCAGATTGGTCTGCAAAGGCTATTCTCAACTAGAAGGAGTAGATTTTGAAGAAACTTTTGCTCCAGTGGCAAGAATTGAAGTAGTTAGATCATTTATTGCATTGGTTGCCTTCAAAGATTTCAAAGTGTATTAGATGGATGTCAAGTCTGCCTTCCTGAATGGGGACTTGGAAGAAGAAGTGTACATTGAACAACCAGATGGTTTTCAATTGTCTAATCATGGTGATATGGTCTGCAAATTGAAGAAAGCTCTATATGGATTGAAGCAAGCCCCAAGAGCCTGGTATGAAAGATTGGATAAGTATCTTTTGAAGATTGGTTTCAACAAAGGTACTGCTGATAGTAACTTGTATTTCAAAATTGATCATGAAAACATCATGATTGTTGAAGTGTTTGTTGATGATATCATTTTTGGAGGAAGAGATAGTATGTGTAAAACTTTTGCAAATCAAATGAAAAGTGAGTTTGAGATGTCCATGCTTGGTGAAATGAATTTCTTCTTGGGTCTGCAAATCACTCAAACAAAGAAAGAAATCTTCATTTTTTAGACCAAATATGTGAAAGAATTATTGAAGAAATTTGGGATGGAAGACTCAAAGCCAATGAACGCTCCCATGGAAATTGGATGTAAGTTGAACAATGATGATGTCTCTCCCAAGGTTGATTAGACAAAGTATAGGTCAATGATTAGAGGATTGTTGTATCTCACTCAAACCAGACCAGACATTATGCAGGTTGTTGGTCTTGTTGCTAGATTCCAAGCTGATCCTAGAGAATCTCATGTCATGGCAATCAAGAGGATTTTTAGATATCTAAAAGGAATAGTTGAGTATGGTTTGTGGTATCCTAGAGATCATGATTTCTCTCTTTATACCTATACAGATGCAGATTGGGCAGGAGATGTGGATGACCAGAAGAGTACTAGTGATGGAGCATTCTTTTTGGGAAAGAGATTGGTTTCTTAGCTAAGCAAGAAACAAAAGGCAATATCTCTGTCTACAACTGAAGCAGAGTATATTGCAGTAGTAAGTTGTTGCACTCAAGTTTTGTGGATGAAGCAGATGCTAAGAGATATCAAAGTGGAGTATGAGGAACCTATCACAATCCTCTGTGATAATTCAAGTGCAATAAATATATCTAAGAATCTAGTGTTGCATTCAAAAACTAAACATATAAGTTTCACTTTTTGAGAGAGAAAGTGAACAAGAATGAAGTCAGATTGGAGTTTGTGCCTTCCAAGGATCAGATTGCAGACATCTTCACTAAACCTCTACCTAAGGACTCTTTTGAGTATCTCAGGAAGAAGTTAGGGGTTATTGCCCCTTCGGTGATGAACTAAGGTGCACAGTTGTGCATCAGTCCGATGGATATCACAGTTATATCTAATAATCTGGTTTGATGGGGAGCTGCTACTTAGGGGGAGGAGTAGGTATGATTCTAAAGTGGTAAAATTGCAAGTATGTGCCCTTTGCCATTGATGTCAAAGGGGGACAGAAGACATGTGAAAAACAAGTGATTGCTGATCAAAGGGGGAGTAGTTAAGGGAGAGAAGACATGTGAATAGTTGTTGCTATTAGGGGGAGCTGTTACAGTAAGGACAAGTTCTTGTCCTGATGGTTAGTGGTTGCTGATCAAAGGGGGAGCAGTTAAGGGAGAGAAGACATGTGAATGGTTGTTGCTGTTAAGGGGAGTTGTGACATTAAGGGGAAGTTCTTGTCCTGATGGTTAAAATAGTTTTTCACATCATATGTTGCCATGAATGACAAAGGGGGAGATTGTTGCAAGTATGGGCCTAACCGGTGTTGTCATTGATGTCAACATACTCCTGTTACATTAATGATAAGGATTGGATGAGCTGTGTGCTAAGGATATTGAGAAAATTAGTCTCAATCAGGAACAGAGAAGAATAGGGAAGACAATAAGGTAAAAGTTCAAGATAGGACGAGGATAAGAGGATGCGGATTAAAGGGTTTGAATATATGAGTCTCAAGATGGTTCAGTAGAGATTTTAGAGGTCCGCATGAAGATCTAAAGAAGTTGTGGCTATTCAAGTTAAACCTATTCCTGCAGGTGTTCAGTAGTGACAGAGTGAGACAGATAGATCTGATGAGATCCAGAATTGCATTATAATGTTCTACAGATTTGAGGGAGTACTGAGGAAGTCTTTATGGAGTGTCAACTATATTGGATCATGGTTTGAAGGTCCGCAAGCATCTATTCTTTTGTGACAGTGATGACAGACTATGTTCTTGAGGTTCTGGATGAAGGAGAGAAAGATTTGACTAAGCAGATGAAGTGTGGATGTTCTTGGTGATTCAGGAGAGCTTGTGGTGGTCTTTGGATCGTGTCCAGTTCATGTCAGTGGTCTGCATTGAAGTTAGAGTTTGCTTTTGAAGAACAACTTCCAGATGATGGTGTTCTTCCTAAAACAGGCCAACCGGATGAGTTATACATCTTGCGGATGTTATTGTGGATATTTTCTGACTTAGATGATCATTCCTAAGTTGATGTCTTGTACAAATAAAGGATTGCAAAGTCATTTGTAAAGTGTCTTTTGTGGAGATGAGTGTGTGGTAGCAAGGAGGTGAGCAAAAGGCAGAGCAGAAGTATTGGGCTTAATGGAACTGATTCAAGCATGGTAAAGATGTTATTTTTCAGTTCAAGTAGGTGATACTTATTTCTTTGTAGACAGTGTGTCTCTTGTAGGCAGTGAGCCTCTTGTCAGTAGTGTGCTCAGGCAGTGAACCCTAATTGGCAAGTGCCATTTTGTTCCTTCTATTCTTCTAACAGAGAATACTTTCTTGGGTTAATCACCCCGTGGTTTTTCTCTTAACCAGGTTTTCCATGTCAAAATCTTGGTGTCTCATGTGTTGATTAGTCTCTGCTCTTGATTTGTTGCATTATGTTTCCATGACTAATTTATAATTAAGCTGTTGAATTGAAAAATTGAATTAAGTGTTTAAACAAATATAAAGTTTTGCACAACTGATTCACCCCCCCTCTCAATTGTGTGCCCTAAGTATAACAGAACGAAGGGAGTCTCACTAAAGAACATATATTGGCATATCGGGAGAACAAGCAAGGAGTTTTCCGATGAAGGAAGTCTCACCAAAGTGTCAGGAGTAGTCGAGCGAAGTCAAAGGTATCAGCGCATCAGCCAAGGCTCACAAGTGATCACCGATGATCTAAGTCTGGCTGACAAGGTCATGACTAACTACCATGGTTAAGGCACAAGGAATCTTAACTACCATTGGGATATCGACAGGAGGTTAGAAGACTCCGCCAATAGGAGAAGTCTCTCCGAAGATAAGGAAGTTGAGCTGTCGGGGAGAGTTAGGAGATCAGGGAGATAAATAGCAAGGTGGCCAACAAGGTATGTTTGGCCGATAAGAATAGATCACCAAGACATAGGCCACCCTCTCACCGATCAGTTGTTGTTCTCTTACCCGCTTCCACTATGCGCTCTGCATCATATGAAGACACCTCCAATAGGAGAAGTCTCTCCGAAGACAAGGAAGTTGAGCTATCGGGGAGAGTTGGGAGATCGGGGAGATAAATAGCAAGGTGGCCGATGGGGTATGTTTGGCCGATAAGAATAAATCGCCAAGACATAGGCCACCCTCTCACCGATCAGTTGTTGTTCTGTTACCCGCTTCCACTGTGCGCTCTACATCAAGTCTACATAGTATTCTTATGTTTGATTAGAATAATATGTATTAGAAGAAAAGGGAACTGCATTTATTTTATGTATGGCAAGCAGACTATTACTGTGAATGAGTATATATAGATAAGTTGTGTATGCTCTATAGAGGAGTAAGGTTTTTTGTATATCTTACTGAATGGAAAACATGAATAGTTATGAAAGACTCTATATCTATTTCTAATCCTTGTCATTAGTTATGCTTTGGAGATGCCAAACATATTAATACCTCTGAGTAAGAGACCCTTATGACTATGTATTAGATATCTACTTCTTTATGTTGATAAGAAAGTTTGGTAAGTTGTGTAGAGTAATAGTTTATTTAGTGCCTAGGTCCCTTGAAAACTATACGAAGCTACTTCGTATGTAGATTTAGTGTGACTATATATACAAAGATTGACCAAGACAATAGATCGACTAATATATATATACACACAAAGATCAACTTTGATAGATATAGTTAGACTTCTTGTGTTTTAAGTGTTTGGCTGACCATGTTTTGAGAGTTTGGCAACTTTGTCTTAAGTGTATGGCCGACTGTGTTATGCATGCAAGGCTAAAGGTATTCCTTAAAGTGTTGCAAGTATGGGCCTAACCGGTATTGTCATTGATATCAACATACTCCTGTTGCATTATGATAAGGATTGGATGAGTTGTATGCTAAGGATATTGAGAAAATTAGTCCTATCAGGAACAGAGAAGAATAGTGAAGACAATGAGGTAAAGATCCTAGCTAAGAAGAATATTAGAGGATGCACATTAAAGGGTTTGTAGAGACGTGTCTTAAAATGATTTAGTAAAGATTTCAGAGGTCCGCATGAAGATCTGAAGAAGTTATGGCCACTTGAGTAAAACTAGTTCTGGAAGATGTTCAAAGGTGACAGAGTGACACAGATAGGTCCGGTGAGATCCGAAAATGTAATATCCTATTCTGCAGATTTGTGACATTTTTAGGAAGTCAATTTTAATTGGAAACTCAATTGGTTCACGGTCTAGAGGTCTGCAAGCATCTATTCCAATATGACAGTGATGACAGACTCTATTCTTAAGGTTCCAGATGAAGGAGAGAAAGATTTCAGTAAGTAGAAGTAGTGTGGATGTTCTTGGTGATTCAAGAAAGCTTGTGGAGATCTTTGGATTGTGTCCAGTTTGTGTTGGTGGTCTGCATTGAAGATTAAGCTCATAATTGAAGAATTACTTTCTGGATGATGATGTTCTTCCTATGTTTGGTCGAGCGGATGAGTTACACATCTTGCGGATGATCTTGAAAATGTTTTGTGAAGAATGGTGTGTTCCTAAAGGAAGATTGAAGTCTCAGATCTGTGTGGCCGATAGTGTGTTGATCCGCGTGAAGTCTTTTTGTAATTAGTCATGTTGTATTTATGTATTTGCTCTATAATGTATGCTGACTTGGATGATTATCCTAAAGTTAAATGTCTTGTATAAATAAGAGGTTGTGAAGTCATTTCAAAGATAGGATATAGAGATTAGTGTGTAGTAGAGAGGAGCAGAGTGAAAGGTAGAGCAAAAGTATTCAGCTTAAATGGAACTGACTCAAGCATGGTGAAGATGCTATTCTTCAGTTCAAGTATGTAATATTTATTATTCTGTAGACAGTGTGTCTCCTGTAGGCAGTGGGCCTCTTGTGAGCAGTGTGCTCGGGAAGTGAGCCCTAATTGGCATGTGCCATTTGTTCTTCTTATTATTTTAATAGAGAATACAATCTTGGGTTAGTCACCCCATGGTTTTTCCCTTAATTAGGTTTTCCACATTAAAATCTTGGTTTCATATGTGTTAATGTGTTTCTTCTCTTGAATTATTGCATGATTGATTTATTATTATTCTATTGAATTACAATGAGAATTTAAGTGATTAATAAGAAGAAAGTTTTGGGACAACTGATTCACCCCCCTCTCAGTTGTCTATCTTGAATCTAATAATTGGTATCAGAGCTAAGATCCTCTAAAAGAGATTAACTACTTGAGGAGATCCAGGATGTCATCCTACAAGAAGGATAGTTCGAGGTTTGATGGAACCAATTACACTCTTTGGAAAATCTACATGGAATGTCACTTGCAATGTATGGGAATGCAATATTGGATCATAACTTCAAAGAAGTATGTTCCTCCATAGAATGGTCTGAGAACTGAAGATAAAATCAGAGATACTAAAAATAATCTTCGGGCTAAAGAAGTTCTTCTAAGTGCCTTATCTAATTCAAAACTGACAAATGTTATTGATCTAAAAATCGCATTTCAGATTTGGGAAAAACTAGAACTTTTGTATGAAGGAGATAAGTATGTCAAATGTGCCAAGCTACAAAGTTTGAAAGGAAATTTTGAAAACCTGAAGA
This sequence comes from Cunninghamia lanceolata, assembly GCA_027924645.1. Taxonomy (NCBI): domain Eukaryota; kingdom Viridiplantae; phylum Streptophyta; class Pinopsida; order Cupressales; family Cupressaceae; genus Cunninghamia; species Cunninghamia lanceolata. The sequence goes on from BSBN01001373.1 coordinate 9,686,590, forward strand.
TGAGAGAAGATGGAAATATAACTACATTTATGCCAAGAGTAAATGAGCTTGTTTGTGGCATTAGATGTGCTGGTGGAGTCTTGGATGAAGATGAGATTGTTGCCAAAATTCTTAGATCCCTTCCTGATTCTTACAAATACAAGGTTTCTACTATTGAAGAATTCAGATCCTTTTCAAATATCACAAGAGATCAATTGGTTGGTAAATTAACTGCATTTGAATTGTCTGAGTTTGGAGATACACCTCCTAAGACTGAATCTGCATTCAAAGCTAGTGCCTCTGTAAAAGGAAAACAAAAGTTTGATCCGGGAGAGAACTCTTCAAAGAAAATATCATGGTATGAAAAAGCAAGAAAAGATCTGGAAGAAGATGAAGTAGAAGCTGCTCAACTTGAAGCCCTTATTGCAAAAAGACTGCCAAGAGGATCTGGTAAGTATGAAGGGAAATTGCCTTTTAAATGTTTTAACTACAATAAGATTGGTCATTTTGCCTCAAGGTGTCCGGAAAGAATTTCAAGACCAAATCCTAACAGATCAAGATTCCAAAAGAAATGTTACTATGTTCATGAAGATGATGATGATGATGGAGTGACAGATGATGAATCAGAGACAAGAAACAAATCCAAAAGTGACTGGGTGTTTATAGCCATCAAGGAAGAAGATCCAATGCCATCTAAATCTATCAATCATAAAATGGTAGAAAGAGCTCTGGCTGACCAAGTTGAAGAAAAGGATGATTGGGTCATTAATAGTGGATGCTCCCACCATATGACAGGTGATAAAAATAAGTTCATAGATTTGGAAAGATATGAAGGAGGAGTGGTAAAATTTGGTGATAATTCTGCTGGCAGAATCAGAGTTAGAGGAACTATTTCTTTTGATGGAAAGAACAAAACCAGTAATGTAATGTATGTTGAAGGTCTAAAGCACAATCTTCTTAGTGTTGGACAGTTGGTGGACAAAGGCTATGATCTTTTATTCAAAAATAGACATTGCAAGATCTTTGGAAGTTCCAGAACAGAGATTACATTAGGTACTCAAACAAAAGGTAATATCTTCCACTTGGTTGGTACTGGAAAAAGTTGTTTATTTGTTTAGATTGATCAAAGTTGGTTATGGCATAGGAGAATGTGTCATGTAAATTTTGATAATATCATCAAGATAAGCAACACTCAGGCTGTAAGAGATCTTCCAAGACTGGTGAAACCTACTAACAATTTGTGCAAAGAATGTTAATTGGGTAAGTAAAGCAGAGTCACATTTAAAAGCAAAGAACAATCTTCTACTGGATTATTGAACTTAGTTCATACTGATCTATGTGGTCTGGCAAGAATCAGGAGTATGCAAGGTGATAGATACTTCATGTTATTAATTGATGACCATTCCTGGATGATGTGGGTGACCTTTCTAAAAGAGAAATCTAAGGCTCTTGAGAAATTCAAAATCTTCAAGGCTATGGTAGAAAATGAAACCGGATTGATCATAAAATGTTTGAGGTCTGATAGAGGTGGAGAATTCACATCCGGTGAGTTCATAGAATTCTGTGAGAAACATGGGATAAAAAGATAGTTGTCTGCTCCAAGGACTCCACAGTAGAATGGAGTAGTAGAGAGGAAGAACCACACCATCTAGGAAGCATCTAGAATCATGATGATGGAAGCAAATGTTCCTCAAATCTACTAGAGAGAAGCTATAAGCACTACAGTGTATACTCTTAATCAAGTACAAATCAAAAGCAATACCAGTAAGACCCCTTATGAACTTTGGTTTGGCATCACTCCCACTATGAATTATTTCAGCGTCTTTGGTAGCAAATGTTACATTAAAAGAGATGAATATCTAGGCAAATTTGATGCTAGAAGTGATGAAGGAATTTTCTTGGGTTATTCTACTCAAAGAAAGCATACTGGTGTTATATCAAGAGATTGAGAAAGATTATAGAAAGTGCAAATGTGAAGGTTGATGAAGGTATTGGAAAACCCTCAAGGTTTTATGAATATGATGAAGGTGATCAGAATGATGTTCTTGTCCAAGGAGTCCAAGTCCCTTCTGAAATTCAGATCTAGACTAATCTAGTGAATCAGGAAGAAGAGATAAGTTTGAATGAACCTGTTCAAGAAATAGAAGTGCAAGAAATTCCCAAAGTTCCCAGGTCTGTAAGACTGAATCACTCTGAAGATTAGATCATAGGTGATAAAAGCAAAGGTGTTCAAACAAGAAGAAAGATTGCTCAAGATTCAGAAGAGTTGTCTAATTTCAAAGATTGAACCAAAGATAGTGAATGAAGCATGCAATGATGAAAACTGGACTAAAGCAATGGAGGAAGAGCTAATGCAAATTAAGAAAAATCACACTTGGGATCTTGTTCTCAGACCAAAAAATAAGAATGTGATTGGAACCAAATGGGTCTTCCGGAATAAACTAAATGAAGATGGTGAAGTAGTTAGAAACAAAGCCAGATTGGTCTGCAAGGGTTACTCTCAAGTAGGAGTTGATTTTGAAGAAATGTTTTCTCCAGTGGCAAGGATTGAAGCAGTCAGATTATTTCTTGCCTTTCTTGCCTTCAAGGATTTCAAAGTATATCAGATGGATGTCAAGTCTACCTTCCTGAATGGTAACTTGGAAGAAAAAGTATACATTGAGCAATTGGATGGATTTCAATTGTCTGATCATGGTGATATGGTCTACAAGTTGAAGAAAGCACTGTATTGACTCAAACAAGCCCCAAGAGCCTAGTATGAAAGATTGGATAAGCATCTCTTGAAGATTGGTTTCAACAAAGGTACTGCTAACAGTAACTTATAGTTCAAAATTGATCATGAAAACATCTTAATTGTTGAAGTGTTTGTTGATGATATCATTTTTGGAGGAAGAGATAGTATGTGCAAAACCTTTGCAAATCAAATAAAAAGTGAATTTGAGATGTCCATGTCTGGGGAAATGAATTTCTTCTTGGGTCTACAAATCACTCAAACAAATAAAGGAATCTTCATTTCATAGATCAAATATTTGAAAGAATTGTTGAAGAAATTTGGGATGGAAGACTTAAAACCAATGAGTACTCCCATGGCAACCGGATGTAAATTGAGCAAAGATGATGACTCTCCTAAGGCTGATAAGAAAAAGTATAGGTCAATGATTGGAGGATTATTATATCTCACTCAAACTAGACCTGAAATTATGTATGTTGTTGGTCTTGTTGCTAGATTCCAAGCTGATCCTAGAGAATCTCATGTCATGGTAATCAAAAGGATTCTTAGATATCTAAAAGGGACAATTGAGTATGGTTTATGGTATCCTAGAGATCACGATTTCTCTCTTCATGCATATACAGATGTGGATTGGGTAGGAGATGTGGATGACCAGAAGAGTACCAGTGGTGGAGCATTCTTTTTGGGGAAAATATTGGTTTCTTGGCTGAGCAAGAAACAAGAGGCAATATCTCTATCCACTACAAACACAGAATACATTGTAGCAATAGGTAGTTGCACTCAAGTATTGTGGATGAAGCAAAAGCTAAGAGACATCAGAGTGGAGTATGAGGAACTATCACAATCTTCTGTGATAACTCAAGTGTAATAAATATATCAAAAAATCTAGTGTTACATTCAAAGACAAAACATATATCCATCAATTTTCACTTTTTGAGAGAGCAAGTGAACAAGAATGAAGTCAGATTGGAGTTTGTGCCTTCCAAGGATCAGATTGCAGATATTTTTACTAAACCTCTACCTAAGGACTCTTTTTAGTATCTTAGGGAGAAGTTAGGGGTTATTACCCCTCTGATTCTAAATTAAGATGCACTAATGTGCATCAGTCCAGTGGATCTCATAGTCATATCTTGTGGTTTGGATTGATGTTGGGAAGCTGCTACTCAGGGGGAGCAGTTGGTATGATTCTAAAGTGATGCAAGTATGTGCCCTTTTCCATTGATGTCAAAGGGGGAGAGAAGACGTGAAAAATAAAAAGTGGTTGCTGATCAAAGGGGGAGCAGTAAAGGAAGAGAAGACATGTGAATGGTTTTTGATTGATAGGGGGAGTTATGTCAGTCAGTGAGGAGAAGTTCTTGTCTTGATGGTTAAAATAATTTTTTACATCATATGTTGCCATCAATGACAAAGGGGGAGATTGTTGCAAGTATGGGCCTAACCAGTGTTGTCATTGATGTCAACATACTCCTATTGCATTAATGATAAGGATTGGATGAGTTGTATGCTGAGCATATTGAGAAAATTAGTCATATCAGGAACATAGAAGAATAGTGAAGACAGTGAGGTAAAGATCCTAGCTAAGATGAATATCAGAGGATGCACATCAAAGGGTTTGTAGAGATGTGTCTTAAGATGATTTAGTAAAGATTTCAGAGGTCTGCATGAAGATCTAAAGAAGTTATGGCCACTTGAGTAAAAGTAGTTTTGGTGGATGTTTAGAGGTGACTGAGTGACACAAATAGGTCTGGTGAGATTCAGAAATGCAATATCCTATTCTACAGATTTTGTGGCATGTTTAGGAAGTTAATTTTAATTGACAACTCAATTGGTTCATGGTCTAGAGGTCTGCAAGCATCTATTCCAATATGACAGTGATGACAGACTGTGTTCTTAAGGTTTCAGATGAAGGAAAGAAAGATTTTAGTAAGTAGAAGAAGTGTGGATGTTCTTGGTGATTTAGGAAAGCTTGTGTAGATCCTTGGATTGTGTCTAGTTCATGTTGGTGGTCTGTATTGAAGATTGAGCTTGTAATTGAAGAATTACTTCTAGATATAGATGTTCTTCCTAAGTTTGGCCAGCCGAATGCGTTACACATCCTATGGATGATCTTGAAGATGTTTTGTGAAGAATGGTGTGTTCCTAAAGGAAGATTGAAGTCTCAGATCTGTGTGGCCGACAACGTGTTGATCCGCATGAAGTCTTTTTTGTAATTAGTCATGTTGTATTTATGTATTTGCTCTATAATGTATGCTAACTTGGATGATTATCCTAAATTCAAATGTCTTGTATAAATAAGAGTTTGTGAAGTCATTTCAAAGATAGGATATAGAGATGAGTGTGTGGTAGAGAGGAGCAGAGAAAAAGGTAGAGAAGAAGTATTGATCTTAAATGGAACTGACTCAAGCATGGTGAAGATGCTATTCTTCAATTCAAGTATGTAATATTTATTATTCTGTAGATAGTGTGTCTCCTGTAGGTAGTGGGCCTCTTGTGAATAGTGTGCTTGGGCAGTGAGCCCTAATTGGCATGTGCCATTTGTTCTTCTTATTCTTTTAATAGAGAATACAATCTTGGGTTAGTCACCCCGTGGTTTTTCCCTTAACCAGGTTTTTCACATTAAAATCTTGGTGTCATATGTGTTAATGTGTTTCTACTATTGAATTATTGCATGATTGATTTATTATGATTCTATTGAATTACAAAGAGAATTTAAGTGATTAATAAGAAGAAAGTTTTGGCACAACTGATTCACCCCCCCTCTTAGTTGTCTGTCTTGAATCTAACATAAAGGCCATATATATTATGTATAGACTGTAGGTATTATGTGAAAGCCACCTATATTAAGTGCAGGTTGCATGTATCATTTGTAGGTCATATGCATTGTTAGAAGGCTGAATGAATTATTTATAGGCTAGATGTAATACATATATAGGCCAACTATGTTATTAGTAGGTCAGTTATGTATCAAATAAGAAGTCAACTATGTCTTTTCAAGAGGCCAACTATGTCTTTTCAAGAGGCCAACTATGTCTTTTCAGGAGGCCAACTATACCTTGAGGTGGTATGATTGTGCCTAGAAATTTTATTATGAGCCAATGCAACTTAAGTGAGAAAGGCTTAAGAGATGGTCATACTTGTAAAACAAAGTTCTCATCTCATAGTATTTTTAAACTATGATGACATAGAGTGTGTTGGAAAGCTTAGAAAGCTAGTTAGAGTCAAGTCAATGTGTAGGAGCACTTGACGCTAGACCATTATTTCAAGCTTATAAAGAAGAATGAGTTATTCTTAGAAGCTATGCTATAGTTATTTATATTATATCTATTCTAGTTATATAGAGAAATAATCTTAAATCCTATCTTAGGCTAAGAATAGCCATAGGATTGTTGAGTGAACTATTCACAATGTCAATAGAAAGTTATGTTATAGATTATTTGAAATTATGAAGAAGTGCATTCAATTCATGGGTATATGAAATTATAGTTAAGCTTCAATAGATTATAAGTCAAATGATTATATTCATAGTTTTAGATAGATATATTCTTTAATTAAAAAAAAACCCTATAGCTTAAATGTCAAATTTTGCATGTGTAGAACACTGAAGAGCATGAGAATAGGTAGACAAGTCATTGAGTAGATGACAGAACGTCATAGACCCGTGATTACAAGGATGCAAAGAGGGTATGTTTATAATTACCTAAGCACTTACCTTAGACTTCTCCAAATGACTAGTAGATAAGGATTATGATATCTTTAAGACCAATATGGTATAAGAAAGTCAAAATGAATTATTTTATTTATGTGACATAGATTAAGAAATAAGAATGTTGTCTCCAAGTTGAGAAAAGAGTGAGTGAACATACTACTATATATTTATATGAATCTTTGGCCAAAGTAATACAAAAGTCACTGCTTGCATTATCAGTTCATGGTGTACTAGATAGTTGAAAAATCATAATGGGTCATACATAGCTAGATGTATACTCGAGTGGTAAACCCAATTGCATTGGCTAGGACACATCACTAGTTCTTAGATGGCATAAAGAGTTAGTTAATTCTCATTATCTATTACCCTCGTGAATGGCAAGGTGACTTCCAAGAGCAAGGTGTGTGGGGGACTACCAATTTGTGGTTGGAGAAAAAGCACCAGGGTGATGCTCTCTCTCCTATAGTTGACTGCAGAAGACTTGTGAACAAGAATACATTACTTAATCTATAAAGATATTGGTAAAATTGTACGTCATAAGAAATACGACCAATTATTATACATGGAATTTTGTTAGTCGCATGTGAAGTGACCATTGTTGTAAATATATGTATTGTACTTGAAATTTCAAATGAAATATCTTTTGGTTATAGTTAGAAAAAAATTAGTGTGGTGTTTTGCTTAATTATGTTTAAGGATATCTAATATTCTTGTTGGGATGTTACACATGGTATCAGAGCTACCAGGGTAAATACTTGGACCTTGGAGCTCATTGCGAGGTTTCACAAGAATGGCATGAAATAAAAGGTCGTGAAAGCAAGCCAAGAAAGAAAAACTTAGTGAAATGCCTAAGATCACTATTAAGAAAGAGCCAACTCTTGAACCAAAAACAAAAGATACAATGAGTTATGCAAATGAAGCTTGGCTCATTGATTTTGAAACTTTAGCTGATGCACTCAAATGTATCCGCCTGGAAAGGAGGAAATGGCTTGAGGCAAAAAGATTATCAACCCCTACCCTTGTTAAGATAAGTAAACCATCCACTCATCATGATCAAGATGCACTTGTTATGAGTCTAGAGGTGTTGAAGGAGTACTCATGAGTACATCCATCTGATAGGTTTGTATTACTCGATTTTGATGGAGAGGAGGAACCAGAGGAATTTCCTCTATCAGAAAGTGATATGTAGATTTCCCTTTTCACAAAATTTTTTATTTGAATAAGGATGTAAAAATCCAAAAAGTGAATAAAGTAAAGTTTTGCCTTTTAGATGCTTGTGTGATAAATCTCTAAGTTTTTGTATTTATAAACTTGTACTTTATGATAGTGTATTAAAAGTTCCATGTTTTTATAAATTTCTATGCAAATGATTAGGTATGGTAATGTTATGGAACACTCTGGAAACCAACCAGGAGGGAACCTGGGTGGCCCAGATCATGAGAATAACCCCATGGCAAAATTAGATCAATTTTTTTTAGTTTTAAATGAAATAAAAGGAAGATTGGAAACCCTAGAACAAGAAGTTAGAGGGGGAGAAACCAATCAAGAACAATACTTTGAAAGGAGAGAAGAATCTGGTTTCCATGGTGAACCTAGAGTAAACAATCATGACTCACAAATTCATAATGAGGTAAACAATTGTCCTACTAATGAGTTATCTCGAGATATGAAGAAAGTTATACCTCCTAAGTTTAATGGAACAGTGCATGGAGATGTAACTGAGGCTTGGTTGACAGAGATGGAAAATTATTTTGAGATAAGAAATTATTCTGAGATCACCAAGGCTATATGGGGAGCATATTAGTTAGCTAGAGAAGCATCCATGTGGTGGATGAACAAGAAAATGGAATTAGGATTGAGTTCCTTAACTCTAACTTGGGATCAATTTGTGGTCATATTTAGGAAAAGGTGGTTGCCCCAGCTTTACTTCGACCAAAAATTAATAGATTTTTAAAATTTACATCAAGGAGATATGACTATCACTAAATACTAAGAAAATTTCACCAGATTATTGAAGTCTGTGCCACAATATCAGAAGGATGATAGATTTAGAATAAATAAGTTTATCGTGGGCTTGAATGCTCAGATTGGTAGAGAAGTGGATGTCCATGGACCCACAACCATGGATCAAGTCTTTGAAAAAGCCATTAAGCAAGAGTAGAAGCTCAAACCTATCTTTGTGTAATGAGAAAGATCTCAAAAGAAGTTTAGCTAGATTCATCCTTTAGCATCACTCAAAAAGAGAAACAGAAATCAAGAAACTAGAGAGAGGAACCCTAGTAAAAATTCCAGAGTTAATATAAATGAATCAAAGGATGGAAACATGGATTTCAATCCTAAAAGGAATGATGATAAAACCAACTAATCATCTAGAAAGAGAGGTCCTCTTGGATTGTGTTTTACATGTGGAGGAGATCATTATGCTAACTAGTGCCCCATGAAGAGTCAAGGGAATTATTATGGAAGCAAACCTTTACCTTCACAGCAAATGAATTTCCAACAAAGGGTTTATGCTACTCTTGATAATCGTCAAGATGAGTATTGGGTTACTCCTATTGAAACCACAAGTACTCCTTTGGAACCCTAATTTCTATTCTGATAGATATAGAAGCAACTAAAAATTTTGTGAACCCTAGAATACTTGATAAAATGTCTAGAAAAGCTAGTTTCATGGCTAATTCATGGACAATAGAGTTTGCAAATCAATTAAGAGCTCCAGTAGAGCAATGCTTGTTTGAAGCTAGATTTCCACGGAGGTTAACCTTTATGTAGCACCTCTAAGATCTTAACATGTCATTTTAGGGATGAAATGGTTATCTTAGCATAAGGCAAAAGTTGATTGACTTTCTAAAATAGTAGAGTGTCTTGATGATGATGGAAATGCTATCCTTATCCAAGGTTTTTAGCGAGAAATGAAAAATGAACAAATTTCCACGATGCAATTGAAATGATCAAAAAAGAAAGGATTCCATATGTTTGTAGTTAAAATGGAGGAGGTGAAAAATGAAGAGGAGAAGTAACCTAAGGAAAATTCTTTTAAAGTGTACCCCTTTCTTCATGATTTTTGGGATGTGTTTCTGAAAGACCTTCCATGTTTTCCCCGAAAAAGAGTTTTTGATTTTGCAATAGGTATTATCCCTAGATCTGAACCAGTGCCCAAAGCACCTTATTGGATGACTACTACAAAGTTAATGGAGCTAAAAGCTTAACTCTAGGAATTGTTGCAAAAAGGACTAATTAGACCTAGTGTGTTGCCTTGGGGAGCACCGGTGATCTTTGTTAAGAAGAAAGATGGCACTCTACATCTTAGTATAAATTATCATATGCTTAACAAAGAAATGATTAAGAACATGTGTACATGCCTAAAATTGGCTCAGGTTGAATTAAGTAAATACTTTGGTATTTATCTTAATTCTTATTTCCTTCTGTCAATTAAATAAATATTATAAGTTTATTTGATTGATTCATTATCCTACAATTAAATAAAATTATTTTATTTGATTGAAATCCCTAAATTCTTCTAATGTCTTAAATCCTAAATCCACCTCACAAAATCCACCTCATCAATCCACCTCATCCTTCCACATCATCCCTTCCACCTCACCATTTTGCACATATAATTAAATATTCTTAATATTGAATTAGCTAATATCCTCCAAAATCCAAAATTGAATTCTTAATTCAATGTTCCCCATTATCAATTGTTCCCCATTATTCTCCACCAATTGAATTCTTAATTCAATTGTTCCCCATTATTCTCCACCATGAATTTTTAATTCAATTGTTATAACTCACTATCCTCCACCAAGAATTCTTAATTCAATTGTCATAACTCACTATCCTCCACCAATAATTCTTAATTCATTTGTCATAACTCACTATCCTCCACTCTCTTTTATTCCTAGCCATTGATCTCATTTTTTGATCCTCACCCTCCATTCCCTTTTCAGAAAATCTATAAATAAACCTCTTCTCTAAGCAATTAGGAAGAACTGCATCTTGCACAATAACTATACTCAAATTTCTCTTCTTCTCTCTATTTCTAATATCCTCCATTAGTGTGTTGAAGCTCACATTCAACACAAACAGGTATCAAAAAGCCGTTCTTCCTTTGCCATCTTCAACAAGCCAACAAGCAAGGAAAGCTTCTGAGGGCTTCACACATCAGGATCAAAGAAAGATAGGTGAGCAATGGAAAATGACAAGTAAAAGGGTTTGTAAGTATGTTCTTACTCATTTTGGTTTGATTCCTCTTTGCTTTTAACTTCTATTGATGTTTGGGTTATAATTATCTTGATTGACTAATCCATATTCCCATTTACAACAAGTATCCTCTACCACGCATAGATGATCCTTTTGATCAAATGCATGATGCAACTATATTTTGCAAAATTGACCTTAGGTCAGGTTATTATCTATTGAGATTGAAGGAAGAAGATATTCATAAGAGAACCTTTCAAACAAGGTATGGAGATTATGAGTTCACAATCTTACCTTTTGGTTTGACCAATGCTCCAGCAACATTTATGAATTTGATGAACAATGTTTTTAGAGATTGTTTAGAAAAATTTGTTCTGGTGTTTTTAGACAATATTTTAATCTACTCTCATAATGAGGAGGAACACCATCAACATTTGCAGATAGTTCTGCAACAAATCAGGGAGCATAAACTTTTGGGAAGCTATCCAAATGTACTTTCTTTTAGAAAGAGGTACAATATTTGGGTCATATAATATTAACTAAAGGAATTGTTGTAGATCCATCAAAGATAAAGGCTATTTTGGAATGGTCTACTCCCAAGTATGTGCATGAAGTGCATAGTTTTATGGGATTAGCTGGGTATTACAAGTTCATTTTGAACTTTTCTAGAATTGCCTATCCTATCACTTCCTTGCAGAGAAAAGGAAAGAGATATGAATGGTTTGATAAGTATGAAGAAGCATTTAATTTTCTTAAGAGGAAATTGACTTCTACACCTATTCTTAAAGTGCCAAATCTAGAGGGTCATTTTGTTGTTGTGGCTGATGCTCCAAGAGAAGGGTTAGGAGGAGTTCTCATGCAAGAAGACCAAGTTGTGGCATTTGGGTCCAAGAATTTGCATCCTTATGTGTAGAATTATGCCCCTCATGATTTGGAATTAGCTACAATTGTGTATGCTCTTCAAGTATGGAGGCATTATTTATTGCAATAACAATTTGAACTAAAATCTAATAATTAAGGTTTGAAGTATATCTTCATGCAACCTAACCTTAATGCCCGATAAATAAGATGGTTAGAGCTTGTCTATGAATATGATTTTGAGATTAACTATATTAAGGGTAAGGAAAACCAAGTGGTTGATGCCTTGATTCGAAAGAGGTACATATCAGCAATAGTATCACCGCACTCTAATTTTAGAGCTCAGATATTGAAGAATTTGACCGGTGATGAATATTATGAGCAATTTTTGAAAGCTCTAAAAAAAATCCTCAAGATACAAGGTATGATGGATTTTATTTGAACCTAATGATTTGTTAAGATTCAATAACTGAATATATGTTTCAAATCAAGGAGATTTAAGAAGAATTGTGTGGAAAGAAGCACATTCTGCATCCTATTCAGGTAACCCTAGAGTGAAAAAGTTGTTAGCTAATGTGAAACCCTTATATTTTTGGAAGGGAATGAAGAATGATGCTGGAATATTTGTGGCATGATACTTAGAATGTTAGTGAGTTAAGACTAAACACTAGCACCCAACATGACTTTTGTATCCTCATGACATACCTGAATGGAAATGGCAGGTTATTAGTATGGATTTTGTCCAAGGATTACCTATGACCCGCTATAAGCATGATGCTATTTTTGTAGTAGTGGATAAAATTTCTAAGGTAGATCATTTTATACTTAGTAATCTTACAAATAGAGTGCCCATCTTAGCCAAGAAATTCATGCAAGAAGTTTTCAAATTACATGGAATTCTAGAAAAGATAATTTTGGATAGAGATGCTTAGATAACTTCAAGGTTTTGGAAAACTTTGTTCTCGACTTTGGGAACACAATTGAATATAATCCCAGCTTATCATCTAGAAACGAATGGACAAACTGAGAGACATTTGAGAATTCTTTGTCAATAATTGTGCTTACAAATAAGCACAATAAGAGTTATAGAGTATACAGTAGCAACATCCATTAGATAAGAATGTTATATCTGTCTATTTATTATTATTATTACTATTATTATTGATATTATTATAATTTATATTATTGTTAGTTAAGTCTCTCCTTATTCCTCCTTATCATACTCCCTAGATGGTAGGGGAGTGGAGGAAGAATTAGTCGCTCCACATACTCCATATTCTCCACATTTTCTGGCATGGTAAGCCTACGGAAGTGGAAGGGATATTTATGTGGGTGACATCATTATTATCTTCCTTATCTATTGATTCAATGAGGTTAATAGGGAGGAAAGGAGATCCAACAAATAGAAGAGCTCAGGAGCTATGAGAAGTAGGAGACATAGAAAGAGATCACGGAGAAGAAACAACCTATTTGTTATACAGGTAAGTCCATTACTTTTCATAGAATATGATGAAGTCTACATAGTATTCTTATGTTTGAGTAAAATAGTATAAAGTAGAAGTAAAGGGAAATGTGTTTATTTTTTGTATGCAAGCAGACTATTACTGTGAATGAGTATATATAGATAGGTTGTGTATCCTCTACAGAGGAGTAAGGTTTTATGTATATCCTACCGAATGGGAAAGATGAATAATTATGAAAGACTCTATCTCTATTTCTAATCCTTGCCATTAGTTATGCTTTGGAGATGCCAAACATATTGATACCTCTGAGTAAGAGAGCCTTATGACTACATATTAGATATCTACTTCTTTATGTTGATAAGAAAGCTTGATAAGTTATGTAGAGTAATAGTTTATTTAGTGCCTAAGTCTCTTGAAAACTATACAAATCTACTTCTTATGTGTCTTTAGTGTGACTATATATACATAGATCAACTAATATATATATATATAGAGAGAGAGAGGGAGATCAAATTTGATACATATATTTAGACTTCTTATGTTTTAAGTGTTTGGCCGACAGTGTTTTGAGAGTTTGGCCACTGTGTTTTAAGTGTATGGCCAACTATGTTATGCATGGAAGGATGAAGGTATTACTTAAAGGCCGCATATAGTACGTGTAGACTGCAGGTAATATGTGAATACTACATATATTAAGCGTAGGCCGCATGTATTATCTGCAGGTCGTATGCATTGTTAGAAGGCTAAATGAATTATTTATAGGCTAGATGTAATAGATATATAGGCCAACTATGTTATTAGTAGGTTGGTTGTGTATAAAATAATAAGTTGACTAAGCTTCAAGAGAGGTCGACTATGTCTTTTTAAGAGGGCAACTGTGTCTTGAGGTGGTACGATTGTGCCTAGAAATTTTATTCTGAGCCAGTGCAACTTAAGAGAGAAAGACTTAAGAGATGGTCATACTTGTAAAACAAAGTTCTCATCTCATAGTAGTTTTAAACTATGAAGACATAGAGTGTTGGAAAGCTTAGAAAACTAGTTGGAGTCAAGTCAATGTGTAGGAGCACTTGATGTTAGACCATTATTTTCAAGCATATAAAGAAGAATGAGTTGTTCTTAGAAGCTATGCTAGAGTTATTTATATTATATGTAGTCTAGTTATATCAAGAAATAATCTTAAATCCTATCTTAGGCTAAGAATAGTCACATGATTGTTGAGTGAAATACTCACAATGTCAATAGAAAGTTATGTTATAGATTATTTAATACTATGAAGAAGTGCATTCATTTCATGGATATATGAAATTATAGTTAAGCTTCAACATATTATGAGTTGAATGATTATAATCATAGTTTTAGATAGATAAAGTCTTTAATTATAAAACCATATGGATTTAATGTCAAATTTTGCATGTGTAGAACATTGAAGAGCACGAGAATAGGTAGATAGGTCATTGAGTAGATGATAGGACGTCATAGACCCGTGATTGCAAGGATGCAAAGAGGGACTCAATGTATGTTTATAATTACTTAAGCTCTTACCTTAGACTTGTCAAAATGACTAGTAGATAAGGATTATGATGTCTTTAAGACCAATATGGTATAAGCAAGTTGAAAAGAATTATTTTATTTATATGAAATAGATTGAGAAATAAGAATGTTGTCTCCAAGTTGAGAAAAGATCTAGTGAACATACTACTATATATTTATATGAATATTTGGCCAATGTAATGCAAAAGTCATTGCTTGCATTGTTAGTTCACATTTTACCAGATAGATAAACAATCAGACTAGGGCATACATAGCTAGAGTTAGACTAGAATTGTAGACCTAATTGTATTGGCTAGGACACATCACTAGATGGCATAAAGAATCAATTGATTCTCATTATCTATTTCCTTTGTGAAGGGCAGGGTCATTTCTAATAGGAAGGTGTTCAAGGAACCACCAATTTATGGTTGGAGGAAGAGCACCAAAGTGATGCTCTTTCTCTTGCAGTTGACTGCCGAAGACTTGTCAACAAGAATACATTACTTAATCAGTAAAGATATTGGTAAAATTGTAAGTCATAAGAAATATGACTAATTGTTATACGTGGAGTTTTGTTAGTCACATGTGAAGTGACCATTGTTCTAAATATATGTATTGTACTTGAAATTGCAAATGAAATATCTTTTGATTATAGTTAAAATAATTTAGTGTGGTGTTTTTCTTAATTATGTTTAAGGATATCTAGTATTCTAGTTGGGATGTTACAATATTGCTATGCAATTGTCTCTATTTTTGAAATATAATGCTCTTTTAATGAAGTAATTAAAGATTGTAGAATTTATCATACACATTTATCGTACTGAGTTTTCTTCTAAGTTTGCTTTTTGTTCAAGGACCAGTGTAAATGCTTACTTGAGAAATACAGGAACTTTACATTTTCAAATGGATTACTAAGTATAGTTGCAGTGTAGGCTTTAGGAGGCTTTACTATGGCTAGGTGATAGTATTTTACTGACCATCATGTATACATTTAAATGTTGTGGTACATGCATACCATTGGGACTCTATAACCCATGATAGGCACTAGTTTATCTTTTACAAATCTCCATTTCCATAATCCCAATCTTAAATGATAAATTTTAAATTATTAGCAATTCATTTCTAAGTATTTATCAAGATTCATCTCAGAGCCTTGAAAGATTACAAAGAATAGGACATCCCTGTGTTAATTATAGAAATCTTTATCAATTAATATGAAGCCATTCATCTGCTAGGTACTATATTTCAACTTTGTTACTAAACTATGTTTAGTGCCATTAGAAGGGAAACCCACCTAGGCATTGTAGAGCCTGAAGAACAAGGGAGAAAAGTGTGAAACAAATCTCCCATTCATTGGTAAAGATTCACTAATTTTAATAATAAATATTTCCCACCTTTTAGAAATTAGTGGGTATAGTTTGGAGGACCAACAAATTGGTGAGTCTACTAGGGACTTTAGAGGTCATACATTAGATAGGATCATTTCAGATTTAACTGGTCTTTTGGCAATTGTCCAATCACTTTGTTTCTATCATACCGTATGTTTTGGTGCTCTATTTTTTAGAATGCATAGGACAACTGAGAGGGGGTGAATCAGTTGTATGTTAAAAATTTAAACCCTCAAAACATCAACCACTTATAATGCATTAACAAAATGTAAACATATGAAGCATCAATGCAAACACATCCAAACATATAAGAACACTAGATTCACATGGAAAACCCAATAAGGGAAAAACCACAGTGAGGATTACCTCATAAATTAATATATGAATAACAACACCAAAAATTAATAGGATCACTGCCTAGAAGAAAGGGTCACTGCTAGAGAAAGACTCACTACCAAGAGCTCACTACCCAGAAGAGAGAAGAAAGAAGAAGATTGTTACAGAGAGATTCACTATCTCACAGAAATAGGAGAGATCTACCGCTTCCATTCCTTGCCATCCACAACCTTTGGCTCACTGCCTCTAGCAACTTCTAGCATACTAAAATGTAGACACCTTCTGCTCACTACATTCTAAAGTCATAAGCATTTAAGTTCACACACAACTTCACTGCCCTTGATTCACATTCACATATTCTTCTCTATATTGCTCCACTCAACTTCATATTGCATTTATATCATCTACAACCAAGACCTATCTCAATTAGGTCAGTCCTAATGAGGTGTGTACACCTCAAACACACAACACCAATTAGGTCAGCACTAAACACTTCCATAGTGGAAACAAGTGTAAGTGGACCATTTCAAGGGTTAACTAGGACTCAAATCTATATCACCAAGATGCTCATCACATTCACAATCCATGAGGTACCTCTGCAAATGGTGCTAGTAAGCTAGGTCAGCCAAACCTAAGGTAATGACCATATCCATGATTCTCCAAGTCCAAGAACATCATGCAGACTAGAGAGAGACACTCCAAAGAATTCACACACCTTTCCATAATACTCATCATCATCATAAACTTCTACAACACTGTTGCGACCATCTGAATTAAAGAATGTCTTCATTATGCACATCAGGACACACTCTGATCAACAACACAAGAACTAAACTTGTAGAGCATTCCAACATTAAAAAATTCAAAGGAAGATGGATACAGATAATATAAGCATTCTCCCAGATCTAAAAGATAGGAAAGCTCAATGCGGAGAATCAGACACCCTCTTTCACAGTCAAATATTTTGTCAAACACATCTTCTACTTCTGTATGATCCAAAACCTGAAGCTTTGGATATAACACCTTTGAACACCTCTGATCAATACTTCCAAACCACACGATCATATCTTTAATTAGGAAGAAATATGGAGTATAACATTGAGGGTACCTCTATTACACTACACACCTTTTTATCAAAATTTCTCAAAATCACTTGGAAACCAAGTGAACCATCTATTGGGAGTTGACATCAATGACAACACCAACATATTTCCAATAATCTCCCCCTTTCTCATTGATCTGGTAACACTAGCTCTTTGAAAAACCATCAAGACCTAAATCAATCAACAACTCTACAACTAGTAATACTCCCTTTGATAGAAACAACTTTTACTCTTCACACATCTTTTTTCACAATAGATTTTTAATCACTTCAACTCTCTCTCCCCCTTTGACATCAATGGAAAAGGGCAACAAATCTAATCCCAATAAGTATCTTCTCTATCTCCACTGCTCTCATTTTTTCTGCACTCCCCCCTTAAGATCATAGGATATGCTCCATCTGACTACACCAACCAATAGTATCACTATCTACTCCTCTGAGAGGTAGCTTTCAACATCAGTCCAAGGCTAAAAGTGTATCTTGAAATGCTTCCTAGACAAATGCATACATTTATGCATCTAGTTAAGAAAAGGAGGGGCAATAACCCTTAACTTTTATCTGAGATACTCAAAAGTATCCTTAGGGAGAGCCTTTGTAAAGATGTCTACAACTTGATCCTTGGTAGGCACATACTCCAGTTTCACCTTATTCTCTACAACCTTTTCTCTTAAGAAGTGATACGGGATTGCAATATGCTTTGTCCTTGAATGCATCACTAGATTTTTTGAAATGTTGATAGTACTTGTATTGTCACATAAGATAGGAATAGGTTCATCATATGACACTTTGATATCCTTCAATATTTGCTTCATCCATAAAACTTGTGTGCAACAGGATGTTGCTGCAATATATTCTACCTCTATAGTAGATAATGACACTGAGTCCTTCTTACTTAATTAGGAGACAAGTCTTCTCCCCAGAAAGAAAGTACCACCACTTGTACTTCTTCTGTCATCTATACATCCTACCCAATTTGCATCTGTATATGTACTCAAGGAGAAACTAGTATCCTTGGGATACCATAGGTTGAAATCCAGAGCGCCTTTCAGGTATTTGAATATCCTCTTTACTTCTATGACATCTGACTCTCTGGGATCAACTTGGAATCTAGCCACAAGACAGACTGCATGCATAATATCCAGTCTAGTAGTAGTCAGGTATAACAATCCACCAATCATTGATCTATACTTGCTCTTATTAGCTTTAGGAGATTCATCATCTTTGCTTAACTTACAACAAGTAGTCATGGGAGTATATACTAGCTTGGAGCCTTCCATTCCAAACTTCTTCAACATTTCCCTAGCATGCTTTGACTATGAAATAAAAATGCCCTTTTCTAATTGATTGATTTGTAACACAAGGAAGAAGTTCATTTCCCCACACATTGACATTTTAAATTCTTTTTGCATTTCTTCTAAAAATCTTTTGTACATACCTTCATTTACTCCAAAGATTATATCATCTACATACACTTCCACAATCAAGATTTGATCTTCTTCAACTTTGAAGTATAGATTGTTATCTGCAGTGCCCTTTTTGAATCCTTGTTGCATCAGGTACCTATCCAACATTGCATACCAAGCTCTAGGAGTTTGTTTGAGTCCATACAATGCCTTCTTCAATTTGTAGACCATATATGGATCCTCTAATAACTAAAAGTCTTCTAGTTTCTCAATATATGCTTCCTCTTCCAACTCTCGATTCAGGAATGCAAATTTCAAATCAATTTGATAGACTTTGAAGTCCTTATGAGATGCAAAGGCCAAGAACAATCTGATGGCCTCCAATCTTACCACTGGAGCAAATATTTCCTCATAATCTATTCCTTCCACTTGTGAGTAGCTTTTACACACTAGCCTGGCAATATTTCTGTCTACTTCCCCATTCTCATTCAATTTGTTCTAGAAGACCCATTTAGTTCCTATCACATTCTTGTCTACTGGTCTTGGGACAATTTCCCAAGTTTGATTCTTCCCAATCTGCACCAATTCTTCTTCCATAGCCTTGATCCAGTGCTCATTTTTGTATGCTTCAATCACAATTTTAGGTTCTATTTGAGACAATAAGCACAAGTTTACCTGTTCATCTACCATAGCAATACTTCTCCTTGTTAAAACACCTTTGTTCTTATATTCAATGATCTTATTTTCAAAATGATTCTTCTGCACATACTTGGGAGTCTTGGGAATCTTATTTGGAGCATCTTCTTCATCATCTTGCTTCTCTTTTTCCTTTTCTTCCTCACTTTCTACTTCTCTACAATGGTTCTCATCTGATTCATATCATTCTAATAGCACTGAACTTTGGTATGGTTCTTCATCCACTTTGACATGTGCACTTTCCACTAATCTCTTCAATCTCTTGTTGTAACACCTGCATGCCTTACTCTTTGTAGAGTATCCAAGGAAGATTCCTTCATCTGATCTTGTATCAAGCTTTCCCAAGTTCTCTTCATCTCTCCTAATGTTGAATTTACTTCAAAACACTCTAAAGTATTTTACAGTAGGAGTTCTTACATACCATAGTTCATATGGAGTCTTTGAACTGTTGGCCCTGGCATGCACTCTATTTTGTTTGTAGACTACAGTGTGGATGGCTTCTCTCCAATAGATATCTAGTAGATTTGCTTCTTTCATCATTGTCCTTGTTGCTTCCTAAATAGTCCTATTCTTCCACTCCACAACTCCATTCTCTGAGGAGTCCTAGATGCTAATAAGTGCCTTTTTATTCCATGACCTTCACAAAAGCAATTAAACTCATTGGAGGTGAACTCACCACCTCTGTTAGAACTCAAACACTTGACTTTCAGATCAATTTCATTTTCAACCATAGCCTTAAAAGATTTCAACTTATCTAGAGCTTTTGATTTTTCTTTAAGAAAAGTTACCCAAGTCATTCTAAAGAAATCATCAATCAACAACATGAAATACCTATCACCTTGAAAGCTTCCTACTCTTGTAGGTCTGCATAGATCTATATGCACCAACTCTAGAGGTTCAGTGGTAGAATACTCTTTGATCTTAAAATTCTTCCTTGTTTGCTTCCTAATCTAACATTCCTTACATATTGTATCGGTAGGCTTTGTAATCTTTGGCAGATCTTTACTAGGATGTCAAAATTGATGTGACACATTCTTCTATGCCATATCCAACTTTCATTAATTTAATTCATAAGGCACACACCATCAGCACCTTTGAGCTAATATATATTTCCTTTTGTCCTTATTCTTGTAGCAATTAGACTTCCATAGTCTTCTTTTCTAATTTCACAGTCACCATCTTGAAACACAAGATTATATCCTTTGCTACACATTTTTCCTACACTTAGAAGATTGTGCCAGAGACCCTTGACATAAAGGACATCATCTATATATTGTGCTTGTCATCAAAACTAATTGAACCTCTTCCACATATCTTAGCAGATACATCATCTCCAACAAAACCTTCATCAAACTTCTCAAGCTTCACAAACTTATTATTATCACCTGTCATATGATTGGAACACCCACTATCAATTAACTAGAGATCTTCCTCATCTCTTGCATGGAAAGCAATAACCAAGGCTCCTTCAATGTGGTGCCCTATTTTTAGAGCAATATCCTTCATACGTCTTCTAGGACTAGTAGAATTAGTACCAACATTCAAAGTCATGAACAAGCATTCATTACCATCATCATCTGGGTAGTCAGACTCATCATCAAATATGTTGTCATCTTCTTTAACATAATAACTTTCCTTGAATGATTTACCATTGTTCTCCTTGTATTTGTCATTAGAAATTTTGATTAGACATTTTGAAGCATAATGATCTATCTTTCCACAACTGAAACATTTGAAAGGTAACTTACCTCTATATTTTATAGAGCCCTTTTCCAATATGCTTACAAAGTTTGCTTCCACTTCATCAAAGTCATATTGATCTGATTCAATCTTCTTTTCTATTTTGCTAGCCTTAAAAGTAGTTTCCTTTCTTGAATCTTCTTGACCAAATTCTCTTATCTCAAAAGTAGTTAGAGTACCAAACATTTTATCCCTAGAACACTTATCCAAATCTTGAGTTTCTTCAATAGTAGAAACTTTAGCACTATAAGAGTTTGGAAGAGTTCTTAGTACCTTCTTTACCACTTCACTTTCCTCTAGATTTCCACCAAGACCATTGAAGGAGTTGGCAACTTCATCTACTCTCTGCATGTAGCTTGCAATATTTCCATCTTCTGACATCTTCAAAGTTTCAAACTTGGTCTTCAAAATCTGCATCTTTGCTTGCTTGACCTTTACATCTCCTTCATAGGTACTTTCTAGCTTCTCCCAGATTTTATGTGTAGTTTTGTATCTCATTACCTTCACTAATTTAGAATCAAAAAGACTATTCAAAAGAGCACTCCTTGCCTTTCCATTATTCTCAATTCCTTTATCTCATATTCATCCTTTGGAGCATTAGTAGGTATAGTATACTTTTTCTCAACTAGCTTCCATATGCCTATCTTAATGAGATGAGAAAGATTTACATCCCAGTCTTCCAAAAAGCATAATTTGTTCCATCAAACACTCAAACTTCAATACCTTTCCTTTGTGCCATCTGTATCTACCCCAAGCAGTTAAGCTTCTTCAGGGAACTTGGCTCTGATACCAATTGTTATAATGCACAGGACAACTAAGAGGGGAGTGAATCAATTGTATGTTAAAACTTTAAACCCTCAAAACATCAACCACTTATAATGCATTAGAAGAATGTAAACATATGAAGCATCAATTAAAACACATACAAACACATAAGAACACCAGATTTGCATAGAAAACCTAATAAGGGAAAAACCACAGTGAGGATTAGCTCACAATGTATATGAATAACAACACTAAAAATCAATAGGCTCACTGCCAAGGGCTCACTACCTAGAAGAAAGGCTCAATGCCAGACAAAGGCTCATTGTGAGGGGCTCACTGCCTAGAAGAGAGAAGATAGAAGAAGACTATTACAGAGATATTCACTATCTCAAAGAAATAGGAGAGATCTACCATTACCACTCCTTGCCATCCACAACCTTTAGCTCACTGCCTCCAACAACTTCTAGTGTACTAAAATGTAGTCACCTTCTACTCACTGCATTCCAGAGTCATAAGCATTTAAGTTTGTACAAAAATTCACTACCCTTCACATTCTCTTCTCTATCTTTCTCCACTCAACTTCATCATGCATTTATACCATCTACAACCAAGACCTATCTAAATTAGGTATGTCCTAATGAGGTGTGTGCACCTCAAACGTGTAATACCAACTAGGTCTGAACTAAACACTTCCATAGTGGAAAGAAGTGTAAGTGAACCTGTTGATGATGATTATTAGTCATAACAACATGTATAAAAATTTGCACAACAAACCTTTATTATCTTTTAAAGTACGATCAATTTGAAATAAATTGATGACTCCAAGGCTCAGCTGATCAGGTCATGATCATCTAACATTACTCTGAGGTTAATGTGACATGTTGTTTTCCATTTCAAGGGGTCTTACATTTTCTTAGGTGATCAATACTGCACTATATTCTGTAAATTCACTCATTAGAGAGGTTAATTCTACTCTATTTCCAGAGATCACTGTGATATTTGTAAGTTTGATCAATTCTTCTAATCATTGATCATCATGAACTTACACATTCTTCTATACTGCATATTTATTTAAATGATGTGTCTACAAGTAGATATTTATGTGCTCCTCATGGATATTTATCTATATTTGCATGATATTTAACAATTTGACATGCTTCCATTCAAAATATGCTCTATATTTTCAATTGTTTACGAGATATCTACATATTTCATGTTTATTTGCTTTTGATCGTGTGTTATTTGCAATTATGGAGATGATCTGTAATGAAATTCAAAGAAATTTAGAAGAATACTTCTAATTTTAGTGAACCTTTAGTTATTGAATCACATACACACAAGATACAATCATGGAGAGAAGAAATCAAACCATAATTCACCAGGTTGTCCCACAGCTAGGTATGCTTGATGCTAACTTCAAAGGAACAAAGAATGAGAACAATATATGAAAACTGAAAAGCACTCCAAGGGACACATCTAATTAATGCATATATCCAAATTCCACACAGATTACTCAAGATTTACAATGATTTGTACTCAAAATAGCTTCTCTTTCACTACGTATGTAAGACATGTACATTTGCAATAACTTTGAATTAAGTCTTGAATTCTTCAGCAATCAAATTTCAATTAAGTTTTGAATGATTAAAAGATTGCACCCCTGCACCTTTTATAGAATAAGGTGAGGAGGTAGTTACAATTGACCAATGGTCAAGATTTATCAATTTAGATCAATGGCTGACAATCCTCTTATAACTTAGTCAACTCTTCACTTGTGGCACAGGTTGCCAGCTGGAAACCACCTATATGACTCACTATTTATAAGTATCTCATGCATATGTTCACTTAGTGATGCATCTATACTTATTCCTCATGTCCTTCCTCTTCACTTTCTTCTTGCTCATCATTCCCTTCATCTTCATCATTTTCATTATCACTATCACTTTGATAAACATTCTCTTTCATGTGGCCCTTTACTGCTGTCTTGATAGATTCATATGCTTGCACTATTTCATCAACCTCTCCCCCATCTTAGGTTTTGGATTTAACTATTGCATGTTTATGAGATTGGAACTTAGCCTTAAGAGCTTCCATTTTGCCTTTCCTGCTATTTAATGTCTCAATATATGCCTCCACTTTAACCTTTATTCTCATGATTCTATTCATCATCTCCTCTATCAAGTGGGTAAGAGGGTCATCTGCTATAGGCTTGACATTATCATGCAGAGCCTTAATAGCAAAACTTACATCTTGATTTTCAATCTTACTTTCTATTTTCCCCTCCAAAGTTTCTAGGGTTTCTGCCTCATATGCCATCATGCTGTGTAGCTTGACACTAATATCCTTGAGCTTGCTGCTGCACTTCTTCAATACATCACACTCAAATCTAATATCTTCATACCATATACCTCTTAGCAAGGCAATATTATTGTCTACTACCTTATTACTTATTAGAATTTGTGAATCAATTCTCTTCATCTCACTCAGAGCACTCAGGTCCTTTTCCAATTGGAATGACCTTCTTCCTATGTCATTCTAAATTTTATCCACCTTCCTCTTTAGGTTACTTAAAGAATTCCACCTCTGTAGAGAGGTCCTTAATACATCTTTAGCCCCAGTGAGTGCTGAAAACATCCATTTTTCCATCACCATTGCTTCATGTTTCATCAGGTTCAATTTGGTAACCTCCTCTTGTCATATGATAGTCAGTGGGACTGCAGGATCAGTCGGTGCATGATCAGGGTTAATTAACCCTTTTATGAAAGAATGCAATTGAGCAATGTGCTCCTTATGTACCTTATTTTTCTCCTTTTCCCTCTTCATCCTTTGGCTTAAAGAATCAATAATATCCTTCCCCTCTTGACCTTCCTAGTCTTCATTGGCAAAACCAAGATCAACATTTGTGATTTGAAATTCCTCTAGGCTTATTTTTCCTTTTTCCTTTTCAACTATGGGGAGGGCTACCTGTGGTAGGATCACTTTTTATAGTAGATGTCAACCTAGCTTTCCTTGTTGGTTTCATCATGCTTTCAGCAAATAGTGTAGAGACATCAAAATCTTGGACCTCTGACACTTGTTCTATATGTATTTCCTTTCTAAGCTAGTGAGGTACATCACCCCCAGATTCTTAGTGGCCCTTGTTTATATCATGGGTATCCAACTCTCCAATATTAGCTTTTATCCTTGGTGGAGAAGGCACCTTCCTAATTTCTTCCTCATGTAGTTCATCATGAGGAGGATCTTGTTGGAGTTCTTCTTGTTGAGGGGCTACCTTTTGCAAAGGAGGATCCTGTGGAATATCCACATTTTGATCATGTGCTTCGTTTTGTGATCCCTCCTTTAGAATTTCATCCTCTTTCTTATCTTTCTCACCCTGTGGTACATTGATCTCTTGAAATGACTATGTATTCTACCTTTGGGGATCACCCTTGGTCATATCCCCTGTCTCTTTATTAGTATCCTAATCACAGGTCATTTCCTGTTCTCCACTTGTAGGTGCATTGATATTTTGTGGCTTGGACTCCTCCTGACTTGATTTATCCACTGTCCTTAGGACACATCCTGAATCTCCCTGTTCGATATGGGGTGGAGGTATGCTCTATTCTTTATGAACATCCTTGAGTAACATCTCTTGATCTTCTTTATCTTGAGGCAATGATGAACCTCCCTGAGCCTGAGAAACACCAATATCTGATATGCCCTAATCACCCCCACTTTTCTGTTGGACCTCTAATATTTTTGGTTCTATGGGTGTCTCATCTTGTTGCTGATCTTGACCAAGAGTAGTACTATCCTTCTCTGTATGCTCTGCCACCTTAGTCTTTTAGGGTTCCTTGGGTGTACCATCATCCTTGCTTGGGCTTATATCACCCCTATATGTGAAGTCTATCACTACAGGACTAATAACCTAATCAACCAACTTATCTAGTCCTATCTGTTGAGCCACCTTTTCAAGAATATCCTATTTTGTTTCTTCCAACAGGTTTTCTTCTTCTAACACCCTTATCTGGGCTAATGGAGTCCCATGAGGAGTCATTCTGGTGTTAGCAACTAGAGTTTCCATATGTTTAGTGGTAACCTCTTTGCCTACCTCATCATCTGATAAATCCACTTTATCATCTAAGGAGAAAGGAAGCTCCTTACTTGTCCCAAGCATTTCTCTTATTTGCTCTTCAGCTTTCTCAGCTTTAAATTTAATTATTGTGGGAAGAGGAACATCATACTACAATTCCTTCCTGAAAACTTCACCACCTTCCCCTCTCAACATGATGGGGTCAACATGGACATCCCCCCTCATGGCTGTTCTCTGTTTCTTAGGTGGTGACATCAGTGGCATCCCCTTCCTCTTCTTGCTTGCTATCAGCAAGTCATCATCTTTGGGTTCTTTATTTAATTTCTCTTCTTCCAAGGGGTTTCCCTCTTCCAATTCATATTGCATGATCTTCCTTTCCACTTGCATCACTGTAGTCTCAATAGTAGGCTTCAAAATTCTCTTAGTTTTTGGTTTTTCTAGTGGAGGCCATGTCACTGATGTAGATGACTGAGATGATGTGGAAGCACCCATAGCCTTGGTGGCGACCATTTCTATAATCACCCCCCTTGGTTCACTTTTACTTTCCTTACTTTTAGGGGGTATCTTCTTTCACTTTTCTATGGGCAATCTCTCCCCATTAGATTTCCTCTTTTCAGTGAGGAAATCATCGTATTCCTCATCAGACAATTCTTGTCTCTTCTTCTTGGTATCAACAATAATGGTAACACCCATTTTCTTTAGTTTGGCCATTTCTGCATCTACCCAATCTTGGGTTAGCTAGATCACCCCATTCATCATTTGATCTAGGGATATATCTTCTTGCTGTGTAAGATCAAGGGCCGATATGGTGTCATTATACACCTTTTTGTCCTCATATTCATTGGACATTATCTTCCCATCATCTTTATGTAGTTGTACTGGCACTGGGATACAGTCAAAGGTCTTGACTTGATTAGGGTGAGCCTTTGATACTTCCTTCTTCTCACCTTAGCCTCATCATCACAATTAGTTTAAAAGTCCCCTAGATGCTTTTGATGTATCTGTTTTGCCAATACCTTCTGCATCCTACCATAAGGATCATATGATTTGGCTAGAGGAAATGGTTATAGATACATTAGTTTCAACCCTCTAATAGCATGCTTTATGCTTTTTGAATCTGGGCACATGTACCATCACATAGATACTGGAAACAAAATTGGAGGTATCTTCTTCTGTGTCTTATAGGCCTTAACTATGGTGGATACCTGTCTAACAAATTCCATCAAGATGACCCAATCAGTAGGGTATCTTGGCAACATAAGAGGGTATCCCTCAAATCCCTCAATCCTAATATATGAAAATGTAGCAAATTGGATTAACCAAGCTCCATGTCGATAAATAATCTCTTGAGCTTCCATGCTTAGCCTTTTAGTTCTATCTTCCTCCATAGTTCTAACCAGATGTATGGAGAATGCATCATTTACCAGTTTATAATCTTGGAGGTATACCTTTCTTTGCAATTGGGGATAATGATCCCATATGTGTGCATCATCAGCATCACCACCAGCCTTGCCCACTATTTTCAAAGCATCAAATGTTCCTCTATATGCACAAGAGTACACCACATATGAATTCATGTAAAATAAACATGTCTGTCCTCCTAGGTTCCTCATTCATTCATCTAATGAATCACTGATGATTTTGGCCCATAGAGGTTTGTTGTCTGCATATAAGACCATCTGGATGATCCTAAACATCCAATTCTTGAAATTTCTAGCATGAGGCCTGCCAGTCACCCTACTCAATAGGGAAATCATATATTGGTACTCATCATCAAAGTCAAACTTGTAAAAGTGTACTGGTAGCTTGGCTGAGGCAGTATAAGTGCTGCTCTTTGATCTCCATCGGTACATCTTCTTCTTGACATTCTTTTTGTTATTGTTATACTATGTCTCTAGTTTATGCAGGTCCACATTCACCACCTTATTCCCTACCAACAAATTGAAAGTGGTAGCGATGCCCTTGAATGAAAATTTGGCATATATCCTTCCATGCTTCTCTACCCACCTGGTTTCTGGGTTGTAATTTCTCGCACATTCCACTACCAATTCTGGAGCATCCATAGCATAGGAAAAACTAGTTGCATGCCACATACCTAAGATAAACACCCTGTTTAGAATAGGATTATCCTTATCATTATCCAATCTTGTCGACTGTATAGACAGGTCTGCATCTCCTTGATGTGCATCACCAATGACCCCATATTTGAATTATACCCCCTCTGGCTGCACAAACATGGGCTTGAGGAACTCAGCCTCAGACCTATTTCTCCTAACATTGGCCATGGATTCCTGCAATAGACATGATATATTTTACCCTATGATATGCACATGTATTTTCCTAAACAATATCATGTACCTCTATCATATCATGTATGTTTTGTATATTACCCTTCATTTATCTTTTCTATGCATGATCATAACATTATGCCCTAGTAAAGACAAATACTCTACCTAGAATTACAGAAAATGACAACAAGAGGGTTTACAGTTACTTACCTAATAATTCTTTCCTTTGGATTAGATGAATGATTATGGAGAAACACTGTAAACGTGTAAGATCACCCGTTCCATTCCATTACGTTGAAGGATCTGATCCACTGACAGGTAGTTGTTGAGGGTTTGACTTCGGAGCTTTATAATTTCTTGATTTATTGCAAGGTGAATGAAAATGACATTTGAATTTTACCCTTAAATAAATCTATAAGACAAATTAGGGTAAAATGTACTGTCTTGATTAAATTCGTTGATCACTTACAGGGAATTCGTAGATGTCGCCAAGTGTTCAATTTGTATTTGTAATTGGCGGGAGTTCATCTATCACTTTAATTACATTTAATGTTAAAGGGGTGATCTTCTAAAGATCAGTGATATTCAAAAATATGACCCTCCTTAGATAATATGACCCCCTTTTTGTGCGGGATAACTATGTGCAAAGAATTGGGTGATATGGTCAATGTTTGACTATGATGTATATCGGGTCATGGAATTAAGATCAAGGGTATCTAAAATATGACCCCCCTCTTCCTTGGAAAAAGATGGTGATGACATCATCATGTCATCGATGTCATTTAGTTATCATGTTTTAAAGATGTCATCGTCATATTAAGAAATATGACGAATATTGGATATATGACCCCCCATGGTTCAGATGGGATGATGATGTCATCATCGGGGTGATTTCTTTCATTCATTGGAATTGGATGATGTCACCATCATATTGGTGTAGGGTGATTTCTGTGAAGAGGGTGATATTTGTAAGATGACTGATATTAGGAAATATGACCCTCTGCGGGATATGTGAAGTTCTTTGATAGGTAGGTGTTGGCTTTTATTTAAATTTGACGTCTACACATCGCACACTTAGTGATTGTCAGGTGATGATTCTAAGTCTGGGTGATCTTATCAAATATGACTGATATTAGAAATATGACCCCCTTGCTCGGGTAATATTAGGTTTGACCAAACTTTGACTAAACATAACTTTCTTTCCTTAGACAATTTTGGGGTGATCCAAAAGACAAACTTGCTTAGAATTTTTCATATTTTCCAACCATGAAGTTAATAATGGAAACTGTTGGTTTTATCAAATGATCTCATCCAGTGGCAAATCCACCCTCCTACAAGGTTACATGCATGACTAATTTTACCAAACCGCCCAAAGCAAAAAACAAGCAAGCCACAAGCAGAAAGAAAAGTTGGGTCCCTATTTTGTCAAGGTAAAATGGGGCATGTTGTGTAACCACACAACAACTTGCCACCAAAGAAAATAACCAAATTCTAATGATTCAAGTGATGTGATCGCATTCTAACATAGTATTTCAATTCTTTCTAAGTATAAGTCTTATGATCTTTCTGAATGATATGATGTTCATCATTGCAACAATGCTAGCAAAGGGTTAGGTGTGTGCAAATGATTAATTAACCTCATATTGAAAGTAATTTGAAAACATGAGTAACTGATGTTAATCTACATATTTTGGTATCATCCCTCATAGCCAACTCGGATAGAGCCTTGCTGCCAGTAGGTGTCCATAGCCCCGACAAGGTTATCTATACAATCCCCCTAAGTAGAGCCCCACTGCCAGCAGGTGTCTATAGCCCCAACAAAGTTACTTAGATGGCCTAATTTTATCCCTTTTGGATTTTTAGTATTTATTCTTTGTTCATATGATATCATCATGTAAGCTCAATGTGCAAGGTATGGTCACTTGTTGATTTAGGTTGGAGATTGTATTGGTAGCAAGGGAGTCCCTTTAGATTTTTCACTTAACACCTATACTTATGTGTTCCACAAACCCAAGGTTGTTAGGTGAGTCATTGTGAAAATCACCTTAGTTAGGAAAAGGCACCATGATGAAAAGGATATCACAGACCTAATCATAGATACTCCTCAAAATGAGTCATAACCTATATAGGAATTTGTTCTCATCACTTGAATCCTAACGACTTGGTTTGGTTTCTTAGGGTGATAAGTTGCATCATCTTGACTAACCAAAACTTAACTCAACAGACAAGCAAACAAGCAAAACAAAACTGCACAAACAACTATAAATATGCACATTATAATACATTTGACTTACATGACCCAATTTTAGGCTTGAAAATAATGCTTGAGGAACTGTCCATTAACTAGTAATGGGACATCCTCGCTGGTTAAAGTCTTGAGCCTATAGGTACTGTCTCCAAGATTTCTGAAATTTGAAAAGGACCTATCCAAAGTTTATCAAATTTACCATGATCCCCTTTCTTTTCATGTGCTTTATCCCACATAAGGACTAAATCTAAAATTCTAAAAGCCTTAAATCTGGCTCTTTTATCAAACCAACGTTTAACAATAGCCTGATGTTTAGCAAATTGATCATTGCTCTATTTCTTTTTTCTTCTAGATGCATTAACTAAAGTAACCTGACTTCTTGTTTGTTATCTATATCTAGATACTCTTGTGCAAACTACAATGTGGGGATCTTTAGGTTAATAGGGAGGATAGGATCTACCCCATATACTAGGTGATAAGGAGAATTTCCCAATGCAGCCTTCATCTTGGTTCTATCTACCCACAATGCATACTTTAATAGGGTGTTCCACTCCCTTGGGTTTTTCTCTATCAATTTCTTTATGATGTTTAACAAGTTCTTATTTGTAGATTCTACTAGTCCATTCCCTTGGGGGTAATAATTTGAAGAAAAATTTAAAATGATTCCATGGTCAAAAGCCCAACTTGATAACCTTAATGATGCAAAGGCAGGTCCATTGTCACATACTAAAGCATAAGGAACTCCATACCTGGTTATTATGTTGTTTTCCAAGAACTTGATCACATCTTCAGCATTACATGTCTTACTGCTAATAGCTTCAATCCACTTGGTGCAATAATTAGTAATGGTCAACACATACCTATGGCCTAAGGATGATGGAGGATTAATGGGTCCTATGAAATCCATGCCCCATTGAGCAAATGGGCGCATCTCTGTCACTGGTTGCAAGGGTTGAGAAGCATATTTTTCTCTATTTGTAGCAACCTAACACATATAACAACATTTGATGTGTTTAGTAGTATCTTTAAAAATAGTGGGCTACTAATATCCTACCCTGAGGATAGTATGAGCAGTGGCTAAGTGTGACCCATGTGCAGTTCCAAACTTGTCATGTAATTTTGTTAACACCTTGTCTGCTTCTTGCCTTTCTAGGCATCTAATATATATTCCTTCATAGTTCCTTTTGAAAAGGATTCCCCCTTTTATCATGTATTTTTGTGATCTTATCTTCAAGGCTCTCCTTTGTGAGGCCTATAATTTTGAAGGACATCTTCTAGTAATCAAGATGTGCCTGATATTTGAATACCAATCTTCAATTTTCTTTGTATTTATAACATATTGCTAGCTTATGATGTTAGGATCAATTTCTAATATCATCTGGCTCAAGGCTTGTCCTCTTACTAACTTCATGGGTGTTATGTCCATATCATATTCTTGGAGGACTATCATCCATTTAGCTCTCTTTTCACCTGGTTCACTTTGCATTAAAAGCATCTTTATTGTTGCATCTAGTACTACATCAATTAATTTACTTCTCAAGATGTAATGTCTAAACTTCTTAACAGCACGGACTAAAGCAAGTGCCTATCTTTCAACATCCATATATCTAAGCTCTGCATCTCTGAAAGGGCAACTCATGAAAGATATAGGCTTTTCTTCTTTAGCCTCATTTCTTTGTGTTAGTACTACTGCAGACGTATGCTCTGAAGCAAATGAGTATATATAAAAATCTTTGGTATAATCTAGACTAATCAGAATAGGGGCATCAAATATAGCTCTCTTGATGTCCTCAAAAGCTGCTCTGGCTTCAGGTGTCCACTCAATTTTAGCATCTTTCTTGAGCATTGCATTCAATGGTCTAACAATCTCTGCAAAACTAGTAATGAATTTTCTAACAAAATTGATCTTACCAAAATAAGATTTGAGCTCCTTTTTACTCCCAGGAAGTTGTATCTTCATGATATATTCTACTCTTGCAGGATCAATTATGATTCCATTCTCTGTTATCAAGTGACCTAATAACTTCCCTGTAGTTACCCCAAATATGCATTTCTTAGGGTTTAGGGATATTCCGTAATGTTCACACTTCTTTAGCACCTTCCTGAGGTCTTCTACATGATTTCTTCTCTTTAGAGAAAACTGTCAAGTCATCCATGCATAAGACTATGCATTTACCAATTAACCCCTTAAAGGCTATATCCATTACTCATTGAAAAGTGGCCCCAGCATTTATCAAGCCAAAAGGCATACATCTATTAGCAAATATACCCCACTTAGTGGTGAATGTTGTCTTCAATTTGTCTATTTTGTCCACCATCACTTGGTTGTAACCTAAAAAATCATCTAAAAATGACATCATCTTTGCACTGTTTACTATCTGTAAGACCTCATCCAGTGAGGTCAAAGGATAATTATCCTTTTCAGAAGCTCTATTTAAATTCCTAAAGTCTACACATAACCTAATGTCACCATTCTTCTTCCTTATAGGGACCAAGTTGGCCACCCATGAAGAATGTCTCACAGGGAATATGATTCTAGCATTAAGCAATTTGTTCACTTCTTAAAAAATGATGGGCTCCAATAAAGCATTAACAGTCTCTATTTTTGTCTAAAGGGCTTGGCATCTGGATTTAATGGTATAGTATGAGTGATGATTCAAGTATCATAAGTTTTCAACTCATCATATGTCTAGGCGATAACATGGATATAATCTTTAAATGCTTGGGTTATCCCTGTCATTTCTTCTTCTGTACACACCCTACCAATCAAGACATTCCTTTTTTCTTCATTTTGTCCTATGTTAACTGGTGAATATTTTCCTCCATCTGCTTTAGGAAGATCTTTTTGTTTCAGCATGTTATCTAAATCAAATGCTCTTTCTAATTCTATCATTCCTTTGGGAATCTTGTCACTGGGCAGATCCATGATCTCTTCTTCTTCCCAGGTATGATCTTCCACATTCCTTTCATCTATGATTTGTGTATCAAACACATCTCTATGTGATATGAAGTCTAAAATATGATGGTCATCATCAAACACTTGAAGGTTAATGACATTATCTAGTACAGAGGATACTGACACTAATTCAACTAAAAATCTCTTCAAACTAAATTTGGATAATGGCTCTAAAGTACTCACAGCTTGGGCCAAGATATCTGCTCTGTGATTTTGTTCTCTAAGCACATGGGTGATGTTAAATTCATCAAAATATTTTATCAAATCCCATACCATGTGTCTTGTTGGTAAATAGATTTGTCACCGCGAAATAATCTTTGAAATTGACTCATTACCCTTGGAGTGGTGACTAAATAGTCCCAACAGTTGGAGAGATCGCGATAAAACAATGATCTTCCTCTGCATTTGAGAGGGGCAGCTCCCTCGTATGATAGGGTTATTTGTAGGTTTTTGTGTACTTTTATCCTGAAAGTACAAAAAGGAAGAAAAGTAAAATAACAGGGGAAATGGGCATGTAGAAACCCTCACGGTAGACATACAAAAACCAACATGAGTTTCACAATCTTATTGAAAAAGTACGAGGGGATTTCACCACAAAGATAGAAACCACTTTCCTAAACTCCATGATGAATTTCATGACATATATGCAACAATGATGAAGAAGGATGGCAAATCTCAACATATGAAGAGATAATTTATCTTAACACTTTCAAATCAGGATACCGAGACATGATTGTGTTTCATCACCCGAATTGCATGCTTCAATGGATAACTTTGATTTACACAAATACATAGAAAGACCACCAATTTGACATACGAGAAACTAGTAATCATAACTCAGAAATACATCAAGAACATACGAACTGAAATGCAATTCTTCATTATCTTTTCAAAATTATACAATTTCAAAGGTAAACTATACAATGTGTAAGACCAAAAATGTTCCAAGAAGTTTCATAATTTCCCCCTACAAAAGTTCTCTCTAAAGAGACCCCCCCCTCTTTTACATTTCAAATAGCCTTATATTTATAGGCTTTTTCCCATAACCATCTAATAACCAACTTGTAACTACCTTAATAACTACTTTGTAACCACCTTTTTGAAATGCAATAATATAATAAACCTTATTTTTGTTTACTTTTTACATTGCTTTTCCATAAATAAGGTTCACTTTCTAACCTTTAGTTACAAAGAGTGACTTTTACAAACAGGTAACTGAAAACTTGTAAGTTTTGAGTTGTGAACTTTGCTAAGTTCTTTCCATCTTCATATGCTCCATTTTGACAACTGCACCTCACCAGATCTTGACAAACCCTTTGAATCTCCGAATACCTTAATCTTAGGCTCCTATGTCTGTGAATTGTGAAAACAACATGTCTTCCACTTCATTTTTGTGCTTAGCATTACCAATGTAAGAATCTTCTACACCTTGGAATGTCAATGCAGAGGAGGACTCATCATTCAAGGTTCCTACAACATTAAGTATCTCATTCATATTGAACTACTTGAGCTTGGTGGGTGAGATAGATAAGTTCTCAAAATATCCTCTAGGGATCCTTGCATCAAACATTGGATTATAATAGCATTCATTAAAAAGAGAATTATAATTGTCACTATAGTTCCACTCATATTCTTCCACTTGTTGTTAAAGAATAGTATTTGGAGAATCAAACGAATCCATTTGTGTGTTTAAGATTTGAGGAAGAGAATTTGCAGGCACCATGTCTTCTTCCAAATAGACTTCTTTGTAGACACTGGTTATGTTCTTTGATCCATCATACTACTATTCTCCACTTCCTTAGAACTCAAAGATGCACTAGTTTTGCCCATGCATTCCATAGTCCATAATCATCATAGTCCATGACTACTACAATATCTTTCCAAAATCTTGTTTTGCAACATCGGAACGGGTACACGGTTTTAACTGAGCCACCTAGCAATTCCATCTTCTTCACCTATAGCAGCTAGGATCTCAATAAACACATCCTATACAGCCATGGGAACCCTACTATTTGTTAGTCTGTAATCCTCCAGCGTTGAGCCTTCAAATATCCAACTCTCCCATGCATCAAAATTATGACTTGCAAAGGTAAGCTCCATTTTCCTTTTTACCTGCAATAACTTCCCTCCACCTGCTAAAGAACGCAAACCAACACGATCCTTGCTTTGGAAAACAACAAGAAATTGAGTAGCAGGATGTCTCTTAGTCACATTGGACATGGTGTCTAGAAACCAACCGCCACCTGGACCCCTTTGTCTCGATACATGGTATCCAGGTCAACCTTTTGTGTGTAATGATATAACAAGCCCATCTTTTAGGAGCTCACCTAGTTGACAATAAGGGGCCTTGCTGATCATAGTCTACTTCTCAGATGCTGTGTCCACTATTGACCCAACATCACCACCACTGTGTCCTCAGGTGAAGCAAGCCGTGAACTAGAACTAAGCACTTGATCCCTTCCACTCATGCTAGCACCACGATCATCTCGTTGCAATGCTACATAGTTATTTTCTTGTTCTAGTACAATAACACTATTTGACTTTTGACATGACTTACGTTGCCCAGGCCTCTTTTTGCCTTTCTTTCCTAATCTAGCATGTCTTTCTTCACGCTAACCTCCAAAGTTTTCTGAGATGCCAGAATCCTGAGATTGCACTCGTGGATCCTAAGATTGAAGATAAGTTTGTTTCTATCAAAATTCTAGACTTGCTTGATTCTCATCATCTAGAAGTTCTCCATCCCGTACCTGTACATGTTTCTCTTTATCCTGTATGTCTGATCTTTCTTCCTATGAGGTAAACTCCTTCAAATTGTCATCTTCATCAGACACTGCGTTGCTAGGTACCACACCATCAAGGAAATAAGTATGTAAAATTGACACATCTTTGGCTCGTATTTCCATCTAAACTTCTTCACTATAGTCAGCACTGTGTGGTAGAACCAACACATTTGGCATTTCTCTAACCCAAGCTTCCATCCATTGTGGACCCTCTGCACCATCCAATGCACACCCTATCACAGTTCCATCGGGCAGCAAGTATACACATTACCATATTGTCTGCACCACCTTGCACTCACTGCATTCCATGATACAACATTTCTTTGAGGCATTCTATCAAACAGTTCATTCGGCTTGTCTATGCTTCATCATTTTGCATCGATGTATACCAGAGAATTTCAAATCATAATAGCTGACGGAAACTCCATTACATCATGCTTTTGATGGACGTCCATACTCTTTTTCAAAGCTCCCATTTTGGCACAAGCTGGGAGAATGCTAACAAAGGTTACGGAGTTTTGCTTTACACCTGCCAATTGCATTTGCTTAAAAGTTTCCAAGGCCTTTTGTACATATCCTGCAATCATTGCAGTCCAAGAGACGACATTTCTCTGAGGCATTGTGTCAAACAATTCACGTGCCTTATCTGGTTTTACAATTTTTTCTTCTACATTTTGCAACCCTATCTACCAATGTAATTATAACTATAGAATCTGATAAAAATACCGTTCTATTATGTACTTGGCTGGACGCACATATGCTATTATAAGGTGTCATACTAGTTGCGAAATGGGAGGATGATGGATTTTAGCTGTATGTCCTTAAAGATTGCAAGGTCTTTTAATAAATTCACTTCATTGAACTTCATGAGACAAGATTTCTTTGAGATTTCGTGCTTCCATATTTGCCCTCGAACTACAATTCATAAGGTGCTACATTCTAGGAGACCATATTACTTTGAGGCACCGTTAAAAACTCCACACTTCTTGTCTAAGCTTCCACACTTTGCATGCCCATCTACCAGAGTATTTACATCTAACCATGAGGGCATTTGTAACTGCAAAATAATAATTGTAGAATCTAGTTTTTATATCCGCCAGTTATATTTCACTTCGAAAGATTTTAACACTTTTTCAAAAAAAAATCCACTTTGTGAACATCCTACAATCACTTCATTCTGTGAGACTGCATTTCATGGAGGCATTTAGTTAGCCAATTAGCATACCTTGTATATGCTATCAATTTTAAAGCTTCTGGAACAAACCCATTTTGTGAGTATTCCGCCATCCTTATATTGCATGACAACGCATTTCTTTGAGGCATGCTGTAAGAGAATTCGTGTATTCCACATCATGTATACATATCTGCTAGAACATTTTCAACTATAATATCTCCCTTTTACCACGCTTCGATGGGCAGCCATACCTGTAATCTTGGCATCCTTCCATGCATGGATCAACATTATGGTTCTAAACTCTTATTGATGGTATTTGATGGGATCATTTTCCTTTAATGTGAGATGTGCAAGGAAAATGGCAATGAGCACTGTGAGAGGATGCTCATAAAGGTTGTGGAACCTGACTATGCAGCTGAGAACTACATTTGCATGAAAAATTACAATGCTTTTCAACAAAATTATTATGTGCATATCCCTTAATCATGACGGCCTGACCTAGATGACTCTTGCAGCCACAATGTCTGGCATAAATCCACTTTCAATCCTGCTTTGAAGTTGGTAAAACCTTCCACATCAAATTCATTTTGTGAATATCCTTCACTCGTTGCATGCCTGGAGATGACAAATATTTGATGGAGTCTGCAATCTTTGTATTCTGGTGAAAAAGTTGTGGGAATTGTAAATCAAGAATCGTTTATTTCTTTTGCAAGCGGCTTATTGAGTAGTTATAAAAACTAATTCCTCCAAAACTTGCGGGAAATCCTTTCGTGGGGTTTTTGGAAACTTTTTCAACCTTGGAAAAGTGTCGATTAAGGCAATAAAAAATAACTTACATTTAACTGATCGGATATGTATGAGACTTTGGTAAGTCTTGAATAAAGCGGATGAAAGAAATTAAAAGGATCTTTTCTTTTGTCTTCGGCATTTTATAATGCTTTAGGAACCCAATAAAATTGCTGATAGTTAAAACAACACCATCTTCATCAGCCTCTTTGAGAAGTTTTCATAACTTAGTTACAACTTGTCACTTGTGCTTTTGCCAAAATTTCGTGAAATAACTAACAATTCAAAAGTTTTGAATTTTCAAAACCTCATGTTGTATCAAGTTAGTGCAAACTGAAAGTACACCCCCACTTTGCAAAAAATGAAAGTAGATGTTCACTTCGCCAAATTTGGGAGCCGATGCCAACTTAGCAGAATTCAAAAGTTCACGCGAGGTTTTGCCAAAAGTACAAGTTGACGTGATATATTTTCAACTTAGGCGAATTTGCAACTTGCGAACTGTGCAGGCATGAGAAATGGTGAAAAGTGCATAACTTTCAACTGGAAAGTCAGATCGTCATGAAATCTTGTCAAGTCATCCATATTAACATTATAAATCTCCATGCCAAACAATTTTGCTTCAACCCTTACAAAAGCCATAATTTTATTGTTTCCGGCAACTGCCCGCCGAAAAATTGAAAGTTAAAAATCTCCCAAACCATAAGACGTCTTGACCCAAAAAGTCACCACATTAGGTGAAATGGAGTCACGAACACTGCTATAAGAATTATTTCACACCATCTATCACAGATTTTCAATATTTAATTGTTTTCATAAAATGCCGCAAACTGGACATGTGTGCCTGAGAAACTCAGTGAGATGACGATTATCTCTATTCCAAAATGATGTTGTATGCAAAGTTCAACGTAGGGAAACAGATTGTGACATCTCAGAAATAAGTTATCTCAATGACTCATGCAGGAAAAATGTGACACTGGTGTTTTGCAATCGAAAGGTGACTCTGGAGAAAGGGTTCAAAGCATGTTAGATTTGTAATTTTGGCACAAAAAGTTTAAATTTGGAAGAGTTGAAAATGAGGCCAACATGTCTATAATTAGACAACTTCTTGTA
The DNA here is from genome assembly GCA_027924645.1 of Cunninghamia lanceolata. NCBI lineage: Eukaryota > Viridiplantae > Streptophyta > Pinopsida > Cupressales > Cupressaceae > Cunninghamia > Cunninghamia lanceolata. The sequence goes on from BSBN01001373.1 coordinate 9,725,901, forward strand.
ATTACAATAATATATGCCTCTAACTTGTCTTACCACTAATTCTGAGTCTCCATAGACATGTAAAATCTTTACTTTCCTTTTGAGTGCAAACAATATCCCATGAATCAAAGCTTCATATTCTATCACATTATTTGTGCATGGGAATTGTAATCTGTATGCTGCCAAGTAGGATTTACCAGCTGGATCAATAATATCTATTCCTACCCCAGCGCCTTGTTTTGATTTGGATCCATCAAACTTGAGGATCCATGGCTTATCTTCAGTTGAAGGCTTATTTGGACCTTCTCTTTTCTTTTTAACTCTGGAAACTGTACCACCTGATATCCATTTCAATTTTGGTGATTCACCTTATCTGGTTGATGTGAAGCTGATATTCCTTTTTCTTCTTTGTCATCCGAAGAAAGATATTTTGAACAAGGCATCATCTACTTTTCCAAAATATGCAAACATAATGAGCAAGTAGTCTCTGAATGTGGTGCCTCATGTAACCTACACCATCCTTCAATTAGAACATCTTGTGGGGAAATATGATGTAGTATCATTTTTTGAATTTGCTTTGATAAAAATTCCTCAAACTTGGTCAAATTACTATCTCTATCTTCATCAGATATTTCATAATCTAATTCAACCAAACAATTGGTCCCTAGGGTGATATTCTTGTTATTCTTAGAATTATTCTCAGTGCACACCAAAATCTCTTCTGTCCTCTGAATGGGACTTTCATCATGATATGTGATTTCTTCTATTCCTACAGATGATAGACAAGAATCAATATCACTACCATTATCTGTAGAGCTTACCATGGATGATGATGATGCTTTCTCATTGCATGCTTATTTTAGTTCCATCATATCTAAGCAAGCATAACAAGTCTTTTCAGAATGTGCTTCATCATGTAACTTGCACCATCCCTCAATTAGAACATCTTTAGTAGACATATTTATCAATTGGCAACATTGTACTTCTTTGGACAAGTGCATTTCAAAGTTCTTAAAGTGATCTACTTCTTTATCATCTTCCAAACTACAATCAAACTCTATGATTACTCTATCATCCTGAAGACTGTCATCATGAACATGAACATCATACATGAGGATCTCCTCTATCTTGATAGTCTGGGGCTTGATGGTGTAGACTTCGGGTTCAACATCTACATACATGATCTCAATGGTTTTATTGTATTCAGTGATCATATTTTTCATGTGAGGTTCAACATCTATCCTTATTTGATTAGGAATTCCTTTCTAAGGTAGCCACATGTGACTGAAATTAGTGGACATGTATCCATTGAGTGTTTTTAACCAATCCCTGTTGAGCAACATTCCCTACGTGTCTAGTATATCTACTACCTGAATATCGATGTAGTATTGAATTATTGGATTTGATACTAACTACATATGGATGTGAGTTAATTCTCCTATGACACTCACCTTTGTTTTATCTAACTGTGTTACCTTCTTCAGTGACTTGGAAGGATGTAACCCTAAGGTGTTACATATGGACAAAGGCATTACATTAGTAGATGCACCTGAATCTAATAAGCAATTATGCAAATTCTTAATAAACATCCTTATGGTAAGGAGAAAAGAAGGTGACTCAATCTTATCCCTGTAAAGAGTCATGTGAAGTTTTTGCATCTTGGACAGTGGCTGGAATTTTGTGCTTAACACTAATATCCTTAGTTGCCTAATCTTTATTCAAAGTCTGATTTGATGGATGACTATCCTCTTTTGGAGCAGGATTATCTAAAGATTTCATGAATGCCTTTTTAATAGCTAGGGTTTTGAGTAGTTCTGACAATGACAAACTAATTTTGTTCTTTTTCATTTCATTTGCTAAGTATGTGACCAACTTGTCTGACTCAGGAGACTGATTACTAATTTTTGGCACTACATTTTGTGGTGCTAAGTACTGAGCATTAACTTTAGGAAATCCAGGGTTATTGCTTGCCTTAGGATCAGGTGGAGTGTTAAAATTATTTGGAGGCAAGGATGCAGTCAAAGGACCAGTAGGTCAATTAGAGTTATTCCTTAGGTTGTAGTTATGTCTACCCTGATACTACTACTGATAAGCAGCACCTCTTCATGTTCAACTGATGGCTTGTTTTCATCTTCAAAGGGAAAAACATAATTTGTTTCAAAAGCCATAGCTGACTCTTCACATGCTACGGTGTAATTCTCATGACATGAGGTTATCTATTGATGAGGATGATTGGTGAAAGTTTCCAATACAAGAGCAAAATCATATCCATAGGGGACAATTTCATTTCCTTCAACATAAGGTTGATTTCCTATAGTATTAGATACTTCAGCTTGGAATATACGAGCTACTATCCTAAACTATGGACAATCCAGCTCTGCATGAGCATCGGTATTATGTATCCTACACCAGTTTGTAAGGGGGCTACTTCTGCCAGGTTCACTCTAGTGGTCTGTTTAGGTTCACTAGGAGGCTAATTATCTAGGGGCGATGGCAGATAACCATTGTTCGGCCTAGTGTTCCACACTCTAGGCTGTCTAGGGGGATTGTTGTTACCACTATTATTATTATTATTGTTATTATATCCCCTATCAAGATATCTAGATCTGTCATTGTTATATCCTCTATTCTGATTTGGTTGGGAATAGAAATTTTGACTCCTTAGATGAGTGATTTCAGTTATCGGTTTCCTCATTTGTGCTGATATCTCTTTAATTTCTTCCTTTTCTTCCTAAAATTTGGCTACTACATTCTCTGTTTGAGGTTTAAAAAAGACAAAACCATTGTTATCATTATTGTTCCGTTCTACAACCTGAGGTACTTGTGTATGTCCTGGATATTGTAACATATGGCCATTTCCATTTGGAGGTGGCATGATGCTAAGTGGAGGTACCTGTAAAGGACTTGGCATTACAGCTGGAGGCATCATAGGTCCATTGGTCTATTGTTGAGTAAGGTATGTAGGATAAGCAGGAAGTGTAGGAAATGCAATGTTAGGTGTTGTAGGAGGGATCAACTGCTGATTGACTTTTATGGCTTCTTCAAAATCTCTTGCCAAGGTTGTGACACCAGGATGTGTTCTCCTGATAAACATAGAAGTTAGGGGATCTAATGCTGAGTAGTATATACTCCTAGCAGCTTCATCTGCTACAGTATAGGGAGTGACTAGCTTTGAGAGCATCTTTTGGAATCTTGCATTGAAATTAGCAATAGGTTCTCCTTCAAATCTCTTGATTGTGGCAAACATATGATAATTCATTGAAGGATCTATAGGTATTTTGAATCTATCTTTAAAGGCTTTCTCCAAGGCAGCCCATGAACCAACTAAACCTTGTCCAAGACTGATATACCAATTATATGCCTCTTCCCCTAAAGAAAATGGAAATAATCTGCATACCACATCCTGATGTTCAATTCTTGCTCTACAATAGGCTTCCTTAAATGTTTTGATGTGATCATCAGTATCCTGATATGGATGATATTTAGGACAAATCTTGTCAAGATTTTTAGGTAAAGGATGATATGATTTGAAAGTCAGAAGTGACTCTGCAGCAAAGAATGACATGGTGACTGGTGGAGGTTGGATTGGAGGCGTTACAGGTGGTCCTGTAGGTATTTGAAACTTGATAGGAGTTATTGGAGTGTGTTCTGGTGAAGCTCGTGATATACTAGAATGAGGAGTGTGATGAATATCTACTGTACTAGGTCAAAGTCCCCAGATAGGCAATTCTTCAAAGAGTCCACTAGATCTAGACCTGGTATTTGGCCTGAGAGCTAGGATTTCTACAATTTATGAAATTTGACTTGTTTACTATAAAGATCAGCTGAAATACTCGTATAAAGGATGTATTTATGATCAGAGTCTAAAATTGATTGGATATTTATGCAATATTTGTAGAAATGATGTAAATATGAGATGATGTGAGACTTTTAGATGTGGACATTAGGATATCAGGTATCATAAGTGAATTATTTCTAAGACTTAGTAAGATAACCTAAATAATAACTTATCTTTCAAGGATCACAACAAACGATTGCAAAGCTTAAAATATTTATGCTTGATTTTGAAATATTTGTAGTGGATAAGCATAAACAGACTCAAAAACAACAAATCTTTGCAAAATAATTGAAGTAAAGAGCTACGCAAATATTACCTCTTCTTTTGACACAAGAAAACATACATGTATCACCAAATCACCTACTACGCAGTGAAGATGGCCCTCCTTCTAGTGCCAATTTATTTTGATGATGATTATTAGTCATAACAACATGTATAAAAATTTGCACAACAAACCTTTATTATCTTGTAAAGTACGATCAATTTGAAATAAATTGATGACTCCAAGGCTCCGTTGATTAGGTCATGATTGTTCAACATTACTCTGAGGTTGATGTGACATGTTGTTTTCCATTTCAAGGAGTCTTATGTTTGCTTAGGTGATTAATATTGCACTATATTCTATAAATTCACTCCTCAGAGAGGTTAATTCCACTTTATTTCCAGAGATCACTGTGATATTTGTAAGTTTGATCAATTCTTCTTATCAAACATCATCATGAACTTACACATTCTTCTACATTGCATATTTATTTAAATGACATGTCTACAAGTAGATATTTATATGCTCCTCATGGATATTTATCTATATTTGCATGATATTTATTAATTTTACATGCTTCCATTCAAAATATGCTCTGTATTTTCAATTGCCTACGGGATATCTACATATTTCATGTTTATTTGCTTTTAATCGTGTGTTATTTGCAATTATGGAGATGATCTGTAATGAAAATCAAAGAAATTTAAAATAATACTTCTAATTTTAGTGAACCTTTAGTTATTGAATCACATACACACAAGATACAGTCACGGAAAGAAGAAATCAAACCATAATTCACCAGGTTGTTCCACAACTAGGTATGGTTGATGCTAACTTCAAAGGATCAAAGAATGAAAATAATATATGCAAACTAAAAAGCACTCCAAGGGATGCAGCTAATCAATGCATATATCCAAATTCCACATAGATTACTTAGGATTTACAATGATTTGTAATCGAAATAGCTTCTCTTTCACTAAGTATGCAAGACATGTACATTTACAATAACTTTGAAATAAGTCCTGAATTCTTCAGCAATCAAATTTCAATTAAGTTTCAAATGATTAAAAGATTGCACCCCTGCACCTTTTATAGAATAAGGTGAGGAGGCAGTTATAATGACCAACGGTCAAGCTTTATCAATTTAGATCAATGGTTGACAATCCTCTTATGACTTAGTAAACTCTTCACTCATGGCACAAGTTTCCAGCTAGCAACCATCTGTATGACTCGCTATTTATAAGTATCCCATGCATATGTTCACTTAGTGATGCATCTATACTTATTCCTCATGTCCTTCCTCTTCACTTTCTTCTTTCTCATCATTCTTTTCATCTTAATCATTTTCATTATCACTATTACTCTGATAAACATTCTCTTTCATGTGGCCCTTTACTATTGTCTTGATAGATTCATATGCTTGCACTATTTCATCAACCTCTCCCCCATCTTGGGTTTTGGCTTTCACTATTTCATGTTTATGAGATTGGAACCTAGCCTTAAGAGCTTCCATTTTGCCTTTCCTACTATTTAATGTCTCATTATATGCCTCCACTTTAACCTTTATTCTCATGATTCTATTCATCACCTACTCTGTCAAGTGGGTAAGGGGGTCATCTGCTATAGGCTTGAAATTATCATGTAGAGCCTTAATAGCAAAATCTGCATCTTGATTTTCAATCTTACCTTCTATTTTTCCCACCAAAGCTTCTAGCATTTCTGCCTCATACGCCATCATGTTGTGTAGCTTGACACTAATATCCCTAAGCTTATCATTGCACTTCTTCAATACATCACACTCAAATCTGATATCTTCATACCATATACCTGTTAGCAAGGCAGTATTATTGTCTAATACCTTATTACTTATTAGAATTTGTGAATCAATTCTCTTCATCTCACTCAGAGCACTCAGGTCCTTTTCCAATTGGAATGACCTTCTTCCTATGTCATTCTAAATTTTGTCCACCTTCCTCTTTAGGTTACTTAAAGAATTCCACCTCTGTAGAGAGGTCCTTAATACATCTTTAGCCCCAGTGAGTGTTGAAAACATCCATTTTTCCATCACCATTGCTTCATGTTTCATCAGGTCCAATTTGGTAACCTCCTCTTGTGATATGATAGTCAGTGGGACTGCAGGATCAGTCGGTACATGATCAGGGTTAATTAACCCTTTTATGAAAGAATGCAATTGAACAATGTCCTCCTTATGTACCTTATTTTTCTCCTTTTCCCTCTTCACCCTTTAGGTTAAAGAATCAATAATATCCTTCCTCTCTTGACCTTCTTGGTCTTCATTGGCAAAACCCAGATCAACATTTGTGATCTAAAATTCCTCCAGGCTTATTTTACCTTTTTCCTTTTCAACTATGGGGAGGGCTACCTGTGCAGTCCTCCTACCTGTGGTAGGATCTCTTTCTATAGTAGCTGTCAACCTAGCTTTCCTTCTTGGTTTCATCATACTTTTAGAAAATAGTGTAGAGACATCAAAATCTTAGACCTTTGACACTTGTTCTATATCTATTTCCTTTCTAAGCCAGTGAGGTACATCACCCCCAGATTCTTGGTGGCCCTTGTTTATATCATGGGTGTCCAACTCTCCAATATTAGCTTTTATCCTTGGTGGAGAAGGCACCTTCCTGATTTCTTCCTCATGTAGCTCATCATGAGGGGGATCTTGTTGGATTTCTTCTTGTTGAGGGGCTACCTTTTGCAAAGGAGGATCCTGTGGAATATCTACATTTTGATCCTATACTTCATTTTGTGATCCCTCCTTTGGAATTTCATCCCCTTTCTTATCTTTCTCACCCTATGGTATGTTGACCTCTTGAAATGACTGTGTATTCTACCTTTGGGGATCACTCTGATCACCCTTGGTCATAGCCCCTGTCTCTTTATTAGTATCCTGATCACAGGTCATTTCCTATTCTCTACCTGTAGGTGCATTGATATTTTGTGGCTTTGGCTCCTCCTAACCTAATTTATCCTCTGTCCTTGGGACTTCTCCTGAATCTCCCTGTTTGGTATGGGGTGGATGTATGCTTTGTTCTTTATGAACATCCTTGAGTAACATCTCTTGATCTTCTTTATCTTGAGGCAATGATGAACCTCCCAGAGCCTGAGCAACACCAATATCTAATATGCCTTGATCACCCCCACTTTTTTGTTGGACCTCTGATATTTTTGGTTCTATGGGTGTCTCATCTTATTCTGATCTTGACCAAGAGAAGTACTATCCTTTTCTGTATGGTCTGCCACCTTAGTCCTTTTACATTCCTTGGGTGCACCATCATCCTTGCTTGGGCTTATATCACCCCTATATGCTAAGTCTATGGCTACAGGACTAGTAACCTGATCATCCAACTTATCTAGTCCTATCTATTGAGACACCTTTTCAGAACTATCATGTTTTGTTTCTTCCAATAGTTTTTCTTCTCCCAACACCATTATCTAGGCTAATGGAGTCCCATCAGTAGTCATTATGGTGTTAGCAACTAGAGTTTCCATATGTTGATCAGTAACCTCTTGGAATACCTCATCATCTGATAAATCCACTTTATCATCTAAGGAGAAAGGAAGCTCCTTACTTGTCCCAAGTGTTTCTCTTATTTGCTCTTCAACTTTCTCAGTTTTAAATTTAATTATTGTGGGAAGAGGAACATCATGCTACAATTCCTTCCTAAAAACTTCACCACCTACCCCTCTCAACATGTTGGGGTCAACATCGACATCTCCCCTCATGGTTGTTCTATGTTTCTTAGGTGGTGACATCAGTGGCATCCCCTTCCTTTTCTTTCTTGCTATCAGCAAGTCATCATCTTTGGATTCTTTATTTAATTTCTCTTCTTCCAAGGGGTTTCCCTCTTCCAATTCATGTTGCATGATCTACCTTTCCACTTGCATCTCTATAGTCTCAACAGTAGGCTTCAAAATTCTCTTAGTTTTTGGTTTTTCTGGTGTAGGCTATGTCGCTGATATAGATGCCTGAGATGATGTGGAAGCACCCACAGCCTTGGTGGCGACCCTTTCTATAATCACCCCCTTGGTTCACTTTTACTTTCCTTACTTTTAGTGGGTATCTTCTTTTGCTTTTTTGTGGGCAATCTCTCCCCATTGGATTTCCTCTTTTCAGTGAGGAAATCGTCGTATTCCTCATCAGACAATTCTTGTCTCTTCTTCTTGGTATTAGCAGTAAGGGCAACACCCCTTTTATTTAGTTTGGCCATTTTTGCATCTACCCAAGCTTGGGTTAGCTGGATCACCCCATTCATCATTTGATCTAGGGATATATCTTCTTGCTGCGTAAGATCAAGGGCAGATATGGTGTCATTATACACCTTTTTGTCCTCATATTCATTGGACATTATCTTCCCATCATCTTTATGTAGTTGTACTAGCACTGGGATATAGTCAAAGGTCTTGACTTGATTTAGGGTGAGCCTTTGATACTTCCATCTTCTCACCTCAGCCTCATCATCACAATCGATCCAAAAGTCCTCTAGATGCTTTTGATGTATCTATTTTCCCAATACCTTCTACATCCTTCCATAAGGATCATATTATCTGGCCAGAGGAGATGGTTGTAGATACATTAGTTTCAACCCTTCGATAGCATACTTTATGCTTTCTGAATCTAGGCACATGTACCGGCCCATAGATACTGGAAACAAAATTGGAGGTATCTTCTTCTGTGCCTTATAGGCCTCAACTATGGTGGATACATGTCTAACAAATTCCATCAAGATGACCCAATTAGTAGGGTATCTTGGCAACATAAGAGGTTGTCCCTCAAATCCCTCAATCCTAATAAATGAAAATGTAGCAAATTGGATGAACCAAGCTCCATGTCGATAAATAATCTCTTGAGCTTCAATGCTTAGCGATTTAGTTCTATCTTCCTCCATAGTTCTGACCAAATGCATGGAGAATGCATCATTTACTAGTTTATAATCTTAGAGGTATACCTTTCTTTGCAATTGCAGATAATGATCCCATATGTGTGCATTATCAGCATCACCATCAGCCTTGCCCACTATTTTCAGAGCATCAAATATTCCTCTATGTGCACAAGAGTACACCACATATGAAGTCATGTAAAATAAACATGTCTGTCCTCCCAGGTTCCTCATTCCTTCATCTAATGAGTCACTAATGATTTTGGCCCATAGAGGTTTGTTGTCTACATATAAGACCATCTGGATGATCCCAAACATCTAATTCTCAAAATTTCCAGCATGAGGCCTGCCAGTCACCCTGCTCAATAGGGCAATCATATATTGGTATTCATCATCAAAGTTAAACTTGTACAAGTGTACTAGTAGCTTGGTTGATGTGATATAAGTGCTACTCTTTGATCTCCATTGGTACATCTTCTTCCTGGCATTCTTCTTGTTATTGTTATACTCTATCTCCAGTTTATGCAGGTCTACATTCACCACCTTATTCCCTACCAACAAATTGAAAGTGGCAGTGATGCCCTTGACTAAAAATTTGGCATATATCCTTCCATGCTTCTCTACCCGCCTGGTTTCTGGGTTGTAATTTCTCACACATTCCATTACCAATTCCAGAGCATCCATAGCATAGGGAAAACTAGTTGCATGCCACATACCTGAGATAAACACCCTATTTAGAATAGGATTATCCTTATCATTATCCAATCTTGTCGACCATACAACTAGGTCTGTATCTCCTTGATGTTCATCACCAATGACCCCATATTTGAATTGTACCCCCTTTGGCTGAACAAATATGGGCTTGAGGAACTTAGCCTCATACCTATTTCTCTTGACATTGGCCATGGATTCCTGCAATAGACATGATATATTTTACCCTATGATATGAACATGTATTTTCCTAAACAGTATCATGTACCTCTATCATATCATGTATGTTCTGTATATTACCCTTCATTTATCTTTTCTACGCATTATCATAAGATCATACCCTAATAAAGACAAATACTCTACCTAGAATTACAGAAAATGACAACGAGAAGGTTTACATTTACTTACCTGATAATGTTTTCCTTTGGATTAGATGAGTGATTATGGGGAAAGACTGTAAACATGTAAGATCACCCATTCTATTCCGTTACGTTAAAGGATCCAATCTGCTGACAGGTAGTTGTTGAGGGTTTGACTTTAGAGCTCTGTAATTTCTTGATTTATCACAAGGTGAATGAAAATGACCTTTGAATTTTACCCCTAAACAGATCAATAAGAGAAATTATGGTAAAATGTGTTGTCTTGTTTAAATCCGTTGATCACTTACAGGGAATTCGTAGATGTCGCCAAGTGTTCAATTTGTATTTGTAATCTACGGGAATTCATCTACCGCTTTAATTGCATTTAATGTTAAAGGGGTGATCATTGAAAGATTAGGGATATTAAAAAATATGACCCTCCTCAAATAATATGACCCCCTTTTTGCGCAGGATAACTATGTGCAAAGAATCGGGTGATATGGTCAACGTTTGACTATGATGTATATCAGGTCATGGAATTAAGATCAGGGGTATCTAAAATATGACCCCCCTCTTCCTTGGAAAAAGATGATGATGACATCATCATGTCATCGATGTTGTTTAGTTATCATCTTTTAAAGATGTCATCGTCATATTAAGAAATATGACAAATATTGGATATATGACCCCCCTTGTGGTTCAGATGGGACAATGATGTCATCATCAGGGTGATTTTTTTTATTTATTGGAATTGGATGATGTCACCATCATATTGGCATAGTGTGATATATGTGAAGAGGGTGATATTCGTAAGATGATTGATATTAGGAAATATGACCCTCCGCAGGATATGCAAAGTTCTTTGACAGGTAGGTATCAGCTCTTATTCAAATTTGACGTCTGTGCATCACGCACCTAGTGATTGTTAGGTGATGATTCTATGCCTGGGTGATCTTATCAAATATGACTGATATTAGAAATATGACCCCCCTGACTAGGTAATATTATGTTTGACCAAACTTTGACTAAACATGACTTTCTTTCCTAAGACAATTTTGGGGTGATCCAAAAGACAAACCTGCTTAGAATTTTGTGTATTTTCCAACCATGAAGTTAATAATGGCAACTGGTGATTTTATCAAATGACCTCATCCAATGGCAAATCCACCCTCCTACAAGGTTACATGCATGACTAATTTTACCAAACTGCCCAATGCAGAAAATAAGCAAGCCACAAGCAGAAAGAAAAGTTGGGTCCCTGTTTTGTCAAGGCAAAATGGGGCATGTTGTGTAACCACACAATAGGACAATGTCAAGGGTTAACTAGGACTCAAATCTATATCACTAAGCTGCTCATCACATCCACAATTCATGATGTACCTCTACAAATGGCACTAGTAAGCCAGGTCAGCCAAACCTGAGCTAATGACCATATCTGATGCAGAGGTAAAACGCAACGGGAGCTTACAAATGGGAAGGAGGAGTCATTAACACAACTAACATGTTATAATACCTATCGGCTTATCATCATCATCATATTTCTTGCTAACACAGACAGCATCATCATATTTCGAAGAGGCATGAAATATCCTCCTGCTGACTACTGTTCACTTCCTCTGCCTTTCGCCTTTCGCCTGTCAGCAGCATCATGATATTCGACTACCAGCAGCATCATCACATTCGGCAAGCGCAAACATCCTCCTGATGTTCACTATTCACTTAGCGCCAAACTCTATCTTCATCATCATGATGTTCAACATCACCTTCATCAGCAGGATATAAAATATCCGGTTCCTCTGATATATCCTGATGACGACAGCTTCAAGCACCTTTCCTTCGATGCTTACGTCACCCCGATATCCGACTACTCAACCAACAGCATCATGATATGACTTATCCGGTCATATTGAAAACATCCTGATGATGTTAACCAAACTTTATGCCGATGACTTACGCCGATGCCAAAACACTTAGCGACAGTAGTATAAACTTGCATAGGGTGATATTCGCAATATTCTGATGACGATGACGTCACATGCACCTGATGATGATGTCAATGCACCTGATGATGATGTCATCTAGATATAAGATCCTTATAGCCTCCGCAGCATGATAATGAATATCCTGATGACCTTTTCAATACCCTGATGATGACCTTTCCAGTCCTTAGCCAAAAAATGAACTTTCACTCCTGCATACGATAGCGATATGCGGATGATGGGTATACACGAAAGATGATCCTGACGACGATATACACACTGAGTATATATCCAACCTATATCATCCTGATGCACTTGAAACATGCAAACTTCGTCAGCTTCATAACCCGATCTGGATAGCGATATACTCACAGATGTCGATGCGATTCACTCCGACTGGAAAAGCACATGCGGACCCCTGTATATCCGTCTGCTGCATGCAAACTCACAGAACCGCACAATTTCACAAAGAAAATGTGATGATCGGGCCGGATCACCTTCAGATCAAAACTTAACAGTTTATCTTCCTAAACCCTAGCACATGAGGATGCTAGGTTGATTCACAGCATGCTACCAATCGATCTCTCAAACAATGAAATGCATAAATAGAAAACTAAAATGCAAACTAAACTATCATACATGACCATTCCACCGATTCACAGAATCAACCGGTGGAAGGGTTGAAAGTATCCATTAACCTGTAATCAGAATAGAAATCACAACCTAAACAGCTGATAAACTAGATAATGCAATTGATGAGATCTTATTCAGATGAAACACAAATGTCCTGAACAATGTTTCACAATGTCTGGACTGATCTCTGGAACTCACTCAATCACCCATACAACATAACACAACTACTACTCTTCTGAACCTGATCTAAAACCCTAACTGATCTGAGTTATTTATAGCAATATCCTATGAGTACTACCAACTCGATTCCCAGCGGCTGGGAGCTTCCAAGCGGCTGGGAGAGAAGACAGCTCATACTACCTGATCACGAGCTCTAACTGCCTACACATACTCCTAGGCTGATCTAATACATATGCATTGGTCCAATGGACCTTATTACATTATGAAATCAAACATGCTAAAAATAGACTAATGTCCTGTCATGCAGACAATTAACCTATATCCTGTCTTGTAGGGGTGCCCCTGCACCAATATCCATGCTTGTCCAAGTCCAAGAACATCATGTGGACCAGAGAGAGACACTCCAAAGCATTCACACACCTTCCCAAAATACTCATCATCATCATAAACTTCTACAACACTGTTGCAACTATCTGACTTAAAGAATATCTTCATTATACACACCAGGGCACACTGTTACTGATCACCAACACAAGAACTAAACTTGCAGAGCATTCCAACACTAAAAACTTCAAAGGAAGATTGATATAGATAATATAAGCATTCTCCAAAATCCACAAGATAGGAAAGCTCAATGCAGAGAAATGTAGAGCATTCTCATTTCTCCCAAACACCCTCTTTCACATTCAAATATTCTATCAAACACATCTTCTACTTCCGCACAATCCAAAACCTGAAACTTTGGATATAACACCTCTGAACACCTCTTATGAATACTTCCAAATTGCACTTGATCATATCTTTAATTAGGAAGAAATGGGGAGCATACATTGAGGGTACCTCAGTCACATTGCACACCTTTTTATCATTTTTTTCTCAAAATCACTTGGAAACCAAGTGAACCATCTACTGGGAGTTGACATCAATGACAACACCAACAAGTTTCTAACACTATTTTGGGTTGTGGGAGTGAGTGTGATCTCTTGTCTATGTGGTGAATCTACATTTTAGAAAGAACCTGATTACCTTTTACTACTTAACATTGGATGAGAAAAGATCATTGCACAACATCTTGAATAATAATCTGATGACATAAGCTAAGGACAAAGAAAAATCTACTTAGAAATTGAAGGATAAAGGTGAGTTAACTAATCCTCATGTTGAAGTTGAACATCTTGTAGTTAAAGAAAGATTAGTAGGATATGAAAGTGATGTTTCAAAAAATAGGCTAAATATGTCAAAGGAGGAAGAAAGGTGGCTTCTCCTAAAGCAAGAAAGGGTAGAAAGAGAAACACAAAGAGATGCTACCCTGAAAAGATATTATGATGCCTTGAAACCTAGAAGTTCCTCCTTAGTCACAAATGTAGCAGTTAATTTGGAGTCATCTAAAACACCAGTACTGCAACCTCATGATGTGACTAGTCCTAAGGATTGATTTGATGATTTCTATCATGGTCAAGATGGTGAAGATCCTAGCATAACTATTGAAGAAGAAAATGAAAGGAGAAGGGGGAAAGAAATTCCAAGAAGACCTGATACCCCTAGGAGTGAAGGTGTTATTAGAGAAATTGACTTCCTTAGAGCAGAGGTAGCCAAATTAGAAGTAGAAAAGGCATTTAGTGAGTTAAGAAGAAGGATTGATATGTCTAATAATATTGGCCATATGAATAACCCTATAGGAAATGAAAACATAAATGTTGGATTTCAAAATAATCACAGAGCAAATCAAGGATTAGATCATGTTGGGAAAATATGGTTCATCCAAGAATGAGCATATGAGATTAGTAAGTGTCTGCAATAACAATCATTCTCTCTGATTGCCTCAAAACACATACTACTATGCTATAAAGCAAAATCAGACATAGTTCATTTCCCACATTAACCCTTAGAGGAAAGTGATTGCAATTTAAACTAGTTTCAACAACATGCATTAAATAGATTCAATAAATAGAATCACTAAACATGAAAGATAGAGAAGAAGAAAAGAATACAAAGACTTGCATGGGGAAAACCCTTTCAAGTAAAAAACCCCACACTCAAAAACATAGGGCCATTATCAGCAACAAGCATACAAGTTACAATACAATATTAGGCTCATATCCTTTACTAGAGATTTACATCGTGTTCCATCTTTGGAGATAATTTGGTAGCATCACAATCCACTCTCAATCATTCTTGTTCTATTCAATTAAACAACTCAACAAATTATAGAATGTTCAATGTTCATTCAACATACATTCTCAAGAGTCGTTACAACTTCTCACAGCAGAACAACCACAAATAGTTTAACCACCAAATTCATGTTGAAGTGTCGGGGAGACACTTAAACATGTCCCACTGAATTCCCTTTGTCCCTTCGACATACACATTAGTCACCAAGTCATTTAGTTTTCAACTCTCAGCCAATAACGCACTCATGTAAGACATTGATCGGGCCCTAATGAGTGCCAGGTACACCCAGAATAATACACCTTTTTACCTCTCTTTTCCACCCCCTTTTATTCTATTGTCCTAGTAATTGCACAATAGTAGACTGATAAGATTCATTTTAATTACATTAAGGAGAGATGAATTGCCAAAGGTCATGATTTTTGATTGAAGGACTAGTGTGCAACAAACTAATGAAAATGTGCAGATAAGTCTCTCTTTTTGTGTCTACAGGTGTAATTGTACGGGCAAAGCCAACTTTGAGCATCTCTAAAGATGGTCCTAGCAATCTCCAGAGCTAACATGAAGGATACTACACCACTCCAACATTTTCCTAAAATGTTGGAAGTATTTTGAAGTAGGGGAGCCAAAGGGTGGAACGTCTCCAAAGCCCCTTAGCGACAATGCAGATTCTCTAGCACTACTATCAGTTTGCACCTTCAGAGGCAGTTAGAGTGCTCTGGAGGTTACTCATCCAGCACCAGAATGATCGAGTGAATACTCTAGTTGACTTCTAAGGGTTTAATTCCTCTTTTATTGATTTTGCATGAGTTCCTAAAGACTTATTAAATACCT
The DNA here is from genome assembly GCA_027924645.1 of Cunninghamia lanceolata. NCBI lineage: Eukaryota > Viridiplantae > Streptophyta > Pinopsida > Cupressales > Cupressaceae > Cunninghamia > Cunninghamia lanceolata. The sequence continues at coordinate 9,741,740 of BSBN01001373.1, forward strand.
ATATTTCAAGGTCTCACTGTTGAGTTATTATTCAAGTTAAGACTCTGGATTTAATGGAACTATTTTTACCACTAAAATCTATTTCAGTTGCATGATTTTACTTTGTAGTTAAACAATTGTTAAAATAAGAGATTGATGATATCTCATAGATAAACTGATAGTTATAATAGATTGATATCTAATCGCTTGATTTGATATATATAAAAGGCAGAAGCAACAAAGAAAGAGGATAATTGATATCAGGTTATTGTAATCTTCATTTTGTTCCAGATTAGACATACTTTTTGAATACAAGCAATACTGATGGAATTGGACTGAAGAAAGACTATGTTATTATATTTCTATACTGATTTACTGTTTTAGTCTTCAGTCCTGAGGGTGAGGAGCAAGGGCCCAATCCTACCATCAAGAAAGGAGGCTAGTATTTATTTGTTTCATTGTCTTGTTTCAGATTCTATTAGGAAGATAGTTTACTGCTTTCATAAAGATAGATTTTTTTATATAGTTGTTTCCAGTAAATTTATAATTTCAGTTGTATGGATTAGAATAGGTCAATTTTATCAATTTACTATTTCAACATTGTTTTAGTATTTTCAAAATTTCTTTCCACAACAAACAAATTAGCAGAGCCAACATTTGAAGCAGTCATATTAGTAGAAGTAGTTAGTGGACTAGTAGCTATGGAATCCCTTATTGCGGATAGCCTAGGACATAGCCTTAGATTTGACACATGAAAACATGATTAAATGCCAAGGTACAATGACCCTTCTCAGGCCCCACCATGGAGCCAGTGAGCTGGTGGAGTCAAATGTTTCATCATATTAGGGGGACTGCATATCATCTCTCACTGAAGTGAACAAGTCTCACTGAAGTCACCAAGTGGTCCCTACCACCAGCATATGTAACATCCACGTCACTGCTATGAATACCATTCTCCACTCCATCACGAGGTACAGACTGGGTCCCACCAAAGGCACCATGGAGTTGCAGGCTGCATCAATTAGTATATTGAGGAGACTTCATTCCAAGTCTCACCGAAGTCAACAGGTTACACTGAAAAGTCTTGATAGATCATCGAGATATCAAAGAGACATGGGATTCTATCCCAGCGATATAACCACCTCTTGTTGAAGAGCTCTCAGACCATTGATGGGACTATAAACTATGTCTCACTGAAATGGAGTTGTCAAGCCGATGAAGGAGTTAACACCAACCAATGAGGAAATTACCAGGCCAGTAAATTTGAGACACATTTTCCAACATAATCCCACTTGACAAAAAATTTACTGGCTCTTTCCAATGCTTGAAGTCACTGAATCACGTCATCATAGGGCCATACATGTAATCTTAAGAATCTTAAACAATGCTTCTGTGCTCCAACCAAGACAACTGCAACAACATCCAAGATGTCCACCATCTCAGGTAACAATTCCATCCATCCACCAAAGGAAAAGGAACAACCCAATGCGTATATGCACTAGTCTAAAGAACACAAGCATCAAATCTAACTAATAACAAAGGCTACATAATACTTCCACCACTCCACTGTGCTCACAAGCTATACAAAAGCATCAACAACATCAACTTCAAAGCTTCAACTTGAACATCCTCCAGAAAACAAGATAGAATATTAGCTAGAACAACAACCAAGAAATTGACTGCTCTCATCCTACTAATTAACCCACATGACTAAAAATAGCACACACAACAAGTGCTAATCTATCCAATCACCCATACCTCTAAGGTATACAAAACATAGTAAACTCATGCCATAAATATATATACACCCATAAATTGCAATCATAAACTCCATGTGCAAACCTGTAAAAGAATGACATACATATCCAAGAGCTCCCACTGCATGGGTAATGCAAATCTAAAAAATATCAAGGCATGCCAAGTCTACCAATAGCATCATATACATAGTGTAAACAACATGTAGTACCAAGGAACCATCCACAATGATATGCAAAAACTGTAAATCAATAACATGTACGAACAACTCTCACCACAAGTCTCCATAGCTCTTCCAAGTTCTCTACACCTAGAAAAGGAAAGAGATAAAGAAACCTCCATGTCATCACCCAAGAACATAAGTGAAAACACATGACCACAAGATAGTGATCATAGTAGCTCCAACAAAACCAAAAACTAATGTAATGTGAAACCAACCATCCAAGAAGATAATTGAGACAAAGAGAGAAACTCTGCACATCATATACCTATAGAAAATCCTCCTACTTACACCTCTAAGTGCCAACTATGTCAAGTATGATCTCCTCCATAAAACCCCAAAGAGAATAGCATAACAACACCCAAAATCATTCAATGTCAAGAGATCAAACACAACATATGTATCATGTAACTACATGGATGTAAGCTTCTAAAAGAAGATCAAACGACTCCATTTCCCATCTCAAGAAATCAGCCCATAAACCATCTCCTAACAATTCTCATCAATGAATGATATCCTAAACTCAAATGTACAAGGAGATAACCATTCCAAACATCCCTCAAATGAATCATCTAGAACCAACTACATAGCTCAAGATACATATCTATGAAAGATAAAATGTATAGACTCATGCTAAACCATCCTCAAATGAGTCTCCATAATCAATCACCATGAATCAACTCAATCCCATGAGAACCAAAGCACAAAACATAACACATCTAAAAGATATAATGGGAAAATACCTCTGAAATAATAAACTACCAAGAAAATCAAGAGTGGGGAATGAGAATACTTCTCCAAGATATGTAATCCATCATGACTCCTCCAAAAGCAATCTCCTCATAGGTCTCTGTTGAACTCACATCCAACCAAGGTGTAGGCTCTTTGGACTTTCTATTGAAATCTCCTCAAGAGTAACCATCTTAACAACACTTCTCTCATCTTAAGAGAAATTTGGCCTCACCTCATTCTCCATATATCCATGAGCACCTCCAAACAATCATCTCATGCTAAACTCCAAATGCATGACTACACCATCATGAAGTTTTCAAGCACATGACCTATGCACCCAAAACATAGATAATCACTAGACCACTGTCAAAGCTCCAATCATTTGAATTAGGAACTTGTCATGACATCATGATCTTACCACCCCCCTTAGGAGATTCCATTCTCTAAGTGAACACAACATGGTCTCAAGAGAAATGTATCATGTCAAAACTCTTAATGCATAAACAAGAGTATACCATGACAAAAACAAACAAACTCTAAACCAACATCACCTGTCAAGCATCATTAACACCTCAACCAAAGACTCCATGAGTCCTCCATGGCTCCAAGATGTTACACATCTTCAATATCATGAAGAGGACCCATCTCCAAATAGTTTTCATGCAAATGCAAAAGAACCCTTCTATAGCAATAGGATCTAAGAGCTCCTCCTAGTAAAATTTGCAACACTAAAGAAGATCATCCATCACCAAGTGACGAATTCACGGTCATTTCTAAAGCTCCCACTAAATCGTGACAACTGAGATCTCCAAGCATCATGACCAAACATCTCCTAATATTAAAATCCTATAGGTCCACACATGAACATGTCCATCTGACAGTAATACCAAGTGGCACCAAGATCTCCAAAACCAAGGAAATACACCATCACTATCAAAACCTTACACAAAACTGTGTATCCAAGCTATTCATGACATCATGATACACATGCTATAGGTTCCCTTAACCAACTAACCAGGTACTCTACACCATCTATTCTCTCATCCTAAAGCAACCAAACCAATGCACAAGTGACCATAGACAAGGCCAGCTAACAAGTCAACATAAATACTTAATCAATCTTGTGGATATAGATAGTCCACTTCTGAATTATCCCACTACAATCAATATGTTGTACACACCTACAAAACTACATAACTCATAGATCCAATACACTAAAACATGAAAACCCATCATTGTGTTAATAATCAACAAACTAATATTCAAAATAGAATTACCATATAGGCAAAAAGACTCAATCACCAGATCATGCTCATATTCGATTCACCAATCAAGTTCACAACCCAAGCACCATAGTCTAGGAATCCACTAAGGATCACCAGAGAAATGCTAAGTGACTAATCATGTACCAACACTCCCATGCAGAGAAAACATCCCACCTCCTCACACCATGCATGGAGCATGTATGCAAAACTGCAACTATCTCATCCAACAACACCCCAAAAGCTAGGGTCTAGAAAATAGCTTAACTGTAACTCCACAAAACCACAAGTTTTTTCTCTTAACTATGTAAAACTTACAAAACCAATATGTCTTAAAAAACACCCATGCACATCCACACCCACTTCACATTTGGAAGAGTCAAAAGTATGAAACAAAAAAACATCATAACAATTAAACCATAATAGTGGATTATCATAGATGAGCATTAACCTAGATTTTTTATGAAAATCTATAAAACCCTCAAATCCAAGAAACGTGAATCTAAGCCATACAAGTACAAATCATCCTTAAAAGAAAAAATAGTTCAGGAACTCCAAGCCCATTTGAGGCCAACCCTACAATCACCAACATGCACATGCATATGAGGGAGACAAGCTATTATAGAAGCTTCCAGATCATACAATGATCAACTCCATAGCCTATATGCAATCAGGGTAACAAAAAATAGTGCCTTCCAATACCAAGAATAAACATCTAGCATAAGCTCATTACTCCATAGATGAAAAACAACACAAGCTTCTCCATATCACCAGGGAGCCTCTCACATAGACACCCAATATGAAAGCTTTGCTGCAACACAACCACAAAGCAAAAATTCCCACCCCATGCATCAGAATTATTCCACTACCTATCAGGAGCTCTAGATCAACATCATTTCAAAGTGACCAACTCCATTTTCTTCATCTTCAATATCCTTCAAGCTGCATGTTGTCTCCTGAAACTAACACACAAAGAGCAAACAAATTTCACTTAACAAAGGATCAATCTTCAGTCGATTCCTTCAGATTTCCTCAAGCTTGCCAGAATAAGAAATCCTCACAAAAGGAATACTAAGAACCAGAAACAAAGCTCTTATACTAATTGTTGGGAAAATATAGTTCATCCTAGAATGAGCATTTGAGATCAGTAAGTGTCTGTAGTAACAATCATTCTTTTTTATTGCCTCAAAACACATACTACTATGCCATAAAGCGGAATCAGACATAGTTCATTTCCCACATTAGCCCTTAGAGGAAAGTGATTGCAATTTAAACCAGTTTTAACAACATGCATTAAATAGATTCAATAAATAGAATCACTAAACATGAAAGATAGAGAAGAAGACAAGAACACAAAGATTTACATGGGGAAAACCCTTTCGGGTAAAAAACCCCACACTCCAAAACATAGAGCCATTGTATTGTTCAACAACAAGCATACAAGTTACAATACAATATTAGGCTCATAGCCTTTACTAGAGATTTACATCTTGTTCCATCTCTGGAGAAAATCTGGTAGCATCACAATCCACTCTCGATCATTCTTGTTCTATTCAATTGAACAATTTAACAAATTATAGAATGCTTAATGTTCATTCAACATACATTCTCAAGAGTCGTTACAACTTCCAGCAACCGAACGACCACAAACAATTTAACTACCAAATCCATGTCAAAGTGTCAGGGAGACAATTAAACTTGTCCCACCTAATTCCCTTTGTCCCTTTGACATACACATTAGTTTCCAAGTCATTCATTCTTCAACTCTTAGCCAATAGTGCACTCGTGTGAGACATTGATTGGGCCCCACCATGGAGCCAGCGGGCTGGCAGAGTCAAACATTTTGTCATATCAGGGGATTACATATCATCTCCCATCGAAGTGAACAAGTCTCACTGAAGTCACCAAGTGGTCCCTACCACTAGCACACGTGGCATCCACATCACCGTTGTGAATACCATTCTCTGCTCCATCACGAGGTACATATTGGGTTAAAGGCACCATGGGATTGCGGGCTGTATCAATTGGCACATCAAGGAGACTTCATTCCAAGTCCCATCGAAGTCAACAGGTTACACTGAAAAGTCTTGACAAACCATCAGGATATCAGAGAGACATGGGGTTCTATCCTAGCGATAACCACCTCCCGCTGAAAAGCTCTCAGACCATCGATGGGACTGTAAACTATGTCTCACCGAAATGGAGCTGTCAGGCTGATGGAGTTAACACCAACCAATGGGGAAATTACCAGGCCAGTAAAATTGAGTCACATTTTCCAATAGATCAAAGGTATCAAAATAATCTGCATGATAACAAAAAATTTCTAGGCCACCCCTCAACCTAGCTAGATATAGGTAATTAAATTTTCTAGGGATTCTTGGTTTTCCAAACCCTGTTCTGAATGAAATCATATCCAAAGTAGTAAAGTTCTAGGGGAACAATGTTGTCTTAGGGGAAGAACACTTGAGATATTTTAATAACTTGATCCATGATTTTGAGGTGGAGGATGAAGATGTACTTATGAAGCTATTTGTGTAGTCCTTAGATGAAATCACCAAAGAGTGGTATAAGATTTTACCAGAAAATAACATTAATTCATGGAGGGATTTCCAAAACATGTTTAGAGGACATTATGGAGATAACTCTGATGCAAGGTTTACAATAAATGAATTCACAAGTATCACTAAAGGAGTAAATGAATCAGTATCAGAGTTTAATAATAGATTTGTTAAAATATTAGCAAAGATACCTCCTCATCTAAGACCCAATTAATTTATGTGTCTGGTTTTATACAACAATGCTTATGATAGTAAGATGGGATTTCTGTTAGGGGACAAAAATTATTAGACACTCAGAGATGCATACAAATTTGCTTTGAATATTGAAAGTTACAGAAAAACTTTAGGAAAGTTTCATGAAAGGACAGATAAAAAAAATATACATTAGGATAGGGGACAAGGTAATAGAGTTCTTGTCACTAATGAATGTGAAAAACTATGGAAGAATGTACAATAAATGAAGATCTCCATGAAAAATAATGATAAGGGGTGCTCTAATGATAAGCCTATCTTTGCAAGATAGGAAATAATGCCAAGAATTTCAAATCAACCTTACAACACAAATTAACATAATGGGAGGCTAGTCCCTTAAAACAATAGGGGAAATCCTAGTAGGGAGACCCTCGATCCTTTGAGAAGAGGGATGTTTGTTATTGAGGACATCCTATGGTGCATGGTTTGTCAAGCTCCTCATGCCCCTTCCTTATGTACCATTGCTAAATCAATTACTAATTCAAAAGGTCCATGTGATGAATGTAGTGATATGGATGACCAAGAGAAATAGAGTATTAATATTTTTGTGTATCATAATTTTATATGTGACAATGATAACATGTCTGAAGAAGGTACTGGATGATGATGTTGAGAACAAAAGACAACTTAAGATTTGTATTGAGCAACAAGTCTCCAATGATGAGTGTTGTCTTATTTTTGCCCCAGGCCAAAATAATAAAAAAACTCCCATATTCTTCCATTAAATATACCTAATATGAGAAATCTTAAATGGAAGAAGTCTCCTATCAAAAAATCACAAAAATTCTAAGTATTTTGACTTGTTTTCTCTTCAGTTGAGAAAAGTTTGAGGTTCGCGAACCTCTCTATTCGCTGATGGGTAGGTTCATCCATGGGAAGATTCCTTGATAGGCCAAAGTGAGGAAGAAAAGAAGACAAGGGCCGAAAGCAAAGGAAAGGTTCTTCTTATTGGAAAAATGCTAGTTTGGGGAACCTTAAGTTCGTCGATCGGCAGGTTCGCCAATCGGCCGATTCACTGACTAAAGGAGCAAAGCGGGAAGTGGCTAAGTCAAGGAAAAGGAAGTTTGCCTTATTAGAAAAAATATTATTTCAGTGAACCTTAAGTTCACCAATCAACAGGTTTGCCAATCGGTAGGTTTGCCAACAAAGAAGGCAAAAGACAAAGATAAGAAAAGAGGTCAATGGATCGATAAAATGCAAAACTCACTGATCAGTTCATAATTTACAAAGTTTTTTGATAAGGGATTTCCCTAACTAAGAAGGAAAAATGGACAAGTTAGTGGCAAAGAGAACATAAAGTCGACAAGGCAAAAGAAAGATCGAAGAGAAGAGACTAAGTGTTTGTCAATGAACTTAGTAGTTTGCAAACTAAAAAGTTCACTGACCAAAGAGTTTGTCAATGGGAGAATGAGATGATAAGGGCAAAGCAATGGCAAAGAAGAAGAAAAGTTAGTTCTCCAACCAAATATTTTGCCGATAAAGAAGGAGGCCAAAGGTGAAGTTTGGGCAAGTTCGTGAAAGTGAAAATTCACCAATAAGGTGAGGAAGAAGATAAAGAAGCCCGAAGAGCAAAAGAAAGAAATAGTTTGTGAAATGGGTGTTTCTTTGATAAGGAAAAAGTAGAGATAAAGAAAGAGCAAGAAAGAAGTCTGTGAATGCAAAAATTCACCGATAAGGAAAAGAAAGACATGAATAGTTAGCGAGTAGATTTTGCCAATTAGGCAAAATAAAAGTGAAAATTAATGTAAAATTAAATCATGTAATATGATGTGGTACTTTAGAATATTTTAAAGAAATTCAAAGTATTTTATAGTGTTGTAAAAGATTTTTTAAAAAAGGTGCAACTTTTTTGAGTGCCCCAAAAACACACCTTTGTAGGTGACACCATTGTTGCAGGTCGAGGTTGCAAGTAGCTAAAACAGTGCAAGCCTTCAATGCACAAGTACTTGAATATCAATGAGGAAAATGAGGTGTCCCTGCAACCCATGCTTCTACAGGTCCTTCCAAGGACAAATTAGTGCACAAGGCATGGTTTCCATCCTAAAAATCCATGGATTTCTTAAGAGGCTTCTGGGCTAGATTGAATGTAGGCATGATTTGTTGACTGATTTTCAAGTTTTCAATGCCTATTGTTGCACAATAGATTCAAAATGCTATATATACATGAAAGAAAGATAAAAATAATGTTATCTATTCTTCTGGGCTATTATACAACCTAGATAATTTGTTGTCACATACCTTGTAATGCATTTGCAAGAACCAGTCAGATTTGATTCATCGTGCTCAAAGATGATCCTTTGTTGTCTCTGACAGTGATTCACCAATGAATGTGTAATGTCAAAAAATGTTGCCTTGGGGGCTTTTCCCTCATAAGGTTTAGCTCTGGGTCTTTTATCTACATTTAGGACATCTTGCATCATATTTTGGCATCCCGATGAAATGAGCCCTAAGTTTCATGACAAAACGGACCTAGGGGGATCCCTTGAACCTAACCTTGACCAAAATAAGGGGGTAGGACTAGGGTGCCCGCGCCCTAGTCCTGCCCTATTTTGGGTCAGTCCCAAATTCTAAGTGTTGTCTTGTGACTATTATTTGGGTCCTATGCCAACATGGTAAGTTTGAATTACGAAATTCTTGGTAGGAGTGTTTGTAGTTGCATATAAAAGCATGTTTAGGCATTCATTTGTAAACTAGATTTCAACTAGATGATTATTGTGATCTTTGTGCATCCTAAAGGCGATTCAAGGCTTTCATTGTGTTACAAGAATAGATTTGTGTTGTTTATGTGTTTGTATTTGTAGATTTGAGCAATCATCTCCTCATGGCATGAAGAGCCTCTTCCTTCCATGAGATCTTCACTACAAGGTGATATCATTTGTGTTTTTGAACATTTGTCGTTTGATTTTGCCTCTGCCTCCAAGGGTTAGAAGACTTGAATGTCTCTCTAGGGCTTGACTAAGACAAGCCTCTAAACACCACAACCCCCTCCCAAAGTTTTCATGATTGTAGGTTACAAGTTGGAGATACAGGAAAAGCAAAGTTGTAGGAGGGCATTGCAGACTGTCAGATTCATAGATCTGAGTTGAAAACAACACCCTGGATTTGGGTGCCCACTCTTTAGTCCTCCAGGTTCCATGACGGGAAAATCTCTATGATAGAAGGAACAGGTTACAGATTGAGCTTCCAAATCCTGACAAAAACCTAGGCCTTGGACTTGGGTGCCCGCTCCTTAGTCCCTGACTATTCCACATCCCGCACTTCGAAAATAGGTGCACTTTCATTTATCATTTTACATCTCTATAGCAGGATTCTGAATAATTTATTTTTTTACTGTCATATTTACATGATTAGGGTTTTGATGTATAATTAAGCATAAGAGAAGATAATTGGAAATCAAATCATAAAAATCCAAGCTTCCCTACATCTCACAGCAACTTAGAGTATGATAGTGCATTGCCACTCAACCCTAGGTCCTTAAATGAAAGGGTGAAAGGAGGATACATACACAAAACTACCAAAAACACCAGTCATCCAAATTCCACCTTTTACATTTTGGTGAACCCGACATGAATTGAACATGCACCCTTTGCATGGCACCTTCTTGTCATTTTATAATGGTATCTTTGCATGCATTTATCAAAGACCTTGATTTTGACCAATTTTTAACCCTCATGAGTGAACATCCTACAATATTAGAGAGCTTAACAGAGTTCATCTCCATGAGTAGTACTACAAAAGATAATGGTGATAACACCTCTCCCATATCTACTACATGTGATGATGATATAATCCTGTCCTCTGATCATTCTTTCAAAAATGATTCTTCCCATGAGGATATGCTAATACAAAACATTGAAATCACTAATACACTTCCAACAATAGAAGAAACACACCTTTTGAAAGACATCATGCCTCCTATAATAAAAGAACAAATCTCTCATAATGCTAAGGTTCCTCCCCCATCATCCTTACAAGGATCGGGAGGTAATTGTCGACAACAAAACATTCCACTTAGACAAATGAAATTTGATCCTGGTGCTTCCTCCTCTACAACACAAAATCCCATGAAAGAGAAAAGCCCTATCTTACAAAAGAGAAGTCATAAAGCATAAAGAAATTGACACGCAATAGAAAGGAAGAGATGGTGACGAGCTTATGCCCAACACCTTGCATGTCAAAAAGAAAACATTGATCCAAACATCAAACCAAACAAAAATGATCCTAACAATGAACAACCTTGGGCTATGGTACCTTATGTCCCACTTTCCTCTAACATTAGGAAGTGGGAGGATGATGATATACTTGATGATGAGACGTAGCACGAAGATTCCTACAGGTAAGTATCTCTAATCCGTTATCTCTCTCATGATGTGCTTCCCCCGTGATGTGTTATTTGTTGTTTAGGCCTCCTAGGATGACCCTTGATTGTCTTGTAAGGTTTTGGATACCAGGAGACTACCTTTGTTGTGACCTTCTTCTATTTGTATCATCATTATTCTATATTGCCTCTCTCTCTGATTTCATCATTGTGTGTTGTGTCTTACAGACATAGCATTGTGGTTGGTAAATTGGGGGCACCCTCCTACATGAATGTCCCTAAGACACTTGTTTCTCCTCTCTTATTTATTGTTTCCCTTCCTCTAGTGTTTCTATCTATTAGGCAGATGATGACAAACATTTATACTGATGTGGACCTAGTGTCCCTTTAGCGAGAAATCAAAAATTGGACTTACTTCCTAATATGATGATGGGGTTGTAATATATTATCTAAAGCTTGGCTAGTAGAAGCACTCGTGCTTTCTACGTAGTGATTTTGATGGTGTTCTATCTCATTTACAAACCATAACAATACTGTTGCTCCATACACTTTGTCTATCTTGAATTTTGCATGCCTCAGATTTCATATGCATTATCATGATTATGTAGACACTAACATGTTTCTTGCAGGGATGTGTTTGTGGGAACATTTTACGATCGTAAAGTACATGTCACCTCTGGGGGGCATGGGCTTTGTGAAAGTATGTGTTCCCTTGTGTGTTTTCTTCCTACATTAACATGCTTGATATCGATACCTGATATCAACCACCTTAAGCTGGGGGCATATATAAGGTAAGTTGTCTGTTGTAGATGTTAGCAATGTGCTTGTCCTCAGGTGCAGTTTAAAGACCAGTGTGATGAGTACTTCCTGCACTCTAAGTTGTGTTTGCAATCAATCAATTGTCAATCATTTAAGCCCTCTATAGAGGTGAGATATCATGTATATCCTTTTCTTAAGCCCTCTGTGGAGGCAGGGGTGGTGTATTTCTTGGAGTAGATTACATCATCCTGTCATTTTCAAGAAGTCCTCATCGGGAGGTGGGGAGCGGTTCTGTGACTAACTTAACCCTTAAGCATATCTTTGGTGATTGTTGTGGCAAAGCTCAATCGTCAGTGTGTTCCTATAATGTGCCTAAGATGGTGTTGAGCCTAGAAATAGGAACACTCCATCGCTTGTCTGTCGTGCTTTCTCTGTGTCTTCAAAGTGTGTGTGTTTGGTGTGCTTGCTTTATTTGGCATGTATGTTGCCCCATATGCAGTTTAAAGACTAGTGAGATGACTACTTCCTACATTATGGGAGGTTTGGTGTGTCTTGCGTGTGTGTTGCCCCATATATGCAGTTTAAAGACTAGTATGATGAGTACTTCCTACATTACGGGAGGTGTGTTTACTTTCTTGTACTTGCATCTGCATTCCATATATATGAGAAAAAGAAAAGAAAAGAAACCATCTTTGTCTTTTATGCATTAATGTGCCTTCTATGCATTTATTAGTTTCTCCATGTTTTGCATGACTATAAATGTCTTCTTCGTGTTTTGCGTGCCTGTCATTGTCTTCAATGTGTTTGGCATGTCTTCTCCGTGCTTGGTGTGTTTGTTGTGTTTGTTGACTGTACTTTAATGCATGTATTGGCCTCACGTTTATACATACATTAAAGTGGGGGCTAAATGTAACGTCAGAAAATGTCCCCTTGGGGCTTTTCCCTCATAAGGTTTAGCTCCCGGGTATTTTATCTACATTTAGGACATCTTGCATCATATTTTGGCATCCCGATGAAATGAGCCCTAAGTTTTTCATGACAAATGGGACCTAGGGGGATCCCTTGAACCTAACCCTAACCAAAATAGGGGGGAGGACTAGGGCATCCGTACCCTAGTCTTGCCCTATTTTGGGTTAGTCCTTGAGTATCGGCTTGTGACCGTTATTTAGGTCCTATGTTGACACAGTAAGTTTGAATTACAAAATTATTAGCGGGAGTGTTTGAAGTTGCATATAAAATCATATTTAGGCATTCATTTGTAAACTAGATTTCAACTAGATGATTATTGTGATCTTTGTGCATCCTAAAGGTGATTCAAGGCTTTCATTGTGTTGCAAGAGAAGATTTGTGTTGTCTGTGTTTGTATTTGCATATTTGAGTAATCATCTTCTCATGGCATGAAGAGCTTCTTCCTTCCATGAGATCTTCACTACAAGGTGATATCATTTGTGTTTCTAAGAATTTATCATTTAGTTTTTGCCTCTGCCTCCAAGGGCAGACACTCTCTATCTAACAATGGTGTTTGAAAGACTTGAATGTCTCTCTGGGGCTTGACTGAGGCAAGCCTCTAAACACCACAACCCCCTCCCAAAATTTTCATGATTGCAGGTTACAAGTTGGAGATAACAGGAAAAGTGAAGTTACAGGGGAGCATTGCAGAGTGTTAGATTCACAGATCTGAGTTGAAAACAACACCCTGGACTTGGGCACCCACTCTTTAGTCCTCTAGATTCCGTAACGGGAAAATCTTTGTGACAACAGGAACAGGATGCAGACTAAGCTTCCAGATCCCAACAAAAACCTAGGCCTTGGACTTGGGCACCCACTCCTTAGTCCCTGACTATTCTGCATCCTAAACTTCAAAAATAGGTGCACTTTCATTTATCATTTTACATCTCTCTGTAGTGGGATTCTAAATAATTTATCTGTTTATTGTCGTATTTACATAATTAGGGTTTTGATGTATAATTAAGCATAAGAGAAGATAATTGGCAATCAAATCTTAAAAAACTAAGCTTCCCTACCTCTTATAGCGACTTAGGGTATGATAGTGCATTGCCACTCGACCCTAGGTCCTTGAATGAAAGGGTGAAAGGAGGATACATACACAAAACTACCAAAAACACCAATCATCCAAATTCTACCCTTTACAGAATGTAAATGGTTATTTTGTGTCTACCTTTTTTGTAACAAACTATCTACCTTTTGTAATGGTTATATGACCTCTGTGATTAATACAAGCAAATGATTTTGCCTCTCTCATTTTCTTTTACACTGTGTCTATTTGAATGGTTCTCATTTATTCTATGGATAAAATGGTCCCTTATAAGTTTTAACATTCTATTTTGGCCTCTATTAAAGATTGGATGAGTCTGTGTTAGTTTATTCATCCTTTGAAATCACCACTGTGTTATGTCAATTCTAGATAAACATTATAAATCTGGTGCATCACCTCTTTTATTTCTGTATTCCTTCTTCCCTTTTCTCTATGAGCATAGCATTAGATTTAGTTTAATTCTCTAGACCTTAAGTTCCAAAAGAGGAACCAACCTTCTCTAGAGGTCTGATCTCATTTGCAGGGTCTCACACCTTGAGATCATTCCCCTATGTCACTGGCATGCTTAAATGGGCTTCAAGCAGCGTGCAATTTCTAGTGATAACAGTTTTTGGTATGCCTGGTGGGACCAGTTTGATGAGATTTATCATTCGTTGGAGGATTTGGTGTGTCATTTAGCGTATCTTTCCATTCAGGGCAGTCTTCTTCAACACCATGGTGACTCTGCTAAACAAATCTACCAGTGAAAGTAGCCCAAGTGCTTAAATATTCATGAAAGATCAAAGTTTGGTGATGCTCTTGGTCTTTTCTAGCCTTTAAGGCTCCCAAGTCACCTAGTGACTCTTCTTCGTATCTATCTAGTTTTCTCTAGATGCAAACTTGTTTTCCTTTCTTTCAGACATTTTCTATGATTATCTAGCATTTTGATGCACTAAAATATCAAATGTTTATGGGAATTATGGCTATTCCCCTCTAGTCAAAACACAAGTTATTGTCCTCCATACCAGCAATTTTAGGGCCAAAATGCCTCTAATTTTATGCTTACCTCCCTCCCACCCCTGCTTATACTTACTATCAACCTCAAGAGGTCCCCTTTTCTCCAAATCAACATATTTACCCTATTGAGCAACCTCCAGATGTCAACAACATGAGTATCAAAGATCTCATGTTGCACATTCAGAGGGAGTTTGATTACATTGACAGAGAGCGAATGTATAACCAGGAGCAAGAGGAGCTTGCTTATCAAGCCCATCTTCAACAATAATAGATGGAGGCAGAGGAAAGAGATTACTAGGAACACATTTCTATGCAACTTGTAGCCTTATCTGATGAGAAGTTAAGGCAATTAGACGTCTAGGTAACCAAAAGGTTGGAACCCCAATCAATCCTCTCCATTCCTAGTTTTAGGTAGCCCCTCCCTTCTATAGAAGTTCATCCTACAACAGAAATAACCCCCAAATTCAAGATCCCAAGCTTCAAGTAGGAGAAACCCTTTGAACCTCTAAGACCACCTTCAAATTTCAAAATCCCAAGTTTTAGAGGCCCTCAGCCTTCACAAGAGCCTATTCCTGCGTAAATCCAACCTATTATTCCTTAGGAATGACCTTTCAAGAAGCCTTTCTAATCCCTATCCATGTCACCCCTCTTGTCCTGACACTATTTCACTTTTCAAAGGTGGGCTTGTTGTTTATCAGGCTAATTCAAGGGATGACCCAAAAAGGGAGGTGCCTGTAATAAGGGAAGAGTCACATGTTGATAATGAGCCCTCATGCACTAGCTCACTATGTAAGGATAGACAAGTGTTTTGGTGAGACATTGGTTTTATAAGCCAAAAAGGAAGTGTTGGAGGCAGTTGTGGAACAACCTACTAGTTATGAACCCTCATGCACTATTAAAGCTAAAGTTAGACCTATTGCAAGAAGAATTTAAGCCAAATCTGATAGAGTAGCAGTGCACTGAGCATAAAGTTAGTGCTAATCCTAGTGTAGGGTTGAGCCCTATGGACTTTTGTTCATTTGAGGAGTTTTCCCATGCTTTTAGTAAAATGAATGAGAATGAAATGAAAAGAAAGCATGGCAAAGAAGTCCAGTTGTAGAGGAAGCTCAAACAAAATGCAGTGGATTTGCAGTCAAATGATGAAGGCATGGTGAAGGAGATTGTTGCAGTGGCTCTAGAGGTTGATGATGCAGTCCTGTTTGAGGAGCTCCCATTTTTTATAGAAGATAATATTGTGGAGATTGAACATGGGCAAGAACAAATTGAAGATTTGTTCTTAATTATCCAACAGGGATATCAGCTTCTTAGTAGAGGAGATTTCTCCATTGAACATGTGCAAGGCTCATTTTTTAAGCCTAATTTAGAAAATCATGAGCATCTTATGCACAAGGTGAAGGCAGCCCTATTTCCAATTGAGCCACAAGAGCTAGAGCATTCAGACTAGAAAGAAGAGAAAGAAATAGAGTAGAGGCATGAGATCTACTCTGTTGATTTGCATGTCATTTCAAAGGGATGTCCTATCAGACATCTAGCCCAGCTGGGGACAGACTCTAAGGAGTCACCACTTGTCATGCTTACCTCTAAGTATGAAGTTGAGAATCAAAATGAGAAGGATCAATCCATTTATCCACCTCTTATCAGCTGCATTTCCAATCAGTTCATGTGGGTAAGTGAGTTTGTTCCTATTCTTGGGGAAATGTTTTACCAATTTGTTAAATGTCAACTCCTTCCCCATCTCCTATTGATTTCCCACAAGCACGTGAAGCATTGTAAATTATTGAGAAAGGGTAGTTATTTTGAAAAACCAGTTAATGGATTTGTTTGAGTTAGTTTTCTAGTTGGTTAGTTTAGGTTTAGGATATATTTATTTCTATTTTAGGTTTCCCTTTAATAAGTGCTCTTGGACAGGAAACATTTTCATTAGGACATTGTTGTCTATTTTGTCTTGTTTTCTAGAGGTAGTGTTCAGTTTTGTGTTGGTCTGGCCAACCCCCTGTTTTAGTTTGTTGTAGCTTCCCTTTTGACTCTGTGCCCAATGGATCCTTGTGTTTAGTAGGTAAACACCCTGCGTAGTCGCCAAAATGTTGTCTTATTTTTGCCCCAGACCAAAATAATCCAAAAATCCCATCTTCTTCCATTAAATATACCTAATCTAAGAAAGTTGTTGATGGTGTTTTTGGCACACAACAACGTAGGTGAAATACAAATACCCCACCTCTCTTGAAAAATGTATCCTATCCTAGATAGGGCTGCCCCATGGATAATACAGCTAGGTCTTAGCTTGCAGGAATGATTTAGTTGGTATGTTTAGTTGTGCCAACAAGGGGTCTTACATAAAATGTAGGGTTTATGAAATATGGCCGTAGAGTATATGCAGAAACCCTAGATGATTCAAATTGTAAAGTCTGAGATTTCAGCAGATGATTAATGTAAATGTTGCTTGAAAACCTAAATCTAACAATTTGTTATAAAGAAAATGCAAAAGAGTAAGGGTTCGAGAGAAATCCTAAGTGACATTCACAATGCAAAGCTTATGGATGGTAGACAAATGTTTTGAAATTAAACCACCTTCTGTGTTACCAAGCTAACAGATTGCTACAGCACTGCAGAAAATGATGCTATCTTCTATGGAACATTAAGATTTTTAGATTACATCCATTCATTAAATACCCAATTGATGGCGTGATTTAACTGATGTAATGCAATTGAACTTAGCACAAAACAACAGCCTGGGCTAACTATGCATAGCCACTTACAATCAGCAAGTAACTAATAGTGTGAACTTAGAACATTCATCAAATACCTTTAATAAATCGTTAACATTGAAAAGCACAATAAACTAATTAGCAGACCAAGATGTGAACCATGAAACCAAATTGATAACACAAAGAGAAAAATTCTTAGAAGAAACTATAGCAACTTGCTTTTGTATTAATTAGAAATTCGGTAATGTCAACAATTCACTATCAAGACTGTTACAATGAGAGAGACAATGGCCCTTTATATAGAAGAGGTGCCATACTGTATTTTTGAATGGATGGTGGAGATTAACTCAACACCGACAATCAAGATTACATGACATTTAATGCATTAAAATAGCTAGATTGCATTTTTAGATTATCATTTGTCCTATAGGAAAAAGATGAAATACAACTCCCAAATACATTGAACCTAGACATTTTGAATACCCAATAAGTTGTACATAAAGAAAATTCAATTTCTAAGACATAATAAAGACAAAATAAGGTCACATGACCCTCCAAATATAGCATTAATTATGAATGACGAGATTCACATGTGATTTCACTATTCATCTTCCTCTAAATCAATTTTGTCTTCTTCTGCCTTTCTATTACTGTATGCAACCATTGTTGTTAGAGATGGGTTGATGTTAGATGGGTCTGGATCTTTGATGTAATCTACCCCAAACCTTAAGCTCTAGATTTCTGTAGAAAATTTACAATATACATCCTCCCTTGATTTCCTTCATGCTTTAAATGCCAAAAAGGTAGCTCAGAGATCACTGACCTTGTCAAGTTTGCCAACCATATTTAGTGGTGAGTCTCCATGAATGACTTGATACAACTTGTCTTTGCATTGTTGTTCGTTTATCGGGATCAAATCATCTAGACCAGAATCTATACAATCCATCAATGTATCATTTATCTCATATATTACCTCCATGATTTTAGTTTTCACTATACCAAAAGAATCTCTTACTTTATCAAAAACACTTTTTCTCAATTTCATCTATTTATACCACTCTTTAGGTTTCTTCAACCTATCTTTAGTCAAAATATTCTCTATTAAAAGGACATCCTTGGATAACCTCCTCATAGTTAGCACTCTTGGAAATATATGGGAATAATATTCATCATAGGGTTCACATTTGTCATGCAAATCTTCCCATTCTTCCCTCGAAAGATGAAAATCTTTATGTAGTAAGGATACAAATGCTATTACTTCACACCCTTCCTCATACACTTTTGTAAACCACTCTCATGTGCCTACAACAGTGGTCTTGATATCATAGAACTTAGATAGTTCTTCCTATTGGTTTAGGTTCGGACAACTGAGGGGGGGGTGAATTAGTTGTCCCACATTTTCAACAATTTCTACCTTTAATCTTCCTTTGTCACTTATAATCAATCTAATGATATAAACATTTCAGCATCAATTAATAAAATATGAATAGAAAACATAAATAACACATTTGACACCAAGATTTTGACATGGAAACCCGGTTAAGGGAAAAACCACAGTGGGGGTTAACCCACAAATTTGATACCCTATTAAAAGTATTTTTACAAATGGGAATGCACATACATTTGGGCTCATTGCTCAAATGGGGGCTCACTACCTATGGAAATATTACAAGAGAATAACAAAGATTTGAACTGATTAATAACATCTACCCATGCAAGAATTTCAGTTTCGGTTAAGTACAAAAACTGATCTTACACATTTCATCTTTGCTCTGCTCTTCTTACTATTCTTCCTTCATTCACACTTTGGATTTCTTCTCTTCTCACATACAACTTATTCGCATACCACACACATACCAAAATCATCCAATCGTCTATATATATACTCATCTTTATTTGCAATCACTTACCAGTCGGCTACAACACTTAGAATTTTTATGAATGCTCTGCTCTATCGGCTAGATCTATGCATAACTTAAGGTGTGGACCAAAAATTGCTCTTGAAAAACATCACTCATGTCGACCACTATCGTTGATCATCACCATTTGTCCAACAAACAACTTCCATACATTCAGAATCAAGATCTTCTGCAAGGTCGGCATGTTCTTCTTTTGTCTACTCTGACAAACTAGAGGGTAATATATTTTGAATCCTTCATCATTAGAGGAAAAAAATCTAGATTTAGACTATCTTGACAATGCATATGACTCCCTTAGATCTGTAGCTAATCATGACTTTCCACCGGAGAGATCCGAACCAAAATATCAGACCCTGTTACTGCTCTGTTGCTAATTGACCAGACTTAGACAAATTCTAAATCTGACTTCTGGTATGAACAAATTGTGTTATAAGGATGATTGGGATGATCTTAGTTGCCATCAATGACAACACCTATCGATGTAAAGTAGTGTCTCTTGCCAACAATCTCCCCCTTTGGCATTGATGGTAACACTTAGTGAAAAATGACTAAGTGTCTAGTGCAACTCCTCCTTTGTCTGTACACTCATACACTTCACTTATTTTGGTGCTCCCCCTTTACTAAATACCTCATTTTTCACTACCCTTCACTCCCTCTTTGACATCAATGGAAAAGGGTGGGGTCCGCAAGCCAAAATTCTCCAAAATTTCTATATACAATGTTGCATATGTACAAGTAATCATTAAGTTCTATTCACATGAACTTGAGAATGTCTACAAAGTTGGTTTTGATCTGCACAAGTTCAAAGGCCCAAGTACTCTTCATTCCATAACAAATTGAGATGTGTCCACTCAACAAAAATGAATATGCTTCTGCCTTTGATAGATTTGATGGATCACTAGTCTAAATTGTAGTTTGAGCTTCAGATAGGGCATTATATATTGTCTCTAACTTAGGAGCAATTAATCCCCAGAGCTCACACATTCTCTTCATAATGTTACCCTTATCTTTAACAAGCCTCTTTATCTCATCTGTCAGGATGATTACTTGACATTCTTGACTTATAGGTGAAACTATTAAAGGATCAAAATTTTGAGAGAGATTTGACAATTTCTATTCTTGCTCCTTTATCTTTTTTCTCAATATCCTCATTAACTTTGGGCCATGATAGACAGAATTTGTACATATCACTTCCATTATTTAGAGCATTCTAAATACTTTTTATGGTAATACCAAGTATTCTTCTATCATTTCCTATCAGGGTTTTTATTTCATAAAATTGTTATCCAGGAATTCTTTTTGAACTTTTGCCTTTGCAGTCTTCTCAAAGGACTCAAAATGAGTATTTATAGAACTTATAAGATTTTTCAGATGTTCATAGGGGGAATCAGATGGACTCTTCTAGTAGGTAGGCATTAACTTTTCCAAAATCTTGGTTGCAAGCCCCAGTAGCTCATTGTCCTCCATGTGGGAATTTAACATCATTTCTCTAGCCTTTACTTGGGTGAATGATGTTATTTTCATCAATTGAATTGGAGAGAGAGCATTTGGATTGGCTAGGCTTTGGAGTAGCTCAGGCTCATCAAATTCAATCATTTCTTTTTCAAGAAGACTTTTTACTACATTTGCAGTGTCTCTTGCAACTATTTCATAACCATCCTTTTATTCTCCTGATTTCTCAGTATTTGCTTTAGGTGCTTCAACATTTGCACCATCTTCTTCTACTTTATCTTTCTTTTCTCTTTCTTCCTCTATCTCTACTTTAACTTTTTCTATGTTCTCTACAGAAGAACTCTTTCCTGTTTGTTCATCACTTACTACCTGATCCAGAGGGCTCTATGAATAGTAATATTATCATCTTTCCTTGACGTATCAGGTGGATTGGGAGTATCTCCTGTATCAACTACTTTATCCAACATTTATGTATCCTCCTGATTTGTTTGTTCTACTTCTAGAACAGAGGCTTCACCCAACTCAAATTGCTGCTCAATTATGTTCTCTTCTTCATCATCCAAAACTTCATTTGTGACTATGGGAAAATTGTGCTTTTTCAATGCTTTCAAAAGAATCTCTTGAGTTTCTTCAATGATTTCACTTGTTTCTCCAAGCACGAGTTTGTTTATTCTCCTTTTTCTTCTAAAGTAATCTTTGACTTCCTTGAGTATCATATCTATTTGATAGGGAGAAATTTGATGACACAAATTTATTAGCTCCTGTTCCCTAATCTCCATGTCCTTGCTCTTGGCATTTTCCTTTCTTAACTCCAAGATATTTGCCAGACTTTGTGGTAACTTAGAAGTTATCTCAATCAGTGCCTTGTTATAGATGTTGATATATCTGATAGTTGCTTCCTCCAACACCCCTTTATCCATATCATTGTATTCACCATAGAATTCAATCATGGGTTTTAGATTACCATCCACAATGACTAATTTTATCACATCTTCTAGGGAGAGTGTGGGCTTCTCAACATATTCCTTATAAGCTACTATCTTTTGCTTTTTTCTAGTCCTTTTGCTTCCTGAGGACTTTTATTTGGTTAACTTTGCAGCTTTTGTTCCAATGACCTTTAGTTCTTTGATTTCAATGTCAGAGTCTATATCTTCTTCTTCTTCTCTTATGCTTTCATAGGTCTGAGATGCTTTTGTTTTCTTCCTTTTCTCCCATTTTCCAGAAGATTTTGCTTCTGGTCTTGTAGTTTTGAAAGGAGCAGGGGTAGTAGAAGAGCTCCTAGTAGTTCTTGAAGTGGAAGAGAGTTCCTCCGGATCACCTATTTGTTTCTTATCTTGTTTCTCTTTCTCAACCTTCTCTGTTCTTTCTTTGAATGTTCTCACTATTTCCTTAGTTAGGCCTAGAATTTTAGCTAACTGCTCAACTTCTTTTCTTACTCTCCTTTTGGTTTTAGGTTCTCTGAGCTCAGTATGAAACTTTAAACTCAACTCCTCATAAGTTCCAAATCTTTCAACCATTGTGTCTTTGGGCTTGATTAGAAGATGTTGAGCATACATATTTAAGATCCTTTCATCTACTTCATACCCCATGGGCATGATCCAAACAATTCTGGGTTCCACTACTTCCATTAAACACCAATTAGTATCAACCATGAAGCATATTTCATTTTTGTACTTGTCAACAATTGAATTAGGTATTCTTTCCCTTGAGTGCATCATACTCTGAAAATTCTTGAAGTAACCCCATATTGTAGTTTTCTGAGCTTTGAAATCACCAATGCTGTGAAGATGATTTTTGATCTAAATGGCAACTGGCTCATCCTTAGTTCAATGCACACCTTTTACCCCAGGTACTTCATTCATAAAGCAAAAGAATAGACATAGAATCAATGTACCATACTTGAAAGTGTTTTTCTTATCTTTCTTGATTTTGTTTAAATTTTTAATCAGTTGATTCTATAGTAGTTCACACATGTCATAATCAATATTTTCCTTTAGCATCTTGTATGCATCATATATGGCTATTCCAGAAACAGAATTTTCTCTGCTCGAGTGGTAAATCTTGTACCCAATCACCATGGAGGTGAATTTAACATCCGGTTCTATAATAGCATTAATGGTCATTGCCCTTCTATCAAACTTGGCACTGGTAGCATTAGCCACTATCTAGTTTTTCATGGCTTTTAGCATGGGTAAGCCACCGGTTGAGTTTAACCCAGTAACAATTTTGATAGCATCATTGGTAATCTTGAATGGTTTTAACAACCAAATACATTCATCATGCATCTGACTTAGAACATATCAGACCCATTCTTCCTCATCAAATGTCAGAAACCCCATGATCTAAATAAAGTTTTTATCCTATAGTACCCTATACTCAGGTTTAAGTTTGTGATTTTCATCCCTGAGTTGTTTCGCAAACAAGTCTACATACCTTGAATCTCCAAATTCATCTAGGTTTGCATGAATATAAACCCTAATGTCTTCAACATGCAACACACCATATGGAACACTTGAAAAAGCACCTAACAGATCAACTTCTATTGATTTGTGAGGATGCTTCTTAAATTTGGGTCGAGGTCTTTCAGTAATGTCAACACTATGAGGAGTAGCCATCTCAATAGATTTCAGATTCAAATCTTCACAAAGAAGTATCTTTTTCTTCCGTGGGGTTAGGGTTGGTCAAATGCTGGTTGAATTCGCTCTTAGTGCATCGATCTCTAGATTTGCAGCTTGATTGCTCTTCTTCTTATTTCTTCCAAATGCAAAGTGATTAAAATGTGTGACCAAGTGACCTTTTATCTTTTGCAAAATTTAATTTGGTGTTGTAATAAATGCTCTGCCCTAACTTTATCTAGTTACTCTATTTTTGACAGTTCTTCATGAATCAGTCAGCAAGTTTTCATATGAACATCTTTTCTTCTAGAGATACTTCTAAAGGTTATGAACCAATTCAAAATATCTTCTTTTATTGTGTTGGACTCAGGCACCCACTTACTGACTAGGG
This sequence comes from Cunninghamia lanceolata, assembly GCA_027924645.1. NCBI lineage: Eukaryota > Viridiplantae > Streptophyta > Pinopsida > Cupressales > Cupressaceae > Cunninghamia > Cunninghamia lanceolata. The sequence goes on from BSBN01001373.1 coordinate 9,765,709, forward strand.
GAATTTGATGTTTAATGCAGCTCCCCCTGAGCTAGAGCTTCTGACTTAATTCCTAGAGGAATTGTTTGCACCAGATTCTGGTGCAAACCCATCACTATTGTTCATTGTATCTTTCTTTATCCAAATCTTGTTCATTTGAGTCCGTATCTCATTCACATCAATTTTCCTTTTTCCTCTGTCTTGTTTCTACTCATCTGGTTTTTTGTTTACCAGATCTCTTCTTCCATCGGTCCTATTTCTACAGAATCTTGCAATATGACCAGATTTATTGCAGTTAAAGCACACTTGATTTCCTCTTGATTTGTACTGATTAGTCATGTGTCCAAATCCATTGCAAGCAAAGCAATAGCCATTGAAAGAATTGCCATTTGAGTTATTCATCATCATACTTCTACATTCATTGGATTTATGACCATACCTCTTGCATTTGAAGCATTGACCGAAGAAGGATGGACCATTTTGATTTGCTCTACTTCTACATTGAATAGCTCTATGACCAAATACAATTTCTATTAAATGATGGATATATTTAAGCATTAGGTTGTCTTACCAGAGGTTTTCTAGTTCTATTCCTTTCATTCCTTGGTTGAAAATTTATTTGTCTAGATCCGGAGCTTTCACCTTTCTCATATCTAAGATTACGCTTGTCATTATCCTTTTTTTGTTCTTCAATTAGTGCTTCAAGTTTAGTTGAGCTTATTTTGAACTTCTCCTTATACTCATTTGCAATTTTTAGGTCATGTCTGAGAGTGATAATCTGTCTTTCAAGTTCTCTCTCAGTGTTTCTGATTTCTTATAGATTAGATTCGAGGAGACCAACTATTCCATCCAATTTGTAGTATTCTTCAGTTCTCTCTTTCAGATTTTGCTTCATCTCTTCTTCAGTTTTCTTCCTATTTTCAATTTCCTTGGTTAGTCTCATCACCCCAGTTTCCATCTCATGTTTTAAGACAACTTCTTTACCTAACTTTTCACATTCTTTTGTCTTTTCTTTTAGGGCCTTGTCTTCCAATTGAAGAGGTTGCTCCTTTCCTTTTGCATTAGATTTGCTCAACTTTTCTTTTAAGATCTCAATGAAGTCTTCAACCTTTTTGAGATTATCTTGCAATTCTTGGACTTCTACCTTGGACTGCTCAAGATCATCTAGGGCGAGATTAAGTTACTCTTGAAGATTATATTCATCCATTTTAACTGCCTTCCCAGATCTTCCTTAAGCTATTAAACTTTTCCAAAGGAACCTTGCTCTGATACCAATTGTTGGTTTAGGTTCAGGCAACTGAGAAGGAGGGGTGAATCAGTTGTCCCACATTTTCAATAATTTCTACCTTTAATCTTCCTTTTCCACTTATAATCAATTTAATGATATAAACATTTCAGCATCAATCAATAACATATGAATAGAAAACATAAATAACACATTTGACACCAATATTTTGACGTGGAAACCCAGTCAAGGGAAAACCACGGTGGGGGTTAACCCATAAAATTGATACCCTGTTAAAAGTATTTTTACAAATGGGAATGCACATGCATTCAAGCTCACTGCCTAGAGCTCACTGCTCAAATGGAGTCTCACTACCTATGTAAATATTACAAGAGAATAACAAAGATTTGAACTGATTAATAAAAATTACCCGTGCAAGAATTTCAATTTTGGTTAAGTACAAAAACTGTTTCATATTTTCTCTGCTCTTCTTACTGTACTACCTTCATTCACACTTTAGATTTATGCTCTTCTTACATACACCTTATTTGCATACCACACACACACCAAAATCATCCACAACGATCGACTATATATATACTCATCTTGATTTGCAATCACTTACCAGTCGGCTACAACAACACTTAGAATTTTTATGAATGCTTTTCTCTATTGGCTAGATCTATGCATAACTAAAGGTGCAGACCAAAACTTGCTCTTGAAAACATCACTCATGTTGGCCACTTTCACTGATCATCACCATTTGTCCAAAAAACAACTTCCATACATCTGGAATCAAGATCTTCTGCAAGGTCGGTCTGTTCTTCTTATGTCTGCTCTGACAAACTAGAACCTGATACTTAGAGGCTAATATCTTTTGAATCCTTCATCACCAGAGGACAAAAATATGGATTTAGACTATCTTGACAATGCATATGACTCCCCTAGATCTGTAACTAATCATGACTTTCCACTGGAGAGATCTAGACCGAAATACCAAACCCTATTACTACTCTGTTCCTAACTTCCCAAACTTAGACAAATTATGAATTTGACTTCCAGTATGAATAAATTGTGTTATGCAGATGATTGGCATGATCTTAGTTTCTGTCAATGACAACACCTATCAATACAAAGTAGTGTCTCTTGCCAACACTTCCTTGAACAGCAGGGCAGAAGTTGATCCTAGTTCTCCATTAGAGTTTAATGGCCTCATCAGGAATTGTATACATGCCCAGAGTTATTCATTTTGCTGCTTCAATGCTTGTTTCATCATTTCATCTTTATTCAATTGGTCCAGAATTGTGGACATTATCCCTTTGAATTCATCTATTTTCTGACCCCTTGTAGTTGGTCCCAGATTCACAGTCATAACAGTGTAGTCCTATGCTATGAATTCATTTTTATCAACATCTGCAGGTGGGACAACCACCTCTACAATCCTTGGTCCTGTGTTATCTTTATATATCCTGGATTGGATTTTTTCTTTCTTCTATTTCTTTGGTTTATCCACTCTAGCCAAGAGTGTAGCCAAATCTAGTTTCATTATCTCCACCTGTGGTTCTTTATTCTGCAACCTTTGTTGTAACCAATCAGGTGCAGTAGAGGAGGAATCCTAAGGAGAGTCAATGTGACCATCTCCTTTATTGGGTGACCCATCAAGAATTTTCAATTCAGCCCTATCTCCATCATTTGACTGTTCAACATTCTTCAAATTTTCCAATACAGCCTGTTAAGTAGTTCCCAACATTGTATCTATTGTGCTTGTATCTACTAGACTATCGGTTACCTCAACTACCTCAATGGCTATGGATGTTCTAGTGGTAGCCTCTTTCTCTTAGGACTCTAATTCTACACAAACCTTCTTAATCCCAAGTAGTTATGGAATGACTAACAAGGCAGACTCTGAAGAAGAAATGACTGGATGTGTTAAAGAATATCCTATGGTTGACAAAGAATTAGAAACTAAAGAATGTACGTGTGTACATGAGATAAATTAGCAAATGAAGAAAAACCTAGTGAAGGTGGAATGGGAGGGATAAAAGACATGGAGGAGATAGCAATGGGTGTAGAAAGGCTAAGTGACGAGAGAGGAAAGGAAGGTGTCAAGATTGTAGAAATGGGTGGTAATGACATATGAACGGGGGCAAAAATAAATGAGTTGGATGGAAAGGACATGGTGGAGATGGAAGGTGAAGAGGAGCTTGAAGGGATGATGGAGGAGGAAGTAAATGGAGAGGAAGAACTAGAAATACTCATTATTTGTTGTTATTAAAGGTAATATAGATGTGGTATCTTGAGGAGAGGGAGTGATGGGGACACTAGATGGAGATGAGGAGACTAGAGGGTAGCTGAGGTGTTGGTAGGGGTTGTAGCTAAAACATTAGTTGGTGATACCCTTAGCTTTTTAGTCTTTGAGATTTCCCCTTTATTGCTGGACATATCCTTCCTCTTTGTAGTTTTAGTCCTTATGACGGGAAATAGGTCTTTATTCTGTGCCTTAGGGATAATCTTATTAGCTTTCCCTTTTTCTGCCAAAGGCACACACTCTTCACTGTCAATGTCTTTAATTACCTCATATTCTTCCACATTTATTTCTTCTAGGGGTTGATCTTATTCATCCCCTAACTCCTTTTTTGACTCTCCCTCTATATATGTCAAGGCGGTCCCTGCTTGTGTTAATGATGCTACTTGATTCTTGACCCAAATCTTACTGAATATAATTAGGTTTCTCATAGATTCATCCAATGAACTCTCTTTTGCATTAGCCCAATTGGGAAGAGGGATAGGCTGATTAAGCAATGCTTCCCATGGGAAGGTGGAATGGGAGGGAGAGAAGACATGGAGGAGATAGCAATGGGTGCAGAAAAGGCTAAGCGATGAGAGAGGAAAGGAAGGTGTCAAGATTGTTGAAATGGGTGGTAATGACATGAATGGGGGAAAAAATAAATGAGTTGGATGGAAAGGACATGGTGGAGATGGAAGGTGAAGAGGAGCTTGAAGGGATGATGGAGGAGGAAGTAGATGGAGAGGAAGAACTAGAAATGCTCACATTTGTTGTTATTGAAGGTAATATAGATGTGGTATCTGGAGGAGAGGGAGTGATGGGGACATTAGATGGAGATGAGGAGACTAGAGGGGTAGCTAAAACATCAGTTGGTGATACCCTAATCTTTTTAGTCTTTGAGCTTTCCCCTTTACCACTGGACATATCCTTCCTCTTTGTAGTTCTAGTCTTTGTGACGAGACGTAGGTCTTTATTCTATGCCTTAGGGATAATCTTCTTAGCTTTCCCTTTTTCTACCAAAGGCACACACTCTTCACTATCAATGTCTTTAATTACCTCATATTCTTCCACATTTATTTATTCTAGGGGTTGATCTTATTCATCCCCTAACTCCTTTTCTGACTCTCCCTCTGTATATGTCAAGGCAGTCCCTGCTTGTGTTAATGTTGCTACTTGATTCCTGACCAACGAACTCTCTTCTGCATTAGCCCAATTGGGAAGAGGGATAGGCTGATTAAGCAATGCTTCCCATGGGAAGGTGGAATGGGAGGCAGAGAAGACATGGAGGAGATAACAATGGGTATAGAAAGGCTAAGTGATGAGAGAGGAAAGGAAGGTGTCAAGATTGTAGAAATGGGTGGTAATTACATATGAATAGGGGCAAAAATAAATGAGATGGATGGAAAGGATGTGGTGGAGATGGAAGGTGAAGAGGAGCTTGAAGGGATGATGGAGGAGGAAGTAAATGGAGAGGAAGAACTAGAAATGCTCACATTTGTTGTTATTGAAGGTAATATAGATGTGGTATCTGGAGGAGAGAGAGTGATGGGGACACTAGATGGAGATGAGGAGACTAGAGGGCTAGCTAAGGTGTTGGTAGGGGTTGTAGCTGAAACATCAGTTGGTGATACCCTTAGCTTTTTAGTCTTTGAGCTTTCCCCTTTACCGTTGGACATATCCTTCCTCTTTGTAGTTCTAGTCCTTGTGACAGGACATAGGTCTTTATTCTGTGCCTTAGGGATAATCTTCTTAGCTTTCCCTTTTTCTACCAAAGGCACACACTCTTCACTGTCAATGTATTTAATTACCTCATATTCTTCCACATTTATTTCTTCTAGGGGTTGATCTTCTTCATCCCTTGACTCCTTTTCTGACTCTCCTTCTATATATGTCAAGGTAGTCCCTGCTTGTGTTAATGCTGCTACTTGATTCCTGACCCAAATCTTACTGAATATAATTAGGTTTTTCATAGATTCATCCAACGGACTCTCTTCTGCATTAGCCCAATTGGGAAGAGGGCTAGGTTGATTAAGAAATGCTTCCCATGGGCCTCTCTATACTACATTTCCATCCTCTACCACCTAATTTGGCACTTAGATGATATGAAATTTCTTTATTCGTTCCAAAGACAACCGGGAGTAAGTTCTTCCTATCACATCATAATCATCTACACAGTCTGCCCAGAAGTCTTCTAGGTGATCCTGATGAAACAATTTCTTACTGACATATCTTTCCATTATCCCATGAGGATTGAAATGTTTCCTTCTGATGTATGGATGAAGTTTTAGTAGTTGTAATTCTTTATCAGAGTGCTCTACTACTCCTAGGGTAGTGCAATAATAGTGTCCTTTCCCCAACAAAATTGGAAATTTGATATTAACCATGTGCAGATGTTTGAGCCTTTCTACATAGATGAGGAGCTACCTAGTTAGTTCTAGGAGCACTACCTTGTCGGTTGGATACCAGGGTAGCCTATATGGGGTACCTATAAAAACTTGGATTCTCAAATAGGTGAACTTATGAAACTATATGTACCATCTCCCATATTGTCGTATAGCATTCATGGCTTCAGGAGATATCCTTAGTGCAGTGGTACCTTGGAGTATCTTGGTGATATGTATAGTGAATGCATCATTCACTCTCTTATAATGAATCAATAATTGAGAGTGTCAATTGTGTATAGCACTCATAGACTTTCAATTGCTGATTATCACTTCCTTCTTCTCTAATATTAGACAACCCAACATACTCATTTCTTTTAGCCAGTGCATAGACAACATATGAGGTCCATTTGAATTTCTCCTTCTCCTTTAAATTCTCAAAGGATTCATGCATGTTGTCACTTATGATTTGAGCCCAGTGAAGTTTCTTGTCTCCGTGTATGACCTCCTCGATAAGGGGAAACATCCAGTCCTCAAAAGTAGAACCAATGGGAAGTCTATAAATTCTACTTAACAATGTTACCAAATCCCCAATCTCATCATGAAATCACTCCTATACAATGTGTGGGGGAGTTTGGTTAAAATGGACCTCTTATGTTTTATCCAATGATCATTAATCTGCTTTTTGCATTTCTTCACATCTTTCTTATTGGGTATGGACAACATAGGGTAAACTGGTATATCGAAGACTTCTGCCAAGGACTATGAGCTTAAGTCTGCTAGAACCTCTCCATTTGTAGTTTGAATGGTTCTGGTCAAGGGATCATATCTTTCTTCACATATTACTATGAGTTCTACACATTGTATAAAGGTGGGAAAGGCAATCGCCTTTGCAATACCATTATCCCTTATCTTCCTGGTCAATGGTGTAGGATTTGGTCCAAACACCCTAAGTATGAAATCCTCTAAGTCCACGTGACTTAGATCTATGTCTCCTATATTCTTCCATCTAGAAGTTATCTTGGTCTTAGGAGGAATGCCCTTTCAAATTCGTACTTCATGTTTTGAGCTCGGGCAAACATTTAAGTTGCATGACTAGACCTAATGAGTCAAGGGTGTCTTGAAGGGCTTTGGTTCCTAAGTCTTAGTGCTTTAGCTATAAGTTACTTGTTTCATGTTCCTAAGTCATGTTTTACCTTATAAAATAGAAACCAAGTCCTTTTCTAGGTTGTAAATGCACAAGTTAATGTTTTGTAGACTACATTATTCTATAATATTCATTACATGTTCTAAACAATAAAAATATTTAAATCCTATTTAGATCATGCAACAAATGCTAATTACTTTAAAAATCTAAATGAAACCATGCAAAACATCCTATTTTAACCTTTAGAGTACTAACTCTATCAAAACAAACATATTTACCTTAGACAATTTCATGAAAATAAGCATTTTATGCGAATTGCGCTAGAATTGGAGGTCTTTGACCTGTTTTATGCTAAAGCGCAGATTTTGGCTTTGTCTAACTTATCACAGGTTTTGGGTTCATCTGACACTACGCAGGTTTGACCTTTGACTAACTTTTATGAATTCTTGGAGGTCGGTTGTTGTTAATTTTAGCGCAAGTCCATGTTATCCATTTTTAGCGCTAAAGGTAAAAGTCTTTTCTTCATGCATTTTGGCTTGAGTTTTAACTATGACTAATAAGCACAAATTTGGAAGGTGACTGACTGAAGGTTGGTGAAGGATTATTTTCACACAAGTCAATGGATTGACAGTTTAGTGCTAGACCCAAGGTTATGTTTCAACAGGGATTTTGGACGTTGTCGACTTGGCGGGATATTTGATGGTGTCCAACTAAAGTTGGTGGGGACGGGTTTTCGTGAAACTCGATTGTCTTCAATCCTAGCGCTAAACTTTGGTGCATGGGGTCAGCAGAGTTTTCTGAAGTGACCATTTGAATATGAATGAGGAGGTCAATGGATGGTTAAATAGTGTAAAGTCAATTTTTTTAGTGATGGTGGGACTTTTGGGATAATTGACCTGCTTTATTACAAGGAAGTCGGCATGAGGTAAATTTAGCACAAGTGTAGCTACAGTTTATTTCGACACTAAGGGATGTTTTTTTCTTCAGAAAATGGGGGTTTTGAAACATTTGTTCGCACAAGGCCAACATGGGTTTTGAGTGATGCATTTGACCTTGATTTACAGACCCAAATAGACCTTTTAAGTGTTTTGCAAACTGAATGGCATTCAGGCATGTTTCCTAGCTAGGGTTTTGGGAGTTTTCAACCAAGAATGTTCAAAAATGCTCACAATGGAGCGGAAAACTTTCCATAGCCAAAACAAACACCTTTTTCAGGAAAGTCCACAAATTTACCAATCTAATTGGCAACAAAGAAAACATCTAAATGTTTTTCTTGCAGAGATCTAGGGTATGTTTGAAATGGAAATAAACTGAGTTTGGAACCCCTACCAGATGTTTGAAGGTGTGATGAAGAATCAATGGAGCTAGCTGCCTTCATTTCATTGATAAATTTTGCTCCCTACCGAATGAATTCACCTTTCTGCAGAGCTCCTTGATCGTTTTTGTTTTCAATGCACAGAAAATGAGCTCAAAACAATTTCTGAGACCTTTTAAATGCTCTGCATTCCACCATAAATGCGGAGGTACCCGTTTGACAGTACTTAATGTGTGGTGGGCTGTTAGGGTTTTGCATGAGATTCCATTCCCTTTGACTTGCGCAATTTTCATGTCCTACGGACTAAAGGCAATGATGTCCATTTTTAGCGCATGTCCATATCATTTGATTATAGCACGAGCTCTTATCCTCACTTCCCTGTGTGACTTTTGCAACCACCAGACTATCATGAATTTTAGATTCAACTGACGAAAGTTAGTGCTAAGTAATTATAGCGCGAAGTCAATGAAGCAAGGTTTTGGCATTGTTTTGAATGTCCCCTAACCTGCACAGGATTTTGAAGTTATTGACTGAAGTCAGTAGGCGGAGCTTTCAGCGCTAGTCAGTTGAGATAGATTTTAGCACAAAAGCTCTTAAAACTTGAATTTTGATAGCAAAGGCCACTTGACTCAATTTTTTTGAAGACCTAGGTAACTCATAGACCCTCCCTCTATGAAAAACATGACCTTGACCATTTGATAGAGTTATTTTGACCATGCATGCCTGAACTCTTTAGGAACCAACCGAAACTACGCTGACACTCTAAACCAAAATTGAATAAAAGGGGGGTCCCTATTTAGTGAAATGGGGCATGTGTGCAAGGCACAACAAATGCCTAAATGGAAGAAGTCTTCCTTCAAAAAATCCCAAAACAATCTAAGTACTTTGCCTTGTTTTCTCTTTAGTTGGCAAAGTTTGAGGTTCATGAACCTCTTTGTTTGCCGATGGGTAGGTTCACCAACGGGAAGATTCCTTGATAGGCCAAAGCAAGGAAGAAAATAAGACAAGGGGTGAAATCAAAGGAAAGGTTTGCCTTATCAACAAAATGTTAGTTCGATGAACCTTAAGTTCGTTAATCGGCAGGTTTGCCGACTAAAGGAGCAAAGCGGGAAGTGGCTAAGTGAAGGAAAAGGAAGTTTTCCTTATCAAAAAAATATTAGTTTGATGAACCTTAAGTTCACCGATCGACAAGTTCGTCGATCGGTAGGTTCACTGACAAAGAAGGCAAAAGACAAAGATAAGAAAAGAGGTCAGTAGATTGGTAAAATGCAAAACTCACCAATCAGTTCATAATTTCCAAAGTTCACCAATAAGGTGATTCACTAATTAAGAAGGAAAAATGGATAAGTTAGTGGCAAAGAGAACATAAAGTCAACAAGGAAAAAGAAAGATCAAAGAGAAGAGACTAAGTGCTTGTCGGTGAACTTAGCAGTTCGCAAACTAAAAAGTTTGTTGACCAAAGAGTTCACCAATGGGAGAACGAACCGATAAGGGGAAAGAAATGGTGGAGAAGAAGACAAGTTAGTTCATCGACCAAAGATTTCGCCGATAAAGGAGGCCAAAGGTGAAGCTTGGGCAAGTTTGTGAAAGTGAAAATTCACTGATAAGGCAGGGAAGAAGACAAAGAAGCCTGAAGAGCAAAAGAAAGAAATAGTTTGCGAAATGGGTATTTTGCCGATAAGGCAAAAGCAGAGATAAAGAAATATAGTGCAAGAAAGAAGTATGTGAATGTGAAAATTCATTGATAAGGAAAAGAAAGACATGAATAGTTCGTGAGGAGGAGAATTTGCCAATTAGACAAAATAAAAGTGAAAATTAATGTAAAAATAAAACATGTAATATGATATGGTACTTTAAAATATTTTAAAGTGTTGTAAAAGCTTTTTTTTAAAAGGTGCAACTTTTCTAAGTGCCCCAAAAACAAGCCTTCACAGGTGATGCCATTGTTGTAGGTCGAGGTTACAAGTAGCCGAAATAGTGCAATCCTTCAATGCATAAGTACCTGAATATTAATGAGGAAAATGAGGTGTCTCTACAACCCATGCTTCTATAGGTCCTTCCAAGGACAAACCAGTGCATAGGGCATGACTACCATCCTAAAAATCCATGGATTTCCTGATAGGCTTTTGGGCCATAGTGAATGCAGCAAGGGCATGATTTGTTGACTGATTTTTAGCACCTATTATTGCACGATGGATTCAAAATGCTATATATACATGAAAGAAAGATGAAAATAATGTTATCTATTCTTTTGGGCTATTATATAGGTTGGATAATTTGTCACAGACCTTGTAACACATTTGTAAGAACTAGTTGGATCTAATTCATTGTGCTCGAAGCTAGGCCTATACTATCTCTGATAGTGGTTCACTAATGAATGTAAATGGTTATTTTGTGTCTACCTTTTTTGTAACAAACTATCTACCTTTTTGTAATGCTTATATGACCTCTGTGATTAACACAAGAAATTGATTCTGCCTCTCTCAATTTCTTTTACATTATGTATGTTTGAATGTTGCTCATTTATTATGTGGATAAAATGGTCCCTCTATAAGTTTCAGCATTTTGTTTTGGCCTCTATTAAAGATTGGATGAGTTCATGTTAGTTTATTTAGCCTTTGAAATCACCACTATGTTATGTCAGTTTCAGCTAAACATTATAAATCTGGTGTATCACCTCTTTTATTTCTGCATTCCTTCTCCTTCCCTTTTGCCTATGAGTGTAGCATTAGATTTCATTTAATTCTCTAGACCTTAAGTCCAAAAAGAGGAACCAGCATTCTCTAGAGGTCTGATCTCATTTGCAAGGTCCCACAACTTGAGATCATTCCCATGTGTCACTTGAATTTTGGAATGAGCTTAAAGCAAGGGGCAATTTCAGGTGATAACTATGAGGATGACTATCATGTTTTTCAATTAGAGTCAAGAAGTCCTAGGGTTTGATTAAGAAGACCTTCTAATGATGAAATAAAATCCTTGATTGCTGCCCAAATTGCTCAGGTTAGGAGCAATTACAATTTGAGGAACACGAATATTCAAGGAGAGAATAGTACTGCAGGGAATGCATGCAATATTTTTATTAAAGAAGATCAGAGTGTCCCTAATCCCCAGAAGGATGTGAATATTTCTAAAGAGATAGTGAAAGCTAATCCACATCATAATCCACCTCAAAAGGCCAAAGAAACAAAAGGGAATAATTATAATAAAAGGGGGAATGAAGAGGTCTACCTAAGGAAGGAAAAGAAAAGTATTCCTCAAGTCCTTGTTACACCTAATGACAATATCCATAACAACCCTTTGCCAAGGTATATCCCTCTTGATATGGCCCATATCCTTAGTCAGCTTAGGGTGATTGTTCCCTTACTAGAAATGATTAGAATACCAAAACATAAGGACATGGCATTGGCTATCATTGATGATGCAATACCAAGCCAATTAGAAGAATAGACTGAAAGTAATACAAGATAAGGAAAATAAGGTATTACAATTGAGAAGGATAAAAAGGGAAGTCCTAAAACACCAAAATTATACTTGGGAACTACTATGAAGAAATTCCCTTTTCAAGTTGATCCATTTTATGTTAGTTTGCTCATAAAGGATAGACTCTTGAAGAATTGTATGATTGACTCTGAGGCTTCAACTAACATTATGCCTTTGGAGATTATGAAAGAATTAGGTTTACCAGTTACAAAGGCATATGGGAAATGCTTCGCCATGGATTCAAAAGAGGTCCCTATCATTGGGGTGATTAAAAATATTGGTTTCAAGTTAGCATCTTACCCTCTAAGGGATTATAAAATGAACATTACTGTAGTGGATATCCCTCCTAGGTATGGAATGTTGTTATCCAAAAAATGGGCTTCTACTATTGGGGGAAGTATTCAAATGGATTCATCCTATGCCATGATCCCTATGGATGGGAAGGAGTTCAGACTTGATAGGGAGAAGAAGTGTCCCTCAGTTTTAGATGGTTTTGAAGATCAAAATGATCAAGTTTATTTTCTAGACATTGATATGGACAATTTAAGAGTAGAGGAAAATGATTCTAACCAGACATAACATAAGACTATGATTGAAGAAGTTAGAAATGCTTCTTAAAGTGATGGGTTGTGGTCAATGCAGTTTGACAGAGCCTATTGTAAAGAAGGCTCTCGAGATGGAATTGTGTTTGTTTCTCCTTCTAAGAAGACATATCATCATTCAAACTTGGTTTTGAATGTACTAATAATGTTGTTGAATATGAGTCACTTCTCCTAAGGTTAAAGCTAGCTATCAAGATCCAAATATGCCTCCAAAAATGTAAGGCTCAAATAATACAAAAATGTTGTTTGGGACACAATTGAGGCCTTTGATGCCTTTTCAATTGATTGGATAGAAAGAAATGGAAATGTAATGGTTGATTTTATGGCCAATATAGCTATCAAGTCTGAGGACATAACATTGGTAGGGATTTTAAAGGTGGAGGTATTAACTGTTAGAACACAAGCAATCTATTGAGAGGGGGGTGAATCAATAGATCAATAAAACTTAAAACTTCAAGCCTCTAGAATGCAAATCAAATTAACTTTCAGTGCATTAACATCAACAACAAGAAAACATGCACACATGAAAATCAAATATACATGGAAACCCAATATGGGAAAAACCATGGTGAGAAAATGTTTCTAGGATCTACCATCCTAATCTAGCCTCACAAATGAAACCATTGATTACAATGTTTAAGAGCACCAACTCTAAGGAGTCACCAAACCCCTAATTTAAGAGCACCAACTCTAAAGAGACTACAATCCCCTTATTTGAGCACCAACTCAGTCCACAGGAGGCACCAACTTCACTGATATAAAGCACCAAGTTCACAAAAACATAGAAATGAAATACATCAAATGTTATAGTATTGAATGCAACTCGCTCTAGTCTCATTCTAAGTAATCAATTCTGATTTGGTATTGATATTCTAATCAACTCAGCTTAAAAATTTGATTTGCATTACACCACTTTACTCTCTGCACTGAATTCTTCCAACACATAACTCATTCACATTCTATTACAATTGATTTTATATATATTCACTCATTTGCATGTTCGTACTCTAGTTTATTTGCATGTCTATACTCCTGCTCATTTGCTTGTACAGAAAATCCACTTTGCATGTGGATTTGCGCATGCAACAAATTAGTTTTTTTGTTGTTTATCCATCATTAGAAAACAACCATAATCATAGTTCTATATATATCTTTATGGATGCAAAAAATCTGCTTTTATGCGTTGTTTTCATTGTCATCGCCATGCATCCATTGTCAATCTTTAATAGTTAATTAAACATCCAATTTATGCACCAAAAATAGCCGTTAATATATCTTCTTTGTTGATCTTCCGTTTCTATCAGTGAATTTATTATTTCACTAGCCTTGGCCTTCAACTACTTTAGATCAGTGAGATTAACATTTTTCAAACCTCAACCTTTAGATCCTTTATCAGTGAAATTATCATTTTTCAAACTTTATTACATCACCTTCTTTATCGGCAAAATCTCTTTTACAAACTCATCCCTTCATGACTTTGTCATTAGTGCCTTTTCCTTTATCGGTGAAATGTGTCTTTTTCTAACCTTAGCCTTTGTCTCCTTTATCGATGAATCAAGCTTTTTATGAACTTACCCTTCAAGCTCTTCTTAATCAGCAAAAATGTCAAACCACAAACTTTGAACTTTGAACCCTTTGTTGCCCAATTAGCGAATAGGTGAAATTTTGAACTTGCAAACTTAGTTTGCAAAACAAAAGTTTTGACGATAACTAAGCCCTTGCTCTTCAAGCTTTCTTTTTCAATGCCTCCTTCATTGTCGGTGAATCAACAAATTTTGAAACTGGAGAATTGACACATTTTGAAACTTTTAAGCTAAACTTTGGCCAAGACTTAAACATTTTCTATCTTCCAAGTCTTCATAAAAAATACTTCCCCTGTCTCTTCTATCGGTGAATCGACGAAAAACAAAACTGGAAAACTTTTTAGTTCTCGTACCACACTTTTTGCTGACTAAATCCTTAGTGTCTTTTTCTTCCCTTTGCCTTAGAAAATTTTGCTTCTTTACACTTCTCCTTTGCCATAGACACTTTAATAACAACACTTCAAAAAATTCCTTTGACATCAATGACAATATTTCAACAATCTCCCCTTTTGCCATTGATGGAAACACTCACGCATAATTTATCCTTAGTGTTTCTCTATTTCTTCTACATTAACATTTCTCTGGCTCTTCTATATTTGCTCCCCCTTAATCTTACTCTCCCCTTTCTCATCAATGGAAAAGGGAGGTAATCAACCTCTTTCTGATAGTAACCTGCTACTGCAAATATAGGGTCCCCCTATCTATACTACTTCTCCTAACCATGTCATATCAATTTGTGATCATCTAAACTACCATCTATCTACATGCTCCCCCTGAGAGGTAGTCACTATCAAAATAGGGATGAAAGATATGCCTAGAGTTGCTCTTCCTAGATAGATGTTACAACGGCACTTCTACTTGAGAAAAGGAGCAATAACTCCTAGCTTCCGCTTGAGATATTCAAAAGTATCCTTGGGAAGTGGCTTTTTGAAAATGTCTACAATATGATCTTGTGTGGTGACATACTCCAACTTTACTTCTTGAACTGCAACCTTTTCCCTCAAGAAGTGGTATTTAATTGCATGTCGACATAAGACCTTTAAAAGGGTTTCTCTTTGTTGGCTCTTTTGGTTAATTTAATGAATGCTAGTGGGAAAGCTTATATAAACTGTGTGTTTTTAATTCATTATGAACCTAGATAGAGATAGCTAACTTGAAGCATTGGAGTAAAGAGCATTCAAAGCATCCATTGTGATTCTAGAGTAGATTTTGTATTGTCATTGTGTGTTGTTGTAGGTTTTTGAAGTTATCATCTATCTCTCCTTATGCTTGTTGAGGAGCATTCATCCTCCTAAAGGTTTCATCACATAGCTAATATCATTTGTGTTCATCATCATTTGATTTCATCTCATTGATTTGTGTTTAGCCTCTGCCCTACAAGGGCACATTCTCTTTATCAAACAATGGTTTTGGGAAGCTTGAATGCTATCTCAGGATTTACTAAGGCAAGTCCCTAAACACCATAACCCCCAAACCCCTTCTCTTCTTGTGTGCAGGTTACAAGTGTGAGATCCAAAAAAAGTGAAGACACATGAAGATTGAGCAAGGAAAAGGGTTTCAAGATCTGACAACATTTTAGGAATATTCCTCTATGGGAGACTTGGGCACTTTTGAAATTGTCCTTCTACTTGAACTAACTTCAGATCTGATATCAGGGTAGTCTCTACATTTATCTAGTTTATAGTTTCTGGAAATTCTACCTTTTAGGACCTGGGCACCTTTGAAATAGTCTTTTGACATTCTAGCTTTCAGGATAGTTTCTAACATCTTCTTGATTCTCCTTGTGTAATTGGTTTCTAAATATCTATTGTACATCTTCTATTATAATCAAATCTTTACAAATCTAGGGTTTAGTACATTGATTGACCTAGGGTTTGATAAAAGGCTTGATTAAATCAAATCTTTCCATAACACTCATGAGTACAAGATCTGTAGCTAAGTCCACCTCCATTTGGTAGTGATTTGGCTTAGTCTTTTCCTTGAATGTTATTGTGGAAGAGGGTTTGATCTAGTGTGCATACTAGTCTTCTTCATTCTCCTTTTCATACATAACATTTTGGTGAACCCATAGCTTTGAGCATTTGCATCTTTCTAAGTGTTGAAATTAGATCTTGCATTGACTTCATTGCATGTTCATTATTTCATATCAATGGTTTGAAAGTTCATAGTTTTGCTATTACACATTGTGTATTTCAACAAGCATAACTATCTTAATATTCATAATCTTATTGATCATACTCTTGGTTAGTGCATTGATTGTTATAAGATTTTGCATGAGTTACATAACTTGCTTCCCTAACACTAACACCTAGGTAAGAAGAAGTTGTAGACTAATGGGTTCTAGTGCTTTCAATAGCAATGATATGCAAACATCGGAAAACCCATTACACAATTACTTTATGAAAGGTGAATCAACATATTTACAAGATATAATAAACAGCAACATGATAGAAGAACAACATTTCATGATGTTGAAGATGTGATTGACATAGTTACACATGTACCTGATGAGAAACTCAAGAAACTAGACAAACAACTAGTTGATTTTCAACAAATTGTAGGAGGTACACATCTAGCTCAAGAAGTGATACCTATTGTTGATGGTATAAGAGGATTGCTACAAGAAGGACAAGAAGATGTTGATGTGCTATGTGGATTAGCCCACATAGTGGATCATAACATTATGCCAGTGGCTAGCCATGTGAATATCATAGAAAATGTGTCACCACCGAAGTATATAAACTCACAAGTTTCGGCACCTATACTAACTACTAGAATATCTATTTTTACATCATCAATTCTCACCACCAATCCACAAGCTTTTAGTAATGCTACAACTACCATGGGAACATCTAATAGAAACAATTACAAAGATGTTGCATTTAATTATCAAAACTCAACACCTCCTATATCCATACCCATGAATAATTATTCTCAACCACCCATCACCTCCACTTATTACCAACCATCTCCTAATTTCATGACTGTAGCATGAAATGCACTTGTCCCAACTCTGTAAACCACTTCATCCAATGATGCTCTCCTAAACCATATTTTGCAGAGTATGTCATCCTTGTAGAAAAAAGTGACAAATTTGACTAATGCATCCTCTCAAACTACCTTACCAACATATCATGCTCACAGTCCTTTAGCTTATACATTCCTAAGAGCTCAAATGCTTAACAAATTTGAGACTCCTCACTTTGAAAAGTACAGTGGTAAAGGTGATCCTAATACTCATGTGGCAGTATTCACAATATTGTGTAGTGATTTCTTCTTTGACGAGGCATTATTAGCAAAACTCTTTCCATGATGTCTTAAAGATACTGATTTGGAATGGTTTTGATCTCTACCTCCTAATTCAATACATTCCTTCTCACAACTAGTTGATCAATTCTTACAACACTTCAAAGCAAACATTGGACCTACTATCTCATTGATTGATTTGGTCCATTGTAAACAAGGTACAAAAGAGAAATTAATGGAATTCATCAGTTGATATCAATCTCTCTTTGTGCAAATACAATATATGATTATAGATGAGGATGTTAAAAAACTATTTGTTATGAATCTACAACCGAACATACATGATAAAATACTTTTGATGAAGTATAGTTCTTCCAACATTTGTGCATAGCTCTCAGAGATTGCCAACTTTCAACTAGTCAATATGAGAATCATACCTCATTGGCTCCTGTTGGTCAATTTGTTGTTGGAACATATCAAATTTCATTTAAGAAGAATAATGGAAATTTCATCAAGATCAATAGGCAACATTCAAATAACTTTCAATCACAAGTGTCTGCCATTACAAAATCTAATCAAACACCATTTCAATTCAGACAACAACAGAGACAATTCACTCCATTATTGGATTCTCTTCATTCAATAATGACTCAAGCAGTGAACAACAATCTTTTGAAGCTTCCTCATGCTCTTCCACTTGATAGTAGCAAGATGTAAGGACCTTCATTTGATGCTAATGCCTATTGTCACTATTACCACTCAACGAGACATGATACTGAAAGATGTCTGCATCTTAAACACAAAATTCAAGACCTCATCAAATCTAATATGATATGGGTTACTGGTGTAAATGATAATGGAAACAAGTTGATAGCTCCTCCAAATAAAAACCTACAAATCTTCACTAATCCTTTTCATAAATATAACGAAAACAACATGGTGGAACAAAATACAATAGAGATTGTAAATGAATATCTCGACTATGATGAAATGATTGGCATGATAGAAGTAGATAAGATGGTAAATGAAGATCTACCTCACCCATGATGAAAAGGTATCTACACTAAGGTTCCTCCTCTATTATCCCTTTATGGATCAGGAGATAACCAAAATGCACAAGATACACAAATGGAATAGCCTACATGTAATCATTTGAAGCAAGAGAAAGTTGTGATGATGAAAATAATCCAATTTCATTGTGAAAGGCTCATTCATCAAGCAAAGCAGAATAAGAAAGGAAAAGAGCAAGGTATGAATCATCTATGGAAAAAGATAATGATTCCCCTCCCTGCAAGCATCGAAAGATTTCAAACATACAAGGTCTTGAGAAACAAGCAACGCATGATCGTTTTGGAAATAAGCATCAAACAGGTATGAGTTCCTCACACATTTTACCACACTTGATGGAGCACCTCTCTAAGATGCTCGCAAGTTTGGCCTCTTCTTAAATAGATATATTTATGTGTTGTTTTGTATTCCCTAGTATTGTGTTAAATGTTGTTTAAGCCTCCTTAGATGACCCTTGATACTCTCGTAAGGTGAAGGATACAAAGAGACCACCTCTATTGTGACACTTCTTCTATTTGTTTCTCTATTCTTCTACTCTCCTCTATCTTATTGTAATTGTTGTGTGTGGTTCCTTGAGGGCATAATGTTGTGGAGGATGTCTTGGGGGCATCTTCCCATGTTGTGAACCTAAGTCACTTTTATCTCCTCTCTCATTTTTCAGGTTTTCAATCTTCAGTGGCTCTACTAGACGACGGATGACAATAACAAATAAATACTAATAAGGACCTTGTGTCCCTACAACAAGAAAGAAAAAATAGACCTAGTCCATATATGAAGATGGGGTTAATATGTTACTGACACTTGACTAGTAGAATGACCTCATGTTGTGATGTGATCATGTATCGTATTGTGAAATTTCTTGTAACAAACCTTTGCAATATTCTAATATGCTCCTAGGAACTTTGGAATGTTTTGTATCTCACCTTGTAGCTACATTTAGTTCTGAGATACCTAAAGTATAACCTTCTGAACCTGTAATTGTAGCCTTGGTTTATTAAGTGATTTGGTAAATGATTTCTATATTAGTTTCATGAGATGATTTAGTTGTTATCTTAGCTTAGATTTTCTAACCAAAGCTTATATATTGTTGATCAATGGTTGTTAGAAAATGATATTGATGTGTTTGTTTGGAACAATTGGGGATTATTAGTACATGTCACTTTAGGGGCATGGGCTTTGTGAAAGCTCTTGTTCCCTTGCGTGTTTTCACTTTACCTTAAATGTGTTTAATACCAGCAAGTGTGATCAACCACTTTAAGATGGGGGCATATATTGTGGTAAATGCTTGGATATTTTAGATATTGTTGATAAAGCATGTTTGTGTACGCTTCCTTTTCATTGTAAAGCATCTACGGATGTAGGTGGGGTTGTGTACTTTGTTTTGTTTTGCATATACCTCCTTTTCACTGTAAGGCATCTGCATGATGCATGTGGGGTTGTATACTTTGTACACATGCTTCATTTTCACTGTAAAGCATCTACGGATGCAGGTGGGGTTACATTTTGGAAAGGCCTTCTATGGAAGGTGGGATTGTGTCTTCCCTTGAGTGGTTGCACATCCTTTTGAAAGTTCTTTACAAAGCCGAGGTTGGATCTTGGGTTAGTCACCCTTAAGCACATCTTTGGTGGTTGTGGTAGTGTAGCTCAACCGTTAGGTGTGTTTGGCGTGTCTTAGATAGTGGAGCATAGTGATGAGCTCCTCCCTATCACCAATGTTTGTTGTGTATAAGACATATAGTGTGTCAATGACATATTGTGTTGCACTCATGTATTTTGTGTGTTTTATGCATGTCTTCCTTGTGTGTTTTGTGTGTTTTAATGGTGGTGTGTAGCAATGAGCTCCCCCTATGATGTGTGTCTTGTGTGTTTAGTGGTGGCATGTAGCGATGAGCTCCCCCATGTGATGTGTTTTGTGTGTCATTGATGGTGGCGTGTAGTGATGAGCTCCCCTCATGCAATGTGTTTTGTGTGCCTTTGATGGTGACGCGTAGTGATGAGCTCCCCCCATCATCTAATTAGGGTTATATATAATTGTTTAATCATATCTTCTCTTCATGTATGGCTTGTGTACTATGTGACTGTACTCATGTTTTCTCCATGTATTGCATGCTTTATTGTCTTCTTCATGTATTTCATGCTTCCTTACTATATTCACTATGTCTTATGTGACTGTCAAGTGTTTTATTATGTTTTCCTAGGCTTGGGGCTAGAAATGGTCCTGTAAACTTAGGGTGTGTCTTCTTCTAGTGTTTGATGTGCTTTGACCATACTTTAATCCATGCACTAATTGTAATATCATACACACATTAAAGTGGGGACTAAATGTTATGGAGTAAAAAGTGGGCACATGTCTTTTTACCTCCTTGTTTAGCTCCTAGGTCCCCATGATAACATTATACATTCTAAATATTCATCACCATACAAAATCCTCCGAAACTAAAGCAAATTGGGAACAAGGGGCCCATATTCTATCTTACCCTAGACCAAAAAAGTTCCTTGGGACTTGGGCACTCATGCCCAAGTCCTCCCTTGGTCAAGGCAAATTTAATTGCATGTCAGCATAAGACCTTTAAAAGGGTTTCTCTTTGTCATCTCTTTTGGTTAATGTGATAAGTGAAATCAAAATGAAGATTAAAACTAATCTAATGCAAAACAACACGATTATACCTTCATAAATAACCTCACAAATCTATGCGGGAAGGAGTGCGCCTATGTAGCTCCTCAGATTGTTCATGTGATTTAAGATGTAGATGTGGATTGCTCAATGCATACAGCACAATGTAAATGGGAGATAAGTGGCTTGATGCTTGATTTGGAGGGAGATGGGAAATGGCTGGAGTGATTTTGACAAGATTTTGGCAGAGGCTTGGTGAGATGAGGAGATTGTGGAGAGATTTGGGCAGAGGTCTGATGCATGAAGAGGTCTTCTAAAAATGGCTTGGGAGAGGCTCAATTTATAGAATTTTGGAGATGAGGATGGAGGGTGAGGATTCATTTGATGAGATCAAGGGCTAGGAATAAAATTGAATCTTTTATTCCTAGAGGATGAATTAAAAATTCTCATTTGGGGAAGAGTGGAGGATAATGGGGGACAACTGAATTTTAAATTCAGTGAGTGGAGGTGAGTGGGAGACAACTGAATTTTAAATTCAGTGATTGGGAAGAGTGTGGGGGACAACTGAATTTTAAATTCAGTGATTGGGAAGAGTGGAGGATAGTGGGAGACATCTAAATTTTAAATTCAGTTTAGTGGATGAGTGGGAGACAAGGTTAATTAAGTGTTTTCTTAATTAACTTAAGCCTAGGTTAATTAGATAAGCATGATTTATCTAATTAACAGGGATTAGGGAAATGGATAAATCAACTAAATAAATATTAGGAATGTTCATTCAATTAATAGGATAGGGTTGTAAGGTTAAATGGATTAATTAGGTGAATTAATTGATCACCAGGGATATGCAGATTGGGGGAGTAGATGAGTGCAGAGGTACAGAAAATTGGTTTGCAGAGCAGTCCAATTTTAGGTGTCTACATTTGCCCCTCTTTGAGGTGGTGTTGCGGCTAAGCAACATCATTTCAACGAAGTTAAAACATAGAGATGGATTGGATAGAAAAAAGATTTTGGTTTGGAAGAATTGGGTAAGGTTTGGGGATAATTGGTAAGGGTGATGCCCCCTCAAGAGGATAGGCGGGTTACGAGAACACGGTTGTGCTCTTGAAATGCATGGAACCGATTGGTAGATGTGGGCAGAGGATAAGTGGTGGGATGAAAGGGTGATGATGTTTGGAGATGATTGGTGGATGATAATTATGCTAAAACTGAATTTGAGTAATCCTAGGTTTGATATAGCAAAGTGGATATGTTCACCAAGGTATAGAAGACTAGGGTGATGATGTTTATCCAACATTTGCATGGACTAGACACGCATACAAAGGGATGATCTCATGCATACCCAAGATAGTACAACCTTGTCTAGACGAGGGAAGGGGACTCATAGCATACGCCCTTGGTACAAAAAAGGTATGATGAACCTTAGATGCATAAGGAGATCAATATGCTAGAACCGACCCTATGATCAATCAAGATATGAATACTAGCTTGGAGTAATGAAACCAAACCCACAAGCACAGCATACAAAAGCAAGACTATGCCCCATTCTAGTTGTTTTCGCCACATACCATGATATAATAAGATCAATGTAGCTTTGATGTGATCTTCGAATAGGACAAAAGATAAAAATCAAAAACCAAAAGACCAACGAACCAAACAAGTAACCATTGTATCTTTTGCCAAAATGGATGATGATGTGATAGATGCTGCCTATCATAGGAAAGATATATCTTAAGGCACGGATTGATAGAGGATGGGATTGATGTTAAATTAGCTCAAGATGTGATGGTGACAAGTTGTGATTGATGCTAATTTGATAGTTGATGATTTTGATTAAGGACAATGCTTTGATAGGTGATGCAATGCTTGGATCTAGTGTAAGCTTATTGATGATAGATGTGATGATGATATGGGATGATGATAAATGCGATGATGATGAGAGTGTGATGGAGCAAGTTTTATTTGTGTGATGGATAGATTATTTTTGGAAGTTTGTGTGTTTTCTATTGTTTTTGTATTTTTTTATATTTGTGATGTTTTGGATTTTTTTGATTTTGTATGTTTTTGGATTTTTTGATTTTGTGATGTTTTTGGATTTTTGATTTTTTGTGATGTTTTTGGATTTTTTGATTTTGTAATATTTTTGGATTTGTTGATTTTGTGATGTTTTTGGATTTTTGGATTTTTTAAAAAGGAATGGTTTATTATGAGATGGTTGCATTGGATTTCGTGTGGATAGCCTTTGCGCTAGATACCAATAACAAGGGAACACCGAGTCTAGAGGTGAAAGTGATGGGGTTGGATAGGGGGATTGGATAGCTGATTCATGATAAATGAATGGACAAGTGATAGGGATGCGTGTTAGATAGATGGAAGATAAGGATGAGGGGTAGGATAAGTATGCATGATATATGGATGGGGGATTGCGGGATTTTCTCCAAGGGCTAGGTTGCAAGGAATCATATGCCCCAATGTCTAAAGAATTTCGCATGATGGACTCATGTGTGAATGGATGATCTTTGCAATAGATGAATGGAGGATATACTTGGAAAGGAAGTATGCCAAGAGGTCTCCAAAGCATGTTGTTGATATGTTGCCCCTTGTCTTTATCAAGATCTAGGGTGGGAGATATAGTGGATAGAATGGATGGGGAATGATAGGATGAATAGGGGATGGTAGATAGGAATATGATAAGATTAGGATAAGATAGTGGATAAGATGTGCAAAGCATATGATGGATGTGGATGAAGGATATGGTTTTGCCCCCAAGTGTAGGGATACAAAATGGATGGAGATGGGATTACACATGACACCCACAAGGGATTTTCATCATGGTACTTGCCCAAGGCACCACAAGGAGTGGTTTTCACCATTGGATGGATTTTTTTTTTCTATTTTCTTGATTTTTTGATTTTTTTGAGTGTTTTGATTTTTTTGGCTTTTTTGACTTTGTTGATGGAAGGGGGACTCTAGCGTCTGTTTCCATAGCAAGGAGAAGATGGTCCCATGTTGGATAGCATTATGGAAGGTGATTGCATGGATGTTGGATGGTGGAGAAGATGGAATGGATGGTGGATAATGGATTATGCAAAAGCATGGAACATAGGAATGTGATGGGGAAGATATGTAGGATAGTGAATGAAAGATGGAGAGATGGAGGTATGTGAGAATTGCAAGTGGTGGAGGGGAACCAAGACCAGTGGTTGCACACATCGTGATGTATTTGGAAGCTTGTATTTTGGATGTGGAGTTGGGAGTAATGGGGATCGGGATGGGAGATTTTTGGATGGTCGATTTGGGGTTTTAGGGACCCAAATAGACGTAGGGATTATGGGATTTTTAGATGAGAAGTGGGATGTTTGGGATTTTGCGGTAGATTGGGATGTGGATGCCTCATTAGAGTTGAGTGATTTTTGTTGTTTGGGGACCCACACCATTTTTGTTTTTGCTTTTTCTTATGATGGTGTGGGCTTTGATAGCTTTTTTGATTTTTCATTTTGATTGGAAGGGATAATATCCTTAGGCTTTTGTGCTTTATGAGTTGAGGCATTCAAATATTTGAATCCCGTGGATTTTGTGGAAGCTTCATGTTTGAAGGATGTGTGCTTTTGTTGGTCTTGATTCAGGATTTTAGTGGACTTATGGATAGAGGGGTAAAAAGTGGATTGTTGGATAGATGGATGAAGTGATTTGATGATTAGGATATTGGGAGTTGGTAGGATAGGAGGATAAGAGGATTTGTGGATTGGGATGTTGGGAGTTGGTAGGATAGGAGGTAGAGTGGATTTGATAGGGATCTTTGGAGTTGGAAGTAGTGGAGGTAAATTGGATGGAGGGAGATGGATGGTCACATGCTTTTGCAAATGGTAGGATGATGGAGGAGGGATAATGACATGTGTTTTGGGAGTGCGATGATATGGACCATGTTTGGGATTGGATGAATGGAGTTTGGAAGGTGGGTGGATGGTATCGACATGTGTAGATTGTTGTTCTTGGGATGCATAGCCAAGGCCATGTGAGGATGGATGGAATGTGGTGTAGATGGGCTCCAAGATGCCTTGTTCATGAAGCTCTAAGCCTTTGCCTTGATAATTCATGTGTTGGAGCATGTGACATGCAATGGGATGTTTGGTGCTTCGAAAACAAGACGCGGGTCCATTATTTGTTGGAGATAGATAGGTGGTGGATGGAAGTTGTTCACCTCCTACAAGGAAGTCACCACGGATGAAAGTGCTTGTGCCAAGTGGATAAGGGGATGGATTTGGGATGGGATTAGTAGATGGAGGTAAAGGATTCATGGGGGATGGTAAAGGGGTGGTAGAAGAAGGTGTGGGATCAATAAGTTGACCAATAGATGGGAGGGGATCAGGGATGGGATTAGATGGGATGGTTAGATCTTGATTAGGAGAAGAGGTTGATGTTTCAACATGCTTTGGATTTGTTTCTTGACATAGCTCGTGTGCTTGGATAGAAGTGGGAGTGACTTGGATAGATGTGGTGGGTGCTTAGATGGAGGTGATAGGTGCTTGGATGGGTGTGATAGGTGCTTGACTTATGTGTGCTTGAACATGGCTGCATGATGGTTCTTGAGTTATGATAGAGGGTTGTTCAAGAGATTTGGTGGATGTTGGATTGCATGAGGGTGTTTGATTCCTTGCTAATAGCCAATGGATGACATCTTTCATGAGTGTATGGGTGGAAGAACAATATAATGGATGGATAATGATGGTGGTTGGTGTAGGATTAGGATGTGGATTGGATAGGTGGGTGATGGGATTAGGTTGTGATGGTTCGTGGATGGGTTCAAGGATAGGTGTGGGACTGGATGATGGTGTTGGAGGGCACTCTAGATTGGTATCTCCCTTGTCAAGGGTTATTAGATCTTGCCTAGGATAACTTGGACTCATTTGATTTACGTACAAGGGACCACTTGGACTTGCATGTGCTTCTTGTTGTAAAGGTGGATTTGGGCTCACTAGTGCTTGTTGGGGTGACACTTGATTGTCTCGTGGATGGGCTTGGTGGTATGTTGGAATGTTAGAATGAGAAATTGGATAATGTTGGGGTGAATGTTGATGTGTTGATGTGGCATTGACATGATAGGTGGATAAATTAGGTTGGTATGAAGTTGAAGATGATGACATGTAAGGTTGTTGTGGAATTTGTGGAGGTTGGGATGTGTTGATCATGATGTTAGTCATTCGCAAACATAGAATAAAAGTTACACAACAACCTTTACTCATCTTGAAAGATACGATGAATTCAAAGAATTCATGATCCCAAGTCTCCGTTGATTAGGTCTTAATCTACTGACGTTACTCAGTGGTTGATGTGTGTTGCTGTTTTCCATTCAGGGGCCTTACGTGTTTCTGCACTGTTCATCATCATCATCTTCAAATATCCTGCTCTGGATGTTCGCTCTGCATAAGTCTTCAACAATTCTACCTCTGCACTGTAAATTTAGTCAAATAATGTGCATACAGGCTGATATTTGCATGATTTCTACCATTATTTATGATTCTTTGCATGATATTTTCAATATTACATGCATTTAACCAAATATGCTAAGGATCTTCAGTTACCTACGGGATTTCAGCATATTTCACTGTTTCTGCTTGTTATTTATCATGATTTGCAGTTATGGTGATGAATTAATGAAATTGGAAAAAGGAAAAGGGTTAGAGAGTGAGATTCCTAAAATTACTGGACTTAGATCACTGATTCACATACAAGCTCCCATACTTGCAATGAAAAGAAGGAAAACTAGAAATCATACTTCACCAGGACATTCCACAAATCCGCATGATCTAGTGCAAAGCTTCAAAGGAAAGTTGACAACAACATGTAATGAAATGAAAGCGCTTCCAGTTGGACACAGCATTCACCAGTACATATCCAGAAATCAACAGAAGATTATGCAAAATTTACAATTAAGATGTAATCTGGAACTTCATCTTCATTCAGTATGCTCAAGAACAGGTACATTTACAGTGATCTGAAGAAAGAACCTTGACATTTCAACAATTCTATCCTCATTAGTCTCAGTAATCCGATCTCCTAACTTATTCTACAGTAATTGACTCTTTGCGCCAGATGCGTCTGTGTATTCTAATGTATATCTCCTTAAAATGACAAGCTCTGGATGTTATATAGAACAACTGCCAGAAAACGGTTACAATGATCCAAGGATCAGGATCCTCTCATAACAAACAACGGCCCAGATGAAAAGCACATGCTTCGTCAGTTAGCAAATGTACAGCTGGCACAGAATATTCCAGCATCTTCAACTTGATTCGGCCTCCAGCTGGCGAACAGCATATTTGACAATATCCTCCTCATTTCTGGCTCATGTTGACTCCATGCGCAACTTTGTAATGCTCAACTTCAGCAACAGCATCATGATTTCAACGCTCAGCTTCAGCAGCATCATCATGATCTCAACGCTCAGCTTCAGCAGCATCATCATGACCTCCTGCACATAAACAAACAAACATTAGGTTCATCATCATCATGATAAACAACAGGAAGTAAACACTTTATTAAACATACCTCCCCATGTGCAGCTATAGGCAATCAAGCTCTACCTGTGAAAAATATGCACTAAATGCATAAACAGCATGAAAACAACCAGGTCAACCCTCGTTGACCAAAATCAGGCAGTCAGGCTTTCAAATTACTATCGCTTCATGTTTTTGCCCATTTTTTGTATATCGGGTTCGAAATATGATGATGATGACCCCAAATTATACAAAGAAATAATCGCCTTCCAACCATCCTTAGAATCCTGCTTTGCATCATCATCATATTTGCATCGGCGTGACTATATATGATCAGGGTGACAATTTTACCTTAGGCCGACGGCAACAGTTATACCGACGCCAAAAAATCATGATGATGACCAACTACATATCTTCAAAGTGGCCGCAGGATATCACAAAATATGATGATCCTTCTTTCCTAATGCTCTGATGAAAAGCACATCAGGATGTTCACTTCTGCATACTGGGAAAGAAAGACAACGTCATCATCATCATGATGAAGACAAACAGGGGGACTCGGAAAATGATCCTGCCGCTGAGGAAAATCATGATGACGTCATCGTCATCATCAGGCTTGGTTAAAATGCAAAGGGATGACGTCATCGTCATGTTTCGTTAAGATTAGGAGGTAAATGGAATATCGGGTTCCCTCTAAGGAAGATGATCAGGTCATGAAAGCAGCATGACCCTTTTCGGCCAAGGCTATCCGCTCGAAAGATCAGGATGATGAACATCATCATCATCATATACGCACTGGGTGATCAAAAATATGATCCTGCCGAAAATCCTGATGACGTCATCAGGATATCCGGGGCTTGTGTTAATCTTCGAAGATGACGTCATCGTCATCATCATATTGGCGAACAGGATCATACCCTGGAAAATATCCTGCCGAAGGAGAAGGTGATGATGACGTCATCGTCATCATCATATTTGCAAAAGGTTATACTCGTCGGCAGGAGGATATTACGAACTGTTGGGAGAGACGAACAAGATCATGATGATCTTGTTCAACATGACTTAAGAAATGAAAATCACCCTCCGCTTCGAAAGATAAGGTGATCATCATGATCACGCAAAAGGAGGTCAGGAGGATATTAGGAAATGTCGGGTCTCGAAATATCATGATGATGTTGATCACCAAGACTGTTGTGCGCGCGCAAATTATGCAGATGGCCGATTCCCCTAAGTAAGGTGATATTATAATATCAGCATGATATTATAATATCGGGTGATGCCAAATATCATGATGCCCGCAATGTTGGACAATCATGATGCATATGATGCTAGAATATCATGATGAAGATGATGTGAGAATATCATGATGCTCGCTTGACGGGCAAAACACACTAGCATTTAAGATTGACGTCCGGATGTTTCGGGACTGCATGATTTTCATCAGGTGATAGAGTAAGATCATGATGATGACCTTTGGCGATACAAAAGACCGCCCGACGGGGAGAACCTACTACGACTTAAACTTGACGTCCGGATGTTTCGACCTCAGGATATTATCGGGGGGCTTTCCAAATATCATGATGATGACCTTCATATAGCAATTATCAGGTTTGACCAAAACTTTGACTGCTCACAACTCCCTCATACGGACGAATTTTCAAGTGATGCAAAAGGCAAACCTGCATGAAATTTCAAGCTCTTTCTAACCGTGAAGTCATAGAAACAAAATATGAACTTTGACAAACTAACCTCATGATGATGACCTACCCCATCCTGACCTTCATGATGATGATGCACCTAACTTAACTTTTACCAAAACCGCCAGAAACAGACAACACAAGCCAAAACAAAAGCTGGGTCCCTGTTTTGCCAAGTCAAAATGGGGCATGTTGTGTAACCACACAACAACTTGCCACCAAAGAAAACAACAAAATTCAAATGATTCAAGTGATGTGATCACATTCATCTATAGTGTTCTAATTCTGTCTAAGTAAAATCATCATGATCTTTGAATGATAAAATTTCATTATGGTGATAAAGCTAACAAAGGATCAGGTGTGTGCAGATGATTAATTATCCTCATCTTGAAAGCAAGTTGAAAACATAAGTAACTGGTGTTAAACTACATAGTTGGAGATCATCCCTCATAGCCAACCTGGATAGAGCCTTGCTGCCAGCAGGTGTCTATAACCCCGGCAAGGTTATCTATACAATCTCCCTAAGTAGAGCCCCACTGCCAGCAGGCGTCCATAGCCCCGGTAGAGTTACTTAGATGGCCTAATTTTATTTTGTTTCTGATTTTCCTTTAAAAATTTAAATTTGATATCATCATGTCTGCTCATTTGTACAAGGTGCAGTCACTTGCAGCTTTAGGTTGGAGATTGTATTGGTAGCAAGGGAGTCCCTTTAGATTTTTCACTTAACACCTATACTCATATCTTCAACAAACCCAAGGCTGTTAGGTGTTTCATTGTGTTTGATTCACTTTGGACAAGAAAAAGTACCCTAATGAAAAGACATCATAAACCTGATCATGATTATTTATCAGAATGAATTACAATCTATATCTAAATCTGATCTCATCACTTGAATCCTAACAATTTAGTTATTTTCTTAGGTGATGAAGTGCATCATCCTGACTTACCAGAACAAGGTCCCAACCAACAAAACAACAACAACAACAAGCAAACACTGTACAAACCACTACTAGGCAAACAAAAACCAGAAAAAGACCTAAGGACACCTGTATTTGCATACTTCTTTTGATTGTGCAGGAGCATCAGGGTATTAGTTATGGTTCTCAACCTAGCAAATTTATCTTTATATTCTGAAGAATATTCTGGTATTCTGAATTCACTGTATTCAACAGAACAACTCTTGATGATCAGCAACTGAGGACGCTCATCATGTTCATGATTAATCCATATGCATGTCTTATCTTCTGAATTTCCATAATTAAAATAATATTCAACATTATTTACTGTGGAAAGGAGAAATACAACCTGGTGTATTTCTGGCTTTGCTGGACATGCTTCTTCATTGGCAGTTGGTCTTTCATTTGTCATTATATTTTCACTGCTTGGCTCAGTGCCTGGTCCCTCCTCAAATTGAAGGATGTATGACTTTTGATGTACTAATTCTTCATCTTTATCCAGCCTTATCCCTTCATTCTGGATGTTCAGATTATCCTCCAGTTTAGGAAACTTCTCAGTATTTTCTTCAGTTTCCTGCACATCAGCATCTAAATAAGTATCTTTATTATCACAACCTGATATACAGAAATTTATCATTTCTAAATCATTTGGCTGTAAAGGAGAAACAACTTTCACTTGATGAGGACACTCCCCTGTTTCATTTTCTAAATATTTCTGGAGTGACATCTGATTATGCACAACAACTCCAAAGTCTTCTACGTCTTCATCTTTCAGGAATTGTTCATTGAATAATTCACATCTTCTATCTAGTAAAGGATCTGGTTCCATTAACCTGCAACATTCTTGCATTTGATCATTTAATTCAAAGAAGTCAGGTAATAAATCAGCATTTATTTTCTTCTCTGTGACTCCCTGAGTTACCATCACAGGAACTTCATCATCAGGAGTGCATTTAAATTGTTCCACTATCTGTTTACACTTCTCTTTACCATAGAATGACTCCAGGAAAGATGTTTCATCTTCTTTATCAAAAGTATTAGGATCAGAATCAAAACTATTATCCTGATGAGTGATTTCTTCTCTAAAATTTTCACAAGATTCATACCTGCATACTGACTGATCCTTACTTGTATTAGGAAGTAGAGAACTCCTATCAATCCCACCATAAAATGAATCCAGGAAAGATGTTTCCTCTTCATTACCTTCTGGAACTGACTCAGCTATTGTATTTTCTAGAATCTTTTTCAACATGACCAAGCAAGGGTAACAATCTTTTTCTGAATGCTCTTCATCATGTAATCTGCACCAGCTTTCAATCAAGACGTCATCAATGGGCAAACCTAATATTTGACTACACTGTATATTTCTAGACAAATATAATTCAAAATCTTCAGAATGATCTACTTCAGTGTCTAGACAATTAATAACTTCTGGTGCTGCATCTGCTTGTTGCTCCTTTCCTTTATCTGATGAGCCTGATGGCTTTCCTCTTTTCTCTTCCATCCTAGCAGGAAGATGATGTTCAGCACATACAGCTGCATGCTTCTTCAAAATGTGCAAGCACAGTGAGCAAGTGGTTTCTGAGTGTACCTCGCCATGTAGTCTGCACCATCCATCAATCAAGATATCATTAGCAGGTATATTTAATAATTGACAACGTTTTATCTGAGTAGATAAATGCATCTGAAAATCCCTGAAGCGATCCATTTCATTCTCATTATCAGGATCATTATTAAGTTCTACGACTGGCATATCCTCATGATAATCATCATCACGATGATGATGAACATCAAGCATCAGGACCTCTTCTATTTGGACAGTTTGCGCCCTGATGTGATAAACTCCAGGTTCTACGTTTACATACATGATCTCATTTGTTCTGTTATATTCGGTGATCATATGTTTCATCCTAGGCTCAGCATCAATCCTGATCTGATTAGGTATACCTTTCCATGGCAACCACATGTGACTGAAGTCTGTGGACATGTATCCGTTAAGCGTTTTAGACCAGTCCCGGCTAAGCAACATCCCATATGTATCAGGTATGTCAACTACCTGAATGTCAATGTAATACTGGATCCTAGGGTCAGACGCTAGCTGCATGTGAATATGAGTGAGTTCTCCTACGACACTTACTTCTGTCTTGTCCAGTTGAGTGACCTTCTTTAATGATTTAGCAGGATGCAGTCCTAATGCGTTGCATATTGACAAAGGCATAACATTAGTTGAGGCTCCTGAATCAACTAAGCAGTTGTGCAAATTCTTACTGAACATTCTTATGGTGAGGAGAAACGGTGGTGATTCAGTTTTATCTCTGTACAAGGTCATGTGAGAGGTTTCGGCAGCTTGGACTGTGGCTGACACTTTGGGCTTGACAGTGCTATCTTTAGCAGTATGATCTCTGCTATTGGATTGACTCGAAAGGTGATTATCCTCTTTAGAAGTAGGATCATCCAGCGACTTCATGAATGCCCTTTTGATGGCAGGAGTTTTCAGTAACTCAGATAGGGACAGGCTGATCTTGATTTTCTTCATTTCATCAGCCAAATAGCTGACTAACTTGTCAGATTCATGAGGTGTACCTGCGACTTTTGTTACTGTGTTTTGAGGAGACAAGTACTGAGCATTCACCTTAGGGAAACCAGGGTTATTGCTAGCCTTAGGATCAGGAGGTGTGTTGAAGTTGTTTGGAGGTAGAGATGATGTCAATGGACCGGCAGGTCTGTTGGCATTACTCCTCAGGTTATAATTGTGCTTACCAGGGTATTGCTGCTGGTATGCATGTACTTCCTCATGCTCTCTTGTAGGTTCATTTTCATCCTCAAAAGGGAAGACATAGTTTGCTTCAAAGGTTAAGGCAGATTCTTCACAGGTCTGATTATAATCCTGATGAGGTTGATTAGTGTAGGTTTCCAGCACAAAAGCTGAGTCATATCCACAAGGAACTATTTCATTTCCTTCTGCCTGAGGTGGATTTCCAGAAGTGTTAGACACTTCAGTCTGAAAGATGCTGGCAGCAATCCTAAATTGTGGACAATCTAATTCTGCATGTGCATTGGTGTTGTGAATCCTGCACCAATTGGTAAGGGCTGCCTCAGCAAGATTGACTCTAGTAGTCTGTTTGGCTTCACCAGGAGGCTGATTGTCTAGGGGTGATGGTAATGAACCATTATTTGGCCTGGAGTTCCACACTCTAGGCTGCCTAGGAGGATTATTGTTATTTGCAGCACTACTGTTGAAGTTATTGTTGTATCCTCTGTCAGGGTAATTTGGTCTGTCATTGGAATAACTCCTATTCTGACCTGACTGTGAATAAAACCCTTGGTTTCTCAAGTGTGTTACTTCTGTGGTGAGCTTTCTCAACTGAGCAGCAATTTCTTTGATTTCCTCTTTCTCCTCTTGAGCTTTGGCCACTACATTTTCAGTCTGAGGCTGGAAAAAGGAAGATCCATGGTTATTGTGAGATAGATCTGTACCCTGAGGTGTCTGAGTATGTGCAGGATATTGTGGCAATTGGCCATTTCCATTAGGAGGAGGCATGATACTCAATGGAGGTACTTGCAAAGGTGCAGGCATGATTGCTGGGGGCATCACTGCTCCATTTGGATATTGTGCAGGATATTGCGAAGGATAAGCTGCAGGATACTGTGCTGGATATTGTGACTGCATGCCAGGCAAAGCAGGGAATGCTATATTTGGAGTAGGAGCAGGTATCAGCTGTTGATTTACCTTGATAGCTTCTTGAAAAGCTCCTGTCAATGTGGTGATCGCAGGATGTGTTCTCCTGATGAACATGGCGGTTAATGGATCCAGGGCTGAATAATAAATACTTCTGGCAGCATCATCAGCCACCACATATGGGGTAACTAGCTTGGACAACATTTTCTGGAACCTAGCATTGAAATTTGCAATAGGTTCATGCTCCAATCTCTTGATTGTGGCAAACAGGTGGTAATTCATGGATGGATCAATAGGGACCTTGAATCTGTCAAGAAAGGCCTTCTCTAAGACAGCCCACGAACCTACAGAAGATTGACCAAGACTGATGAACCAATTATAAGCCTCTTCCCCTAAGGAAAAAGGGAATAATCTGCACACCACATCCTGATGCCCTATTCTGGCTCTGCAGCAAGCTTCTTTAAACGTCCTGATATGATCATCCGCATCCTGGTAAGGATGGTATTTTGGACAAAGCTTGTCCGGATACTTTGGTAACTCATGATACGCAGTAAAGGTCAATGGTGATTCTGCTGCAAAGAACGACATTGTAACCTGAGGGGGCTGAACTGGTGGTGCAGTTGGCTGAGGTTGGACTAAAGGTATACCCTGAGGTTGAACAGGAGGTGTCACGGGTATACCGGAAGGTATTTGCAAACCAACGGGAGTTACAGGAGGAGATCCTGGTGAAGCTCTGGACGTACTAGACTCTGGAGTATGATGGACGTCTACAGTCTTAGGTCTAAAACCTCTAACAGGCAATTCTTCAAAAATTTCACTATGTCTAGACCTGGTATTTATCCTGTGAGCCAGGATTTCTCGATTTGGAGGCCAATTAGCTGAAACTTTGCAAATATTGGCTGGATTCCACCGAACGAGGTGATATTTGCGGTCAACTTGCAAATCAGACTGAATATTTACGCGATATTTGTGAAGATACTGCAAATATGACAGGATATTGGGATATTTCGACCGGTAGCACCAGATCTCGCGTGTCTAAGGCTTAAATTCTCAAAGCTTGAACAAATTCATGCATCTTTGGCCAATATTTAGTGAATTTAAAGAAATCTACTGTAAAGCTTGCAATATTTATGTGAAATTTGGAAATCTTTACACAGAATGTGCAAATACAAACTTGTCGCAGCAAATATTTACGCAATTTGATGAAATTCACAAATGATCTGAAGTTACCTTACTCTGAGCGTCATCAAACCTGAAAGTACTGATGATGAACGTGATCTTCCGGACTCAGGCCCTCCTTCTAGCGCCAATTTATGTTGATCATGATGTTAGTCATTCGCAAACATAGAATAAAAGTTACACAACAACCTTTACTCATCTTGAAAGATACGATGAATTCAAAGAATTCATGATCCCAAGTCTCCGTTGATTAGGTCTTAATCTACTGACGTTACTCAGTGGTTGATGTGTGTTGCTGTTTTCCATTCAGGGGCCTTACGTGTTTCTGCACTGTTCATCATCATCATCTTCAAATATCCTGCTCTAGATGTTCGCTCTGCATAAGTCTTCAACAATTCTACCTCTGCACTGTAAATTTAGTCAAATAATGTGCATACAGGCTGATATTTGCATGATTTCTACCATTATTTATGATTCTTTGCATGATATTTTCAATATTACATGCATTTAACCAAATATGCTAAGGATCTTCAGTTACCTACGGGATTTCAGCATATTTCACTGTTTCTGCTTGTTATTTATCATGATTTGCAGTTATGGTGATGAATTAATGAAATTGGAAAAAGGAAAAGGGTTAGAGAGTGAGATTCCTAAAATTACTGGACTTAGATCACTGATTCACATACAAGCTCCCATACTTGCAATGAAAAGAAGGAAAACTAGAAATCATACTTCACCAGGACATTCCACAAATCCGCATGATCTAGTGCAAAGCTTCAAAGGAAAGTTGACAACAACATGTAATGAAATGAAAGCACTTCCAGTTGGACACAGCATTCACCAGTACATATCCAGAAATCAACAGAAGATTATGCAAAATTTACAATTAAGATGTAATCTGGAACTTCATCTTCATTCAGTATGCTCAAGAACAGGTACATTTACAGTGATCTGAAGAAAGAACCTTGACATTTCAACAATTCTATCCTCATTAGTCTCAGTAATCCGATCTCCTAACTTATTCTACAGTAATTGACTCTTTGCGCCAGATGCGTCTGTGTATTCTAATGTATATCTCCTTAAAATGACAAGCTCTGGATGTTATATAGAACAACTGCCAGAAAACGGTTACAATGATCCAAGGATCAGGATCCTCTCATAACAAACAACGGCCCAGATGAAAAGCACATGCTTCGTCAGTTAGCAAATGTACAGCTGGCACAGAATATTCCAGCATCTTCAACTTGATTCGGCCTCCAGCTGGCGAACAGCATATTTGACAATATCCTCCTCATTTCTGGCTCATGTTGACTCCATGCGCAACTTTGTAATGCTCAACTTCAGCAACAGCATCATGATTTCAACGCTCAGCTTCAGCAGCATCATCATGATCTCAACGCTCAGCTTCAGCAGCATCATCATGACCTCCTGCACATAAACAAACAAACATTAGGTTCATCATCATCATGATAAACAACAGGAAGTAAACACTTTATTAAACATACCTCCCCATGTGCAGCTATAGGCAATCAAGCTCTACCTGTGAAAAATATGCACTAAATGCATAAACAGCATGAAAACAACCAGGTCAACCCTCGTTGACCAAAATCAGGCAGTCAGGCTTTCAAATTACTATCGCTTCATGTTTTTGCCCATTTTTTGTATATCGGGTTCGAAATATGATGATGATGACCCCAAATTATACAAAGAAATAATCGCCTTCCAACCATCCTTAGAATCCTGCTTTGCATCATCATCATATTTGCATCGGCGTGACTATATATGATCAGGGTGACAATTTTACCTTAGGCCGACGGCAACAGTTATACCGACGCCAAAAAATCATGATGATGACCAACTACATATCTTCAAAGTGGCCGCAGGATATCACAAAATATGATGATCCTTCTTTCCTAATGCTCTGATGAAAAGCACATCAGGATGTTCACTTCTGCATACTGGGAAAGAAAGACAACGTCATCATCATCATGATGAAGACAAACAGGGGGACTCGGAAAATGATCCTGCCGCTGAGGAAAATCATGATGACGTCATCGTCATCATCAGGCTTGGTTAAAATGCAAAGGGATGACGTCATCGTCATGTTTCGTTAAGATTAGGAGGTAAATGGAATATCGGGTTCCCTCTAAGGAAGATGATCAGGTCATGAAAGCAGCATGACCCTTTTCGGCCAAGGCTATCCGCTCGAAAGATCAGGATGATGAACATCATCATCATCATATACGCACTGGGTGATCAAAAATATGATCCTGCCGAAAATCCTGATGACGTCATCAGGATATCCGGGGCTTGTGTTAATCTTCGAAGATGACGTCATCGTCATCATCATATTGGCGAACAGGATCATACCCTGGAAAATATCCTGCCGAAGGAGAAGGTGATGATGACGTCATCGTCATCATCATATTTGCAAAAGGTTATACTCGTCGGCAGGAGGATATTACGAACTGTTGGGAGAGACGAACAAGATCATGATGATCTTGTTCAACATGACTTAAGAAATGAAAATCACCCTCCGCTTCGAAAGATAAGGTGATCATCATGATCACGCAAAAGGAGGTCAGGAGGATATTAGGAAATGTCGGGTCTCGAAATATCATGATGATGTTGATCACCAAGACTGTTGTGCGCGCGCAAATTATGCAGATGGCCGATTCCCCTAAGTAAGGTGATATTATAATATCAGCATGATATTATAATATCGGGTGATGCCAAATATCATGATGCCCGCAATGTTGGACAATCATGATGCATATGATGCTAGAATATCATGATGAAGATGATGTGAGAATATCATGATGCTCGCTTGACGGGCAAAACACACTAGCATTTAAGATTGACGTCCGGATGTTTCGGGACTGCATGATTTTCATCAGGTGATAGAGTAAGATCATGATGATGACCTTTGGCGATACAAAAGACCGCCCGACGGGGAGAACCTACTACGACTTAAACTTGACGTCCGGATGTTTCGACCTCAGGATATTATCGGGGGGCTTTCCAAATATCATGATGATGACCTTCATATAGCAATTATCAGGTTTGACCAAAACTTTGACTGCTCACAACTCCCTCATACGGACGAATTTTCAAGTGATGCAAAAGGCAAACCTGCATGAAATTTCAAGCTCTTTCTAACCGTGAAGTCATAGAAACAAAATATGAACTTTGACAAACTAACCTCATGATGATGACCTACCCCATCCTGACCTTCATGATGATGATGCACCTGACTTAACTTTTACCAAAACCGCCAGAAACAGACAACACAAGCCAAAACAAAAGCTGGGTCCCTGTTTTGCCAAGTCAAAATGGGGCGTGTTGTGTAACCACACAACAGGATGGTGTTTGGACTTCTTGTTGTGATATGAGTTGTTGTTGATGTTGGTAAATGTGTTGATGTGATGATGATGGAGGGGTTGCATAGGATAATGATTGTTGTGATATGGATTGATATAGATAAGGGTTGTGATGAGTTGATAACGGGTTGATATGACATGTGGATGAATTTGGTTGATATGAAGTGTGAGAAGTTGATGCATAATTGGTTTGATGTGTAGGTGGATATGATGGGATAGGTGCTAGATAGGATGGTTGTTGTACTTTGCAAGTGGCCAAGAGGTGTTGGACTTCTTCCGAGAGGTATTGTATGTGTGAAGATTGGCTTGTTCGACCTATTTGAATCAATTCTTGAATGCTTTGAAAGGTTCAATGGTCTAGAGGGGATTGACTTGCATGCATGTGGTGAAGCATATGAAGGAGCTTTTGGAAGTCCTCTAAGGTTGACATGATGTCACACATGTGGTTAAATCTTAAGTCCTTTTTTGGCAAGTGCTTGGTTATGATTGGATGATGATGTGGATTGTTTGGATGAAGTTGATTAGGATGAGGGTGACTAGGATGTGCTTAGGGATGATTGGGATGGAGGTTGACTTGAGAAGGATGGAGAGAATGATGTTGTGTAATGATTAGAATGATGTTGTTTGGATAATGATTTAGATAGAGTGGTGATGATTTGATGATGTAGGGTGACAAGGATGTGAGTAGGATTGATTATGGATGACTTGGATGTGATTAGGACTGAGGTGGTTAAGAATGGGTGATTAGGATGAGTGTGATTGGATTTGAATGTGATGGAATGACTTGTCTTATGTGTTTGATGTTGTAGTTTGATTTGGCAATGTTTAGCAAATGATCACATGCACAAACAAGAATCACTCACACAAGAATTTTGAATTTTGAAGAATATGATAATGATTAACAAGCACATGTGTAAGACAAATCAACAGGCCCTAATGTCTAGTTTGAATGGGTATGGCCAGTTAGGTTTGGTCAATGTTTAGACAAGGTTGACTAATGATTTGAAAGGGAAATCCTGTCACACAGCTGGGAGAAGGGGGTAACCCACCCTTCACCTTCACTTCCCAAAGGTAGAAAGTTCTTTGGGGCTCAGCCAAGAGTGACAGGATTCTGATTTCAAAGAGGGTGTGTTTTGATTTAGCCTCGGATGAGGTCATCCCTAGGGGTGATGAAATCCCCTAGTAGGCCTCCTAGGATAGGGTAAAACAAAAGTGAATCAAGTCAGGTGTTTTTGATCTCCAAGATCACCTTGCGGTGCAATGAGAGAGCATACACACACCCACTTGATTCACACTCGCAGTTGATTAATTATCCCTTAAGAAAATGAAATGTGATGAAAAAACACATCAAACAATGGTTCTTTTTAGCCAAATTTCAAGATGTGATTGAAGACACTGATTTGTTTTAAGCCCAATTTTGATATGTGATGATCAAACAATGTTCATTTTAAAGGCCCAAATTGAAATGTGTGATGAAAACAAGATTATAAGATAAAGGATGAAATGAAGGCACCTGATAAAATTTCAATCCAAATTGATGTAGATGCTACTCCAGATGTTGCTCCAGCCCTGAATGATCACCTACAAGTCACAAGAACGAAAACGAAGCAAGTAGACTAGCCAAAGAGATTGGTATGCGAAAATCAAGAATCATATAAAATTTGATAGAAACTAAACTGATATAGAGAAAATAAGTCTATAAACAGATTCTTCAGGAGATTCTATGCGATTTCAAAAAAAAATTTGTGAAAATTTGATCAAAAACGCAAAAGATATGATGATTTGAAGGTTGCAATGAAGTTTGACTTTGACTGATGAAAAATGCGGGAAAAATGTACAGTCACCTGATAAAAACCTCACAACTATGTAGTTCTATGAATCCTCTTTCCGACGAGTCCTTGTTTGCATGATTTTGCCTTCGTATGACCAAGTTATGAGAAAAAGAAAAAAACAGCCCTCTTATGGCATGTAGAAGGCACGAGGAGGCTAACTGTTTGTTGTTGACCGCTTGCTGTTATGAAAATGTGATCACATGTGGTGGTTTGTAGTTTTTTGTAGGTGATTAAGTGCTCAAGTCAGCTCGTGGTCCCCCATACGACCAGGAGCCAGCCCGCAGGAAAAAAAAGGAAAGAAATAAAGGGTCGAAGGGTTTGAACAACCATGGTTTTAGGTTTAGCAATGACGATTTAGGGGTTTTTTTTTTTTTGAGTGCAGGACATGGAGTTGGGTTGGCTGAGGGCAGGGAGCAAGGATAGGAGGGAGGTGTTTAGGTGGTTGAATGGGAGGTAGGAGTAGAGGGGAGAGGGAGGTCCGCAGGGGGTGTTACGGTAGAGCGGCGGTGAGTGGGTGGCGATGGGAGGTTAGGGCGGCCGTGGGAGGAGGGTCGGTGTTTGGAGAGCCGACGGGTGAGGGAAACGGCGGTTGGGGGGGTGGCTTAGTGTTGACCAGGTGGAGGGGGTGGTGGGGTGTGGTGTTCAGGCGGGCAAGGAAGCGGCGACAGGGGTTCCAATGGAGTGTTGACCGGGCGACGAGCGGTTAGGCAATGTGGGAGTCGACTGGGTGGCGGATGTGGTGGCTGAAGCTGTTTCAGGTAGTGATTGAACAAAACCTGCAAACAAACATTAACCCTATGAACAAAAATTATCCGCTGCAACACAGAAACTCTATGATCAGTGCACCAGGGGCCGCGGGTTCCATACGGTACGGATCCGTACAGTACGACCTGTGACCCTAAATTTTTTTTTAAAAATATAGCCAACTTTATAGTCAAAATTCATGGAATTGACGTCCTGAGCGCGATGGTGAGGTCAGTTTTCACCGCGGACGCAACCTACAATAGATCACCCACAAAACTTGCAAAACTTGCCACAAAGAGGGTTAGAAAACGAAGATTCTGACAATAAAACCTTCAAAAAATGACGACTAGATCCGAGACCGGGCGTGCCAAATGTGATAAGTGAAATCAAAATGAAGATTAAAACTAATCTAATGCAAAACAACACGATTATACCTTCATAAATAACCTCATGAATCCATGCGGGAAGGAGTGCGCCTACGTAGCTCCTTAGATTGTTCCCGTGATTTGAGATGTAGATGTGGATTGCTCAATGCATACAACACAATGCAAGATGAGAGACAAGTGATTTGATGCCTAATTTGGATGGAGATGGGGGATGGCTAGAGTGATTTTGACAGAGGTTTGATAAGATGAGGAGATTGGGGAGTGATTTTGACAGAGTTCTGATGTATGAAATGGTCTT
The DNA here is from genome assembly GCA_027924645.1 of Cunninghamia lanceolata. Classification (NCBI taxonomy): domain Eukaryota; kingdom Viridiplantae; phylum Streptophyta; class Pinopsida; order Cupressales; family Cupressaceae; genus Cunninghamia; species Cunninghamia lanceolata. The sequence goes on from BSBN01001373.1 coordinate 9,807,281, forward strand.
ATGAAAATGGCTTGGGAGAGGCTCAATTTATAGAATTTTGGAGATGAGGATGGAGGGTGAGGATTCATTTGATGAGATCAAGGGCTAGGAATAAAAATTAATCTTTTATTCCTAGAGGATGAATTAAAAATTCTCATTTGGGGAAGAGTGGAGGATAATGGGGGACAACTGAATTTTAAATTCAGTGAGTGGAGGTGAGTGGGAGACAACTGAATTTTAAATTCAGTGATTGGGAAGAGTGTGGGGGACAACTAAATTTTAAATTCAGTGATTGGGAAGAGTGGAGGATAGTGGGAGACATCTGAATTTTAAATTCAGTTTAGTGGATGAGTGGGAGACAAGGTTAATTAAGTGTTTTCTTAATTAACTTAAGCCTAGGTTAATTAGATAAGCATGATTTATCTAATTAACAGGGATTAGGGAAATGGATAAATCAACTAAATAAATATTAGGAATATTCATTCAATTAATAGGATAGGGTTGTAAGGTTAAATGGATTAATTAGGTGAATTAATTGATCGCCAGGGATATGCAGATTGGGGGAGTAGATGAGTGCAGAGGTACAGAAAATTGGTTTGCAGAGTAGTCCAATTTTAGGTGTCTACAGTTAATTTAATGAATGTTAGTGTGAAAGCATATATAAGTGTGTTTTTTAATTCATTACGAACCTAGATAAAGATAGCTAGCTTGAAGCATTGGAGTAAAGAGCATTCAAAGCATTCATTGTGATTCTAGAGCAGATTTTGTATTGTCATTATGTGTTGTTGTGAGTTTTTGAAGTTATCATCTATCTCTCCTTATGAGTTGAAGAGCATTCATCCTCCTAATGGTTTCATCACATAGGTGATATCATTTATGTTCATCATCATTTGATTTCATCTCATTGATTTGTGTTTAGCCTCTATCCTACAAGGGCACTCTCTCTTTATCAAACAACGGTGTTGGAAAGCTTGAATGTTATCGCAGGATTTGAGTAAGGCAAGTCCCTAAACACCATAACCCCCAAACCCCTTCTCTTCTTGTGTGTAGGTTATAGGAGCGAGATCTAGAAAAGTGAAGAAATGGGAAGACTAAGTAAGGAAAAGTGTTTTAGGATCCAACAACATTTCAGGAATATTCCTCTGTGGGAGACTTGGGCACTTTTGAAACTATCCTTTTGCTTGAACTAACTTAAGATCTGATATCAGGGCAATCTCTACAACATTTCTATAGTTTACATTTTCTGGAAATTCCACCTTTCAAGACTTGGGCACCTTTGAAATAGTCCTCTGACATTCCATCTTTCGAGACACAAGTTCTGACATCTTCCTGATTCTCCTTGTGCAATTGGTTTCTGAATATTTGTTATACATCTTTTGCTATAATCATATCTTTGCAAATCTTGGGTTTAGTACATTGAAAGGCTTGATTAAATCAGATATTTCCATAGCACTCTTAAGTAAAAGATCTGTAGTTGAGTCCACCTCTATTTGGTAGTGATTTGGCTCGGTCTTATCCTTGAATGTTATTGTGGAAGAGGGTTTGATCTAATGTGCATACTAGTCTTTTTCATTCTCTTTTTCATACATAACATTGTCAATTAACCAGCTTGGGGTGCGGAGTTACATTGTTACACATCTGGGCCTAGAAACACATAGAGATCACCAAGCTGGTGACAGTGAGGGATCAACTGAGCCATCGGTCATTTGTATATGCATACATGGGAGTGTTACAATATCATTGACTGGGTGATCTCAACTATTGGTGGAGAATGATCAATGATATACAGTCGGTCATCTAGAGGCCATGGAGAGAGTGTGAGACATGGTTGGAGGATGTGAAGTAGCTAAGGTATGTGATGCAACCATGGTATCTTATGGGGCGCACAAAGCTCATTATAGCTTGGTATATGCTAGATTAGGTAGCTCAACAATTTGGGTTGCCCTAGGATGTACCACATGAGTAGGTAGTATTTGAGCAAATACATGTAGAGGCACCACAATGGGGGCCACCTCCTGACCCATGAGCAGTGATAACTAAGTTTGATGGGCCACAGGGTAGGGCATGGGATGCCAGAGCACAAGTGGTAGATGCAGGGATGATGACAATGTATGATTAATGGTGGGCTCAATAGAGACCAATACAACTGACTATACCAGTAGGCCATGCAGTCACAATGCCAGTGGCAGGGGATGATGGAGATGATGAAGAGGAGGAGGAGATAGAGGAGATGGATGTGGAGGAGGAAGATGGTGATGGAGGAGTAAGAGGCAAAGGAGATGGTGATGGAGGAGCAGAGGTGGTGAGGCTACAGGGATTGGTACAACAACTGCAAGCCCAGGTGCAGTAGTTATAGGGATAGGTGGCACAGTTGTAGGGGCAACTAGCACAGACATGGGGGGATGTGCAGGTGGCCCATTTATAGGTCCAAGTAATGCAGTTGCAAATGTAGCTAGCTCAGTCACAGGCACGAGCCCATATCTATATCAGCAGGAGCTCAATCAGGTGCAACAGGCATTGGGGTCAGGGATGTCAGACATGTTTAGGAATGTGTAGCAATATGCTTATGAGGCTGGGAGAGAGGCACAACACTACAAGACACTGTATGAGTGTTTGATATTGGCAGGGTAAAGAGAGCTATTGGAGTCATTCTATGGCATCAAGATCGAGGAGGACAGGGCAGTCTAAGAGATCAGTACAGCAACCACCTCCAATACAGGCACCAGTAGTAGGCCATGTGTCATTTCCTAGTCAGGTAGGGCAGTAGGTGATGGGGCTACCTCCACAGAGAGATGTAGAGCCATTTTTTATTGTACATATGTATTTTTGATAGGTCCTCAAGACTTGATGTATCATGATCATTTTTTATGTATATATATGAGATGGGATTATGGATGTGATGGACTATGTTTATGTACAAAGTTTTATTGATGTGTATTTATGGATTATGATGGACTAACATGGATGTTATTTATGTTGTATGTGTTTGATAATATGATGTGATTGATAGATAATGTGATTGATGATATGTTTGTGATATAGGATGATATGATGTGATAACTGATGATGTTTGTGATGTGTAGGATGATGTATTTAAGATGCAGGTGATGATATGATATATGATGTATGTGTATGGATGTTTGTATTTATTATGATGATGATTATGATTATGATATGTAAGATGTGTTATGGTTTTCGTGTTATAGATATGGATAGATGACATAGTTTTAGGATGTATGATATGATGGTGCATATATACGACATGATTTCATGATGCTGGATTTGATGAGTGATATATGATTTATGTATGTGTGTATGGAAATAGATGAGAATGACATGGTTTTTTATATGTATGGATAGTTTATATGGATAATGTGGATAATGTATGAATGATAATGTGATATGAGGAAAATATGTGATTAATGGACTAATGGTAATATGATGGATTAATGGTGTAAATGAACATGAATAGATGAATATACGCTTAGATTAATAAACATATATTATGAATGGATAAAGATGCAAAAGGACAATGAAATGATAAAGGAAATGATGAATATATGCTCATATTAATAAACATATATTTTGAATCATTGGAAATGTAAAAGGATAATGAAATGATAAAGGAAATGATGAATATATGCTCAAACTAATAAACATATATTATGAATGGTTGGAAATGCAAAAGGATTATGAAATGATAAAGGAAATGATGAATATATGCTCATATTAATAAACATATATTATGAATGGTTGGAAATGCCAAAGGATGAATAAAGGAAATAGTGAATATATGCTCAGATTAATAAACATTTATTATGAATGGATGGAAATGCAAAATAATAATGAAATGATAAAGGAAGTGATGAATACATGCTAAGATTAATAAGCATATATTATGAATGGATAGAAATAAAAAAGGATAATGAAATTATAAATGAAATGATGGATATATGCTCAGATTAATAAACATATATTATGAATGGTTGGAAATGCAAAAGGATAATGAAATCATAAAGAAAATGATGAATATATGCTTAGATTAATGAACATATATTATGAATGGATGTAAATGCAAAAGGATAATGAAATGATAAATGAAATTATGGATATATGCTTAGATTAATAAACATATATTATGAATGCAATGGAGAAGGATTAATGGAAAATGACTAATGCAAAAGGATGGTTAATGAATGGGAATGGGAAGGTCATGAATGCTATGATTTTTTATCATGATACCGAGGGCTTGAAAATGGTCACAGGATGTAGTTTAGGAGGGAAATAGATGGTCAAAATGAATAAGTGGTAGAATAAAGTTAGTGGGGATGACGATTGTTCCAATGAAACTTGGAGCAAGATATGTGATGGGATAACAGTAATAGGGATGTATATATAAGATGGGGGGATAAGGGGGCTGATATAATGTATTAGAAATTTTGTAAACAAACATGAGCACTGTACTATTGATATAGCATGAGATGTTATCCTAGCACTAGGGTATGAGGAACCAAGGTGACAAGGTATCTTATGCATTGGACTTGACTCCACAAATAATAGGATGATCCCATACATGCCCAAGATAGTACAATCTTGTCTAAATGAACAAGGGGAGTCCATAGCATAAGCCCTTAGTACACAAAAGGTATGATGAACCTTAGATGTAAAAGGAAACTAATATATGCTAGAACTGGCCCTACTATTCACAAGATATGAATACTAAAGTGGAGTAATGAGAACCTCCCACAAGCACGACATACAAAAGAAATGACCATGCCCCATTCTATATCTTTCACCACATACCATGATATAGTGAGATCAAGATAGTTTTGAAACAATCTAAGAATAGGACAAGAGATAAAAATCAATAACCAAAAGACAAACTGACAAAATAAATAACCATTATATCTCTTGCCAAGATGGGTGGAGATTGGTGATTATGCCTATTACAGGAAGGATGCATCCGTAAGGTAGGAATCGATGGATGATTAGGATAAATCAAAGGATGGATGAAAATATATAGGTCATAAGTTGTGTTTGAAGTGGATCTTATAGTTGATGATTTTGTGTGAAAGCGTGATGCTTTGACAAGATGTGTAGTGAGTATTGTGCTGAGATCAAGTGTAATCAACAACGTTAGGGAAATAGGGACCATCCAAGTGGGGTTGGATGGGTGGCATCTTATGCACCTTCATACTCGATACTTCCTTCATATCCCAAACTACCTACATACCCTGTATCCATGGGATCAAGGCATATTAAGATGCGGGTGATGATGGTATGTAGTTCTGGTAACTTGATAAAAAGAGGGATAGGGATATGGTGATGTAGATGGATGAGGTCCGATTAGAGGATGGAATTGTCATATTTCAAATTGTACCATGTATTAAAACTACAGTTAGGATGAATGGGATGGATGGAGTTTGATGTAAAGGGGAGTTGAGGGTAATTGGGGAGGTGACTTAGCGGTGCACAGATGTGATGTTTGTAAAAATCACAATGGGACTAGGTGTGGTAAAGGGATGAAGGGAGGTAAGGTCGCCAGCTGAGTGACTTGGTGATGCACAGATGTGATGTTTATGCAAAATCACAAAAGGGACCAGGTGATGGAGGGGTTTTGGTAGGATAGAATGTATAAGTGATGGGGGTTCAACATTAATGTGGGTGGAAATTCTTCTTTTATGTTACTCAGTTTCTATAAAAAGAGAGAATGGCAGAACATTCCATTTTGTAGAACATTCTATTTTACATATACCCCAATAATGATAATGATAAAAGATTACTTTTGTAGAACATTCCATTTTACATATACCCCAATAAACATCTACATAATGTGTTACAAAGAATGAAAGAAGTGATCATTGCTCTTATAAAGGAAGTAAAATAAAAAATTGGAGAAAGGAAAGAGATACAAGCACAACAAAAAGAGCAAGGGATCTAAGGAAAATAATTGAATGAATGAATGAATGAGATTGATGCACCTATCTAGAATAAGTTATAAAATAAAGAAAGTGAAGAACTTTCAAAATCAAGAAGAGAGCCCTATAAATTGGAAGTACAAGTTGATGAAGGAGAAAGAGAGTTGGTAGTGCATAATCTAGATAAATCTAAATAGTATCATTAGTGGTTGGAAGAGAGGTTTATTCTTTCATAGATGGACTCTCATGTTATCATCAAGTAAAAATACAATAAGATGAGATCATCTTAAAACAAACTTTACTACCAAATGGGGGTCATTTATGTACACAATAATACCTTTTGGTTTGAAGAATTCTCTTGTAGTTTTAGTAGAATAATGGTGTGCCTTTAAAGACTTTATACATGATTTATTGTAAGTTCACTTTGATGATTAGATGGTTTATGGTTTGTTAAAATATTATGTGCAAGTATTAATACTAATGTTAAAAATATGTAGAAGCCTAAAATAGCCCTAAATTCAAAGAAGTGTACATCTATGGTACCTTGTGGTACCCTAGTAAGGCATATTATATGTAAAGAGGGTATGATGGTAGACCCCCTAAAAGATGTAATAATACTAAACCTCCCCCCACCAAAACATGTATCAAAAGTCAAGACATTCTTGGTGTATATAGGTTATCACCACAAATTCATTCAAAACTATGTAGCAATTTCTATCCCTATTGAAGAACTCCTAAAGAAGAAATATATAGAAACTTTGAATGGAAAAGTATATGCCAAGAAGCATTTGACACTTTTAAAAGTAAGATTACAAAGGATCTGATCTTAATATTTCCTAACTAGAACTTCCATGTACATGTAGATGTCTCAAGTACCACAATTAGTGTAGTACTAGCACAACCTTGAGGGAACAAGGACCACCCAATTGCATTTTCAAAGAGAAGTATTAGTGATGGTATACTATTTACATAAATTTGGGCACTACTTCTTGCCCACTCCATTCATCTTCTTTATAGATCATGAACCCCTTAAGTATCTGATGAATAGACCAATACTTCAAGGGATAATATTTAGATGGCTTATTCTATTTTAGGAGTTTGACTTCAAGATTATGATGAAACTAGGGAAGGCCAATCAAGGACCAAATTGTCTATTAAGAATTTGTAAAGGGGGAGATTTAGGGCCTATAGACAATGATTTTCCTTGCATAAATCTATTCAAGGTGAATGTAGTACCCTAACATGTAATTAAATAACTTGTACAATAAAAAAATATAATAGGAAATATGTTGCAAATACTTGATAATAGTAAGCCACTTTGAGGGGGGAAACCCCAAAAAATCTCCAAGAAGACTACAATTTGCCATATGATGATCAAATAAAACTCACTACCTCTTATAAATATTGTACTTATGCCTTAGATATCACCCAGGTTGACTTAGATACCAAAACATAATACCTAGGCCAACCTAATTATCTAAATAAGAATATAATAATAATCATATAACTTAATTAAGAGTTAAGATAGCCACAAGATGACTACTTATAACCATATAAACACTATAAGATTAAGGGTGTAGCATGGACCCCCTCTTTAGAGAAGAATTTTAATTAATTGTAATCAATTGCAGATGTTTCTGTATAAAATCTACATCTTCACATGTGGCATATTCAATTGGCAAATTCTTCCAGTGAATGAGATACTCAGTGATTGTCCCAGTCATCAACTTCTATGTGTGTGTTTGGAGAATTAACTCTAGATCCAAAATAATTCTTCCTTATTCATCTAGCTCTCGTAACACTATCTATGTAGGAATCTATCGACGAATCACTTTCTTTAAACAAGAAACATGAAAAACTAGATGTATCTTTGTTGTAGGTGGTAACTCAAGCTTGTAGGCTACACTACCAATCTTCTATAGAATTTGGTATGGCCCATAATATTTTGGTGACAAATTATTCCTTTTTTTGTTTCTTTTGATACATTTTATTATAAGGTTGTAATCTCAAGATAACCCAATCAACAACTTCAAAACACCTTTCACTATGATGTTGGTCATCCTATTGTTTCATTCTGTTTTGTGTCATGGCCAAATTCTCCTTGATTTCTAAAAGTACCTGGTGTTGATGATTCATGTGGTCCTCCATAGCCTAAACTCTTGGTGTCACCTTCAATGATGATGTGATGGATGGAGGATGGTATCCATATAATGCCATAAATGAGGACATTTTTTAAGAAGTGTGGAAGTGTTATACCACCATTCTTTTAGTGGTAGCTAATCCACCCATTGAGACTGCTTATCTAAAGTGAAACAACATAGATACACTTCCAAGCACTTATTGATGACCTATGTTTGCCCATCTAATTAAGGATGGTATTAAGAGTTGCGATCCAACTGAATCCCAAAACAAGAGAATATTTTTTCCAAAATGTAATAGTAAAGATAGACTCACAATTGATGACAATAACCCTGGGGGTACCATGTAACTTTTGTATATTCTTCATAAATTCTTTTGCCACTGTACTTGCTATAAAGGATGGGGTAATGTAATAAAAAATATATATTTGGTGAGGAAATCCACTATTGCAATGATGACACTCTTACCTTTAGATCTTGGAAGGCTTGTGATGAAATCTATGGAGACCTCTTCTCATTACTAGTTGGGGACAACTAGGGGTTGTAATATACTAGGTGTCTTAATTATCTCCCCTTTATTTCTTTGACATATCATAAATTATGCCACAAGTTTTTGAACATCACCTTTAAGTCCTTCCCAAAAGAAATCTTGCTTTATTTGATGATATATCTTCAAGAATCTTGGATAACCCCCAATTGGATAACCATTGAGCTCTTCAAGAATCTTGTGTTTGAGGATGGAATTTTTCATAGGTACAATCTCTCTTGATACCTATTAGTAAACAATTTTGTCACTGGAAAGATTTCCAAAATCGCCCAATGAGTAGCAACAAAAATGCACTAACGAATGGAGATCGTTGTGAGGTTAATGATTCTCCTCTGCATTTGAGAGGGGTTACTCCCTCGTATGATTAAATTTAACATTTTTAAGTAATCTTAACCAGAAAGTACAAAAAGGAAGGAAAGGGAAAAAGAGAAGAAAAGAGGAGAAATATGCCTATGGACATAAGAAACACGACACAAATTTCCAAGAAAGAGAAAGAATAACACCAAACACGGAAGCACAAAATCTCCCAGATATGATATCATGTAGAAGAGATGATACAGATTAAAATAACTAATTGAACATAAGAACAATTAGCTACAAAAAAATGGCGAACATAAAAACAACATTCTTCATTAATATTAACAACAAAACTAGAGCTCAAAGTCTCTAGTATTTCCTCCTACAAAGCTCTCCAATTACACATTTATGTCAAGAGCAAAGGAAAAGAGATTATAAACATGAGAGAAACCAAATAAACATAAGAGTAATTAGCATCCATGAAGAAGTTGTAGACATAAAAATAGCAATTCTTCATATTAAAATAAAATCCCCAAGCTCAAAGTCTTTAATTTCCCCTTTTACCAAGCTCTTCTTTTTCACCCATGGTCCCCCTTTAAAAATAAAACATTCATTTTATATCTTTTCCCTTCCCCATTAACTACTTCTTAAACACTCTACTTAAATATTATCCACTTCAATGGTCAAACAATCAATAGCAATTTTACACCTCATTCACAATAAAAAGTGTTAAATATTTGTCCTACTTTTATTGGTCAAAATTGACCTTTGACTATTGAAGTTGATGATATTTAAGAACAGCCCTTCTTGAAAAGCTAATTTATTTTTAATTACAAATTCACTTTTGAAATCACCTTTGGAATTCTCTTCCACGTCAACTTTACTTGTATAAATTAATAGTATTGTCTAGTGCAAATTTGTTCAATAACTTTGCACAAACTTGACTATCAATATTATCTTTACCACCTAGGGGCACATCAAATATCAACCCGGTGCTAATGACTTCATCAATTCATGAAAATATCTCTACATCCAATATTTGAATTGAACTAGGTACCATATCCACATTATCTTCTGAAGATATCATTTTTAGGTCTTCAAATCTAGCATTTTCTTCACTAATGCAATGATCCCCTTCAACCTGCAAAATTCTTCTTTGGTCTCCAGCACAAAAATTCATTTCTCTAGCACCAGTTCTTCACTTAGTAGATATCCTTCTTTATATGTATTCCTGTTAAGCAAATTCATTGTCCTCCATATTGATATGCCCACTAAGGATGCTTGAGATGACAATACCCGACGTAAATGAGTCTCACATGAAGTAGCTTGTATAAAACTCATAATCAAACCAAGTATCGTGGACAATCTTTAATAATCCAAATGCTACAAAAAATTTCTCTTTTATAATAATTGTGTTTATTGCATCCATTGGAACAAGTGTGATGTGAAGACAAGAATAAATAATCTTATATGCAGCAAATGAATCACCAAATATATTGAACTCTGCAAATGGGTTATTATGATAGCATTGAATAAATTTCCACAATCCCTACATTGTTCTAGTGTACAAGAGGAATTTGCATCTTAAGGGCGGCACCCTGTAGGATTACTCGATCTAATTCAACCCATTACATAAACATGGTCCACATTCTTCAGAAAATGAGGATATGTCTTCAGAAATATTGCAAAGTTTGTATATGCACTAATAAGGATGATAATAGTTGTGTATGGTGTGTGGTTAAGTGACTGATTATCATGATGGAGATCCAGATTCAAACCTCCCCAAAGACATGCTATCTATGAATATCTATGAATTTATAGTATTGTCGTATAAATAATATCATATACTTGGTTTATAGAATGCCCAGCATCAGTCTATGTATTTACGTTTATGAATCTAGTAAAAGCATAACCTTCATGGAAGCTTTTATTTTTATTAAAGTGGCGACCTTCATACTCTATTTTTACCAAACGATTTATATGATTTGTATGCGATTCCACATTTCACATACATGTCTTCCAAAGCATTTCCAGCTATAGTATCTAACGAAAATCCTGCTTTAATATTCTCATTTTGGCATGGCCTGACAGAATGCAGGCGAAGTTTGTGAGACTTGCATGCGTTACACTTGCCATTTGCATCTGCCTGAAAGTTTCTAAACTATTTTCAACATATCAACTTCATACATATCCTGCAACGATTTAATCCATTCATTTTAACATCTGACCATCTATTCAATGAAGCTTTAGGTAACACTGGAATTTTAGATTTTTTACCACTGCACTACGATACAATGCAATCTATAGCTTCAATGCTATCAAATTCCTTATTTATCATTGACTTAAACTCGAGTGCTATACAGTTATCCATCTGAAGTTCATTATTGTAATTGATGCCTCAAACATTAGCCCATGGAAATTCAAATACCACACAGCCATGCAATGTGTGGTGCAGTTCTTTGACAGGTGCCAGTGCCTTATCCTGCCATATTGTAGCATCAATAATTACGTCCCTATGCTTCTCATCATTCATCAAATCCCCTTTAAATGATGCATGTAACAGGAATCCTCATGGGACGAGTACAACTAAGTTTTGGCATGTTTGTAATGCACAAAATTGCATGATTACAAAGGAATACCTCATCTTTCCAACTGAAGTTACATTGAATTGGAAATCCTGAAACTTCATGCTTTTCAACCTGTTTATACATGTTCAACTTAAATGGTGGAGTAGATAAGAATATTGCAATATAGTTACCATTTGATTGAGCAACAAATCTACTTTCAACAGGATGATAGCACATCGATGGGCAGGTATATGCTTCCACATAGGCTTGTTTTGATAAAGGAACTTGGGTCCGAAAATCCCAAACAAGAATAGACTTTTCACTGGAATTTGTCTGGGAAATATCATCAGGAGGATACAAAATTCTTCCCATCATAACTGAAATCAATATCCAAGATTGGGCCAAGACTCCTCAAATACTCACAAATTACTTTGCTCGCTCTAATGTCCCAAAGCCTTATAGCACTTTTTGATCCACCCGATAAAAATAGGTGAAATTCTTGTGGATGAAACTTCAGAACACTTACAATTTGTTCCTCACAAAATACTTGTATTTGAGTTGAAGTCTCAACATCTGTAAGTCGTGAAGTTTGGTCATAGCCACATGTAAGCAGATGAAGTCCTTGCTTCGACCACTGAAGATCTTTAATTGTTGCATTATGACGGTTTAACACACAAGCTTTCTTCTGGCCCTCTCCATTCCAAACATTCCAAATGCAGGCAATATGATCCATTCCTCATGAAGCAAGAAGATGTCTTTGTTGCTGACCGCAACTGGTCCCATCAGTTCGGTCACTCCTATTAAGTTTGAGCATTTGCAGACCAGAGAAATTCTTGGGCAGACTCCAAATTCCATTCTCCTTGAAACTATAATCAATTAAGCTTAAGTTTTTAAGATTCAATGTATCAATAGGCAAATTGGGCACCTTACATGCCTCTAGAAATCTCAGCTCAACAAATCATTTCTTGTATTGCTTTCTCACAATTGTGTTGCTTCCCATAGCAAATACTCGAAGAGAGCTCCTCATAGTGTCTAATGCTTCTACAGATACATGGAACGGATCATAGTTGTCTTTTAGCCAAACTTTTTTTGTTTGATGCAGGTCCTATAACTGTTGCATGCCATGAAAAATCTTGTGTGCCATATTTATGCTTTCAAAATTTGCGTACCTATCCACCAGTGCTTTTTCTAACTATAATATCTGACAAAAACTATTTTAAAGTTCATATTTGTCACGGGAAGAGGACACTACTGAAGTTGGTGGAATTTGGCTTTTCAGCTGCCAATAAAGTTGTTTGACTGCACCATATTTTAAGAATGCTTTAAAAATTAACTGGTGTATTCAAAAATATAGGTCCAAGACCTTTTCCACACAGAGCTAGGAGATTGAATGACAATGACATTTTGTGATTGTGAGAAAAAGAGGAAATGCATTAAACACATGGCACAATTAGGAAAAAGTTTAAAATTCTTCATCTTTAAAAATTTGGACAACAATATCACAAAGAGTCTCCCTTCCAACAAAACTTATCTAAATTATTAGGATCAATTTGCAACTCTTGAATGAAATTTTTTATAGAAATATCATTCAGTCACTCTGTTTAGGCTTCTTCAACCGAATCTGCTTGTAATATTGAAAAGGAGCACAATAATGCCTCATCCTTCTCATCCTTGCTAGATAATGCATCAACCACTATATTCTCCTTTCATTTCCTATAGATGATCTCAAAGTCATACCTCAATATCTTAGTGACCCATTTTTGTTGCTCTTCAGATGATAACCATTACTAAAAACAATATTTTAGGCTATCATGACCTGTCTTAACTTTGAAGTGTCTACCCATTAGATATGGCCTCCACTATTTCACTGCATGAAGAATAGGTATCATTTATTTCTCATAAATGGATTTTAGTTGATTCTTACCCTTCTATTGATGACTTTAAAAAGTAATGGGCCTACCTTCTTGCATGAGAACTACCCCTATACCATTTTTTAAAGAATCACACTCAATAAAATCCTTGGTGAAATTTGGAGTGGCTAGAATTGGAGTGGTACACATAGACTCCTCCAATCTCTCAAATGTTGTATTAGCTAACTCATTCCATTAAAAAGCACCCTTCTTCAACAAAGTTGTAAGGGGTGCTACTATGTGGCCATAGTTCTTCACAAATCTTCTATAATATCTAGTGAGTCCTAGGAAACCCCTCAAGATCTTGATGCTCTTAGGAATAGGCCACTCTATCATAGCCTTAATTTTGTTAGGATTTGTACTCCTTCATGTGACACTATGTGACACAAGTAATCCACCTCTTTAAGGCCAAAAGCACACCTGGAAGGTTTAGCATAGAGCTAGTGATGTTTGATAACTTGTAATGCTTGATCTACAAGATGAAAATGTTCTTCCCATGTCTTTCTATAAATCAATGTATCATCAAAGAGCACTAATACAAAATTCCTCAAAAATAGCTTAAAGATGACATTCATCAAACTTTGAAATGTAGAGGGAGCATTAGTAACACCAAATGTCATCACAAGAAACTCATAATGACCCTCATGAGTCCTAAATGTTGTCTTGGGAATATCTTCTTCCTTAATTTAAATTTGGTGATAACCTGCTCTAAGATCAAGTTTTGTAAAAATCATAGCTCTAATTTATCTAGTAAATCATCAATGACTGGAATAAGAAAATTATCTTTGATGGTGTACTTGTTGATCTCTCTATCTAGTCTAGACACATGCACCAAGTGTCATCCTTCTTACACACCATCACCATGGGAGAGGACTAGGCACTTTGGCTATGCTTCATAATACCTACCTCTAGCATCTCTTGAACCATCTTCTCAATCTCACTTTTTTCTATAAATGGGCACCTGTAAAGCTTGATGTTGGCTCCCTAATACTAGTTGGATGGCATGATCATGATCCCTTTTAGGAGGCAATCCTTTAGGCATATCTCTAAAAATCACTAAGTGATGATTAACTATTGCTTGCAAATCTAGTTGGATAGGAACATTTGGCTAATAGGCTACTAATGGAAACAATTGGGCCACAAATCCATCAACCCCTTTTTAAAGCATCTTTTGCATTTGATTAGAGCTTACCATTTGTAGGGACTTTGCATGAAACCCTCTTAGTTCAACTATCTTTCCTTCTAAGTAAAGTCTCATGAATAGTTGTTATAAGTTCATTCTCAATTGTCCCCAATGTAGTGAGTCATTCTACTCCTAACACGATATCTATTGCATCCATGGGAATAGAAAACATTGCACAATCAAATCAATATTCCCCCATGGTCAATTTAATGTTATGGCATTTTCTTGAACAACTGGCAGTACCCCCATCTACAATTTGGAACTAAAATTATGGATCAAGATATATAAAATAACTCAATCTAGTAGTTAACTTCTTGTTGATGAAGTTGTGAGTGCTTCATGAGTTTATCAACACTAATACTCTTTCTTTCTTAAAAAAAACCGACCACCTTTAGAGTTTGTGGGGTGCTAACTCTAGCAAGTTCGTGACAAGAAATGATTGGTTGAGTATCTCTTGATTCCTCATCTAACTCATTGTCACACTCTAATATTGGTTTATCGTCCTCTTCTTCCTCACTTGGCCCTTTAATATCAATTTATTTTCAATGCATTTATGTTCTTGGTTAAAACATAACCCTTTTTCCCTCTTCTCTTCAATTTGATGTGGTGTCGACCTAGTAGGTTAAGTGACTATGTAGGAGTGTTTCTATCTCTTATGTTTACAAAACCTTGCTTTTTATTAGCCATAACGTTTTTCCTACTTGCCTTACCATAAGCATTACTTGGGACATAGAATTTAGACATAACATGTGCACCTTATATTTGATGTGATCCTTTAAGATTTCGAAGAATAATTCCATCAATTTTTCTATTTCCACATTTTCCACTCTTAAAGACAGTTTGGAATCGATGAACATAATCCTTGACCCTACTTGTTTTCTTTAATTTGGTAATTTAGAGCTAAAGTAGATATCCATATGATTGTCACCATAATTTGTAGTGAGTTCCTCTTAGAAAATAGACCAAGTGACAACACATCCTTTCTTTTTATTTTCTTCACATAGCCAATCATACCAAATGAATTGGTCAAGTTCCAAGTATAAGGAATCCATTACCACCTTTTTTTGACAAGGAACATGGTGAATGTCAAATAATTGCTCCATTTGATAGAGTCAATTGGTAGGATATTTTCCATCAAACTTTTGCATATCCAACTTTAGTGTGAAGGTCCTAGCCATAGAATTATTTAGGTGATGACCCATCTTCATTTTTTATTCAAACACAAAAGCACTCTTCTACTTAGGATACTCCTCTTCCTCCCAAGCCTTGTTGTGTGACTCCATATGTTTGAAACATCTATAACCTTAGCCATAGACCATTTTCTCCATCATCATCTTGAGATCTTCTATCTTCCCATCCATCTTCAATGACAAGATTTCATCTTTTAGCTTGTTGGTTTCTTCCCTTATTTCTTTCCTTATAGATTCATTATCTATTGGCCCAATCTCCTCACTTCCCACATCATCACTTCCTAGAGATTTCTAGATGTGACCAAAAAGATGCCTCTTGTTGTAGGCCATGCCATGATGGAAAAAATACTTTTGCAATAAATCACACAAAAAAAAATCCAAATTGTCTAAACATTTTACTATAACTTACTTGGGCCTTGATCTCTCCTTTCAAAAAAATCTCCAATAAATTCTCTAATTTGTAGCCTTGAGAGTGAATTTGGTGGAAACCCTAATTTCACAATAGCTTCCTCAAATCTACTCCAAATGACCTGAAATATGGTTTGTAGAAAATTCAAAGTGTCCATGAAAAACTGTTTATAAATAAAGAAAAAAATTGCCAATATGATAAAGATATGTGCTTCCCAATTTGACCTCTTGAGCTAAAAAATTGCCTTGATTCTTGCCCTTCGAGTACCAATATCATGCTTTATACCACTTGTAATGAAATAAATTGCATAATAGAAGAATATAATAGGAAATATGCTACAAATACTTGATAATAGTAAGCCACTCGAGGGGGAAAACCTCCAAAAGTCTCCAATATGAACACAATTCACCATATGATGATCAAATAACACTCACTAGCTCCTATATATATGCCTTGGCTATCACCTAGAATAACTTAGATACCAAAATATAACACCTATGGTGGCCTAGTTATCTAAATAATAATATAATAATGATCATATAACTTAATTAAGAGTTAAGGTAGCGAAAAGCCAACTACTCATAATCTTATACACACTATAAGATTAAGGGTGTAGCACAAGAGCTCATAGATGTGATGCATTTACTATCAAATGGAGAATCCCCTAAAGGAAGCTTAAAGGAGAAGATGAATAGAATTATATAGATGTAATTACCTTACACCCTAATTGAAGGAGAGTTACACATTATAGGGAAAGACAAATTAATTTTAAAGATTGTGTTAGAACATGAAAGAGATGACATATTAAGAGAAGCACGTGAAGGAATTTTAGGAGGTCACAATTCAAGAGAGGGAACAAGAAAGGTGTTAGTAGTAGGCCTATGGTGGCCAACCTTGTTTAAAGATGTCAATAGTTATGCATATATATGTGATAAGAGTTAAGGTAACCACAAGCTAACTACTAATAACCTTATAAACTATATGATTAAGGGCATAGCACAAGAGATCCTAGATGTGATGCAATTACTATCAAATGGAGAATTCCATGAAGGAATCTCAAAGGAGGAGAGGAATAGAATTATATAGAGGTCATTACATTATACCCTATTTAAGGAGATTTACACATTATAGGGAAAGATGAAGTAATTAGAAGGATTGTGTTAGAACATGAAAGATATGACATATTAAGATCATAAGCACATGAAGGAATTTTAGGAGGTCACAATTCAAGAGAGAGAACAACAAGAAAGGTGTTATTAGCAAGCCTATGGTGGCCAACCTTGTTTAAAGATGCTAATGGGTATGCATAGAGATGCGATGCATGTCAGAGGATAGGAAGGCCTACTAAAAGGGATGAGATGCCCTTAGGGATAGTTTTGGCACAAGTTTCATTTGGCAAATGGGCAATAGATTTTATTTGACCCGTAGAACCTCCAACTCGTAAGTCCCATGCCATATTTATCATAACTAGTATTGAATATCTTACCAAATGAGTAGAGGCTGAGTTGACAAAGGATTTTATAGTAAAAAGTACCACCAAATTCATTAATAAAAATATTATGACAGTTTGGTTGTCCAATCAATATTATTGTTGACTAGCGTAAACATTTTGTTAATAAAAAAATTTGTAGTTATTGGAGAATTTCATGATAACTCATAACAAAAGAAACCCTTATCACCCTCAAGCTAATTTGGCTAGTGAGGCATTTAATAAGATATTGGGCATTGCATTAAAAAATATACAACAAGAATGCAACAGACTATGATGTCAACGTACCAACTATTTTATGGGCTTATAGGACCACATATAAAAGATTAACATTTACTATTTCCATTTTCAACTAGTGTATGGACTTGATGCAACCCTGCCTGTATAGTATATGATACCTAAACTAAGGTTAGCAAGTAAACTAAAATTGAGTGAAGAAGAGTAAATCATGAAGAGATTGTTGGAACCAAAAAATTGGATGAAAAGAGATTGTTGGAAGTGTATATAGTCAAATGTTGGAAAAGAGATGCTAGAAGGCCTAAAGTGACAGGAATGTTAGGAATAAAGAATTTTAAATTGGTGATATTGTCTTGTTGTATGATAATATATTCAAGAAACCTAGAAAATTAAAAATCTAGTGGTTGTATCCATATAGAATTGCAAAAATAACACAATTAGAAGGTGTTAAGCTAAAAGATTTACAAGATGACATGTTGAATGGGTATGTAAATGGAGTAAGACTAAAACATTATTATGTGAGTGACTATCAATAGATGGATTCAACCTACATGGAGTTGGGTACAAGTCGAAGTAACTTCTAAATTATGTACATTATTATATATTACTATATAATAATATACAAAGTACAATTTTGTAATATGATGGGTTCCAACACATAAAATTAGGATCATAGGCCAATGGTAAAAATGGAGATAAAAGAGATTTTTGAATCATTAAACTCAAATTTTTTTGTTGAAATCCTATATAGGCTTGTACAACAAGAAAGATGAGCTATGAAAAAACTCTAAGTGTGAACTCATGTGATGAGTTGAGCTAGGTGCCTACAAAAAGTGAAACATAACTGAGAATTGTGGTGAAGAGTGATTTGTGGTGAAGAGTGATAGAGTATAGCATTGCATGAACAAAAACCATGTTAGGATAAACATGACTATGTTAGAATAAATTGGAGAGCTATGAGTTGAAAGCTAGGATTTTGAAGAAAAATGAAGGTAGAGCTAAACTGAATAGATGAAGATTTGAGTTGTGTAAAGTGTTCAAAACCAAAGTGTATAAAAGGACCAAATTTTTTAGTTGTGCCATAAGCTAGGAGATAGAAATTTAAAAAGAGGGTTGAGAAAGTTGGTGTTGACAAGCTAGGGTTGTGTTGATGACAACTGACACAAAAGCATTGAAAGGGTGAAAATGGTCACACCTACATTAATAGATGTAAGGATAATCCTAGGCAAAAATACAAGAAATACCTATACAAAGCCATGGAAGTGGATGTTGATGGAGATTTTCAAATGTACTAGCAGATGTGCTCTACATGGAGGATGTTTGAAAGTATATTCCCTCAATCTTAATAGAGATAAATTATGAAAATTTTAAAGAAGTGAGATTATCACTAACAAGGGTGAATACTAGCACAAGATTGTGTGAGTATCTTCCCCATTGTACTAAAGGGCTAGGGAGATGAAATTGGACACTTAGGAGGATTTTCCAAACTTCTACAAGGATCCTACATGGGTAAGAATCATAACGAGCCACATCCACTTAGATTTCATTTACCTTGACCAACCCTACCAAATAATGAAGAAATCTATCTAGGTGGTCACTAGACTATGTGATGAAGGAGAGCACCTAATGAAAAAAAAAGTAAACTACTAGTAGGTCATGGAATTAACTGGTGCAACCTCAAATGGGTAGAATCTAGTGGTACAAGATATCACAAATCTTCATGTGTGGTAAGCCACCATGGGTATCACCTACAAAATATACTATACAAATAAGGAGAGCTTAAATACCAACACCGAGTCATTCTCACAACATGTGAGATGGTTCTCAATGGAAAGGAGTTTGATCTTTGTAAAGTGTTGAGGGATCAACTTCTAGAAAACTTGAAATGCACAAAGAGGATGCAATACATGTTTAAGTATGGTTCTCTCATCATATGTCTTGTAGTTTATTTTATGTAGAGATTGCCAACTATTGGGAGATATTCATGGTCCAAAGAGAGAAATTTCACAACCCAAATAAATGCATGAATTAGGAGTTTTCAACAATTAAGCAAGTATAAGGAGGTGTACTAGGGTTTCTTTAAGAACTTCTAGATAGAGATGTAGGATAGGGATTGCCTATCATATGAGATAGTACAAAAGTATGAAGATGAAATCACATTCATAGTAAACATTGAACTTTTCTGCATGAAGGTAGTAGAGCCAAGGACATCGTGAATATTATGACTTCCTTACAAAGTAAGAAATGAGTTGATTGAAGTAAATGTAAAGGCATTGTTGGCACTACCAAAGGAACCCAATGCAAAGAGATTTAGGACATACCAAGAATTTATGAAAAAAAAACAAGGACTCAAAGAGCACCTTGAGAAGAATAAGGAGAAATTACATCAAAAGTGTCGTATCGATAAGGATCTACAACCCCCTATAGTAATAGCAATTTTAGATTCATAACTAGTGGTAGAACAAAAAGGGAAGGAAGTGCGACACTTTGAAAGAATAAAGAATAGATCTCAAGGTTTAAAATAAGGGATTCTAAAACACACTAGACCCTTGGAGAAGTCAAACAAGAAAATAAATCACTTCAATATGGTGCCAGGAGAAAATTTCCCACCACACCACTAAAAAAGGAGAAACAAGGAGAAGTAAGGGAAGACTTACCAACTAAGGCAATAGAGACCCTCTTATAGGTGAGTACAAATAAGAAGAAAGTAGGTGTGGGTCCATCTAAGCCAAGGCCAAAACAAAAAGATAAAATGAATTTTGTGCAAATAGTGGAAGAAGAGGAAGAGGAGGAAGAAATAAAATCTAAAACCACAACAAAAATTCAAAAGGGCTCAATTGGAAAAAATAAACATGATAGAGAGAAAACCCTAAAAAGAAAAAAGTAGAAATCCCTAAGAAGAAAGCACAAGAAAAAGAATAGATACTCGATGTGTAGGGACTATATAAATCATTTTTACACTAGGTAAACCATTGGAGGTAGCATAGATGCACATAACAACTTCTATAGAAAATAAGGGCATTATTCTCCAAGCAATGTTAGAATATATGCTATTGGTAGTCCATATATAATGTTGGATATCACCAAGGGATTTCTTGAAGAATTGTTGGAGATAATTAGAGAAAAATGTGAGTAGGTAGTAGAACTTGAAGAAAGTGTCAAGGGATGTCTTACAAGAGATAGCTCAAGATCTCTCTCCAAATAGCAGAGAAAAATTGGCACAACTCCAAAATATAGAGTTAAGATCCAAATAGAGAGTGGATATTGTCCTATCACAAGATGAAGAAGCCAAGAAGAGAGTATAAAATAAAACATTAGAGGCCACAAAGAAGGCCTATAAGACCTTGTTAATAAAAAAAGATACGAAAGAGAAATAAAGTCAAATAGAGCAGCTAGACTATGGTACAAAAGGCATTAATGTGGAGGATTTGGTTAAGAGTTTACATGATGACATTGCACAAGGAGAAAAAGATATAAATATAGGTTAGACAGAGGTAGATCATGACCTAGCGGTAGAGAAGAAGAAATAGTAGAGGAACAAGATGTAGAAAAAGAAAAAAACAAATCTCACAAGACATGCCAAATTTAAAACATATATCATTTCAAAATTTAAAACATATATGTCACTTTCTAGTGATTCAAGCTAACAAATTTGATCAGTATTGACCATTTACTTTATAAAAGTGAAACACAACTTTGAACTCTTACCCAATGACCTTGCTTGTCAGAAGCCACCTCCATCATATTGAAGTCACCATTAAAAATCCCCTTAATTTTGAGAAATTCATTAGCAATCCACCAACAAAGAAGAGTCATTTCTATCACATCATTTGATGCATACTTATTAACAATGCTAAAGGCTTTTTTATATATGTTAAAGAGGACCCACAAAACATTATTGGATGTGTTGCAACCATGTGTAACATAGTGAGGTTTCCATTTGACATCCACTAATATTGTCATGCCTCCTTGCTTATTATTAATGTTGAAGCAAATGCTTGGTAGCTAAATGATACGACACACAATTAAGAGAAGAAAACTAAAAACTTTGATCTCATATAGATAAAGAATGTCTAGAGGAGAAAAATCCATAAAAATCCTACACAATGAATTTGTGGTTTGGGTCCACCCGATCCTTGACATTCCATGATATTTAGTTCATGAAAAATGAGGATATATGGACACATTTCCTTGAGGTTCAACTCTTGTAAAACAAAAAAAATTGTTTTGCACAAACCAACTCTAATTAAGTGGAGAAAATTCTCCAAATTGCCCACATATCATTTTTCAAGAACAAATTCTCCTTCTTCCACCTCTTAAGGAGGGTTGTGAGAGCACCTATCACTCTATGGTGGAGAAGATGTTTGAACAACCAAGTTTGTAGTGGATAAAGCACTCACAAAAGGAGTAGAGTTTTAGAATAATAAGGCAAGTTCACTAGAAGAAAAAACAAGATTTGGTTGAGCCACCACCACCTACTTAGCTTTATCATTAGTATTAGGTTGGGGGTATGCTACAAGAGTTGAGGCTTTGGTAGTTGCACAATTGTTATTTCTTACATTGTTAGATTGAAAGCCTTCGTTGGTCCCATTGCATCTACCTTTGTGGCTGCCAACATTAGTCCAATTGTCATCGTTCTTAGCTTGAGGCATTGCACTCACTAATTTAGAGGTTGATTTGGGCTTGTGAGCAACTAAGGGACAATTTTTTATTTTATGCAAAGAATTGACACCTTAAACATGTGTTAGGAAGATTGATATATAAAACATGTTGCACATCTAGTGCATATTGTCCATCTATGTATATTAATAGTTTCCTTAAGACCTTAAGAGAGGTCTATTTCCACTCAAATCTTGCATTGTGGATGGGTCAAATAAAACTTGTCTCTTTTAACACATACCACCCTCTTCAAAGAGGAGGCAATACAATTCAGAAATGGCCTACAAGGCAAAGGTAGACCAATAAATGTAACCCACATAGGAACCTCAAGGGCCTCGATCTTCAACACAATAAAATCCCTAGTCCAAGGGGACAAAACTAAAAATGAATTATGGACATAGCAAGGGCCATGTCAAAGGATGGCATCTACATGGTTAGCTTTTGCAAAGTGGAAGAGAGAAAACACCTAGTTTAACACTATGGGAGACCCAAGCATTATACACCTAGCTTCTTGCATGTTTTCAAGTAGAATGTCATACAAAATAACTTATAAGATTAAATTGCTCTAACTCCTTGCATGCATTATCAGAATTTGAAGCCATAAGAACAACATCTAGGTGAATTGTAGAGCCCAAACCTCCTGGAATACTTTTGGGACAAACTTTTGATCTTTCTTTGCAAGGGACACCATTAGTTACTTCAATCCTAACCACTTTAGTGTTAATAGCCAAAGGGAAAGGTTAAACACCATGATAAAGAAAACCTAACACCCAAACTTGGGCAAGGAACCCTTAAAACCTCCACAATAAATACAAAAATAAACATTTTCTACTACAATAAAGTAAAAAATGGTATAACGTCAATGTGCCCTCGATCTACTAGTGAAGATGAACGGTTTTGAATGAGCCCTCCAAGGATCTAGACTTGTTGAGTGCTTGAGGCTCCAACACTATAAAGGATGAGGCTGAGATCATGCCCCGGGTGGTTTTGGTGGAATAGATAGGTTCCTCGGTCCTTGGCTCTCAACCTAAGAGGTTTTAGCTTAAGACTCATGCTCTTGTATCCGGTAGCTAAACAATTCATGGGTTTGATATAGAACTCTCTAACAAAAAAATAAAATGGTATAACTAAGAAAAAACTTATCAAAACTTAGCATCAAACCAAACCAACCTCTTTCTCTCTCTCACCCAAAAAATTAGAACAACAAAAACCAACATCAAACCAAACCAACCTCTCTCCACCCAAACCTTCCTAAATGTAAACTACAAATTTATTTTTTATTCGATTTGTTTATTTTGCAAACAACATCCAAACCTTTTTGTAAGCATATAATCCTCACTAAAAGGCTACAATGTTATATTTCCCTTCCCGACTTGAATTGGCTTGTTGGTGAAAAACTTGTCCTCTTGAAAAAGAGGTCACAAGTTTGAATCCTATGGGGGGTAAGGTATGTACGTCTCATATTGAAGCACAGTTAGGTGCCTCCTTCAACACTAGTGGGAGTATGAGGTGGTCTCATATACTATAAGCTGCATTCGTGAGGCATAGTAGACTATAAAAGGATTCCATTTCCATTTCCATTCCAATCAACTCCTAAGAAGGTCGTGAGACATAGTAGACTATAAAAGGATTCCATTTTCATTTCTATTCCAATCAACTAATAAGAAGGTGCACGTGTCAACACTGCAGCATTTCACGTTAGCAAACTAGTGACGGTCTTTTTCCTCCCTCAAAATTGAACGATTAAACTAAGCATTTCCCGCGTAAATTCTTAAAAAATACGCGGTACATAAGTTATTAGCTCGCGTGGACAAACGATTAGGAAAGGAAGGGAAGGCACAAATCCAAAGGACGACGTTTGAAACCTCCGACCTAATCAGAACTTACTCAACTCCGCGTTTCCTATTTCTACGGGAGAAATTTTTTTATCTACGTAGCATATAAAGAGAGAAAAAAAAATTCTCCAAGGTGGTGCTTTGCATTATATTGTGATTTAATCGGATTTTGGCGAACCCAGCCTGGTTCAATTTTCTTCTTTTGGATGCAGTCGTGGCCCATTTTTTCTGAGTTCGTTGGCATATAACCTGCTCAAGTTCTGTTTTTTCAACGTGCAAACTGCTTTTGCGGGTTTGGATCGTGATTCCTGAATTCAAGAGAGAAAATTATATATTTTGCTGTAATAGAAGGATAATGAAGAGAGCAGTGGAGAAGGAACAATCAGAGACTCAGAGATCAAAACGGTAAGTTAATTTCTATACCAAGCTGCAGTTGCTCCCACTGCAAAATAATTATCTGCGGTCTAATGGAGGGGCATCCTAAATTATCTCAGGTGTTGTTGAAATTTTGTAGGAGCATTTTAAAATAAGTGGTTCCATGAATTTTTTAGTTGCAGGTAGTCTTAAAACTTTAAGCTCTGAAATTTATAGAAACAGGTGGTCTTATGATGTTTTTAGTTTAATGCTAAATGATTTAGCAGAGATTTTTTAGAACGTACAAATAAAAAATAAAAAATATCAAAAAAAAAAAATTTGGGTCTGAAATATTTCCTAAATTAAATGGAGTGAATCAAAGAACTCGAAGAAAAATCCCTGGAGGATGAATCTTTTCCTCCAAAATAGGAGCAAAAATTTCGTTCACAAATATTTTCTAAATTAAATGGAGCGAATCTAAAAACTCGTAGAAAAATCCCTAGAGGATGCTAGGGCATAAATTAAAATCTTTTTTTTTAGGTGGTTCATTTTAAATCCATCGAGAATGCTACGGCATAAATGAGAATCTTTTCCTCCATAATAGGAGCAAAAATTTGGTTTAGAAATATTTTGAGTGAATCTATAAAAACTAGTAGAAAAATCCCTAGAGGATGCTAGGGCATAAATTAGAATCTTTTCGTGAGCAGCTGTTTTTTAGGTGGTTGATTTTGAGCAGGTGTATTTGAGGTGGGGCTGAAACTTTACTCCACCAGTTAGGGATTTTTCTACCAATTTTTAGATTCCTTCCATTTAATCAAACTTTCAACTCCAAAATTTATGGAAGGAGGTGGTCTCATGAGGTTTTTAGTTTAATGCGATTTAGCAAAGGTTTTTACAACCTACAATCCTCTAGGGCATAAATTAGAATCTTTTCGTGAGCAGCTATTTTTTAGGTGGTTGATTTTGAGCAGGTGTATTTGAGGTGGCGCTGAAACTTTACTCCACCAGTTAGGGATTTTTCTACCAGTTTTTAGATTCCTTCCATTTAATAAAACTTTCAACTCTAAAATTTATGGAAGCAGATGGTCTCATGAGGTTTTTAGTTTAATGCGATTTAGCAAAGAATTTTACAACCTACAAATAAAAAAATAAAAAATGATCAAATAAACCCTAAAGGATGCTAGGGCATAAATTAAAATCGTTTCTTCCAAAATACGAGCAGCTATTTTTTAGGTGGTTCATTTTGAACAATGTATTTGAGGTGGGGCTGAAATTTTCCTCTACCAGGGATTTTTCGATTCCTTCCATTTAATTTAAGAAATATTTTGTAGGGAAAAAAATTTATTTGATGATTTTTAATCTTTTTATTTGTGGTTTAGGGTTTAAGGTTTAGGGTTTAGGGTGGGTCTTAAAAAAGCTTTCTTCTATAAATTTTGGAGCTTAAACTTTTAAGTCCTGTAACTACAAAATTCCTGGGGCAGCTTCTTTTAAAATGCTCCTAAAAAATTTCAGCAACACGGCTGTGATAATTTAGGAATTCCCCTTCCATGGGACTGCTTCCTCAACCCCACCTCAAATGCATAGACTCAAAGTCAAAAAATTGAAAAAGATTCTAATTTATGCAAATAGCATTTCTTTTGACTTCATGGGACCCCTCACTTCACAAAAATAGATCATCTAGCCCTTCCGTTTTTTCAAGCTTGGGCACTCCATGGTTACTGATTATGTGTGCAGGGTGTGATAGGGAGATTAGTAGTCTTTTGAGAGTAGGTTTAAGTCCAAAAAAATCCTTTTTGGGAGCTAAAACTTCATCGAGTTTAAATCTGCCGTAGTTTTCTGTTTTTAGATCCTTGTGTTTTCTAATCATCTTGGATAACCGGAATGAGATTTCTGACTATTTGTTGTCGTTTGTGCTGCTCTAATGTTAGTTTTAGGTTCGCTGAAGCTGATGAAGAGCTGCTTTTACCCTCAGAGATAGAAGCACAATCATATCTAATTTCAGTGAAAGAGCATTTCAAGGATGACAAAGAAAAATATGCTGAGTTTATTCAAATCATCAATGATTTTACCTCAGAAATGTATGTAATCATTTCAAAACTTTATTTAGAATAATGAATTGATAAATTTGAGCTTCCAAAGTTCCAGTTGATAATATATCTTAAGCTCTTTGCACCGTCATTTTTGGTTAATTTGCAGATGTGATACAATTGGGGTTATTACCAGATTGAAACAGCTGTTTAAGAGCCATAAACTTCTTTTGAGTTTTAATAAGTTCCTTCCAAAAGGCTTTGAAATTTTATTTCCTTCCAAAGAATTTCTACGGAAGGACCAGCAAGTTCAGTATGAGGAAGCCCTGACATATATTAAAAAGGTTAAGGTAATACTGAATGTGCACTAGAACTCGTTTTTTTTTGGGGAATTTGAAAGCTACATTTTATAGTCATTTCTATTTTGAAATGTTTTGATTTGTTCTACAAATAATGAATTGGTATAGAAGTGCAGAATAATATATTTAGTTTTTAACGTTTCAAAGCTGTGTACCATCTCACTGATGTTCTAATTTGTTATAACAGAGACGGTTTCAAAATGAAGAATATATGCACAAGGGATTTCTACAGATACTTAATACGTATATGAAGGGAAGCAAGCCCATCAATGATATATATAAAGAGGTATAAATTATAGATATACTATATGAAGAGGTGTATCTTATACGGAAAGGAGCACGTTTATGATTCTGCTTTTTAATTTTCTTAAGCTACAATTCCTTTGCAGAAAATTTAATTTGATCTGTTTTTGGCAGGTGAAATTGCTATTTTGTGATCATCAAGATCTTATAGATGAATTCACATGTTTTCTACCAGCCTCCACAAGTTCAGCTCTTGTTCCCCATCTTCAAGATTTTGCAATGCTGTCATCTGAACCCACCCTTGGATTGACTTCTATCAGAGATTCACACAAAGAAGACATGGGCAAGGTCTGTTACGATTTGTGATATATTTGTCTGCTTTCCCATCCCTTGTTAAGATTTGACTTTTTCTAGTTTTTAAACTTTGCTTATTGTTCAGTTATCTGGTTTTGTAGCAGGGACAAAAATATTTCACTTTAAACAATAACTGCCACCAAAGCTCCCAATTTGCTTTGAAGAAAGATGTTGAAGGAACATCTGTTGCTGTAGTGAATGAGCACTCAAAGAAGGGTGAGAAAGAGAAGGAACTCAAAGAAGGTTGGCAGTTGAAGGAAGAAGATAGGGGTGAAAAAAGGCCTGCACAGAATATGGAGAGTGAATTATATGTTATGGACCAGCATTCTCATAGAAGCAATTTGACACTAAGTTCTGATGATTTGTTTGTTAGGCAGAGACAGATGGGTTCAACTGATTACTCTACTGGCAAACATTCTCAGCAAGGCCCTCATACAGACCACAGTAAAATTTCAAGTAGTAAGTAATAACTGAATGCTTATACTTAACCAATTCATTCATTGAAGATATAATTTTTATCTGTCTCTGTTATTTATTTATTTTTAAACTGCAAGACATTATTTTTGCAGGTAAAAGTCCACAGCAATTGGATTTTTTTGAGAAAGTAAAAACAAATATTGGAAATATCGCATATCAAGAAATAGTGAAAAGCATCAATATGTACAACAAAAAATTAATCAATTCAGAACTATTGCAACGTCTGGTATGTTACACAAACATACTTTCTCTTAGTTTTTTTCATTAATGTAGCTTGTATTGACTGCTTTTATTTATTGATGAAAAATAATGTTATGCCAATCTGTTTCAAAATTCTATAGGCAGGATGCATTCTTGGGAAATATCCAGAAATTGTGGATGAATTCAATGAAATCATTTCTCAAAGTACAAATGGGAAAGCTGGTAAGAAATTCAAATGTTTGAGTTCAAGGAAATGACTATTTTACTAAATTACTTTTCAGCATTAAATTCATAAATACTTTTTTTAAAATTTGATAACTATCTTGTTGAACTATCTGATTGTTTGAATATGCTTGATGCAATACTATTTCATAGCATTATTGCTTATCTTGTTTGCCCCACTTTGGTGTTGCCTTAAGTCAAATTGAGGCTTTAGTCCACTTTGTTTTGTGCTGTTCTAACTACAGTTATCATTTATACCCCTACTGAAATAATTTATGCTGCTCAAGAAAAGCAAGAATAAACTTATTATTTTCAATTTCCTTGGGGTTAAAAATAATTGGTTTTGACTGTTACTTAGGTACTTCCCTTTACTATGTCAACCTGTTACAGGTTTTAACTTAGGAGAGGAAGAATGTACAAAGCATGTTAAGAAGGGGAAGGGAAACGAAAAGGAAAAGAATTTCGATAACGTGCTGGAGAAAGAAAATGAGAGACCGAAAGAAAAAGACCGTGAAGAAAATGAGAGAAAGAAAGAAAAATACAGTGAAGAAGATAGAGACGGACACAAAGATCAACATCATAAATCAATAGTGCTGGAGAAAGAAAATGAGAAACAGAAAGAAAAAGACAGTGAAGAAGATAGAGACAGACACAAAGATCAATATGACAAATCAAGAGTGCTGGAGAAAGAAAATGAGAGAGAGAAAGAAATGGACAGTGAAGAAGATAGAGACAGACACAAAGATCAACATCACAAATCAAGAGCTATGTTGGATAGCAATGCTCCCCCAGTTTCAAACAATGAGAAAATCACATACAACCCAATATCGGAGATCCATGACCTTTCTCATTTGGAGCAATGTACTCCTAATTACGGTTTGCTACCACAGAATGTAAGAAACCTTTTCATTTGTGTGTTTTGTAGAATATTTTTGAGATATGGTTGTAAGTCTTGGGCTTTGGCGATCCTTATTGTAAATGCGATTCCTTTGTGCATCACTTCTCAATCTATCTACTGGCCTGCCTAGATCTTGTTTCCTTTTTAGTTTGTTTCTTAATGTGAGATGTTTGATTGTTATTTTTATTTAAAATATGGCTAAAGAATCAACATTAATTTCATTATATTGCAGTTCATGAAACCCATTGATGGCCACAAAGATCAGCATCACAAATCAAGAGTGCCGAAGAAAGAAAATGAGAGAAAGAAAGAAAAAGACAGTGAAGAAGATACAGACGGACACAAAGATCAACATCACAAATCAAGAGCTATGTTGGATAGCAATGCTTCACCAGTTTCAAACAATGAGAAAATCACATACAAGCCAAAGCCAATATCAGAGATGGACCTTTCTCATAGGGAGCAATGTACTTCTAGTTACGGTTTGCTACCACAGAATGTAAGAAACCTTTTCATTTGTATGTTTTATAGAATATTTTTGAGATATGGTTATAAATCTTGGGCTTTGGCGATCCTTATTGTAAATGCTATTCCTTTGTGCATCACTTCTCAATCTATCTACTGGCCTGCCTAGATATTGTTTCTTTTTTAGTTTGTTTTTTCAATGTGAGATGTTTGATTGTTATTTTTATTTAAAATCTGGCTAAAGAATTAACATTAGTTTCATTATATTGCAGTTCATGAAACCCATTGATGGACACAAAGATCAGCATCACAAATCAAGAGTGCCGGAGAAAGAAAATGAGAGAAAGAAAGAAAAAGACAGTGAAGAAGATACAGATGGACACAAAGATCAACATCACAAATCAAGAACTATGTTGGATAGCAATGCTTCCCCAGTTTCAAACAATGAGAAAATCACAGACAAGCCAATATCAGAGATGGACCTTTCTCATAGGGAGCAATGTACTCCTAGTTACCGTTTGCTACCACAGAATGTAGGAAACCTTTTCGTTTGTGTATTTTGTAGAATATTTTGATATACGGTTATAAGTCTTCGGTTGCAGTCTAAACCACTATATCGCCTTGGAAATCCTCACTTCTTCTCAATCTATCTACTGGACTGCCTAGATCTTGTTTCTTTTTAAGTTCATTTCTTAATGTAGAGATGTTTGATTGTTATTTTTATTTAAAATTTGGCTAAAGAATTAACATTAATTTCATAATATTGCAGCTGGTGAAACCCATTGATGGACACAAAGATCAACATCACAACTCAAGAGTCCTGGAGAAAGAGAATGAGAGAAAAAAAGAAAAGAACAGTGAAGAAGATAGAGACAAAGATCAACATCACACATCAAGAGCTATGTTGGATAATAATGCTTCCCCAGTTCCTAAAAATGAGGAAATCACATACAAGCCAATATCAGAAATGGACTTTTCTCATTGGGAACAATGTACTCCTAGTTACCGTTTGCTACCACAGAATGTAAGAAACCTTTTCATTTGTGTGTATTGTAGAATATTTTGATATATGGTTATGAGTCTTTGGTTGCAGTCTAAGCCACTATTTCACCTTGGAAATTCTCATTGTAAATGCTATTCCTTTGTGCATTCCTTCTCAATCTGGTTATTCTTAAATATCATCCATTTCAATAGTCAAAGGTTAATTTTGACCAATAAAAATAGGACAAATATTTACCACTTTTTGTTGTAAATGAGGTGTAAAACTACTATTGATTGTTTGACCATTGAAATGGATGATATTTAAGTAGAGTGTTCTCAATCTACTGGCCCACTTAAATCTTGTTTCTCTTTTAGTTCATTTCATAATGTAGAGATGTTTGATTGTTATTTTTATTTAAAATTTGGCTGAGATTAATATTATTTCACTATGTTGCAGTTCGTGAAACCCATTGCCAGCTATTCAACTGATCTTGGAGCAGAGGTATTAAATGATATTTGTGTATCAGTAGTATCTGGTACAGAGGACTACTCAAAACAAATGCGAATGAACCCCTATGAAGAGGCTATTTTTAAATGTGAGGATGACAGGTACTACATATATGGAGGTTCATCTTCAAGTTATATATAAGACCATTTATTTAGGATTGGCAATGTGTTATTCTGTGGAAAATCAGTGAGTTTTTCGGAGTCCTAATAAACAAACCAGGCATACTCTATACAGTGGATGAGAACTTATCATTTGGTGCTAGCTGCTCCTTATTTCTGAAGATGGTATACATGTTTATTATTTTGTATTTACCATTTTTAAATTGTGAATTTTCAGATTTGAGTTGGACGTGTTGATAGAAAACGTAGAAGCTGCCATTAAGCGTATACATGAGTTGCAGGAAAAGAAACATGACAACATAACTCAGAGAAGTGCTGATTTCAGAATTGAAAAACACCTCACAGGTAGCTTCTTTTATGAGTTCTTGTAATTAGAGTTACTAGTAGGATATTTAGTGTAGTTGGTTGTAAATGTGATGAGTAATATGTCAATGTTTGGCCATTGCAGCTATGAATTTAAGGTGCATTGAGCTCATTTATGGTGATTATGGGCTTTATGTAATAGATCTGTTGCGTGAAAATCCAGATCGTTGTTTACCTGTAATTGTAAAACGACTTCAGCAAAAGCATGATGAATGGGTCAATTGTCGGACCAGATTTAACATAGGTTGGGCCGATGTTTATGTAAAGAATCATAAGAGATCTCTTGATCACCACAGCTCCTGCTCTAAGCAAAGAGATACAAAAAGTTTGAGCCAAAAAAGAATGAGAACCCATTTCCATTTATGATTTCGAAAATACTACAGGGGGATTGTTGTATATAAAATATTTTTTTCTGACTTGTGAAAACATAATTTAGTTTTTCTCAATTGCTATGTGCTTCCTCACGAATAGCATAGAAGCCCAATTCATATCCTTTAGAAGTCTACTAATTTAATGTTAGGTCAGCCTATGATATAGGGCTCACCAACTTCCATGCTTGTTCTTTAATTTTCTCTTTTAATTCTGTCAATGTTCTTTTAGTGATCAGCCTCCTTAGGGAGTAAAGTTTGGAAGCCATGATTGCTGAGATAATCATGATGACTAGGACTTCTAACATTATTAGATTAAATTTGTCAAAGATCAAAGTATATTATCCAAAATCCAAATTTACTAATGATGTTTCCAATCTTCATTTCTACCATGCTCTTTAACCCTTCAAGCATATTTAGTTATGATGTTCCATACGAAATTGTCTTTGATTTGCATTCGGTCTCTATCTCTTTGTTACATTGAATCTTCATGAGAGTTGACTATGAAGTGCTTTACAAAATAAATAGAGATAAAAAGGTATTAGTCAGTCATAAACATATAAATTTTATTGGAAATGAGATTAAAGATTTTTTATAATATTGTATTTTATTAAAAAATATTATGTGAAAAATTAATTATTAATTATTGAAGTACAAGTAATATATAAAAAGTAATAAAATAAAATAAAAATTATACATAATAAAGGTGAGACAAGTTTTTTTAAAGCAGAGAAATTATTTAATGGAAGAAACTCGTGTATTAATGAAGAAGACAACTTAAAATCTGACAATACTTATAATCTAGTATGAGAGTTTTAAGATAAAAAGAGACTGAGTACAGCCATTAAGGAAAGGAAAAGGGAATCTCTATATCATACAAGTGAAAAGTGGAATTATCCATTTAATTCCACGCTTCTAAATTTGGCACCTTATATTATTGTGTGCATATATAGTTGATTCTTCATGTTAAAAAGTGAGGATACATATGTGTAAAGAAAAGGAGTTACACTTCAATATTCTTTGTAAGGAATATGCTGACATCCAAAGAATTTAAATTAAGAGATAAATGGGGAGTTTTATATATATCCACATCACTCAAGATAACTTCCAAACACAAATTAATGTTTAATAATTTCTCATAAAAATAAAAATAAATAAATTAGCATACCCATCTTTAGAAAAATCTATGTAAAAATCTATTTCATTTAAATCATAGATCTATTTAAATCATGGATCAACTTAAAAATAGGCCCCTTAAGAGTGACATCTCTCGGCATAGTTACATAATTTTTTTTAAAGATAGGCATTATAAAATAGCATTAAGGGAATGATTGTGAACGGGATGATTTTGACGGTGTTAAATCACGGTGGCATTAAGGGGATGGTGACCGTGTTCAAAAAAAACTAAAAAGAGTCAACATATATGGCATTACGAGGATGATTGTGACCGTGTTAAAAAAAATAAAAAGAGTCAACATATATGGCATTGCGAGGATGATTGTGACCGTGTTCATAAAAACTAAAAAGAGTCAGACATATATGGCATTACGAGGATGATTGTGACCATGTTCATAAAAACATAAAAACTAAAAAAGTCATATATTTTTTAAATGAAAGCACACAAGAATTAAATTTAAAATATATAACCGCCATAAGTAAAAGTCAAACATAAATCACAAAAATATGAAATGAACTAAGGTAGAGAAAAAGAATAATATCTTTTACATTAAAACAGTTTAAATTTGTTTTCTATACAATGTAATTTAATTTAATGGTTTTTTATCTGTATTATTAAAATATAGTGTGCAGTAAAATATCAAATCAAATAAGATGCAAAGTATACTGGACAAGTGTAGAAGTTATTCAAATGGTAAGTTATTTTAGTTTTATTTACTCTAAATTAAATAGTAATTTTATTTATTGTTGAGTTATTTTAATGAAAATACTCCAAATTAATATGTTACTTGTTACCTTTTATTTACTGTAGAATAATTTATTTTATAACTATATTTTATTAGGGTTTTATCATACGAAATATAAAAGGAGCAAAGTGTATCCAAGCATAAAAGTTCTTCCAAAGGTAAGTGCCTTAAGTGCATTATATTTTATTTTCTATGTTATACTTTTTATTTTCTATGTTATTTTATTTACTGTACAATAATTTAATTTATAACTATATTTTATTAGGTTTTGTCATATCAAATAAAAAAGAATCAAAGTATAGAATTATTTTAAGTGCATTATATTTTATACATTTTATTATAAAGACTTCAATTTAGTTTTCTTTTCTTTTTAAAATTAATTGTCATAAAATAATATTTAATTTATTAGGTTTCATCATATCAAATAAAAAAGGACCTAGTAACATGCCTTCTCATTACACATACAATTTACTAAGAAAGTAAAAGAATACATGAGTGAATTATATATATAAAAGCATATCTTTTTTGACTATTTTCAACCTTGAAATTACAACATATTCAAAGATAGAATCATAGTGAAATCATTTCACTTTACATTTACAAATAATTTGTATTTGGCATAAATAATAGTTTTACATAAGTTTGATTATCATAAGTCATAAAATGAAGTGCACTACATCTAGAATCTTGATATATGTCACCCAAGTCTCAACAAGTCTTCTGCTACAGAGGGAGAGCATCATCCAAGTGATTTGCCTCCAACCATAGACCAGTGGTCCTCGCACACCTTCCTTCCTGGAAGTGGCCCTACCCTTCATGAAGAGTATAAACATAAAGAACCAACAGTTGCCATATGAGTCCCAGTGTTGTGACCTATGTAATTCAATTGACCACACTAGACAATCTTCTAGTTAAGTATGATCATTCTGACTGGTCACACCATCTAGACATTGTGAACCTACTAATGCATGCAGAGGCAAATGCATCACTTTGGCTAAAGTTTCTATATAAATAGATGTTTGCAATAAATGCAGTCGTGTGTTCACACACCTCTAACTCGACTTGGAAACTATCTCATCCTATAGTTTTACTTTCTTCACTTAGTAACTCTAGACATAATTTGCCTATACTATATTTAATCCTAGTCAGCTAAACTCAGAACTAATCCTTAATCTAGGATATACATGCAATATATAGACCTTTAGGTAATTCTAACCTTTCAGAGAGTCCCTCTTTACATACTTGCAATTACTAGCGTCTATGACCTCATGTCATTCTACTCATTGGCTCTAATATTAAACACTCATGTGTTGTATAACAAGTTTTGACTCTATCTAGAAATCAAAAATCATTTAAATTTAACAAAGTGCTTCTTAGATTCTTTTTGTCTTGTTCTATAGTTATCTCAACCATTCTCTATCGACCATAATATAAATGTTATATCCAACTTTAGAGTTCTAAGTTTTCTAAACCATTATGGTTTTATTTCTAGGGTTTAACTTCTCTAACCCAATACATGGAAATATCAATACCCTTGTTTTCCAAAGATAATAACATATAAGAATATAACATGGAAACAAATACCTCTACTCTTCCCTAGACCACTTGGCATTGTTCAAATTCACATTCACAAAACATGAATAAATATAGCATACGATGTATATCCTCATTCATATAATATCTTAATGAATACTATCATTTTCATAACTAGTCCTTTGACTAAGTTCAACCTTTCAACCTTAATAGATTTGAGTTATAAAATTTAGTAAGATACTTTCGACCTCTTGGTTTCCTTAAGTCTACCGACTTCCAATTTAAGATAGGTTATGAACTCTTATATAACATCTTTTGTATACATGCCACATAAACCTCTAAAAACATTCATAAGTACAACAATCATGTGGGGTTAAGTTTTGAATTTCCCAACATACCCAACTTGAAATAGATCAAAACAGGGATACCCAACCTTTGGTTAACTTGTGTCTTCTGTGCACCTAGCACTACAATAAATTCTATTAAATATATGCCATGGAAACTATAATTTCCCATCTCCTAGTATGCATAAACCCTTTGAGCCAGTTTAATAGTTTCAAATTTGAAACATAGGGGAAGTCAATTATATCTCCTAATTTACTCTTTCTCGAGATAGTTAACATAGTTAATGGTTGCTAAAAAAAGGTTATCTAGGTTTCCACTTCTTGGTTCACCCATTCCTCTGGATTATATTCCAATATGACAAGAAGAACTCTATTTCACATAAGGAAATCTATTTCCATGTTGCATCATTGTCACTTCAAAATCATAATGATATTATCTCACCAAATCTCTGTTTGGAAAAATAGTGATTATATGCTTCAAAAAGAAGAAAATATCTATGGATTTATCTTGGATATTCACTTAAGACCTAATCAATCCTTGAAAAATTTGAGTCTATAATATAATTATCAACCTTCTTGGTCCTCTCAAGTCAACTGACTTTCGCTAAAGAATAATAAGAACTAATGTTAACTTCCTAGGGTTATCATGATAATACTTATCACTATTGTTCAATAAGCAAGGGATATTATATCACCATTCAAATTACTCTTAATGATAACAATATCATTCTAACATAAATGAATATATTAATTCCAAAATATTTGATCTCAAGGTATAAAGCTTATACCATTATCTCATTTATGTGTTTACAACACAAGGTTTAATCCTTTTTCAAATCTGAATGGGTTTTGAGTCAAGAATATTAAAATAATGTTTTCAAACTAATGGTCTATTTTTGTATACCAAATCTAGCTATAGAAAGGATATAAACTCATGCTTATCATCCTTGCATATAACAAATATACTTGTCATAATCAAAGGATACATGTATAGCTTAATATATAGTACCTTTAGGGGTTTTTCCTAAGATCTTAAGACACTTTAGAATTAAGGAAACTTATCACTATGTCCTTGATAGTACATAGTGTCATTTATATAAAGTTTAGATTAAATGAATACCTTTCACTAAATCTTTGAACTAAGACCATTAAACTCATATACGTATAAACCGTTGAGAAGATTAAACTATCTTTGACAGAAACTTTCAACAATATTTCACCTCATAATTCCTAAGTTGAATCTGAGTTTCTTGTAGGGTTTAGACACAATGTTCATCATATATATATAAACATCCAAAACCTACATTTAGTTAAGCAACATAACTCTCAATAGGTTCAAGAATATAATATAAAGACATAAAATGAAAACTTCTATAGCTTCTCAGTTATAATTTGCTACATCCTATGGTTCAACCACTGTAGTTTATGCTACTGTTCAAAGACATCTCATCTAACATACTTCAGTTTTACTGCTAAACATACTATGAGTATCATATCATGCTTAACTGTTTACACATAGATAGGGATTATCTTTTTAATCAACCATAATCTTTTTCTTTCAACACCTCGGGCTCATACTATCTATTGTCATGGTCTATGTTGTTGAACTTTTATAGTTCAAAGTTATAATAGCATATATGCCATGCAAAACAATAAACAAGTAGTTTCTTAAGTAGACGAGGAATACCTGCTCCTACTAGGATAAGTCGTTTGGTAGATTCAAGTGGTTTAACTATAGGAGAGAATGATACACCTTCAACCTCCATCCCAATA
Source organism: Cunninghamia lanceolata (assembly GCA_027924645.1). Lineage (NCBI taxonomy): Eukaryota > Viridiplantae > Streptophyta > Pinopsida > Cupressales > Cupressaceae > Cunninghamia > Cunninghamia lanceolata. Next base: position 9,845,150 of record BSBN01001373.1, read on the forward strand.
TGTTATGTTGCTTAAGCTTAGTCCATTCAAGCGCGAACATATTACCGAGTATTAGTCTACTGCTTTACAACTTTAACTGCAGACTTGTACCCATAAGAGGTTCAAGGAATATGTCGATAAGAACAACCGACGAGTTTAGAAACTTTTCCAGTGTGGAACAATTCTTGAGCACTTTAATGCTCACATATAAAAGCCTATTGGCTCTTTACGAGTTCATGCTCTCATTTTTAAAAGAGTACTCAGAGATATCCTTTGTAACATCTCTTGCTATTGCCTATTACTTCTAGAAAATGATCCTGTGCTACCTTAACATACTCTCACAAAATCTTATTATCAAATCAAGGATATCCCTCATGTTTTTTTCTAGACTTTTCTCCTACCTGATGATACAACCTTATTGCAGACTTAACCCTTTTCACACTACTGCGGTGGTCTTGGCATAAAACTCACCTTAAAGCATGCCTCACTCGCATGCAACATTAGTGGAATAGTTGCTCTTAATGACCACACCCATCCTCAACTTCAACAATATAGCCTTTTAAAAAGGCTTCACTCCCCAGTGGTTTAATCTTTGTGCCCTTCTCTTAAATGGTATGACCTTGATAAAGGCTTTCCCTCTCCACACCATGGAGCTCTAGGAAGAAACTATGCCTATTTAAATATTTCATGAAGGCACGTAGACTAATGGAGATAATGGTCTTAAATACCACTCTACAATCTAGTTTTAAAGCTCCTCCTTATTCTCTAAATCCATCATGGAGAAAATAGACTCAAGCTTCCACTACTAAAAGAGTGGTGTTGTCATATTTTGCCCAACCCAAAATATTCCAAAAATTCCCTCCTTCTATCAGAAAAATCTGATCAGAGAAAGCCCAAATAGAAGCAGGAAAATTCTTGTGAAAAACCTAGAAAAATCTAAGTCTTTACCTTTTTTTTTGCCCTTAGTCGGTAAAAGTTTGAGTTAGCAAACTTGCCAGTTCATCAACTGGCTAGTTTGCCGACTAAGGAAAAAAGCCCTGAAGTGACTAAGGAAACAAGTCTTTTGTTTTCTCTTTTATTGGCATATTCCAAGTTTTGTGAACTCTCCAAAGGTTCTCATTTTCTTCAGTTCACCGACTAGGCAAATCGCTGACAGAAACTAGATGGGGAGACTCACAAGAAAAATGGCTAAGACAAAGGGAAGGAAAATGTTTGCCTTTATCAGCAAAATATTGGTTCAACGAACCTCTAGTTCGGTGGTTTGTTGATTCGCTGATTTGCCGACATGGGCATAATTACCTAAGACAGAGTAGTGGGTGTTCTCTTCAAAGAAGCAAAGGAAAATACATGTTTGCCTAAATGTCGACAAACTTATGGTTCGGTGAACCTTAATTTCACCGATCGGCGACTTTTCTAACAAAAGAACTGTTTAGGGTAAAATTGGATTTTGTTGATCTTTCGTGGTTTAGATGTTAAAATCTTACTTTCACCCTAACATTGAAGGATCTAGGGTTGAGTGGCGAGTGCTATCATACCCTAGGTCACTTGTAAATGAGGGGAAGCTTGGATTAGGGAATTAATTATCAATTTTTCCTTCTCCTATGCTCAATCGACCATTAAAACCCTAATTATGCAAATATAAAAACAAATTAATGAATTACAGAAAAAGCTCTTGCAGACGAGAGTAAAATGCCAAATTATAGAATACATGTTTTCGGGGTTCCAAAGAGAAACAGTCAGGGACACTGGAGTGGGTGCCCAAGTCCAAGGTACATGCTTTTTTGGGGAATCTGGACCTCCTTCGAACACTGATTAGCCCTGTAACTTATGTTTTCTGGAATCAATCTACGGAGGACACTGGAGCAAGCACCCTAGTCCCAAAAGTGCTCCTTTGTCTGTCTTTTCTTCAGATCCTGAATCCCTGATGTGTTTCCAGCCTTCCTGCAACTCCACTTTTCTTGGATGCGACACCTATAACCTGCAATTAGAAGACTTGGTTTAGGGGTTGTGGTGTTTAGAGGTTTGCCTCAGTCAAACCCCAGATGTAATGCCCCGTCATGCAACCCTAGAGTGCTAGACTAGAAAGAGCAAAATTATAGAAATATTTTTTTTTTAAAGCAAGAAATTGCAATATTAGTAACCAAGATATCATAATACACAACATAAATAAAAGTGCACTTCTAACTCCTCTAGGGAAACGTAACTGCATTAGTGAATATAAAGTTAAAACCACACAAGAGATATACATTATACTTCTACTACAGATAAGATCAACTTTTACATTAGCAAGATAGTTAATTTACAAGGTTACAGTGCAAGGTTACAAGACCGATCATGTCGGTTTACAACTAAATACATATAAAAGTATACAACACTAAAGGTGGAAAGCAATCTGGAACTGGAACACCTCTGCACAGGACTCGAACTGAATCTCCAAAAAGGCCAATGAATAGCTCTGCCACCCAACCATGTGGAACCCTGAGGTCCACCCCTCCAAGCTAGGAGATAACAATGAGGATTCCACTAAGCCAAAGTAACAACATCTAATATAACCAAATAATAATAGACTTGACACAATCGACCACAACAACAAAGCTGCACAAGACAAGACAAGACATCACTCTAGAGGCACAACCAATAAGAAATAACTGAACTGCGTAAGGAGAGTGTCATCGCATGGTCCTAGCATGGGTTACCCAGGTTATCTATCACCAAAAGCTGGCCCCCATCTATGGTTACCCTGGCAGCCTCTCTCTAGGCACCGGCCCCATAGGGTGACACATGCGGAGCCAACAGGTCCTCTCATGGAGACAAGGAAGTCAACCTTGCCAACCAGGCCTTCTCATCCCATCCTTAGCCTGTGAGAGCACTCAAGGCATGGGTGAGGTATCTTACTTATCTTGTTAAGTGTTTTACTACCCCAACCCTCCTAATTACATTATTAAGTTTCCACTTGCTTACAACTTCCATGGGGTTACCCAAGCACCTTTTCACTAGGCACCGGCCCCACCATGAAAGCCACTCCCTTAGCATTCTCTGATCAATCATACATATCACAACATTCAAGTATAAAAGTCACAAATCAGTTCCGACCCAGAACTTACACCATTCACTAGGTCACAACAATAAGTCCTTAGATTCCCTTCAAAAATTTAAAGCAATACAATCTAGAACCAAGTACTATATCCAAGAGACCATTTCCCCATTCATTACAAGACATGAAAATCCAGTGAACCCAATACATTGACATGCCATAATTTTGAACCAAAACCAAGAACTACACCTCTGGAGTTAGGTATATGAGAAAAGATAAGGTGACCATTATCTGACAAGGACAACACTTCCGCGTCTTAACACCAAGTACACCTGACACCCCTCAAGATTCCCATATCACAATTAACCAAATCAAAGACCAAATTCCACCCCAAGGTAACATAATGATCCAATACAATCATAAAGATACGACAAGGAGGGCAATCAAGCATATGAAATTCAATGAACTCCTAATTCAATCAAGAAATCAACTTACACAAAGTTATCACAAATAGCAAAACTTCAAATCTCAAGGAATTAATAAGGCAAGGAAGGTTAACCATAAACTGAACATCCTTAAACAAAAGTCAAGGAAAGCTCATAAAATAATTCCATTAATAAAACAATCCCAAGTTAAAGACACTTTAATTTCCCATAACATAATCAAAACACAATTCCTTGTTTTCCAAAATAAAAGTATGAAGAAAAATACATATACAATGATATCCACCATTTACGAAGCATGAAATAGAATATTACAAGCCTGACTAACAAATTAATATTTAACAAGGTAATTAATACCCGATTAGCACAATATTGTTACCTCGTGAAACAAGAAACATTAGTACAAATTACTCTAAAATTTCCAAAGACAACTATAAATATAAAACATAATTTTTCATCAACATGTTTACTACCTACAATTAAATAAAGAAAACAACTAAATAATATAAATTGTTACCTAAAAACGTAAACATCTTACCCACTACTAATTCCTCAAGAGACAATTACACATACACACAACTATAAGAAAATATATTTTCCTATTTTAATTTTCTAATAACTACCAAATGTAACAACAACATCTATCATTATAATTTCCTTTAAGTAAACCTACTAACTAACATTTTCCAATATCAAATCATTATAAACCTAAATAGTTTATCTTACCATTTAAGATTTATCACTTACCATTTCTAATAAAACATCCATAAGTAATTATTTACAATAAGCATAATCTTTCATCAACATTAACCAACTACAATCATAATCAAACAACTATAATATATACTTTTCCAACAACTTTTCCATCAAGCATCTTCCAATCTACAATTTCTAATGAACACATCCATATGAATAGGATAAATATCTTTAATTGCATAAGTTACTATCGAAATAGACTATTTACCACAATGTACAAATTTAAACCTTTATATACCCTTACAAGCTTAAACTGCAAGCTCCACATTGTTTCTTAAACATCCCATTCCCAAAAGCATAAGTATCTCCTAATGACATGCTACAACATCATTCATGAATAGATAAACATATTTCGCAAGACCGATCATATGCCAAATATCATTTCAAAACAAAAACACTATAAACGTATATATATTTTCCTAACATTTAACCACTTATAAAATCAAATCCAACTTATATATTTTCCTATGAGCATGGATTACCGTCTATTATTTTACCACTTAAGACTTCTAATATAAACAACTACCATGATATCCATATCTTTTAAAAGTGACTCTTTCCATTATATAATCTAAGACTACAATTCCTAAATAACCAAATTACAAAATAACAATAACAAAGTTATATTTAATAATAAGAGCACAACTTAATTTATTAAAATTCTTGCGTATACCAAAAAAAAGACAACATTAATTAAATAAATCTAATTCTAAAATGATACATTACTAACAAATGAACCTTCTAATATCATTCCTAAATAACCAATTTACAAAATAACAATAACAAAGTTATATTTAATAAAAAGAGCACAACTTAATTTATTAAACTTCTTGCATATACCCAAAAAAAAGACAACATTAATTAAATAAATTTAATTCTAAAATGATACATTACTAACAAATGAACCTTCTAATATCATCTTCTCCCTAATATTGACTTAATAAATTTAACTACACTCAAAATTAGAAGTTTTCCATACTAGCAAGATCTCCTCCAAGCCTTCTATTTAAAAACAATAACAACAAATAACCTTTCTATGAGCTCAAATTGAAATAAATTTCAAGATTTCAATCACATTATTTTTATTAAATAAATTTCAAGCTCAACAAGATATAATCACATTATTTTTATTAAATAAATTTCAGGCTCAAACAAGATACAGAGAAGTCAAAGAGGAAGCCAATGATTCACAGAAATTGCAGACTTACAAGAGAATTAAGAAACAACAAATTTCATCCAAAGTAAGGCAAGGAGAGGGCTGTACGGCGGCCGTACAATGTCCCTAAGAGAGGGCAGCAAAACTCCAAATTTTAGATTGCATAAGATTTCCAACAGCCATACGGTCTAGGTCTGATTATGGAGGAAAGTAAGCAAAAATTTTCAATCACAAGGAGAAAATAAAGATGGGGTCTCCTATGCCGTACGGTCAATGGCAAAAACTAAAGTTTTTTCACAAACTACAACAGCATACTCATACAATCAGAGACTTCTATTGCTAAGGTAACACAATTTGTGTGAAATTTATCATATGGTTAAATTGTTTTCTAAGGAATAAAGCCAGAGCTTCAAACTGAGTTTTAAATCTATTGCAAAAGATGAATTAAATGGTATCTTTCAGCCAACAAGAAATTTTAAAAGTAGATTTGAAGGAAATTGTGAAGAAAACTTCACAAGATTTGGTCAAATCCCTAGACATGCTTGCAGGGTAACTTTCTAGAGGAAGTAGTGTTGGAGGCACAAGATCTTCATCAGGGTTACACAGATAAAAGCAAGGCATCCAAGGTAAAAAGGAAATATGAATAATATGAAAACCAAATAAGTGGTTGCAAGCACCAATAGGTTGCCATGGAAAATATATGTAAAGGCCAAATCACTTCTTTCTGGACATTTCACCTCTATCAGAGAGATACAAATGTGAGATAAAATGCAAGGATGACAGGGCCAAGAGATAGACAAAAGCTTAACATTGAGTCATCTATTTCACAGGATTGAGATCACAATACAGGGTTACAAATGATTGAGCTAAAGATTTCAGAAGGATTAAGACAAAGGCTAAACCAGAAGAATACATTTTGAAGGAATCTACAGAGGTTGGAGCAACATTCGACTACACAGGCACAAGACAATACAAGCCATAGAGATAATAAATTCCAAATTACAGAACATGCAAGTTTCACACACAGGACATGCTAGTTTCACACACAAAACATGCTGCAATAAAACATAACTTACAAGCTACAACAATTGTAAGTTCACAGAGAGAGACAAATCACATACCTGAAATTCAGTCCCACCACAAAATTTCTCCAACTCCTGCAACCAAATTCTCTATTCTTCTCCCCAATATCTCCATTTTCTTTCTAACTCCCCTCCGAATAGATTTTTTCTCATATAAAAATGGTTCAACTCATAAAATAAATGCAGACATGCATCCATTACCCAACAACCCACTCCTCCGAGAAATTCAAAAATTTGCTATAAAAAGAGATCCCAAATCTTCCAATTTCAAAATTGACAACTCAAGGCATTAATTTCACTTACCAGAAATTATTCTTAACCGAAATATATACTAACTACCCATAGCTACAACTTATAACATAAATACTCTTGGACAGCAGATAATTTAATTCTAGACTATTATAAAATTTAACCAAGGTGTCCATCCAATTTCTAAGCCAAAACAAATATTATCCAATAAACATAATAGAAGCATTATTAGTTAATAATTAATCATTAAAGTATTATCCAACCACACATGAACATAATTAAGCATTATAAAACACAACTTGAGGATACTCCTCATCACAAGATTACCAAACCTAAAAGGCAAGGACCAAGCAACACAACATGACTCGAGACCACAACAAAAGACAATGACCAACCTAGTGGAATAGACCTCGCATTATCTCCCATCACTAATACCCATTGGTGCAAGAACCCGCTCAAACCTGCTATATTAGGTGGAGTCGAGGTTCAATACCTGCAGCCTGCATCCGAACAATTGGTTGTATACAATCAAACACATATATGTCAACACACATAGAGAGTCAGAGAATCACAGCGTAGTAGGGTACTCGAAGCAAGTAGTACTACACCATCTCTACTCTTATAACAACTTTTATCTGAATTCAAATACCAACAAATCAAATGAAACATGATAATATTAATTCACATCGTAACTGGAATAATAGTAATGCCATCATAAACTCATAACACCTATAACCTGCAATCAGAAGACTTGATTTGGGGGTTGTGGTGTTTAGAGGTTTTCCTCAGTCAAACCCCAGAGGACACTTAAGTCTCCTAACACCGTTGTCAGATAAAGAGGACGTGCCCTTGTGAGGCAGAGGCTAAAACCAAAGGAATCAATGATAAAAACACAATGATAAGCCACCTTTTAGTGAAGCTCTCATGGAGGAAGATGCTCTTCATGCCATGAGGAGATTGATGCTCAAATCTACAAATATCAACACACAAAACACACAAGTCTGCTCTTGCAACATAATAGAAAGCCTTGAATCACCTTGAGAATGCCTAGAGTTCACAATAACAATCTAGTTTACAAATGAATGCCTACATATGTTTATATATGCATCTACAAGCACTCCCGTAAAGATATTTGAAATTCAAATTTACCATGTTGGCAAAGGGACCTAATAATGATCACTAACTGACACCTAAAAATTGGGGAGCTACCCCAAAATAGGGTAGGACTAGGGCGTGGGCACCCAAGTCCTCCCCCCTATTTTAGGCAAGGTACAACTCAAGGGGTCCTCCTAGGTCCTATTTGTCATGGGACTTAGGCTTCATTCCATTAGGATGCTAAAATATGAATGAAAATGTCCTAAATGCACTCTAAAGACCCGGGAGCTAAACCTTATGAGGGAAAAGCCCCCAAGGGGACATTTTTTGACGTTACATTTAGCCCCCACTTTAATGTATGTATGAACACGAGGCCCATACATGCATTAAAGTAAGGTCACAAACACAGAAAACACATCAAGCATGGAGATAGAAGACACATTAATGCATGCAAGATAGAAATGATATTTTTTCTTTTCTTTTTTATCATATATATGAAATGCAAATGCAAGTACAGGAAAGTAAACAAACCTCCTATAATACACGATGCACCACTTAAGGGCGCAGGTCTCTGTATATGGAGCAACACACATGCAAGACACACAAAACCTCCCAAAATGCACGAAGCACTCCCCAAGAGCGCTGGTCACTGCATATGGGGCAACAAATACGCCATACAAAATAAGCACACCAAAATACACACACTTGAAGACACGAAGAAAACATGGCAGACAAGTGATGGTGTGTTCCCTATTTCTAGGCTCATCAGCATCTTAGGCACATTAGAGGCACACATCGATGATTGGGCTTCGCCACAACAATCACCGAAGACACGCTTAAGGGTTGAGTTAGTCACAGAACCACTCCCCACCTCCACAAAGGACTTTTGAAAATGACAGGATGATACAATCTGCTCTGAGAAATACCCCATCCCCGCCTCTGCAGAGGGCTTAAGAAAAAGGATATGCTTGATATCTCACCTCTGCAAAAGGCTTACATGATTGATTGATTGATTGATTGATTGCAAACAAAATCAAGATGCATGATGCACTACTCAAGAGCGTAGGTCACTGCATCTGAGGTCAAACACATTGCTAACATCTATAACAGATAGCTTACCTTATATGCTCCCACCTTAAGGTGGTTGATATCAGTTATCGATATCAAGCACGTTAAGGTAGGAAGAAAACACACAAGGGAATACAAACTTTCACAAAGCCCATGCCCCCTGGATGTGACATGTACTTTACGATCGCCAAATGGTCCCACAAACACATCCCTGAAAGAAACATGTTAGTGTCTACAACATCATAATAAACAACAACATCAATGCATATGATTAACTACACAAAGAGCCAAGGTTATACAATGAATTCAAAGTTCAAGGATAACCAGAGGCTATATCATGAAGCTCTCTGAATCGAGTACAACCAAGGCTAGATTCAAAGGCAAACAAAGGTGCATAGAGCAATAATATTGTTAAGGTTTGTAAATGTGATAGAAACATCATTAAAATTCATTACGCGGAAAGCATGAGTGCTTCCACTAGCCAAGCGTTGGATAAAATATACAACCCCATCATCATATTAGGAACTAAATCCATTTTTTGATTGCTCCCGAAAGGGACACTAGGTCTGCATTAGTATAAATGTTTTTCATCATCCGCCCGCTAGATGGAAACACTAGAGGAAGGGAAATAATAAATAAGAGAGGAGAAACAAGTGTCTTAGGGATAGTCACATAGGAGCATGCCCCCAAGTCACCAACCATGACACTATGTCCGTAAGACAACACACAACAATGAAATCAGAGAGAGGCAATATAGAAGAATGATGATGCAAATAGAAGGTCACAACAAAGGTGGTCTCCTGGTATCCTGAACCTTACGGGAGAATCTGAGGTCATACCAGGAGGCCTAAACAACATGTAATACATCACGAGGGAAGCACATCACAAAAGAGATAAAGGGTTAGAGATACTTACCTGTAGGGCCCCTTCTGGGCTAGAAATTGTCTATAAGCAAATCATCATCGTCATTGTCCCATTCCCTAATGATGGAGGATAGTGGGACATATGATACCATAGCCAAATTCATATCTTGTTCATTATGTTTTTCATCATTAGGATTGTCTTCGTTTGGTTGAATGTTAGGATCAATGTTTTCTTGTTGAGAGGCAAGGTTTATAGCATATTCTTGTCTTCTTCTCCTTCTTTCTCTTGCTTTTCTATTTAGTTTTGTTCCTATGTCTTTCATAGGCTTAGAAGATAAATCACTGGGATCAAACCTCATTTGTCATGGTGGAACATTTTGTTGTTGATAGTGGTCTCTCGATCCTTGTAAGGATTTCAGGGGAGGAACCTCAGCATAGGGACTTTGTCATTTTGGTCTAAAGTTCTCTTCACATGTAGGTTGTTTCTCTTTTGTCATTTCTTGTGTAGGAGGACTAGGTACTTCAATTTTATCCCAAAATTAATTCAATTTGTAATGTTTTTCCTAAACCAAAGGTTTATACTTGTTCTGAGGGACAGTGATTATACAGCCATCCAGAGGGAATTTCAGACAATGGTGTATTGTTGAAGGGATAGCTTTCATTTCTTTTAGCCACGGATGTCCCAATTTAATGTGAAAGAGGTCAGAAACAGGGACAACATCAAACCATTGTTTGACATGTTTTCTGAATAATGTTACTAACAAAGATATCTTACCCAAAGGCTTGATAAAGGTTCCCTTATGCGTCTTAATAATCATGCTCGAGAGATCAAGAACCTTGCATTAGTTGATGTGAAAAGAAGAACTCCTCAGTGGAAATATTAGTCATGAAATAAGGATCGATAAGAGTTCCATTCATATGGTTTCCCATTATTTTCACAGTAATGTAAAGAGGTCCTTTTTCTCTAGTTGTTCTATCATGAGGAGTAAAGACAATTTCAGGTTCAGGAACCTTTCTTTTCATGTAAGGTCTAGGAGGGAAGATATTCTTGCTGTTATGATTAAAGGCCATGTTTTTATGCTCAAACTAATGCCAAATTAGTGCAAAAGATAAGAGCAAAAGTAGCCAAAAATACTTGATTTTTTTATGCCCTTCAAATGCAAATGAGTAACACAAAAGGATGATGTAAGGATTTCAATCAAGGGAAGCAAGTTATAAGTCTGATATCATTCCAAAACAGCATTAATTTCACTCTCAACACACTCTTGATGCAAATTTAATATAATGCCAAGTTGATTATAGTGAAAATATGTCAGAATAGGCACTTTTTCACCAAAATTCAATGTAAAGAGCATAACAAAGGATGTTGTGAGGAAAATGATGATGGAAAGAAAATAATATCAGTAATTACAGACACTTGATGCAAATATATCCAACACAACACGCTTTTAGCGCCACTTAATGTCAAACCCTAGTGAAAATATAGCAAAAATAGGCTATTTTTCACGGTTTTTTAATTCCAAGACCTAGTAAAGGAGGTGTTGTAAATATGATTAAGAGGTATAGAAAAGAATATAATAATATAATTCACCTCAATCCATAAAATTGATCACAACACGCTTGGAGTGCAAACTAGGTCAAACCCTAGGGCCAAAATAGCCAAAATGTGTAGTTTTTTGCAAAATTTTCACTACAAGAGCCTGTTAAAAGTGTGTTACGAAGCTTTTTATGATGGGAAGAAAATGATTACCCTAATAACAGAAGATTAATGTGAAAATATCTTTCACAACACCCTTGTGGTGCAAGTTTGGAGAGTCGATAAGGCCAATTTTAGTAAAAATTGTCGTTTTTGAAGCCCTAGGTTTGAAATTTTAGAACAAAATGCTATGACAATGGTTTGAAGTCTGATTTATGATGGAAATTAAATAATCTTAGATCTGAAAATGATTTTAAAGCTTAATCATGCAAGATTCTCATGCAAATTTAATGAAATTGCACCAAAATTGCTAGTTTTTGTTGAAATTTTCAATGCAAAAATGCAAATAATTTAAATTTAAATGCAAATTCACACTAAAATGCAAGACTAAAGACAAATGAAAATTTTAATGAGCCTTTAAATTAGTATAAAAATCTGATAAAAGATTTTGCCTACAAACCCTAGATTTTGGAATTACTAGGTTATATAAAATTGACAAAATTTCCACAAAACCCTAGCAATTAAATGATGAAAATGCAATGCAAGATCTTCAATTTTTGTATTTTTCTATAGTTTATATTAGATCTGGTGTAAAAATCATGAATTAGGAAAATTTAGGAAGAACTGACACAATTTAGTAAGCCAAACAACGCAATTTTTTTGTATTTTTCTAATTTTTTTGAAATTTTCTCAATGCAATAACTTAAATGACCAAATGAATGAATGAAATCACACCAAATTTGTAGAAAAATAGTTAGCAAGTTGCAATTTAAGTTAAAATACACAGGTTCATCAAAATGTTTAGGGTAAAATTGGATTTTGTTGATCTTTCGTGGTTTAGATGTTAAAATCCTCCTTTCACCCTAACATTGAAGGATCTAGGGTCGAGTGGCGAGCACTGTCATACCCTAGGTCACTTGTAAATGAGGGGAATCTTGGATTAGGGAATTAATTATCAATTTTTCCTTCTCCTATGCTCAATTGACCATTAAAACCCTAATTATGCAAATACGACAACAAATTAATGAATTACGGAAAAAGCTCTTGAAGACGGGAGTAAAATGCCAAATTACAGAATACATGTTTTTGGGGTTCTGAAGCGAAATAGTCAGGGACACTGGAGTGGGCGCCCAAGTCCAAGGTACCTACTTTTTTGGGGAATCTGGACCTCCTTCGGACACTGATCAGCCTTGTAACTTCTATTTTCTGGAATCAGTCTACGAAGGACATTGGAGCGAGCGTCCTAGTCCTAGAAGTGCTCCTTTGTCTGTCTTTTCTTCAGATCCTGAATCCCTGATGTCTTTCCACCCTTCCTGCAACTCCATTTTTCTCAAATGCGACACCTATAACCTGCAATCACAAGACTTGGTTTGGGGGTTGTGGTGTTTAGAGGTTTGCCTCAATCAAACCCCAGAGGACACTTAAGTCTCCTAACACCATTGTCAGATAAAGAGGGTGTGCCCTTGTGAGGCAGAGGCCAAAACTAAAGGAATCAATGATAAAAACACAATGATAAGTCACCTTGTAGTGAAGCTCTCATGGAGGAAGATGCTCTTCATGCCATGAGGAGATTGATGCTCAAATCTGCAAATATCAACACACAACACACAAGTCTGCTCTTGCAACACAATAGAAAGCCTTAAATCACCTTGAGAATGCCTAGAGTTCACAATAACAATCTAGTTTACAAATGAATACCTACATATGTTTATATATGCATTTACAAGCACTCCCGCCAAGATATTTGAAATTTAAACTTACCGTGTCGGCAAAGGGACCTAATAACGGTCACTAACCGACACCCAGAAATTGGGGCTACCCTAAAATAGAGCAGGACGAGGGCGCGGGCACCCAAGTCCTCCCCCCTATTTTAGGCAAGCTATAGCTCAAGGGGTCCTCCTAGGTCCTATTTGTCATGGGACTTAGGTCTCATTCCATCAGGATGCTAAAATATGAACTAAAATGTCCTAAATGCACTCTAAAGACCTGGGAGCTAAACCTTATGAGGGAAAAGCCCCCAAGGGGACATTTTCTGACGTTACAAGAACAAGGCAGCCAAAGAAACAATGATGTGACTAAGTCAAAGAATGGAGGGAAGGGTAAATCAAGGAATCAGAAAAAAAAAGGTGAACTCATCGACTAGTTCGCGATTTCCTCAGGTTGCCGACAGGGCGATTTTCTGATAAAGAGACCAAGTAGAAGGCCATGGTTTGTGAAGAGATGATTTCACCGACCAAAGCGAAAGGCAAGTGAAAGTTTCTAAGTAGTGGAAAGCAAAATGTTTTCCTTTATCGGCAAACTTATGGTTTGGTGAAACTTAAGTTCACCGATCGACAAGTTCATCGATCGATGACTTTGCCAACAAAGAAGAAAATGGATGATATTGCGATGAGGGTAATGGTTTAGCAAAAGACATTTTCATCGACAAGATAGAAAATATGAGAAATCGACAGGCAGGTAAGGTTCGTAAAAGCAAAGGTTTGCTGATAAGGCAAAGTGAGAAGGAAGCTACCTAAGTTTGAAAAAGAGGAGAATCACTGATAAGGTGCAAAAAGAAGTATAAGATGGCTTTGTTCACAAAATTGGAGGTTCACGAACCTCCAAGTTCACCGACAAAAGGTTTGCTAGCGGAGGATTCGCCGATAAGGCGAATAAGAAAGAATGAAGGCACAACAATGATCAAGTTTGGCAAATGGATAATTTGCCGATAAGATAGTAAAAGATGAAAAGAAGCAAGGTTCGAGAAAAGTCAATTTCACCAATAAAGACAAAAATGGAGCCAAAAGGCATAATGGTTCATGAAATTGATTTTTTGCCGACAAAGGAAAAATCGGCAAATCAGTAAAGTAGAGAACAAGACAAAAGTTTAGTTTTCTCATGGTTCACCAACAGAGAAAACAACCGATAAAGGAGGATAGCAACCAAGAAAAGTTTCAGCAAATGCGAAGTTTACCGATAAAGCAGTAAAGGGAAAATAGCAAGCAAAAGAGGTTCAACAAAAGACACTTTTACCAAAAAGGCAAAATAAAACACAAAAGAGGTGCTAAGAACTTGGTTCGAAAAAGTGGTAGTTTGTCAATAAAGTGAGAAGGAAGAAGATAGAAAAGTTTGGCAAATAGATAATTTTCCAATAAGGTAAAAATAGTTCCAAGGAGATAAAAGATAAAAACAAAGCTTGGTTCACAAAATGCAGAATTCACCGATAAGGTGAAAATGAACCAAATGGAAAAGGTTTGGCAAAGGACAAATTTATCGATAAGGCAAAAGATAGGGCCTGATGGTTCACAAAAGTGAACATTCATTGATAGGACAAAAAGGAGACAAACAAAAGTTCACAAGAATGGTTTTTTGTCGATAAGGCGAAAGAGGAGGCCAAATTAGTTCCAGAAAGTGAAATTTTGTTGATAGGCAAAAAAAGTGGTCATCTGATATGGGAAAGCAAGCGCAAAGGCAAGTTCAAAAGGATTCATTTCACCAATAGGGCGAGAAAGGAAATGAATATGAAGCCTGATGGTTCTGGAAGTGGAGAATTCGCTGACCAAAGGGAAAATCAAAAGAATGTAATTCTGCATAAGGAGAATTCACCGACCATAACAAATTCAGAGGCACCATGGGAGATTTTAGAGGTACAACACCTTAAAGTGTTGTAAAAGATTGCTCCTCCTTGAAATCACATTGTTTCTCAGGGAGAGGTACCCAGCATTCAAAGGTCCGCAGGGCAAGGCCAAATGAGGGTAGTTGGACTAGTGAAGTCTTCAATATTGCGGTACAAATGCTGCTATAAGATGGATTTGCAGGGATGAAAGAGATTTGCAGGCCTTCTCTCATAAATGTTCTTGGCACCCATGCGTGCGAAAATCTCTTTTGCAAGTTTGTGGACCTGTCAGAGGCATGGCCACCATCTCATTTTGCAGGTTCCGTTCCAGTTTGCAGGGCTTCTAAGCCAAAAATTTAATGAAACGTGGGCATGTCCTGGGTCGATTGACCAGAATTTGGTGCCCATTGTAGCAAAATGAGGATGAAATGTTATATATATATTTGAAAACAAGGTATTTTTGTTAGCTATTCTTCTGGGCTGTTATGTTGGCCAGATAATTTGTTGTCATAGACCTTGTAGTGCATTTACATGAACCAGTCAGATTTGATATGTTGTGCTTGAAGCTGAGCCTTTGATGTC
Organism: Cunninghamia lanceolata; assembly: GCA_027924645.1. Classification (NCBI taxonomy): domain Eukaryota; kingdom Viridiplantae; phylum Streptophyta; class Pinopsida; order Cupressales; family Cupressaceae; genus Cunninghamia; species Cunninghamia lanceolata. Next base: position 9,860,748 of record BSBN01001373.1, read on the forward strand.
TCTAAGTATGGTTTGCCAATGAATGTAAATGGCTATTTTGTGTCTACCTTTTATGTAACAAATCATCCATCTTTTGTAATAAAAGCAATTGATTCTGCCTCTCTCATTCTCTTTTACACTATGTCTGCTTCAATGTTGCTCATTTCTTCTGTGGATAAAACAGTCCCTCTATAAGTTTCAACATTTTTTTTGGCCTCTGTTAAAGATTGTATGAGTCTGTGTTAGTTTATTCAAAATTTGAAATCACTATTCTGTTATGTCAATTTCAACTAAACATCCTAAATCTAGTGCATCACCATTTTTGGTGTAGTCGCGGTAGGAGGGTTCACACAATGAACTGTCCTGACCGTGCAGCTAGAGTAAACACAACTGAAACAACTCAAGGATGTAAAGAAAATGTAGATTTAGTCATTCAATATATCATAGAATTCAAATATAGATTGTTTGGAAATATACAGACTTACAACTTAGGGCTCACAGGCCTGCTTACAAAATATCAAAATATGCACAAGATATGGCTTTGTAGTTCCTTCACAAAGAAATCAAACAATCGGTCTTCTAAATAATGAGAACTCTGCTAACTACCTTCCTAGGGATCTATTACATCAATATATATCATGTCTCTAATACAAAAGATTCCTCCGCATCGGCCAAGGAAGATCACAAACTCCAATGAAGAGTTGTAACGTGTGTACACGGATAGGTCAGACCTAAAATACATAGAACACCTCTACAAATGAATGGAATGAAGTGTATATCTCAAGGAAGGTCAGTCACAAACCAAACAACATTGAATGATGTGTCATTAAGCTTCAAAGGTTGTGGAATGCCCCACAGGTATTCTCCTTCAGCTGATCATCTGAAACTATCAAGATGCTCTGCTCTGAGAAAATAGTTGATCTTCTGATAGCGATAACTTTTCGATACTTGATCCAAATGCTCTGAAAATTGGGTATGGTGTAGATGAATGTGTCTAGATGTTAATTCTAGCTCCGCAAGATCTGAAATACAATTACGATAGAATGCAGACCAAAATACAAAAACTGCTACTAATTGAACTACCTGAACTGAACTGGAAAATGAAAGGAAACAAACTGAACTGCAAACAAATTGAAATGCAAATATTTTTGGTTGATGCAAGATTACTCTTGAACCAAGGATGCTCCTGCATCAGACATCTAGGGTTATTGAAAAAGTGGGTCCCTCACTTTGTTGGGGCTAGAGGAAAACTAAGACGTTCTACCTTAGCCTGATAAATCCATGATGAATCTTCTTATGGTCTACCTTTCCACTTTACAATATATTCTTTGTATTGTCTTCCTCTAGTGCTGTGTCCAACTAGAGTTGTCGTCTAAAATGTCCTCAATCTTCTCTAGTGTTTGGTGTGGTAACTGCTTCTTCAAGTCTTCTTCAATGATGTCACTGAACTCTGCTTCATGATACTGATATAGGTCTGTAATATTAAAAATAGGTGATATACCTAGTGTCTCTAGTAGCTCCACTTCATATGCATTTACTTAATCAAATTTTCTGAGTATCTTACAAGGTCCAAACTTATTCATCTTCAGCTTGTTATATGTGTCAACTGGAATTTTTTCTTTTCTCAAGTATACCATCACTTCATCTCCTACTACAAATTCCTTATGTCTCCTCTTCTCATCTGCTTGATCTTTGTACTTACTGTTCATATCCTCCAAATGCTTCTTCACCTGATTATGCATTGTCTCCATATGTCCTTGAAATTCTTCTACTTCTGCACTTCTCTTTTCTTCCATACTGATATCTCTCAATTATGTTATTCCTCTAGGGTTTACTCTGGTAACAATCTCAAAAGGTGTTCTCCCAGTACTCCTATTTACTAAATTATTGTATGCAAACTCTGCTTGTGAAAGAATCAAATCCCAACTTCCTGCCTTCTCTCCAACCAAACATCTCAACAAGTTTCCCAAACTCCTATTCACTACCTTTGTCTGTCCATCAGTCTATGGATGAAATGTTGAACTGAACTTCAAATCTGCCTTCATCTTTTTCCTAGTGTCTTCCAAAAGTATCCAAGAAATCTTGTATCTCTATCTAAAATTATGCTCTTAGGTAATCCATGCAATCTCACAATTTCCTTGAAAAATAGGTCAACTACATGCACTACATCAGTTGTCTTCTTACAAGGTATGAAATGTGCCATCATTGAAAATCTGTCCACCACTACAAATATTGAATCATGTCCTCTCTGTGTCTTTGGCAATCCCATTACAAAATCCATGCTTATGTCTTCCCAAGGTCTCTCCGGTACTGTCAAAGGTTTATACAATCCAGTATTTTGACTACTCCCTTTGGCAACTTGACAAACTCCACAACTCTACACAAATTTCCTAACATCCTTATGTATATAAGGCCAAAAGTAGTTTTCACTTACCAAAGACATTGTCTTATCAATTCCAAAATGTCCTGCCAATCCACCACTGTGTTTTTCCTTGATCAAATTGTCTCTTATTGAACTTCTAGGTATGCACAACTGATTTCCTTTGAACAACATATCTTCTTGAATGAAATAGTCCAACCACTTACTCCTATCTGTCACAACAGGTTCCTTACATGCTTTCCAAGGTTCTACAAAATCAAGATCTTCTTCATACATGTTCTTCAATTCATCAAGTCCCAATACTTCAACTCTCATATTTGTCAACATGTTTCTTCTCCTACTCAACGCATCTGCAACTTTGTTTGATTTTCCACTCCTATGCTTCAACACAAAGGTATAACTCTGCATGAACTCTACCCATCTCATATGTCTCTAATTCAACTTACCTTGACTATTCAAATATTTCAAAGCTTGATGATCTGTTTATAACACAAACTCCTTAAGAAACAAGTAATGTCTCCACTTCTTCAATGCTTGGATTATGGCATATAACTCTTGATCATAAACTGAATATCTTCTCCTTGCATCATTCAACTTCTCACTGAAATATGCAACTGGTCTACCTTCTTGACTTAACACTGCTCCTATTGCATTCCCACTTACATCACAATCTACTTGAAATGCCTTATTGAAATCTAGTAATGCCAAAATAGGCTGCTCTATCACTTTCTGCTTCAACAGTTCAAAACTCTTATCTGCTCTTGATGTCCACTTGAAATATTTTCTATCACCTTTCATTGTATTTGTCATAGGGTTACCAACTGAACTAAAATTTTTGATGAACTTCTAGTAAAAACTAGCCAATCCATGAAATGATCTGACTTCTCCAATCCTCTCTGGTGTAAGCCATTCAACTATTTCTTTCACTTTCTTAGTATACATCTTCAATCCTTCCGCATAAATCACAAATCCCAAATACACTAGTTCTTCCTTCATGAAACTACATTTCTTAAGGTTTATCATCAATTTCTCTTCTCTAAGTCTCTGCAATACTTGTCTAAGGTGCAATAGATGCTCTTCTTTTGTCTTACTGAAAATTATAATGTTATCCAAATATAGAATAACAAACTTACCCAAGAATTTCTTCAAAACCTCATTCATCAACCTCATGAAAGTAATCAGTGCATTTGTCAATCCAAAAGGCATCACCAACCACTCATACAATCCTTCATTTATCTTGAAAGCGTTCTTCTATTCATCTCCTTCTCTAATTCTGATCTGATGGTATCCACTCTTCAAATCTATCTTTGTGAAATATTTTGCTCCACTCAAACAATCCATGATATCATCCATCCTAGGTAAAGGAAATCTATACTTAACTGTGATCTTGTTTATTGCTGTAGAGTCTGTACACATTCTCCATTCTCCATTTTTCTTCGGTGCTAGCACTGCAGGTACTACATAAGGACTCAAACTTGCTCTAATCAAACCTTTCCTCAACAATTCTTGTATCTGTCTATTCAACTCTTCATTCTATGTTGGTGTCATTTTGTGTGTTGCTTTGTTAGGCAAACTAGCTCCAGGTATAAGATCCATGTGATGACCGATACTCCTTATGATCTATGAATCTCAAAATGAAAGTAGAAAACATAAAACAAGTGCATAAACAAGCATTATACCTTTCACAATGAGTCACAAATCCTTGATAGGGTGGAAGGAGTTGCACCCAAACTCCTTAGATTTACCCAAGTAGATAAAAGAATGGAATGTGGATTTGCTCAATGCATTCAACACAATAGGATGAGGAATTTGGATTTAGATGGAGATTGAGATGGGGATGAGGAATGATTTTGGCATTATGATGGTATGATGAAGAGATTTGAGAGAAATTTGGGCATAGTAAGGATGCAAGAAGAAGTCATTCTAAATGGCTTGGGTGAGGGTTTCATTTATAGATTTTTGAAAAAAGGATGGAGGGTGAGGATCAAAAGTTGAGATCAAGGGCTAGAAATAATTGAGAGTTAGGGTTAGGATTGAAATCATAGCCTTGTGACAAGTGTCACAAGAGGAGTGGATGAGAGAGATCAAGGGTTGATATTTGGTCAATGGTTTTGGAGGGCTCTCATTATTTGTGAATTTTAAATTCACATGGGGAATGGTGTGGAGGATAAAAATGAATTGAAAATTCATTTTTGGGAAGAGTGGATATGACAAGTGAATTAAAAATTCAACTTATGGGGGAGTGTGAATTAAAAATTCACTTTTATGTGGAGATGTGAAGGTTGAAGGACACATGTACACTTATATGTGTAAGAGGGTGATAAATGATGTGTAAAGAAAGTTTGACCCTTTGAATAAAAAAAAAAAATTTATTCAAAGGTGTGTGGGAGGATGGGCTAAGCAAGGTTAATTAAGTGTTTAGCTTAATTAATTCAGGTCTAGGGGATAGGTAGGCTAGGGTAGCTAATTAAATAATTGATATTTAATTAACTAGGATAGGGATAGGTTGATTAATAGGGTAGATTAATTAGATAAGCATGATCTATCTAATTACCAAGGATTAGGGAGATGGACAAATTAACTAAATAAATATTGAGAATATTTATTTAATCAATGAGGATATAGTTATAAGGTATAGTGATAAATTAAATGATTTAATTGATCACAAGGGATGGATAAATGGTTAATGGTAGATGATTAAGTATAAATTAATTAAATAAAAATGAATTTATTTAATTAATAGGAGGGATAATTGTTGGTGTAGAGATACGGGAAATTAGTTTACGAAGCAAGTCAATTTTAGGTGTCTACACTCCTGATTGGTGGCAATCCTTCATGTACATTGTCTGATATGATGTCTTCATACTCTAGCAGCAATTTAGTTATCTCCTCCAGTTGTGATTTTTTAGTCTCCTTTTTCAATGTTTCAAGCTTCTTAGGAATCAAGGCATAACACATATCCTCATGTCTCAAACCATCCAGAAATTTTCTTCCATCTACCAAACAGATTCTAGCATTCCCACGTACATCACTCTTAGGATCATCTTCCAAAGGAATCAAGGTAATTCTCTTCCCATTTGATGTTATAGTATATGCATTCGTTCTCCCATCATATATAGCTTTCCTATCATACTGCCAAGGTTTACCATATGACAAACATCCATAGGCATAATATCACACAAGACTTCATCATGATATGATCCAATATGAAATTTTAACAAACATTGTTCACTCACGAGTACCTTATGATTATCCTAAATCTATGCTATCTGATAGGGTTTAGAGTGTTTCAATCTTTCCAACTTCAACAAGTAGTCACCATCTTCTCTGAAACTAGGTTATCAGAACTACCACTATCAATAACAACTTTACAACATTTACCTCTTAATTTACATCTGGTCCTGAACAATCTTTTCCTCTATGGTGGTTCCTCACTTGTCTCTGCTTGAAATAGTTCTCTCCTCATCACAAGTGATTCTCCCTTCTTAGGTTTTCCAACTAAAGTTGACGATCCAACAGGTTCTTCTTCCACATAGGCTGCTCTTCCACTGTTCTTTATCCTCTTGCTTGTACTCCCTTGATTATATTCAAATGCTCTATGTCCTTCACCTCCACAATTAAAACAAGTTCCTCTGAATGTTCTCCTATCAGGTCCTCTTCCTTCTCTTTTGTATCCTTCACTCTGGTATGGACTAGGGTTTTCATTGTGGTAAATATTTTTGTCATTCCTCTGGTATGCATTGCTATCTATGTCCTCCTTGAATGTATTCTCTGGTTAGTTTTGTTCCACATATGATCTTTCTTCTCAAGAAAATGTTCTACCTGTCTAAAATTTACTTCCTCTTCCTCTCTATCTTTGATTATGCCTCTTATTCAACTTCTCTTTAACTTTCAGGGAAAACTGATATGCTTCTTCTAGTGTTGTCATCCTCGCCAAACTCAGTTCCTCTTGAATGGTTAATCTCAGTCCATTGATGTATCTAGCCACTTTCTCTTTGCTTGCTTCACTATGTCATGTCCTTATGATCATCTTATGAAATTCTTCAGTGTACTCCTTCACAGATTTCTCCTTTTGTCTCGGGTTCTGCAATCTCTTCAACAGTTCCAACTCATAGTCAACAGGTACAAACTGATTCTTTAATTTCATCACCATCCTATCCCACTTTGTAATCTTTTCTTTCCCTCTTCTATTTCTATCCAACTGAACTTCTTTCCACCATATAGCAACATGTCCTTTCAACTTTGTCTTTGCAAACTTCACCTTCTCCAGATCTTCAACTTCTTCATATTTAAAGTACTCTTCCATGTCATTTATCCAATCAATCAATTCTTTAGGATTCAAATTGCCAATGTAATTAGGTACATCAACTCTAGGTCTCTTCCCAATATTTGAAATGGCTCACAACATCTTGACTTGATCTGATTCTTCTTCTTCTTCACCTCCTAGGGTTTCGCCAATTTGTTCAACAGATTGAAATTCCTCTTCATCATCACTTTCAACATTAGATCTAGGTGTCAATCCTCTTCGCCTATCTTTCTCGACAGCATCCAATCGAATCCTCATTGTTTTCATCATTTCCATCATCTCATCCATCCTACCAACCATTGTTCCAATAGTAAGGACTCTCCTCGGCGGCATCTTCATAGGATCAAGTGCAAACTGCCTCAATTCAGCGATCAGGCTACAAGGTGAAAACTGCCTCACAATCAACGATCGGTTGCAACACAAGTAACCTACCTTAGATTTAGAAATCTATCCATAGAAAGATCTTACATAATTCCCTCACCAACTTCACTCAATTTTCTCCCAAATATTTGAACTTTCGCTCTGATACCACTTGGTGCAGTCACAGTAGGAGGGTTCACAGAATGAACTGTCTTGATCGTGCAACTAGAGCAAACACAATGGAAACAACTCAAGGATGTAAAGAAAATGCAGATTCAGTCATTCAATATATCATAGAATTCAAATACATATTAGTCAGCAATATGTGGGCTTACAACTTAGGGCTCACAAGCCTAATTATAGAATATTAGAATATGCACAAGATATTACTTTGTAGCTCTTTCGCAAAGAAATCAAACTATCAATCTTCTAAATCATGAGAACTCTGCTAACTTCCTTCCTAGGGATCTATTACATCAATATATATATCATCTCCGGTACAAAAGATTCCTTCGTGTTGGCCAAGGAAGATCACAAACTCCAATGAAGAGTTGTAACATGTGTACACGGATAGGTCAGACCTAAAATGCATAAAACACCTCTACAAATGAATGGAATGAAGTGCAAATCTTGAGGAAGGTTGGCCATAAACCAAACAACATTGAATGATGTGTCATTAAGCTTCAAAGGTTGTGGAATGCTCCATAGGTCTTCTCCTTCAGCTGATCATCTGAAACTATCAAGATGCTCTACTCTGAGAAAATAGTTGATCTTCTAATAGCGATAACTTTCTGATACTTGATCCAAATGCTCTAAAAATTGGGTATGGTGTAGATGAATGTGTCTAGATGTTAATTCTAGCTCCGCACGATCTAAAATGTAACTGCGGTAGAATGCGAACCAAAATAAAGAAACTGCTACTGATTGAACTGCCTGAACTGAACTAGAAAATTAAAGGAAACAAACTGAACTACAAACAAACTAAAATGCAAATGTTTTTGGTTGATGCAAGATTGCTCTTAAACCAAGGATTCTCTTGCATCAATTTTGTTCTCTATATTCCTTCTATCCCTTTTCCCTTGGTAAGTGTTAGCATTAGATTTAGTTCAGTTCTCTGAGCCTTAAGCTCAAAAAGAGGAACCAGCCTTCTCTGGAGATCTGATCTCATCAACAAGGTCCCACACCTTGACATTAGTCCCATTGTTTCATTTGAGTGCTTGAATGAGCTTTAAGTATGGTGCAATTTCACATGACAACAAGTGGTTTGCAATAAATAAAGAGCTCTATCATGTATTTTTTTAAACCGAATACATTGTAAGAGTCTAAACTTTAAACTATAATTAAATAGATAAATATATATATATATATATATATATTAAAAGAAACAACTTATTATCTACATATACAATGTATACTCACATTGCTTTAGCACTTAATGAGATATGAGATTGGGATCGAGGTTTCTCCCCCTCTCTCTATCTTGCCAAAGAAAATAGATGAAAATAACATTCTAGTATCCCAATCGGGTAGTCAAATAGTAAAATAGTTTAGTTATTATTGACTATTTCTTGTCAATGGTTACATATCGACCTAACTTAGTTCTCAACAAAAATTAAGTTTAATGAACCTTTTCGACAAATTGGCGATTGTCGAGTCGAAGCCAACTTAGACCAAATGGGTCGAGTACCACTTACCCAACTCAATGAAAGTTCACTAAATTGTACAAGCATGAGACTAAGATGCAAACTATTCTTTTACAAATGTCTATTCACTTCTCTCTGATGATACTCTCCCTCTCTTTCTTAGAGGGCAAAAACATGTTTCCTGAATACAACTTTCAATCACCAAACTATGATTAGTGTATCGTTAGTCAATTCATAATCCTTATGAAATCATAACATATTGACATCATATAATCACATGCCAATTCTAATCATATAAACATAAACTCATGAAATCGTTGATTTTTCCTGACATTTTCACTAAACATCAAATCACTAGATCATGGAAAATTATCTACTAATTACGTACAAGTAAAAAGTAAAACATAGTCAAAATTCGGGATGTGACATATCTCCCCCCATAAGATTCATCGTCCTTGATGATCCAATGTTTTCAAAATAACAATAAGATAATTTTTTTAACTTTGTAAAAGCATAAACAAAGGAGGAAATCTCTGATAAAAAATCATGGTAAAATCCTTAGGTGGTATTACCCTCTGCATATTGGTCCCAATGGACCTTGCACTGAGTAACCTCTCTATTACGCAATCAGAGCTTGTGAACTTCAAGCATATTAAGAGGCTCGATCATGACCACTCCTGGGTCCTGTCCCTGTAAAGCATTTCAATCAAGAATATGATTATCACATGTTATATACTTTTTCAAATATGAAACATAAAAAACATTATGCCTTATAGCAAGAGCTAGTGGTAGAGCGATTATGTAGGCAACTAAATTGATAACTTCGAAGGGTCCTACATATCGAGGACCTAGTTTGAAAGACTTTCCAAACTTTATAGAACTTTTCTGTCTATCATTTTCTTCCACTAATATTTTTTTGATCAGCTTAACCTATTCTTCCATTTATGCAAACATTTCTAGACCAATGTTAATCCTATCTTCTAGCTTATCATAGCTTATAGGAGTTTGGCACCTTCTTCCATATAATGCTTCAAATGGAGACATCTTAATAGAAAAATTGTAAGAGTTGTTATAAGAAAACTCCACATGTGGTAGATACTCTTCCCACTTGTATTGTTGATCCATACAATACATTTACAACAAATCTTCAAGAACTTGATTTATCCTTTCTGTTGACCATCTGTCTCAGGGTGATAAGTTGATCTTATATTGAGTTGAGTTCCTAGCATTGAAAACAAAGTTTGCCAAAATCTTGATGTCATTTTTTCATCTCTATCTGAGATAATCTTCTCAGGTACTCCATGTAATTTGAACACTTTTTTCTCAAACTTGCAAGCTATGATTGGTTCTCCATCTGTTAAATTTCTAGGTATAAAGTGGGCTACCTTTGGGAGTTTGTCCACCACTACTAAAATAGCATCATGTTTATTTCGAGACATTAGAAGACCTTGCATAAAATCCATGCTAATAACTTGCCACTTCCACTCTAGAATATCATGTGGATACAGAAGTCCTGCTGGATGTTGATGCTCAGCCTTGACTCCTTGGTACTCTAGGCAACTGGCTACAAATCATGCATCATCATTCTTCATTCCTTTCTAGAAATAAATAGGTTTCACATTGGCTAGGAGTTTAGTTACTCCAAAATTACCTAAATATGGTGCAGAATGAACCTCCTTCCACACAAGGTTTCTTAATTATGTCAAATTTGGAACATACATCCATCCTCTCAAATTTAGAAGCCCATCTAGTTCAAAATTGAATCCTTCATACCTCGAATCTTGAGGATTTACTAAGAGAGCCTACTTAACTTGCTCATAATACTCATCTCCTATGCAGAATTTTGTAATACTAAATCTTTAAAGTTCGAGTGGATAGAGACAATTGATGAGATGTCTCCGTTGACTCAAAGTATCCGCTACTCGGTTCTCTTTTCTCTTAACTTCCTGGATTCATAGGCTACCACTTGCCCATTCCGTATAAGTACTCAACTTAAACCTTCTCCCGAGGCATCAGTGATGATGTCAACAAATTGACTTTTCAATTAAGAACTTTCAATTTTGGTACAATTGTCAACTTATGTTTTAACCGATCAAATGCCTTTTGACATTTCTCTGACCAGTCAAAACACTTTCCTATTCTCTGAAGTGAAATAATTGGGCTCGTAATCTTAGAAAAGTTCAAAATGAACTTCCTATAATATCTACCTAATCCCATGAAACTGTGCACTTCATGCACATTCTTAGGCATAGGCCACTCAACTATAGTTTTGATCTTTGCAGGATCCACTAAAATTTCTTTATATAATATGCCTCAATTATTATATCTCTTTCTTAAGGAAAGTACACTTAGAAATATTTCCAACATCTTATGTTCTCTTAACCACTACAAAACTAACCACAGATACTGCAAGTACTCTTCCTCGTTCTTAGAATAAATAAGAATGTCATCTAGAAACACTTAGAACAAATTTATCCAAGCAATCTTAGAATTCACTATTCATCAAATTCATGAATGCAACAGGGGCATTCGTAAGTCCAAAAGGTAAAATCATGAACTTATGATGTTCATAGCTTGTTCTGAAAACTATTTTATGAGTGTCCTCATTTCTTATTCTCAGTTGATAATATCTAGATCATAAATTGATCTTAGAAAACACTATTGCACCACACATTTGATCAAAAAGATCATCAATATGTGGTAAAGGATACTTATTCTTCTTCATTTCTTTGTTGAGCTTACATTAGTCTATACACAGACACAAAGTTTCATCCTTCTTTTGACAAAAATTATAAGTGCTTCTAAGGGGAAACACTAGGTTTAATTAACCCCTTAGCCAACATCTCCTAAAGCTAGGCTTTCAATTTCATCAACTCCGTAGTAGTCATATGGTATGGCTCTTTTTAAATCGGCTCCAATCCAAGTATCAAATCAATAGAAAGAAAAAAAATCAAAAGCTCCCTTTGGAGGTAATCCTATAAGCTCATATGGGAAAACATCCTGAAAAATCTCTAGGGAAAGGATAGTTCCCCAAAGATACACTTTATTTACTAGGATCTTCTTCTACTTGATCCATTTTAACTGCAAAAAGTTGCATTGCAAAGATTGGTTTGATCTTGACTTCTCTTTGTGTGCCTTACAAAAAGACTTTGTTCCCTACATCGTCTAGACACTCAACTACTTTTTGCAAAATAATCGACATTGGCTCTATGCCTCATAGCCAATTTATTCTTAAGATAACATCATAGGAACCTAGGGGGCTACAAACAAATTCACCTTAGTAAATAAACTAGGAAGTTCAATCTTGGCTTCAAACAAACACTACTCTACCTGAGTTTTAGTCTAGTTATCAAATTCAACTAACCAAGGTTTAACTAGAGCATTAGTTGAAGTCTCATAATCTTCCCACTACGCACCCTCCACATAGTTAATATACTCTTGGAGTTTTTACCTCCTTAGATCTTTCTTAACCACTATCTAGGGTAAGTTCTGGGAAAAAAACTTTTTGGTGATTTTCTTAATTCGTTTCTACTCCATTATGGCATAAAACCATTTTAAACATTAGCCAATATGTTGAATGTTGATGAGTTTTCTCGTAATAAGCTCATAGGTCCATGTGTTGAACCCAATTAGCTCTGATACCATATGTAGCATGCCTACTCATATTACTAGGAATTACACATATAATTTACTAAGAAAGTAAAAGAACATAATAAACATGAGTGACTTTATATATATATGGGTGTATCCATGGAGTTGTGGGACCAAAAATGCACCACATGAATTTTTGGTCCCATGCAAAGCAAAACACGAGCGCATTATAACGCGCTCGCATTTTTCTCTGCATAAAAGTAAAAAAAATAGACATTTCCTCATACCCGCGGCCAAAAACAAAGTTTGGAGAGAAAAAACTAGTGACATAGTGCAAGTGCATTCAAGGAAGGGAAAATAAAGCAAGTGCAAAGAGAGATTGACATTTTCACGATGCCACCTCACCAAACCTACTCTCGAAGACATCATGAAGCAAATGTAGAGGGTCTAGCAACCAAAGAAAGTAGGGTTTGATTAATTTTTGTGAGTTTGAAAAGAATTTTTAACTTTTGTAATGTTTGATTAGTTTTTTATATTGAATTTATAGTTAATGAGGCAAGAGAAAACACAAATCCAGCTGAGGAGGGTCAAAACAACCCCGAAAACCCTCAAATCCCCCCACCTTCATGTCCTCACCATGAAAGAGATACTCAAGAAAACTATTTAGGGAAAATAGAAGAAAATAAAAATATCTTCAAACCCTAATTGAAATGTTAAACAATTCAAGTGCAAGCACCGATTGTAGGAGAGTGCTTGCAAAGTCATTAGAGATGATTGTTTCTCACACCGAATCAATGACAAAACAAATCACTAAATTTCATGACTATAGGGAGAGATGTCGAAAATATTATGCCAACAAATTGTCTTCTGAACAAGTGAAAAATGAAAAAATTACAAAATCTACATTATACATTCACACTTTATTAATCCTAAAACTAGCCAAAGATTAGAAGAGACTTGCAAATGCTTCCCTATTCATTGGTGTAGGAATCAAGATATATCCCAAAAATTTTGGGATAGATGGTACATGGTGTTTGACAAGCATCCATGCAACAACAATGAGGTGCCACAATATTTCTTGAGGAAACTCCATTGCAAGTTTGTCCTTAAGAAGATTCCTAATTATTTTGACATTCGAGAGTTCCAGGATAGAGGTGATGGCTCTGCCCAAGATAGAGAGAGGGCTCAGTGAGACCCAAACCATGTACCTAGACCCTTGTTGAGGCTAGAACATGTGTCACTCCCTTCGACTTTGAAGGAGAGTGTTGAGGTGGAGACACTACATTCATTAAGTGCTCTCACACAGTCTCTAGCAGAGCACCGTGATAATCTCACCCAGGCCGATGAGGGTGAGAGCAACAGGTGTCATTTGTCCCCACATTTGTGCAGTTCATGTGGGGAACTATGCAATTATGGGATGCATGACTTGTGGTAGGACTCTCAAAAGAATGGTGTGACACAGGGGCAGCATCCAATGATGGACACATCCATATTGGAAGATATTGTTCTCACAGATGATATCTTAGAGCATACATTTGGTATTGACTCTCAAGTAAATTTTTACAAGTTTCATCTTGATTTAATATATTCTTTTTTGAAATTTGTAATTAATTTTATATGACTATCTATATTATTATAAGTCAAAATTAATGTATGTACTTGTCTGCACAATAAAATTCTAGGGTCAAAGTCTTCATCCTGCCTCTGTTAGCCGTCCATTGGTGGGTTATGAGAGGAGGTCAAGTCAGCAGGTATGTAATTTATCTCATGATCATAAATATTGTACATATATCAATGGTAATATTATTTAGTGACAATTTGATGATTTCAACTGGGAGCTTCACTAGCACCTCCATGATTTCCTTGGTCCCCTAGACGCAAAACCACTTGTACAGAGGTAAATTTAACTATTTGTAATCATTATGCATTTAAACAATGTTATGTATCTATTTTGGTCAAATAACCTTGAACTCTATTTTTAGATGTTGAATATGGAGACTCCTCATCTTCGTGAGTCAGTGCAGGTAGGCATTGCTGCAACCATATTGTCTTCAAATCCTTCGACTGAGGTATGAACCAATAACATGAAAATGTCCATTTTGTATTTCTTGTTTTATCTCATGTAATTTGATGTACATAAATGATATTTATGTTTAGTCAATTTTGTTTCTTAATGCTTCTCACAGGAGGTCACAACTCCAATGCATCCAACTACGGACGAAGAGAGAGAAAAGATGATTGAGAGTAATCATCGGGTAGCAATAAGTGATCGATTACATATGTGATGTTATATAATTCATGTTTTCTATATTAATGTGCATATTGTTTGATTGTATTAACAGATGGAGCTGTAAAAAGCTCTGTCGAGGAGGTCTACTCAATGGGAGAGTGAGGATGAGTCACTGATTGGCTCTCCATCTTCACAGCCAAGCAAGGGTCGCCGATTATTTGATGAAAGTCCATAGGAAACTATATTCTAGGATATTTTTTGTATGCCTAGATGGATTTGTATACATACTTTTGTATGTTACCAATGTATAATTTAGTATATGCCTGTATGGCTTTGTTTGGACATGCCTATATGGCTTTATATATAGACTAGATGTTATGTTCATGACATTATGTATATGACAATTTATATTAAATATTTAATATGTTGATCAATTATCGTTACAGGAATTTGGTTTTACACACGTGCCAATTGCATTTTCTTGAAACTTTATAAATCTTTTTCAATAATCCATTTTGTGCATATCTTGCAATCATTGCATTCCATGAGATTGTGCATTTCTTTGAGGCATCATGTCAAACAGTTAGCACGCATTGTCTATGCTTCCACACTTTCCATACATGTCTACAAGGGCAACTGCAAATACAATATGTGACAAAATTCCTATATCCTTTATGCTTTGATGGTTGTCCACACCAAGTTCCCCAAATCCCATTTTGGCATAGGCAAGGAGGATGTTGGATAAGTTTGTGTAATTTGGTTTTAGACGTGCCAATTACATTTGATTGAAAGTTTCTTTTGTGCATTTTCTTGAAAGTTTCTAAAGCCTTATGAAAAATCTATTTTGTGCATATATTGCAATCATTGCATTCCATGAGATAATATTTCCTTGAGGCATCGTGTTAAATAGTTCACGCTTCTTGTATATGCTTCCACACTTTGCATACATGTCTCACAAGGTAGTTGCAACTACAACATTTGACAAAATTCCTATATCCTTTATGCTTTGATGGATGTCTATACCATGTTCCAAAGATACCATTTCTAAGGTTTTGGAAATTGGCTTTACACCTGCCAATTGTATTTTCTTGAAAGTTTCTAAAGCCTTATCAAAAAATCCATTTTCTTCATATCTTGCAATCATTGCATTCCATGAGGCAACATTTCTTTGAGGCATCATGTCAAACAGTTCACATGCCTTGTCTATGCTTCCACACTTTGCATACATGTCTCCAAGGGCAGTTGCAACTAAAACATCTAACAAAATTCCCATATCTTTTATCCTTTGATGGATGTCCATTTTGGCATAGGCAAGAAGGATACTGGCTAAGGTTGTGGAATTTGGCTTTACACCCACCAATTGTATTTTCTTTAAACTTTATAAAGCCCTATCAAAAAAATCCATTTTTTGCATATCTTGCAATCATTGCATTACATGAAATGGTATTTCATTGAGGCATCATGTCAAACAGTTCACGTAACTTGTCCATGCTTCCACACTTTGTATACATGTCTACTAGGGTAGTTGCAACTACAAGATCTGACAAAATTCCCATATCCTTTATGCTTTGATGGATGTCCATACCATGTTCCAAAGATCCCATTTTGGCATATGAAGGGAGGATGTTGGCTAAGGTTGTGGAATTTGTCTTTACACCCGCCAATTGCATTTGCTTGAAGTTTCTAAATCCTTATCAAAAAATCCATTTTTTTCATATCTTGCAATCATTGCATTCCATGTAACAACATTTCATTGAGGCATCATGTCAAACAGTTCACGTACCTTGTCTATGCTTCCACACTTTGTATACATGTCTACTAGGGTAGTTGCAAATACAAGATATGAAAAAATTCACATATCCTTTATGCTTTGATGGATGTCCATATCATGTTCCAAAGATGCTATTTTGGCATATGAAGGGAGGATGTTGGCTAAGGTTGTGGAATTTGTCTTTACACCCACCAATTGCATTTGCTTGAAAGTTTCTAAAGCCTTATCAAAAACTCCATTTTTTTCATATCTTGGAATCATTGCATTCCATGTGACGACATTTCTTTGAGGCATCATGCCAAATAGTTCATGTGCATTGTCTATGCTTCCACACTTTGCATACATGTCTCTGAGGGTAGTTGCAAATACAACATCTAACAAAATTTCCATATCTTTTATGCTTTAATGGATGTCCATACCGTGTTCCAAAGATCCCATTTTGGCATAGGCAAGGAGGATACTGGCTAAGGTTGCGGAATTTGGCTTTACACCTACCAATTGTATTTTCTTGAAAGTTTATAAAGTGCTATCAAAAAAATCCATTTTTTGCATATCTTGCAATCATTGCATTCCATGAGATGGCATTTCAATGAGGCACCATGCCAAAGAGTTCATGTATCATGTCTATGCTTCCACAATTTACATACATGTCTACTAGGATAGTTGCAACTACAAAATCTGACAAAATTTCCATATCCTTTATGCTTTGATGGATGTCCATACCATGTTCCAAAGATCACATTTTGGCTTTACACCTCTCAATTCATTTGCTTGAAAGTTTTTAAAGCCTTATTACCAAATCTATTTTGTGCATATCTTGCAATTATTGCATCCCATGAGATGGCACGCTTTGAGGTATTTTGTCAAACAGTTCAAGTTCCTTGTCTACGTTTCCACACTTTGCATACATGTCTACTAGGGTAGTTGCAACTACAACAGATTTGACAAAATTCCCATGTCCTTTATACTTTGATGGATGTCCATATCATGTTCCAAAGATACCATTTTGGCATAGGTAGGGAGGATGTTGGTTAAGGTTGTGAAATTTGGATTTACACCTGCCAATCACATTTCCTTGAAAGTTTGTAAATCCTTATCAACAAATCCATTTTGTGCATATCTTGCAATTATTGCACCATATATACTTTGAGCTTAAGTATTACAAAAATATACACAATAACAATTCCATAATTAAGGGTTTCCTTAAAAAACATTTTAGAGTTACAATAAATCCATATGTCTATCCTATAGCCCTTGCAAATATTTCTAATTATTTTAAGGTAACATTTTTCTCATATGCACATACATAATTTCTATCCACATATTCAATCAAAGTAAAGTATTTTTACTTTGTTCTTAAGGGCTAATAACAATACATCTTATCAATGACACTATACACATGGAACAAACAACCACAACAACATTCAAGAGAAAACTAGTCATTTTAGAAGGCACTCTACTATTTTCTTTACCATCATCTACAAATTCATTCCGAGCACATTAATAAAGGGTGTAGGAACAAGTTGATCCCACCATGAGGTTTTTAACCTGAGATGGAATTTTATATTTCTATTCCAACTTTATACTCCACACAAGAGAGAGAGAGAGAGAAGTTGAGTATAGGTATATTACACTGCATAAGCCTCTAGGGTTTGTCACTATGACTAACACAATGCCATTGACCTTCACTATGACTAAACAGATTTGAGTTGACCAAAATTGAGAGAGGTTATTGTGGATGGACCCCACATGCACCTGTAGGTCCAAACAAAACATTCCCAGCTGCCATGAATTCTGAAAACTACTCTGTCATAGTTTGGTAATTTTTTGGTCTTTGGGATCTTAAGGGACTTTGTTGATAGCCTACTGCCCCGAACAAATGGGATGCTTGGCGCATGAAACAAGACCTCCCCTAGAATTTCCCTACCCACCCCAATGTATTGGTGCAGTCAATTCGGCCCCACGATGAGCAAAACAAAAAATATAGCACGTGGCAAGGTTGTGATGCATGAAACTGAAGCATTTTGCAAGAATGCATTTGATTTTGGCACAGTCAAATAGATTTGAGTTGACCAAAATTGGGAGAGGTTATTGTGAAAGGACCCCACATGCACCTATAGGTCCAAACAGAATGTTCCCAGCTACCACGAATTCTAAGAACTGCTCCGTCAAAGTTTGATAGTTTTTTCTCTTAATATCTTAAGTGACTTTGTTGGTAGCCTGCTGCCTCGAATGATTGGGACCCTTGACACACAAAATGAGACCTTCCCTAGAATTTACTTGCCGAACCCGATGCATCGGCACAGTCGGTTTGGCCCCATGATGAGTAGAACAAAAAATATGGCACCTGGCAAGGTTGTGTTGTATGAAACTGAAGCATTTTGCAAGAATGCATTTGATTTCGGCATAGTCAAATGGATTTGAGTTAACTAAAACTGAGAGAGGTTATTGTGGATGGACCCCACATGCACCTGTAGGTCAAAATGGAATTCCCAGCTGCCACAAATTCTCAGAACTGCTCCGTCATAGTTTGGCAGTTTTTTAATCTTAGGGATCTTAAGGGACTTTGCTAGTAGCTTGCTACCTCGAATGACTGGGACACTTGGCGCACAAAATAAGACCTCCCCTAGAATTTACCTGTCCACCTTGATGCATTGGCATAGTCAGTTTAGCCCCATGAGCTATGGAATGCAAAATCTCACTCCTAACACCTTTTCATTGCAAGAAACTGAAGCATTTTGCAAGAATGCATTTGATTTCAGCATGGTCAAACATATTGTAATTCACCAAAACTGAGAGAGGTTATTGTGGATGGACCCCATGTGCACTTGTAGGTCCAAATGGAATGTTCCCAGGTGCCATGAATTCTAAGAACTGATTCATCATAGTTTGGCAATTTTTTGGTCTTAGGGATGCTAAGGGACTTTGTCGATAGCCTGCTGCCATGAACAATTGGGATGCTTGGCACATGAAATGAGACATCCCCTGGCATTTGCCTACCCACCCTGATGTGTTGGCACAGTTAGTTTGGCCCCATGTTCTATGGAATGCAAGATGTCACTCCATGAACCTACATTAGAGCTTCTAAAAGAGTGTACCTCACTCAATCCTATCAATGTACAATAGTCCTCATATTTTGCATTATTAGTATCATCAACCAACTAAAAATATCTATGAATTATAGACTTACCTTCATTACCTAGACCCATTGTAGTGTTACACCATTCAACAATAGATCTCGCATCTGTCAACTTTGCATTGTCTTTGTACTTCAACTCTTCTCATGCTAATGCTCTTTTGATACATGCTCTTGCACCATCATGCTCCCCCTTTCCATGCCTAGCCTCACAAAAATTCAACATATGTGTAACACCATTCATCGTATGCATCCTACTCAACCAATAGAACATCCACAAGTTCTTGAATTGTGATGCACAATTATCTGACCATATGATACGCTGATGAAATGATATGTGCCTACTAGCCAAATCACTGTAGAACATCTAAAAGCAACCTTGCATGAACTCCGTAGAATGTGTGGGATCATCACTAATATAAAAATGATATTCCCTCAAGATCTTCCTATCATCCTCTGTACTATCTTTTGCATGAATGAATGCTATTTGCACAAATATAGCAACCTGTGTAGAGTTGTAATAGTGTAATTGCACCTCATTCTGTGGCTGTAGTGTGTAGTTCTCTGCAAAGTTAACAACTAAAATGATGGTACCAAGTGGAAACATGTCCTTGTATAAATTGAATTACAAGTCCAACCATCGAGCTCTATGGGTATGCCTTGCATACTCGTAAACTATATTATCTTAAAAAATAGAGATAAATTAATACACTAGAATCTTTTCAATGACCAATTCACACCTTTTTTCTTCTTTACCATCTTTCAGACTATATGCCATTGTCTTGTATTTACCAAAACTTACTAGCTCATTTCCAATTGCATGTGTGTTGTCCATATGTTGACAAATTGGCAAATGTTGCAACCCACCACAATGATCACACGTGCCATCCAAGCATAAGATATTGTGGAATAATTGACCATCCACTCTCTGGCATAAGATGTTTGATATCAAATCTCTTGAAGATCTAGGTGGACACTTTATATTACACTCCTGTAAAACATCGTTAGTATGTAAATCTGCACATATATATCTATAAACATCATAATGATTAGAAAACTCGATATGTACTCTACAACAACAAGTTGTGAGTGTGTGATTTATTTTGACATAAAAAGGCTTTACCATTTCAAAATACCTTTGACTAATTTTGATTAAGGATACATCTCTTAAAATTTCTTGAAAAATTGTGTTTGAGTCACATCCAAAAAATGCTTTGGATGTGGCTCACGATTTCAACAACGAATTCTCCTTCTTACAACATCTCTTGCATTAGGAGATACCCTTCTATTATTTTTCCGAAATTCTTCGATGAGGGGTCTCAAGGCTTCAATAACAACTTTGTCTTTTCATGGGAGTCTCCCAGAGAATGCCCACAATTCATTGGTGTTTGGGTCCTCAACTCTTTCACATCTTCCAACGGCTCTCATTAGAGTTTTTCTACTTATTTTCAATGTTTGACTTGTCTTTCTAATTTGTCATGCACTCATTAGATTCTTTACAATCAATTTTTCACTTGAGGCATTTGATGTTCTTAGGCCAAGAATCTTCATAATGGGCCTAAATTTTAAATTTCTCATTAATTCAACAAATAGTTGGCATCTTCTGGTTTCATTTAAGTTCTCAAAGAATGATTTCCATATCTTATTGTTGGGAATTAAGGTGTCTCAACCTTGTTAATTCCTTACATTTATTTATTGTAATAAATTTATTTACTGCCTATTGTGTAATTAGGATGTAAATCTTGTTTTGTCATCTTGTGGGAGTTGGCACGGTGATGTGTCATCCTACGTGGAAGGTGACCACATGTAATTTTGTCCTCACATGAGGAGATAAGCATCCCACTTAGTGGTAGAGGTATTTTTCCATGTGTCAGTACTTTGAATAGTGTGTAAGTGAATCTTGACCGAAACGGTTATGACAGATTCCTATGACAGAATATGACGCGTAAGAGTCGAAAATAGAAGATACTATGACAGGTGAAGACATGTGTCACAAGGCATCTTGGATGAAGGTATCTGTGGGTGCCCCAAGGAGGGTTATGACATGTTGTAAGAGAATATGTTATTTTTAGTTAGTGTATGATAGATTCTCTTACAACTGTAAGATATGACAGTTATGATGGATTATATGACAGTCGTAAGAGTCGTAAGAGCATCTATCATTGCCCAACTTAGGAATAGTTGACCTCTTTGGGATGGGGTGATATGACAAGTGTCCCTAGGCATGGGTTTTGGGCCATGATGCCAAGTTGGATGCCCATCTCAAGAAAGGTCCATTTTTGCCTTGTAAACTTCTATTTAAGTAGGTGTTTTGAGAGGAGATGTATTATGTGATTGATAGGTACTATTATGTTGTTGATTTGTCTCTAGATATGAGTGTCAAAGACTCCTGTAAAGACTTGCATTGCAAGTGTGTTGTAAACCTTGTTTAGATAATACATTGTGCAGGTTTTGGAGTGTGGGGTTTTTCACCCGTAAGGGTTTTCCCCACGTTATATCTTGTCTCTCTGTTCTTCTGTCTTACATTCTTGTGTTGTCTATTGCTACAATATCTCTGTTGTTGGGTTAATAACACTATAATTGTAAAGGTTAAAAACAATTTGCACTCATCTCTCCTCATTAGATTAGTGTAAGAAGTGATTTCCACATACCTAGCTTCCTTTCAGTTGGTATCAGAGTTTGATCACCTTTGGTCCTAGTTGTTGGGTAGGGGTTTTTTGAGCTGATCTTAGATTGAGTGGGAGTCTATGCAGAGTATTTTGTAATCTTGTTGTAGGAAGGAGATGGCAGGCACATCGAGAAGATTAGAGGTGGAGAAGTTCAATGGCACAAATTTTGAGTTATGGAAACTTAAGATGGAAGACATGCTTGTTGATCGTGACCTATGGGAAACTGTTTCCGGTGTAAAACCAATTGTAATGGCACAAGTTGATTGGGATCTCAAAGATCGGAAGGCTAAGGGTCTCATAAGACTCAGTCTAGCTGATTTTGTCTTGTTAAATGTCCATGAGGAGAAGACCACGAAAGATCTTTGGAAGAAGCTAGGAGATGTTTATCAAGCCAAATTCCTAGTGAACAAGCTTTTTCTGAGAAAGAAACTATATTCTCTGAGGATGGAGAATGGAGGATCTATTGTAGATCATCTGAATGCTTTCAACATGTTAGTTGCACAGTTGACGTCTGTTGGTGTGAAGATGGAGGAGGATCGTTGTATGACTTTGCTTTGTTCTTTGCCAGACTTGTGGGACCATCTTGTTATGGCTATTGGGAGCACCACATCCACTTTCAAAATGGATGAAGTGGTATCTTCAATGTTATCTAAAGAAATGCTGAGAAAGTCTTATGAAGTAGCCAAAGAGGCTCTTGCCATTCATGGAAGACCCAAGGAGAAAGGGAAAAAGAAGGACAAGAAAATTGAGAAGGGTAGATCCAAATCTTGTGGGAGATCCAAATCTCCTTGAAAGTCCAAGGCTCTCTATTGGAACTGTGGAAAAACTGAGCATTTCTGAAAGGAATACCAAGAGGAAAAGAAAACAAAGAAGAAGAATGTTCTAGATTCAGATTCTGACAAGTCACAAGATGATGGTGATGCCTTTATTGTAGCCCTATCCACCCATGCATCTGATGATGTGTGGTTGATTGATTCTGGTGCATCATTCCACATGACCTCACATCAAAGTTGGTTCACAAAGTATGAAGAGTTCGATGGTGGAAGAGTGTACCTGGGTGATGACACTCATCTAAAGATTGTTGGTCATGGAAGAGTCTCAATCTGATTCCCTGATGGATGAGTGAAGGGGATCATAGGGTTATGCACATCCCAGGATTGGCACAGAACCTGCTTTTTGTAAGTATGTTGAATGATGCAGGTGTGCAGGCTGTCTTTTTGAAGGACAGATGCAAGATGACTAGAGGATCTATGGTGCTTGCTAAGGGTACTCGGAGAGGTACTCTATTTTAGTTGGAGGCATGCACTTCACAGTGCAATACTTCTTCTGATTCAAAGAAAAGAGCTGAAGTCATTTCATCCCCACCATCTGAACCAGCAGTGAAGAAATCTATGGTAAAAAAATCTAATTGTAGTGCATCTTGGGTACCCAAGCTTGCTCATGCTTTGGAAGTTAAGCTTCCTGTTGAAAAGACAATGTTATGGCTTATGAGATTTGGCCACATTGGTGAGAAGGGTCTTAGAACCCTGAAAAATAAAAACCTTGTTGAGGGGTTAAATGATTGTAATCTTGAGTTTGACTTTTGCGAACATTATATATATGGAAAATAAAACCATGTTTAGTTTTACTCTAGTTCTCACAAGTCTTCTGGTGTGTTGGACCTTATTCATTCTAATGTATTTGTTCCTATTAGTGTTCCTTCGATTTCCAAATCTGTATATTTTGTATCTTTCAGAGATGATTACAGTAGAAGGACATGGATTTATTTTCTCAGAAGCAAGACTGAAGTCTTTAGTCAGTTCAAAGAGTTTAAAGCTTTTGTTGAGAATCAGACTAGTAAAAATATTGAGTATTTGAGAGCTGACAATGGTGGTGAGTTTTGTTTGGCAGAGTTTGATAAGTTCTGGAAAGAGCAAGGGATTGAAAGACATAAGACAACTCCATACACCCCGCAGCAAAATGGAGTTGCAGAGAGGATGAACAGGACACTGATGGAGAGGGCTAGAAATATGTTAGTGGAGCAAGCCTCAAACAAAAGTTTTGGGCTGAAGTTGTAGCCACTACTTGCTACCTGCTAAATAGGTCTCCTACATCAGCTCTTGTTGGTAAGACACCTATGGAGGTGTGGTCTAGTAAGATGCCTTTAGTTAGACATCTTCATGTTTTTGGTTGTGAGGCATATGCACATGTGCCTAGAGAGAAACAGTCTAAATTGGAGAACAAGGTTGTTAAGTGTATTTTCATTGGCTATGGTGTCGGTGTGAAAGGATACAAACTTTGGGATCTTGTGGCTAAAAAAGTATTGTATAGTAGAAGTGTTATTTTTAGAGAGCTAACACCTTCTCCCATTGTTCTACAGCGAGAAGAAACAGAAAAGAAAGAGGATGTGGTTCAGTTTCCTTCTACCCCTGAGAAGACTGAACTGACAGACCCTGTTAGACCTGGTGATGAGGAGAGCTCTAGCAGCTCTAAAATTTTAGAAGAAGAAGTAGAACCTCAACCTCAGCCATTGAGGAGGTCTACATGAATAAGAAAGCAACCTAATAGGTTTGGTTATTCATTGCTTGATTCTAGTTGCTCTTTTTCCTTGCTTACTAACACTGATGAGCCTAGAACTGTGACAGAGGCCATGGGCATGAAAGATGCAGGTTCCTAGAAGGAGGCCATGGAAGATAAGATGGCTTCTTTGGAGAAGAATAAAACATGGGACTTGGTGCCTTTTCTTGAAGGACAGAAACCTATTGGATGCAAATGGGTGTTCAAGAAGAAATTCAGTGCAGATGGCAGTGTTGAAAAGTACAAGGCCACATTGGTTACGAAGGGGTATTCACAAGTGGAGGGAATTGATTATGGTGAAATTTTCTCTCCCATTGCAAAGTTGACATCTATTTGGTTCTATTATCTCTTGCAGTAGATTATGACTTAGAGGTGGAGTAGATGGATGTGAAGACAACATTCCTTCATGGTGATTTGGAGGAAGAGATTTACATGTCACAGCCAGAGCATTACATAGAAAAAGGTAAACAAAATTTGGTTTGCAAGTTGAAAAAGTCTTTGTATGGTTTGAAGCAGTCTCCTAGGATGTGGTACTTGAAGTTTGATGCCTTTGGGTTGTCGGTTGGATTTCTAAGATCAAAATAAAATCATTGTGTGTATTATAAATTTGACAATGATCACATTCTCATTATTGCATTGTATGTTGATGATATGTTGTTAATTGGGAATGGTAAGAATATAATTTTTTATTTGAAGTCTCACTTGTCAACACAATTTGAGATGAAAAATCTAGGGGCAGCCAGGTACATTCTGGTAATGGAAATCAAAAGAGACAGAGCTAACAGAAAACTTTAGTTAAGCCAGAGTAAGTATGTGAAGACCATGTTGGATAAGTTTAGCATGGAAGATTGTAGACCATTGTGTGTTCCTGTTTCTTTGGGGACAAAGTTGTCTATTAATGATTGTCCAAAATCTCCTAGTGAGGTGGAGGACATGAGCAGAGTATCTTATGCTAGTGTTGTTGGTAGTTTGATGTATGCTATGGTCTACACAAGATCAGACATTGCCCAAGCAGTGGGAGTCCTTAGTCAATTATTGCTAGTCCTAGATGGGTACATTGGGATGCAGTAAAGAGAGTGTTTAGATATTTGAGGGGTACTTCTGAGTATTCCATATGCTATCATGGTAATCCTACAGGACCTCCACATTTAGTTTGTATTCATGGATTCGTGGATTCTAATTAGGCGGGTGACATTGACAGCAGGAGATCCACCAGTGCTTACGTGTTCACTATGTTCGATGGTGCAATTAGTTGGATGAGTAAGCAGCAACTTGTGGTTGCTTTATCCATGACAGAAGCTAAGTGTATGGCAGCAACTCATGCTTCCAAGGAAGCTATTTGGTTTAAGAGATTGTGTTCAGATATTGGTGTTGATGCAGGATAGATTACAATTTATTGTGATAGTCAAAGTGTGATTTGCCTAGCAAAGAATCCAACTTTCCATGCCAGAACAAAGCATATTGATGTACAGTTTAACTTCGTGCGAGACATGGTAGAGGATGGGAAGGTGAATTTGGAAAAGGTTGACACTTTGAAAAATGTTGTAGATGCATTGATGAAACCAATGGGCACAGATAAGTTCAGATGGTGTTCAGAGTATATGGGCCTTTCGGCCTATAGCAGTTAAATCATGTTATTTCTATTAGCTCTTACAAGGTATTCGACAATTGGGAGAATGTTGGGAATTAAGGTGTCTCAACCTTGGCAATTCCTTGCATTTATTTATTGTAATAAATTTATTTATTGCCTATTGTGTAATTAGGATGCAAATCTTGTTTTGTCATCTTGTGGGAGTTGGCACGGTGATGTGTTATCCTACGTGGAAGGTGACCACATGTAATTTTGTCCTCACATGAGGAGATAGGTGTCACACTTAGTGGTAGAGGTATTTTACCATGTGTCGGCACTTTGAATAGTGTGTAAGTGAATTTTGAGCAAAACGGTTATGACAGATTCCTATGATAGAATCTATGGCGCGTAAGAGTCAGAAATAGAAGATACTATGACAGGTGAAGACATGTGTCACAAGGCATCTTGGAATAAGGCATCTTTGGGCACCCCAAGGAGGGTTATGATATGTTGTAAGAGAATATACTATTTTTAGTCAGTGTATGATAGATTCTCTTACAATTGTAAAATATGATAATTATGACAGAATCTATGACAGTCGTAAGAGCATCTGTCATTGCCCAACTTGGGAATAGGCAACCTCTTTGGGATGGGGTGATATGACAAGTGTCATGACCATGCTGTAGTGTTGGACAAGTGTTCCTAGGTGTGGATTTTGGGCCATGAGGCCAAGTTGGATGCCCATCTCAAGAAAGGTCCATTTTTGCCTTGTAAACTTCTATTTAAGCAAGTGCTTTGAGAGGAGATGTATTATGTGATTGACAAGTACTATTATGCTACCGGTTTGTCTCTAGATATGAGTTTTGAAGACTCTTGTAAAGACTTGCATTGCAAGTGTCTTGTAAACCTTGTTGTTTAGATAATACATTGTGCAAGTTTTGGAGTGTGGGGTTTTTCACCCGTAAGGGTTTTCCCCATGTTATATCTTGTCTCTCTCTTCTTCTGTCTTACATTCTTGTGTTGTGTATTTCTACAATATCTCTGTTGTTGGGTTAATAACACTGTAATTTTAAAGGTTTAAAAGAATTTGCACTCATCTCTCCTCATTATATTAGTGTAGGAAGTGATTTCTGCACACCTAGCTTCCTTTCATCTTTGGCAAGTGTGATTGGGAATCTTATCCTGCATGGGCTTCAAAACATTCTCATTGATATCAATTAGAAACTTAGGCTTCCTATGAAAAATTCTAGGAGGCATTTTCATTGGTAAAGTTGACTCAACATTAGGAATTTCTTCAATGTTTAGTTGGGATGGGATAGATGACGTACCTTCAATTGGAGATCAAAAAGATGAAAAGGCTTGAAGTTGAGATGGAGAATATGGTGTACCTTCAACTTGACATGTGAATGATGGTGTGCCACCAACTTGAGAAGAGAATGAAGATGTACCTTCAACTTCACCTATGAAAGATGGAGTGCCTCCAATTTGAGAAGATAATGATGATGTTCCTTCAACTTGACATGTGGATGATGGAGTGCCTCCAACTTTGAGATTCAATTTCCTCGTTGAATGGAGGTTTTGCATTCATTCCCTTTGTTCCATCAATTCCATCTCTCTCTTAGCTTCATTAGATGTGTCATGTTCCTCTTTAATTAGTAATGGTGAACTATCTTCTTGTATGGTTGACAATTTCTTACTTTTGTGAATTCGCCTCATTCTTTCTCTTTTCCTCTCATTCTCAACTTCATGCTCTTCTAGTGTTAGAGTCTTTGCTTGTTTCCTCGACATGATGATGATTTCTATAAGCATCATGAATAAGACAATGATGATGTTAGAAGCATAATGAATAATCAGCATATGATGACTAATGAATAATCAACATATAGAAATCAGCATATGAATAATCAACATATATCATGACTCCAAACTTGTTGATTTTAACATGATTAGATTCTAGAAGTGAAATGTGTAATGACAGTCTAGGCATAGATGTTCTTGATGACATAGATGAGCACATGTTGATTGTTGATGTTAATTTATAAATGGTGGTAGGCACAATCTCTAGTTTAGTTTCACATTTTCTTAACATATCTTCTCAAGCATGCTTTATTAACCTCCCATGGATACACCTACTCAAGACAAGATAGAAGTCACTAGCACCAAGGAGAGTTATGACAAGCACATTGTGATAGACAAACCATTTCGAATGGAGACTCACAAGGTAAAACTAGACCTACAAGCATGTTAAAGGACATCCCAAATTCTTATATTGTAGGTGGTGAATTAGTTAGAGTAGCTCATGAAAACAAGTATGAAGTCATCTCAAATCAGCAATCTATTGTCAATCAAGGTCATGGGAGTAATGATCACAAAGGTAATTCAGAAAAAACCAATCAATTTCATGACAAGAAACACAATGATGATGTTAGAAGCATAATGAATAATCAGCGTGATGATTGTTATGACAAACAAGCTAAGTATGGTGTACCCTTGTAAGAATTGAAAGTGTTAAATTATCACACAATCAATACAAATCAGTCAATTGGCAGTAAATAAGACATTGAGTATGATGGCACACCTAGTCCCAATGATGAGTATGAGTTGAATGGTTTATATGTCACTATTGAGAGTGGAAATGAAGAGGGATTTTTGTTGTCATATGGAGCCTAATCAGACTCGGAGGTTAAATTTCCCCCACTTTTATCGGCGTGGTTTGCCCTCAAATTCCTATTGGGTCAAGGGGCAGCGCCCCCAAGACGGGGTCAAGGGGCACCGAGAGTTATTTTTCATTGGCTGACATAAGAAAACCCTATTTTGTAACCGACAAAAAGCTTGATAAAAGTGGCTAAGGGTTAGGGTTTCTATTGATTGTATTATAGCATTTGCAGTGGTATTGAGTTGCAGGGATTGCTGGTTGTAATCAGTTTGATTTACTGGATAATAATATTGGACTCTCTGTTTGGTGGATGTAGCCCGAGTTTGGGTGAACCACGTTAAAACTTGTCTCTCGCTGTTATTATTTCTATGTATTTCCATTCCTCTATTTAATCTTTATTTGCATTTAATTGATATCTTCTACCAGCTAACCCTAACAATTTTATGATTATGTTTGTCTAATAAATGACTCCAAACTTGTTGATTTTGACATGATTAGATTAGAAGTGAAATGTGTAATGACAATCTAGGCCTATATGTACTTGATGACATAGATGAGCACATGATGATTGTTGATCTCATATTCTTCCATGATAAAACTCTTAAAGTTTCAACTCTTTTGTGTAATCCTAACTATGGTTCAATCTTTAAAAGTTAGGAGAATGTCCTTGGTTTTGCTAGCAATGATGTGACAATTGGTCTAAGTGGTAAGACACTAATCAAGACTCCTTTCCTTCAATAGATATGTTTGAAATGTTAAGAGACAAAATACTAACTAATATTAGAAACTAGCTTTATGATGCAAGACTTGAAGAAAATCATGGTGAACATGTAAAGAGCATCAATTATAGTTTGAATTAGCTATTCAAGATAGCCAAGGGGTGAAATCATCAAGAAAGGAGTAATTTTAAGGATAATTATGATGACAGAGTTGTTGGTGATCTTTTTACTAAGTTTTATGATGACAAAAGACTAAAATATAGAGCTTATTGCAACCTAACTAGTCTGATTTCTTGGAGGAACCTAGAGATGGCAGTCCAAAAAAATTAGAGGGTACTTGAAAACAACAAATAACTTATCTATTATAGGTCCAATAAATTAAACTCAAACTAATTTGTAGAGGTAAATGGCCAAGAGGATGATAGTGACAACTCATTACTATATGAGAACCAAATATATAAGATTTGTATCTTCAATAGCACTATATTTTAAATGTTGATACAACTGGTTACATTAGAGAGAATGATGATAATACTTTGTTATAGGGAGGTATGGATGACATAGTTCAATTCAAGATACAACAAATTCTATTAGTGATTCAAGATACAACAAATTCATGTATATATCATATTTTAATGATTCTAATTCTATTAATGCACATAATGATGACTTTTTTAACTTAGATAGTTCCACTTTTAGTGATTGTGAGTGTTTTAAAGAACACAAAGTGAAGTAAATGAATACATAAAGAACATACCTTATAATTTGATATTCGAGTTGACCAATCCTCCAAAATTTGGCTTTAAAATCCTCAAATTGATCTTTTTGGCAAGTTCCTTCGTATTCAATATTGAATTATATATAACTCTAGAATAGGAATAGTGAAATTTATGAAAAAAACAAACATGTATCATCAAATTCAATCTAAATACATGAAAATTAGCTTTGAAACAATATGAAACATGAAACTTTTAGTTTAAATAATCAAATTTTGTTCAAAAATATGCAAAACTAGTTCTTCTATGTTGAAAAAACAAAAAAGGTGGTGGATTGATCAAACAATGTTTCTTAGAATGTCAAACACCATGAAAAAGTATTGTCTTGTCTAGTAGCATGCATGAAAAGCAGGGAATAACAAACATGTGGGGTCTGAATCATGGATCCCACCTTTTTTCCCATTTTTTTGCTTCCCAAAACACATTTGCATTATAATATGAGCGTGTTTTGGGAAGCACGAAACCTTTTATGCTTTCATGCATGCAAACAAGTATAAGTGTTTTCTCTCCATGTATAAGTATATATCTATGCAAACCTTTATGTATAAGTATATATCTATCTGTATGTCTCCCCCTCTCTCTCCAAACCCCTAAACCCTAAATAATGCCCCTAAACCTTAAACCTTTATCTCCTTATCTCTCCCTCTCCAAACTCCTAACCCCTAAACCCCTACCTCCCTATCTTTATCATCCCTCTACCTCTCAATCTCTCTACCTATGTCTCTAGCCATGTCCCTGACCCTCTATCTCCCTATCTCTCCCCTTGGTCTCATCCATATCTCCCTATCACTCCTCTCTCTATATAAAACTGTTGGATGAATATTTTGTCTTCAACTAACTGAAGAAAAAATAGTTATATCAACCACAGTGTAATGAGATAAATCTCTCCTCTCAGTAAGGTTCCCTATTAACTATTACAAACTTATTTACACTAAAAACTAATTTCGGGGTGAAACCATGTCATCCATTTCTCTTTTTTCAGAAATGATGTTTACAATATAAAAGAGCACTTTTACAATACAAACCGAAATAGCCAAGAAACCCACGAGAGCACAAAGTCTATCATTGCTCTTTTTACTGATTTACAATTTAGAACCAAGTAGGATAAGGTGAAGCTCAAAGTCTTCACCGAATACTATGACAAAACATACGATCACAAAAGATAATAGTAGTTCAAAGCCTATCCAATATTTTTTACTTCAAAACATAAATTCACAAACTAAAGATAATTGTTATCGCACAAAGTCTAAAAAATCTACTTTAGAACATCTCCCAGATTATCCACACTCACACTACAATTTAATCAAGTAGATAAGATAGCATAAGAAAAAGGACATAAGAACACTTTCTAATATACTACAAGTTATTCCAATACAAAGATTGAATGATCGCTTGCTTTTCTATTCACTTGATGAAATATGATTTACAATTTGAACACAAAGTCTCAAAATGCTCTTCAATTTGGCAGTTTCGCTTCAATAACTAAAAGATGATAATTACAATGGGGGTCCTCTTTATTTATAGGAGAAACTGAGAGCAAAAATAGGAAAAGAACAACTAACTATGACTTATTCAACAATGGAGTCCTTTTTGATTTGGGACTTCCTACATTTTTACATGTAATTACATATGAGAAAAGTACATGTAAATATGTCCAAAATTATTTCAAAAGTACATCTAAAAAATAGAAATTAAACTAAGTGATGAAAAAGTTGCTTCAACTTGCACTACCTTCTTTCTTCATGTGGCAATCATACATAGTAAACACAGCTTGCATCCCCAAACTATCCGGACTGACTGTGTTCCTAAAAATCATCCGGGCTTTGACTATTGTATCTCTGAATGTGGTAATTGATTTTGCATGGCTAGTTAACTTGGCCTTCAAATTATCCAAAGTTAACTGGTTATCAAGAATATTATCCACGGAGGCTACTAAAAATGTTTTGTCCTCAAACTCCTTCTGAAACATAATCTCAAATTCCTGGGTCATCTCTTCTGCAAAAAGAAATTGATTATCCTTTGACACCAAATTGCATGGAAGCTCCTCCAACTTGTGTAAGAGACTAATGTCACTTTGGTCACTTAGCTTCCTTGCAGTTTCTAAGTCAATGCCTCCTTAGTCTTGGTATATGAATCCTGATTTGGAATAACACCAATTGATATCAAAGCACTTATTTTCAACTTCCTCATTTCTACCCACTTATCATGACTCTGCTCTAAATGCTCAATATCCTGAGAAATAGCATCAATCAGATCATCAAGTTATGCCCTGATTTTCTCCATTTTGCTTGTTTTCTCAGCTAGCTATGTAAGAAGAGAGATTCCCTGTGTGCGCATCCTTTCCAAATATTCTTCAAGCACTTTTCCCTTAAGGTGAGTCTTTTTAGCTTTCTAGATGATAGGATCTTCAATAGAAATGGCCTCAGGAGTCACTGATTCTGAATTCAAATTAATCTTCCTTACCACTGCAATCAATTGCTCTACCATTGCTTTATAATGATCTTTCATCTCTTTTTCTTTATCAAACTTCTAAATCAAAATATCCATTGCCGATTGCATGTCAGTCTTTACACTCTCATGTGTTATTTTGCCCATCTCAATTCTAGAAATAGAGTAATTACTCATACGAAAATTTTCTATGGTAGCATCCTATGGGGGCCTTGCAATCTCCACAAATTTGTGCCCTTTGTCTCCCAGCACTCTTGAAAGAATTTTTGGCTTCTTTGGAATCTTAGCCTTAACAGGCACCAACTTACCAAAATCAAAGTCATCTGGAGAAATGGCTTGTTTCTTTCTTTTAGGCGTATATGCTGACAACCATGGAGGAAGCACAGAAGTACTCACATTCGGATCCAGTTCCATTGTCAGTGTTACAGGAACTGTACTGGCACTGGAAGTAGAAATAATAGGTGGAGTATTAGTAAACAATGCACCTGACACATCCACATTCGAAACTTTCTCAGAACCCAATACAAAGTGATCAAATATTGAAGAATCTCCAATATCAAAAGATAAGGAGGACAGACTAGGAATGGACCCAGAAGAATGAAGAACATCATCAAAAGAAGTTTGAGGATTATCAAAAATTATTTTTGAGGGTGATGGAGATTCAGAAGATGAGATGTTGATAGGTGAAACAGACAGAGGAACTAAAACAGGTATGTTAGACAAAGGAGAAGAGACTCCAATATCCTGTGGTACATTCTTCTATGGAGACATAACTTCATCCCTTCGTTCTTCTCCTATCTCTTTTGTTGATCTATTTTCAACCTCCATTTCATCAACAGCTGGCTCATCAGTATTTTGTTTCTCAATTTCCATTTCTTCTACCTTAGATTCTTTCTCTACAACCTTTGACTTCTTAGACACAAATTTGATCCTGGGTTTATGTGTCTTAGAAGAAGAGGGAATGTCACTCTTATTCTTTGTCCTATTCTCCACCTTCTTTCTTGTTTGTTCTTGGACTTCGATCTCTGATCCAGTAATGAATTCTTTCAAAACAATCCCCTTACCTTCTAACCACTTGTTTGTGTTAGCCAATATAGGTTCAAATCTTTTCCTTAAAGAAGTCAATTCTTTCTGAGACCATTGGATAGGTAGAAGAGGAGAACTAGTAATATGTTCAGTGTTATACCTAGGATCAATCAGCTCTTCATCATCCACCAGGTCTTCAGGAATATCAACCAAACCTAGATACTTAATTTGTTCTAGATATAATCTGCTATAGTCTAATTTTCTAATATCCTCTTCTATCCTTAAGTCCACCCAGATGTCTTCAACCATTGGTTCATGAAACTGGGTCTTCCTTTTGATCTTGTCTTTTACACCCCTATAATCAAACCTTGGTCTTCATTTGAACTGTTTCATGGTCACTAGCTGCATTTCAGTCTCCATGGCTCTAGCCTTTGCGGCAGTTGACACTGAAAACCTACCAATTTCAACTGGAAATATGAATCCTGGTTTCTTGAGTTCCATTTTCTTATTATGTACGACAATCATGTCTACATAACTCCATCAGAATAAGTTTATCTGAAGGAAACCTCGGCAATATATAAGGATAACCTTGGAAAAAGCCAACCCTTAAATATGAGAAAGTCTAAAATTTTAAGAACATGCACCCATAATCATTCACAACTGACCAAGCTTCATCTGAAACTCTTCTTTGCTCTAACTAAGGGTCAAAAAGACACAAGAACACTGCAAAGAAAGCATCATTTACCCTCCTAGAGTGGTGAATAGAACCTTTCAATGTCAGTCGAGGATAGTATTGATACACAGGAACCACTCTCCTATCTCCTTCAAATGTCAAACCTGGAAAGATTCTCATTGAAGATGCTATATACACCAGATAGGAAGTCATATAGAACTTAAAAGTAGTGGACACCTTAGTCAATTTCTCATGCAAAGCATTGTTGATTTGTTCACCCCAAAAGATGGCTTGCTTGCCTTGAAGTATAACCTTGATAAAAGGGTACATCCATTCATGGAAAAGAGAGGAAGAAGCCATCCCCCTTATCCTACTAAGAAGAGTTATGAGATCACCAACCTCCTCAATAAAATCACTTCTAGGAAAACTCCTTAGCCACCTGGATAAGTTTGATCTTGAATTCTTAAGCCACTTGGTGTTAATTATCTTCTTAGCCTTCTCAGAATTCTTGTCATATTCTTTTTGAGCCTCAGCAAAATCTAGTTTCACAACCTTTGTAGTAGTAGCACACATGAAAACTTTATCAATGAATTCTGGATCCAATCTGATGATCACATTGCCATTCGTATCCACCACTACCCTAGTGTCTCTGTTGTAGAACTAAGCACATTGAAGAACAAACTCTATATTATGAGTTGCCACCGAGAAAGATGACACCAAGTGAATATTTCTATCAACAATCTTCTTCATCACAGAACTAGGGTTATCAGACTTAGTTCTTTCCACAAACTCAGCCATGTCTACATGGCCAATCTCCGTATCCTGAATATCATCAACATTGGAGGTAACTGAGGTGATTGGAAAAACACCCTGATACTTATACTTCATTGCTTTCGACTTCTTTGGAGACAACTCAGACATTTGAAAAATAAACACCAGAAGGAGCGTCGATGAAGAGAGAAAATCCGCAGAAGAAACTACAACAAAAAGCCATGATCATGCAATTAGGGGAAATACTGGCAATCTAGGAAAATTGCATGTCGATAATTACGACTACTGGGATAAGCTTGAAAGGGCTAGAGTGCAAGCAGGTCGAAAAAAATAGAGGAAAGTGGGCTCACGAAAGTAAATTTGAAAATCGCTCAGAGTCAGAGAAAATTGAGAGAGTGAATGCACGGGCGGCAAAATTTGTTGCCCTTGCATCTGAGGGATAAACTATAGGTGTCAGGGCGGCAAATTTTACCGACCCTGCATGTAGGTTAAAAATTTCTTTAAGTGGATTGGCAGTGATTTTTACTACTTTTGCATGTTTGGGAGTGATTTTAATGTATGTGCAAGGTCGGCAAAATTTTCCGCCATTGCATGTATTTTGGGAAGATTTATATGTTTGATGTAGGAGCGGTCAATTTGACCGCCCTTACATATGAGGGAACAAGCAAGTTTGGTCTAGATGTGCATAAGCGGCAAAAATGCCCACTAATACATATGAGGGAGAAGTTTGAAGTGTAGAGTCAATTGAAAAGATCGCTTATGCAAGTACTCTTAAAACTCTAGGTTAGATATGCAGGAGCAGGAGTTTCTACCGCTATTGCACATAGGGGGTAACACAAGGTTTGTGTAAGGGAGGTGGTTTTAACCGCCCTTACATGTGGGGAAAACAACAAAAGGTTCAGTAGGTGCAGCGAAAATCACTGCCCTTACAAGAAATATCCAAAGTACAAGGGAAAAATATGTATCGACGGCGGTAAAGACCGTCAATACATGTTAAGTAACTATTGGAAAAACCTAAGCTTAACATGGGGGGGTAAAAACCCTGACCCATTTAACAATGCATTCAAAATAAAATAAAAACTAGGGCTTTAAAGAAGATGGTGAAAAACACATACACAGATGATACAATTTCACTAATCATAAAAGAGAATTTAAAACAAAAACAAAGAAGTTTAATACATGCTAAAACCCTAGTCTTTAAAATGAAAACAAGAAAAAGCAGACTTACCTGGCAAAAGAATGGAAACCCTAGAAGCAGTCAAGAAATAGAATCCACTTAGATCTGAAGTTTACACGAGATTCGTGAAGTAAACTGGCATGAAGGAGGTGTCAATCTAGTTGGAGGTCTCGAAAACAAACAATAAGCGAATCAAAATGAAAATAAAATGCTTTAAATGACTTTAAAGTTATGCATTAAACATGGCACGAGTGCCATTAATGCCAACTTCAAGTTTGACAATTTTGCAGGATCTACTCGGGCGGCAAAAAACCCCGACACTACAAACACATTAGGTCATGTCGGAGCGGTGGATATGACTGCCCTTGCATGAAATCAACTGACCAAGAAAACATGACCAACATGTATGAGCGGTAATTTTAACCACCATTGCATGTTCAACAACAATACACATGTAAGAGCAGTAATTTTGACCGCTATTGCATGTGAAAATAAAAAATTTCTAACACCCCCAAAATAGTCAAAATTGATACTTTGACAAGCTTACGACCTAGTCGATTTTCACAATTTTCGAGGAATCGATCTAGGGGAATGTCGCAAACTATTACAATGATGTTAGAGGACTTCACACAAGGCCAAGAGAACTTATCTCGATAAGCGAATTTAGAGTGTAGACAATGAGACAGACAAGTTTCATAAGGGTTGTCTACAAAAATGAGCATAGCTAATTTTGAGCACAACAAAACCCTAACCTAAACCTCTAAACATTAACCCCTAACCCCTAAACAATGCCCCTAACCTCTAACCCCTAAACCCTAAAACTGAGCAACCTTAAACCACTAAACCCCAAACCTGTAAACCATAAGCCCTGGAAACAACCCTAAACCTCTATCTCCCTCTCTCCCAATCTCTATCGGTCCCCTCTCTCTATCTCTCTCTAAACCCTAACCCCTAAACTTAAGAAACCCTAAACCCCTAACCCCTAAACCCTAACCCCTAAACTCTAAACCCTAAACCCTAAACCAGAGCAACCCTAAACTTGATCAACCCTAAACTCATAAACCTC
This sequence comes from Cunninghamia lanceolata, assembly GCA_027924645.1. Taxonomy (NCBI): domain Eukaryota; kingdom Viridiplantae; phylum Streptophyta; class Pinopsida; order Cupressales; family Cupressaceae; genus Cunninghamia; species Cunninghamia lanceolata. The sequence goes on from BSBN01001373.1 coordinate 9,898,251, forward strand.
AAATAATGCCCCTGATCCCTAAACCCTAAACTTAAGCAACTAGGATAAACCCCTAAACCATAAATAATTCCCCTTTAAACCTAACCCCTAAACCCTAAACCCTAAACTTAAGAAACCCTAAACTCATAAACCCTAAATAATGCCCCTAAAGGTCTGAGCAACCCTAAACTCATAAACCCTAAATAATGCCCATAAAGTTCTAAGCAGCCCTAAACTTATAAACCCTAGATAATGCCCCTAAAGGTCTAAGCAACCCTAAACTCATAAACCCTAAAGGGAAGAAGAGAGTGAGAGATAGGATAGGAGGTAGAGAGGGGAGGGAAGTAGAGTGTGAGAGGGAGAGGGTACGAGGTAGAGAGGGGAGAGAAGAAGAGAGTGAGAGAAAGGGTAAGAGGTAGAGAGGGGAGGGAAATAGAGAGTACGAGAGAGGCTAGGAGGTAGAGAGGGGAGGGAAGAAGAGAGTGCGAGAGAGGGTAGGAGGTAGAGAGGGGAGGGAAGTAGAGAGTGAGAGTGTAAGAGGGGAGAGAAGTAGAGAGTGAGAGAGAGGGTAGGAGGTAGAGGGGAGGGAAGAAGAGAGTGAGAGAGAAGGTAGGAGGTAGAGAGGGGAGGGAAGTAGAGACTCAAAGAGAGGGTAGGAAGTAGAGAGGGAAGCAAAGAAGAGAGTGAGAGAGAGGGTAGGAGGTAGAGAGGGGAGGAAAGTAGAGAGAGAGAGGTAGGAGGTAGAGAGGGGAGGGAAGTAGAGAGTAAGAGAGCATAGGAAGTAGAGAGGGGAGGGAAAAAGAGAGTGAGAGTGAAGATAGGAGGTAGAGAGGGGAGGGAAGAAGAGAGTGAGATAGAGGGAAGGAGATAGAGAGGGGAGGGAAGTAGAGAGTGGGAGAGAGGGTAGGAGGTAGAGAGGGGATGTAAGTAGAGAGTGGGAGAGAGGGTAGGAGGTAGAGAGGGTAGGGAAGAAGAGAGTGAGAGAGAGGGTAGGAGGTAGAGAGGGGAGGGAAGTAGAGACTCAGAGAGAGGGTAGGAGGTAGAGAGGGGAGGGAAGAAAAGAGTGAGAGATAGGGTAGGAGGTAGAGAGGGGAGAGAAGTAGAGAGTGGGAGAGAGGGTAGGAAGTAGAAAGGGGAGGGAAGAAGAGAGTGAGAGAGAAGGTAGGAGGTAGAGAGGGGAGGAAAGTAGAGAGTGCGAGAGAGGGTAAGAAGTATCTAGAGGGGAGGGAAGAAGAGAGTGAGAGAGATGGTATGAGGTAGAGAGGGGAGGGAAGTAGAGAGTGAGCAAGGGCAAAGGAGTAGAGAATGAGAGAGAGGGTAGGAGGTTGAGAGGGGAGGGAAGAAGAGAATGAGAGAGAAGGTAGGAGGTAGAGAGGGGAGGGAAGTAGAGACTCAGAGAGAGGGTAGTGTTAGGGATTACATGTAGAAGATATCAATTAAATGCAAATAAAGATTAAATAGAGGAATGAAAATACACAGAAATAATAACAATGAGAGACAGGTTTTAACATGGTTCACCCAAACTTGGGCTACATCCACCAATAGAGAGTCTAATATTATTATCTAGTAAATCAAACTGATTACAACCAGCAATCCTTGCAACTTAATAACGCTGTAAAATGCTACAATACATCAACAAAAACCCTAACCCTTAGCCGCTTTTATCAAGACTTATGTCGGTTACAAAAATAGGGTTTTCTTATGTCGGCCAATAGAAAAATAACTCCCAATGCCTTAATAAAATAATAAAAAATTATTGGAGGTTTCGGGGATGCTTCCCCCAAGCCCCGCCCTGTATCATGATAGGGAGCGCACCAAGGGCGCTACCCCAAACCCCGCAAGGGGTGCTACCCCTTGACCCCATTAAATAATATGGTGGGAAACCGCACCAATAAAAGGGGTAAATTTAACCTCCAAGTCTGATTAGGCTCCATATAAAAACAATCTCCCACTTGGAGACTGATCAGACTCCACACCATATCATCTCCCACTTGGAGATTGATCATAACACCACTGACCATGTAGCTCCCACTGGAAATAAGCACCCTGGACTCTGTTGTTCTAATTTTTTTAGTTTTCAGTCTTGAAGACCAACCGAAGCTGAAGAGGAGCTTAGCTTCTCCCCTGTCACTGCCTTCGTAAACATATTTTCTAGATTTTCATCTCTATGTATCTTTTCCAACCTTAACTATCCATCATCTAACACCGACTGGATGAAGTGATACATGAGCTATATGTATTTGGTCTTTGAATGCAAGGCAGAATTCTTTGCAAGATGTATGGCACTCTAACTGTCTGTATACAAAGAACTGTTAGCCTATTGTTTGCCCAATTCTTCCATGAAATATTGCAGCCATATCATCTCCTTTCTTGCCTCTGTTGTACCTACATACTCTGCCTCTGTGGTGGATAAAGCAACCACCTTTTGCAACCTGGAGATCCAACTCACTGTTGTCCCACCTACAGTAAAGACATAACCTGTAGTACTCTGTCTGGTATCAATATCTCCTATCAAATCTGATTCTACATAAACTGCTAAATTAGTATTAGAGCCCCCAAAACATAAGTGTTTATTGGATGTACCTCTCAAATATCTGAGAATCTATTTTACCGCATTTCAATGCTCCAATCCGGGATGACTCATATACTTGCTTACAACTCCTATAGCATGTGCAATATCTGGTCTCATGCATACCATGGCATACATTAAACTTCCTATAGCTAAAGCATATGGTACCTTGGACTTTTTTCTTCCTCCTCTTGTGTCTTAGGACACATCTCCTTAGTCAATTTCAAATGACTAGGCAAAGGTGTGATGACAGCTTTTGCATTCTCCTTATGGAATCTCTGCAACATCTTTTCAACATAATTAGCCTAAGATAGAGTCAATTTTTTGTTCTTCTTATCTCTACAAATTTTCATACCAAGGATTTGTTTTGTTGCCCCCAAATCCTTCATAGCAAATGATTGTGCTAACTATTGTTTTAACTCTCTTATGATATCCATGTTAGACCCTGCTACAAGCATGTCATCAACATATAAACATAAAATAATGTAGTTGTCATTATTCAACCTCTTAAAATAAAAACAATGGTCAGAATTACACCGGTTGTAGCCTTGCTCAACTATAAAACTATCAAATTTCAAATACAATTGCCAAGGTGTTTGTTTCAGGCCATATAAACTCTTCTTCAATCTGCACACCAATTTCTCCTTCCACCTCAAATCCCTGTGGTTGTTCCATATAGATCTCCTCCACCAAATCACCATGGAGAAAGGTAGTTTTCACATCTAGCTGTTCCAAATGCAAATCTTCAGCAACCACAATACTTAAAACAATACGAATAGAAGTCATCTTAACAACCAAAGAAAAAATCTCATCAAAATCAATGCCTTTCTTTTGTGCAAATCCTTTTACAACTAACCTAGCTTTAAATCTTATCTTACCTCCATCTTCCTCTTTCAACCTATAAACCCATTTGTTTGGTAAAGCCTTTTTACCTACAGGCAACTCACATAATTCCCAAGTCTAATTTTTAGCAGTCCATTTCTTCTTTCATTGCAAGCTCCCACTAAACCTTTATATCCACCTACATAGCTTCATTATACCCTTTAGGTTCACCAGCATCTATTAACAAAATAGAATACAAAGAGGAAGAAAACATTTCAGGAGGTCTGCTTAGCCTTGTTAACTGTCTAACATTCACTAGAGTTTGTGGTATTTCTTGTTGTTGTTGCAGAGCATGAGGAACCACTAGAACATCACTTTCATAATCCTTTTCTTTCTTCTCATGTTGTTGCAACTGATCTTTGTACAACACCTTCTCATTGAATACAACATCCCTGCTTCTCACAATTTTTAGATTTTCAACATCCCAAAGCCTATTATTAAATTCATCAATGCCATATCCAACGAAGATACATTTTTTTGATTTTGCATCTAGCTTGGTTCTATTTTTAAAATCTACATGTGTAAATGCTTCACATCTGAAGGTTTTGAGAAAAGAATAACTCACCTTCTTCCCTGTCTATGCTTCCTTCAGAATACCACAGCCCAAAGGAACTGAAGGACCTCTATTAGTTAAATATACAACAGTGTTGACAGCTTTTGCCCACATGTTTAAAGGCAGCTCAACATGCAATCTCATGTTTCTTGCATGCTCCATTATTGTCCTATTCATGTACTCAGCCACTCCATTCTCCTGTGGAGTCCCTGGAACTATTTTCTGCCTATGAATTCCATTAAAAGAACAATAATCCTCAAATTCTTTGCTATAATACTTACCACCATTATCAGATCTGAGACATTTTAATTTTTAACCCGTCTCATTCTCAACCAAGCTTCTCCACTTCTTAAATGTTTCAAATACATTAGATTTATGCCTAAGGAAATAAATCCAAACCTTCTTAGTTGCATCATCTATGAATGTAGCATATTACCAAGAGCCACCAAGAGAAGATACCTGAGTTGGTCCCCATACATCCGTATGCACAAGATCCAACTTTTCATCTTTCTTTTGCTTCCCATCCTTGAGAAAAACTAACTCCCTTTTGTTTGTCATACACACAACTTTCATAGAAATCCATATTAATACATTTCAGACCTGGTAAAACTTTCTTAGAATGAAGCATCTTCATACCTTTTTCACTCATATGCCCAAGTCTATTATGCCACAGTGTTGTCTCAGAACCTGCAGCAACTATTTCAGTCTCTTGCTGTGAACTTGTAGCAACTATTCCTGAACATGTTTGTTTTTTCTCTGCAACAGCTAAAGTAGAAGAAATAGTATGACCTGTACAAATATATAAGGTGCCTACTTTCACACATTTTACTACTATTAAGGCACCTCTTGAAACCTTCCAATTTTTATCAGTAAATGTAACAATGCAACCTTCATCAGCTAGCTGCCCTACTGAAATTAAATTCCTACTTAGCCTTGGAATGTAACTTACCTCTTGTAGTAGCCAATGATTCCCATTCTACAACTTAATCTTGATTCTTCCCTTTCCAATAATCTAACAGGGTTCGTTATCTCCCAAATAAATCAGCCCAAAATCCCCTTGGACATAATCAATAAAATAACTTCTATGGGACGTAGCATGAAATGAGGCCCCTGAATCTAAAACCCATGAATCATCAACATTATCTAGGGAAAGAATCAAAGCATCATCTTTAGATTTATTACTTACCACATTTGCCTCCTTATTGCTTTCTTACTTGTCTCCTTCTTTATTCTTCTGAGACTAGTAATCTTTCTTCAGATGACCTAGTTTCCCACAATACTAGCAATCCTTCTATCCTCTGGATTGGGACCTCTTGTCCTTTGATTTTCCTTGTGACTTCCCATGACCTCTAGAACCTTTTCCTCTCTCCTTTGATATGCCCCTACTTTCTGCATTCAAAACACTACCTGATGTGGCTCCGCCTGAGCTTTTCCATCGCATTTCCTTGCTAAGGATAACACCAACAACATCATCAAATTTCAAAGTATTTGAACTAGAGACAGAGTTACTTACAGTCATTACCAAGCTATTCCAACTTTCTGGCAAAGAACATAAAACCAAGAGAGCCCTCACCTCTTCATCAAATTTCACTTTTACAGAAGTTAACTGACTAGTAATTGTATTAAACTCATTTAAATGATCTGTCACAGATCCACCTTCAATTATTTTCAGATTAAGCAAATGCTTCATGAGAAATACATTATTTGAGGCTGAGGGTTTTCATACAATTTAGCCAAAGTTTCCATCAGTTCATATGTTGTCTTTGCTTCTATTATATTGAATGCCATAAATGGTGTCAGGCACAACCTAATGGTTCCTAGTGCCTTTCTGTCTAAAAGATTATAATCCTCATCAGTCATTGCTGCCAGTTTCTTGGCTATTCCTTCCAATGGCCTCCATAAATCCTTCTAATAGAGATAATTCTCCATCTGCATCTTCCATAATTGATAGTTCTACCCATTGAATTTATCTACCTTCAATTTACCCTTGTCCGCCATTGCTCCCACTCAATCATGAGACTCCCACTCAACCATGAGACGCCCACTCAACCGTGAGACCTTCCTGCAGATGATAATCGAACACAACCCTCTCTGATACCACTTGTTAGGGATTGCATGCAGAAGATATCAATTAAATGCAAATAAAGATTAAACAGAGAAATGAAAATACACAGAAATAATAACAATGAGAGACAAGTTTTAACGTGGTTCACCCAAACTTGGGTTACATCCACCAACAGAGAGTCCAATATTATTATCTAGTAAATCAAACCGATTACAACCAGCAATCCTTGGAACTCAATACTGCTGCAAAATGCTACAATACATCAATGGAAACCCTAACCCTTAGCTACTTTTATCAAGTCTTATGTCAATTACAAAAATATGATTTTTTTTATGTCGAACAATAGAAAAATAACTCCCGACGCCTTAATAAAATAATAAAAAATCATTGGAGGTTTCAGGGGTGCTGCACCCGAGCCCCCGCAGGGGTGTTGCCCCTCAACCCCACCTTGTATCACGAAAGGAAACGCGCCAGGGGTGCTACCCCTAGACCCCACAAGGGGTGCTACCCCTTGACCCCATCTTGGGGGCGCTACCCCCAAACCCCCGCAAGGGGCGTTGCCCCTTGACCCTGTTAAATAATTTGGGGGGAAACTGCGCCAATAAAAGTGGGGTAAATTTAACCTCTGAGTCTGATTAGGCTCCATATAACAAGTAGGAGGTAGAGAGGGGAGTGAATAAGAGAGTGAGAGACAGGGTAGGAGGTAGAGAGGGGAGGGAAGTATTTAGTGAGAGAGGGGAGGAGGTAGAGGGGAGGGAAGTAGAGAGTGCAAGAGAGGGTAGGAGGTAGAAAGGAGAGGGAAGAAGAGAGTGCGAGAGAGGGTAGGAGGTAAAGAGGGGAGGGAAGTAGAGAGTGAGAGAGGGTAGGAGGTAGAGAGGGGAGGTAAGTAGAGAGAGAGAGATGGTAGGATGTAGAGGGGAGGGAAGAGAGAGAGAGGAGGGAAGGGAGAGAGGATGGGAGGGAGTGAGTGTTTTAGGTCAGCATAATGTGAGCGTGTTATAACGTGCTCACATTATGCTTTGCCTTGGAAATTTCCAAGCCTTAGGCTTGGATTTGCCTTGGGCTTCCAACCCAAAGGCTTGGAATGTGTGTAGGTTGTCCAAGGATGTGTTTTTCTAGATTCTAACAAAATTCACATAATATGGAGCGTGCTCTCCATCAGGATTGCACTTTTTTCAATGAAAAGTTAAAAAAATAACCACCATAATCTTAAGCTCTTTGTTAGCTATCTAACCATAGAATTTTTTCACATTTTGAGTATCTTAAGGGTTTCATCTTTAATTTATTTTGCTAGTGTATCTGTTTTTTATTAAAAACTAGTGTTTGGTATTTTTAAATTTTTTTTAACCATTCATCGAAATTTCAAATAAGTTACATTTTTAGAAACTAGACTCCATTCTACACATTAAAAAAAAAAAATTGATTAGTTTTCAAAAAATTTAGGAGGGAGCACACTCAATTTTTTGTTTTTCAGGATGTGTCTACTTTGAAAATTAGTAAAAAATCAATTATTCATGAAAAAATTATCAGAAAAATCAGGGATAAACTACATGGTGTTAGCTAATTTCTCATCGAAACAATTTTTGAAATACTAAAAAAAAGTTAACATTTTAGGGGGAGCACACCAAACGCTATGTTATTTTTTTTTAGAAAAACAGGACCAATTTGTGTGCTCCCCCTTTTTTAACCCCTTAATCTCAATCATTTTTGAAAAAAATTAGTAGTTTAGAAACTAGATTCGGAGCACTACGACTCTTATTTTTGTTGTATCTTCAAATTTTGAGTGTAACTATCTTCAATTTCTCATCCAACATTAGTCTTTCCTGATTTCAGAAAAAAAAAAAAAAAGTGGTATTTGTTGCTGCAATACTAATTTTAGGTACTCATGTGTTGTCAGAATGTTGTCGGATTGAAGACTTGTGGAGAGAGTTGTGTAGTTGATGTATTGTACAATCTTGTTGAGATTAATACAAACTTGTGCCTGTTTCTTGGTGGAGTTTTTTACCCGCAAGAGTTTTCTCCATGTAAACACTATGTCATTGTGTTGAGTTCTTCATGTTTGACATCTTTTCTAAGTGGGTTTTATGTTTTGTTATAATCTCCATTATTAATATACGCTTAAAAATTGCTGAAATTTATCTTGAATCAGATTTCTATTGAAGTAATGTTGCTTTCATTTCTAACATTTAGTATCAGAGCCTAGCTAGCTTTGACTCTTGGGTGGTAGTGTGGAAAATGTAGCTGCAGTGGGAGATTTGGTTGTATTTATTTTGCAGATCTTGTGTTGTTATTATGGATGCATCCACCATTGCATCAACCTCTCGATTGGATATTGAGAAGTTCAACAGAACGGGGTATGAGATATGGAAGATAAAAATGGAAGATTTGTTGGAAGAAAGAAACCAATGGTTGGCTATTCAAAAAGAGAGGAAACCTGACGATGTCTCTCAAGATGAGTGGGATAGATTGGATAAGAAGGCACGGGGAACCATCCAATTGTGTCTTTTAGACTCTATCCTATTGAATGTTGCAAAGGAGGAGACCGCACACAAGTTGTGGAATCAGTTGGGTGAGATCTATCAAGCCAAGAATATGGTAAATAAACTTTATTTAAAAATAAAATTGTTTTCCATGAAAATGCGAGAAGGTGAATCAGTTGCAGAGCATTTAAATTCTTTTACTTTGTTATTGAGTCAACTTGATTTAGTAGATGTTGAGGTTAGTGAGGAAGATAAATGTATCTTATTTTTTTGTTCTTTACCTGAGTCTTGGGAGAATGTTATCCTTGATATCACTACTAACCTCGAGATCTGAAGTTGGATGCTCGTGTTTCAGTGCTACTATCACAGGAATTGAGGAAGAAGAGTTCAGATAGTTCAAGGAATGCTCTCAGTGTCAGGGGAAGGTCTAAGGAAAGGGGACCTAAAGGAGATTAGAAAGGGGCTAAGGACAAGTCTAAGGGCTAGTCTAAGACTCCTGGTAAAAAGAACAGAGTTAAGTGTTGGAACTGTGGTAAAAGGGGACATGTGAAGGAGTGTAGAAACCCCAAGAAATAGTGGGATATTGCTTTAGATAAGTCCTCGAATGCAGGTAAAAAAGTTTTACTTTCTGCATGTAATGTTGTTTCTAATGATCACTGGTTGGTTGACTCAGGATGCTCATTTCATATGATCCCGCATAAGGAATGGTTCTCCACATATGAAGAATATGATGGAGGTAATATCTACCTTGGTGACAACTCTTCATATCTGATTGTTGGGAAAGGAAAGGTATTGTTGTGTTTCAGTGATAGGAGGATTAAAACCCTCCCAAGTGTTTTGCATTTTCGTGGATTAGCTAGAAATCTCATTTCAGTTTTGAAGTTGAATGATTTGGGAATGCATGTGACATTTGACAAGCATGGCTACATATTGGTGAGAGGGAACTTGGTGGTAGAAAAAGGGAAGAGATTCAGGAACTTGTTTAAGCTTGAAGCTACTATAGTTTGTAATGCCTCCTATGTATCTGAGGCCACTACTAAAAACACATGTATGTTGTGGCACCGTATATTGGCCACACAAGTAATAATGTATTAAAAACTATTAAGAATAAAGAATTGTTGGACGATTTCTCTTATTCTGATGAGCACTTTGATTTTTGTGAGCATTGTGTGTTTGGTAAATAAAATAGAAAATCATTTCCTTCATGAAGCAATAGAGCAAAAGAGAAATTAGAAATTATTCATACGGATGTGTTTAGGCCTGTAGATAATGAATCTATTGGAAAATCTCGTTATTTTGTCACCTTCATTGATGATGTATCCAGATATACATGGATTTATTTTATGAAATATAAATCTGAAGCTTTCACTAAGTTTAAGGAATTCAAAGTCTTGGTAGAGAACCAATCACGTTTAAAGATAAAAATATTAAGATATGACAATGGAGGGGAATATTGCTCTAAAGAATTTGATGAGTTTTGCAAGCATGCAGGTATAACCAGACAAAAGTCAACTCCGTATACACCATAGCATAATGGTGTTGCAAAAAGGATGAATTGAACAATTATGGAAAGGGCCAGAAGTATGCTTAGTGATGCACAGTTGGATAAATACTTTTGGGTAGAAACTGTGTGTATTGCTTGCTACTTGATAAACAGATCTCCTTGTAAGGCTCTTGATTTGACACCTTATGAAGTGTAGATAGGTAAGAAACCTTTTATTTCACATTTAAGGGTTTTTGGCTATGAGGCTTTTGTTCATGTGCCTAAGGAAAAGTGATTTAAGTTGGATCCAAAAGCTAAAAAGTGTACATTCATTGGATATGGTGATAATGTGAAAGGTTATAAGCTTTGGAATCCACTAACCTGCAAGATTATGTTTTCTAGAGATGCTATTTTCAGGGAACTTTGAGCTATTCTTGAACCTGAGCAGCCAAAAGAAAAAGATGAAAAGGTAAAGAGAGTGGACTTTGAGTTAGAGCAGCAAGATGCACCTTAGGAAGAATAGAATGATGGATTGGGGGGTGAAGAAGATGAAGACGATTCAAGTAGTTTTGATGAAGATGAATCTATTGTGATAGAAGTAGTTGGTGCAAATGATCACGGAAAAGAAAAAGTAGAGTCTCTTACTCCACCCTTGAGGAGATCCACAAGACAACAAAATCCAGTTGATAGGTATAACCCACCAGATTTATGTTGTGTAAATACTTTATTGAGTACTAACAATGAACCTAGGTCCTACAAGGAAGCTATTTTTGCATATGATAGTGAGTCTTGGTAGCTAGCCATGCAGGAGGAGATGATGGCTTTAGACTCTTGTAACACCTGGGAGCTTGTCCATTTGCCCAAAGGAAGAAAGGCCATAGGTTGTAAGTGGGTCTTCAAGAAGAAGTTTGGAGTAGACAGGTCATTGGAGAAGTACAAGGCTAGACTGGTAGCCAAGGGCTACTCCTAGAGAGAGGGAGTTAATTTTGGCAAGATATTCTCATGTTGCTAAATTAACTTCTATTATATTTCTCTTATCCATTGCTGCAACTTATGATTGGGAGATTGAGCAAATGGATGTTAAGACTGTGTTCTTGCATGGAGATCTTGAAGAAGAAATTTATATGCAACAGCCTACAGGTTTTGAGGTAAAAGGAAAAGAACATTGGGTTTGCAGGTTAAAGATGTCTCTTTATGGTCTGCAACAATCTCCCAAAATGTGGTATCAAAAGTTTGACTCATTTGTTTTGAAATTGGGTTTTGTTAGAAGTGAGGAGGATCACTGTGTTTATATTTATTATGTTGGTGATTCTATACTAGTTATTGCTTTGTATGTTGATGACATGTTATTTTTTAGCAATACTAAGGGTATGATCAGTGAGTTTAAAGCCCAACTTTCAGGTGCATTTGAGATGAAGGATCTTGGTGCTTCAAGGTATATTTTGGGAATACAGATCATGAGGGACAGAGTTAACAGAAATCTTTGGTTGTCACAAAGTAAGTATGTGAATACCATTTTACAGAGGTTTAGTTTGGAGGACTGTAACCCAGTTAGAGTTCCTTTAACCATTGCGATGCAGGAGCATCCCTGGTTTAAGAGCAATCTTGCATCAACCAAAAACATTTTATATTTCAGCTTGTTTGCATTTCAGTTCTTTCATTTTCCAGTTCAGTTCAGACAATTCAGTCAGTAGCAATTTTTAGCTTGTGGTCCGATTTTGGCAATTCAGACCTTGCTGATCTGGGCCTATCATCTACATCATATCAAGAATTCAGATCATTTGGATAAGTTACTTGAAAGATATCGCCATCAGAAGTTGATTGTTTTATCATAGCAGAGCATTCTAACAGTTCCTGATAATCAGCTGAAGGAGAAGGCTTGTGTCGTTCCTTGACTTGCAGATCTCAATGACACATCATCCAATGTCTTTTGGTTCATGGCCAACCTTCTCCAAGGGTTCGCATGTTGTTCCATTCATTTGAGGAAGTGTTCTATGCATTTAGGTCCGACCTATCTGTGAACACGTTACATCTCTTCATTGGAGTTTGTGACCTTCCTTGGCCGACACAGAAGAATCTATTGGTCTGGAAATGATATATAAAGATGTAATAGATCCTTATGAAAATAGTTAGCATATTTCTCATGATTTAGAAGATTGATAGTTAGCTCCTCTGTGAGAGAACTTCAAAGCTTTATCTTGCGCATATATGTATCCAGGCCTTTGAGCCCTAATTGTAAGCCCGCATGTTCTTGGCAGATCTCTATTTTGAATTCTTTGATATATTAAATGACTGAATCTACATTTGTTCTATTTATTTGAGTTGTTTCCATTATGTTTACTCTTGTTGAATGGTTTGGACAGTTCATTCTATGAACCCTCCTACCATGGTTGCACCAAGTGGTATCAGAGCAAAGTTTGAATCCTTGGAGAGCGAAAGTTTGATTCTTTGGAGCAATATGGTGAAGAGGATTCCATAAGATCTTGTTGTGAGAAGATTGTCGATCCGAGGCAGGTTACTTATGTGCAACTGATCGCCGATTGAGAGGTAGTTGTCGCTTGTAGCCCGATCGCTAAATCTGAGGCAATTTGCACTTGATCCTAGGAAGATGTCACCGCAAAGAGTTCCTCCTGTTGGTACAATGGCTAATAAAATAGATGAGATGATGGAATTGATGAGAACAATGTGAATTTGTTTGGATGTTTTTGAGGAAGATAGGTGAAGAGGATTGACACCGAGACCTAATGTTGAGAGTGATGATGAGGAAGATTCAATCTGCTGAACAAACTAGCAAAACCCTAGAAGGTAATGAAGAAGAAAAATTAGATCAGATAAAGATGTTGCAAGCTATTTCAAAGATTGGAAAGAGACCTAGAGTTGATGTGCTAAATTATGCTGGTAATTTGAATTTGGAAGAGTTGATTGATTGGATAAATGATATGGAAGAATATCTTGAATATGAGGAGATGAAAGATCCAGAGAAAGTGAAATTTGCAAAGACAAAGTTGAAAGGACATGCTACTATATGGTGGAAAGAAGTTTAGTTGGAAAGAAATAGAAGAGGAAAAGAAAAGATTACAAAATGGGACCAGATGGTGAAAAAGTTGAAGAATCAGTTTATACCTGTTGACTATGAGTTGGAATTGTTCAAGAGATTGCAGAACCTGAGACAGAAGGAGAAATCTGTGAAGGAGTACACTGAAGAATTTCATAAGATGATCATAAGAATAGGACATAGTGAAGCAAGTAAGGAGAAAGTGGCTAGATACATCAATGGACTAAGATTGAACATTCAAGAAGAACTAAGCTTGGTAAGGATGACATCTTTGGAGGAAGCATATCAGTTTGCCCTGAAAGTTGAAGAGAAGCTGAATAAGAGACATGAACAGAGACAGAGAGGTAGAGGAGGTAAATTTTAGAGAGGAAGAATATTTTTCAAATATGATAGATCATTTGTGGAGAAGAACAAGTTTGACATCCCGTTGAAGAAGGATGACAGAGATAACAATGTTTACCGGAGAGATGATAGAAATTTTTACCAGAGAAGAAACCCTAATACATACCAGAATGATGGATACAGGAGAGAAGGTAGAGGATTTGACAAGAAGACATTCAGAGGTACTTGTTTCAAGTGTGGAGGTGAAGGACACAAAGCATTTGAATGTAATCAGGGTAGTACAAGCAAGAAAGAAAAAAATAGTGGAAGAACAGCTTATGTCGAGGAAGAACCTATCGAATCACCTAGTTTTGTTGGCAATCCGGAGAAAGGAGAATCATTGTTGATGAGAAGAGCACTATTTCAAGTAGAGACACATGAGGAACCATCACAGAGGAAAAGTTTGTTCAGAACAAGATGCAAATCCAGAGGTAAGTGTTGTAAAGTTGTAATTGATAGTGGTAGTTTAGATAACCTAGTTTTAGAGGAGATGGTGACTAAGCTAAAGTTGGAAATATTGAAACACCCTAAGCCTTATCAGATAGCATGGATTCAGAATGATCATAAGATACTGGTGAGTGAGCAATGTTTGGTGAAATTTCATATTGGATCTTATCATGATGAAGTCTTGTGTGATATTATGCCTATAGATGTTTGTCATATCTTGTTGGGTAGACCTTGGCAGTATGATAGAAAAGCTATGCATGATGGGAGAAAGAATACATATACTATAACAGAAAATGGGAAAAGAATTACTTTGATTCCTTTAGAAGATGATCCTAAAGATGTAGTATGTGGGAGTGCTAGAATCTATGTGGTAGATGGAAGGAAATTTTTGGATGGTTTGAAATAGGAAAGTCTATGTTATGCCTTGATTCCTAAGAAGCCTGAAGAGGTAAAGAAAGAGACTGAACCGGATGAGATAAGAGAGTTGCTGACAGAGTATGAAGACATCATATCAGATAATGTATCTGAAGAATTACCACCTATAAGGAGTATCAGTCATCACATGGATCTTATACTGGGAGCAAGTTTGCCTAACAAAGCAGCACATAGAATGACACCGACAAAGAATGAAGAATTGAATAGACAGGTACAAGAATTGTTGAGGAAAGATTTGATCAGAGAAAGTTTGAGTCCTTGTGCAGTACTTGTAGTGCTAGCACTGAAGAAGAATGGAGAATGGATAATGTGTACTGACTCTAGAGCAATAAATAAGATTACAGTTAAGTATAGATTTCCTTTACCTAGGATGGATGATATCATGGATTGTTTGAGTGGAGCAAGATATTTCACAAAGATAGATTTGAAGAGTGGATACCATCATATTAGAATTAGAGAATTTGATGAATGGAAGATTTCTTTTAAGACAAATGAAGGACTACATGAGTGGTTAGTGATGCCTTTTGGATTGACAAATGCACCGAGTACTTTCATGAGATTGATGAATGAAGTTCTGAATAAATTCTTGGGTAAGTTTGTAATTGTATACTTGGATGACATTCTGATTTTTAGTAAGACAAAGGAAGAACATTTGTGGCATATTAGAAAAGTTTTGCAGAGGTTGAGAGAAGAGAAATTACTGATAAACATCAAGAAGTGTAGTTTCATGAAGGAAGAATTGGTATATTTGGGATTTGTGATTTTTGCGGAAGGATTGAAGATGGACCCCAAAAAAGTACAAGCAATTGTTGAATGGCCTACACCAGAGAGCATTGGAGAGGTTAGATCATTTCATGGATTGGCTAGTTTCTACTAGAAGTTCATCAGAAATTTTTAGTTCAATTTGTAACCCTATGACAGAGACAATGAGAGGTGACAGAAAAGATTTCAAGTGGACATCTGGAGCAGATAAAAAATTTTAGTTGTTGAAGCAGAAAGTGACAGAGTAACCTCTTTTGGCATTACCGGATTTCAATAAGGTATTTCAAGTTGATTGTGATGCAAGTGGAAATGCAATTGGAGCAGTGTTAAGTCAAGAAGGTAGACCTGTAGCTTATTTCAGTGAGAAGTTGACTGATACAAGGAGAAGATATTTAGTATATGATCAAGAGCTCTATGCCATAATTCAAGCCTTGAAGAAGTGGAGACATTACTTGTTGCCTAAGGAATTTGTGTTGTATACAGATCATCAAGCTTTGCAATATTTGAACAGTCAAGGTAAGTTAAATTAGAGACATATGAGATGGGTAGAGTTTATGCAGAGTTATACTTTTGTGTTGAAGCATAGGAGTGGTAAATCAAACAAAGTTGTTGATGCCTTGAGTAGAAGAAGAAACTTGTTGACAGAGATGAGAGTTGAAGTGTTCGATTTTGATGAATTGAAGAACATGTATGAGGGTGACACTAATTTTGCAGAACCTTGGAAAGCATGAAAAGAACCTCTTGTGATAGATAGAAGTAAGTGGTTAAACTATTTCATTCAAGAAGATATGTTGTTCAAAGGAAGTCAGTTGTGCATACCTAGAAGTTCAATGAGAGACAATTTGATCAAGGAAAAATATAGTGGTGGATTGGCAGGACATTTTGGCATTGATAAGACAGTGGCTTTGGTAAGTGAAAATTACTTTTGGCCTCAGATACATAAGGATGTTCAGAGATTTGTGTAGAGTTGTAGAGTTTGTCAAGTAACAAAAGGGAGTAGTCAGAACATTGGATTGTATAAACCTTTGACAGTACCAGAGAGACCTTGAGAAGACATAAGCATGGATTTTGTAACGGGATTACCTAAGACACAAAGAGGACATGATTCAATATTTGTAGTGGTTGATAGATTTTCAAAGATGGCTCATTTCATACCTTGCAAAAAGACAACCGATGCAATGCATGTAGTTGACCTATTTTTCAAGGAGATTGTGAGATTGCATGGATTGCCTAAGAGTATAGTTTCAGACAAAGATACAAAGTTTGTTGGTTACTTTTGGAAGACACTTTGGAAGAAGATGAAGATAGATTTGAAGTTTAGTTCTACTTTTCATCCACAGACAGATGGACAGACATAGGTAGTGAATAGGAGTTTGGGAAACTTGTTGAGATGTTTGGTTGGAGAGAAAACCAGAAGTTGGAACTTGATTATTTCACAAGCAAAGTTTGCATACAATAATTTAGTAAATAGGAGTACCGGAAGAACACCTTTTTGAGATTGTTACTAGAGTGAATCCTAGAGGAGTTGCAGAATTGAGAGATATTAGTACAGAGGAAAAGAGGAGTGCAGAAGTAGAAGAATTTGTAGATCATATGAAGAAAATGCATAATTAGGTGAAGATATGTTTGGAAGATATGAATAGTAAAGATAAAGAGAAGGTTGATGAGAAGAGAAGACATAAGGAATTTGAAGTTGGAGATGAAGTGATGGTGTACTTGAGAAAAGAAATATTTCCAGTTGGTACATATAACAAGTTGAAGATGAAGAAGTTTGGACCTTGTAGGATACTTAGAAATTTTGATTCAAGAAATGCATATGAAGTGGAATTACCAGAGACATTAGGTATTTCACCGATTTTCAACATTGTAGATCTTTATCAGTATCATGAAGAAGAGTTTAGTGACAGCATAGAAGAAGACCTGAAGAAGCAATTACGACAACAAGCATCAAAACATATTGAAGACATTTTGGATAGCAGAGTGGGATGCAACACTAGAGGCAAACAATACAAAGAATATCTTGTGAAGTGGAAAGGCAGACTAGAAGAAGACTCATCTTGGATTTCTCAGGCTAAGGTGGACCGTCATGGTTCTCCCCTAGCCCCAACAAAATGAGGGACTCACTTTTTCAATAATTCTGGATGTCTAATGCAGGAGCATCCCTGGTTCAAGAGCAATCTTGCATCAACCAAAAACATTTTGCATTTCATCTTGTTTGCATTTCAATTCTTTCATTTTCCAGTTCAGTCAGTAGCAATTTTTAGCTTGTGGCCTGGTTTTGGCAATTCACCCCTTGCGGATCTGGTCTTAGCATCTACATCATATCAAGAATTCAGAGCATTTGGATAAGTTACCGGAAAGATATCGCCATCAAAAGTTGATTGTTTTCTCAGAGCAGAGCATTCTAACAGTTCCTAATAATCAGCTGAAGGAGAAGGCTTGTAGATCATTCCTTGACTTGCAAATCTCAATGACACATCATCCAATGTCTTGTGGTTCATGGCCGACCTTCCCCAAGGGTCCACACATTGCTCCATTGATTTGAGGAAGTGTTCTATGGATTTGGGTCCAACCTATCTATGAACATGTTACATCTCTTCATTAGAGTTTGTGACCTTCCTTGGCCGACGCGGAGGAATCTATTGGTCCAAAAATTATATATAAAGATGTAATAGATCCTTAGGAAAATAGTTAGCATAGTTCTCATGATTTAGAAGATAGATAGTTGGCTCCTTCGTGAGAGAACTTCAAAGATTTATCTTGCACATGTATGTATCCAGGCCTTTGACCTAATTGTAAGCCTGCATGTTGCTGGCGGATCTCTATTTTTAATTCTTTGATATACTAAATGACTAAATCTACATTTGTTCCATTTCTTTGAGTTGTTTCCGTTGTGTTTACTCTTGTTGCACGGTCCAGACAGTTCATTCTGTGAACCCTCCTACCGTGGCTGCGCCACATTGGTACTAAGCTTTCATTAGATATGTGTCCAAAGACTGAGGATGATTTTGAGGATATGTATAATGTGTCATATGCTAGTGTTGTAGGGAGTTTGATGTATGCAATGGTTTGCACTAGACTAGATATTGCCCTAGTAGTGGGAGTTTTGAGCAGATTTATGTCTAACCCTGGTAGACAACATTGGAATTATGCGAAGAAGGTGTTTAAATATCTTACAGGTACTCCTGATCATTGTTTGGTTTATTCTAGTACTGATAGTGCTGATAAATCTTTGGAGATATAGGGTTTTGTTGATGCAGATTAGACAAGTGACTTAGATAGTTGACAGTCCACTAGTGGCTAAGTGTTTACTCTATTTGGAGGTGCAGTGAGTTGGATGAGTAAGAGGCAGCCCACAGTTGCTTTGTCCACCACAGAAGCAAAGTATATGGCTACTACTCATGTCTCTAAGGAGGAAGTTTGGTTGAGGAGACTGTGTACAGGTATTGGTTTTGATTGCAGGATCATTCATATTGGTTGTGACAACCAGAGTGCTATTTGTTTGGCCAAGAATCCCATGTATCAAGTTCGGACTAAGCATGTTGATGTTCAGTATCACTTTTTTCAAGAGTTGGTTGCAAATGGAAAGATTGAGCTAAAGAAGATAGACACTCAAGAGAATGTTGCAGATTCATTGACCAAGCCTGTGAGCATAGAGAAGTTTGTATGGTGCAGAGAGGCCATGGGCCTTGTTTATAGTGCCTAATTATTTTCATTTGATTTCCTATGGGTTGATTTACAATGTATAATGTCAAGTGGGAGAATGTTGGGATAAGGTGCCATTAACCTTATAAATCCCAATATTGTATTTATTCCATTTATTATATGTAATTTGTAATTATCCATGAGGAGATGTACTAGTTTCACTGGCAGGGGTAA
The DNA here is from genome assembly GCA_027924645.1 of Cunninghamia lanceolata. NCBI lineage: Eukaryota > Viridiplantae > Streptophyta > Pinopsida > Cupressales > Cupressaceae > Cunninghamia > Cunninghamia lanceolata. The sequence goes on from BSBN01001373.1 coordinate 9,917,221, forward strand.
TTTCGAAGTAACTGGAGGTAATTACGGAGTGACTTTTACTTTTGGCAAATGTAAAAACTCAAAGTAAATGAGGGTAGGCATGCTCCCTTGGAGAATATACTATTTTTGGCATGTATGACAACTGTCATAATGTTTGGTAAGTGAATCTATGACAGCTACAAGTTGTCATAAGATTCTAAGATTCTATGACGCATATGCTAGTTGTATAATTGCTATATTTAGCCCAAGGTTCCTATCTTGGGAAGATACTCTTTTGTGGAATGTATGATGGTTATGATGTGTCATAAGATGTTGTAAGAGGCTAGATTTAGTCTTGGGCCCCCAACCTTTGCATATCTATTTTTGGACAAGTGTAAGATGCTTGTAAGATGGTAATTAATGTTTACAGGTTGGAGAATCTTAGGAGAGAGAAGGTGAACACCTAGAATAGAGTGGAAAACATTTCTATAAGTATTTGCCATGTATTTATTATTGCAATACATATTTTAGGTACTCAAGTGCTACTAGAATGTTGTCGGATTGAAGACTTGTGGAGAGAGTTGTGTAGTTGATGTATTGTACAATCTTGTTGAGATTAATAAAAACTTGTGCCTCTTTCCTGGTGGATTTTTTTACCCGCAAGGGTTTTCTCCATGTAAACATTGTGTCATTGTGTTGATTTCTTCATGTTTGACATTTTTTCTAAGTGGGTTTTATGTTTTGTTATAATCTCCATTGTTAATGCACACTTAAAGATTGTTGAAATTTATCTTGAATCATATTTCCATTGAAGTAGTGTTGCTTTCATTTCTAACAAGACTATCATAAGTACACTACATCTAGAATCTTGATATCTATCACCCAAGTCTCGGTAAGTCTTCTCCTACAGAGGGAGAGCATCATTTGAGTGCTTTACCTCCAACCACAAACTGGTGGTCCCCCATAGACCTTCCTTCCTGGAAGTGGGCCCTACCCTTCACAAAGAGTATAGACATAAAGAACCAATAGGTCATGTCATCTAGACATTGTGAACCAACTAATGCATACAGAGACAAATGCATCACTTTGGCCAAATTTTCTATATAAATAGACGTTTGCAATAAACGTAGTCATGTGTTTGCAAACCTCTAACTTGACTTGGAAACTATCTCATCCTACAGTTTTACTTTTTTCACTTAGTAACTCTATACATACTAAGCTTTTGTATCCTCACAATAGCCAACAAAGATGAATTGTTGATGTTTCTTCTACATTTTTTTACACTGACCATCTGGTACGAATGCCCAAGCCTCACTACCAAATACCTTGAAGAAGGAAACATCTAGCTTGATTCTAGACCAAGCCTCCTCTAGAGTGATATTATGAACCACTTTGTGAGGTGTGAGATTCTGGATATAATTAGCACAATTCATAACTTCAACCCAAAATGAAGTGTCCATAGACTAAGATTGAAGCATACAATTTTCCATCTTCTTGATAGATCTATTCTTTCTTTCAGCAACACCATTTTGCTACGGAGTGTAGGGAACTGAATGCTAATGAAGTATACCATGCTCAATGCAATAATCCTGAGAAAACCAATTCACATACTCCTCCCACTATCTGTACGAAGTTGTCAAATAGAAGAACCTAATTGTCTCTCCATAAACACCTTAAAGTTCCTAAAAGTAGTGAAGACATCACTTTTGTACTTGAGAAAGTACACCCATGTTCGACAAGAGAAATCATCAATGAATGTGAGTACATACATGTCTCTAGAAAAAGATGGAGTTGGAAATGACATGAGGATACTATGAACCAACACAAGTAAAGTAGAAGCACGGTGAGCCTTTACCTTAGGAAAGGGATCCCGATGATGCTTGCCAAGGACACAGCCTTGACATACTCCATCCATGCATGAAACCTTTGGAAGACCAAGTAACATATCATGTGTGCTCAACTACTGAAGATCTCTACAATTGAGGTTTTCAAACCCCTCATTCTAAAGTTGACTCAAAGAATTTGCATCGGCAATGTGTGATGATCCATAAGATGACTCAAAAGAATAAAACCTATACAATCTTGACGCATGATCAACTTTGCTTGAAGCAAGAATATTCTCAGGATGTTGTAGTTCTATAATAACTACATCATGTGGAGAAAACTCCACTATCTTCCCTTCCCCAGTATGAAAAATCTGGTAGATAGAGGGAAGGTTGGCAAAAATATCAGGAACATAGAGTACATCCTCAATGCAACCGTCTATCAACTGAATAGAACCTAACCCGAAAACTAGAATCTTTGTAGAGTTACCCATTATAATATGAGATGTCAAACTATCAAAAATATGCTCAAGAAGATCATGTGACTTAGTCATTGGATGAGAGGATCTTGAGTCAAGTATCCAACTATTGTTGGATGTATCCAAACCTCTAGTTGTAAGGACATGTCCTTTGCCAGGTTTGGGTAAAGAAATATCATGCTTCTTCATAGCCTCTTCCAAGGCTTCCATCCTTTGAAAATAATGAATCATATCATGACTTGGTTATCCACAATAAGAACATGGCCCTTTACTTGTCTTCTTATTTGTCTTATACAGATTCTCACTTGACTTTGAATATGTAGTGGCTTGCTTATCAAACTTATGTTTCTTCTTGGAGGTATTATCACTTGCCAAACTAGAATCTGCCTTAGATTTGTTGAATTTCTTATTTTTACCCTTAGATGTGTGAGCTACAAGTGCCTACCTTTTAGAGGTGATTGCATCCATGGAGAGTAACTTAGATTATTCTCTTGTGAGTCTATCACAAAACTATGTAAGAGTGGGCATCTTGAAATCTATGCCAAGTGTATCCATAGTAGAGTAGAAGGTAGAAGAGAAGACCTAATATGGGCCTTTCAATTTTGAAAATACCAAAAGACACTTTCCTTTTATGTTTTAGATTTTCCACAACCATCAAGAAGACAAAGTATAGACTTGAATTTTACCAAAAAGTCCTCAATTTAGGGAAATGCATTAAGAGAAAAAGTTGTTAATTCAGCATCAAGTTGGAAAGTATGAAACTCATTGATGGAACCAAAAAAATCAGATAACCTATCTCACATTTCTTTACGAGTTGTACAATTTGTCAAATTGAATTGAAGATTATCTGATACATGTAAACCAATAATTCTCATGGATTCATCTAATTTGTTTGCAAATACAAAATGCTCAAATTCCCTTGTAAGTTCAAGTGTTTCATTACTTAACATTCTCCATAAGCCCTTAGATTGAAGTAGTTGCTTAACTTTGACTTTCCAAGTGTGGTAGTTGTGTGGAGTTAACGAGTCAATTTTAGATTCCATTGTTGAAGATGACACAAGTAGACACTTAAATTGTGCCTCACAATCCCCTCCAAATTTGATTAATTTTGTAATAGAAGCCCCCCCAGAAAAATTTAGACAAGATTAGATTACAATTGAAACAACTTGAAAGTTGAAATCAACCATTTATAGAACACGGTGGGGTGCTGCCACAATAATGGGTTACACTTTCTGGGACATCCTGATTTTTGCTGAAATCACACATTTTTAGAAAATATAATGATTTAGGCCTTGAAAGGTTCCATTTAAAGGATTTTAATTGAAGAGGGTTTGATAAAACCCCCTTAGATTCAAACCCCCTTGGATAGAACCCCTCTAGTTTTAAACCATACATATAATGGAGTCTCTACACCTATCGAACTGCTAATAAAAAAACAATTTTTATTTATCTTTTGAGGGATCAAATGAATTCATTTAAAATTTATTCTTTTTAAGTATGTAGTCCTTATTATAAGCTTCCCAAAAAATATAATTTTAAATATATTTAATTAGATTATTATATTTATTTTTTATTTCTTGTGAATGTATGTTTTTTTACCAAACATCAAGTTCTCTATTCTACACATATGGAAAATTAGTAAATTACTAAAACAAAATTTTAAAAAATATCTATGCACTAGGTATTGATGTCCTTGTTTCCACAAAAGAAAAAAAAATTGAATTTCGATATATACAAAAAAAGTTATGTTTTACGGAATACGCCTATGTATAAATTATAATTTGTTTGACTTCATAAATTAATTAAAAAAGATATATTCAACAAAACATTATGAAACCAAATGAATACATTTTATATCGGTGTTACCAACTAAATTAAAAATAATCAAAATTTTATCATTTGTAGAAAAAATGTTATGTGCTACGAAATACACATCACTTTAAAAAAATGTTGTTTACTATTAAAAACCAGTTATCAAAGGAGATGCAAAAAAATTTACAATTTAACTCCAATTTTTTTAAAAAATATATAGTTAGAATCTACAAACAAAATCTCACAAATCACTAGTTTGCATCATCTTCAAATTCCTAAGGTTTAGCGGCTATAGGTGTCAGAACATGAAGATTTAGTTCAAAATATTGATTTCAATGTCAAGTTTGGCCAAAAAGTGTAACCCATTATTGTGGGATGACCTGGTGATTTTTACAAATTTTATAAATAATGGGTATCTTAGGTTGAGAGATATATTCATAACCAAGTTCCTTGTGTTTTTCTAGTAATTTTCAAAAAAACTATGCAAAATTTTGATAAACAGGGTAAAAGTATCCCCCGTTGAAATTTACTTACAATTGAACTTCAAAGCTCAAAAAATAGTATTAAACATCAAAATTTGAAAAAATTAACTTCACCACAGTGAATTTGATGGAAATACCTTTCTATGGACTGTAAATTTGCAAAAAATTGCCTCTTGTTAGGGTTAGCCGGCAGAAGATATCAATTAAATGCAAATAAAGACTAAATAGAGGAATGGAAATGCACAGAAATAATAACAGCGACAGACAAGTTTTAACGTGGTTCACCCAAACCCGGGCTACATCCACCAACAGAGAGTCCAATATTATTATCTAGTAAATCAAACTGATTACAACCAAAAATCCTTGCAACTCAATACCACTGCAAAATGCTACAATACATCAACAGAAACCCTAACCCTTAGCCTATTTTATCGAACCTTATGTCGGTTAGAAAAATAGAGTTTTTTATGGACCTCGCACGAAGCACTGCCCCTTGACCCCATTAAATAATTTGGGGGGAAACTGCGCCAATAAAAGTGGAGTAAATTTAACCTCTAAGTCTAATTAGACTCCATATAACAACAATCTCCCTCTTGGAGACTGATCATAACATCACTAACCCTGTAGCTCCCAATGGAAATAAGCACCCTGGACTCTTTTGTTCTAAGTTTATTATTTTTCAGTCTTGAAGACCAACCGAAGTTGAAGAGAAGCTCAGCTTCTCCCTTGCTACTTCCTTTGTAAACATATCCGCTGGATTTTCATCTATATGGATCTTTTCTAGTTGTAACTGTCCGACATCCAACACCGACCGAATCAAGTGATACCTTAGCTATATGTGTTTGGTCTTTGAATGCAAGGCAGAATTCTTTGCAAGATGTATGGCACTCTAATTGTCTGTAAACAAATAACTGTTAGCTTGTTGTTTGCCCAATTCTTCCATGGAATATTGCAGCCATATCATCTCCTTGCTTGCCTCTGTTGCAGCCTACATACTCTGCCTCCGTGGTGGATAAAACAACCACCTTTTACAACCTAGACATCCAACTCACTGATGTCCCACCTACAGTAAAGACATAAGCTGTAGTACTCCATCTGGTATCAATATCCCCTACCAAATTTGAGTCCATATAGCCTGCTAAATCAATTTTAGAGCCCCCAAAAGATAAGTGTTTATTGGATGTACCTCTCAAATATCTGAGAATCCATTTTACCGCATTCCAATGCTCCAATCCAGGATGACTCATATACCTGCTTACGACTCCTACAACATGTGCAATATCTGGCCTCGTACATACCATGGCATACATTAAACTTCCAACAGCTGAAGCATATGGTACCTGTTGGCAAGAGACACTATATGGATTCATGGTTGTTGTCATTGATGGCAACAAAGGTCATCCCACATATCCGCAAGTCATGATGTGTCTCTACCGGAAGTCAGAATAAAGAAAGTTGTGGTCCGGTGAAGAAGAACAGAGCATGTGGCAAGGTCCGACAGATTGGTCCGGACCTCTCAGAGGAAGTGTCTTGGTGCAGTGCGGATTTGGGGAAGTCAAGAGGACTACCTTTAGTAGTATATTCCAAGGATTTAGCCTCCGGTGATGGACAAGGAAAAAGATATGAATGGTTAAGTACCGGATTCCTGAGAGACAGTGAAAACAGAGGAAGAACTGACTGACAGAGTATCAGACTGCTTTCCGGATGGGTTACTGTTGATGACAGAGGTTGTGAAGGCATGAATCATGTTTGGCCGACATGATTAATGATATCTACAAGTATATGCTTGATCCACATTACTTGGTGAGGAAGGATTCAGCCGACAGAATGAGAGTTTGTAAGAAACTAAGACTGTTCCGGATGCCGACTAGAAAGGTGATGAAACTACTTGTGCGGATATATATAGAGGATGGATTTAGTTGTGAAGTGTTGTGTGGATGTGGAGAGATATGCGAATAAGTCCAGAGAAAGAGCAGAGGTAGCAAAAGGGATCCGGTATGTGAAAGATAGCAGAATAAAGAACAGAGGAAAGATGAAGTGCAGCAGATCAGTGTACTGAGCCTAACCGGAATTGAACTCCAGCATATGCAGATGCTTCCAATCAGTTCAAGACTGTGATTATCATCACTTTGTAGACAGTGTGTCTTCTTGTAGGCAGTGGGCCTCTTGTGAGCAGTGTGCTCGGGCAGTGAGCCCTAATTGGCAAGTGCCATTTTTGTAATTTCCTATTCTTCTAACAGAGAATAATTCTTGGGTTAATCACCCCGTGGTTTTCTCCCTTAACAGGGTTTCCACGTCAAAAATACTGTGTCATGTGTTTCTTATTTCATGGTTAATGTTTTGTGTTTGATTTTATGCTGCTTCAATTAAAAGGAAAGTTCAATAAGGGAAATAATTAGGATAACTGATTCACCCCCCCTCTCAGTTATCAACAATTGGTATCAGAGCTAAGTTCCTCCTAATAAGAGCCTAACAGCTTGAGGAAGATCTGGGATTTCAAATGGATGCATATGGTTTAAGGGAGCAACTCAAGACTGCCCTTGAGGATCTTGAACAGTCAAATTCTGAAGTCAGTGAATTAAAGGAAAGACTCAAACAGGCTGATGAATTCATGAGAGAATTAAAAGACAAATTAAGTCTCTCTATGAAAAAGAGAAAGGAGCTGCTTCAACAGTTGGCAAGACAAAGTGAAGAAAGCAATACAAATGAGGAATTGACTGAGCAAACCAAGTTATGTGAAAAGTTATCAAAAGAAGTCATTATGTTAAGACATGAAATGGAATCAGGAACTATAAAGTTTACTCAAGAAATTGAAGAAAAAAGAAAGGCTGAAGACAATCTAAGACAATCTCTCAAAGAAAAATCAGAAGAATGCCACCAGATGGACAGGATTATCAGGCATCTTGAATCTGATCTTGAAGATGCCAAAGATAATGAAGGAAAACTTGAGGATCAAATTGCCTCTCTCAAAAGAGACCTTCAAACAGCAAATGAATATAAAGAGAAATTCAAGATAAGTTCTGCTCAACTTGAAGTTCTTCTTGGAAGTCAAAAGAGGACAGATGACAAGTATGGCTTGGGATATGAGAAAGGAGAAAGCTCCGGATCCGGTCAGAAGAATCTTGGATCAGAAAATCCAAGGAGCGGGCCTAGAAGACCTCCGGTAAGACAGCCAAATGCTCAAAGATATCCATCCTTCAATGGATACTGCCACAACTGCAACCACTTTGGTCACAAAGCTAATCAGTGCAGGATAAGAATAAATCAGAATAATTCATCCTTCTCCGGACAGTGCTTCAACTGCAAAAGGTATGGACACAAATCCCATGAATACAGAATTATGCAAGTAAACAAACCATTCAAAGGTAGATGCTTCACATGCAATAGAATAGGTCATATGGCTAATCAATGCAGATCAAGAGGATATTAGTCAAATATGCAAAGAGATGTTATTTGCCAAATCTGCAATAGGTCCGGTCATAATGCTAAAGTCTGCAGAAACAAGAATCAGGACAAAAGAGGTCCGGTGTATAATCAGAATCAAGACAAGGGTAAACAAAAGATGAATGCGGATGAGGTTAGGAATCAGATGAGCAAGATTTGGGTGAAGAAAAGTTCAGAGAATGTAGAGGTTGGATCCGCACCAGACTCTGGTGCTGATATTTCTTCCAGAAATTAAAAGTGAGCTCAGGCTCAGGGGGAGACTCAAAGAAAATCTTGTTCCCCCAGCCAAACAAGTGGTGCCGGATGTGGCACAAGATGCGGATCAAAGGGTTTGTAGATATGAGTCTTGAGATACTTCAGTCAAGTTTTCAGAGGTCCGCATGGAGTTATGAAGAAGCTATGATCGATCAAATAAGACCTGTTCAAGGAGATGCTCCGGTATGATAAAGGATTACAAAAAGGTCCGGAAAGATCCGAAAATGCACTATCTTGTTCTGCGGATTGGACAGAGTGTTTGAGATGATCTTGTAATATGCCACCTCGATTTATTCATGATTAAAAGATCCGGATGATATCCACAGATCAGGACTAATCCGGGATACTCCAAGCTATCCAGACAAGGCAAACCGGAATGATGTAGGTGAAGCATTTATTGCAGACAGGTATTAGGGTTCGCGGAGCAATTTAAGGGATTTCTCAAAGGTCATTTGCTCATTCTGCACTCGAGAAGAAGCGAAAAGTGGAGCTCTGCAACAAGGTTCTTCAAGCACACCAAGGATCTCCTGCCGAAGCTATTGGATAAAGAAATCAATCCAACCACTCCGTGCAAACCGAAGGCGCATAAGGTATTCTCCGTTTTTCATTACCTCACTGCAAATCTTTGAAGAATGGCTACTCCAAACATAGTTAAGATCTCTGATAGACCTCGCCCCTCATTCAAGAAACATCCCTACAAATCATTGGAGGTAGACCCACTAGGAGCCTTCTCTAGTGTTCCTCACGGAGTTTTACACACCGAAGACATTAGGGTTTACATACATGCAAACATTGAGGAATTTGGGGAATTCAAATTAAGAGACCTCTATCACAAGCAGCTGATTGACAATGCCTTTGAGCTTAAACCAGAGTATAAGGATATTCAGAAGAAACAATTTGAGCAATTTATTCATTTCCCCTATTTTGAAGAGGATGAATGGGTCCGGTATGTACTGAGCAGGATGCATGACAACTTTCTATGGCTAGATAGACCCTGCAAGATCACAAAAGAGGCAATTAGAGCAGTAACTGGCCTATACTCTTCCGGAGGAGTACCTATCCTCAAATCTGTCAAGAACAACATTGTAACTGAGGCCACCGGATCAAAATTTGACAAGAGGGCAATGACCATTGAAGATATTTCGGATCCGGATATCAAATATGCATCAATGATAATAGGATACAAGATCTATCACTCCAGCAGGGAGAATTCTGTATCCGGAACTGCAGTATACACTGCTTTTGAAATGCTAAGGAAAAATGCAGAATATGACCTCTGCGAACTACTGCTAAGCCAATTAATGGAAAATATACAGAAAATCAAGAAGGATAAGAAGAATTCCTTCAAGTATGGTACTCTTATTGTATGTCTATTCTTCTACTTCATGAATGAGCTACCCGGAACAAGTGGATGGGTATGGCAGAATGACAAACCTGTTGCAGTCCAGATAAGAGACTACTTGCATGGACTTGGGGATGCAAAAGCGAGAAATTCAGCTCTATGGGGATACTTCAAAAACTTTCAGAGCATGATGCAAGCAAGAGAGAGAATTCCCCAGTCTCTCATTGAGAAATACAAGGACTCAGTGTGCTTTATGGTTGACACTGATCAGTGCCTGATGGAGGCAGTGGAGCCAAGGACTGTCTGGATCATGCCCATGGGGTATGAAGTTGATGAACAGATAGTGGAGCTGCATGTTCAACACATGCTAAGTCAGCCCAAAGATCCTAAGGCAGAAAGGTTTGGAACCTTTGAGGAGCTGAGTATAAAATTACATGTAGAACTCAGGGAACCTGAGATCAAAAGAAAAGTGAGAAAAGAAGTAGAGCACATTGCTCAAGGTCTTGGCATCTCAAAGGAGGCACTTGATGCCAGCCGGGAAAAGAGGAGGAAGGCTGAGGAAGAAGAGAAAAGCAAAGAAAGTGCTCCGGTTGGAGCTCCCACCCGGACCAGATCAACAAAGAGATCTGCACCTCCCTCAACCAAAAGTTCAAAACCGGAAGTCCAGGCATCCGGTAAGAGATCCAAGACAAAAGCCACAAGGGCTTATGAAAGCCAAAAGGATGAAGAGGAAACAGAATCAGATGAGGGAGTAAGAGAAGTAAAGAAACAGAAGAAGAAAAGATCCGGTAAGCCCTCCACAGGCCAAGACAAGGATGAAATGGCAGAGGTATCTGTTGAGAAGCCCACTCTGTCTCTAGAGAGCATAATCAAGTCGGTCACGGTGGATGGAAACCTTCAACCAATGACTGAATCCTATGATGATTTCAGTGAGGCAGACCAAAAGACTCTGCAGGAAGCCACAGTTAAATATCTGAACATATACAATAAGGCTTTCATTGAGATCATATCTCTCATTCCTAAGAGCCTAGAGAAGGAAATGGAAGTAAGAAAGAATAATGCTCATGCCAAAGATCTTGAGATCCGGGAGCAGATAGCTATTCAGCTATATCCTCAAATTGATCCCAAGACAATGAACATTATCTTCAAGGACTGCAAAGATGAGTTCAGAAGCAAAGCCAGGATGAATCAACTCATGCTTGGTGAGACTGACAAAGTGGCTCAAGAAACAGAAGAGATCCTCCGGAAGGCCTTCAAAAGGTTCAATCTTCCTGTTGTAGAGGACTTAGGTGCAGAAACAGCTGCTGATTTGGAATCTTCTGTTCCGGAAGAAGTGAGCCCTGAACAGACAAGTGAGGACTTGGGACCCTCTGCTCCAGAAGAAGTGGCCCATGAACAAGTTAGCATCTCTCCTCCGGTTTCCCCTACAGTCTCCGGATCCAAAGAAGAAGAGCAATTACAGGAGAAGGAAGCAGTGGTGAAGGACAAAGAGGTTGACAGTTCTAAGACTGCAGAAGAGAAGAAACATCTGTCTCCGGCAAGAGACACTGCACAAACTGTTCAACAATTTTTGAGCAAAGAAACTCTAGAGATTGATGAACCGGAGCTTCTAAAAGGCCCATTTGATTTTGACTCTCTCTCTCCGGTACAAACAATGAAGATAGCTTCATTTGCAAATGCCAAGGCAAATGAAAAGCTCCTGAAGTCTCATATGGAAGACTGTGAGTTGATAGAGGCTGCTTCCGGAGTACTTGTGAAGATCATGCCATCAATCCAGATAGATCCGACAGCCTCCACTTCCGGTAATCTAAAAACCTTAGTCAGCAGTGTTGATACACATTTTGATTCTTTAGAAAAATCAGCTGAAGAAAAGGTCCGGAAGGAATTTTTGGATAAGAGATTTTCAGAGATATTAGAATTAATCTCTAAAGACAAAAAGATTGTAAGCATTGGAATAAAGAGCTTAGAGAATGCTCTTAAGGATGGCGGTGATATCTATAAATTTTGTATATCCTGGTCAAAGGCAACAGCAGCATTTGACAAGAAAATAAAAGAGGAACAGGATAAGCTACAAAGCTTATCTCAAAGTTTTGATCCTCTCTCTTCCTCTATAATAAATCAAGAATGTCAGACTATTGCAGTCTTGAACGAAATAAAGAATCTTGAGAAGGAAAGGAAGAAAATCACCAATCGGATGGGAGAACTTAGAAGGATTATAATCCCTAAGTTGGAAACCATGCATGAGGCCATCAGTGATGCTAGGACCACCGCCCAAACAAAAGATCCGACAGATCTCAAGCGGGCAGAAGCGTTTGCATTTTTGTTAAGTGGTCACATTTCAATTTTGGACAGAATGAAGCAAAGTTGGGCTACCGAAATGATTCAATTACAGACATCCTTTGCAGACATTCTTCAATATATGTGAGTATGTAAATATGCGGCTAAGTATAAGAAATTTTTGAAAATTTTGATATGCGGACCCTACCCTTTGCCATTGATGTCAAAGGGGGAGTGAGGAGCAGTGAAAAATGAGGAATCCAACTAAGGGGGAGTTCCGGAAATTGTATATAAAGACAGAGCATCAGCAAAGGGGGAGCATAGTGAAAACACTTAGTCATTTTTCACTAAGTGTTGCCATCAATGCCAAAGGGGGAGATTGTTGGCAAGAGACACTATATGGATTCATGGTTGTTGTCATTGATGGCAACAAAGGTCATCCCACATATCCGCAAGTCATGATGTGTCTCTACCGGAAGTCAGAATAAAGAAAGTTGTGGTCCGGTGAAGAAGAACAGAGCATGTGGCAAGGTCCGACAGATTGGTCCGGACCTCTCAGAGGAAGTGTCTTGGTGCAGTGCGGATTTGGGGAAGTCAAGAGGACTACCTTTAGTAGTATATTCCAAGGATTTAGCCTCCGGTGATGGACAAGGAAAAAGATATGAATGGTTAAGTACCGGATTCCTGAGAGACAGTGAAAACAGAGGAAGAACTGACTGACAGAGTATCAGACTGCTTTCCGGATGGGTTACTGTTGATGACAGAGGTTGTGAAGGCATGAATCATGTTTGGCCGACATGATTAATGATATCTACAAGTATATGCTTGATCCGCATTACTTGGTGAGGAAGGATTCAGCCGACAGAATGAGAGTTTGTAAGAAACTAAGACTGTTCCGGATGCCGACTAGAAAGGTGATGAAACTACTTGTGCGGATATATATAGAGGATGGATTTAGTTGTGAAGTGTTGTGTGGATGTGGAGAGATATGCGAATAAGTCCAGAGAAAGAGCAGAGGTAGCAAAAGGGATCCGGTATGTGAAAGATAGCAGAATAAAGAACAGAGGAAAGATGAAGTGCAGCAGATCAGTGTACTGAGCCTAACCGGAACTGAACTCCAGCATATGCAGATGCTTCCAATCAGTTCAAGACTGTGATTATCATCACTTTGTAGACAGTGTGTCTTCTTGTAGGCAGTGGGCCTCTTGTGAGCAGTGTGCTCGGGCAGTGAGCCCTAATTGGCAAGTGCCATTTTTGTAATTTCCTATTCTTCTAACAGAGAATAATTCTTGGGTTAATCACCCCGTGGTTTTCTCCCTTAACAGGGTTTCCACGTCAAAAATACTGTGTCATGTGTTTCTTATTTCATGGTTAATGTTTTGTGTTTGATTTTATGCTGCTTCAATTAAAAGGAAAGTTCAATAAGGGAAATAATTAGGATAACTGATTCACCCCCCCTCTCAGTTATCAACAGTACCTTGGACATTTTTTCTTCCTCCTCTTATTTCTTAGGACACATCTCTGTAGTCAATTTCAAATGACTAGGCAAAGGTGTGCTGACAGCTTTTGCATTCTCCATATGGAATCTATGCAACACCTTTTCAACATAATCAATCTGAGATAGAGTCAATTTTTTATTCTTCCTATCTCTGCAAATTTTCATACCAAGGATTTGTTTTGCTGCCCCCAAATCCTTCATAGCAAATGATTGTGCTAATTGTTGTTTTAACTCTCTTATGTTATCCATGTTAGACCCTGCTACAAGCATGTCATCAACATATAAACATAAAATAATGTAGTTGTCATTATCCAACCTCTTAAAATAAACACAATGGTCAGAATTACACCGTCTATAGCCTTGCTCAACCATAAAACTATCAAATTTCAAATACCATTACCGAGGTGCTTGTTTCAAGCCATACAAACTCTTCTTCAATCTGTACACCAGTTTCTCCTTACCGTTGACCTCAAATCCTTAAGGTTGTTCCATATATATCTCCTCCTCCAAATTACCATGGATAAAGACAGTTTTCACATCTAGTTGTTCCAAATGCAAATCTTCTGTAGCCACAATACTTAAAACAGTATGAATAGAAGTCATCTTAACAACCAGAGAAAAATCTCATCAAAATCGATACCTTTTTTCTGTGCAAATCCTTTTACAACTAACCTAGCTTTAAATCTTTTCTTACCTCCATCTTCCTCTTTCAGCCTATAAACCCATTTGTTTGGTAAAGCCTTTTTACCTGCAGGTAACTTACATAATTCCCAAGTCTAATTTTTCAGCAAGGAGTCCATTTCTCCTTTCATTGCAAGCTCCCACGGAACCTTTGTATCCACCTATATAGCTTCATCATACCCTTTTGGTTCACCAGCATCTGTTAACAAAATAGAATACAAAGAGGGAGAAAACCTTTCAGGAGGTCTACTTAGCCTTGTTGACTGTCTAACATTCACTGGAGTTTGTGGTATTCTTTGTTGATGTTACGGAGCATGAGGAACCACTGGAATATCATTATCTGGAGTATCATCCAGCACCACATAATCATTTTCTCTCTTCTCATGCTATTGCAACTGTTCTTTGTACAATACCTTCTCATTGAATACAACATCCCTACTTCTCACAATTTTATAATTTTCAAAATCCCAAAGCCTATAACCAAATTCATCAATGTCATATCCAACGAAGGTACACTTTTTTGATTTTGCATCCAGCTTGGTTCTATTTTCAGAATCTACATGTGCAAATGCTTCACATCTGAAGGTTTTGAGAAAAGAATAACTGACCTTCTTACCTGTCCATCCTTCCTCTGGAATACCACAGCCCAAAGGAGCTGAAGGACCTCTATTAATTAAATATACAGCGGTATTGACAGCCTCTACCCACATGTTTAAAGGCAGCCCAACATGCAATCTCATGCTCATTGCATGCTCCATTATTGTCCTATTCATGTGTTCAGCCACTCCATTTTCCTGTGGAGTCCCTGGAACCATTTTCTGCCTATGAATTCCATTAAAGGAACAATAATCCTCAAATTCTTTGCTGCAATACTCATCACCATTATCAGATCTGAGACATTTTAATCTTTTATCCATCTCATTCTCAACCAAGCTTCTCCATTTCTTAAATGTTTCAAATACATCAAATTTCTGCCTAAGGAAATAAATCTAAACCTTCTTAGTTGCATCATCTATGAATGTAACATAATACCGAGAGCCACTGAGAGAAGATACCTGAGCTGGTCCCCATACATCTATATGCACAAGCTCCAACTTTTCATCTTTCTTTTGTTTCCCATCCTTGAGAAAACTAACTCTCTTTTCTTTGCCATACACGCAACTTTCACAAAAATCCATATTAATACATTTCAGACCTAGTAAAACTTTCTTAGAATGAAGCACCTTCATACCTTTTTCACTCATATGCCCAAGTTTGTTATGCCACAGTGTTGTCTCAGAACCTGCAGCAACTATTTCAGTCTCTTGTTGTGAACCTACAGCAACTATTCCTGAACCTATTTGTTTTTTCTCTGCAACAGCTAAAGTAGAAGGAATAGTATGACCTATACAAAGATATAAGGTGCCTACTTTCACACCTTTTGCTACTACTAAGGCACCTCTTGAAACCTTCCAATTTTTATCAGTAAATGTAACAATGCAACCTTCATCAACTAGCTGCCCTACTGAAATTAAATTCCTACTCAACCTTGGAACATGACTTACCTCTTGTAGTAGCCAATGATTCCCATTCTGTAACTTAATCTTGATTCTTCCCTTTCCAACAATCTGACAGGGTTCGTTATCTCCCAAATAAACTAGCCCAAAATCCCCTTGGACATAATCAAGAAAATAACTTCTATGGGGCATAGCATGAAATGAGGCCCCTGAATCTAAAACCCATGAATCATCAGCATTATCTAGGGAATGAATCAAAGCATCATCTTCAGATTTATTACTTACCACATTTGCCTCCTTATTGCCTTCTTGTTTGTCTCCTTTATTCTTCTGAGATCAGCAATCTTTCTTCAGATGACCTAGTTTCCCACAGTACCAGCAATCCTTCTATCCTCTAGATTAGGACCTCTTATCCTTTGATTTTCCTCATGACTTCCCATGACCTCCAAGACCTTTTCCTCTCTCCTTTGATCTGTCACTGCTTTATGCATTCAAAACACTACCTGATGTGGCTCCACCTGAGATTTTCTGTCGCATTTCCTCGCTAAGGATAGCACCAACAACATCATCAAATTTCAAAGTATTTGAACCAAAGACAGAGTTACTTATAGCCATTACCAAGCTATTCTAGCTTTCTGGAAAAGAAAGAGATCCCTCACCTCTTCATCAAAACTTACTTTTATAGAAATTAACTAACTGGTAATCACATTAAACTCATTTAAATGATCTGTCACAGATCCACCTTTAATCATTTTTAGATTAAACAAATGCTTCTTGAGAAATACCTTATTTGAGGCTGAGGGTTTTTCATACAATTTAGCCAAAGCTTTCATCAGACCATCTATTGTCTTTGCTTCCATTATATTGAATGCCACCGATGGTGCCAGGCACAACTGAATGGTTCCTAGTGCCTTTATGTCCAGAAGATTCCAATCCTCATCAGTCATTGTTGTCGATTTCTTGGCTATTCCTTCCAACGGCCTGCATAAATCCTTCTGATAGAGATAATCCTCCATCTGCATCTTCCATAACTGATAATTCTGCCCATTGAATTTATCTACCTTCAATTTACCCTCATCTAGCATTGCTCCCACTCAATTGTGAGACCTTCTTGTAGATGATAATCGAGCACAACCCACTCTAATACCACTTGTTAGGGTTATCCGACAAAAGATATCAATTAAATGCAAATAAAGATTAAACAGAGGAATGGAAATACACAGAAATAATAATAGCGAAAGACAAGTTTTAATGTGGTTCACCCAAACTCGGGCTACATCCACCAATAGAGAGTCCAATATTATTATCCAGTAAATCAAACCGATTACAAATAGCAATCCTTGCAACTCAATACCGTTGTAAAATGCTACAATACATCAATGGAAACCCTAACCCTTAGCCACTTTTATCAAGCCTTATGTCAGTTACAAAAATAGGGTTCTTTTATGGACCCGGCAAGGGGTGCTACCCCTTGACCCCATCTTGGGGGCGCTGCCCCCAAACCCCTGCAAGGGGTACCGCCCCTTAACCCAGTTAAATAATTTGGGGGAAAATTGTGCCTATAAAAGTGGGGTAAATTTAACCTCTAAGTCTAATTAGGCTCCATATAACAACACCTCTATTGGTTAAAGTTGTCACAAACTGAAAAAAAGACTCTATCAGTAAATATCAAGAGCCTAGCGACTGATCAAGTGAAGTCTTGCAAAAAATGTTGTCTTTGGAATAAAAAGGTTTGGGTTGACCTTGACTGCAAATGTCAACAATTTATCTTCAAAGTTTACACGAAAATGCTAACTTAACCATAAAATGTTTAGAAGCATTAGGAGTTTTTAACATAATTGTTAACACTACTTACAAATTATTATCTTTCCTGCCACGGTGGGCAATATAAAGAAGAATAATAATAAATAGCACTTGACTCCTAACAACTAGACTAAGAGTATGTAATAAGGAAGTTGCTAGGCAATTATGTAGCCATGACTTAGTCCAAAATAAGTTGTAACAATTTACAATTGGTAAATATAACAATTAAAAGTTCATTAACCAAAATACCAGAACATTTGGTAAAACCCTTGACCAATGATTTATGTGGTGACCTGCAAGATAACAATGGCGGCTTGAATGTTGCCTCACTCTGCGACTGTTGGATGCTTGAGCATCAAACCTCAACCATACAGAGTAGGTATTTGACATGATTATGGGAGGCAAAGGTATTAAACCCAAAACAAATAAACTTTACAGATTTGTGTGCAGGTCGACCACATAATGTGAAACAACCAGGACACCATGACCCACACAATAGTTAAACTCGTGGACCTTCAAAAGAAGTGATTGAGAAAAAACATGACTAGGACACTGTAGAATTGTGAATGCTTCAATTTGACATGAAATGATGAAATGACTATTCTTGAGGATGATTCTCAATGCGTGGGAATCCAAAGATTGGGGTTAAAAGGCAGCCCTAAACGAATGTTTAAAACCCCTAAAAACAAAGGTGAAAACATGACCAAACCACCAATGCATGAACGAAAATAATGAAGAAACGCTATTTGAATGAAGAAGCCTCTAATAAAGCATCTTCCATGACTGTGGCCTCCTCCATGCAACCAAAAATCATCTAAACTAGAACAGAACGAGGTAAACCTATGAGTAATGGCATCAACAAAGCACAAATAGAGGATAAAACAAACGTGAGATGACTACATATCAAGCCAAATAGAAGTTCAACCTCAAATTTCTTAGATCCACAAACCAGGAGAGGCCAAGAGGCCAAAAACCAACCTCCACCTTCAAAAATTTGTCCAAATCCACTAAACCCACAATTGCAAATCATCAATTTATAAAAAAAATGTATTTTGAAACAAAAAAATTTCATACAACCTACCATGTAAAGGTATGGAAACTAAAAAAAATTGCAAAAAATTGAAGTTACCAAATTTCATCAAACAAAAGGCTATTCTTCATTTCTCGATCCTTCTAGACTCAACTCTAAGGTCCATTTGGCTCCATGATACTCCAATGATAGGGCTGAGTGCTGGACTCACCAAAAAAGTGGGAAGGGACTTGCGATTCCTTGCTCTAATACCATGTTGGAGTAGCAATATGAATGCAACATCAAATAACTCTTCCACAAATAAATTGAGAAAAATAACAAATCCAATGACCAAACAGAGATCATAAGAAATGTGCATAGAAGTCTTATTTATAAAGGCATGTGAGAGGAGGTAGGAAGGTAGGAGTCAACGACTAACTACTCCTCCAGAGATGCGACACTTGTGAGCTAAATGACAAGTGCTCATGCAAGTGGCAAACAAACATGCAATAGGTATTCTCAAATAATGAGGACACATGTCTTCACCACATGAGGTGAGACAAAGTCTAAAATAGCCTAAGTAAGCTTAAGCTAAGTTTGAATAGTCTACTAGTCAAAAAAGAACTAGTTACCTAATGTACCTTTTCAAACTAACAATTTTTAACAAAAATAATTACAATATGGGTTCAAGGAGCAATGGTGCTAGAATGAAGTCACCACTAAGACTCTATTCAATCTTGAGGCAAGCACTATGAGTGATGGATATAATAATCGTATTGTTACTAGAAGATAATGCTTTGGCATGAGAGAATGAGATGTATTAGAGAGAAAGAACTTTGAGATTCACACACTAAACATATGGCTGAAGTAATTTCTAATTACTTAGATTTTTATTTCTATTAACATTATGTATATGGTAAACTAAATTGAGTAAAGTTCCCTATATTGCTACAAGAGCATATGGCATTTTATGATTGATACATGGTGATGTGTTTGGGTCTATCAATGTTCCATCACTAAGAAATTATTCATTTTATATTTCTTTCGTAGATGATTTATCTAAGAAAACATGGGTATTTTTCCTCAGATAGAAATCTAAGGTTTTTGGTAAACTCAATGCTCTTATAGAAAACTATATAGAGAAGAAGAGAGAGGTTTTGAGTAAAGATAATGATGGAGAATTTTGTTTAAATGAATTCAAGTTATTTTATAAGCAATGTGGAATAGAAAGGAAAAATATAACTCCATATATAAACAATGTGATAATGGAGTTGTAGAGAGAATGAGTATGATGTTGGTGGAAAATATAGGAGCAACAATGAAATGAATCGAATAACCAAAACTTCCACAAGATGAATGTGCACAAAGCAAGAGGCTGAAAACTATCATAAAATGTATAAGAACATACAATGAACTCCTTGTATATGTAAGACAAGGAGGAAGTGAGAAGGTGAGAGTCAAAAACTGACTAACCCTCCATGATGTGTGACACATGTAGAACACTTGGGACA
Source organism: Cunninghamia lanceolata (assembly GCA_027924645.1). Taxonomy (NCBI): domain Eukaryota; kingdom Viridiplantae; phylum Streptophyta; class Pinopsida; order Cupressales; family Cupressaceae; genus Cunninghamia; species Cunninghamia lanceolata. The sequence continues at coordinate 9,937,091 of BSBN01001373.1, forward strand.
AGTATGAGAGCATGTGTCATGCATCTATGAAGTGAGACAACTAAACCACCAATGAACTTAAGCTAGTGTGAAACTAGATAGAAGTAAACTAGATGACTAAAGACACCTTTCACACTAACACCCTCCTTTAAGTGATACTTAGGGAGCAAATCATTGAAAAAATGGGTCTCGACAACATGGCTTGATGAGGAACTCATGTACTGTTAGAATCTGAAAAGATGATTAACCCAAAAAACTAGTGCAAAAGAATAGATATATAAACTATGAATGTAAATGATACGAAATCAAAATAGCAACATAGAGTTAGTCTATAAGAGTAATGCAAATGCTAGAAGCAAAATAGCATTAGGAGGATGCAAAAGAAAAGGATACAAAATACAAGCTAGGTAGCATGCTTATATAGACCAGAGAGAGGGAGGAGGTGGAAACATCGACCAATGAGGAGCAACCATCTATTGGACTAAAGATAGCAAAGTATCTTCCCAAGATAGCTAATGGTTGCTCACATGTAGGAAGGTGACACCTCATAATCTACTCACCTAATAAGACATGCTTTATTAACCTAAGTAAGATTAATAAAAGTGTAGGAAAAACCTAAGATAAAGGTAAAATAAATAACCCAACTAGGCAATAAAAACCTACACTAACACCCCCCTTAAGCATAGCTTAGGTGGATGTAGAGATGGGTCCTAGCAAAACAAGCCTGATGAGGTACCCATATACATAAAATTCCCCCCCAAAGAGAAGCCCCCCCAGAAGTGTTGGTAAATAAGGTGTCTCAACCTTTGCAATTTCCTAGCATTATTTATTTATTTGTATATTTATTTATTGCCTAATGTTGTAATTACTTTCACATTCAGTTTGGTCACATAGTTGAGGTGGCACAGTAACATGTCATCTTACTTGGAATGTGACTTGAATGGTCAAGTCAAACCTACATGGATTTGGGCGTCCCATTTGAGGTGGCACTAATATGCCATGTGTCGGCATCTTGTGGTGTGTGGAAGACAATATTCCATATGACATAATATATGACATGTAAGAGCCAAGTTTGGAGATTCCTATGATGAGTGATGACAAGTATCGTTGAGTATCTTTGCATGAGGGAAAGGCATTTTTAGGTGCCCAACTTGGGCTATGACATTTTGTAAGAGGAATATGTTATATTTAGCATTGTATGACAAATTCTCTTACAACATGCAAGATTGTTGTGTTGCAGAAATTTATGACAGTTGTAAGATGCGTAAGAACATTCGTCATAGTCTATTTTTAGCAGTGGAGTGCTCTATCCTGGGAAGTCAAATCTACCATGTTATGACAGATGTAAGAGGTGTATTTGTAGCTTGGACAAGTGTCCTTTGATGTGGGAAAATGGCCATGTGGCCAAGGTGGACGCCTATCCCAAGATGCTTCTAGAATTTGCCTTGTATCTCTATAAAATGTGAAGTTTTGGAGTTGTAGTTGCATAGTGTTTATACAGGTATTGTTATGCTACCAAAATTACTCCATAGATGACATGTGAAGACTCTTGGAAGAACTTGCATTGCAAGTGTATTGTAAACCATTTTAGTTTTGATAATACATTATGCAGGTTTTAGAGTGTGGGGTTTTTTACCTGAAAAGGTTTTCCCCACGATACATCTTGTGTCTACATTCTTTGTGTTTGTGTTTGTGTTTGTGTTTGTTGCTGTAATATCTATGTTATATGTTTCATATTGTTGCAACTATAAAGTTTAAATAGAATTTGTATACTACTTTCCTCATTAGATCAATGTAGGAAGTGTGTTTCGCATAACTTGCTTCCTTTCAGTTGGTATCAGAGCCTGATCACCTTTGTTTCTAGTTGTTGGGTAGGGGTTTTTTGAGTTGATCTTAGTTTGAGTGGGAGTTTGTGCAGAATATTCTATAATCTTGTTGCAGGAAGAAGATGGTAGGCACATCTGGAAGAGTAGAGGTTGAAAAGTTTAATGGCAGTAATTTTGAGTTATGGAAGCTTAAAATGGAAGACATGCTTGTTGATAGAGACCTATGGGAAGCTATTTCCAATGCAAAACTAGTGGCAATGTCACAAGATGATTGGGATCTCAAGGATCAGAAAGATAAGGGTCTTGTGAGACTCTGTTTGGCAAACTCTGTCTTGTTAAATGTCCATGACGAGAAGACTGCGAAAGACCTATGGAAGAAGCTGGGAGATGTTTATTAGGCCAAGTCCCTGGTGAACAAGTTATTCTTGAGGAAGAAGCTATATTCTCTGAGGATGGAGGATGGAGGATCCGTTGCAGACCATCTGAATGCCTTTAACATGCTAGTTGCACAGTTGACATATGTTGGTGTGAAAATGGAGGAGGAGGATCATTGCATGACCTTGCTTTGTTCCTTGTCAGACTCATGGGATCATCTTGTTATGGGCATCAGGAGTACCACATCCACTTTCAAAATGGGTGAAGTGGTGTCTTCGTTGTTATCTGAAGAGATGCAGAGAAAGTCATCTGAATCGGCCAAAGAGGCTCTTGCGGTTCATGGAAGAACCAAAGAAAAAGGAAAAACAAAAGACAAGAAAGCTGAAAAGGGAAAATCCAAATCCCGTGGGAGATCCAAATCTCCTAGAAAGTCCAAGGTAGTGTGTTGGAACTGTGGAAAAATTGGGCACTTCTGAAAGGAGTGCAAAGAGGAGAAGAAGAACAAGAAGAACTTTGATTCTGATTCTGACAAGTCACAAGATGACGGAGATGCTTTTGTTGCAGCCTTGGCCACCCATGCATCTGAAGATGTGTGTCTGATTGACTCCAATGCATCCTTCCACATGACCTCTCATCGATGTTGGTTTACAAAGTATGAAGAATACAATGGTGGGAAGGTGTACTTGGGTGATGACTCTCACCTGAAGATAGTTGGGTGTGGAAGAGTCTTAATCTGATTTCCTGATGGACAAGTGAAGGGGATCAATGAGGTTATGCACATCCCTAGTTTAGCACGAAACCTACTCTATGTAAGTAAATTGATTGATGCAGGTGTGCAGGTTGTCTTCTCATGTGGAGGATGCAAGATGACAAGAGGAGCTATGGTACTTGCTAAGGGTACTCAGAGAGGTACTCTGATTCATCTAGATGCATGCACTACATAGTGCAATAGTTCTTATGTTTCAAAGAAAAGACCTTTAGATTCTTCATCCTCACCATTGGAATCCGCAGTGAAAAAGATTGTTGCTTCTACTTTCGATGGTAGTGCTTTCTGGGTACCTAAGGGTTCTCATGCTTTGGAAATGAAACTTCCTGCTGAAAAGACAATGTTGTGGCATAAGAGACTTGGTCACATTGGTGAGAAGGGTCTTAGAGCCCTGAAAAATAAAAACATCATTGAGGGCTTAAATGATTGTAATCTTGAGTTCAAATTTTTCAAACACTGTGTATATGGAAAACAAAACCATGTTTAGTTTTACTCAAGTTCTCATAAGTCTTCTGGTGTGTTGGATCTTATTCATTCTGATGTGTTTGGTCCTGTAAATGTTCCTTCGATCTCTAAATCTTTATATTTTGTATTATTCATTGATCACTACAGTAGAAGGACATGGATTTATTTTCTCAGAAGCAAATCTGATGTCTTTAGTTGGTTCAAAGTGTATAAAGCTTTTGTTGAGAATCAGACTGGTAAAAAGATTAAGTGTTTGAGAACTGATAACGGTGGTGAGTTTTGTTCCGTAGAGTTCGACAAGTTCTATAAAGAACATGGGATTGAAAGACATAAGACAACTCCTTATACTCGACAGTAAAATGGAGTTGCAGAGAGGATGAACAGAATGTTGATGGAGGGCTAGGAGTATGCTTAGTGGTGCTAGCCTCGAACAAAAGTTTTGGGCTAAAGTTGTAGCCATTGCTTGCTATCTGGTTAACATATCTCCTACTTTAGCACTCATTGATAAGACACCCATAGAGGTGTGGTTTGGTAAGAAGCCTTCATTAAGACATCTTCATGTTTGTGGTTATGAGGTATATGCACATGTGCCTAAGGAGAAGAGGTCAAAATTGGAGAACAAGGCAATTAAGTGTATCTTCATTAGCTATGGTGTTGGTGTGAAAGGGTATAAGCTTTGGGATCCTGTGGCTGAAAAAGTCTTGTATAGAAGAAGTGTTATCTTTAGAGAGGTAACTCCTCCTGTTGTTATACAACCAGATGAAAAGGAAAAGAAAGAGGATGTGGTTCAATTTCCTACTACCCCTAAGAAGACTGAACCGAAAGATCCTGTTGGATTTGATGAGGAGGAGAGCTCTAGCAGCTCTGAAAGTTTAGAAGATGAAATAGAACCTCCACCTCAGCTTTTGAGGAGGTCCACATGAATTAGGAAGCAACCTGACAGGTTTGGTTATTCGTTACTTGATTCTAGTTGTGCCTTTGCTTTAGTTTCTAACACTGATGAGCCTAGAACTATGAAAGAGGCTATGGACATGAAAGATGCAGGTTTCTGGAAGGAGGCCATGGAAGATGAGATGGCTTCTTTGGAAAATAATAAAACATGGGACTTGGTACCTTTGCCTAATGGATGGAAACTCGTTGGATGCAAATGGGTGTTCAAGAAGAAATTTGGTGCAGATTGCAGTGTTGAGAAGTATAAGGCCAGATTGGTTGCGAAAGGGTATTCACAAGTGGAGGGAATTGATTATGGTGAATTTTCTCTCCCATTACAAAGATGACATCTATTCGGTTCCTGTTATCTCTAGTAGCATCTTATGACTTGGAAGTGGAACAAATGGATGTGAAGACAGCTTTCTTTTATGGTGACTTGGAGGAAGAAATCTACATGTTACAGCCAGGGCACTACATAGTGAAAGGTAAAGAAAATTTGGTTTGCAAGTTAAAGAAGTCTTTGTATGGATTGAAGCAATCTCCCAGGATGTGGTACTTGAAATTTGATGCCTTTGTGTTGTTTATTAGATTTCTAAGATCAAAATTAGATCATTATGTGTACTACAAGTTAGACAATGATCGTATTATCATTATTCCGTTGTATGTTGATGATATGTTGCTGATTGGGAATGGTAAGAATATGATTTCTAATTTTAAGTCTCAATTGTTAGCACAATTTGAAATGAAAAACTTAGGGGCAGCTGGTACATTCTTGGAATGGAGATCTGAAGAGATAAAGAAAATAGAAAACTTTAGTTAGGCCAGAGTAAGTATGTTAACACTGTGTTGGAGAGATCCAGTATGGTGGATTGCAAACCATTGACTATTCCTATTACTATAAGGACAAAGTTATATGTTGATTGTCCAAAGTCTCCTTTTGAGATAGAGGATATGAGAAGAGTGCCTTATGCTAGTGTTGTTGGTAGCTTGATGTATGCTATGGTCTATACAAGACTAGACATTCCTTAGTCAATTTATGGCAATCCTAGATGGGTGCATTGGGATGCAATGAAGAGAGTGTTCATATATTTGAGGGGTACTTTTGAGTATTCCTTACGTTATCATGGTTATCCTACTAGACCTCAGCGTTCTGTGAGTATTCATGGATTTGTGGATTCTGATTGGGCAGGTGACATTGACAACAGGAGATCCACCAGTGTGTTTACAATGTTTGGTGGTGCTATTAGTTGGATGAGTAAGAGACAACCTATGGTTTCTTTGTCCATGATAGAAGCGAAGTACATGGCAGAAACTCATGCTTGTAAGGAAGCCATTTGACTTAAGAGTTTGTGTCCAGATGTTGGTTTTGATGCAGGACAGATTACTATTTGTTGTGACAATCAGAGTGTGATTTGCTTAGTAAAGAATCCTACCTTTCATGCCAGAACAAAGCATATTGATGTTCAGTTTCATTTTGTTCAAGATATGGTAGAGGATAGGAAGGTGATGTTGGAAAAAGTAGACACTTTGAAGAATGTTGCAGATGCATTGACTAAACCAGTGGGCACAGAGAAGTTCAGATGGTGTTCGGAGTCTCAACCTTTACAATTTCCTAGCATTATTTATTTTTTTGTATATTTATTTATTGCCTAATGTTGTAATTACTTGCACATTCAATTTGGTCACATAGTTGAGGTGGCACAGTGACATGTCATCTTACTTCGAATGTAACTTGAATGGTCAAGTCAAACCTACATGGATTTGGGCATCCCATTTGAGGTGGCACTAATATGCCATGTGTCAGCATCTTGTGGTGTGTGGAAGACAATATTCCATATGACAGAATCTATGACACGTAAGATCCAAGTTTGGAGATTCCTATGATGAGTGATGACAAGTGTCGTTGAGTATCTTTGCATAAGGGAAAGGCATCTTTGAGTGCCCAAGTGGGGCTATGACATGTTGTAAGAGGAATATGCTATATTTAGCATTGTATGATAGATTTTTTTACAACATGCAAGATTGTTGTGTTGTAGAAATTTATGACAGTTGTAAGATGCGTAAGAGCATCCGTCATAGTCTATTTTTAGCAGTGGAGCACTCAATCTTGGGAAGTCAAATCTGCCATGTTATGATAGATGTAAGAGGTCTATTTGTAGCTTGGACAAGTGTCCTTTGATGTGGGAAAATGGCCATGTGGCCAAGGTGGATGCCTATCCCAAGATGCTTCTAGAATTTGCCATGTATCTCTATAAAATGTGAAGTTTTGGAGTCGTACCTACATAGTGTTTATATAGGTACTATTATGCTGATGAAATTACTCTAGAAATGACATTTGAAGACTCTTGGAAGAACTTGCATTGCAAGTGTATTGTAAACCATTTCAATTTTGATAATAATTGTGCAGGTTTTAGAGTGTGGGGTTTTTTACCTGAAAAGGTTTTCCCCATGATACATCTTGTGTCTACATTCTTTGTGTTTGTGTTTGCTATTGTAATATCTTTGTTATATATTTCATATTGTTGTAACTATAAAGTTTAAATAGAATTTTTGCACTACTTTCCTCATTAGATTAGTGTAGGAAGTGTGTTCCACATACCTTGCTTCCTTTCAAGAAGAGAGAAAAGCCCCCCTCAAATAGAGAGACAAGAGACCCCCCCAAAGTAGAGAGAGTTAGGACTATGAGTGAGAGGATGAAGACCCCCAGAAGATGAAGCATCACGTATCCCCAACAAAGCTCACAAATGAAGGAACTTGCTCTCAATGAAGGGTTTGGTGAAGATATCAACAACCTTCTCGGAAGTCAGACAGTAGCAAAGGTCGATGATTTGGCCATGGATGAGCTCCTGAATGTAGTACATATGGACCCCTATGTGTTTGGTCTACCGATGATGGACCAGATTCTATGAGGTCTGAATGGCACTCTTGCTATTACAAAATATGACTGATGGTTGTCTGATTTGAATACCAAACTCAGTGAGAAGATTTTGAAGCCAAATGGTCTCAATGGTGGCATTCACAGCCCCCCGATGCTCGGCCTTAGTAGAAGATAGAGCAATAGTAGACTACTTCTTTCTTGACCAACAAACAGGACTTGAACCAAGTGAGAATTTGTATCATGAAGTAGACTTGCAGTCCTGAGAATCACCTGCCCAATCTAAATCTGTGTAGCCCACTAAGTCAAGATCAATACCTATTGTGTAGTGAATCCCAAAACTATGAGTACCCTAAATGTAGTGAAGTATCCACTTGGTTTCTTTCTAGTGTAGCTCATGGAGCTCTTGCATGAATTAAGAGACCATGCCTACAACATATGAAATGTTGGGACTTGTATGAGTCAAATAAATGAGACTCCCAACAAACTGTCGATACAAAGTGCCATCAACAAATAGAGAAGAACACTGAGCCTCAAGTTTTACTCCAGAAAGGAAGGGAGTTGGAGAAGGCTTATAGTCAGTCATATGAAACCTTGAGAGAAAATCTAGAGCATACTTGGACTATGTGATGGTGATCTCAGAAGCAAACTAGAAGATCTCAATCTCAAGAAAGTAATGCAACAAGCCCAAGTCAGTCATCAAAATAGTCATGAAGAGTAGTTTTGACAGCCCCAATGGTGGATGAAGAACTCCCTATGATCAGCAAGTCATTAACATACAAAACCATAAATAGAAGTGAATCATCTTGCTGCAAAATGTAGACATTGTGATCAGTATGGTACCAAGTGAACCCAACTATCAGAAGGAAGGAGTTCATCTTGGCATACCAAGCCCGAGGAGCCTATTTGAGGCCATAGAGAGACTTCTAAAGATGACACACAAGTGAAGAGTCCTGAATGAACCCCTATGGCTGCTCCATGTAGATCTCCTCCTAAAGGTCACCATGAAGAAAAGCACTCTTCACATCCATTTGGTGTACTTCCCAATATTGGCTATAGCAATGGCAAGAACAAGTCAGATGGATTTCATTCAAGCAATTGGCACAAAAGTCTTAGAGTAGTCAATCCCAGGAACCTAGGAGAATCCTTTGGTGACCAAGCAAGCCTTATGCTTGTCAACTGACCCATCTACTGCAAATTTTGTCCGATAGATCCACTTACATCAAACAAGTTTTCTTCCCTTAGGAAGAGGGACAAGATCCCAAGTGTGATTCCTCATCAAGGAACTATACTCCTCCTGCATAGCTATATCCCACTCAGGAATACCAGAAGCCTCGTGAAAAGACTATGGATCTAAGGTAGTAGCAATGAAGACATGTGGAGCATCCTGTAATTGTGAATGAGTCTGCCTGGTGTCTAATGGATCCCCAACCCAATCACCTGCAAACTACAAATTATGTCTAGCCCAAAGTGGACCAAAAGTAGGAGAATGTGGAGAATAATCACCCTCTAAATGATGACTGGGAGAGGAAGGATGTGAATCCTCTGAATCACTCTCGGCATCAGAAGTGGAGGTAGAAGACTGCTCAGGTGAATATGACTCATCAAAAGATCTGTCATGTAGCCCAAGTGACTCCAATGTCAAAGTAGAAGAAGGAGGGGAAGTGATAGGAGTTGAGCTCAAAGAGCCCTCCTCAAACTAAACACTCTTCTCAATGAATAGCTCGTTTGTAGTAGGGTGGAGAAATTGATAACCCTTCACACCATCAGGATAGCCTACAATGCAAGGTTTGCTCTGCAGTTCCAAGGCCTTGCATTTCTCTGTAGAAATGTGGGCCCATGTAGGAGAACCAAAAACTTGAAAGTACTTAATTGATGGTTTCCGACCGCTCCAAGATTCAAAAGGAGTGACTCCCTTCAAGGCTTGGTGAGGAACACGGTTCTAGATATAACAAGCACAGTTAATGGCCTCTGCCCAATACTGTGGTGCAAGAGATTTGGAGTAAATCATGCGGTTCGCTATTTCCTTCAAGGACCTATTCTTCCATTTTGCAACACTGTTCTACTGAGGATTGTATGGAATTGAATGTTGCAAATCAATCCCCTCTGAAGTGCAAAACTACTCAAAATAATGGTTGGCATACTCACCACCATTGTCAGTGTGCAATCCTTTGACGGATTTCCTAGATTGCTTCTCTACAAAAGTTTTGAAGTCTTGAAAATGATCAAATACCTTTTACTTATGTTTGAGAAAGTACACCCAAGTATAGCGAGAAAAGTCATCAATGAATGTTAGAACATATCTAGCCCCGGTGAAACAAGGATACTAAAATGGACTAGCCAAATCACTATGAACTAACTCTAGTATCTATGAAGCTCTCCATCCCTAACCTTTGTCAAACTTTCCTTAGGATGCTTACCAAGAATACAGCCTTGGCAAACACCACCTCAAATCTAAACTGAAGGCAATCCTGTGACCATGCTCTGCTGGTTGAGCTGCTACAAGTAGCGGTAGTTAAGATGGCCAAACTTCTCATTCCATAATCTATTCACATCAAATAATAATGAGTGAGCAAAATAGTCAAAGGGGCATTAGGAACAAAGTGAGAAAATAGATAGAATCACGATTGATGATCTACTCTCCCAACTGCAACTGTAGAACCACTGTGCAACTCACAAATCTCCACTGAATCAGGAGTGAACTCAACCTGCTTCCCTGAACTTGTGTGAGTGATCTGATATACTGACGGGAGATTAGTTGATAATGAGGGAACATAAATAACATCATGGAATGTACCATCCCCCACATCAACAAACCCTCTTCCACACACCTCAACAGGAGTGTCATCACCATCAAAATAGAAGGCATAGTACACCACTCCAAAGATGCAAGTTCTTCTTTAGATGAATCCATGTGGTGCAAAGCACCCGAATTAAGAACCCAAGTGGATGGTGAAGAAGCAACTACTACAAGGGATTTTCCCTTTCCTTTCTCCTTGTTTTCTTTTGCCTTGTTAGACCCCTCATTTGAACTCTGTTTGATGGACTCAGGAACACTGATATTATTCTTCTCAAGAATGTGTGTCAAGTGATCAATTTGTTTCTTCAAACACATGTTCATCATGACTAGGTCTTTTATAATAGGTAGATTGGACCTTCTCTTTCTTAGGCTTGTCGTCCTTGGAAGATTGGGTCTCATTAGTTGCTTTTGAAGGAACCGGTGTCTGATCCTTCTTCTCCTTGCTATCCTTTTGTTTCTTATCCTTATTCTTGTTGTTACTACTTTGTCCTTTATGTTCTTTTATGCCTTCATTGGCAGCCAAGGCATGTGACTTAGAGGACTAAAGAGTGCCCATCTGGATTAGCTTATCTTGTTCCTGTGTGAGAGAGATAGCAAAGTCATCTAAAGATGGCATGACGAATTGAGTACCAAGTGCACCCTTAGTAGCATAGAAGGTAGAAATAAACACAAAATATTATGAACTTAGCTTAGAGAGAATACTATGAATCAGTTGTTCGTCTTTCTTTTCAATTCCACATTGTTTTAACTGTAGCCTTAGTGACTTCAATTTTGTGAAGAAATCTTGGACAGTATTGAAATTGCCTGGACTTAAACTAATTAGTTCATTTTCCAACATATGACCCCTCATTGAATGTTGTGTGCCAAATAGTGTTTCTAGCTTTGTCCAGATTTCATTTGGTGAATTCAAAGACTCAATGTAAAAGAGCAAATTAGGAGAAACAGAAAAACACAATGTTCCATATGTCTCATCACATTTGTTAAACCACTTAGGCTTATCTTCATCTGTAGTAGGTTCAATTTTAGGTCCCATTGTTATCCTATGTAATCCATCTTTCTTTAACTAGATTGTCATGTGTGATTTCCACTCAAAGTAGTTGTAAGGAGTTAGGATGGGTATTGTAGTTTGATCCACGATGAAGAAATGCTAAAAAGAAGAGAACAGACACATGACAACTCCCCTTTTCACTCAATCAAAGAACCCCCCCCAAGAAAAAATGATTTGTCACTTTATAATTAGTGCATTTACAACTGCCACTAGAAAGAAATAGTTACTGGTCTTGATCTCAATGCATTACAAAACCCTCACAAATTGTTTATATGTTGAAAGTATAATACTGAAACTGAGTCAAGTAAAACTAACAACATCATTGCGATCTACTCAAAAAATCATGTACTTTCAAAAAAAATCACCTCGATACGAGGTCGTATGTGAAAGTTATGATCCTCTGAAGTTCCAAAATTGGGAACTATACAACGTCACCTGTGAGAATCTATAATTTTTGGAAAATCCGTGCACCATAATCAAGAATCATCTACACCACTGCAAAGAGCGCAAAAAAATAGCCAAAATCAAAAAGAATCTTAGGAAACAGAGATTGTGAACTCCAGTTATCAGCATTTGAAATTTGCCTTCAAAAATGAAATCTCCATCCATGAGGGGGTCTGATTGCAAAAATAGCCTCTGCCAAAAATGCCACTAAGTTTAGTGGTCCCACCAAATTTGGAAAACTGCCAAGTGTTGTAAGATGATGCTAAAAATAGAACTCCACCTGTTAAATGTAGCTATCTCCAAAAATAGTAAAAACTTCCAACTATAGCAGTATGCTAAAAATAGTTTAAAATTGGCACAAAGGCCAAAAGACTGGGCATAGAGCCAAAGGTGGGCATGCAGGCTTGTGCAGCAGAAAATTTTAGATGGCTCAAAGGCCAAAAACAAAACACGAAGGTATTTAAAGAATGGTTGAAGGCCAAAGAGAAGGGGGCCAGGGGCTTTTAGCCACACCCGCGCCCACCTTATGGGGTCTGTGGACCCTCTTAAGTGGGTTGCACCTTGTGGAGGGGTCGAGGCCTCTAAAGAGGGTCGAGGCCCTCCTTAAGGTAGCACTATGAAGCACTTGGGATAAGCGTTGAGCACTTTTCACAACGCTTAGACCACCTTTTTTTTAATTTTTAATTTTTTATTTTTTTATATTAAAAAATGCAAGGAATTTACAAATGAACGCACAGATTTCTATGTTGGGGGCCAAAATGGCCTTCTGATAAAAAAATTTGCCTTTCGAACTCTCGGCACTGAAACTTGGCGTATAATATATGAAAATTCACCTGCGAGGCCTTCCGGACGCAATGGCAGGGTCCTTTTGGCCTGAAAATGCTCCAATTGAAATCTACTTTCTAGATCAGAGCTAAAAACCTTAGTTTCATAACTGTGTCAAATGATATCTGATTTTGGTGAAACGAAAGCCAATCTTGACTTTCTTGAGCCTCTTGAATGTGTTGGAACAACCAAAAATGTTGCTAATATAACTAGAAATGTTGCAATCACCTAGATTTCACACAATACATGTGCAAACCCTAGAGATTAAAATGTTTCCGTCAAACTTTTCTGATTCTCCAGATCATCTGAAGATGCAAGAGAAGAGCATACTGGGTTTTTGAGAAAACTTGCAATAACATTTATTAGCCCCCCCCTGAATCTCTCAAATATGGAAACTAAAATCTACTCTTGCACATAGAAAAGCTTCGATACCATGTTAGAATCTGAAAAGATGATTAACCCAAAAAACTAGTGCAAAAAAATAGATATATAACCTATGAATGCAAACGATATGAAATCAAAATAGCAGCATAGAGTTAGTCTCCGAGAGTAATGCAAATGCTAGAAGCAAAATAGCATTAAGAGGATGCAAAAGCAAAGGATACAAAATACAAGCTAGGTAGCATGCTTATATAGACCGGGGAGAGAGAGGAGGTGGCAACACCGACCAATGAGGAGCAACCATCTATCATACTAAAGATAGCAAAGTATCTTCCCAAGATAGCTAATAGTTTCTCACATGTAGGAAGGTGACACCTCATAATCCACTCACCTAATAAGTCATGTTTTATTAACCTAAGCAAGATTAATAATAGTATAGGAAAAACCTAGGAATAAAGGGAAAATAAATAACTCAACTAGGAAATAAAAACCTACACTAACATGTACAAAAAGAAAGCCTCTCACAAACAGAGTAAAGGATAAAACCCTGTGGGAAAAACCCCTCTCCATAAAAGAGATCTAAATACAAAGGACAACTTTCTTCACCCCAAGTATACGTCGCAACTCAAGATAGTGAGGCGATGCTAAAGGTTCAATGAAGATGCTCGCAACATGATCCTGAGTAGACAAATAATCTAAGGAAAGAACACCATCCTGGATAAGCTATCGAATAAAGTGCATGTGAATCTTGATATGCTTTGTCCTCTGATGCTCAGCTGGGTTGCGTGAAATGTGAATGGCACTTTGGTTATCACACCAAAGAATAGTAAGAAGATCTGGTGGTAGACCAAACTCTATCAAAAGTTGTCAAAGCCATAGTACCTCCTGGCTAGCAAGAATTGCACCTTGATACTTAGCCTCAGTGGATGATAATGCAATAGCGCTTTGCTTCTTGCAAGACCAAGCAACTAGAGATAAACCAAGGTAGAAAACAAACCTAGAGGTTGACTTCTATGAGTCAACATCACCTACCCAATCTGATTCAGTGAAGCCTACTATCTATGAAGCTCCTGGTGTGTACTGAATGCCAAAATGTGTGGTTCCCTGAATATTCCTCAAAATGCACTTGGCTACCTTCCAATGACTCTCATGAGGGTCATGTGAAAAATGGGAGACAAGCCCAACAACAAAGGTTATATCAGGGTGAGTATGTGTCAAATATAAAAGACTACCAACTAAATGTTTGTACAAAGATGCATCAACACAAGGTGTTGTACAAGTGGTAGTCAAAACAACACCAGACTAAAATGGTGTAGGAGTTGGCTTGCAATCAACAATGCTAAAATGATGAAGTATATAAATGCCATACTTCTGCTGGCATATGGAGATTCCCTTAGCAGATTGAAGAACCTAAAGACCAAGAAAATAGTGCAGAAGCTCAAGATTAGTCATGTCAAAATGCTCCACCAAAGAGTGTCAAATATCTTGAAGCATGGACGAGGAACTACTAGTCAAAATAAAATCATCTATATACAAGACTATAATCAAAAGGTCATCGCCATGTCTCTAAATATAGACAGTGTGATCGGAGTAACAATGTGTGAAACCATATGCAAGCAAGAAGCTATCAAACTTCTCATACCAAGCCCGAGGGGCTTGTTTGATACCATATAAAGAATGTCAAAGCCTGCATACAAGTGAAGATTCGTGCACAAATCCTGGGGGTTTCTCCATGTAGATCTTCTCATGAAGATCACCATGCAAGAAGGTACTCTTTACATCCATCTGAAATACCTACCAACTCTGAGATGCAGCAATAGAAAGAACAAGGTGAATAGAATTCATCTTTGCTACAGGGGCAAAGGTCTCTAAGTAATCAATACCCTCAACCTATGAAAAACCCTTAGCAATAAGGCATTCCTTGTATCTTTCAACAGAACCATCAGCTACATACTTGGTGTGGTACACCCAATTGTACCGAACCATCTTTCTTCCCTTAGGAAGAGGTACTAAATCCCATGTATTATTCTTCATCAAAGAAGAATACTCCTCTCCCATAGCTGAATCCCACTCTGAAACACCTAAAGCCTCTAAAAAACTCTATGGATCTGGAGATATGGCATGACTCAGAAGACTAGAGGCAAAAGTCTATGAGCGAGTGCAGTGAGAAGTCATAGGATCACCAACTAAAGATCTAGCCTCCTAAATAGTATTGTGTGCCCATTTAGGAAAAACACAAGTGGGTAGAGGTGGAAGTGGTGGTGGAGGTGGTGGAGGTGGTGGAGATGGTGGATTAGGACCAACATCTAAAGGATCAAGTGCTAAGGTATCCTCATGAGATGAAGAGGGTGAAGTAGGTAGTGAGGAAGAAGAAGTGGATGGAGGATCCATATGTGTGAAAGACTCATCAAACTGGACATCTCTTCGAAAGAAGACATCTCAATTAATAGGATCAAATAATCTAGGCTTTCACATCCTCACAATAGCCAACAAAGATGAATTGTTGATTCTTCTTCTCCATTGCCTTACGCTGACCATCTGGTATGAATGCCCAAGCTTCACTACCAAATACCCTGAAGAAGGAAACATTAGGCTTGATATTTGACCAAGCCTCCTCTGGAGTGATATTTTGAACTACCTTGTGTGGAGTGTGGTTCTGAATATAATTGGCAAATTGATTACTTCAGCCCAAAAAGCTAGGGCCATAGACTGAGACTGAAGCATACAATTTGCCATTTCCTTGAGTGTTATATTCTTTCATTTGGAAACACCATTCTGCTGAGGAGTGTAGGGAATTGAATACTGATGACGAATACCATGCTCAATACAATAGTCCTGAAAGGTTTGATTCACATACTCCCCTAATTATTTGTGTGTATCTATCAAATAGAAGAACCTAACTACTTCTCCATGAACACCCTAAAAGTCCTGAAAGTGTTGAATACATCACTTTTTTACTTGAGAAAGTACACCCATGTGTGGCAAGAGAAGTTATCAATGAAAGTAATTACATACTTGGATCCAAAAAATGAAGGAGTTGGAAATGAAATGAGGTCACTATGAACCAACTCAAGTAAGGAAGTAGCACGATGGGCCTTACCCTTATGAAAGGGTTACTGATGATGTTTTCCAAGCACACAACCTCGATAAACACCCTCTGTGCATGAAACCTAAGGGAGACCAAGGACCATCTCCTATGTACTCAACTACTGAATATACATGTAATTAAGGTGTCCAAACCTCTCATGCCAAAGTTGAATCAAAGAGTCTGCATGGGCAATATGTGATGAACCACTAGATGTCTCAAAATTGTGAAACCTATACAGTCTAGACCCATGATCTTATCTACCTAAACCAATGATCTTCTCTGGATGTTGTAGGTCATGAATAAAAACATCATGTGGAGAAAACTTAGTAGTCTTTCCATCCCCAGTATGACATATCTGATAGATGGAGAGAAGATAAGCAGAAAGTTTAGGAACAAGTAGGATATCCTCAATGCAACCATCTTCCAGCTGAACTAAACCTGACCCCATAACTAGAATCTGTGAAGAGTTTCCCACTAAAATATGTGAAGTGGTGCTATCAAAAAGAGACTCAAGAAGATCAACTAAATGATTCATGTGATGTGAGGCTCTTGAGTCAACTATCCAATTTGATGTGTATGAATTCAAACCTGTAGCAATAAGGGCATGGCCTTTGCTAGGTTTGGGAGTATCAATGTTGTGTTTCTTCATGGCTTCTTCCAAAGCCCCAATCCATTAATGACAAATCTTGACATAATTATTCTACATCCCACAAAAAGTACATGGCCCTCTTCTTTTCTTCTTGAAATAATTTTTACTTGACTTAGAAGATGATGTGTTTGAAGTATCAAGTTTGGTCTTCTGCTTAGATGATTTCTCATTGCTTGAAAATGATTTATGCCTTTGACTATTTTGAATGCTTATTACATTTACCCTTAGATGCATGAACTACTTGTAACATCAGAAAATGTCCCCTTGGGGGCTTTTCCCTCATAAGGTTTAGCTTCCGGGTCCTTAGAGTGCATTTAGGACATCTTAGTTCATATTTTGGCATCCCAATGGAATGAGACCTAAGTCCCATGGAAAATAGGACCTAGGAGGACCCCTTGATCTATACCTTGCCTAAAATAGTGGGGAGGACTTGGGTGCCCACGCCCTAGTCCTGCCCTATTTTAGGGCAACTCCAATTTCTGGGTGTTGGTTAGTGACCGTTATTAGGTCCCTTTGTCGACACGATAAGTTTGAATTTCAAATATCTTGGTGGGAGTGCTTATAAATGCATATATAAGTATGTGTAGGCATTCATTTGTAAACTAGATGATTACTAGCAAGCTATTGTGTTCTCAAGGTGATTCAAGGCTTTCTATTGTGTTGCAAGAGCAGACTTGTGTGTTTTGTGTGTTGATATTTGCAGATTTGAGCATCAATCTCCTCATGGCATGAAGAGCATCTTCCTCCATGAGAGCTTCACTACAAGGTGACTTATCATTATGTTTTTATCATTGATTCCTTTAGTTTTAGCCTCTACCTCACAAGGGCACGCCCTCTTTATCTGACAACGGTGTTCAGAGACTTAAGTGTCCTCCAGGATTTGACTGAGGCAAACCTCTAAACACCACAACCCCCAAACCAAGTCTTGTGATTGCAGGTTACAGGTGTCACATTTGTGAAAAGTGGAGTTGTAGGAAGGAGTAGCAGGCATCAAGGATTTGGGATTTTAAGGAAAGACAAACAAAGGAGCACTTCCGAGACTAGGGCGCTCACTCCAGTGTCCTTCGTAGACTGATTACAGAAAACAAAAGTTACAAGGCTGATCAGTGTCCGAAGGAGGTCCAGATTCCCTAAAAAATTAGGTACCTTGGACTTGGGCACCCGCTCCAGTGTCCCCAACTGTTCCGCTTCAGAACCTTGAAAACAGGTATTCTGTAATTTGGCATTTTACTCCCGTCTGCAAGAGTTTTTTTGTAATTCATTAATTTGTTGTCGTATTTGTATAATTAGGGTTTTAATGGTCAATTGAGCATAGGAGAAGGAAAATTGATAATTAATTCCCTAATCCAAGTTTCCCCTCATTTGCAAGTGACCTAGGGTATGATAGTGCCTGCCACTCGACCCTAGATCCTTCAATGTTAGGGTGAAAGGAGGATTTTAACATCTAAGCCACAAAAGATTAACAAATCTAATTTTCCCCTAAACATTTTGGTGAACCCGTGTATTTGAAATTAAATTGCAACTTGCTAAGTGTTTTTCTACAGATTTGGTGTGATTTCATTCATTCATTTGGTCATTTAATTTATTGCATTGAGAAAAAATTTAAAAATTTAAAAATTTGGAAAAGTACAAAAAAATTGCATTGTTGGGCTTACTAAATTGTGTCAATTCTTTCTAATTTTTCCAAATTCATGTTTTTTGAATCAGATCTGATATAGAGTACAGAAAAAGACAAAAATTCAAAATCTTGCTTTGCATTTTCATCATTTAATTGCTAAGGTTTTGTGAAAATTTTGACAATTTTTAGATAACCTAGTAATCCCAAAATCTAGAGTTTGTAGGCAAAATCTTTTATCAGATTTTCCTACTAATTTTAGAGGCTCATTCAAATTTACATTTGGCTTTAGTCTTACATTTTAGTGTGAATTTGCATTTAAATTTAAATTATTTGCATTTTTGCATTGAAAATTTCAACAAAAACTAGCAATTTTGGTGCATTTTCATTAAATTTGCATTGGGAATTTTGCATGATTAAGCTTGAAAATCATTTTTAGATCTGATAGTATGTAATTTCCATCAAAAATCAGTCTTCAAACCATTCACATAGCATTTTGTTCCAAAATCTCAAACCTAGGGCTTTGAAAACAACAATTTTCACTAAAATTGGCCTTATCGACTCTCCAAACTTGCACTGTAGGTGTGTTGTGAAGGATATTTTGCATTAATTTTGTGTTATTAGGGTAATAATTTACTTCTCCTCATAAAACTCTTCACAACACCCTTTTAACGGGCTCTTGTAGTGAAAATTTGGCAAAAAACTACACATTTTGACAATTTTTGCCCTAGGGTTTGACCTAGTTTGCACTCCAAGCGTGTTGTGATCAATTTTATGGATTGAAGTGACTGATATTATTGATATTATTCTCTTTCCCTACTAAAATTTCTTACAACACTTCTTTTTCTAGGTCTTGGAGTAGAAAAACCGTGAAAAATAGCCTATTTTTGCTATATTTTCACTAGGGTTTGACCTTAAATTGCACTAAAATCATGTTGTGTTGGGTATTTTGGTACCAAGTGGTTGTTATTACTGATATTATTTTCTTTCCATCATAATTTTCCTCACAACACCCTTTGTTGTGCTCTTTTGCATTGAATTTTGGTGAAAAAGTACCTATTTTGACATATTTTCACTATATTTTGACTTGGCATTATCTTGGATTAGCATCAAGAGTGTGTTGAGAGTGATTATACTGCTGTTTTAGACTGATATCAGTCATATAACCATATTCCCTTGACTTAAATCCTCATAGCATCATTTGTTTCATTCATTTGCATTTGAAAAGCATCGAAAAATCAAGCATTTTTGGCTACTTTTGCTTTTACCTTTTGCACCAATTTTGAAAAGATTTAAAAATCTGATTTGGCATTAGTTTGAGCATAAAATCATGGCCTCTAATCATAACAGAAACAATAGGTTCCCTCCTAGACCTTACATGAAAAGAAAGGCTCCTGAACCTAAAATTGTATTCACTCCTCATGATAGAACAATCGGTGATTCTGAAGGACCTCTTTACATCACCGTGTAGATAATGGGAAATAATGTGGAGGGAACTCTGATTGATCCTAATTGCATGACTAATGTCGCCACTGAAAAATTCCTCTTTTAGAATCAATTAATACAAGACCCTTATAGCCCTTCGAACTTGAGGATTAAGACACATACAGGAGCTTTAAAGAAACCACTGGGTAAGATATCATTGATAGTAACCATATTCAAGAAGCATGTCAAGAAATGGTTTGATATTACTCCTGATTTTGATTCCTTTGATATAAAACTTGGAATCCCTTGGTTAAAGGTTATGAAAATGGTTCCTTCAACTATTTATAAATGTGTTAAATTTCCTTTGAACGGACAAGTGCATGCCATTCATCGAAATACATACAAACCTTCAATAACACAACAACACTTCACATTGGATTACTTTTGTAACAAACATACTAGCGACAAATTAGAGCTACAAACAGACTTTACATTTTTGAGCTATAGAAATTACAAGGCAAAACTATTGCATCCAGCACCTAGTCCTCCTACACAAGAAATGACAAAAGAGAAACAACCCGCATGTGAAGAGAACTTTAGACCAAAAGGACAAAGTCCCTATGCTAAGGTTCCTCCCCTAAAATCTTTACAAGGATTAGGAGATCATTATCAACAACAAAGTGTTCCACCGCGACAAATGAGGTTTGATCCTGGCGCTTCATCTTCTAATTTGCACAAGCCTATGAAAGAGAATAGCCCTATCTTAGAAAAGATGAGTGGTAAAACAAAATGAAATAGAAAAGCAAGAGAAAGAAGGAGAAGAGGACAAGAATATGCTATAAACCTTGCCTCTCAACAAGAAAACATTGATCCTAATATTCAACCAAACGAAGACAATCCTAACGATGAACAATATAATGAACAAGATATGAATTTGGCTATGGTACCATATGTCCCACTATCCTCCATCATTAGGGAATGGGACGGTGACGACGACAATTTTCTTATAGATAATTTCTAGCCCAGAAGGGGCCCTACAGGTAAGTATCTCTAACCCTTTATCTCTTTCGTGATGTGCTTCCTCCATGATGTGTTATGTGTTGTTTAGGCCTCCTGGGATGACCTCAGATTCTCTCATAAGGTTCGGAATACTAGGAGACCACCTCTGTTGTGACCTTCTATTTGTATCATCATTCTTCTATATTGCCTCTCTCTGATTTCATTGTTGTGTGTTGTGCCTGACAGACATAGCGTCGTGGTTAGTGACTTGGGGGCACCCTCCTACGTGATTGTCCATAAGACACTTCTTTCTCCTCTCTTATTTATTGTTTCCCTTCCTCTAGTGTTTCCACCTAGCGGGTAGATGACGACAAACATTTATACTGATGTGGACCTAGTGTCCCATTCGAGAGCAATCAAAAAATGGACTATAGTTCCTAATATGACAATGGGGTTGTATATCTTATCCGATGCTTGGCTAGTGGAAGCACTCGTGTTTTTTGTGTAGTGAATTTTATGATGTTTCTATCGCATTTACAAACCTTAACAATACCACTACTCTGTGCACCTTTGTTTGCCTTTGAATCTAGCCTTGGCGGTACTCGATTTGGAGAGCTTCGGGATATAGCCCCTGGTTATCCTCGAACTCCGCATTCATTGTATAACCTTGGCTCTTTGTGTGGTTAATCATATGCATTGATGTTGTTGTTTATCATGATTTTGTAGACACGAACATGTTTCTTGCAGGGATGTGTTTTGTGGGAATATTTGGCGATCGTAAAGTACATGTCACTTTTGGGGGACATGGCCTTTGTGAAAGTCAGTGTTCCCTTGTGTGTTTTCTTCCTACCTTAACGTGCTTGATATCGATAACTGATATCAACCACCTTAAGGTGGGGGCATATAAGGTAAGTTGTTTGTTATAGATGTTAGCAATGTGTTTGACCTTAGATGCATAGACCTGCGCCAGAGTAGTGCATCGTACATCCTGAGCTTCTTTGCAATCAATCAATCAATCATATAAGCCCTCTGCGGAGGTAGGATATCAAGCATATCCTTTTTTGTAAGCCCTCTGCGGAGGCAAGATATCGAGCATATCCTTTTTCTTTGGCCCTCTGCAGAGGCAGGGATGGTGTATTTCTCAGAGCAGATTGCATCATCCTGTCATTTTCAAAAGTCCTCTACGGAGGCGGGGAGCAGTTCTATGACTAACTCAACCCTTAAGCGTGTCTTTGGTGATTGTTGTGGTGAAGCCCAATCATCGGTGTGTGCCTGTAATGTACTTGAGATGGTGTTGGACCTAGAAATAGGTACACTCCATCGCTTGTCTGCCATGTTTTCTCTGTATCTTCAAGTGTGTGTGTTTTGGCATGCTTATCTTGTATGGCGTGTTTGTTGCCCCATATGCATAGACCAGTGCCTTGAGTAGTGCTTCATGTATTTTGGGAGGTTTTGCGTGTATTGCATGTGTGTTTCCCCATATGCAGAGACCAGCACCGTCGAGTAGTGCTTCCTGCATTTTGGGAGGTTTGTTTACTTTCCAATACTTGCATTTGCATTTCATATATATGAGAAAAAGAAAAGAAAAGATATCATTTATGTCTTCCATGCATTAATGTGTCTTCCATACATTAACTGTCTGCTCTGTGTTCTGCATGATTGTAACTGTCTTCTCCGTGTTTTGTGTGCATGTTACTGTTTTCTATGTGATTGGCGTGCCTTCTTTGTGTTTGGTGTGTTTGTGACCTTACTTTAATGCATGAATGGGCCTCGTGTTCATACATACATTAAAGTGGGGGCTAAATGTAACGTCGAAAAATGTCCCCTTGGGGGCTTTTCCCTCATAAGGTTTAGCTCTCAAGTCTTTAAAGTGCATTTAGGACATCTTAGTTCATATTTTGGCATCCCGATGGAATGAGACCTAAGTCCCATAGAAAATAGGACCTAGGAGGACCCCTTGAGTTGTACCCTGCCTAAAATAGGGGGGAGGACTTGGGCGCCCGCACCCTAGTCCTGCCCTATTTTAGGGCAACCCCAATTTTTGGGTTTCGGTTAGTGACCGTTATTAGGTCCCTTTGCCGACACGGTAAGTTTGAATTTCAAATATCTTGGTGGGAGTGCTTGTAGATGCATATATAAGCATGTGTAGGCATTCATTTGTAAACTAGATGATTACTAGCAAGCTATTATGCTCTCTAGGTGATTCAAGGCTTTCTATTGTGTTGCAAGAACAGACTTATGTGTTTTGTGTGTTGATATTTGTAGATTTGAGCATTAATCTCCTCATGGCATGAAGAGGATCTTCCTCCATGAGAGATTCACTACAAGGTGACTTATCATTGTGTTTTTATCATTGATTCCTTTGGTTTTGGCATTTGCCTCACAAGGGTACGCCCTCTTTATCTAACAACGGTGTTCGGAGACTTAAGTGTCCTCCAGGGTTTGACTAAGGCAAACCTCTAAACACCACAACCCCCAAACCAAGTCTTGTGATGGCAGGTTACAGGTTTCACATTTGGGAAAAGTGGAGTTGCAGGAAGGAGTGGCAGGCATCAAGGATTTGTGATCTGAAGGAAAGATGGATAGAGGAGCACTTCCAGGACTAGGGCACTCACTCTAATGTCCTCCGTAGACTGATTCCAGAAAATAGAAGTTACAGGGTTGATCAGTGTTCGAAGGAGGTCCAGATTCCCCAAAAAAGTAGGTACCTTGGACTTGGGCACCCGCTCAATGTCCCCGACTGTTCCGCTTCGGAACCTCGAAAATAGGTATTCTGTAATTTGGCATTTTACTCTCGTCTGCAAGATCATTTTTCGTAATTCATTAATTTGTTGTCGTATTTGCATAATTAGGGTTTTAATGGTCAATTGAGCATAAGAGAAGGAAAAATTGATAATTAATTCCCTAATTCAAGTTTCCCCTCATTTACAAGTGACCTAGGGTATGATAGTGCCTACCACTCGACCCTAGATCCTTCAACGTTAGGGTGAAAGGAGGATTTTAAAAGATTAACAAATCCAATTTTCCCCTACACACTACTAATTCTTGACTTTTTGAAGAAGTGTTAGAATCCATGGAGAGTAACTTAGATTGTTCTCTCGTGAGTCAATCACAAAACTATTCAAAAGTAGGCATAGTAAATGTTGAACCAAGTGCATCCATTGTAGAGTAAAAAGTAGAAGTGAAGACTTGATAGTAACTCTAACAAAAGAAAGAAGACACATTCCTTGTCTATTTTTGTTTTATCACAACCTTGAAGTTGAGAAAGCAAAGACTTGAACTTGACTAATAAATCTTCAATTGAAGGGAAGACATTAAGTGACAAAGTGGTTAATTCAGCATCCAATTGAAATATTTTGAACTCATCAACTTTACCAAATAAATCACTAAATTTGTCCCACATTTGCTTAGGAGTTGTACAATTGCTTAGATGAAATTGCAAGTTATCAAATACATGGAGGCCAATGATTCCCATTGCCTCATGTAACTGTTGCAAGTATGTGCCTAACCAGTGTTGTCATTGATATCAACATATCAGTGTTGTCATTAGTGTCAATTGTCCTCTTATTTTGATGCTTGCTTGTAATGAGTTAAGTGTTGAAGACAATAAGCATTCCTGGTACAGCAGAATAGTCCATTAGATTGCTCTGCATTTCTTGTAGAATGAATAACTTTGTCTGCGGATTGGAAGTTAGTAAGAGATATGTCTGAAGATGCTATGTTCCAAGTTTGAGCCTCCGATACGAATATTTGAGTGAGTTATGTCCACCAGAGTGAAAACTATTTTTCTGTATATTTGGTGGTGACAGGTAGAATGTATTAGGCTTTGCATTCCTCTGCATTTAATTATTTCAGTCTGTGGCTCTTGAATCAAGTTTGTAATGATGATAAGTGCCTTCAACTCCAATGGTTCATGATGTGGTGATCTGCAAATGATCTTTTCTTTATGATAGTAGTTGACAGTGTTGTTTATGTGCTCTGGTTTGAAGAATCTTCTTGATAAAGTGGTTAGAGATTGTGCAGTTGTTTCTGATGATTACAATGTGCTTGTGGATATCTCCTGATTGTGTTCCTACCTTTGGATTGTTCTGCAAAGAGAAATTTGGATCATGGATGAAGATTGTTCTTAGAAGACTTAATGTTAACACCAGTCTTGGTCGACTTGGTTGTTTTCATTACTTGCGGAGATACATCAAAAATTGTGGAAGCATGTCATGGCATGAAATATTGTATTTGAGTCCTAGCTAAGGCATAACATGATCCGCATACATCTTTCCCTTAGTTAATTTTGTTTAAGTCTAGACCTATTTCTATGTATGTGTGTAATTCTGACCTTAGAGATTGTTCCAATGGTTGATGAATGTAATGCCGACCTTGATGTACATTCCAAGGTTGATGAAATATATAAAAACATGTAATGAAGTTGTGAAAAAGATGTCCTTATGCAAAAATGAAAAGATAAGTGCAAAGGTGTAAGAAGAGCATAGCAAAGGAGTTATACTGTGCTTCAATAGAACTAAACCTAGGCATGGAGTAGATGCTATCAAATCAATTCACCAACCCTTCACAGTGAGCCACCTCTTGGCAGTGAGCCACCCCTTAGTAGTGAGCCACCCCTTGGCAATGAGCCACCCCCTAGCAGTGAGCCAATCTTGTTAGTGAGCCCTAACATTTGCAGTGAGCATTTTGGGTAGTGAGCCTCTATTTTTCAGTATTTCTATAACATAATTATATTTGTGGGCTAACACCCACCGTGGTTTTTCACTTATAGGATTTTCCACGTAAAAATTTGGTGTCTCATGTGTTGAATGTGTTATTGTGTTGAGCTTCTTGTTTTATGTTTTCATGGTTAATATTAATAATAGTAGTTGAGAATTTGAAGTGATTAAAGTTTTAGAGACAACTGATTCACCCCCCTCTCAGTTGTCTTGTGCATTTCAACAATTGGTATCAGAGCAAGTTCCTTGGAATTAAGCCTAACAGCTTGAGGTCAATCCAGGATGTCTTTTAAGAAGGAAGCTCCATAGTTTGATGAGACAAATTATGCTTTATGGAAGGTATGAATGAAAAGCCATCTCCTTTCTCTTGGTTATAGAGTATGGAAAATGACAGAGACGAAGTATACCATGCCTCAGAATGTTTTAACAACTGAAGATGAAATCAAAGAATGAGTTAAACATAAGAGCTAGAGATGCTCTATTAAGTGCCTTGTTTGACACTAAGCTGGTAAAGGTCATGGATCTAGATTCTACTAATGAAGTCTGGGAAAAGTTGAAAAATCTGTATGAAGGAGATGAATCTGTAAAAAGAGCCAAATTGCAGGAACTGAAAGCAAAATATGAGGGTTTAAAGAAGATGAAAACATAACAGCCTACATGCAAAAGGTTGATGAACTTGTCAATAAAATAAAAGGCATTGGAGGAACTATTGATGAGAAGGAAGTTGTGATGAAAATTCTTAGGTCATTACCTAAGTCCTATAGTCACAAGGTAACTACAATTGAAGAAGTAATAACTATAAAAGAAGTCGATAAGGATCAATTGCTTGGAAAGCTTACAACCTTTGAGATGAGAGAGTTTGGTGATGCTCTATCGAAGGTTGAGACTGCTTTCAAAGCCAGTACTTCAAAGAAGACCTCCAGAGTTGAGAAGTACAAGGTGGAACCTGATGATGAGCTTGATGAAATTGAAACCAACTTTGTTGATAGACTGTAAAGAGGTTCCGGTAAGTTTAAAGGCAAATTACCTTTCAAATGTTTTACATGTGGTAAGGTTGGTCACTATGTTTCTAGATGTCTTGAGAGAATTGAAAGGAATAGAAAAAGATTTGAGAATAGACCTAGGGTTCCAAAGAAATGATACTATGTTAGAGATCTTAATGATGAAGGTGTGACAGATGATGAATCTAATGATGCTAGTGCAAGTACAAATGAATGCTTGTTTCTTGCAATTAAAAAAGAACCTGTGTCTACTAATCCTGTTAGCTGTGTGAAGGAAGAAAAACTAGTAGAAGAAAGTGCTTCGGTTGTTCAGGTTGAGAAAGATAAGGATGAATGGGTTATTGACAGTAGATGCTCACATCACATGACCGGTGACAAAAGTAAGTTTGTGAGTTTGGAAAAGTATGATGGAGGACTGGTTAGGTTTGGAGATAATGCAGCTAGTAAGATTTGTGGAAAAGGATCTATTTCTTTTGATGGAAAGCACAACACTAATAATGTCCTATATGTGAAGGGTTTAAAACATAATCTTTTGAGCATTGGTCAGATGTGTGACAAAGGTTATGATCTGAGATTCAAAGATAATGGGTGCAAGATCATGGAAAGCTCCAGAACAGTGATTGTTATCAAGAAAAAGACCAGAGGTAACATTTACCAATTAAGAGGAACTAATGATCATTGTTTATTGTCTCAAACAGATGAGAGTTGGTTGTGGCATAGAAGGATGTGTCATATCAATTTTGACAATTTGGTGAAGATAAGTTCTGCACACGCTGTAAGAGATCTGCCTAAACTTGTGAAGCCTGCCAACACCATTTGCAAGGAGTGTCAATTTGGGATACAAACAAGAACAAGTTTCAAAAGCAAAGAACAATTCTTTATCAGATTGCTGGAGCTAGTACATATAGATTTTTGTGATCCCACAAGAACAAGAAGTCTGCAAGGTGACAGGTATTTTATGTTGCTTATTGATGATTATTCTAGAATGACTTGGGTCACTTTTCTAAAATAAAAATCTGAAGCCCTAGACAAGTTCAAAGTTTTCAAGGCAATCCTTGAGAATGAGTTAGAGTTGAGGATCAAATGATTAAGCTCTGATAGAGGAGGTGAGTTCACATCAAATGAGTTCAATATTTTCTATGAAGAACAAGGGATAAAAAGACAGTTGTCTGCACCTAGGACTCCTTAGCAAAATGGAGTTGTTGAAAGAAAGAACAGGACAGTTCAAGAGGCTGTTAGGACTATGTTAAAGGAGCCTAACCTACCAGAAGTATACTAGAGAGAAGCCATACATACTATTGTGTACATCCTAAACAAAGTTCAACTCAAAGGTAAAAGCTCTAAAACTCCTTTTGAATTATGGTATGGAAGAGTTCCTATAGTGAAGTATTTCAAAGTTTTCGGTAGCAAGTGTTATATTAGAAGAGAAGAAGAACTAGGCAAGTTTGATGCTAGATGTGATGAAGAATTTTTTCTTGGTTACTCTACCAAGAGTAAGGTCTACCAGTGCTACAATAAGAGATTGAAAAAGATCATTGAAAGTGCTAATGTGAAGGTGGATGAAGACAAGGAAAGAATATCATATCTGAGTAGCTATGAATCAGATGTACCTGTGATTATAGTGAATGAAGAAAAAGTTGAGCAAGAAGACAGTCAAGATGAAGAAGAGGCTCTAGAAAATGTTGCTAAGACTCCCAGGTATGTAAGGATTAAACATTCTAAAGATCAAATTATAGGTGACAAAAGCAAGGGTGTACTGACAAGGAAAAGAGCTACAGAAGAACAAGTGAATTATTGTTTGCTTTCAAAGGTTGAACCAAAAACTGTAAATGAAGCTTGCAATGATGAAAATTGGGTAAAAGCCATGGAAGAAGAGTTGATGTAGATAGAGAAGAATTAAACTTGGGAATTGGTTCCTAGACCTGCTGATAAAAATGTCATTGGAACTAAATGGGTTTTCAGGAACAAGCTGAATGAAAATGGAGAAGTTGTAACAAACAAAGCAAGGCTTGTGTACAAAAGATATTCTCAAATTGAAGGAATAGATTTTGAAGAGACTTTTGCTCCGGTGGCAAGGATTGAAGCAATCAGAATATTTCTGGCATTTGCAGCTCACAAGGATTTAAAAGTGTATCAGATGGATGTGAAGTCTACATTCTTGAATGGTGAGTTGGAAGAGGAATTTAACATTGAACAACCGAAAGAGTTTCAGTTATCAAACCAAGGTGATATGGTGTGCAGATTGAAGAAGGCATTGTGTGGACTGAAGTAAGCCCCCGGAGCCTAGTATGCAAGGTTAGACAAATATTTATTGGAATTAGGGTTCAGTAAAGGCACTGCTGACAGCAATCTCTATTTCAAAATCAATGATAATCAAATCCTAATTGTTGTACTTTTTGTTGATGACATTATCTTTGGAGGAAATGAAGGTATGTGCATGAATTTTATAGGAGAAATACAAAATGAATTTGAGATGTCTATATTTGGTGAAATGAATTTCTTTCTAGGTTTGCAAATTACTCAATCAAATAAAGGAATCTTCATTTCTCAGTCTAAGTATGTAAAAGAATTGTTGAAGAAGTTTGGGATGGAGGACTCCAAACCAGTATGTACTCCCATGGTGACTGGCTGCAAATTAAGCAAAACTAATGAATCACCTAAGACTAATCAAAAAAGGCACAAATCTATGATTGGAGGATTACTTTATCTAACTCAAACCAGACCTGATATAATGCATGAAGTATGTCTTGTGGCAAAATTTCAAGAAGATCCTAGAGAATCACATTTGATGGCAGTCAAGAGAATCTTGAGGCATTTGAAAGGCACATCAAATCATGGCTTATGGTATCCAAAGGATAATGATTTCACTCTCAGTACTTACACGGATGCAGATTGGTTCAAAGATATTGATGACATAAAAAGTATAAGTGGAGGTGCTTTCTTCTTAGGTAATAGATTGGTTTCATGGCTGAGCAAGAAGCAAGATTCAATCTCATTGTCTACTGCAGAAGCAGAGTATATTGTAGTAGCATGTTGTTACACTCAAGTGTTATGGATGAAGCAAACTTTGAAATACATAAGAGTTGTATATGAAGATCCAACTGCAATCTTTTGTGACAATATAAGTGTCATAAATATTTCAAAGAATCCAGTGATGCACTCAAGAACAAAGCATATATCAATAAGGTATCACTTTTTAAGAGAAAAGGTGATAGAGAATGAAGTAAAGATGGAATATGTGTCCACAAAGGATTAGATTACAGATATTTTCACTAAGCCTCTGCCTAAGGATACTTTTGAGTATCTCAAAGAAAAGTTAAGGGTTATTACCCCTCCTACTTTGAACTAAGATGCATAAGAATGCATTAGTCCAGTGGTGCCCAAAGCCTCATTTTTTTATCTGGATTTATGTTTTAAGAGCTACCTCTCAAGGGGAGTAGCTAGATGTTACCAACATAAGTTTCTATTTAAGAGAAGTTTGATCAGAGCAGTAGAGTGCAAGTATTTGCCCTTTACCATTGATGTCAAAGGAGAGAAATCATGTGAAAAACTCAGAAGGAGAAAGAGTGTAGATGTATAAAAAGAAAGGGGGAGTATCTTGTCTTGATGGTATTTACAATTTTTCATATCATATGTTGCCATCAATGACAAAAGGAGAGATTGTTGCAAGTATATGCCTAATCAGTGTTGTCATTAATGTCAACTGTGCTCTTGTTTTGATGCTTACTTGTAATGAGTTAAGTGTTGAAGATAATAAGCATTCCTGATACAACATAACAGTCTAGTAGATTGCTCCACATTTCTTGTAGAATGAATATATTTGTCTGTGGATTGGAATTTAGTTAGAGACATGTCTGAAGATGCTATGTTCCAAGTTTGAGCCTCCAGTATGAAGATTTGAGTGAGTTATGTTCACCAAAGTGAAAACTGCTTTTTCTATATATTTGGTGGTGACAGGGAGAATGTATTATGCTCTGCATTCCTCCACATTTAAGTATTTTAGTCCGCGGTTCTAGAATCAAGTTTGTAATGATGATAAGTACCTTCAACTCCAATGATTCATGATTTGGTTGTCCGCAAGCGATCTTTTCTTTATGACAATAGCTGACAGTGTTGTTTATGTGCTCCAGTTTGAAGAATCTTCTTGACAAAGTGGTTAGAGATTGTGTTGTTGTTCCTGATGGTTACAATGTGTTTTTGGATGTCTATTGATCATGTTCCTACCTTTAGATTGCTCTGCAAAGAGAAATTTGGATCGTGGATGAAGATTGTTCTTAGAAGACTTAATGTTAACACCAGTCTTGGCCATATTGGTTGTTTTCATTACTTACGGAGATACATCAAAGATTGTGGAAGCGTGTTGTGGCATGAAAGATTGCATTTAAGTCCCAGCTAAGGCATAACATGATCCACATACATCTTTCCCTTAGCTAATTTTGTTTAGGTCCATACCTATTTCTATGTATGTGTGTAATGCCAACCTTGGAGATTGTTCCAATGGTTGATGAATGTAATGTCGACCTTGATGTACATTCCAAGGTTGATGAAGTGTATAAAAACATGTAATGAAGTTGCAAAAAAAATGTCCTTATGCGAAAATGGAAAGATAAGTGTGAATGTGTAAGAAGAGAAAAGAAAAGGAGTTATATTGTGCTTCAATGGAACTGAACCTAGGCATGGAGTAGATGCTATCAAATCAATTCACCAACCCTTCACAGTGAGCCACCCCCTGGCAATGAGTCGATCTTGGCAGTGAGCCCTAACATTTGCAGTGAGCATTTTGGGTAGTGAGCCTCTATTTTTTGGTATTGCTATAACATAATTATATCTGTGGGCTAACACCCACTATGGTTTTTCCCTTATAGGGTTTTCCATGTAAAAATCTGGTGTCTCATGTATTGAATGTGTTATTGTGTTGAGTTTCTTGTTTCATATTTTCATGGTTAATCTTAATAACAGTAGTTGAGCATTTGAAGTGATTAAAGTTTTAAAGGCAACTGATTCAACCCCCTCTCAGTTGTCTTGTGCATTTCAACAGTAACTTATTGCGATGGACAAATTGTTCATAATTCCTAGTGAATTGCAGTTGTTGATCATTTAGCATTTGCCATAACCCTTTAGATTGAAGAATTTGTTGTACTTTAATTTTCCATATGTGAAAATTATGTGGTTTTAACATATCAATTTTAGGATCCATGCTTGAGAAACACAAAGAGGCACTTAAATTGTGTCTTACAAACCCCCCCAAGTTTGATTAAAACTGTAAAAGAAGCCCCCCCCCCCCCCCCAAAAAAATGGCACTTTATAATAGCAGTGCATTAAACAAGTCTAATTGGAATGAAAAAGGCACTTTATAATAGCAGTGTGAAATCATTTCCAATAGATTAGTCATGAAAAATTATGCACGTTCTAAAAAGACAACACTCGATTTCGAGTTGCCAATCAAAAGATACAATAATTTTTGTGGGTGCTGAGATTGCTTTACAAAGGAAGGGAAAAAAGTGATAGAAAATGAGACAATTCCCAAATCATCTTGACATAGTTTTTTTGGTGCCTGAACCAGCTTCCCGTCGACTATAAATATGCCCAGTTTTGCCTTCATGGGCAAAATTTACAACAAAATGAAAAAAAAAAAACCTCTTTGCACACACCTATGCAAGATTAGGGTCTTTCGAGGCAACTTTTTTTTAGAAATTTCAATTTTCTCTAGAGGTGTGATTGTAACTCCTAGTGGGGACAACTGATAGTTTGTTACAATAAATTGTGATGTCTAACAAATGTTAGAGATAGCATTTAAATGTGACAAATGTCATAGTGAACATAAACATGATAAAAAACAATAAATGTTATCAAATGTGATTTACCAGTTAATGATATAATTTGACCTCCAATACACACAGACTTGACTATTAATGAAAAAGGTGACTTTAAATGGTGGTTAGCATAAACAAGTAATTGGAAAAGTTAAATGCAACAATTAATGGAACAACAAACTTTTGTGACAGATGTTACACAAACCACATATTGATAACCTACTGTTGGGGCCTGCTGGGCCACCTGGATGAGGAAAGAGCGTTGCTTGGAAACAAACGGTGACCAAACAAAGAAGAGTCTGAAACGGGACTGTGGAACAATACGACCTCTGTGGGAGTTGAAAAACAGCAACTCTGATGTGTAAAACCTTTACCAAGTATCACAGGTGACTGCAGATGAACTAGTATATTTATATTTAAAATATATATATCTAAAGTACACCAAGGGATATCTTTTTTCCATAGTTTATTTGAAAAAGAAATTGGAAAAAATAAAAAATAAAAACCAAAAAATAAATTGGAAAAAATAAAAACTAAAAACTAAAAAAAACTATCCAACCAAAAAAAATTAGAAAAAATAAAAAATAAAAACCAAAAAATAAATTGGAAAAAATAAAAACTAAAAACTAACAAAAACTATCCAACCAAAAAAAAAATATAAAAAATAAAAAACAAAAAACAAAAAAGAAATTGGAAAAAATTATAAAATAAAAACTCAAAAAGAAATTAGAAAAAATCAAAAATCAAAATCAAAAAAGAAATTGAAAATAAGAAAATCACAAAAAAGTATGGAACCAAAAAAATATTGGACAAGAATTTTTTTCCAATGAATCTTATTTACATGAATTTATTTATTTAAATATTTTTTTATTTTTGTTTACAGAATCTAAATGTTTACTGAATCGTTCAGCACTTGCTATGAGTGTAGAACGCGTCTCGGCTTAAATATGACCGACTGTAAAAGGAAGACCGTTGGTAGATGCTCTCTGCAATGTGAGTCACTTCACCACAATAACATGCACTGCTATGGCGTCGACCAAAAGTGCACAGTGACCAAAAACTTTGGGAAGAAATTGTGACCCAGTTCTTCAATCACTCACAATGATCCTGTAAAAAACGTCTGCAGAAATCAACACTTACCAAGTAAATGCAGAGCCAAACGCTGCCAAAATGACGACTTTAGTGAAATGGCCTGCAAGAAACTTGAAACCATGATCTGGATTTATAATAGATAATGAATCGTGGGTGGCTTGAGATTGAATGGAAAGCCACTGATCTACTACTGTGATGAAGACCTCAATTATCTGCAAACTAAATCAAACCCGCAACCTCAATTGCGCAGAAGACCACGAGCTGGAAATAGCGATGGATATAGAGGGAGACCAAAGCGCCTTATAGAGTAGAGGTCGATCTGTGTGCAGGAACGGAGTGGCCAACAAACCCTTAAACAGATGACCTTGACTGTGTAATCGAAACGGCTTGAATGCAGATGGGATTTGAATGTGTGATCAGCACCAATGAACCAAAGATTTTGACCGCGTTGCACAGTTAACAAGTTGGAATTAGTGACTTAAAAGATTACTCTACAACCTTCAGATAAGATGACTGCTATCAAATGATGGAAAGGTCGTGGACTGTGAAGATTTGGAGGGTCGTCTAAGACCTCGACTAGCAATGCCTTAGTAAACCTTCAAAAAAAAAGTGATAAAAACTTTGACCAGAAATTGAAAACGGTGGTCAGATTGAAAATGTCGACTTCTCTGAATACTATGCAGAGAGTAAACTGACCACAGACCAGATGAAAGTGCTTGCAAATCTTCAATTTGCAAAAAAAAATTGCATTTTTTGCGAAAATTTTGCTCAAATCTACACACACCTATGATAGGGTTGAATGTGCGGGATGAAATTGGGAAGGGAATTGTGATTCTAGGCTTTGATACCATATAGGAGCAGCAATGAAATGAATCAAATAAACAGAACTTCCACAAGATGAATGTGCACAAAGCAAGAGGTTGAAAACTATCATAAAATGTATAAGAATATACAATGAACTCCTTGTATATGTAGGACGAGGAAGTGAGAAGGTGAGAGTCAAACACTGACTAACCCTCCATGATGTGTGACATATGTAGAACACTTGGGACAAGTGTGAGAGCATGTGTCATATGTCTATGAGGTGAGACAACTAAACCACTAATGAACTTAAGCTAGTGTGAAACTAGATAGAAGTAAACTAGATGACTAAAGACACCTTTCACACTAACAGATAAAGAAAGAAGTATGCTTAGTGGTGTAGCTTTAGAATAGAAATTATGGGTTGAAGTAGTAAATACATGTTATCTAACCAATTCATCACCTCCATCAACTCTTGTTGATAAAACTCTAGAGGAGTTATGGACTAGTAAGAAACCTTATCTTCAACATCTTAGATTTTTTGGTTGTGATACGTATGTGTGTGTTCCAAAGCAAAAGATAACTAGGATGGATTATAAAGTAAATACTTGTCTTTGTTGGGTATAGTGATGGTATATAAGATACAAGATTTAGAACCCAATTTAATACAAAAGATTGTTTATAATGTTAATGTTATCTTTAGAGAGATTAAGAATCCTTCAAAACAAGAACAACCAAGAAAGGAAGATCTAATTGTTTGGTTAAAAATAAAATATGGAGAATCTATATCTAAATAAGAATTAAAAAAGGTCAAACATAAGAGGAAGAACTCCATACCCCAATCTTGATGAGATTGAATCAAGAAAGAAGGAAACCATATAGGTCAAGTCTACCTAATTTTCATTTTGATTTTGTTTCATCTGCTACTAATAATGATCCTTAAAGGATCATCACTTGATTTAAAGGAAAGTAAATTCTAGAAGAAGGCCATGTATGATGAAATGGAGGCCTTATATCAAAATATGACATGGGAATTAGTTAAGTTTCCTACTAGAATAAAACCTATTAGGTTGTAAATGGGTGTTTAAAAAGAAGTTCGATGTAGAAGGTAAAGTAGAGAAGTAAAAAAAATCCTTTAGTAGCAAAGGGATATCCCCAAGTAGAGGGAATTGATTTTAGTGAAGTATTCTCTCATGTTGATAAGTTAAATTCTATTAGATTTCTTTTGGCTATTGTTGTTGCATTTGGTCTTGAAGTATAATAGATGGATGTGAAGACAACTTTCCTACATGGGGATATTGAAGAAGAAATATATATATCACAACCAAGAATTTTCATAGTTCAAGGAAATGAGGATTTGGTTTGCAAGTTGAAGAAATCTATTTCTAACATTAAACAATCACCAAGGATGTGGTATCAGAAGTTTTTGTGCCAATACTTAGATTTGTGTGAAGCAAAGTTGATCACTATGTATATTTCAAAGGGGTTGGTGACCATTTTGATATCATGGTATTATATGTTGATGGTATTTCTCTAATTGGAAACAATAAGTAAATGATCAAGGATGTTAAATCTCAACTCTCGACTCAATTTGATATGAAGGATCTTGATGTTGAAAACTCTATTTTGGTCATGTAAATTAAAAGAGGTTATTTAAACAAGAAAGTCTAACTAAATCAAAGGAAACATGTTGAGACTATATTGTAAGGGTTTACATGTTAGGAATGCAAATTTGTTAATGTTCCTATTTCCATTGGTTCAATGTTATTTGTAGAATAGTGTCCCAAGACATGAGGTTATAGAGGACATGTTTCATGTTCCTTATGCAAGTGCTGCATTGGAAGTCTGATGTATGCCATGGTATGTACCAAACTAGACATTGCCCATCCAATGGGAGTTTTAAGCAAATATATGCCAAACCCAAGGAAGGAACATTAGACTACAGTAAATAGGGTCTTTAGATATTTGTGCGGTGATTTAGGTTACGCAATCTACTAACAAAGAAGACATATGATGGAAAACTTAGTAAATGTACAAGGCTTTATTGAGGGTGATTGGGCTAGAGATATTGATTTTCAAATATGTACAAGTGATTGTGTCTACTTGGTGGAGGAATTGATTGGATGAGCAAGAGGCGTGTAACTGTTTCACTTTCAACTATAAAATATGAGTGTTGCATCAACTCATGCATGTAATGAAGTTGTATGGTTAATAAGTTTATGTTCAAATTTTATTTTCTTGCATAAATTTGTAAGGTTATATATTGTTATAGTCAAATTATAATTCGTTTGGCAAAAAAACCCACTTATCATGCTTGAATGAAATATATTGATGTGCATGCTATCATTTTGATAGAGACATCATTAAAGATAAAAATGTATTATTGGATAAGTTTGATGCCTTGGAGAATGTTTTTGACTTGTTGATAAAGTTAATTAATACTAAAAGGTTTTCATGGTGTAGGAAATCAATAGTAGTTGCCCTTAGTAGTTGATCTATGTAAGCATGGCCCCTATGCAAAGTATTCAACATGTGGGAGATATATTAGATATGTGTTGTGTACTTAGCATGTTCTACACCTAGCCATACCTTTGGGGCTTGAGATTTCACCCTACTTACAAAATATGAGGGCGTTCATGAAATAAATTAGGTAGTTATAGATGGTCTTCTCCCCATGGTTTATACCCATTATTTTATAATACCATATAGTAGTTTCCTATTCTAACATGCCTATAAAGACTTTCATGTATATTGGGGTCAAGCACAAGCAAGAAATATCATATTGTATTTTTAATGGTTGAGTTAATACAATAAGCAGGTGTTATTTTTAGTAAGTTTTTTCTTGAAAGGTTTTTTGAAGTTAAATAATCATGTTATATTTTCAATGTCATTATTTTTTCTATTGCATTTAATATTATATAACATTGCTTCTCTACATAGTTTTATCAATCATATTATTTCTCTTCAAAATTAAGTGCATACTCAAGTAAGAAATTAAGATTCTCTCAATTGGCTATAAAATATATCTTAAGGAATTGATGTAGTGGGAAAAGATGAATCATTTCAAATGTTTCCATTAGTTTTATTTTCACATTGTGAATTAGAGAACTATTATCAATCATAATAATTAAATTCTCAAAATGGAGAGTGATAATCATACTAATCAAATTCTCAAAATGGAGAGTGACAATCAATGTATGATTATCAATCTTCTTTGCATAGATATTTTGATTGCCTTACATTTGTGGAATCCTAGTGAAAGTAAAAATTATTTTATCTTTGCATACCATGCTAAGAGAGCTTGATTTAATCTATATCTATACTTCTAAAGTCTACATAGTAGCTTGGAATTGTTGTATTTAACAAGCTCATATGGTTGTTATGTATAGATTTCCTCTCAAAGATAACTAGAAGGAGATAAACTATATCTATTGTACCTCCATTCAAGTGTGTTGCAAGAGAGATTTGTATGCACATACTCAATCTTCGCCACCAAATCATGTCTCTCAATATTCAATACCCTCCTTCAAACAATACTCCTTTACCACCAACCTTTTTTTGTGCTTAGCAATGGATCCATTTAAAGCAATCCTTGTGATGTAGATCCAACTACATTTAATACATCTTTTCATTTTAGATAAGGTTCCAACTTTCAAGTATTATTTTCTTTTAAAGAGTTGTTATCTTTATAGATTTCTCTCATTCATCTTTATTTTGGTTTCCTTATACGATTGTGTATTATGATTATCAATATCTTTAGTTATGAGAAAGAAATTGGCCTACAAATTTTAGCTTTGAGACCTTCTTAAACCCTAGAGTAGGGATCACCCTCTTATTTGAATCTTTGAGTAATATAGGTTCTCCTAAAGTACCTTAGCATCTAAAAAACCCTCAAAACTTGACATTAATGTCTCAATTTCACCAACTTGAGTAATAGGAGCAACAAAGAGATTAATTAACCACACAAATGGAGTTAAGGCATCACAGTTATCACTAATGAGGTACGTTTATAATTCTTAACTTCATTATCAATATTTTGACTAGAAATATCCCTATAGCATCATCTATGTTTTTTGTAATGACATAGTCACTACAAAAATTCAACTTTGTTGTCTCGATGAATTATGTGATAAATATATAGTAGGTTTACACTCAAAATAGGTACATGGTACACATCTTTAATTGTTCCATATTCAAGCATAACATCACCCCTACCAATAATGGGAAGAGCTTAATTGTATGCTACAAAAAATATCATTTTTTCTTTTCCAAGTTCCTCAAATAGATGACCATCCTTGGCAATATGATGATTGCACCTAGAATTCAAAATGAATTCACAATTAGAAGATTGACAATGAAAAGCATGGGAAGAATGAACTATAATAATATTATGGTTAAATTTTTCATTTTTCTTAATTTGAATTGATTTGATTTCTTTCACTTCATCCATAAGATTCTTTAGCTCCTTCTTATAGAAAGTATTATCAATTTGTCCAAGCTTTCCATTGAGGACACATTTCTTCTACTTATTTTAGTTGGTGTAATATTTATACTTCACCTTGGATATGTTTATATCATAAGTGGGATATTACGTATAATTAATAATTTTACTTTAAATATCGAGAATATTTAATTATTCTCACCTATGTAGCTAATAATAGCATGTGGACACATTTACTTGAGGTACATAAGTGTTGTCATTTCCTCATCAATCGTTGATTGATGATTGTTAGGTGCCAACTATGTTTAATCATAGCTACATCTATCTTAGTTAGATTGTGTTAACTCACCTCTTGATTGCGAATGATTGAGATTTAAACTTATGACCTCTTGGACATGTCATCTCCTCTATTCATGCATCCAAGAGCCTTATATATTTGTACTTTACTCTTTGTAATTTACTCCAATAATGAATATTAAATATCTTTATTCATTTTTGTAGTTTTGTGATTAGCTCATGTAGGCATTAGGTCCTAGGTAGATTTGTTGTGTATATGACAAATTCTAACATGGTATCAAATCCATTATGTCATAGGGTTGGTCCTTTTCTAGGTAATGAGGGAAAGTAGATCTTGTAATGGGGGCATTACTTCTTGGGTGAATTGACATATTTACATTTACAGGTTCATCTTGTGTTGAGCTAAGTCCTAAATTTACTAATTTTGCTTGTTGTTTGATCTCGATTAGGAATTAGAGGTAATATTTTCCAGGATTTGTAGGAGTTTTCCATTGGGCATCTATAAACACTCATATTCTAGAGTATGTTGGGTCAAATTTGACCCTACCATCATGTCCAAAAGACTCAAAAACCCAAGGAACACCTATCATTTTATTCAAATCAAACTACTTAGCATGGGGTCCTCAAAGAAAATTTATTCCCTCTCCTTAAGAATATTCATTTGGCATCTTCTTGCAAAAGGTATTCTTAATCTTTTTTTTTTGCATTTTTATGCAATTTTTTTTTAGATTGAAAAAAGATTCTAAGGGGTGTCATAAGGCAAACCCCCATATCTAATTAACAAAAAAAAATATTAATTAAAAATATCAAAAAAGTTGGCACACAACCTGCTAAAAAGGTTGTAGCTTAATAAGTTGCAGACCCCTTATAGTCCACAAGCCCCCATTTGGCGTTAACCCACATGGCCCCTTTTACAATGCTTGCCCCTCTTCAAAAATCAGCAACCCCTACCATAATCAATAGTTATACTTGGTAGCCTTTAAGTTTGGCAACAACTATCAAATTTTATTAGTGATTACTCTCTTTGGTAGATCAATTTCCCCACTTTTGGTAGCAAGTTTAGCAAGTCCATCATTTTAGCAATGTATTTTTGTAATCACTAAATTTGGCAAGAAAGTTGGCGACAAACCCTAAATTTGGCAATACCTCTAGATTTGGAGGGCTCCTAATTTATCTGGTAGAGTTCTACATTTGCAAGTATTTTTAGTAGAACTACTAAAGTTGCTAGATTTTTCTAAGTTAGTGGAGCTTTTGGTTGGGCTTTTAGTTTTGGTTGTGATTCATTTCCCTTATAAGCACTTTGCACAAAAATGGGCATAACTTTTGCCTAGAATATCAAATTTTGGACTTCTTGTAGACATCAAAAACCTCTGTCTAAGTGCTATCGTCAAAATTACTTTATTTTTGTCTAAATTTGAATAGAGTGATTGTAATTATAATTTAAATCGCCCTCTTGTATATGCATTGTAATTGCACTAAGATAAAGTGCCAAAACATTGTAACTTTTTTTGGGGGGGGGATACTTGACAAAATTTGTTGTAATTTTCTCATCGCTTTCCTTAATGCTCACTCTCAAATATGTACTAAATTATAAAGCACCACCTTCTTTGTGCAAGGGTTTCTTGATTGAGTAACATGAGGGGTGAGGGTGTTGTCATGCTTATGTCTTGTTGATTTAAGTACCTTTTGTTGTGTTTTATTGAAATTAGTAAAACCATTATTGATCTCCTAAATCCACATAATTATACAACGTAGAAAACATCAGTATGGAATCATCTAAGGGGAAAAGGTTGCATTAGATATGTAGAGGAATCAATTCCTGAACCTACTATGCTAAAGAAAAGGAGTGAGAAAAGAATTGAGAGAAAGAACTTGGTTTTATATGCTCATTAATGTATTTTAATGTCCAATTTCATCTTGATAAATTTACAAAACCTAATGAGGCATGGGAGATTCTTTCTAAGCTATATGGTAAAATTGATAAAGCAAAGGCCATCAAATTGAAATGATTTGATGAACCTTGATCCTAGCAATTTTTATTGCATCCAAGACTACATCTCAAAGATTAAACAACTAATAACACAACTAAAGGACTGTAGCATTAATAAAGAAGATTTATAACTAATTCTAAATGTGCTATCTAAGCTTGGTTTTGACAACTTAGTTTTCGTTTCTAATTTTCATACCCATCAGTTGTCTATGGGAGTTGCATATGTTGCACTGAAGTTTGATGCACTTAATGATCTTCTAATTCAAGAACAAGAAATATTTATTCAAATGGCCATCATGAAGTCTTCTAAACCACATGCATTAACAGCTAGTCAACCTAATGGACAAAAAGAATCAAACAATCCTAAAAAGAAATAAAACAATAAGAAAAGTTGCAAAAAGATAAAACACAATCAACATCTAAAGAAGAATATGAATCCTCTTCCTCAAAATGGGATTCGTCTAAGAAGGAGAAACCCTCGTGTGCATATTACAAAAAATTAGGACATGATGAGAATCAATGTTATACAAAATAGACTGACAAGCTAGAGAATTTTCAAAAGAAAAATAATATTGAATTGCCTTTAAGTTCTTCTAAGTTTGAGGATCATAAGGGTAAGATACTTGTTGAATTGTTGCAATTCTAATTCAAGGAGATGGATCCTTGACTCTAAATAATCTCATCATATGGCTCCATCACGGGGTATGTTTTCTTCATTTGAGACTTGTTTTGTGCCTCATATTTTAATGGGTAACAACACCTCTATGAGTGTTTGTGGGAGAGGTTCTATTGACATAGGTGAAGAGCCATTCAATGATGTCATTTGTATACCTTCCTTGTCAGCTAATCTTGTATCCATCTATTAGATTACACATAGTGGGATGAGTAAAAGTGTTGATTTTACACCTAATTCTATGGTTATTTAATATTTCGAAAGCAGCGAGATGATTAGTCTAGACTATATGCCTTCTCACATTTTGCTTCTGTTGCTCATTTGACAAATGTTTATACTCAAGAATCTAGTGTAGACAATTTATGAGATGTGCAATATGGTCATTTGAACCTTCAATTCCTTTCACTGATTGAAGTTCTAAAGGCATGTATTGGCATTCCTTCACCGTCTCCTGATGCTTCTACAAAGTTTACTATTGCCTCTCCAAAGGCATCCAGTGATTCTTCTAAGAAGGTTCATATCAATCTTTCTAATCCACCTTATTGGGACATCTATATACCAAACATTTCAAATCTATTTTTTGAGTCTCATCTTTGGCATCTTGAGGACTTAGTTATCCTCTTTAATGATAGTGTTTCCATAGCTACATCTTCTTTGGCTCTTGTTCTTCAATAGTCTCCATAGTGCTTTGATTTCTCACCATCTTTAGCTTGGTCTAGGACACCTAATCCAATCTTGACACCTTTCAACACTAACTTGTATTTTGTCTTCTCTCTTTTCCTTTCCAAAATGGGAATTATTTTTGCATTCATCTTTGGATTTATTTCTTTATAAGGGGAAATATTGTTCAATGAGCATGGATCATCTTTAGCATTCAATATCAAGCATCCACCATCAACACAAGAGGCATCACATTTGACAGGGCTACCTAGTCCCTCTCTTCATTCTCTCTATTTGGGGGGTTCTTCATTCTCTCTTTAGGGGAACTATCATTGTACATGGGTATCTCATATAGCTTGTTTTGTTGGGACCCATTTCTCATTTTTTATTGTTCACTTCCTCCTAAGTTACACTTACAGTGGGATGTTGGTTTAACATTTATACTTCACCTTGGATATATTTCTATCTTAAGTGTGATTTACACCTAATTAATAAGTTTTACTTAGGGTATTAAGAATATTTAATTATTCTCACCTAGGTAGTTATTGATGACATGTGTACACCTTGACTTAAGGGACACAAGTTCCACCACTTCCTCATCAATCCTTGATTGATGGTTGTGAGGTGACAACTTTGTTTAGTCAAGGCCACCTTTATATCAATTTGACTGAGATAACTCACTTCTTGATTGAGAGCAATTGAAAGTTAAACTCATGACCTCTTGGACATGTCATCTCTTTGATTCATGCATCTAAGAGACCTAATATTTGTACATTACTCTTTGTAATTTTCTCAAATACTAAATATTGAATATCTTTATTTATTTTCCTAGTTTTGTGATTAGCTCATAGGCATTAGGTCCTGGGTAAATTTGTTGTGTATATGACAAATTCTAACACTTTTTTCCTTGTGATCACCATGTTGAGAACTCTTTTTGTTTGAAATTGTTTGTCTCCTTGTTTTTCCCTTGAACACAAATCTATTATGATTCTCCCAAAAGTCCAGCCTCCACTTCTCTTTGTCAAAATGAGCTTGTTGCTTCAAACCAATCATTCCAATTTTGGTGAATTTTTCTTTTTATAAAGCAACGAAGAAAACATGGCATCGCATGACATAGACATGTCATCGCATGACATAGACATGTCATCTTGTCTTGTAAGAACTCTAATGGAGAAGAATTTGGAGAGAAATGCATCATATGGTGGCCTCAAGTTAGCAAGAACAATCTCAATTACATTCTAATACTTTGTGTACTTCTTGCCACATTATTTCAATTGAAATAGATCTTCTTTTACATGAGACATAGTTTTCAATTTTCCTAATGACAATGGATCAAATGTGGATAACTTATGATTAAATTTGAAGATCCTTAATTCATATATTTTTCTAAATAGTGTTTTCAACATCTCAAACATGGGCCAATACAATCTAACTACTTGATTAGCACTATTGTATTCTTCTTATCCTTACTAGATGGTATTTTTTTGTCCCCACATATTAGCAACAAGTCATTAGCCTTGAATGTGATAATAGAAAAAAATCATGAGGGAAAATTGTACCGTTAAAGCATCAGAATTCGTATATATATATATATATATGTTAGATCTAGGGTACACAACTGAGAGGGGGGGTGAATCAGTTGTACAAAAACTTACTTTTACTTCAAACACTTGATTCTTCTTTGTTTTTTAATAGCATATCAATTAACCATTCATGAAAGCATAAAGCATAAACACCAGAGAAGATAAACATCAACACATTAGACACCAAGATTTTGACGTGGAAAACCCGGTTAAAGGAAAAACCACGAGGTGATTAACCCAAGGATTATTCTCTGTTAGAAGAATAAGAAAAATAGATGGCACATGCTAATTAGGGCTCACTACCCAAGCACACTGCTCACAAGGAGGCACACTGCCTACAAGAGACACACTGTCTACAAGATAACAAGTATTACAAACTTGAACTAGAGATTGACATCTTTACCATGCCTGGATCAATTCCATTTAAGCCCAAAAACTCTTGCTCTGCCTTTCACACTTCTCTTCGCTATATCACGCTCATCACCATAAGACACACTTCAAAAAGAATTCACAAACCCTTATTTATACAAGGCATCGACTTAGGAACAATCATCTAAGTCGGTAAACACCTACAAGATCATTCGCAAGACGTGTAGTACATCCGGTCGGCCTGTCTCAGGAAGAACACCAACAACCGGTGGTCTTTACATCAAATCCAAACTCTAACTTCAATGCGGACCGCCAATAAGAATTGTACACGATCCAAGGATCACCGAAACCTTTCCTGAGTCATCAAGAACATCCGCACTTTATCAACTTACT
Source organism: Cunninghamia lanceolata (assembly GCA_027924645.1). NCBI lineage: Eukaryota > Viridiplantae > Streptophyta > Pinopsida > Cupressales > Cupressaceae > Cunninghamia > Cunninghamia lanceolata. The sequence continues at coordinate 9,981,412 of BSBN01001373.1, forward strand.
GAAATTCTTCTCTTCTTCATCCAGAACTTCAAGAACACAGTCTGTCGCCACTGTCATAATGCAAAAGGTTCTTACGGACCTTCAAATCATTCATAAATCTAGTTGTCACTTCACACTGACATCTTCAACACTCCTTCCAATCTGCAGAATGAGATAATGTAATTTCAGATCTCACCGGACCAATCTGTGACACTCTGTCTCCATTGAACACCTATCGGAACTGGTTCTACACAAGCAGCCATAACTTCTTTAGATCTTTATGCGGACCTCTGAAATCTTAACTGGAACATCTCAAGACTCATATCTACAAACCCTTTAAACCGCATCCTCTGATTCTCAACCTATTGAGTACTTTTGCCTTCTTCTCATCACTGTTCTTCACTGTTCCTGATGGAGACTAGTTTCTTCAATAACCTCAGCACACGGCTCATCCAATCCTTCTTATCAATGCAATATGAGTATGTTGACATCAATGACAACACTGGTTAACCTCATACTTGTAACAATCTCCCCCTTTGTCATTGATAGCAACATATGATGTGAAAAACCATCAAGACAAAAACTTCTTTCTATCACAGCTCCCCCTATCAGCAACAACTCTTCACATGTCTTCTCTTCCTTTACTGCTCCTCCTTTGATCATCAACCACTTGTTTTTCACATGTCTTCTCTCCCCCTTTGACATCAATGGCAAAGGGCTCATACTTGCAATTCTAACACATCAGAATCATACCAGTTGCTCCCCCTTAGTAGCAGCTCCCCATCATCAATCTGGATCATAAGATATGACTATGATATCCACCAGACTGATGCACATCAATGCATCCTAGTTCATCACCGGAGGGGCCATGACCCCTAACTTCTCCCTGAGATACTCAAAAGAGTCCTTGGGAAGAGGTTTAGTAAGAATATCTGCAAGCTGATCCTTGGAGGGCACATACTCCAATCTAACTTCACCCTTGTTCACTTGTTCTCTCAAAAAGTGAAATTTGATAGATATATGCTTGGTCTTATAATGCAATACCAGATTCTTAGAAATATTTATTGCAATTAAATTATCACAGTAAATTGTGATAGGCTCCTCATATTCTACTTGAATATCTCTTAGCATTTGCTTCATCCACAAAAGTTGAGTGCAACTACCTGCTGCTACAATGTATTCTGCTTCTGTTGTAGATAGGGATATTGCTTCTTGTTTCTTGCTTAGCCAAGAAACCAACCTTTTTCCCAAAAAGAATGCTCCTCCACTTGTACTCTTCCTATCATCCACATCTCCTGCCCAATCTGCATCTGTATATGCATGAAGAGAAAAGTCATGATCTCTGGGATACCATAGGCCATACTCAACTGTTCCTTTCAAGTACCTAAAAATTCTTTTGATTGCCATGACATGAGATTCTCTGGGATCAGCCTGGAATCTCGCCACAAGACCAACAGCCTGCATTATATCTAGTCTAGTATGAGTGAGATACAGTAATCCTCCAATCATTGATCTGTACTTTGTCTGATCTATCTTAGGAGAGTCATCATCCTTGCTCAACTTACATCCGGTAGCCATAGGAGTGTTCATTGGCTTTGAATCTTCCATTCCAAATTTCTTCAATAGTTCTTTCACATATTTGGTCTGAGAGATAAAGATTCCTTTCTCTCTCTGAGTAATTTGCAGACCCAAGAAGAAATTCATTTCACCGAGCATTGACATTTCAAACTCACTTTTCATTTGGTTTGCAAAGGTTTTACACATACTGTCTCTTCCTCCAAAGATGATATCATCAACAAATACTTCAACAATCAAGATGTTTTCATGATCAATTTTGAAATATAGGTTACTATCAACAGTACCTTTGTTGAAACCAATCTTCAAAAGATGTTTGTCCAGCCTCTCATACCATGCTCTTGGGGCTTGCTTTAGACCATACAGTGCCTTCTTTAATTTGCAAACCATATCACCATGCTCAGATAACTGAAATCCATCCGGTTGTTCAATGTACACCTCTTCTTCTAGGTCACCATTCAGAAAAGCAGATTTGACATCCATCTGATACACTTTGAAATCTTTGAAGACAGCAAATGCAAGAAATAGTCTGATTGCTTCAATTCTTGCCACCAGAGAAAAGGTTTCTTCAAAATCAATCCCTTCTATTTGAGAGTAGCCTTTGCAGACTAATCTGGCCTTATTTCTGATTACTTCACCAACTTCATTTAGTTTGTTCCGGAAGACCCATTTGGTTCCAATCACATTCTTGTTTCTAGGTCTAGAGACAAGATCCCCAGTGTGATTTTTCTCAATTTGCATTAATTCTTCTTCCATTGCTTTTGTCAAATTTTCATCATTGCATGCTTCATTTATTGTCTTAGGTTCAATCTTTGAAATCAAACAACATTCATCTAAATTTTGAGCAACATTCCTTCTAGTTTGCACACCTTTGCTTTTGTCACCTATGATCTGATCTTCAGAGTGGTTCAGTCTTACATACCTTGGAACTTTGGGAGTTTCTTGCACTTCTGCTTCTTGATCATGCTCATTCAGACCTGTCTCTTCTTCCTGATTTACCAGATCAGTCTGAATCTGACTTTCAGGAGAGGATGGAGCTCCTTGAACCAGAACATCATTCTGATCATCTTCATCATACTCATAAAATCTTGAGGGCTTCTCAATACCTTCATCAACCTTCACATTTGTGCTTTCTATCATTTTTCTCAGTCTCTTATTGTAACACCGGTATGCTTTGCTTTGAGTAGAGTAACCCAAGAAAATTCCTTCATCACTTCTAGCATCAAACTTTCCTAGATCTTCATCTCTTTTAATGTAACACTTGCTACCAAATACTCTGAAATATCTCACAATAGGAGTGATGCCAAACCAAAGTTCATAAGGAGTCTTACCGGTATTGCTTCTTATTTGAACTCGATTAAGAGTGTAGACTGCAATGCTGACAGCTTCTCTCCAAAACATCTGAGGAACATTTGCTTCCATCATCATTGTCCTAGATGGTACAGTTCTTTCTCTCAACTACTCCATTCTGTTGTGGAGTCCTAGGAGCAGACAACTGTCTCTTTATACCATGCTTCTCACAAAAGTCTATGAATTCACTGGATGTGAATTCACCACCTCTATCAGACCTCAGACATTTCAGTTTCAATCCGGTTTGATTCTCTACCATAGCCTTGAAGATTTTGAACTTCTCAAAAGCTTTTGATTTCTCTTTCAGAAAGGTAACCCACATCATCTGGGAATGGTCATCAATCAGTAACATGAAATATCTATCACCTTGCATACTCTTGATTCTTGGCGGACCACATAGACCAGTATGAACTAATTCCAATAATCCGGTAGAGGACTGATCCTTGCTTTTGAATGAGACTCTGCTCTGTTTACCTAGCTGACATTCTTTGCACAAACTATTTGTAAGTTTTATCAACTTTGGAAGATCTCTTACAGCCTGAGTATTACTTATCTTGATGATGTTATCAAAATTTATATGACACATCCTTCTATGCCATAACCAACTCTGATCAACTTGAACAAACAGACAACTTTTACCAGCACCAACCAAGTGGAAGATATTACCTTTAGTTTGAGTACCGGATGCAATCTCTGTTCCGGATCTTTCAAAGATTTTGCATTTTCCATCCTTGAATCGGAGATCATAGCCTTTGTCCACCAACTGCCCAACACTGAGAAGATTGTGCTTCAAACCTTCAACATACAGCACATTACCAGTTTTATTTCTTCCATTAAAAGAAATAGTTCCTCTTCCTCTGATTCTACCGGCAGAGTTATCACCAAACTTTACCACTCCTCCTTCATACCTTTCCAAATCTAAGAACTTGTTCTTGTCACCTGTCATATGGTGAGAGCATCCACTATCAATAACCCAATCATCTTTTTCTTCAACTTGGGCAGCCAAAGCTCTTTCTACAACCTTATAGATATTAGATCTTCTTCTTTGATGGCAATAAACACCCATTCATTTCCAGATTTGTCTCCTATCTCTGATTCATCATCTATTACTCCTTCATTATCAGCTTCTTCATGAACATAATAACAATTCTTTTGGAACCTTTGTCTATTAGAATTTGACCTTGTAGATCTTTCCGGACATCTTGAGGCAAAGTGACCAATCTTATTGCAGTTGAAGCATTTAAAAGGTAATTTTCCTTCATACTTACCAAATCCTCTTGGCAGTCTTTTTGCAATGAGAGCTTCAAGTTGAGTTGTTTCTGCTTCTTCCTCTTCCATGTCTTTCCTTGCTTGATCATACCATGACAACTTCCTTGAAGAGTTTTCTCCCGGATCAAATCTTTGTTTGCCTTTCACATAGGCACTGGCTTTGAATGCAGATTCAGTCTTGGGGGAATCATCTCCAAACTCGGTCATTTCAAATGCAGCCAGTTTGCTAACCAATTGGTCTCTTGTGATAGTTGTATGGGCTCTGAATTCATCAATGGCAGCAACCTTGATTTTGTAGGCAGCAGGAAGGGATCTGAGAATTTTGCAAACAATCTCATTTTCATCCAAAACTCCACCAGCATTCCTAATTCCACACACCAGCTCATTTACTCTTGGCATAAAGGTAGTGATATTTTCATCATCTCTCATCTTCAATCTTTCAAATTTCCCTTTGAGACTTTGCAACCTTGCACTCTTAACAAACTCATCTCCTTCATGCAGAAGTTCCAGTTTAATCCAGATCTCATAGGCAGTTGGTAGGTCAATAACATTTGAGAGCTCTGAGTCAATTAATGCACTTAGAAGAGCCTCTTTAGTCCGCAGATTGCTTTCAGCATCTGTGATTTCATTTAGAGTTGTCGGACCACCCTGTAGAGGTGTATATGCTTTTGTGACTATGGACAAATAAGCCTTTCCCATACACTCCAAGTGACATTTCATGCGGCCTTTCCAAAGAGTGAAGTTGGTTCCATCAAACTTCAGACTATCCTTCTTGTATGACGACATCCTGGATCTCCTTAAGCAGTCAAGCTCCTTTTAGAGGAACCTAGCTCTGATACCAATTGTTAGATCTAGGGTACACAACTGAGAGGGGGGGTGAATCAGTTGTACAAAAACTTGCTTTTACTTCAAACACTTGATTCTTCTTTATTCTTTAATAGCATATCAATTAACCATTCATGAAAGCATAAAGCATAAACACCAGAGCAGATAAACATCAACACATTAGACACCAAGATTTTGACGTGGAAAACCCGGTCAAGAGAAAAACCACAGGGTGATTAACCCAAGGATTATTCTCTGTTAGAAGAATAAAAAAATAGATGGCACATGCCAATTAGGGCTCACTGCCCGAGCACATTGCTCACAAGGAGGCACACTGCCTACAAGAGATACACTATCTACAAGATAACAAGTATTATAAACTTGAACTGGAGATTGACATCTTTACCATGCCTGGATCAGTTCCATTTAAGACCAAAAACTCCTGCTCTGTCTTTCACACTTCTCTTCGCTATATCACGCTCATCACCATAAGACACTTCAAAAAGAATTCACAAACCCTTATTTATACAAGGCATCGACTTAGGAACAATCATCTAAGTCGGCAAACACCTACAAGATCACTCGCAAGACGTGTAATACATCCGGTCGGCCTGTCTCGGGAAGAACACCAACAACCGGTGGTCTTTACATCAAATCCAAAATCTAACTTCAATGCAGACTGCCAATAAGAATTGTACATGATCCAAGGATCACCGAAACCTTTCCTGAGTCATCAAGAACATCCGCACTTTATCAGCTTACTGAAATTCTTCTCTTCTTCATCCGGAACTTCAAGAACACAGTCTGTCGCCACTGTCATAATGCAAAAGGTTCTTCTGGACCTTCAAATCATTCACAAATCTAGTTGTCACTTCACACTGACGTCTTCAACACTCCTTCCAATCCGCAGAATGAGATAATGTAATTCCGGATCTCACCGGACCAATCTGTGACACTCTGTCTCTATTGAACACCTGTCAGAACCGGTTCTACACAAGCAGCCATAACTTCTTCAGATCTTTATGCGGATCTCTGAAATCTTAACTGAAACATCTCAAGACTCATATCTACAAACCCTTTAAACCACATCCTCTGATTCTCAACCTATTGAGTACTTTTGCCTTCTTCTCATCACTGTTCTTCACTGTTCCTGATGGAGACTAATTTCCTCAATAACCTCAGCACACAGCTCATCCAATCCTTCTTATCAATGCAATATGAGTATGTTGACATCAATGACAACACTGGTTAACCTCATACTTGCAACAATATATATATATAAACCAGCTTGTTAACACTTCAAGAATGAACTCAAAATAGAAAATAGAACAGCTGCATGAATTATTCCTCATTGATTCAACAAATAAAGGTTACAATTTATAGAGATTACAAACTCATAACAAAATCCTACAAAAGTGGATCTACACTTGACACCTAATTCAACTAATTGGCAACACACTAACAACTATTGACACAACTACAACATCTAATTGCTCATACACCTACATCTAACAATTTGTTAACAACACATATAGGCAAGTTGTCTACATGCACAACAGCTCACTGTTACATTTATTAATGTTGGAGGACATATTTCAACACCTCCTCTTAATGCTACAACATTAAACTAACTAATAACATAAAACAATAGGAAATACATTATGCAAAAGTTTTTCTTTGAAAAACAGTTCTAGAACCAGTAAGACTTCTTCAAGCTGCTCCAGGTATAGTCTCCTAGCTGTAATCCAAGTTCCCAACATCATTGGACACCATTTGCACATGAAGTGTCTCATCACCCTCGTAAAGGTATGATGCCGAACTTCTAGATTTTGGATCCCCCCTGAACTATTGGACATCAATCCACACATGAATGTCTCATAACCTCAATGAGGTATAGTTGCTCTGATCCACAAGCACCTCAAACTATTGAGCACCTATCTATCCTCTACTGCATCCTTCCCTGCAAAAAATCTTTAAAAATCCAAACATCCACACACCACTCACAGCCCTCTCATTTACCTGGGCACTCCTATGAGGGAGTCATGCCCAGTCTAGCTCTGATATCAAAATAGAAAATAGAACAGCTGCATGAATTATTCCTCATTGATTCAACAAATAAAGGTTACAATTTATAGAGATTGCAAACACATAACTAAGTCCTACAAACGTGGATCTACACTTGACATCTAACTCAACTAATTGACGACACACTAACAATTATTGACACAACTACAACATCTAATTGCTCATACACCTACATCTAACAAATTGTTAACAACACATATAGGCAAGCTGTCTACATGCACAATAGCTCGCTGTTACATTTATTATTATTGGAGCATATATTCCAACAACTCAAACAAAGGATATATTACAACCTCAAATGATAAGAAAAGTATTCTCAAATATTTGAGCTTGTACAAAAAGCCAAATATCAAAAAATAAAAAATCACAAGAAAACTCTTGATTCCACCACATGAAATGCATGATTGATTATTACTAACTAGATGTTGATTGTTTTTTACTGGATTGTTTCTATTGTGCGCTAACTGCACTACTATTGACTGCCCTAATTGGATTGATCTTGTTGATTGGACTGCTTATACTAACTATGTGTTAACTAGATTGATAATTGGATGTTGATTGGATAGACGTAAATAGCAAAAACTTCGCCAATGATAGCAGGTGTCAACCAACTCAATCCATTTTCTAGGCATTTTTTAAATTTTACCAAGTGGAATACACAAACCAATTTGAATGTCACATGAACCCACTTGCTAATGTCACCACCCAAACAAAATCACCGTAGTCTTTAAACCTCATTTTAAATTTCTATTTCAAAATTTAAAAAAATTAAATTTATGAAATTATGGTAATGTGAAATTGAATAACAACATATACATAATGATGGATGTAAAAATATGAAGCATGTTTATGAATTCACATCACAGCATTTAATTCTTGCCATGTGAAAGAATATATATATAAAGAGAGATGTATTTAAGACATCTAATCTAGTTGATGTTTTCAGATAGCAACTTACCTTAAGGACATTTCATTGATAACTTTGTGTAATGTGAAATTGAATTACAACATATTCATAATTTATGAGTATCTCGTAATGATGGATGTAAAAATATGAAGCATGTTTATGAATTCACGTCACGACATTTAATTCTTGCATGTGAAAAATATATAGAGAGAGATGTATTTAGGACATCTAATGTAGTTGATGTTTTCAGATTAGCAACTTACCTTAACAACATTTCATTAATAACTGTGTAATGTGAAATTGAATTACAACTTATTCATAATTTATGAGTATCTATGAATTCACATCACGGCATTTTATTCTTGCGATGTGAAAAATATATATATATATATATAGAGAGAGAGAGATTTAAGACATCTAATCTAGTTGATGTTTTCAGATAGCAACTTACCTTAATGACATTTCATTGATAACTTTGTCTTGCAAAATACCAATTGATCTTTAGATCAAGTTCCAAACCGCCACCTTCAATTATCTTGCTACGATACATAATTTATTTCGTTGGATTTTCAATGCAAAATCCTATGAACTGAGATAATTGATGTTTTTAACTTTGCCAAACTGCCTTAATGAAGTTGTAGAATTTATTTCTGTGCATGAAAACATCATACAGATATGATATAGATGATTTTTTTTCAAATTGCAACTTGCCTTAATGAAGTTGTGATTTTATTCAAGTGCGTGCAAACATTCTACAGTCATGAGATAATTGTATGTTCTGAAACTTACCTTCATGAAATCCATTGACACCTTTGTCTCTAAATATAACAGTTTTAACACTGCCATCTTCACTTAATCTTATTTTGATTGCTCTTTCTTTCCCTGGGTTTCCTATATACCAGAGCACATGAAGATTGAAATTATTTCTGTTTTAATTGCATAAATTTAATTTTACTTGCAGTCGTTATAAAAGATCGCATTAGATTGATTATGTGGTAACCAATTAACTACAGCGCCACGCATTTGTAAATGTTTTAGGAAAATCTAATGCCTTGTCAAGCATGCATTTAGCCCCCATCAACTTATATCAACTTCAGTCCCTTCAAAAATATGCAAACATATTTAATGCAACTTGTGGCTACACAGGCCGTGTAACTTCTAACCAAATGCAGGCGTCCAACTAATCATAACTAAGTTATAATATGGATATGTTTGGGCCTCAAGTAAGAACAATTTACGACAATAAACAATGGAATCTGTTCTCGCTTTAATGTCTATAAAGGAATTGTTATGAAACAGAACGCACTCACTACCGTTCCAATTCCAATAGCAATAGTCAAAATGGTTAAAAACTTACCCGTCGGATATTTTGGTTTCCAACATGACACTCATTCCAGGCAAGTAGACCTCTTACTAGGGTCCATAGTATGCCACCCGTCAATAAAAAATACAATGCTTACAAGTGAAGAGAACCAAATTGCTGAGACATTAATAAAATTTATTTTATTAATCTGCAGGCCTATTGTAAGCACGCAGCTTGCAGAATTTAAAACAAAAACTTGTTATGAAGAGAGAAAAGATGAATCTAAGGATATTAACTATAATTTTTTATGATGTCATTTACATAGGAAGGCGTGACAGTAGAACGCCTTGGTTGCTGGAATAATGATTTGATTCATTCACAACAGGTTTGGAGCTTTCAAAGCTATGCAAAAAACATGGGTACCCAATAAGCACAGAGGTTAAGTTCAATCCATCAGTCTTACAGCTCAAAACCAAACATCAATACATATCCAAGGTGCAGCCTGAGTTGGCCTGATAGTGAAGCTCTGTATACCCTATGGTGGAGGCCACAGGCTCAAATCTTGAGTCAGATGGAATCATACACCTTGTTGAACAATGAATAAGGTAAATGCAAAAGCAACCTCCTTGTAGAATGCTTGCATAAGTGGGGGTCTCATACCAAATTGACCTCACACTTGGCAAGAACCTTTAAAACTGCCTTCACCTTTTTGCACCTACAAGATCGCATGAACCGGAGTTGAATTCTTCCTGTTGATGTCTCCTCTTATAAAAAATTGAAGGTTATCAAACATTAACAAGTATAAGCAATCTGAAGCATCTTATAGTGTCAACACCATTTACAAACTTGACGCAGTTTGCATCATTACAAGCTACACCTTGAATAGAAGCCTTGAAATACTGTTTTCCTGCAAAAAAAGACATTCATCTGCTTACTACAACTGTATATTCTATCTGGCAGGGTAAAGAGCAACTGAACAACTCGAAAAACACAAATGCAGAAAACTAGACCCAATGACAGAAATATTGAAGATTAACCACAAGCAAAGTTTTCAAGAATCAATGCATAAAGCGCCGCCGGCATCTTGCAGATCCAAGTTCTTCATAATCCGACTTCGTCACACAGAGAGATTCAAACTCAGGACTGGCTGCCAATAGTGATCCTCCTCTCCATGCACCTAACATCGGACTGAGCATATAAAAACAAATCAGACAACTTATACTAGGTTTAGCTAAATTTTAAATCAAAACAGCAACCTTTTTAAAAATAATAAAATGTAAAAAAGAAAACCTCTGCTTACTCTTCTTGTATCACAATTTTAAGTTTATAGTCATCACAAACAAGAGGTCGGAGTTCCTGTTCCCTGTGTTCAAAAAGAGCACTTCTGAACTCCAAAAATTGATGCACAAAATATTTATCAAGTATCATCTACAGCAAAAACCAAGGAAATTTTCTGCCAATTGGAAACAACAAGATGCAAAAATCATTATCCTAAAACCCTGGAGTATAATCAAAATAGATAGAAAGGAAAGTTTATATTTGTTGTTTCGTTTCATCAAATTATTTCTTCAGTATTTAAATCCCTTACCCAAAAATAAATTTCCACTCATTCTCATAAATATAGCAGCACAAAATATAAATATGAATCTTACAGCCTTGTTTTCATGTGTGGAAAAAGTGAGCTCCCACCAGTCAAAATTATGCTGAAAATGATACAAAAACAAATCAGGCAATCGGAAGATGTTTACTAGAATTGAAGCACCCTTCAGAAGTTAGATATTCCAAGGAAGAATTCAATACACTGGGTGGCTACACTGAGAACCAGATAGTTGAGAAATTACCTTGAAAAGAGCACCGGATGCAGATGAGGATGGCAGGAATTAACAGCACGTACAATGCACTCTGCCAAGCCTGCCTGGTTCATCCCTGCACAATACATTCCAAATTGTCAGTAAGTTTGTAGAGGAGTCAATCAATAATGATTTTTGTCTTCTGAAAAGAATCTTACCAAGATCAGCAGGATGAAAAAGCATTTCTGGAACAAGGAATCGTTCATTAGTCAATTTCAGCTCCTGCATTAACAAAGATAATTTAACATTCAATAGATAGATTCTGAATTTCGGAATCATTATTTTTCACAATAAACCATGATAAAGCAACCATACCTCATTTTTGGCAGATGCTTCTTTACTTCTATCTTCTACAGTTTCAATTTCTTGAGGAATGTCATGCTCATTTTCGCCCTTTTGTGGAATTGTTGGCAGCATTTCTTTTTCTTGTATTGACATGTATCTCTGTGCCTCCTCTGGATCCTTCACAAAACCCCGATTATGTTTGATACCATCAGGAAGGACATATGTGCTTCGGATAGGATTTGCATTTCCAACTTTCCTGCAGGATTATCCACAAAGATAGAAAAATGGACTAAAATGTGTCACAAGCATATTAAATTAGACAGCTTTCCCCATAGGTAGATCTTCAAACAGAGCATTTTGTTTTGGATTAAAAAATGATTGCAAAGAAACTACAATAAAATATTGTCATGATTTGATGCTACTCAAGCACAAATCAGAGTGAAATAAAACAAGATGCCAGTAGTATGGTCACAACAATAGCTTTAAACAATTAGCTGGTCTAACAATGGGAGGAAGTGCATTGTCAAAAATAATATAACAATTTTACCCAATTGTGTGTACCCATTGTTGTGTTATCCCTAACTAACTAGCAAACTATCTATTATTGTATGGTTTTGTTAGGATTGCTGATAGTTAAGCCGAAGGAAAAGCTGTTACTGTGAATAAAAGCATTAATCGTGAAACCACAAGCCATTTGAACTAACCCAAAATAGGATCTCCCCAGGCAGCTGATGACATGATATTAAAATTACATGCCTCACCACATTGCCCCCAGCAGATTTAAATATGCATCAGTCTCATTTAATTTCAAACCAGCTTCAGCTGTCTACTCTCCTCAAAACCGCTGGCAATACATAAATAATTAAAGCTCTGAAATTATATATTTCCAAAAGAACGGTATAATTTCAAACATTTTGCAATCTAATGCAGCTTTTTAAATAGCTTCAACTGCCCGCTCCCTCGCAACCAGAACACCCACAAAAGTAACACTAAAAATATTAAGCCATGCAGTTCTACATTTCTGAAATTAATGCCTCCATTTCAATATTTTAGAATTCCTGAAGAAAAAAACGCTTTGACGAATAGCGTTCTGCAAAAGAAGACTCCATAAATAGAAGAAGACAAAATACAATACAATCATTATATAAAAACCATAAATGTTATATGGGTGGATGGATGGAAAGATCCGAACTCCCATCAACTTCCTTCTCTCATGTGACATTGGCACAATCTTTCTAAAATCCATGGATCCACTAGATAGGATCAAATCCGCAGCTTCACTGTTCAAATTGTTAAACAAGGTGGTCATAGATGTAGGGCCACCAAATGTGGTTCAATTTATTACAAACAATATTGTTGCTTGTGTTGTAGCTGGAAAACTCCTAATGGACAAGTATCCCTCTATTTTTTTAGCCTATGTGTGGCACACTATCTTGGTCTAATCCTAGAAGACATTGGAAAACTTGAATGGATTAAAAAGGTTTGCACTATTACTAGTTTCACTGTTCAAATTGTTAGACAAGGTGGTCATAGATGTAGGGCCACCAAATGTGGTTCAATTTATTACAAACAATATTGTTGCTTGTGTTGTAGCTGGAAAACTCCTAATGGACAAGTATCCCTCTATTTTTTTAGCCTATGTGTGGCACACTATCTTGGTCCAATCCTAGAAGACATTGGAAAACTTGAATGGATTAAAAAGGTTTGCACTATTACTTGGTTCATCTACACTCACACAAAAGTGTTATATATGATGCACTCATTCACAAAGGGCAAGGAGCTATGTTGGCAGGATTAGAGCCAACATCAGGACCTTTGATGGACTCAATTGAAAATCCGGAAGGCTGGTTGAATTTATCCTTGGTAGGTTGAAAACCCAAAAGGGCAGCTGTTCCAGTCCGGGGTCATTTGAGTGGTATTTTTGGGAAAATATCGAAAATATAATTTTTGGTATTTTCTACGTTGCATTTTCGAAGGCCTTCGGAGCAGAATTAAGGCTCGAAACTTGTCGGTTGATTGGCATTAAGCATTAACAACCGGATAGCTCAAACTAGATAATTAGTTTATCTTTCCAACGAGTCCAAGAAGTTTAATTTCCGATAAAATAGCTAGGAGTTATGACCCTGCCAAGGGGAAAATCAAAAATTTCCTATTTTTTTAAATTTTTTTTTTAATTTTTGTAATTAGTTTCACCTTCCAGTAGCTCTTTTTGTATTCCAAGGGTAATGTGACTCTTCATATGATATGTAAGCCTATATATTTCAGAGGGAAATGAACAGGGTTCCACAGGGACCCGTCCCCCCTTAAAACCCCCATCCCCCCCGTCCCGGACGTTTTCGAGACTTGGGGACTCCTGCGAGACGTCCCCCCGCTGTCCCGGTATGCCGGAAACTTTAGAGAAACGGCGGGTACTTCTGGCCGTCCCCGAGACGTATCGGGGACTTCTGGACGTCCCTCGAGAGTCTCGGGGACTTCCGGACGTCCCCCGCGCTGGGCAGCGAAAAAGTGCGTTTTTTTTTTTTTTTTCCCTTGAACTTAGAGCCCAGGTCCGAACCCTAAGGAGGTGTTTGACCATTTTCAAAGCTAAAAACTCTCATTAGACTCTCATTCTTCATTTTATTTGCTCAATATGCCATTTCATGTTTTGCAACAGCTAGGTGAAGAAGAGGAAAACCAGTAGTTCGAGTAATGAGGAGTTTGGGGACGATTAGAGGCCTCCCTTCACTACATTTTGATTTTTGCATTTTGTAGTTTGTACTTATTTTGATATCATCATATGCTACTCATTGTGATTGTAACCATCTTTAAGACTTTATGATACATTGATATGATATTATGATGTGACCTCACTGACATGTTATATTTTCCATTTTCAATATAATAGAAACTAAGAAATCTCAAATTCGACAATTTCATTTGTCTTTTAGTAATAGACTAATAGTATTCAAGTATTTAAAATGTTAGTATTTGCAATTTTGCTAGTTTACTAATTTGCCATTTGAAGTGTTATTCTTAAACATATTTTTATAACTAGTTATTCAAGTACCATATGTATATCAGCGCCGCCCCCCCCCCCCCCCTGCCGCCATCCCCAAACTTAGACCCCTTTGTCCCCCCGTCCCCTTCAGGGAACTCCGTGGAACATTGGAAATGAATAAAAATGAGTGTTACGGAGGCAATTCACAACTCTCAGTGAGTTTGCCTATTTGCAAAAACTCAATTCTTCTTGTTTATTTTATTGCATTACAATACCACAGGCTCAGCACTAGGTATTGTCCAGATCAGTGGTATCAGAGCAGTTTGTTCCTGTATGTCACACCACACACGGTCAGGTTATCAGAAGTTGGGGTTGAAGACACATGACCCATCAGATTATCTTCCTTTGAGGCGCACTCGATCAAAAATGTCAGAACAAGGGGAACATTCAAACCCTTTTAAGGTGATGGTGGAAGAAGCTTTGGCAAAACAACGTGAGGAGATAATGAATCAGTTTTCTTATCTGCTTCAAAGAAATCAACAACCTAACGTGGGTGGAGTACCGTTCGGTGGTCACACTCCTTTCAAAGTGTAGATAAATTTTGATATTCCAAATTTTGAAGGCAAAATAAATGCAGAGTTGTTGATGATTCGCTGTCAAAATTAGAAAGATATTTTTCTGTAAATCAATTTTCTAATGGTGAAAAAATAGCATTCGCTCTTCTCAACACTGAGCATCATGTAAAACAATCATGGGAAAATAGAATGTTGTTTAGAGAAAACCCTGATATAAAATTTGATGAAGCAACTCAAGGTGAACCCTCCTGGGGAGAGTTTCTGGAACATATCAAGGGAGAATATTATCCTGAAAATTCATATGAGGATAAATATATGGAGTGGTAGACGCTTCGCCAGAAAAAGGATCAATCTGTTCAGGATTACACTAATGTGTTCCATGCTCTTTCAGCAAAGCTTGGCATCATGGATACAGAAAAGCATCGAATTTTGAAGTACCGCAACGGACTTCATCGCTATATCCAAACAGAGATGGATTTTCTCAATATTGAGACCTTGAGGACTGCCTACAAATATGCAGTAAGATTGGGGAGAAATTCAAACAAAAGGGGAAAAAAGATTATTTTTCAAAGAATAAATCAAGAATGAAAGTGGTAGCAAATTCATGGGAAAACAGCCAGCCAAGGATTCCGCTTCACAAGCATCATCAACAGCAAACAAGAGTGGAAAGAAGATGTAGTGTGAATTCCATAGAAGCCCAGGACATAACACGAAGGACTGTCGAGCTGCCAAGACGTTGATGACAGGGTTGCAAGAAAAAGAAGTTGAACCTGAACCTGAACCATTGCCTACAAACTCTTTTGAGCAAAGGAATGATGACCTAGTAATTGAAGCTGACACCTATGCAACAGTCGCTACTGTCAGGATTTTGCCTTGTGAAGATGAGGAGCGTTTATTCCACTCACAAATGTGGGTATACGGTAAGGCCCTCCATTTCATTGTTGATAGTGGAAGTCAAAAGAATCTGATCTCTACTGAGACTGTTAAAAGGCTGAACTTGCGGACCACACCTCATCCACAGCCATATCATGTGGGATGGGTAAGCAATCAAAGCCGAGATATTCAGGTAAATAAGCAATGCCGCTTACCTTATTCTATCAAACCATTCAAAGATGAAGTCATATGTGATGTGGCACCATTGGATGTGTGTGATGTATTGTTGGGGCACCCATATATGTACAAGCGTCATGGTGTATATGAATCCAAACCTCGCAGTGTCACTATCAAACTAGGAGAAAGTAAGTATTGAATACCTGAGGTAAGTCCTACACAACCAACATCTTTGATTACTGCAAAACAATGTAAGCGTTTAATTGCTCATACTGGAAAATTTGTTCTGTTAATGGTTCGAAATGAGAGAAAGAGGCCAGTTGTAGCCAATACCATGAGAAAATGGCCACCACTTCCACTCAGCAAAAACAGATGGATAAAATATTGTCATCATATGAAGATGTTTTTACCTCACCAACAGGAGTACCACTCCACTGTCAAGTCAAGCATTCAATTGATCTAATTCCAGGGACACCATTACCAAATGGGTCACTATATAGGCGATCAATTTTGGAGAATGATGAGATCAAGGGGCGGATCCAAGAGTTGATTCAAAAAGGACATATTCGCCCAAGTGTTTCACCATGTGGCAGCCCAATTGTTCTTGCCAGAAAAATAAAAATAAAAATAAAAATAAAACATGGCGGCTTTGCATCGATTATAGGGTCCTCAAAAAGATCACTGTGAAGAACCGATACCCACTCCCTCGCATTGATGACTTGCTGGACCAACTTAGAGGAGCTAAGTTTTTCACCAAAATTGACCTGAAATCTGGATAGCCAATTGAACCAGCAGATGTATGGAAAACTGCCTTCAAATCCAAGAAGGGTTTGTTTGAGTGGTTAGTTATGTCGTTTGGCTTGACTAACGCCCCTGCTACCTTCATGAGAATGATGAATGATGTTTTGAGACCATTCACTAATTCTTTTGTTGTTGTGTACTTGGATGACATCCTCATTTTCAGCAAGACATGGGGTGAGCATTTGCAACATGTTCAACAAGTACTGTCAACCCTGCAACAACATCAGCTCTATGCCAACAAAGATAAGTGTTCATTTGGAATGGTAAGTATTCAGTACTTGGGATACATGGTGGACAGCAAGGGTATTCGTGTGGATCATGAAAAGATACAAGTCATCAAAGGCTAGCCATCTCCCAAGAATCTCACAGAACTTCGTAGTTTTTTGGGATTGGCTAACTTCTATCGCAGATTCGTACTTGGATTTTCACATTTAGCATGGCCCATGAATCAGGCACTCAGGAGAGGAGTAAGAGCAAGGTTCTGTTGGACAGAAGCACAAAAAAAAGCATTTACAGAATTGAAAAAGAGGTTATGTTCTGCACCAGCATTGATAATTCCTGATTTGACACAATCTTTTGAAATTGAAACAGATGCATCAAATTACG
The DNA here is from genome assembly GCA_027924645.1 of Cunninghamia lanceolata. Taxonomy (NCBI): domain Eukaryota; kingdom Viridiplantae; phylum Streptophyta; class Pinopsida; order Cupressales; family Cupressaceae; genus Cunninghamia; species Cunninghamia lanceolata. Next base: position 9,998,849 of record BSBN01001373.1, read on the forward strand.
CACTTGGGGCAGTGCTCATGCAACACGGGCATCCAGTTGCCTACCATAGTGCAACCTTTTCTAATACAGTACGAAGGTATCCTACATATGACAAGGAATTGTATGCCATTGTTCAAGCCTGCAAGCAATGGAAACACTATATCTTGGGGAAGGAGACTATAATCCACACAAATCACAAGCCTCTACAATTCTTAGACACAAACTAAGTTGCCGGTTCTGGTAAAGGAACGGGTTCGGGAGCGGGGTTCTGGTACGCCGGTACGTCGAAAAAAAATTTCTGTGGGTACGGCTGGGTACGGCTGTACTATATACATATATATATATATATTATATATATATATTTATATAGTATAACTATATATACCAAAAAAATTAAAAAATATACAGAATTGAACATACATAATACATTTGAATCTTGATTGATAATTTAGATGACCAATGAACAATGAAAATCATTACAAATACTCAGTAGTCAGTACTGTATTACAAAATTTGAAATTTCAAAATAGTAAAATACTATAAGTCTATAAGTCTATAATCAAGATTCAAAAGTCAATCTTTCGCTCTTCAATCTTCATCAAAAGGATCTAGATCTATGTCATCATCATCGGTTGGTTGCAAATCGTTTGAAACACAAACATATGGAGTGCCACTCCCACTATGTACATCATGTAGAAAATTCTCATCATCTACAATGATTGTAGCAAGCTCTGTAATAGATGCATCCAAGTTGGCACACTCAGGGGCTATATCCCAATTCTTCGCTGCCCCGTCCTTGTACTCAACTTGCTTATGTGATAGAAGACGCAAGTTGGAGTGGACATAGACCAAGTCTTTTGCTTTTTTAGCAGCCAATCGATTACGCTTCACTGAGTGGATATAGGAGTATGTACTCCAATTCCGTTCAGCTGAAGAAGAACTTGCAACCTATTCAAATTCCAAATTAGAGCTCTAGTCAATACAACTTTAAAATGCAAAAAAATGGTAAGTAATAAGAATGTTAAAATAAAATATGCTTACTTGTGATAGAATTTTGATTACAAGAGGCTGGAGCAAAACATAATCTTGCCCATGGAGGTACCACCATGTATGGGCATCTTCCTTGTACATGTCTCCAATAGCAAACAAACTATGCTCTCGTCCTTGTATGAACCTGCCAAACTCTTTCCTAACACCATTCACCAATTCTGGATCAGAGTAGATTCTTCGAAATGCTTTCATGCAGCCGGAAGCAACTTCTCTATCTCTATATGGTGAGGTTCTCTCCTGCAAAGCATCTCAGTACTATAATATTTGGGAGACAAGGCATATGCAAGGAGGTGCAAGGGTGTGTTCATCTTGTCCCAACGGTCATCAATGATTTGTTTGACACTTAGGAAAAATGTTTCGTTGGGGTCATTGTCCTTTTGTGTTATTATGCTCTTTATTTTTTCTACCATGGAGCCAATGCCATCATAGATTTCCCCCAAACATGGCTGATCTGTATCAGCAAACCTAAGCATACTCATGATAGGCTCCGTGAAACTCAAAACATATTGCACACGTTCCCAGAACTCATCAGCTAAGATCAAGGACTTCACCTTTTGAGCCTTCTCTGAATTAGATGTCTTCCATATACTCCATTGGTGGCTAGTGACCATGGAGCCTAATGCCTCTTTCACCTTCACAAGTCATCTCAAAACAATTGTGTGTGATGCAAATCGGGTCTCAGCAACCTAATGTTATGTAAAAAAACAAGTTAATAACATATTAAAAATTAAAATCTAAATCAATGAATCATGCAAGTAAATAAAAATATGGCATAAATTAAAATTAAAATAAACTAAATTTACCTTCAACAACTCCAAATGCGAGAAAGCCCTGAAGATGCTTTGTGACATATGATGGTTTGTCACAAACATTTGAATCTCCTCACCCTCATTGTATGTATTTTTCACCCAATCTACTTGAGTGCCAATTGCTTGCATCACCAAGTTAAGGGAGTGTACGGTACATGGTGTCCAAAATATGTGTGAGTATCTTTCCTCAACCAAAGCCCCTGCTGCCCTACAATTTTTTGCATTGTCTGTAATGACTTGGACAACATTATCAACACCCACCATCTCTATGGACTCAATGAGGATTTTGGAAATAAATTGTGCATCCTTGATTTCCCCCTCACAATCAACCGACTTCAAAAACATTGCCCCTTTGGGGGACACAGCAATAACATTTATTAAAGGTCAGTTTTTGCAATCTTTCCATCCATCAGAAACAATGGACACTCCTGTTTCAATCCATGAATCTCTAATTGGTTTTAGTGATTTCTCTACATAACTTTTTTCTTTTGCCAATAAGGTGGTTCGCACCTTTTCATAACCAGGCCCTGTGTAATCAGAAGGTGCATTACTAATTGCTACCACCATTTCCCACCAATATGGTGATCTCACCAAGTTGAAATGAAGACCATTGGCATAAATGCAACGTGCAATTTTTTCATCTGCAATATCTCTCGTTTCATTTTGAAATGCCTTTGCTAATGGACCTCTTTTGCAGGAAGAAGAGGGTTCATCATCTTGGATTACCTCCAAGTCCAAGAAAGGATGTTGTGGCCTGGAAAAAGGAGCTTCTGTAGGTGGATTCATTGATGTTTTCTTTGTTAAAAGATGAGCTCTTGATTTTGCTCTTGCACTCTTTTCATCAGCTTCTTGTTCTTTAATGTATGCCATAATTTGTGCTTTTGGCAACCCCCTCTTGTTTGGCCCTTCACATATTTTTATTCCTTTTCCACTTATGGCACATAAGTGAGCTTTCAATCGAGCATATGAGCTCTTAAATGTGACCTTGCACTCATTACAAACCCAAACAAAGGCCCCACCTCCTGCTAATTGTTCAATCATGTTGACATGTCTCCAAAGAGGAGATCCTTGATCATATTTAAATTGTTTACTCTTCTCAAGACCCACCGAACTTGAACTAGTAGGCGTAGCCATTTCACTTTCAAATAGATTGTTGCTTAAGAAATTACAAAATTTAAATTAAAATAATAAAATATAATAAAAATATTCCAACCCTACACACTAATAAAACACCTAAACATTCAAGAGAAACAATAAAATAGGTTTAAAAAATGTTAAAACTTTTTTTTTTTTTTTCAAAAAAAAAGTTGAAATTTTTTGAAAAAAATTTGAAAAAATTTAAAAATCCATAAAAAACTTGAAAAAATTCAACAAAAACTAGAAAAAATAGGTTAAACTACTTACCTTAAATCAATAGATGACCTTTGTGCAAGCTACAATCCTTCCTTGGTGCTTTGCAATAGATTACCTCCACAATGCAAAAATGAACAAAATATGAAAAACTCTTGTGAAATGGAGGAGTTGTTGCAAAAATAAGAAGTGAATGGGGGCGTTTTTGTTATATGGACCCTTTTAGGGTTTCAGTTTTTTTTTTTCATTGTTAAATGACTTTTAAAAACTTTTTTTTTTTTAACACTAAAAAAAAGAGTTTTGGCTCGCGGGAGCGGCTGGAAGCGGGCGGGGCGCTCCCTGTCCGCTCCCGCTCCCGTCCGGTACCCGCCCCCAATACTGAAGAACCCGGTAACATAGGACACAAGGAAAGCTGCAAAATGACAGGTATCAAAGATGGGCTGCCTACTTGCAACAGTTTCACCTCAATATTTGCCACAAAAAGGGTAGTAATAAAGTTGCAGACAGCTTGAGCAGACCTCCAATCAAAGCTTTAACAGTAGTACTAGATGCTTGTGGTTACCAAACCACAAAATGGTCTCAGCTATATGCTTTAGATGATCATTTTGCTGATATTTACAATAAGCTAGTAGAAGGTACACCATTTCCTAACTTTTATTTGCGAAATGGTATTCTCTGTCATATGGGGCACATATGTGTTCCAGCTAAGGAGCGACAAAAGATGATATGGGAGGCACACTACAGCCGTGTTGCAGGACACTTCGGAAAGGAGAAAACCATTGTTATACTTCAAAGGTATTTCTATTGGCCCAAACTACGACATGATGTCACTTTGTACATCCGATCTTGCACAGCGTGTGCCATTGCAAACCCTGCCAATCGCAAGCAAGGACTATACACACCTCTTCCTATTCCTGCCAAACCTTGGCAATCTGTTTCAATGGATTTCATGTCTGGCCTACTATCCACAAAACGTGGATATGACTGTGTATGTGGTGGTAGATAGATTTTCAAAGATGGCTATCCTAGTAGCTTGCAAGAAGGGGATATCTGCACAAGAAACTGCCAAGCTTTTCTTTGAAAACGTTTGGGTTCATTTTGGTCTACCACAAAGCATCATTTCTAACAGAGACAGTAGGTTTCTCAGCAACTTTTGGACAGCACTATGGGATATGATGGATACCAAATTGACCAAGTCTACTGCATTCCATCCACAGACGGATGGGCAAACTGAGGTAGTGAACCGAATGATTCTTCATATTTTGCGGATATACCACTCAAAACATCCTCGCACTTGGGATGAGAGTCTACCATATGTGCAGCATAGCTACAATCGTGCCTTGCATGGTTCCACAGGGCATAGTTCATTTGAAGTGTGTCTTGGGTATCAACCATTGGCTCCTATTGATGTGGCAATGCCAGTCATTTCAGATGCTTCCTCATCACATGTTGAAAAGGAAGTAGATAAGGCAACCAAGTTTGTTGAGAAAATCCGCCATATCCACAAGCAAGTTCAAGAGATATTGCAGCATACTAGCCAAAAATATAAGGACAGGCATGATCAGCATCGTATACCTCATCAATTCAATGTTGGAGATAAGGTATGGCTTCACCTTCAAAAAGAGAGGCTTCAAGGGCCATACAAGAAACTTCGCCCCATTCGATATGGGCCATATACCATCACAAAGCAAATAGGTGAGAATGCTTTTGAGCTTAACCTGCCATCTTTTCTGGGACTGCATCCTGTTTTCAATGCTGAGTTATTACGTCCCTACTTTCCACCATTACTGGATACTTCAAAAGTGGCAGAACATATCAGCAGCACAGAATTGAATCCAGACACTACTGCTCCACTCACAACTGATCAGATCACTAATGTCTTGGTCAAGACACTAAAGAAACAACAAATTCCCCTTTACCGTGTGGTTCAGGGAGGCAGACTTCCTCATCAAGGCAAGTGGTTCACCAGGGATCAAATTACAAAACAGTTTCCTCAGTTGTTGCAAACTATAGATGCAATGGGGCCCATTGCCTCTTAAAGGGGAAGCATTGATCAAGCCCGGGGTCATTTGAGTGGTATTTTTGGGAAAATATCGAAAATATAATTTTTGATATTTTCTACATCTTAGTAAATTGCATTTTCGGAGGCCTTCGGAGCAGAATTAAGGCTCAAAACTTGTTGGTTGCTTGGCATTAAGCTTTAGCAACCGGGTAGCTCAAACTAGATAATTAGTTTATCTTTCCAACGAGTCCAAAAAATTTAATTTTCGATAAAATAGCTAGGAGTTATGACCCTGCCAAGGGGAAGATAAAAAATTTCCTATTTTTTTTTTTTTAAGTTTTTTGAATTTTTGTAATTAGTTTCACCTTCCAGTAGCTTTTTTTGTATTCCAAGGGTAATGTGACCCTTCATATGATATGTAAGCCTATATATTTCAAAGGGAAATGAATAAAAATCAGTTTTTCGGAGGCAATTCACAACTCTCAGCGAGTTTTCCTATTTGCAGAAACTCAATTCTTCTTGTTTATTTTATTGCATTATAATACCACAGGCTCAGCGCCAGATCAATAGCCTAATGAACGTTGATGGTGAAATTATGCAAGCACGCCAAAATCTAAGTCATAACAGATACGCTAATGGAAAATTGGACCAAAGGTCACCGCAAATACTAGAAAGTATGTTGCGGCACTATCAAACACTTTGTGGTACCTCTTGATAGTCAAAGATGTTCAAGGTCGATCTTAAGAACAAATCCCTACACATTGGTGAGCTATAATAGTAATACATGTACCGCATATGTAATCAAATAAGGGAAAACGGATAAAGATAGAGGAATAAAGAGAACACGTATTAGAGATCATATGCGAAGAACTGAAGCAAAAGTGATGTGCATATCTATGCTTGCGGTATGAAAAAATTATGAACGTAAGACTTATATAATATCAATAAGATATGAATGGTGTTATCTCACATAGTGTTATGTGAATGAATGAATATTTTATTTTATTTGTATGTGTAATCTATTGCATTTATTTTGGTTTTCCTTCTTATTGTATCACACTAGGGTAACAATAATGACATAGACAATCCAGACCCTAGGTCTATATTTTGTGTCAACATTTGGTTCCATTGTTGGGACATTAGTTGTTGATATCTAAGGAGGAACTACAAAATTAAGGAAAAGAGGTTTGTGGTAAAGAATAATTCAAAAAATTAAGTATTAATTGCAGATATGACGATGATGGAAACATGCGGTAGCGCACGCTAAGTACTAACCCTCGAGGCATTAGGCACTTAGGGGGTGACTATGGAATGGGGGGAGATCCTGAAGAGATAAGACTGTTGAGTCAAATCAGGTCTAGCTTTCGGGGATGAATTAAAACAAATTAATGAGGGATAAACTAAACCATCAATGACAAAACGTGATAACAAGCAAGAGAACTTATTGCTAAGATTGGGATGGGTGCAGAGAAGAGCAAGAAGACGATCCTTGCCAAAAAGAAGAGAAAGGAAGAGAAAAAGGCAAAGCAAACCCAAAAGAGAGAAGAGACATACCAAAGAAGAATAGAGAAGGTGCAAGAAGTGTCAAGAGAACACACCAAGAGGGTTGCTACTAGTGGATCCCCAATGTTAGAGACAGAAGGTTGCTTAATGGGCATGGTGCTCACTAACATTGAAGAACCTAAGTGATCCATGGCCCAAATCAAAATAGCAAGGAAAAATCTAACCAAGATCATGGAACAAATAAAAGAATGAGTCAATAGTGAACTCAAAAGAGTTGGACCCGGTTTGTATGGGCACTGCACAAGCAATAGCAAGGTGGAGGCTTGGAAGCAATGAGGCTCAACCAAAGAGGATATATCTAACCCAAGGACTACCTACCGATAAAAATTCTGAACAGTTCCATCCTAGGGTTACAATAAATGAAAAAATTGAGTTGATAATCCCAACTTCTAAAAGAAGCACGCTGCATCTCAAGGCAAATTGATAGAATACCATAGTGAGTAGGTATGACGAAATGAGAAGGGAAGAAATAAAAAAGTTAATATCTGAGAAAGAAAATGAAAGAAGAGACAACAACAAAATCGAGATCACATGGAATTTGGAATTTGCTACGAAAACCTTGGAGATGTTCAAGAGAAAAATCCCTAGGATGAGGTAGAGAGTAACTCGGATGCTATTAAATATAATTTACTAACTAATGAGGAGTTACCAAAGGTCGCATCCCCTAAGCTAAAGAGATCCCATGAGGAGTAAACCCCCAAACCAAGTGTCACCCCTCGTGCCATCTAATTCTAAGAAGATTTCAAAAGTGGATATAAATAGTGAATCATTGCTAAGGCTAGAAAGAGTAAAAGCAAGAAGCGAGTGTGTGAGACACTTTGTGGAGATTTTAGGAAAAGAGTATTTTGAAATTGAATTGCCTAGAGATAAAGGCAAAGGAAAGCAACTAGTAAAACAACAGAAGGATGCAACTAAGTGGAGAGATCCTGAAGAGAAAAGAAGCAAAGGCAACCCAAAGCAAAGAACAAAAAGGAAGGTAGGGCAATACCAAATCAAACTAGCCTTCACCTCCAAATTATTTGACTTTGTAGGTGTTGGGAATTAAGGTGTCTCAACCTTTGCAAGTTCCTAATGTTGTATTTATTTATTCTTGCCTACTATTGTAATTTTCTATGTAAATTTTGTCCTCATATGAGGATGAGGCGTCCCTGTTGCAAGGTGTGGCCCTTGGTCTCCTTGTTCAGCGCTGCGCTACGATGGTTTGCGACAAGGGCTTAACCGCCTCCCGTGCTTGTTAAGTCAAGTGGTTGTATCGGCCATTAACAGGTCGATCTTTTGGTGCAACGGCAACTAACAATTGGTATCAGAGCCGAGGTCAAGGGTTCAAACCCCGCGCTTGCGCTGGGGGGGGGATTGTTGCAAGGTGTGGCCCTTGGTCTCCTTGTTCAGCGCTGCACTACGGTGGTTTGCGACAAGGGCTTAACCGCCTCCCGTGCTTGTTAAGTCAAGTGGTTGTATCGGGCATTAATAGGTCGATCTTTTGGTGCAACGGCAACTAACAGTCCCATGTTGACTTGGCATAGTTTCGCCATGTGTCGACACCTTGTGGTCATGTGTCATGAGTTATGATAGATTCTATGACATGTAAGAGCTGAAATGACAGGTGTGACAAGTTGTTAGTATGTGGTGATTGATCATGTTGCAGGGCTGTAGGTACATGCAACAAGGTAAATTTTGGTGACTTTGTCAGCCGCGGTTTCCCCCAAAAATAATTAACGGGGGAGTGCAAAGGGGCGGAGGCCCTCTTACGGGGCTTGGGGCGCTTTATCCCCCTAAACGGGGCAAAGCCCCCGAAGCAAAAAAAAAATGCCTTGTATTTAATAAAGGCATCAGCAGTTAGTTTGTTATTGACCAACATGGAAAAACCGACATTGGATAACCGCCAAAGAGGCTTGATAAATAAACCGTTGGAGAATGTGAAAGGGCATGAGATGCGAATGAGAATCGATATTTGTGTACTCCTGAAAGAGTTTGCATTGCAAGTGTGTTGTAATCATCTTTTGATTTGATAATACATTGTGCAGGTTTTGGAGTGTGGGGTTTTTACCCGAAAGGGTTTTCCCCACATATATCTTGTGTTGTAAGCATTGTACTTGTTTTCGATGTGTTTTTGATTTGATAATACATTGTGCAAGTTTTGGAGTGTGGGGTTTTTACCCAAAAGGATTTTCCCCATGTATATCTTGTGTTGTGAGCATTGTACTTGTTTTTGATGTGTTATTACCTTTTTGTTAATGTGCATCTAAAAACTTGTAACTAGTAAAGATTAAAATTTGCATAACTTTCCTCATTAGATCAGTGTAGGAAGTTGTTTCCGCATACCTTGCTTCCTTTCAGTTGGTATCAAAGCCTAATCACCTTTGTTTCTAGTTGTTGGGTAGAGGGTTTTTTTGGGCTAATCTTCGTTTTGAGTGGGAGCTTTGTAGGAGTACAATCAACACTGAGAGGGGGGGGATTAGTGTTGAGTCAAAAACCACAATTTACATGACTTCTCAATCTTGACAATGAAGTTTATCAAAAATTGAATTCAATACTTGAACAACCAAAATCAAATGTTCAATCATATATAATTACCATAGTTCCACGGAGCTACGGGGACGGGGGGTCGGCAGGGGACGCAGTTTGGGGACGGGGGGGCGGGGGGGTCTAATTTTGGGGACGGCGAGGGGATGGCGGCGGGGGAGCGGTGCGCTGAAATACATATAGTACTTGAAAAATTAGTTATAAAAAGATGTATAACTGTAGAAGTCTATAAGATGTATAAATTAGTTATAAATTATACATGTATGCAAAATATGGAAGCATAGACAAGGCACATGAATTGTTTGATAGAATGCCTCAAAGAAATGTGGTCTCATGGACTGCAATGATTGCAGGATATGCACAAAATGGATTTGTTGAAAAGGCTTTAGAAATTTTAAAGCAAATGCAATTGGCTAGTGTAAAGCCAAATTCCACAACCTTTGCCAGCCCAGCATCCTCCCTGCCTGTGTCAAAATGGGAGCTTTGGAATAGGGTATGGACATCCATCAAAACATAAAGGATAGAGGAATTTTGTCAAATGTTGTAGTTGCAACTGCCCTGTTAGACATGTATGCAAAATGTGTAAGCATAGACAAGGCATGTGAACTGTTTGACAGAATGCCTCAAAGAAATGCATCGGCAAAACTGGGGGACGGCAGGGGGACGGCGGGGACGTTTCCCTGAAGTCTCCCCGTCTCGGAAACGGGGAGACGTGGGGACGGCTGTGTTTCAGGGGGGACGCGTCCCCATGGAACTATGATAATTACACAAGACATGAGATCATAACACAAAGAAATTAACGAGTGGAAAACCCTCTTGGGGTAGAAAAACCACTCAAAACTGCCGCACTAGCTTAAGCAAAAACCTCACTAGTTACAATGTTTAGAAGCACCAACTTCAAGGAGCACCAACCCCTAATACATACAAACAGGTCTCACTGACCATACAAGCCTCACTGGCTACAATGTATGAACACTTCAGATTTTACAAAGTCTCATTGACTTGTGATAGCCTCACTGACATTTTTACAAACACTTTGGGTCCACATACAAATCTTATCGAGGGAATACCCTGTTTCAATCACGTGCAAAACCTTATAACTCCCCTTTATCTTTCACAACAAATTCACTACAAAATTATATTCTTCAATCTGTGCAAAAGAAACAAATCATAAAAACAAATTCTCTGTAACAATTCCTACACCATCTTTGTAATCACATCTCCGATCATCTGATCATCTGATTATATTTGCAAACTCTTCATCTCTCTGCTTATCTTTTTTTCTCTGTCAAAACATGATCTTACATACACAATGACACACACACATCAATTTGGAACCTGCAAAAATAAATCATATAAATCTTCTTCAAAATCCTTCATATTCCTCTTCCATCTGATAACAAATTCATCTCCTTTATTTTTGTTTTTCATTATCTTCATCTCAAAACTCTTCAACTTCTTCATCTCTACAAAAACCATCTCCAAACAAAAATTAGAACATAAAAAAATTAAACCCTATTCAAATTCAAATTCTCTTCATATTCTTCTTCATAAAATCTTCTTTGACAATCTCCAAACCTTTCATCTTCTCTGCACAAACAATTCATCTAAAACAATATTGTGAATGGAGAAAAAAAACTTCATAAAAAAACTCTCCAATTAAATCTTCACAAATCTAATTAAAACAAACATATCTTGCCTCTCCAATCTCCATGAAGATTTAGGAATAAATCTTCTGCCTTTTTAAAAAATCAAAAACCCCTTACAAATAGCTCAGGTCCTTCAAAATAGGAGTTTGTAAAAAGTTTCCTAAATTCAAATCATGCTCCATAAAAGTCTCCTTTAGGAAAGACTAAAAATAGTCTAAAAAGAATCTTTTATATCTTTCTTCAAATTTGCACCCCACACACTAAATATAGTCTTTAATGACTTTTCAACGCTCACTTTCTTTTATGTCTTAAAAAAAATCACTTTCTTAATGTCATAAAGACATGAGCCGATAAAATAAAGTTTTTAATATTTAAAAACCACATTAAGACTTATGTGGTGCTCCCCATACCACATATATAAATAAAGCATGCTCCTTAAAATATGCATCGACTCCCTTATAACATGCTTCTCATATTCAATGCTTTTTATGCTTTATATAAATAAAGCTCTTCATAAAAATCAAGGTCTTCATATTATGTGTTTCAATGCTCTTTTCAATGAAATGCTTTTCAAACACTTTTTGCTGCCCACATATGATAAACGATGCCATTTTAACAAAGTCCCTCGATGCTTTATAAAAAACATTCCATCTCACCTTCGAATACTATTGACCCTTCATACATCATGCTCTTAAGCATTTATAAACCGACAGCTCTTCATCGAATAAATATTATATTTGATGCCTTTTCGAAAAATGAAACTCTTAGCCACTACCCATGAATATTTTCACTTCTGAATTCCGCATCTACCAAGTGAATATTTCCACTTCTGCATTCTGCATCTACCAATGCTCAAACCTCTGCATATTATTGAACTTCACAACTACCCTTAATACTTGATATGTGACACTCTGCTTTTGCATGAATACTAATGACATATCAACTTCACAAGCACCATGAATGAACTCCTGATTGGTTATCAACTTATGCAACAACAAACACTTTTGTCCTTTTGTCATCAACAACCATGTGAACTCCTCTGAATGAACTCCATCATATCAACACCTTTTTGACATCAATGACAATCTACTTTCATCAAAACGAAGATCAGCTCAAAGAGTTTGCGAATGAGAATCAATATTTGTGTACTCCTGAAAGAGTTTGCATTGCAAGTGTGTTGTAATCATCTTTTGATTTGATAATACATTGTGCAGGTTTTGGAGTGTGGGGTTTTTACCCGAAAATGTTTTCCCCACATATATCTTGTGTTGTAAGCATTGTAATTGTTTTTGATGTATTTTTTATTTGATAATACATTGTGCAGGTTTTGGACTGTGGGGTTTTTACCCGAAAGGATTTTCCCCATGTATATCTTGTGTTGTGAGCATTGTACTTGTTTTTGATGTGTTATCACCTTTTTGTTAATGTGCATCTAATAACTTGTAACTAGTAAAGATTAAAATTTTCATAACTTTCCTCATTAGATCAGTGTAGGAAGTTGTTTCCGCATACCTTGCTTCCCTTCAGTTGGTATCAAAGCCTGGTCACCTTTGTTTCTAGTTGTTGGGTAGAGGGTTTTTTTGAGCCAATCCTCATTTTGAGTGGAAGCTTGTGTAGAGGATTTTGAAATCTTTGTTGCATGAAAGAGATGGCGAGCACATCTGGGAGGTTTGAGATAGAAAAGTTTAATGGAGGCAACTTTGAGTTGTGGAAACTCAAGATGGAGGATTTATTGGTGGATAGAAATCTATGACTCGCAATATCCGTAACCATGGCATCGGGCATGAAACAAGAAGATTGGGATCTGATGGATCGGAAGGCTAAGGGTCCAATAAGACTCTGTTTGGCTGATTCAGTGCCCTTGAATATCTATGAAGAGAAGACTGCAAAAGATCTTTGGAAGAAACTTGAAGATGTTTACAGGCTAAATCCCTAGTGAACAAATTATTCTTGCGAAAGAAATTGTATTCTCTGAGGATGGAAGATGGAGGATCTGTCGCTGATCACCTGAATACTTTCAATATGCTTGTTGCCCAGTTGACCTATGTTGGTGTGAAGATGGAGGATCGATGTATGACATTACTATGTTTCTTACAAGATTCGTGGGACCACCTTGTTATGGCCATTGGGAGTACCACTACCACCTTCAAGATGGATGAAGTGGTTTCTTCGTTGTTGTCTGAAGAGATGCGGAAAAAATCTTCCGAGTCGACTAAGAAGGCTCTTGCGGTTCGTGGTATATCTAAAGAGAAAGGGAAGAAAAAGGATAAAAAAGAAGAAAAAGGAAGATCCAAATCCCATGGGAGATCCAAGTCTCCTGGAAAGTCCAAGGCTCTATGTCATAACCATAAGTTGCAATCTTGTGTCATAACCATAAGTTGCAATGGCTCTTGCATCTCAAGCATCCTCTCTAGTAGAATGAAATAGGAAGCAAATTGAGTCACGACTGGTTTGAGGAATTCTTTCTTTGCAAAGGTCTGAAACAATGCCAATGACATGTGGTGGTTGCAAATAAACATTTACACCTCCCTTGCATCTACCACCACCCGTTTCACCCACTCTATCGTTCCAATGTCTTTGAGTGCATTGTTCATAGCATGCACACAACAAGGGGTCCAATAGATGTGCCTATATGTATAGATTGAACCAACATACCTGTTGCCCTACAGACATTTGTTGCATTAGTAATCACTTGCACCACATTTTGAGGACCAACCTCGTCAATGGCATCTCTCAAGATCTGAAATTGAAATTCGGCATCTTTGTGTTTTCCTAAGCAATCAATTGCTCGCAAGAAGTAAGGTCCATCAATAATAAATGAAAATATAACATTGATGAGTGGACAGTGTCTAATATCCGTCCAACCATCCATGATTATGCTGCAACCATGTGTCACCCATTTGGCATTCATCTCCTCCATCAACAGTTAACCTTGGAATAACTTTTTTCCAAGAGTGTGGTTCTCAATTTAGTCTCACTACTTCTCAAACATTTCCTTGTACAAAGGAGATCGAGCAACATGAAAAGGAATGTCGTTGCCAAAGTAGAAATTGGCAATGGCCTCATCTATAGCCTCCCTTCCTTGTGCATTGAACATATATGTGATTGGATTTGGTGAGGATGACCCTGTAGCTTCCCGTTTCCCCCTTGACTCCACTGCACTCACCCCAAATGACAGATATGAAGGTGGTAAACCTGAAGTTGAACCTCCTCATATCAATGTACTAGAAATTGATGTTGTAGTGATTTCCCATGTATATAGTTTGATCATCTCAACCTTCATTTCAAGTGAGAGAGCCTTACAACCTTCAACTCCTTTACCAGGGATATGCAAAAAGTGTGCATTGATCCATGCCATGCTGCCATTCCAAGTACCTTTTGGGCAAATATTGCATTTCCATTTTCGACTTCCACCTGAATGAGGTGCTTTATTTGTGTCCAGTATTGTTGCATATTGTTGTAAAGGATGTTTCTTGTTAAATGGCCCTTTGACATATTGTAACAACTGTGAAGGGCAATCGGATTTTAGTACACTTGCAGCCGCACTTGAAATGTCTGTGGTTCTACTTGGGGTTTCTGGTTAGTTGTCTGATTCCTCATCCTCATCAATTGCTATTTCATTCTCCAAATCTAAATCAGCATTCACAGTGAAAGAATTCATCTTGATTCTTCACTCAACAAATCTACACTTTGTGGACACTGGAGTACCTACATTCCACCATAAAGAGGTTATAGTTATAGTTATTAGTTATACAGTGATTATATCAGTCTATCAGAAATACAAATTACAATCCTGTCAATGCTAGTGGTTACCATTTGCGATAACAGATATGTTACTACCAGTGTTTGTATATCCATGTCTCCGTATAAGTGCATTTCAAATACTGAACCATATCTTCATTATCTAAAAGACCGTGAACCAGTAGACATTATGAGATTTTTTATGCTTTGTTGCTCATGAAAGTATTTACAAATACCTAAGCATTATGTTGTTTTTGGTTTCTATATGTGTGACCATGATAGATAAGAGATGGGGAAACATAATGACTTTTGGATGAGTTGAATACTTAAGGGGTGGTTAACAGTAACAACGTGCTCAACATTTTAAGGATGCTTCATGTATAGTTCCCTTGGTTCTTGAATAATGATTAGCAAAACAATAAACACCGTATTTCTTGATATCCGGTGTTTGAGTATGCATGATGTTGTTGCATTCAGTATGCATATTTCTTGAAACACTGCTGGAAATTTTAATGAAAGAACCTAAATGAAAGAAAGTATCAAGGCACTCTGTTTTATGTCGGGCATTTTGAGAATAGTTTGTGTAATACAAGGAAATATGTGCAGTGTGAACCTAACTAATTTGATGGACAGTTTTAACTTTAATGATTTATATTCTCCATTTTAAGTTTTTTTGAAATTTTGAAGTTTATGAATTTTTTATTATTCTCAAGACAGGAATGTGCAGGTCCGCAGAAACAAGAAGGCAAGAACCGGAAACGTTTAAATGAAAATACAGATCAAGTTTCAAGTTTCAACATATTGATTTCATTTAATAAATTAATACTAACCTCCTCAAATCGACAAATCCTCAGGCTCAAACTCCCCGCATCTAAATTCCAGTTTCCAGCATGAGGCGTCCCGCATCTCTACTCAGCGTCTAAATATTTGTTGAAAGTTAAACAATGAATAGATTTAGGGTTTTGTAATGTTCCTTAGTGGTTGTAACTGAAATTTTATTCCAACTTAGCTAAGAATACTTGCAACAAATAACCATTCAAATAAAAAGGAACAAGTACAACATGTAGTCAATGAAACCCCAACTTCAAATAGCTTTATTCCTTTGCTCAAATGATGCAATTACAAAATAATAGTTCGCTGCCCTCTATGACAGTCATGCACAAATTTCAGATCAGACCTTCAACCTATTACAAAATGACTTCAAACTCTTGACAAAAGATAACTAAACAATGACGAATGATTGCCAATCGATCCCCAAATGATTCCAGCTCTAGTTGACCACTGAAACACAATGAAATGTGACTGTAGGTGGTCTGATATAACTGTTATATAGGGACTGATATGACTGTCCTCTTCCAGCAAGATGAAAGATGGCAAAATCTCCCTCAAGAAGCCCAACGATAGCTCCTAGGCTTGAGCGAATGGTTGGGAATGATTGCCACAAGTGCCAAATCTATGATGGATGTCAAACACAATGTTTGTATGACTGTGCTAACCCTGTAGGTGGCTGCAACTGACTGTGGCTGAATAATGAATGGCTGGAAGTTGTTCAAATCGCCCCAAAATACTTGGTACAAAGCCCTCTTCAATGATTCTCGATGATAGAATGATCATCCAAGACCTGCAATATCTCGCTAATACCTGCAAATTCAATCCAATGGTGAAATTAGAAGCAATATCACCTCACAAATCGTAGGGGATCATCACCCTACAAGGCAAGGGGTCATCTCCTTGCAATAAAGCATGAAAATCGGAATCTTCAAGCTTACAAATGAAGTAAAAACATACCAAATCAGTCATGTCCTCAATTGAAGATCAAGTCCTCTATTTATTCTTCTCTCTAGTGGCCAATTGGACTTGATAGGTGTTCCCTTGCATTTAATTTCTTTCCAATTGCATAGGGTTTGTCAATTGCTTTTCTCCTTTCATGGCGAATCCTCCTTGATGAATGGAATGTCATTAAATGCTTTTCTTCTATGTGGCAAATCTTCCTCTAGGCCGAATTCATCTCTTAGGCGAATGTATCCTTGCTTGACCGAACTTCCATCTTGGGCGAATGCCTCTTGTCATAGGCGAATGTGTCTTGTCATATGAAACCACCTATGATTATTGATTTGGGCGAATATCTTTGTTTAACCGTTGGAGAATGCAAATAGATCCTCCTCAATACAATTCGCACCCCTAGAAATGCAATCTTCCTTGGGCGAATCACTATCCTTAGTGTTTGATGTCTTCTTTTTCCTTGGCAAATAATATTGGATATTGTTTCCTTTTTGGTGAATGATAACTCCTAGTCTTTGGCCGATCCTTGAAAACTCCTATGATGCTGTAGCTTGGCGAACCTTGGGTGAAGTTCCTCATTATTGGCGCATGATCCAATAAATGACTCCTTCCTCATAGCTGTTGGGTTCGAATGCTTCCTTTTTCCTATGCAAATGTGCTTTGCTTCCTTAGATGGCCGTTTGTTCCTTGGAATGAATGCCTTCTCCCATGCGAATGCTTCTTGTTGAATGACAATATGAATTTAAATCATTTTCCCTCCATGTCGAGTGTCATGATGCCTTTGACCCCTTTTTGCTTAGCTTGGACCTATTCCTCATCATGGGCAAGTGTCCTATCTTTGGTGTATGATCCAAAGACCCATTTACAATCGATTGCTTTAATTTGAATTTGAATTGCCTTTCATCCCATTGAGTTTCCCTCCTTGTGCAATCTTTGGATTATTTGAATTTGAATTTGATTCCCTCCATGATGCATTTGAACACCTTTTGTTTTAGCTTGAACCTATTTCTTCAAACACACTCAACACATATTGTCAATAGGTCCTATCTCAAACTCCATAAGAAATAGATTAGAGAAAATGTAATTAAAGATTTCATTTTCCCTTTTACAACTTGGCCTTAGAAAACACTTATGAATTTGGCCCCTCAATTATAGGTCCTATCCTCCTGAATATGAGAAATTACAACAGGAATTGCAATTTCCACATGATTAATCCCTTATGATTTTGGCTTATAAGAAAAATACAATGAAGATTATTTAACCAAAATCACTTTCATTCCCTTACCATGTGTTTTAGCCTACGGGAATGATGAATAGGCTAAACACTCATACCACTTGTTGATCATTCCGGAAATGAGGACATGACAGTCCTCCCTTCCTGTGATTGCTTGTCCTCAAGCAATCGAATATGATGCTTCAACCTGTTGGAGTAAGCGATCCTAAGACCTCTTCCCCTATCAAATGATGAAGTAAACATATCCATGTACAAGCTCCAATGATGATTCCAAAACAATAATTCAGAATCAAAGATACCATTGTCAAACCACAATCCCTCCAAACTGAAATTGCGAAGTGATGTCATGAATTCACTGTACATGCCAAGTGTAGCCATGAATGAAGGTGCATCTTTCCATATGATCTCGCTGTTTGAAATCAGACCAGCAACATCCAAACTGAAAATATCACCAAAAATGTTGTAGAGAGTGCCATCAAAAGTGATTGAAGATAGAGAACCAATATTAGGATCTTTCCCTACAAGGATAGCCCACTTTTCTTCATTGAAAAGTGCTCTCAACTCTGCCGTACTGAAACTGAAATTACAAATGTCCAGCAATAGAACATCATTGGCATTCCATGAAACCATCAAGAATGCATCACCAAGAACATGAATGGGCTGGTCAAGAGGAATCCAAGTATCCCTCAAGGCTGATTGGTCTTCAAAAATGTCTTCGTGTGTGTCTCCAAAGGCTGGTCCCTGATGATTAAAGACTCTTTTAGCCTCATTGTGCCAAAATTTCCACTTCACTTGCATCTTTTTCCCATCTTCAAAATTCTGATATGAGAAATCAGAATGTGTAATGCCCTGTTTTTTTACAAAATAACCATCTCCAAAGCTCCAATTTTTCATGCCAACATTAGTAGAACACAAATGATTCTCCTTCAAAAGTGTTAGCAAGCCCATATCATCCAAATTCAAAGCCGTATAGCTGCTGTTCTCCAACCAATCAGAATACCAACCAATGTGAAAAATTAAAAGCTTACCATCAAACATGTCTTCATGGTTATTAGCGACTAACTCCATTTGTTTCCCATTGTGTTGGAAACATTTTTCCATGATCCTTTGCAAAGGATGTAGCCATTGCATGTTTGCCATCTTCTCATTATCCATCAAGTCAAACATGTGAAAATCCTCATAAGAAGCATACTCACCAATCAATATGCTAGGCTTGCATACTTCCTCTTTGCATGGCAAAGTCAATCCACCGGCATCAAATCCTTCAAAATCATCACAAAGCAATTCTACCTCATGGACTTGTCTTGAATGTTCAAATGGAGGTGTGTCGCAAATGGTATTCCATTTATGTTGCTTGAGCTTGGATTCGGGCACAAAAAATATTTTATCCATGTAGTATATCACATCATCCACTACCTTGTATCTATCATCCTCAATGATGCCATCCATGATCTCACATGCAAATGAAGACTTGGAATACTCAACTAGAAATTGTAGTTTCCAATCAACTGAAATCTCATCCAAAAGATTAGGCCTCCTGGAAAGTGCATTCACAACAATGTTCTCACGATCCGTAGCCTCGATCCATGCTAAGTCATCATGAAAGATTGTCTTCATACTCTTGGCTGAAACAACTTTGGGTGAACTCTTTGAAATAGCCTTCAAAATTATCTTCTTCCCATTGTGCATGAACTCAATCTCCATCTTCTTCAAGTCCTAAATGTACCTGCTGATAGAATGCAACCATTGCATCCCCAAAACAACATCAATACCTGACAAACCAACCATGTAGAAATCATCTGTCAAAGTGTAGTCTCCCATCTGGGTGCTAAGTTACGAAATCTTCTTTTGGCAACTCATTGTGAAGCCATCTGCTACAACTATTGTGAATCCTTCAAAATCCTCTGGTTTCAAACCACGCGTCATCACAAGTCCTTCATCGATGAAGTTATGTGTAGCTCCACTATCCACCAAGCATATGACCCGTTGACCATTGAGAACTCCTTTGATCCTGAATGCATGATATTTAGGAACTCCTGACATAGTGGCTATAGTCACGGAATTAGCAAGGTCATCACTTGCTTCAAGCTCCAAAGAGTGATCCTCCTCATGTGTCGAGTCATCATTATCCTCCTCATATGAAAGTACCTCAGTGAGATATGCCTTGCCTTTGCCTTTGCACCTGTGCCCTGGTTCCCATGGTTGCTTGCAATCAAAGCACTTCTTTCTTCTCAATTCATCACGTTCTGTGGAAGAAGTATTGGGTTTGGTTGGCTGAAATGGCCTCCTTTGGTTGGGACTAGAACCCTTGACAAAGCTCTTCTTTTGTGTGAATGAAGGTGCAATGTCTAGATCAAGTGCCAAATCGATAGCCTCTTCAAGTGTAGAAGGTTTGTGGACCTTCACCAAGCCTCGAATTCTATCATTGAGCCCTTCTACAAACAACATTGTGATCCTCTTATCTGTCATGTCAGGAACCATCACTACTATCTTTTGGAATTCATTCACATATGCTTCAACTCTTCCACTTTGTTTCAACTGTGCAAGCTCACGATAGTAGACCTCCACATCCTTTCGATCAAATTGAGCAATGAGCCTACAAACAAACTCATCATAGGAAGTAATCTTATTCTAATGTTGAAATACGAGTCCATGGTGCCACCACTCGTATGCCAATCCCTCCAAATGCATAGTAGCAAAGTGTATAGCCTTCTTTTCACTCATGGGCTTGAGTGTAAAGAAAGCGTCCAACTTGTTAACCCATGCTCTAGCACTCATCTTTCCGCTTCCATCAAACATAGGAATTGGTACCTTGCTCAAAGCATCTTGATACTCTTTTGGTTGAGTTGGTGGTGCTCTTCTTGGCCTTGGTTGATGACCTCTCCTTCTTTGCCTTTGTTCTTCATGGCTCAAGAAATTGTTGAATGTTATCCTATCACGAACATGATCTGGCAAAGAATCATACTTGTTGAGAAGTGTCTCAAGATTATCATCCTCTTCTTCTTCCTCATTCTCCAACTCTTCTTCATCCTGGAACTCTTCTTCTCTAGGAAGGAATGTTGGCCTCATTGGCCTATCAACGGTGGGTGTATGATCTCCTCCTCTTGTTCTTTGGGAGCCCGCATTGCTAACCACATCATCTTGATTAGCTCTATTATTTGCATTGCTCCTGTTATTCCTCATCAACACTTGGAACATCCTCTCAATGTTGGCATTGGTTTATTGCATGCCTTCATTGGCTTGTTGTTGATGAGCCTCCATTTGATATTGACTATCGGCCATTCTTCTTTGATTCTCCACCATCTCTCTCATCATTTCTTCAATATCAACCTGTGAATTACCCGACCTTCTGTCACCCATTGTTCCTTGTCTTCCCCTGTGATGATGAGGAAGTGGTTCCACGTACTCGTCACCCATAGGCTGGCAAGATCAAAGCTCTGATACCACTTGTAATGTTCCTTAGCGGTTGTAACTGAAATTTTATTCCAACTTAGCTAAGAATACTTGCAACAAATAACCATTCAAATAAAAAGGAACAAGTACAACATGTAGTCAATGAAACCCCAACTTCAAATAGCTTTATTCCTTTGCTCAAATGATGCAATTACAAAATAATAGTTCGCTGCCCTCTATGACAGTCATGCACAAATTTCAGATCAGACCTTCAACCTATTACAAAATGACTTCAAACTCTAGACAGAAGATAACTAAACAATGAAGAATGATTGCCAATCGATCCCCAAATGATTCCAGCTCTAGTTGACCACTGAAACACAATGAAATGTGACTGTAGGTGGTCTGATATAACTGTTATATAGGACTGATATGACTGTCCTCTTCCAACAAGATGAAAGATGGCAAAATCTCCCTCAAGAAGCCCAACGATAGCTCCTAGGCTTGAGCGAATGGTTGGGAATGATCGCCACAAGTGCCAAATCTATGATGGATGTCAAACACAATGTTTGTATGACTGTGCTAACCCTGTAGGTGGCTGCAACTTACTGTGGCTGAATAATGAATGGCTGGAAGTTGTTCAAATTGCCCCAAAATACTTGGTACAAAGCCCTCTTCAATGATTCTCGATGATAGAATGATCATCCAAGACCTGCAATATCTCCCTAATACCTGCAAATTCAATCCAATGGTGAAATTAGAAGCAATATCACCTCACAATTCGTAGGGGGTCATCACCCTACAAGGCAAGGGGTCATCTCCTTGCAATAAAGCATGAAAATCGGAATCTTCAAGCTTGCAAATGAAGTAAAAACATACCAAATCAGTCATGTCCTCAATTGAAGATCAAGTCCTTTTATTCTTCTCTCTCATGGCTGATTGGACTTGATAGGTGTTCCCTTGCATTTAATTTCTTTCCAATTGCATAGGGTTTGTCAATTGCTTTTCTCCTTTCATGGCGAATCCTCCTTGATGAATGGAATGTCATTAAATGCTTTTCTTCTATGTGGCAAATCTTCCTCTAGGCCGAATTCATCTCTTAGGCGAATGTATCCTTGCTTGGCCGAACTTCATCTTGGGTGAATGCCTCTTGTCATAGGCGAATGTGTCTTGGCATTTGAAACCACCTATGATTATTGATTTGGGCGAATATCTTTGTTTAACCATTGGAGAATGCAAATAGATCCTCCTCAATACAATTCGCACCCCTAGAAATGCAATCTTCCTTGGGCGAATCACTATCCTTGGTGTTTGATGTCTTCTTTTTCCTTGGCGAATGATATTCGATATTGTTTCCTTTTTGGTGAATGATAACTCCTAGTCTTTGGCCGATCCTTGAAAACTCCTATGATGCTTTAGCTTAGCGAACCTTGGGTGAAGTTCCTCATTATTGGCGCATGATCCAATAAATGACTCCTTCCTCATAGCCGTTGGGTTTGAATGCTTCCTTTGTACTATGCAAATGTGCTTTGCTTCCTTAGATGGGCCGTTTGTTCCTTGGAATGAATGCCTTCTCCCATGCAAAGGCTTCTTTTTGAATGACAATATGAATTTAAATCATTTTCCCTCCATGTCGAGTGTCATGATGCCTTTGACCCCTTTTTGCTTAGCTTGGACCTATCCCTCATCATGGGCGAGTGTCCTATCTTTGGTGCATGATCCAAAGACCCATTTACAATCAATTGCTTTAATTTGAATTTGAATTGCCTTTCATTCCATTGAGTTTCCCTCCTTGTGCAATCGTTGGATTATTTGAATTTGAATTTGATTCCCTCCATGATGCATTTGAACACCTTTTGTTTTAGCTTGGACCTATTTCTTCAAACACACTCAACACATATTGTCAATAGGTCCTATCTCAAACTCCATAAGAAATAGATTAGAGAAAATGTAATTAAAGATTTCATTTTCCCTTTTACAACTTAGCCTTAGAAAACACTTATGAATTTGGCCCCTCAATTATAGGTCCTATCCTCCTAAATATGAGAAATTACAATAGGAATTGCAATTTCGACATGATTAAGCCCTTATGATTTTGGCTTATAAGAAAAATACAATGAAGATTATTTAACCAAAATCACTTTCATTCCCTTACCATGTGTTTTAGCCTACGGGAATGATGAATAGGCTAAACACTCATACCACTTGTTGATCATTCCGGAAATGAGGACATGACAAGTTTGCAACTTTGTTTTAACTTTTAATCGACGTGTTTTTTGCCCCCGCATTTTTTATTTGTTTTTTTTTGTCTTCATGTGCATGTGGGCGGGGTCTTTTGGGCATCCTCGAGACGCTATGCGTTTCCAGAACACGAGACGTTCCGAGGGAGCGTTCCCCTTCTGCAGGGGGCATCCTTGGGACATCCCCTATATTCGTTAATTTTTTGGGACAGCGAGGGGTGTCCTATCCTCGTCCCCGCGTCCCTAGAACGCCTCCTGTGTTGGGAGTAAGGAAAAAACCCCACGGACGTGTCCCCCAATATCACTATAAAATATTACCTTTTTCCTCAAGGGGGAAACGCCTCATAAGAAGTGGGTTTTATGAAGCCTAGCACTCCATAAGGGGGGAAAAAGACACTTTTTAAAACAAACTTAAGTTGTCTAGGAAAACATAAAGACTATTAACCTTTAGACAATTTATGAAATATTTTAAAAAGCCAATTTCCCTTTAATCCACCAAGTTAGCCTTCGAGAAACCATAGGAATAAGACTCACTGACACCAAGTCAATTACTGACAAAAAGGGGACATTACATATGTCTTCTACGAAATAGGTTCCCATAAGGATGACTTTTACCATATTGATGGATGAAACAACAATTATGTCTAGGAAGCAAATACATGGTGATACCATGTGACCATGTGTCACTAGGCACCCGAGTTCGAAAAATATAGACCCCAAAGTTGTAAACTTCCGATTACCCCAAAATAGCAACATTACTAGGTGATATGTCCCTAGGATTTTTTCCCCTCCTCGCATAGGAGGTGTTATGGGGACGCAGGGACGAGGATAGGACGACCCCCGCCATCCCAGAAAATTAACGAATATAGGGGACATCCCAAGGACGCCCCTGCAGAAGGGGAACATCCCGCATTCTGGAAACGCACAGCGTCCCGGGGACGCCCAGAAGACCTCGCCCGCACGCACACGAAGACAAAAAAACACGAATAAAAACCGCGGGGGCAAAAAAAACACGTCGATTAAAAGTTAAAACAAAGTTGCAAACCCTAAATCATATTCATTGTTTCAACTTTCAAGTTTCAACAAAGATTTAGACGTGGCGTAGAGACGCAGGATGCCTCCCACCAAAAACTGAAATTTAGACACGGGGAGTTTGAGCCTGAGGATTTGTCAATTTGAGGAGGTTAGTATTAATTTATTAAATGAAATCAATATGTTGAAACTTGAAACTTGATCTGTATTTTCATTTAAAAGTTCTCGGTTCCTACCTTCCCGTTCCTACAGACCTACACGTTCTTGCCTTGAGAATAATAAAAAATATATAAACTTCAAAACTTCCAAAAAAGTAAAAATGGAGAATATAAATTATAAAAGTTAAAATTGTCCATCATATCAGTTAGGTTCAGACTGCACATATTTCCTTGTATTACACAAATTATTCACAAAATGCCCAACATAAAACAGAGTGCCTTGATACTTTCTTTCATTGAGGTTCTTTCATTAAAATCTCCAAAAGTGTTTTCAAGAAATATGCATATCATCTTGTCTGTTCTAAATGCAACAACATCATGCATACTCAAACATTGGATATCAAGAAATACAGTGTTTATTGTTTTGCTAATCATCATTCAAGAACCAAGGGAACTATGCATAAAGAATCTTTAAAATGCTAAGTAGGTTGTTATTGTTAACCACCCCTTAAGTATTCAGCTCATCCAAAAGTCATTATGCTTCCCTGTCTCTTATCTATAATGGTCACACATATAGAAACCAGAAACAACTGAATGCTTAAGTATTCGTAAATACTTTCATGAGCAGCAAACCATAAAAAATCTCATAATGTCTATCTGTTCGTGGTCTTTTAGATAATGAAGATATGGTTCGGTATTTGAAATGCACTTATACAAAGACGTGGATATACAAACACTGGTAGTAACATATCTATTATCACAAATGGTAACCACTAGCATTGACAGGATTGTAATTTGTATTTCTGCTATACTGATATAATCACTGTATAACTAATAACTATAACTATAACCTATTTATGGCGGAATGTAGGTACTCCAGTGTCCACAAAGTTCAGATTTCTTGAGTGAAGAATCAAGATGGACTCTTTCACTGTGAATGCTGATTTAGATTTGGAGAATGAAATAGCAATTGATAAGGATGAGGAATCAAGCATCCAACCATAAACCCCAAGTAGAACCACGGACAGTTCAAGTGCAGCTGCAAGTGTACTAAATTTCGATTGCCCTTCACAATTGTTGTCACAATATGCCAAAGGGCCCTTTAACAAGAAACATCCTTTACAACAGTATGCAACAATAGTGGGCACAAATAAAGCACCTCATTCAGGTGGAAGTTGAAAATGGAAATGCAACATTTGCCCAAAAGGTACTTGGACTGGTAGCATGACGAGAAACAATGCACACTTTCTGCATAGCCCTAGTAAAGGAGTTGAAGGTTGTAAGGTTCTCTCACTTGAAATGAACGCTGAGATGATCAAATTATATACAAGGGAAATCACTACAACATCAATTTCTAGTACACCAACACGAGGGGTTCAACTTCAGGTTTACCACCTTCATATCCGTCATTTGGGGTGAGTGCAATGGAGTCAAGGGGGAAACGGAAAGGTAGAGGATGATCCTCACCAAACCCAATCACGTATTTGTTCAATGCACAAGGAAGGGAGGCTAAAAATGAGGCCATTGCCAATTTCTACTTTGGCAACGACATTCCTTTCCATGTTGCTCGATCTCCTTTGTACAAGGAAATGTTTGAGAAGGTAAGGCAAGTTGGTCGTAGTTATGTGGTTCCTAGTGAGACTAAATTGAGAACCACACTCTTAGAAAGAAATTATTCCACGGTTAACTTGTCGATGGAGGAGATGAAGGCCAAATGGGTGACACATGGTTGCAGCATAATCATGGAAAGGTGGACAAATATTAGACACTGTCCACTCATCAATGTTATAGTTTCATGCATTGATGGACCTTACTTCTTGCGAGAAATTGATTGCTCAAGAAGACGCAAAGATGCCGAGTTTCAATTTCAAATCTTGAGAGATGCCATTGAGGAGGTTGGTCCTCAAAATCTGGTGCAAGTGATTACTGATGCAGCAAATGTTTGTAGGGCAGCAGGTATGTTGGTTCAATCTACATATAGGCACATCTATTGGACCCCTTGTTGTGTGCATGCTATGAACAATGCACTCAAAGACATTGGAAAGATAGAGTGGGTGAAATAGGTGGTGGCAGATGCAAGGGAGGTGCAAATGTTTATTTGCAACCACCACATGTCATTGGCATTGTTTCAGACCTTTGCAAAGAAAGAATTCCTCAAACCAGTCGAGACTCGATTTGCTTCCTATTTCATTCTTCCAGAGAGGATGCTTGAGTTGCAAGAGCCATTGCAACTTATGATGACACAAGATTCGAACAGGGGGATGGAGTCAAAGACTGAGAAGGAGAAGAGGGTGAAGGAGATTGTGATTAGTGATACTTTTTGGTCAAATGTGAGATACATCACATCTTTTGTACAACATGTTTTCACTGTCATCAAATTTGGGGATTCTGATAGTCCTAGTCCTGGGAAGATGTACGAGTGCACTGATAGCATGCTTGGCCAAATGAAGGCTGCCATTGTGCAAAAGACCCCATCCTAGAGTTGCACAATGAGCATATTCACCCCATCATCCAAAAAAGGTGGAGCAAGTTAAACACCCCTCTACACATGGTTGCATATGCTTTGAATCCAAAATGGTATGTGGAAAGAGTTGGTAGAATTCTTCCTATTCATGATCACAAGGTGAGGAATGGCATCATGAAAGCCTTCAAAAAAATGTATAGTCCAGAGGAAGCTTCATTGATCAAAGTTGAGTGGGTTAAGTTCACAAAACTAGAAGTCTACAAGACTTCAACAAGGATTGATAGGCTCACTATGGCACAAGATAAGCCAGTTAGTTGGTGGACAATTTATGGACCTTCAGGACCATTGCGCACACTTGCCATTCGTCTTCTCTCACAAGTTTCTAGTTCCTCAGTTGAGAGGAACTGGTCCACATATAGCTTTATCCACTCTCTAAAGAGGAATAGACTAAGCTCTGTGAGAGCAGAAAAGCTTGTTGCAGTGCATAGTGCCTTGTGTTTGATTAGTCACAAGATACCTCAGTATAGGCAGAGCCCAACGCAAAGGTGGGATGTAGAGCCCGAGGAGCTAGAACAACTTGATGATGACCATAGTGTGCAAGTGGCATTGGAGGATCCACTTCCTTCTAACAGTTCCAATGATGAGGAGTTTCCTACATATGTTGTTGTTGATGATGATGATTCTGATTTTTGAGCTTTCAATTCTAGATATCGTTTTTGGCAATTTAATTGTCATTTTGATGCTTGTCACTTGTATAATGAGATTATGAGGCTCTAGTATCTACTTGGTACTTTGAACTTTCAAAGTTCAAACTACTTATAAGTTTTAAAGTTTATAATTTACTTGAATATTTCAAATTGAATTTTGAAATGTATCACGATTTTCAGCTACTATGGGTGTGAATTTGATTCTTGAATGATCATTGATATTCAATTGTTCAATGTTTAAAGTACACTGTTAGTGTTTATTGTTTAGTTTAAGACTTTAAGTTACCTCAACATGTATCTCGTTTTAATTTTTAACTTTTTAACTTTTTAACCTATATATATTTTTATTAAAATATATTATTTAGCCGTCCCCTCACCTTCCTCTTGTCGTCCCCCCATCTCGGAAACTCGGAGAAACACTACAAAATAGTGATTGATAGTACATGGGGAGGCAATGGGAAATGTCAACAATGTTGCAGGGATAGAGTTGATCGCTGATCAACCATTTTTGGAGTGACAGCAACCGAGACAATTGGGGACAATGTTTGTGATATTTTTGTTGCCAATGAATCCTACCTTGCAGAAGCACTCATCATTGTCCACCACTATTTACATTGTCGACGAATATCATTATATATGTAAAGCAATTAGTAAGATGATGACATGTCTTCAAAACTTGCAAGCTTAGGTCATCACAAAATTGGAGTATGAAGAATAATTATAATGTCAGGGATCCATGGAATCTATAACCTCAAAGCATTTGTTATTTTCTAAAAATTAAAAATATTTTATTTATTTTTTGGATACATATAATAAAAATATTTTTTATTTCAATAGAAAGCTTTTGGAAAAAAGGTATATAGAATATTTTTTATTAGATAACATTATATAACATATTACATATTGATGCAAGAGCATCTAGTGGTGCAAGGGCAATCTTGCATCACCTAAAAATAATTGAAGTTGTTTTGAATTTCTTTTGTTTTTTTAGGCTTCTTTAGTCGTGTTGGAGTCCATGATGACACTTTAGTGGTTCAAGACTGTTAGAAGCTCATAAAGGCTAAAAATAGTAACCTGCCATTTTTAGTAAGTTGGCCTATTTGGGTACGTATGGACCTGAAAATTTACCCCAAGAAGCGGAATTGAAAAAAGAAGCAAATGGTTAAGAAATCATCTAAATATCATTTATAGTTTGAGAGATATTAAAGTTTCCATCTTGAAAAGTTGCTCCTGATGAACTTCATATTTCAATGTGAGGCCCTTAGAAGCCTCGCTGGGGTTGGAAAAGTGGACAAAATGATCTTTAGATAATTTTGTTCGTCATAGAGCTCTTCATGAGCTTTCCAACGCCTAGTTATGATTGTCAATCGGATGCCTGGTTCAAAAGTTATGGCCCCCGGAAGTTGTGTTACAAAATTTCAAAAACTTTAACAATTTCAAATTGCCAATTTCTTGGGCAAGAAAATGAACAGCTGGACTTGGCACGCAAAATGGGGAGTTACACTTTCTAGAACATTCAAGAAGGTAGTGGAGAAGTGACGTGGAAGTTATTGGTGCCAAATAAAAAGGGGAAATGGAAAGGTTTTGGGGACAGTTCCATATGTGCGGTTGTGACTCCAAATTATAGAAATCTCTGATAGAGTAGGATTTTCTTTGTTGTGAAATAGCCCATGTTGTTGTAGCATGTAATACTAGATTTTATACTCCATTTTACTAAAGAAATAAAAGTTGTTTGATTTCACTCCTCACATTTTTGGTGAGAATCTCTGTTGTTGTTTCGTGTGTCAGTGTTGGGCAGAGTATCCCTTCATCACATACATAAATGACATATTCCATACATACATACATATATGTATGTAACATAACACAAACACATGCTTGGTGAGTGCCAACATTCTCCAAGCACAAAATCATGTTTCATCGTTGGAATTGCTTCATGGCGTAAGTTGAAACAAGCAATGCCAACTTCAGTATTGATTGTAAAACTTGGTCCTAGAGTATCTTGGACCATTTCTCTAACAATGCACCTATGGCTTACAAATGTGGCATAACGTTGTCTAGCAAAATATGAGCTAGTTGTTGCTTTGAATTGGTCATTTGATTTTTTATGATGCTACCATCTCCTTGATATGTATACGTTGTGCCAAATGCAGCTCCCTAAGTTGTGCAATTTGTTCAACATGTGCTTGTATAAGTTTTATATTGAGCACTTAAACTTGGGAAGCAATGGTCACTACCTACTCATCAACTATGGTATCATTGCCCAACTAACATTCCAAAGAGCCGAGTTTCATTTCCTTGTCTTGGAGATAAGGTGCACCATTGAAGCAAGACAACCAACATCTTGCATGTGATTGTCAGGTGCTCTTCAAAAGATTGGCAATGAATCACTTCTAAATCAAGCATTAACCAGACAGACATCAGGGGTGCCTATATTGCAGCCCTCTTCTACCTTTTCTCACTCTTTTACTGCTACTCCTACTTTTGTGCATGCATCTACTTTATCCTTCTCTTCAACATGCCCAAGAAGCTCCTCTATGAATGGCACAAGCAATAATAGTGATTAGATCAACACCAAAAGTATTTTATTATATGTACAAGGGATCTCCGTGCTCGAAGTAGAGCATGTATTGGCATCAACTCTAGCCTAGCAATGGAAATCATCAAGTGCAACGCTGCTAGGAGTGTAATGACCCTAGTTATTTTCCCATCAAGGTTACTTTTCTCATTATCATGCTACACCAATAGCTGGTACAATGCCCCAAACTAGGCATGCTTCTCTATGAGTCTTTGCTACAACGCACACATCCACTCTTTTAATGTTGCCACCTTTGTCAATGACATGTCAATATTTGTTGTGGAGTACAATCACTATGAAATTGGGGGATGTAGTTCTTTGCAACTTGCCTGCCATATCTCCATCATATAGCTCATCAAGAACCAAGACTATTGATGGTGTGACATCATCTACAATCTTCACTTGGAAGCTTAGATCGTCTAATCTTAACACAATCTCAAGGATATACCAAACAACAATTTCATGTATCAAGGCATTGCATGATATAAGAGCCTCATATGGGGCCTTCAAGCAATGGTGGTAGTATGAGTTGCAACATCCATAGTGGTGAGGTAGCTCGTTCTATACATATTTATTGCTCTACACACACTTCCTAGAGAGGCCTAATAGTGAATCCACAAGAGGAGAAGCTATGTGCATGACTACTTGATTGAGATGGCAGTGTTTCCTCCATTGATTGTTTCCTATGATCCTCTCCTATGGGCTCCAATAGTTACTATATATGTGCTTCAAGGGTACTTGTTGCACTGTTTCTCATCCCTAGCCCTATGACTCTCACTCTTAATGGTGGGTTCTAAGGTCAACACTCTCTAGATCATGGTGAATAGGGAAGTGATGAATAGCCACAAAAATGTCAATTGGGTCCACCATCTACTGTAGGGGCCTCACACTAATCCAAATAAAGGTCAACTTGTCTAGCAACAATGTGCCATCCACTTGCCAAGACTCCACATCCACAATTTAATCAGTGAGCATATATGGTAGCACAATAGGTCCATGTTGCACCATTGCTTCTAGAAAAACCACCCTTGTATAATGCCTAAAGAATTGTAATGAAACTCCCAAACCGCCTACAATGAGGTTAGAGTGACGTGGATCAATGAATTGTGACTATAATGCAGCCACCTATTGGTCCATGACAAATTTATGCACAATAGTCATTGTTTTCTCTACAATAATCAGCATGATGTTCCTAAACCTATAGACTAGGAACACTTACACCATTGCTAGCCTGACATCCTCACCAAAGGGCAAGCCATGGTAGTTGAGTACATGAAGGATGAACAGTGCCATGTAATAAAAGACGAAGCCTTGGTCCCAAGCCTCCCTTGCACTCTAAATCACATCATTGTCTAGAAACATACAATAGTCAATCACAGTCTCATAGGTGTCAAACTTGTAGCTAGCACGTGCAATTGCTAATGTAATCACATCCTTGCATGCCTTGCAAAGGATCTTCATAATGACAAGAGTGTAGGCAATGCAAGCCCAAACATTTGGCATTTGGGGATTGTTGATTGCCTTTGCTTCCACGCTCATTCTACACTAGGTTTAAGACCACATCTCATGACCATTGCTTTTCCAAAAACAAGCCAAGATACACCAATGGGGATGCACCCTAAGCTTTCATCTAAGATATAGTAACCCTATAAGATCATATATGGTGCAGGGTTGGCCAAAATGATTCTATGCTTACCCAAATAGAGGGCACTATTGTGAAATCTGCTAACTATGAATTGCACTAGCGTTATTTCTCAGATTGATGCAACTTCTCCAAGTGGATTTGATGATCAAGATATGTTAGTATGGGAATGCTTTCATGGTTTGGTTTCAAGACACAAACAAGCTTGGAGATTTCAATTAGAAATTTATACAATATTAAACCTTTGGTTTATAACATTTAAGCAAAGGAAACTCCATGGATACCAAGTGGCACTCACAAACCTAAACCTTGAACCTCAAGCTTACCAATGCAGATTAATATTTGAATCTTCAGCCTTTTATGCTAAAATTAAATTGCAAAAAGCAAAAAGTACAAAAAAGTTTGGGGTTAGTTCAGCAGGCTTAGTCAAGGCAGAGCAATTATCATTGGAAAGGTCAGGTTTCAAACCTGCAGGGCAAGCTACCAATATTAAAAACATCTGTAGGCTTCATTGAGTGGTGAGGCAGAGAGATTACCATAGTAAGGTCGAGATTGAAACACGCTGTACAAGTCCCCCATACTACAGAATCCCTGTTAAAGCAAACTGAAAATACCTTTATGTGTACCATTTGATGTAACATTTGGTGTAAGACGTGCATTTAAATAAAAGACAAATCAAATGATACTTAAACCAGTTAGGAGGAATTCCATGAGGGGGCCGCCGCTCCTATTTTTCATGTGCAGATGGCCACATATTATGTTTTCAAATACCCTGCTGAGAAATTTTTAAAATTCTCAACGATAACAGAACAGAGCGGGCTATTTTTCCAAAGGAGAATTTGCAGGGCTATTGCAAGGTTAAGGGTGGCCGAGACCTTTCCAACTCCTACTTAGATAATATTGGTACATTTAATGCTAAATGAAAGCCCGCTTGTGGTGAAAACTTTTGGAACAAAAGGAAAATTAATTAATACATTTTTACAGTTAAGCCGTGCAAAGTAGTAGTAAGTAAATGAATTTCTTGTTTCATGGGACCACATCACTGCAAATGGCTCCATTTCTTTCTCTGCATGATAAAGCATGGCAGTGCCTCTCCATGGGACCGCTGCTCAATTATAATAATAAAAATAAGGATTTAAAAGTTATCTCTACTCTTCATTGTAATCAGGGCTCACCTATACAAAGAGCCCTGTTCAGTTATTCTATAATTCAACCTGATGATGATCAACGTTGTGTGGTTTGAAACATGAACCTCTTTTAAAATCGATGTGTTCCCAATTTATCTTGAAACTCACTCCTTAACATTATTGATTTGCGGAAGCTTGAAGGCTCTTTTAAAAAAATATACATTTAGGGTTTAGGGTTTAAAACATTTAGGGCTTACCCTCACCTATACAAAGAGCCATGTTCAGTTATTCTATAATTCAACCTGATGATGATCAACGTTGTGTGGTTCGAAACAGGAACCTCTTTTAAAATCAATGTGTTCCCATTTTATCTGGAAACTCACTCCTTAACATTATTGATTTGCGGAAGCTTGAAGGCTCTTTTAAAAAAAAATACATTTAGGGTTTAGGGTTTAAAAAATTTAGGGCTTACCCTCACCTATACAAAGAGCCCTGTTCAGTTATTCTATAATTCAACCTGATGATGATCAACGTTGTGTGGTTTGAAACATGAGCCTCTTTTAAAATCAATGTGTTCCCATTTTATCTGGAAACTCACTCCTTAACATTATTGATTTGAGGAAGCTTGAAGTCTCTTTAAACAAAAAATACATTTAGGGTTTAGGGTTTAAAAAATTTAGGGCTTACCTCGCTAGTTGGAGGTCATGATCAACATCGAGCGAAACAAAGCAGAGCTTCTCCTTAACATCATCCATAATATAAGTCTCGTCCATCACGTTCACGGCTCGGTAAGAAACAAGCTCCTTGAGATAATTAGTGAGCGCCTTCCCGCCAAGGTCAATCCTCTTAACCCCATAATTGATAGTAAAATTCTGGTAGACAGGAGCCGCATGCGTGAAGGAGAAGCCGCAGTCGACGACGAGGCTGCACTGAGTCCTGGCCAGGAGACTGATGGGAGACCTGCTCGCCTCGTACAAATGCACCAGCGAAGGCGAGTCAGCGACGTAGAGAGACTGGAACCCTAGATCTTCGAACACGAGTTCGTCCGTGGCCTTCTGAATGGAGGGCAGATTGAAGAGGGGTTCGACTAAAAGGAGGCCTGCGGAGTCGGAGGGGCGAATCTTGAGAAGGTTCTTGAAAAGGCGCTCCCAAATTTCCTTCTGCATTTCGGCATTGACGAGGAAGCCACGGTCGAAAGGGCGTCGGATGGAGATGCCGGCTATGTCGTCACAGTGGTGGAGTTGGTCGGCAATGAGCCATTTTTTGGAAGAGTGAGGGCGAGCGAGACAGTTGGGAACGACGACTGTGGGGTTTTTGTTGCCGGCGAATCCTGCCTTGCAGAACCCCCCGCCGTTGTCCACCACTATCATTGGAGAAGGAGATCCCATGCTTGAATTATACATAATTTACACTGTCAACGAATGTGGTTATATATGCGGGCCGATTGTGAGATGTTTTCACTCACCCACGGGCTTGGGCCACCATAGAACAGTGAACTGGTATATTAACTCAGAAACAAATACTCGCGTTTTAAATATTTAAGTATCTTGTACTCTGCTAGTAGTAGACATATAAGGTGCATTAAGGCACGGAATGGATCCTTGTCCGAAGAGGAGAGGGTAGTTAAAGCCACATATTACCTGTGTAAGATTCATAATAGAAGAAAGGAGATCAGCAGTGAAATGGAGAGCAGCCAGGAGTAACCGGGGGGGCTGCCTGTGGTTATTTTGTTTCCTTGTTTGATGCGGTTTGTTTTACCTCTGGGTCCCATAGACTTGGTCTTGTGGACGTCATTAAAAACTTTCATTCATTCATTGTTGTCAGGGCCTAAATTCTGTGAATACAAATTTCTAACTATAGGTTAGTCTATTTGATTTATTTTGAAAATGTTAAAAAAAAAAATTCAATTGGCATAGTGGTTGGAGTGGGTTTAGATAAATTGAATATATTCTAAGTAATATAGATCACAATTATATAATAGAAGTTTTACAATATTTTTTTTAGTGGGAGGTGAACACGGTATGTTATTAAACATTCAAATTTCAAATATAGAATAAATGAGATTTTGCCTCAATAGAAAAGGTAGAAGCAATAACAAGTCATAATAAATTTAAAAAATAAATTCCAATTACAACAACTTAGGCCTACAACACTTCTAGGCACTTCTATCTCTATTTCAAGTTACTAATATCAGCATACTCTACTTTGATACTTGATCACTCAGACCCAAGCGAACCAACAAAAGATCTTGCTTGTAAACACACATGAAGGTAGCTCTTCAATTGTGGAAAGAAGATGTCCCCAAATGGGTCCATGATTATCTTTATATAGCTATGTGTTCCCTAGCTCTCAATTGCTTGGATGCATCTAGAACTTGTGTTGACAAAATAAGATCTTGTACACTTTCAAAATTTTCTTTTATGCTCTACTCTGAAATTTGGCCAATCCAATCAACAATGTCCATAGCATCCACACAATCTGTAGCAACACTATCATCACTTATATATGGGTGAAAATGAATGATATTAAAGAAAGGTGAAATATCTATTACTAGTGGAAGACCAACCTAACACACATTACCAGAGATTTTTTGCAATATTTTATAGGGTCTAATTTTCTTGTAATTTAATTTGCTATAGCTCCCCTTGGGAAACCTCTCCTTTGGGATAAATATTATAACTAAACCATTGATTACAGATGACTCTAGACTCTCCTTTTCTCATCATCCTTTTCCTTGTAATTTAATTTACTTCTTTGAATTCACTCTCTAATTTCATCATGCATTTGTTGTATAATTTCTATGAAGTCTTCAGCATTTTGCATTTTTCTATCAGTAACCACCTTTATCAAATTTGTGATACCTTTTGGAGATCTTCCTTAGACAATATGGAATGGGAAAACACCAGTTGACCTATTAACTAAATTATTGTATGTGAATTCTAACTAGGCAAGGATCAAATCCCATTGAGTAGGTCTCTCTCTAACTAAACTTCTGAGTAGATTGCCAAGACTCCAATTAACTAGGTTTCTATTTGTCCATCAGTTTGGGGATGATGGGTAGAATTGAAATCTAACCTAGTACCCAACTTTTTCCATAACATCATCCAAAAATGACTCATAAATTTAGTTTCCCTGTCAGATGTAATACTTCTAAGCAAACCATGCGCCCTTACCACATCTTAGAAAAATAATCAACAATATTTGATGCATCAATGGTTTTCGTACATGGTATGAAGTGAGCCATTTTGGAGAACCTATCCACTCGTACAAAGATATTATCATTTCCCTTTTGAGTTCTTAGTAATCCCAATATAAAATCCATTATAATATCTTCCCATGGTCAACCTAGAACAAGTAATGGCTTATACAACCCTTTGTTCCTACTAGTGCCATTTGCTAATTGGTAGATTCTACATCTAGCAACAAACTTCTCTACAATTTGTTTTAGACTATCTACCAATAATATTTCTCTTTTAACTATAAAAGGGTTTTGTCCCTTCCAAAATGACCACTAAGACCCCCTCCAGACAATTCTCTTATGAGGCTCTCTCATAGAACCTTGGGGTATACATAAGTGTTGAGTTTAAAAATCCTTCTTTAATAAATAAAACCTTACATACCTTAGCATCTTGACACACCCTCTAGATCTTAGCAAAATCAAGATCATCCTTGTCTAAATATTTCAAGTAATCGAGATCAAGTACCTTGACCTCCATAGCCTTCAACAACAATATCCTCTGGCTCAGTGCATCAACTACTCTATTTGACTATCCAAACCTATGCTTCAAAAGAAAACAGTAACTTTATATGTATTCAATGTGAGAACCAAGATCTTCTAGAGAAATGTTGATACCGGTTGGCCATGAGAGATGAACAATCGCATGCCTACAAGTTATGAAAAATAAGAGTATGTAATACAAACAAGATTGAAAGCAATAAGTTGCAACTGATTAACCATGCAATACATTTACCCACGAGAGATGTACATATATATAAGGGAATAAGAAGTAACCGCCATGTAGAAAAAGTGGAGAAGACTAAGTAGTCAACTCCATGCAATAATTGGTGGTGAGTTAACTTCCTCAAGACTCGCATGCAATGGCGAGTGAACTCTCATCAACTAAGACACCTAAGTAGGCTTAAAGCCATGTGGAATTATCTCGTATGCATGTAAATAATGCAGATAATATATGTGTCATGCCCACATTTTCCATGTGGTCACAACACACATCGCACGTGTCATAGCCACATCTGCCATGTGGTTATGACACGAGATATGAAAAACTTTTCTCACACTGTCCTAAAAACCCCCTTCGCATGCGTATACATGCTCGACGGTGTTCTCTCATGGCGAAACACTACAATGTTCGGCGGGATATAAGTACAATTGTGTGCAACCAGACGCATACAGATCAACAAGAGGGTCTATACAACGCTGCTAACGTCATTGCAAGAGTGAGATTACCAAAGTTCCTAAATCGAACCCTCGGCAATTTTTGGTAGCATAATGCCTTACGGCGTTAGTGGGAATTACGCTGCACTCATTTACGCACGTGGTTCGCTGATAGAGTAACAACTTCCCACAACGCCTTGTTCCGACTAAACCGGCTAGTGATCTCCCTATTTAGTCATTTTTCAGCCAGGCACGGTTGTCTGTCTCCTCTCTTGTTTCCTGAAACATACTCTTCCTATGACTTAGCATTTTCAACAAGGCGGTTTGGTTGCTCTCTCTTCCCTTTTCACAAGTTCTTAATTTTGATTGTATCTTTATCGCCCTTACCTTAACTATTTCTCTGTTAATTTAGTGTGTTTATATTTCAGTCTCTCTCTCTCTTTCGTTTTCTATGCTTTCTTTATGTGCATCCTGTCCTTTCTTCATGATTTACGTCAATCAGGGTTATCACTGCAGCTATTGTTGATATTAAACCTAATTTCAGGATGCTCTAGGTCACAAAGGCTGGTTTACTATTTCACTGGACTCGGTCTCCTAATCTTCCCCGATCTAGGTTCCTCCTCTTCGTATATACTTAGTCAACTTGTTCCTAAGCAGATTTGGCAGAAGGGTCCGTCAACTTAGTTCTCTTATCCCATGTGAGAAATGTCGCGCATTTTCTCCTCTGTGTTTTCCAATGTTAGTTTTTCTTCTTCGGACTCTCTTACAGGTTTACTTATGAGGTCGTTTGCTACAGTTGTGATTAAAATGGCCACATGGATTGTCAGTGGTGGCTTCTTAAGTTTATTTCCAGTGTTCTTTTGAGCAAGGTGATGTGTAATTTTCCTCTTCATTTTCTGGGTGATTGATATTACGTTGATAGTTGATAGTGGAAACTTCCGAGAAACTCTTTCCAGAGTATCACTGAATATTCCTTAACTCTCTTTTA
The DNA here is from genome assembly GCA_027924645.1 of Cunninghamia lanceolata. Taxonomy (NCBI): domain Eukaryota; kingdom Viridiplantae; phylum Streptophyta; class Pinopsida; order Cupressales; family Cupressaceae; genus Cunninghamia; species Cunninghamia lanceolata. Next base: position 10,037,253 of record BSBN01001373.1, read on the forward strand.
CATTATAATTTTATTTTCTCTTGTTTATAATTACTGTTGTTACTATTACTATTACGGACTATTAATACACTGATTGTGACTCGTATAACGTTGTAAATAGATGTAGGAGGCTCTCCACTTTATAAAACCCTGATCCTGGAAATATCACTTCTTGGTTGTTGTGTTCAACACTTAATAAAAACTACTGTGAAAATATAATTTGTTCTCTTTTTTTTTTTTCTATATCCATGAGACATATTTTATAACGAATTTAAACGAGGGCCATATATATATATAGATATAAATATATATATATATATATATATATATATATATATATATATATATATATATATATATATATATATATATATATATATATATATTAATGTCTATGTAGAGGACGAAATTGGTTTAACACTATCTATATATATATATATCTCTATGTATCTATATATATACATATATATATATAGATAGATATATAATAATTATTTTATTTTATATGGCTATATACATAGACATATATAATATATATATATGCCTATATATAGAGCAATAAAAATGTATTTATTTCCAAATAACCAATCATATGTTAGGGCCAAAGCCCTAACATTTTATTTGCTTGTGAGTCCACAGCCGATGGCGGCCATGGGCGGCGGTGGCCGCAGGGACAGAGAGGGCAGCGTCGGCCGCAGCGACAGAGAAGCAGGGTCGGCCGCGGAGGGTAAGGCCTGTGCAGGCCGCGGGAGGCATAAGGAAAAGGGGGGATGTGGAGTGGGGCAGAGCCCCACCCACATCCCACGATGTGGGGTGTGGGTGGGGCTCCGCCCCACTCCACACCTCCATGTATATGTTAGGGCCTGCGGTGGGGATTTCTCCCCACCGCCCAAAACAAACCGCGACTGTGTTTTCTCCCGCGGGCTTAAACTTTGACAGTCATTTCTTATGGTGCTTTTTCGTTGATTTCTATAATATATATATATATATGTATATATATATATAGCAACGATAATAATATGTATATATATATATATATATATATATTTCATAAATATATATATATATATATATATATATATATATATATATATATATATATTTCATAAATATATATATATATATATATATATATATATATATATATATATATATATATATATCTATTTTTATATATTGATATATATCATTCAATCTCATAAAAATGATAATTACTCAATTATTCATTCTAGTTTTATTCAATTTCTCAATTATTCTATAAAAAATGATAATTACTCAAAATGTGAAATATATATATATCTATATATATATATAAATTTATTATTTATATATATATATATATATATATATATATATATATATATTCTTATATGTATATATATAATTCATAAATTTCTCAAATTCACTACCTTATTCATTTTCTCAAATTCAACCTGTTAGAATGATAATCTCATAACAAGTATATAGATATGCATATCCCAATTTCACTTATTCGGTAGAAATGGTAAATATGTATTCTCTTATTATATGTATATATTTCCATTTTCATAAACATTTAAGTTTCTTAAATTTACAAACAGAGAAACATATATACATGCTAGATTTCCTCTAATCCTTCCAAATTAACAGAATCCACTAACTATGGAGAATAACTCAAACATTTAAAACTGTCTTTTCCATTATAACATTGAACTATAAAAACTAACATTTCAACTAGTTAAGCAATTCCAAACTTTCAAACGTAAACAACTCAGTTTAAAAACACAATGAACTTTTCCTTTCAGTAATACTTGAAACACAAATAAAGTGCTATTGAACAAGGTTTACAAAAATCAACTTGAAAATTTAAGCACATTCAGATTACAGAATTTAAACCAGGGATACAACAACTAGCTTCCCAGATTTCCTTCTCCCAAACAACATACTACTGATAGCTTATGACAACCAAATAAAAGTCCAATAGTAACAAGATCAGGGAGGTGATTTTCTTCACTCCCAGAATAACATTAAATTACAACAATAACAAGAGAGGAACTCTCTCTTCAACTCTCATGACAAGTAGATTATCTGCTCCTTCATAAATATCCAACCAGAAGCTCCAAGAGAAAACCTGCGTATCAAAGACAAACAAAGAAGAAAACACCACACAACTAGCTCTCCTCCCTTCCGTAGACCCGCAAGTGGGTCACCCCCGAGCTAGGGAGACCATACTCACACCTGGGTACTCAAACACTCCACTTCACAACAGAAACAACAACAATCCCAAAGCACACATACACCTGTGGGTATTTTACACAATACGGAATCTCAACTACAGTGAGTTTCATAAGGGGCAGGAGAGTGGACACACTCGACTCCAGAGTGTCACCCTGACAGATAAATGAACCAATATAAATTTCTCTTGGTCTCAAACCAAGTGTGATCACAATTTTTAAGTAATCTGTATATGACTCTCAAGTCAAAAATACAGTCACAGATACATGCCCTCAAGGCTTTCAACATCCCAAAAGATGGAAACAGGTATGCACCCGAGGAGGATCTCTCCTCCCCTACCCCAAACTTGATGAGCATTTCTCCCAAGTGGGAGACGCTCTGTCAAACAACCCGACAAGAACCCCCACAGAAAACAAATCTAAACACATATTTCACACACATTTCATACACATTTCAGTTCTACAAAAACAAAGGTAAAATTCAGACCAACCTTGCAAAGCCCTCCTGGAATGAAGCTGTTGCAGAGTCCACAGAGTTCACTTCCAACCTTAGCCACCAACTCCCTCTCCCTTCTCTATCTTGCAAACTAACTTCTCTATTTTTGGTAAGGCAAAAAAAATGAAATTTTTTTTTTTCCCAAAATTCAACTAACTCCCTCTCATCCCAAAATTTGAAAATAAATAACCCAAATTCTCTTTCTTTTAATTTTGAGAAATGGGGAAGTGACACTTGTCACCTCCTCACCCTTCCCCAAAACCACTATTCTGTCCTAGTGGCTTATGTCACTCTCCATTCCCAAGGGTACTCCTTATTCCTCTCATGTGACTCCACTTTCTCATGGGAGAAATAAAAAAAAGAGTTAAATGGGAACAAGACAGGTGACCCATGCCTCTTTCTCCTTTCTTCACATGGGTGTCCCCATAGTACATGGGGGAATCTCACTAAAGAAGAGGTGACCTTCACTAATGGATGGCATCTCTTATCTAGGAAAATGTAGAGGGGATGGGTTGGGTGTTGGTACAACCCATCATGTCCCCTCCTACCTCCAATTTTCGCCACTTAACTTCAGGGGAAGGTTAAGTTGACTAGATGGAGGTTACTCAAGGGTTACCCATGCCAAATGGGCCCCTGGACCCATGGGGTATAACCCAGGGTCAACTTTAACCCATACAAGACACCCCTAGTCAAGGTAAGGCACAAGAAAAGGGCCTCATACTTTAAATAAAATACAAAAATTCAACTTCAATCTCTTTACAACACAATTTACAACACAATTTATAAAATAATGTTACATGAGGGTAACCTAACCCACTCGACCATACGAAAGACCACATTACATCATGACATCAAACACAAAGAGATCTTGGTTCCTCGTGGAACCAGATCGGCTTAACATGGAATAACAAATAACAAGGTGTGGAATGATCTCCGAAATCTGTGGTTCGATTAGTAATCCCTGCACACTCAATTACAAGATCAGTAACCACATAAAATCATCATAGCCGAAGCAACTTAAATAAAACATGCATTCTCATGCCATAGTACAATTTAACATAATTAAAATCATATTACAATTTTCCATCATCACCTAATTTCATTTTTCTGAAAAGTAAACTTATCCAAACATCACCCAATTAGTTTTTCCGAAAACATAATATAGTTTAATAGTCTGACAAATTCCGGGAACTGCTATCCCACAAATATGAAAGTAACAATAACAGTACTGTAAATAGTCATAACAACAGTAGTAAAAAGGGCGGTCCTCACAATATGAATTATCCATATGCATCTAAATAATGCATGAGATAAAATATACACTAACATCCCCCTTAAGCATAGCTTAGGTGGGCACAAAGTAAAAATTAGGTCCTGACAACTAGGCCTTATGAAGTACCCAAGTACAATGCAATCTCTCATAAAGCGAAGAAAGGAAGAAAACCCAATGGCAAAAAACTTCCCTCCAAAAGATAGAAAAGAAAGTGAAATAAAGAGGACTACAAACGCCCCCCCAAAAGTGATAGTCCTGAAATCCCTATAAGATAGAGCCCATGTGTGTCTTCACAAAGAAGAGAAAGAAAGTCAACATAGAATGTCGCAGGGTGAATGTTGTAGTAGGTCCCTCTGCAACAAATGATGCCTCTTCCTTTTGAAAGATAGAAACCCCGAGCTGTCAAACTATTGAATTCCCACTCAAGTGGAATGTATGAAGGAATCAGGATGTATGGTTCTGGAAAGTGCTCATGTTTCTTAAAGCTGATGTTGAATTGTGACTGTACCATGCAAGATTTGAGAGCAGTGACCATTGAAGTGTGAGTTTTGAACTAATGTGAATCAGGACGTGTCTAGATAGTAGCATGAAGTAGCAAAGAGAGAACAAGAGGATCCAAACCAACAAATGATGCAACTCGATGTGAGTTGTCATTAAAGAGAAGACAAATGCCCTCAATGTTGTCATCAAGATCAATTATAAGAGATTCTACAAACAAATGATGGATGTCTGATAAGATAATATCTCGTTGATCAAGAGGAAAAGTGTGAACCTGCTGGAAAGAATCTGAAGTAGCATGCAGAGAAGCCAAGATCTCTATCGAAGTGGCAGGTGGAGGTCGCATAATAGTTACCAATGCTAGAGGTGTAGAAGGAGGAGAAGCAAGAGGAGATGTCTTTGTGTCATCAGGACATTCAAGACTTTCCCAACAAGCAGGTTCCTCTTTAGTATCATAGTCATACAAGGGATTATCAACATCATCAAAGGAAAGAAGTATGTCCATAACGAGATCATTTGGGAATGGAGGTTCATTGGGATCTTTGTACATTTCCCATAGTGTGGTCCAGAGAGTGCAAAGGCACTCAATGTGTGATAGAGCCTGCGATGTGTGGTTCCCAACACTTAAACCAATTAATCCTAAGACATGATCATTTTTAATTCTCCATGTAGTTTTCTATCAATATGTTCTTGGCTCAAGAATAATCCCATACATATGTGGCAATAGATGAATCCATCGACAATGCTGTAGGATGCCATCGCACTAGGACTTGTAGTCTCCTTTTTCCAAAGTAATGACAGAGGGATGATTTGTTATCCCCATTATTGAATTAGATAGATTACCCCCTTAGAAAATTTGGAACTTTATGTTAGTTCATTTATTACAAAATGCCTGTATAATCCCCCCCAAGAATGATACATAAAAGGGCACTTTATAAGTTGAGCGCACGTGCATGAACAACCCCCTGAAATTGCTCAATCACCCCCTGAATTTGAAACTTTATAATTTTAGTGCATAAACATGTCCAATTGGAATAAAAAATGACACTTTATAATGATAGTGTGAAAACATTTCCAATGGACCAGGCTTGAAAAATTATTCACTTTCACAAAAAAATGACACTCAATTTCGAGTTGCCAATCAAAGGTTACAACAATTTTACTATTTTTCCTAGATCTTGCCTATTTTTGCACTCAAAAAATTATTTTTAGATGCATTTCAAGTGAAAATAAAAAAACAAAAGAGGATGAAGTTAAGCCCTCAACAATTTTCACCTTCTCCCAATGAATAGTGTGCCTTGCCTATGCAATAACTTCGACGCTCATCCAAGATTAGATGCCTTGCACATAGAAAAACAAAACAAGGGTGAATCTCTAAACAAGGGCCGAATAAACCCTCCCACAAGGGTGAATCTACAAATAGGGGATGAATAAATCCTCACATGAGGGTGAATCTACAAACAGGGGCTGAATAAACCCTCACACAGGGGCAATTCAAGTCAAGGATGAATCATTGCTTTGTGAATCAGGCCGTGAGCCTTGTAATATAGGTCATGGGCCTTTACCAATGGTTCATGGACCTTGTGCAAGGCACCTAGGTTGGATGCCACATGCCAAGTGTAGGGGTTCCGTCCCTTTATCGACCTTAGTTGGGCGCCAGATGACCTTAGTAAACCTGCACGTTGGGCCTCCACTCTACTTGTGGTTTAAGCCTCTCTGGGCCTTGATTTAGGGAATGGATTGACCTGCCAATGGGGAAACTAGTCACCCTTCACACATCTTCGATCTTAGACTCTCCGCAAATCCACAAATCATGCTCTACGTTCTGCAAACACGTCTTTAATAGGGATACCAAAGGCAAAAAAGCTATAATGCAAATAGTGTTTTCAATATAAACTATGCAATTTACCAGACCACCATTCGAACTAGAAAAAGCCATGCTACCAAGTGAGAACCAAGATCTTCTGGAGGTGTCACATCTCATTTTTTGGACTATATTATTACTCTAGATTAATGAACATTTACTATGATTATTTTTACTTTGAGTAATTCCACGTGTGAAGGTAATTATTGTAATGTTATATTTGCGTGAATTGGAAAGTTGATTTAATATTAAATATTATCGATGGGATTATGGAGGTACATAATGTTTTGCTTCGGCTATGTTTTGAGGAACTAACCTATTGACATAGAGTTGAGTGCGACTGAATGTAGGTACTTGTCGAAGACGAGAACATGGTTCAAGTAGAGATGTTCTATCCACTTGGCAAGAACTGTTTGAGATGGATAACCTTGATGCACTCACACACTCACATAGTCTCCTGTCATATTGCATTTGAATGGCTTTAATATGCATTACTATATGGATAATGAATGTGACTGATGTTTAAACACTTAGAAAGATAATGTGCTTGATGTTTTGTGAGTAAATAAATCTGTGTTTGAGTTGCTACAGTAAGTCCATTTCGAATGCATGATTTAGTCATAAATATTAATGTTCTTTCAATTTATATTTAAAATAGTGTATTTTATATTGTTTAATAATAAATAATAATAAGTGTTTTCTTATTTATATAAATATTATTGTTTGAAAAACAATATCTAATTTAGACTTAAAAACAATTATGTTTAATTTACAATATATATATATATATATATATATATATATATATATATATATATATATATATATATATATATATTATTGCGAATACTTCTTGTTGATTTAAGTGATTGCGTTTTATTAAAAATAGATAAATTATATTAATAATATTATTATTATATTTAAAAATCTAAATAAGAGAATTAAAAAGAAAGTTAATGTCATTCAAGCGACAGAAATAAGTAAGTTTATTTTATCTTATTTTGAGAGCCTTTTGAAAAGTATAGATGCATGCAAAACATAAGTAAACATCAGTTATCCAAAAACAGTCCAAAACCTAAAAATAATGGGACACCAAGTTTAGCAGGAGACTTTTAATAAAACAAAGGTTAGCAAAAAGAGGATTATTATTATTATCTCTGAGCAATGACAGGACAAAAGGAGGACGTTCATTCTTTTCTTGGGCAGAGACAGATAGAGGAGAGAAGCAGTGATAGGAGAGAAGAAGGATCAACAACAACAGCGAAAATTTGACCCTTTGGCAAGTGAATAAAATCAGGTATTTTCCCTTGTTATGTTTGCAATAATTTATGGTGGAATAATACTATTACCCATAGTTATTTTGGCCTATGAAATGCTCTTATTCTGGTTTACATTTTGTTCTAGATTGGCCTTCTCTCGTTTTGTATTGACCTATTCCTAATGTCGACTCATATTACCTTTGTTGTTGTTTATCCCTCTGCTTTTATCTTGTGATCGACCTACCATTCTTTAGCATGCAGAACAGATTATTGAACTTATATCTTTATCCCTTGACCGCTGAAATATATACTTAGGCCTGCATTTTTAATCCTACGTGGATGCTAAGACCACCTCGCCAACCTCTTTACCTACTTGATTTAAACCTTGCTGCTACTAAGAAGTTGAGCAACCTGTTCCTGTCATCTGTCGGCTGTTATTGTTCTTGTATCTGCCATTCGTTGTTTTCTTAGTTTTATGCTAAGTGGATTGGCCCTTTTCTTGACCTTGATGCAACCGTTGAATCCATAGTTAACAAGTTATCTTGTATGTTGTTAATTTATTCTCTGGGAGTCTTAAAGTCATATAGCTATTTTCTTTCTCTGTAATTGCTATTAGAAGTCACTTTTTTGTTAGGTGTCGACCTCTACTTTTTGGTCGAACTGTGTGTCTTGTTGTTGAAGACAACTCTTAAATTTAGGTGACAGTATCAAGTTCCTGTCGCAAATCATTTAATTCTGTATAAATCCTCTTAAAAGGGTTCCTATAATCTGAACTATAAAGCTCTTGTAGTTTAAAGTATATAGTTCATGTCGCTAGTTCGACAGTAGCCTATTTGTGAGTTTCTGTAGTTTTGTTCCTGTCATGAGTTGTTTAATGACTGTATATTACTTCTGTAGCAAACTTCTAGGAAATTCTATTGCTTTTATTTTTGTTTAAAACTCCTTGTCACAGTTCCTGTCACAGTTATTATTGTCAACCTTCTTGTCATAGCTAGTGATTTCTTCCTATAGCAGGCAGTAAGGTTGTTGAATGGATTAGATTATAGGTTAAAATATCTTTTCCTTTTATGTTTGTTGCGAATGGAGTAAGTTCCGATGTGGATATGCCATTGTATTATTTACAAACTTTCTTGAATTGAACTAATATACTTGGTTGGAAATAGAAAACTTATCACATTATGAATATTTGAATGAAATATGGACTAGGAAATAAAATCAATTTAATAGCCTTATAGACACAATTTGTATGATTAAATGATGAATTACTTGCTTGAAAAATATTTCATAAAATTGTTCAAAGAAGGGATTAGATTTGGTTTATAGGCGAATACAGGTTGTTATTTATTTTGAAAAGAAAGTAGATTATTAGATGAGTGTTTGGGGTACTTTTGGGCTAGGATGCCGAATGTGGATTATCAGAGATGGCTTTTCCTCTTTTCAGGAATTGAACCTGTAACTATTTTTCTAATGCTTAGGCGTAAGTGAGGAGTCATTAAAAAAGATGAATATTTGTCTAGCAAACTATATATATATATATATATCTACCACATCCTGTTGTGAGATAATTTGTATATCATTATTTAGATTTGCACATTAGACTTCAGGTTACATCGGGTGTTCCCTCCTGCCAGTTGTTTCCAGGTAGCTAGACGTTTCATGCAGGGCTGGGTTTCCTTCATGTTACGAAGGGATCTAGGGAAGTGTAATTGCTTCATGGTTGGGTGGAAAAGCACCTGAGCCATGCTCTTGTCTCTCAGCTCACAGGAGAACCATGTGGGTTCGTGGCGACTAGAGAGTTTGTTTGATTTATTATACTTGTTGTACATGTTTATTGTATCTTGTAAATTGGATGAATTATGGCATGAAAGCCAATGGACTTTGTATATTCTTTTATAGTGCTAACACCTGGATTAAGAACGTGATTTGTAAAATCTAATGACTTTTATTAATTCATGTCGATGAGGTTTATCTTTTACTTAAGATTCAATGTAATTAAGTGGATTATTTACTTCATGTAGTTTTGTGATGGATTGAGTTCTTTACCAGAGGAATGTCGATACTGATTGGCCACGAGAGATGAATAATCACACGTTGATTGACCATGAGAGATGAACAATCACACGCTTGCAAGTTATGAAAAACAAGAGTGTGCAATACAAACAAGATTGAAAGCAATAAGTTGTAATTGATTAGCCATGCAATACATTTCCCACAAGAGATGTACATATATATAGCAGAAGAAGAAGTAACCATCATACAAAATAAGTGGAGAAGACTGAGTAGTAGACTCCATATAATAACTAGTGGCGAGTTAACTTCCTCAAGACTCACATGCAATGGCAAGTGAACTCTCACTAACTAAGACACCTAAGGAGGCTTAACTCCATGTGGAATTATCTCATGTGCATGTAAACAATGTATGAGATAATATATGAATTATCCATATGCATGTAAATAGTGCATGAGATAAAATATACATTAACATTCAACCCGCCTCATTTGTCTCTAGTTCAAATTTACCTAGTTCTTCATATGCTTTAATGTTTGATGTTTTGTATAGAGAACAAACTCCTTAGGCAATAAGTTATGCATCAATTTCTTCATTGCCTAAATAATGGCATAGAACTGTTGGTCATAAGCAAAACACTTCTATCTTACCTTATTTAATTTATCACTATGGAAGGCTATAAATCTACCCTCTTGACTCAAAATAGCTCTAATGGCCTTTCCACTAGCATCACAATCCACTTGAAACACTTTTTCAAAATTAGGTGGTGCCAATATAGGTTGTTATGTCACCTTCTTCTTCAAAAACTCAAAGCTTCTTTGTGCTTTTGTTGTCCCTATAAATATACCCTTCTTTATAGAAGAAATTAGTGGTGCACAAATTCCACTAAAATGTCATGAATTTTCTGTGAAAACTAGTCAATCCATGGAAACTTCTTATCTTTGTAGCACTTTGTGTGTAAGCTACTACCAAACTATAGATACCTTTATAGGATATTGTCTTTGACCCTTCTCCAGATATCACAAAACCCAAATATACCAATTCTTCTTTCAAAAATGAGCATTTCTTTAGATTTATTAGTAGCTTCTCCTTTTTATTTTTTTTTTCTAAAATCTGTCCCAAATGCTACAATGTTCTTCCTTGGTTTTGTTAATGTTGGTTAACAGATTTGCTCTTATTCTGAAAATTACTTGCTCTGACCCTATACCCTTTTTCCAAGAACAAATGAGTTAATCAACAAATGGGTGAACCTTTTGAATTAGTTCCCCTCTGAATTCAGGTACAGCTCCCTTTATGATTTTCAATGAATTTTAGCCTATTCAACTAACTAAATTGCATTTTTAACCAGAAAACGCCTAAGGCTGACTAACATCCATACATAGCCATGTCATGAATGCGATTAATTTATACAGCAGCAGGATAGAATGCACAGATTCTACTTTAGTACATTCGAATACATGAATATGTTTATACAAACTTGCTGAACTCGAAAGGAAAGATAATACATATGATGGGTTGTTCAAACAAAGAGCAATTACCAGGTAAAAGAAGATTTCTCACAGAAAATCAAATTTCACACATTTAGACGCACAGATCCAAATAAGCAGCAATCGTTCCTCTTTTCATTCACAGATGAAAATTTTTCAAACAATCATCATATATAAAAATAAAACACAGTTTTTCTGAAATTCCCCTTTCCTCTTTTTTTTTTTCACTTCCTCTCCTCCTTCAATTCTAAAAAAAAAACAAATATATATCAAAGTCTTAACCATGTCCTCGAGCAAATTAAACTCAGAGTTAACATCACTCTGACCCATACGGGATTTAGTTTTAACAACTGATCGTAAAAGATTAAAGTTGCCAGAAATAACATAAATTAAAGACTTGAAAAAGAAAGAGCTGATGCGGTTATGACTGGGGCGATGAATCAGCATCCCCTGATTTGCTGTCGAGAGCCTGGGAAGCATGCTGGGTTCTCCACTCCTGAAAGGCAGCCACGAACTCCTGAATTTTAGGAAAGTTTGGTATGCCTATATGCTTCATCCTCAATTTCCAGACCTCCTTTTCCCTTCGCATTTTCCCGAATTTTTCCTTGTGTTCAGGGAGTGCGTCGATACAGAGGTAGAGCAGGGATTCGACTTTAGAAATTCTAGAGAAATCCTCAATAAGAATATTATCATTCTCTTTAACAAAACGGATCTTATCCCTAAAGGATTGGGCTACTGCTTCAACATCTTCTTCAGGCTTTCCATCATCCTTCATGTATTTTACGTCGATACATTGTAAATCACGTTGCAATGACTGAGTGAAGTCCGTTATCTCCTTAATGAGCTTTGAGACTTCAAAGCGTGCTTGTCGGGATATGGAGTTCCTCCATTCGATATTCTTTTTGTTCACATACAATAAATCCTCATCCACACCAGTCAATTTCATCTCTGCCAAAAACTTTTCCAGCCCATATTTCCAAACTTCCTCTATTTGGTTCGTCACACTGGTCCACTTGCCTTCGTCCTTAGCCCAGACAGCAACCTGTGCTTTAAGATCTTCAATGGTAGTAGCAGTCAGGTCATATATGCCTTTGAGTTCATGGATATACTCAGTTCCCCTTTGCTCAATGCTGTCTAACCAGCCATCAAATGTTTTTGAGACCATTTTGCTCCTATGAACTTGATCTAACATTTTCTGATTGACGGGTGACTTTGGGTCAAAAGACAAGGGAACTTGTGAGATTGGCTGCGGGTTAGGATTGTTGATGGCTTCAATATACTCTGCCATTGCACGCAGAGTTTGTTTTAATTCTCTTTTGTCCCTTTCATCTTTCATCGTTCGATTGACCATTCTTTTAGTTGAAGCTTCGAGATGGTGTACATCCGCAGCTCTGGAGGCAGTACCGAGGTCTATCTTTTCCACAGTGAAATCATGCACTGTAGGATCTTGAACCTCTTCCTCGGTCACTGGTTTGGCTATTTATGCGCTCCAGTTACCAGTGCTTGGGTCAATATCTATCCTGGATACTGTTTTAAGTCTTTTGGACTTGGGGGTCTTCCCCAGACATTTACTTACCATATCTTCCAGAGGGAGAACGAAAGGAACCACCTTCTTTTTATCAGATATAGAGCTCTCTAGCCACTTTGGTGCCGGGGTTGTCTCCCTGAGTTTTTCTCCATCAGAAGGTTTATCTGAAATCATCAACATTTCCGGAGTACCCAAAACATCCTCTGACTGTGAACCAGTATCAACTGCTTCTGTTCTGGTTGGGCTTGCTTCTCTGTCCCCCATGGGGTCCTCTGCTTCTTCTTCTGAATTTAAGTCGACAATTATTGTCTCAGAAACTGGCTTCTTCCTTTTACCTTTGGTTCTCAGCCTGGTGACACGAGAAGGCAGAATATCTGTGAGGACCCTTCTGGATTTCTTGGTGACAAGGCTCTTTTCAGGTGATGGCTCAGAAGCACCTGCACCACAGATAGCAAGAGGTTGATTAGAAGGATCCAGGGGAAGTGGTGATGCAACCACTGAAGATAATTGTTGAACATTTTTATCTTGAGACCCCTGTTGCTTCTTTTCTCTCAACCATTTTTCAGTCCTCCTTATCACCGGGAGGGTCTTAATTTCAATCCTGTCCTCCTCCTTCTTGCTCCAGTCCACCTCTGGAATGGGTAAGTGCTCCACTTTCTCAAATTGTGGATCAACCACTTCTTCATCATCATCAAGAACTCCAGAAATGTCCATGTCTAAGTTAAAGGTAATTATTTGTCTTAAAGAAAACCTGCACCATAACCTTCTCCTAACTTCAAATTCATCTGGACAATCCATCCAATAATCCTCCAGCTTAGGAAGGTGCGAGTGCCCTGTTCCAGAATTTAAGTTATCTTTAACAAAACTTTTACTGTCGAATTTGGCTCTAGCAGTGAAGGATTGAAAATTGAACCTCTTGAGGTTCACCCCCAGATTTAAAGCATCAGAAGTTGACAGGCATGAATAATGCCCAAGTTCAACAGGAAAAGAAATACCACAACCCCTTTTTGATGGAAATTTTTTATGAACATGTGCCAATTGCCGACATACCTCTATTAGTACAAAACGATCAAATACATATCTGGGCAACTTCATTGGTTCGCCATCGAATCCCCCAACTCTGATATAGGTGAACTCAGAGAATTGGATGAAAAAGCTACCGTAGATACTGATTAGCTGCATTGCTTCACTGGTCATTCTCTTACCTGGGTTACCTGTCAATTCATAGGTCATCTTCCCAGTGAAGACATCATTGATCCTCTTGTAATTTTCATAGCAATTTTTTCTTTGCAACTGTGAGTAATATTGATAAACTTTGCTGCTTTCATCTAAAGGCTCATGAGGCAGGTCAAACCAATCTCTTGTGGAGGCTAAACAGTAAAATAGATAAGAAGACATAAAGAAATCCCTGTTGCCCAGACGATTATTTAAGCTCTGATGCAGACAGTCAGCTATTATCTCGGCCCAATCCAAGTATTGTTCACCCTGGAGGACGACTTGTATAAAAAAGTACATCCAGTCTTCCCAGTAATAGGCATGTTGATTGCCTCTCAATCTGTTCAATAACACCACAATATCCCTTACTTCCTGTATTAAATGGTCTCTAGTGAGGGGTCTGGGCAGCCTTGAACCACCTTTCTGAAACTTTAGCAGCCAATTCCGTGCTATCAAACTCTTGTAAGTTGGTTTCTTTTCTGAGAAATATCCATTGGAGGAGGTAATGTCGAGGTTGGAATATGCCCCCTTATGCGGTATCTTCATCACAGACATAAGGGTTTGTCTGTTGACAGAAAACAGCACATCCCCGTTGGCGTTTTTGACACATCTGTTCTGGGGTTCATATCTGTTTATGCATTCTTGAACCAATTCAGGGCATAGAATGGCCTGAGGAAAGGCTGCAGCTTCCACTAAACCACTGTCTACAATCTTCTTCATTGTGGGGGTTTGGACAGGGTTCTTTGTTCTTTCTATGAATTCCTCCAAGTCATACTGAACTAATGCGGTGTCTCCAAACTCGGAGTGGGAATAAATAAGACTGGGGCCGTGTTCATCCCCCAAACATGTAGACTTCAAAGACATATTGGGAAGACTATGATATAGCAATTCGAATCTCGAAAATAACAGAAATTCTAGGGGTTCTTCTTTCCAGTAAAAGAACTCGGAATAGTACAGGGGGAAATAGGACTCACCTTCAGGAAATTTGAAAGCACTGCGAAAGCTTAAAAAACGAGAGCCTTACACTTTCAGCGCTATTCTCCTCCGCGTCGCACAATGTGAATACTTGCTAAAATTGGGTTGTTTTTGGCTAACAATGGCACTTACCAGAATGAATGTCTATCGCTCAGATCAATACGTGCCAAAAATATTTGAAGGGACGTGAACTCTGATTTTTCCATTAATAGCAAGTAATGTTGTCGCGCCATCATGAGGTATAATAATTATCCGTAGCTTCCGTTAAATTAGAGCTCTTGCTTTTATGATGAGTTCCTGACAAAATCTCCTCCAACTTTCCCGCTAAATTTGGCTTGGAAAACCGCGGGAGCAGATGGGACCAAACTTACCAAATCTTCGCACCATTGAACCTTTGAAACATGGTTCAACGCGATGGTTCAATATGAAGGTTCAACGACACATGGGCTATATAGACCAACAGAAGGTTACGCGGCTTCTAGTATAAGGTCCCAAATTATGAAATAGCGAACTCTTTGAACTTTGAACTATTTGAACCTTGAACCTTGAACCTTGAACCCCGCGGAAGAGTTCAAGCGGGAAGTTCAAGTTCAACGACACATGACATAAGGCAACTGCGCGACCTGATGGATGAAAAGGCTATGAATATTGAACCTTGAACCTTGAACCATTGAACCCCGCAGAAGAGTTCAAGCGGGAAGTTCAAGTTCAACCCGAAAGTTCCAAGACGCTTGAGGCAAAGACAAAACAACTTGCTTTATACGACACTTCAGACACATTGAACCATTGAACTTTAGACTTTGAGAATGGTTAGGGTTCAAAGGTTCAAACCTTAAGTGACTTTGTTTACAAAGGCGACGCACGGGTAAAAATTAAAGGATCGAGAGCCGATTTACAAAAAAAAAGGATGATCGGGAATATAGCACGATAAACCGGCTTTTGTTCAAGAAATATTACCAATACATAAATAAACAAGGGCGACTCAAAAGGTAACACTGGCTCTGACTGGGGACTGCATTTCATGGCAAATTGCAGAGAACTCAGAAGCTCTGGTTTCGCAGAAAAGGAAAACAAAAGAAAGAAAGAAAGAAACAGGACGGGACCGAACAAAAACGGGAAAAGAAATACAGAAAGAAACAAAGGGAAGACTATGTACAAAACTGGGGAACCTGTTTACAGACGATACAGCTTGAGATCCTGTCCATTATAGGACAGGGGTAAAACAGTTCCATCAGGATATTCCAGTTTGAAAGAATTTGGACCCAACGCCTGGTGAATCTTAAAAGGCCCTTTCCAGAGGGAATCAAATTTGCTGTGCGCACCCTTCGGTTCTCTCCTTTTGTCCCACAGTAGTATTTCATCACCTTCCATGAACTTCCTGGGTCTTGCTTTTCTATCAAAAATTTCCTTAACTTTAGCCTGATGTACAGTGATTCGGTCAACCAGTTCATTTCTCTCTTCCTCAATTTTGGTTAAATACATGATCCTCTTCTCCAGGGAATCTTGGAAATACTGATCCTCAATTACGTTTTGCAGTTTGGCTGTAGATAGCTCCAGTGGCAATGATAATTGGGCTCCTATCCCATAAACTAATTCAAATGGTGCCATCCCAATCGCTCTCTTTGGGGTTACTCTGTCAGCCCAGAGAGCTTCATATAACTTCTTATGCCAATCCCTGGGGCTGTCATTAACCAATTTCTTCATGATACCAATCAGGTTTTTGTTACTGGACTCAGCTTGTCCATTCCCTTGGGGATAGTAATCCGATGAATGAGAAAGAGAAATACTATGTTCATAGCAGAAGGAGGTCATCTCACCTGAGGAGAAACTGGTAGCATTATCAGCTACAATCTTCTGGGGCACACCGAATCGAACTAAGATATTCTCCTTGAGAAAATCACAAACCACCTCGGAAGTTGTTCTTTTTACAGGGGCTGCCTCAACCCATTTCGTGAAATAATCTGTTGCTGTTAAGATATGGGTATGCCCTGCACTTGAGGGGGGTGAGATAGGTCCAATAAAATCCAATCCCCACTGTTTGAAGGGTTCTTCAACGACAACAGGCCTTAAAGGTAGAGCTGCAAGTTGTGGCCTTCCCGAGAACATTTTACACTTCTCACAATTAGCCACAAACCTATACGCATCCTTGAACATCCCTGGCCAGTAATAACAATTTCTGAGGATCTTGAAAGCTGTAACTGAAGAAGAAAAATGTCCGCCACAAGCTTCATTATGGAAAATTCCCAAGAGTTTATCCTGCTGTTCTTTATCCACACATCTCAGAAAGGTCCCATCTAACCCTTTCTTGTAAAGAACATCTCCCCAAATAACATATTTTGCAGCTTTCAGCTTCAAGTTTCTTTTCTCTTTAGGAGTCAGGTGATTAGGACAGTCACCATATGTAAGATAATGTGCTACATCCAGAAACCATGGATCCTATAAACTTACCAATAAGACTGTGGGGAGCCCCTCCCCTTCTTGTTCTTTATTCTCAGCAATCAGCTTACATAAACCTTGACCCCTGATCAGCTTAGTAGGTCTAATTTCCAGATCATACTCCTGTATTTTAGCAACCCACGTTGCTCTATTATTTAATCCCACTTCCTGCTGAGTCAAAATACTTTTCACAGCTGAATTTGGAACAAATACAGCTGAATGGGAATGGAGTATATAATATCTGAATTGCTTGACAGCTTTGACCACAGCAAAGGCTTGCTTTTCGACTAGAGAATATTTTAGCTCATGCTTTTTTAGGGGAACACTCATAAAGGCTATGGGAGCCTCTTGATCTAATTCATTTTTCTGCAACAAAATTCCCGACATGGTGTGTTCCGAAGCATAACAATAAATAATAAAATCCTTCTGAAAATTAGGATTTACCAAAGTGGGAGTGTTCGCAATAGCCTCCTTGATATCCTCGAACGCCTTCCTAGCAGCTTCGTTCCATTTGAAAGGTTGTTTCTCACTCATCATCCCGACAATGTATTTTGTAATCTCAGCAAAGTCAGGGATGAACCTTCTGAGGAAATTGATTTGACCGAAGAAGGACTTGACTCCAGTCCTGTTTGAGGGGAGACTAAGCTGTTGAATTGCCCTGACTCTCTCTGGGTCGATCTTGATTCCGTCTTTTGAAACTAGGTGTCCCAACAATTTTCCCTCAGTCACACAGAAAACTGACTTCTTGGGGTTGAGTGAGATGCCGTGGCTCCGACACCTTTGCAAGACAGACTCCAGATCTCTCAAATGATCTTCTCTATTCTTGGAAAAGATAGTTAAATCATCAAGGTAGATAACGATGATTCTGTTCTTCAGGTCCCTGAAAGACGAATCCATTGCTCGCTGAAAAGTTGCTCCTGCATTGATCAAGCCAAAGGGCATTCGATTATAGGCAAAGGTTCCCCGAGGTGTGGTGAAAGCTGTTTTATGTTGATCCTCTGCAGCCACACCTATCTGATTGTAACCTGAAAAACCATCCAGCATAGACATCATTTCAGACCCAGCAACTGTCTGCAAGATGTGGTCCATCACAGGCAGAGGATAGTTATCCTTCAGGCTGGCTTGATTTAAGTTTCTGAAGTCAACACAGATCCTTATTTCTCCATTTTTCTTTCGGACCGGAACAATATTTGCCACCCAGGTGGAGTGATGGATTGGATAGATGATTCTGGCCTTCAACATCTTATCTATCTCTTTAAAGATGGCTTCAGCAACTTTTGGGTTGTAATTCCTCAGCTTCTGTCTGAATGGAGCTGCGTTTGCTTTCAGAGGGATATGGTGGTGAAACTGTCCATGTCTAAAATTTTTGAGATCATCATAGCACCAGGCGAAAACATCCTTATATCTGATTAGCAATTTAATCAATTTGTTTTTTTCCTCCGAAGAGCAGCATTTACCAATGGATATCCACTTAGGATCGGCTTTATCTCCAATATTTATTTTCTCATAATCCTCTGCTTTATCAGGAATAGAGGAAAGCTTGCCTTTAACATATTCATCTCTTCTAGAAAATAGATGTTCCAAAGAGACCAGCCCTTTAGGGATTTTGTTTCCCTTTAATTGAATCATATCATCTCTTGAATTAATCCCAGGGTCAGGACTGAATTCTTTGCACTCTGCTTCGGAACCTTCAAAATAGGTCCCCAGGAACATTTCAGCGTTTTCTAAGAATTTTCTAATTTGATTATCACTTTCAAAAACCTGCCAGTTCTCGGCATTGTCAGGGACATTTGGGCGATATATCATTTCTACCCTATAAGAATCTTTCTTGAAATCTGGATGTGGTAAAAGGAGAGAAGCTGATACTGCCAGAGAATCTGCTCGGGAATTCAGATCCCTGGGAATTGTTTCTATAGAGAAAGCATCAAAATATTCGATTTCATCCCATACCCTATTTCTATAATGCCTTAGTCTTTCATTCTTTACAGAAAAGATTCCCCTTACCTGCTTTACAATTAGTTCAGCATCACCCTTTACCTTAAGTACCTTCACACCTTTCTCTTTGGCTTCAAACAATCCGAGCAATAGGGCTTCATACTCTGCAGTATTGTTGGTGTTTTTGAACTCTAACTTAAAAGAGTAAGAGAACAATTCGCCTTCAGGTGAGATTAACACGACTCCAGCCCCTGAACCAGCGGTAGCACAGCTGCCATCAAATTCCATAACCCATAGATCATCAGAATGTACAGGTTTTTGCACTAATCCTTCCTTGGGTTCTGCCTCGAAACTTTGTTCAGAAGAGAAGAAATAATTACCGAATTCACATTCCTCAAACAAAATCTGTGCCTTGGGATCATCAGAGGGATAGACAGTGAACTTGCACTTGGGCTCAGGTTCCAACTTCACTCTCTGCTTTCCTACTAGGATTGTGGCCTCTGACCAATCCAGCTTGATTTGTCCACCTAGATCCTTGCAAAATGTCCTGCTCAAAAGCATTCCATAACTGGCAGGGATATCTGCTACCAGAATAGTCAATTTCACCCTCTTATCAGGGTAAGCTGTAAGTGCGACTCGTGCATCTTTAATTTGCCCAAGCAAGGAAACCTGTTTTCCGTCCATAGAATAACATCTTCCAAATGTTTTCGTAAGTGATAATCCTAGGGCTTTAGCTACAGAGGAGGGCATAATATTATCAGAGGCTCCTGAATCTATAATGCAGTTGCTAAGTTTATGACCATTGATATACAGGGACACATAAAAAAGATTAGGTTTCAAATCATTATAGGGAATATTATTGGATGCATTGGGAGTTGTACTAGGGGCAGACAAAGGTGACTCAGATGAGGAAGTAAATAATCTAGCAATAGGGGATTCAGCATCGACTTCCAATTGATTCGCAAATTCGGTTTGTGCAGGACTACCTTTAACATGTTTAACTAATTTGTCAAGTTCGGTAGGTTTCAACTTGAGATATTCAATAGGAGAAATTTGAATTTTTGCAGATTTACAAAAATCTACAATATCAAAGGAAGCATCAAGCTCATTTCTATGTAGCAATTTATTTTCTTGAGCTTTCAAATTAGCATCATGAGTTCTAGTTAAGGGCTCCTTACCTTTGCCAGGTATTTCTTGAGTATTAGAAGATTTCATATTCCTCTGACCCCTAGTTAGCACCGCGCATGAAGGGTCTTCAAGGGTTACCAATATTTCACCTCCCCTTTCTGAATCAGACTCATATTCAAGGAAGTGTATCTCAGAGCCGCCAGGTTCCTCGTAGTTCCTTTCATCTTCTGTGGCTTCCCCTAGCATATCTTGAGTAGCAGTCATCTGAGTGTACCTGAGCATTTCTGGGCAAGAATTCCCATCATGGTCAGTAGTCAAGTGAAAAATGCACATGTTTCCTCTTCCAGGAGCAGGTTCAATAGCCAGTCTTGGTTGTGCTGCCGTTAAGGGTAAAGTTCTACCAGTATTTGCTTGCTGATTCAAATTTCTTCTGCTCATATCTTGGTACGGTTGTTGGAAAGGGGCGCCAGCCTTAGGTAATTGCCTCTTTAAGGCAATCATATCATTAACCAACCTCTGTACTATAGGGTCCGTAGAAGATGAGGATTGGGCATTTGGCACCTGAACCTCTCTCTTCCATTTGCCGGCCATGATGAGATCATCCTCCAATCCAACTGCTAGGTTTTGTGCAGCTGTCAAATCGGCAATTGCACCTCTCCTGAGATGGAAGCTAATATCGGGAGGCATAGCATTAATAAAGAAACATTTCTGATTTTCGCCAGACGGTCTTTTTGTAGCAGAGATTTTATTCACAATTCTATTAAATTTGGCCACGAACTCCCTCATAGGTTCATGAATCTCCTTTTTAAGTTGAGTCAGCTGTGCAAGGAGGTAATGTTCGTCCTCTGCACTCTTGAACCTATTTTCAAAGGCAGTTTTCATTTCATTCCAATTCGTAATTGAGGCATCAGTCAGGTGCTAGAACCATTGTGCAGCAGTGTCGGTCAAAGTCTGTACAAAGAGTCTTATGGCAACGTCCTGGTGTTGAACACCCAGTACACTGCATGCTGCTGCAAAGGCACATAAATGTTCTTCTGGTGATGTTTTACCGTCTCCATTGAACCTGGGCAAATTCTCTCTTGCATTTTTAGGTAATGGATTAAGGTTGGCCCCTAGGTTCAGAGGCCCTATGGCAGCTCCCCAAGGTTGAGCCATGGGTAGAAAATTTATAGCTAAGGGGATAGCAGTGCCTGAAAGGGTTAAAGCTTGGCAGAGAGGGGAAGAAGCAGGCCTAGAAGGACTAGGGGGTCTACTTCTTGCTTTTCTTGCACGGGTAGGGATATAAGGAAAATTAAGGTTTTGCAATATTTGAAAGGTAGGGTCTTCAACTCCCTCTCTTCTCGAAGACCTGGTGTAGGGCCTAGAATCCAGCTTAAAATAATATTGGAACTAGGTAGGCAGTTATTGATTTCTTTGTTGTTCTTGATTTCTTTGTACCTCAAGGGCTTGGTTTCTTGCAGCGTTTCTTGCCTGCCTTCTTCTTTGCCTGAGTAACAGTAATCTCAGGTTATCGGCCAACTCTTCTTCTTGTTCCAACACTCTGCTCGCTCTTCTGTAATCTTCACTATTTCGACGAGTACGCCAAGCAAGAGTATTCAACTGACCGATGATATCTTCCTGTTCGTCCTGAAATCCAAGATTGGGTTGCAAAACAGGAATTATGTTTTCGTGTGGAAGCACCATTGTTGCTTCATATTCAGGCGATTAATAATTAATGATTTTGTCTAATTTTCCCCAGCAGAGTCGCCAAAAACTGTTGGTTAACAGATTTGCTCTTATTCTGAAAATTACTTGCTCTGACCCTATACCCTTTTTCCAAGAACAAATGAGTTAATCAACAAATGGGTGAACCTTTTGAATTAGTTCCCCTCTGAATTCAGGTACAGCTCCCTTTATGATTTTCAATGAATTTTAGCCTATTCAACTAACTAAATTGCATTTTTAACCAGAAAACGCCTAAGGCTGACTAACATCCATACATAGCCATGTCATGAATGCGATTAATTTATACAGCAGCAGGATAGAATGCACAGATTCTACTTTAGTACATTCGAATACATGAATATGTTTATACAAACTTGCTGAACTCGAAAGGAAAGATAATACATATGATGGGTTGTTCAAACAAAGAGCAATTACCAGGTAAAAGAAGATTTCTCACAGAAAATCAAATTTCACACATTTAGACGCACAGATCCAAATAAGCAGCAATCGTTCCTCTTTTCATTCACAGATGAAAATTTTTCAAACAATCATCATATATAAAAATAAAACACAGTTTTTCTGAAATTCCCCTTTCCTCTTTTTTTTTTTCACTTCCTCTCCTCCTTCAATTCTAAAAAAAAAACAAATATATATCAAAGTCTTAACCATGTCCTCGAGCAAATTAAACTCAGAGTTAACATCACTCTGACCCATACGGGATTTAGTTTTAACAACTGATCGTAAAAGATTAAAGTTGCCAGAAATAACATAAATTAAAGACTTGAAAAAGAAAGAGCTGATGCGGTTATGACTGGGGCGATGAATCAGCATCCCCTGATTTGCTGTCGAGAGCCTGGGAAGCATGCTGGGTTCTCCACTCCTGAAAGGCAGCCACGAACTCCTGAATTTTAGGAAAGTTTGGTATGCCTATATGCTTCATCCTCAATTTCCAGACCTCCTTTTCCCTTCGCATTTTCCCGAATTTTTCCTTGTGTTCAGGGAGTGCGTCGATACAGAGGTAGAGCAGGGATTCGACTTTAGAAATTCTAGAGAAATCCTCAATAAGAATATTATCATTCTCTTTAACAAAACGGATCTTATCCCTAAAGGATTGGGCTACTGCTTCAACATCTTCTTCAGGCTTTCCATCATCCTTCATGTATTTTACGTCGATACATTGTAAATCACGTTGCAATGACTAAGTGAAGTCCGTTATCTCCTTAATGAGCTTTGAGACTTCAAAGCGTGCTTGTCGGGATATGGAGTTCCTCCATTCGATATTCTTTTTGTTCACATACAATAAATCCTCATCCACACCAGTCAATTTCATCTCTGCCAAAAACTTTTCCAGCCCATATTTCCAAACTTCCTCTATTTGGTTCGTCACACTGGTCCACTTGCCTTCGTCCTTAGCCCAGACAGCAACCTGTGCTTTAAGATCTTCAATGGTAGTAGCAGTCAGGTCATATATGCCTTTGAGTTCATGGATATACTCAGTTCCCCTTTGCTCAATGCTGTCTAACCAGCCATCAAATGTTTTTGAGACCATTTTGCTCCTATGAACTTGATCTAACATTTTCTGATTGACGGGTGACTTTGGGTCAAAAGACAAGGGAACTTGTGAGATTGGCTGCGGGTTAGGATTGTTGATGGCTTCAATATACTCTGCCATTGCACGCAGAGTTTGTTTTAATTCTCTTTTGTCCCTTTCATCTTTCATCGTTCGATTGACCATTCTTTTAGTTGAAGCTTCGAGATGGTGTACATCCGCAGCTCTGGAGGCAGTACCGAGGTCTATCTTTTCCACAGTGAAATCATGCACTGTAGGATCTTGAACCTCTTCCTCGGTCACTGGTTTGGCTATTTATGCGCTCCAGTTACCAGTGCTTGGGTCAATATCTATCCTGGATACTGTTTTAAGTCTTTTGGACTTGGGGGTCTTCCCCAGACATTTACTTACCATATCTTCCAGAGGGAGAACGAAAGGAACCACCTTCTTTTTATCAGATATAGAGCTCTCTAGCCACTTTGGTGCCGGGGTTGTCTCCCTGAGTTTTTCTCCATCAGAAGGTTTATCTGAAATCATCAACATTTCCGGAGTACCCAAAACATCCTCTGACTGTGAACCAGTATCAACTGCTTCTGTTCTGGTTGGGCTTGCTTCTCTGTCCCCCATGGGGTCCTCTGCTTCTTCTTCTGAATTTAAGTCGACAATTATTGTCTCAGAAACTGGCTTCTTCCTTTTACCTTTGGTTCTCAGCCTGGTGACACGAGAAGGCAGAATATCTGTGAGGACCCTTCTGGATTTCTTGGTGACAAGGCTCTTTTCAGGTGATGGCTCAGAAGCACCTGCACCACAGATAGCAAGAGGTTGATTAGAAGGATCCAGGGGAAGTGGTGATGCAACCACTGAAGATAATTGTTGAACATTTTTATCTTGAGACCCCTGTTGCTTCTTTTCTCTCAACCATTTTTCAGTCCTCCTTATCACCGGGAGGGTCTTAATTTCAATCCTGTCCTCCTCCTTCTTGCTCCAGTCCACCTCTGGAATGGGTAAGTGCTCCACTTTCTCAAATTGTGGATCAACCACTTCTTCATCATCATCAAGAACTCCAGAAATGTCCATGTCTAAGTTAAAGGTAATTATTTGTCTTAAAGAAAACCTGCACCATAACCTTCTCCTAACTTCAAATTCATCTGGACAATCCATCCAATAATCCTCCAGCTTAGGAAGGTGCGAGTGCCCTGTTCCAGAATTTAAGTTATCTTTAACAAAACTTTTACTGTCGAATTTGGCTCTAGCAGTGAAGGATTGAAAATTGAACCTCTTGAGGTTCACCCCCAGATTTAAAGCATCAGAAGTTGACAGGCATGAATAATGCCCAAGTTCAACAGGAAAAGAAATACCACAACCCCTTTTTGATGGAAATTTTTTATGAACATGTGCCAATTGCCGACATACCTCTATTAGTACAAAACGATCAAATACATATCTGGGCAACTTCATTGGTTCGCCATCGAATCCCCCAACTCTGATATAGGTGAACTCAGAGAATTGGATGAAAAAGCTACCGTAGATACTGATTAGCTGCATTGCTTCACTGGTCATTCTCTTACCTGGGTTACCTGTCAATTCATAGGTCATCTTCCCAGTGAAGACATCATTGATCCTCTTGTAATTTTCATAGCAATTTTTTCTTTGCAACTGTGAGTAATATTGATAAACTTTGCTGCTTTCATCTAAAGGCTCATGAGGCAGGTCAAACCAATCTCTTGTGGAGGCTAAACAGTAAAATAGATAAGAAGACATAAAGAAATCCCTGTTGCCCAGACGATTATTTAAGCTCTGATGCAGACAGTCAGCTATTATCTCGGCCCAATCCAAGTATTGTTCACCCTGGAGGACGACTTGTATAAAAAAGTACATCCAGTCTTCCCAGTAATAGGCATGTTGATTGCCTCTCAATCTGTTCAATAACACCACAATATCCCTTACTTCCTGTATTAAATGGTCTCTAGTGAGGGGTCTGGGCAGCCTTGAACCACCTTTCTGAAACTTTAGCAGCCAATTCCGTGCTATCAAACTCTTGTAAGTTGGTTTCTTTTCTGAGAAATATCCATTGGAGGAGGTAATGTCGAGGTTGGAATATGCCCCCTTATGCGGTATCTTCATCACAGACATAAGGGTTTGTCTGTTGACAGAAAACAGCACATCCCCGTTGGCGTTTTTGACACATCTGTTCTGGGGTTCATATCTGTTTATGCATTCTTGAACCAATTCAGGGCATAGAATGGCCTGAGGAAAGGCTGCAGCTTCCACTAAACCACTGTCTACAATCTTCTTCATTGTGGGGGTTTGGACAGGGTTCTTTGTTCTTTCTATGAATTCCTCCAAGTCATACTGAACTAATGCGGTGTCTCCAAACTCGGAGTGGGAATAAATAAGACTGGGGCCGTGTTCATCCCCCAAACATGTAGACTTCAAAGACATATTGGGAAGACTATGATATAGCAATTCGAATCTCGAAAATAACAGAAATTCTAGGGGTTCTTCTTTCCAGTAAAAGAACTCGGAATAGTACAGGGGGAAATAGGACTCACCTTCAGGAAATTTGAAAGCACTGCGAAAGCTTGAAAAACGAGAGCCTTACACTTTCAGCGCTATTCTCCTCCGCGTCGCACAATGTGAATACTTGCTAAAATTGGGTTGTTTTTGGCTAACAATGGCACTTACCAGAATGAATGTCTATCGCTCAGATCAATACGTGCCAAAAATATTTGAAGGGACGTGAACTCTGATTTTTCCATTAATAGCAAGTAATGTTGTCGCGCCATCATGAGGTATAATAATTATCCGTAGCTTCCGTTAAATTAGAGCTCTTGCTTTTATGATGAGTTCCTGACAAAATCTCCTCCAACTTTCCCGCTAAATTTGGCTTGGAAAACCGCGGGAGCAGATGGGACCAAACTTACCAAATCTTCGCACCATTGAACCTTTGAAACATGGTTCAACGCGATGGTTCAATATGAAGGTTCAACGACACATGGGCTATATAGACCAACAGAAGGTTACGCGGCTTCTAGTATAAGGTCCCAAATTATGAAATAGCGAACTCTTTGAACTTTGAACTATTTGAACCTTGAACCTTGAACCTTGAACCC
Source organism: Cunninghamia lanceolata (assembly GCA_027924645.1). Taxonomy (NCBI): domain Eukaryota; kingdom Viridiplantae; phylum Streptophyta; class Pinopsida; order Cupressales; family Cupressaceae; genus Cunninghamia; species Cunninghamia lanceolata. The sequence continues at coordinate 10,063,913 of BSBN01001373.1, forward strand.
CGCGGAAGAGTTCAAGCGGGAAGTTCAAGTTCAACGACACATGACATAAGGCAACTGCGCGACCTGATGGATGAAAAGGCTATGAATATTGAACCTTGAACCTTGAACCATTGAACCCCGCGGAAGAGTTCAAGCGGGAAGTTCAAGTTCAACCCGAAAGTTCCAAGACGCTTGAGGCAAAGACAAAACAACTTGCTTTATACGACACTTCAGACACATTGAACCATTGAACTTTAGACTTTGAGAATGGTTAGGGTTCAAAGGTTCAAACCTTAAGTGACTTTGTTTACAAAGGCGACGCACGGGTAAAAATTAAAGGATCGAGAGCCGATTTACAAAAAAAAAGGATGATCGGGAATATAGCACGATAAACCGGCTTTTGTTCAAGAAATATTACCAATACATAAATAAACAAGGGCGACTCAAAAGGTAACAGTTAAATATCAATATATCATCAAAATAAATGATAACATATTTCGCATAAATGATTTTGTTGACAAGAAAATAAAAGCTAGCGATCTAAGTTTATCTACATGTAAGAGTTGTATTTACCTTAGTGTATTACTTCATGGTTGTGTCCTTCTAGGGCCACCACAAAGCATGTGATTGTACCATAATGCTACTTTTTGGTTTATACAATGACTTGTGTTGCATCCTATCCTTGGGGAATATCATGTTTGATTCTAGCCTTTGGTGCCCTTGTAAGTTTTTTCCATTAGCCTCCATTAGGCTACCCTTTCAGGTTTTCAATCTAATGGGAATAGATCATACACCCTTGTATATTTTTAGCCAAATCTATTATGAATTCCAAAATTGGCTCTATCTCTACTAACAAGTTTTAATACTTCATTCATTAGTCTCAGGAAGGTACTAGGGACATTGGTTCAGCCAAAGGGCATAACTAACTTTCATATAATCCATCCTTGGTTCTAAATGTAGTTTTCCACTCATCACCCTCTCTTGTCTTAATTTGATGACATCCACTTTTTAAATCTATCTTGGAAAGATAGTCTAATAAATAATCCACTCCATGTAAGGGAAACCTATACCAAATAATGATTTTATTGATAACCCTTGAATTAGTGCACATTCTCCATTTGTCATCCTTCATTGGTGTCAAAACTGTTGGAATTTCGTAGCACTCAAACTGTAATGCCCTGTCATGCAACCCTAGAGTGTTAGGCTAAAAGTGCAAAAGTTACAAAAATAATTTTTTTTTGAAAGCAAGATAGTGCAAAGCAGTAACCAAACATACCATATTACACAGCATAAAAGAAATTACTCTTCTAACAACTCTAGGGCAACATAACTGCATTAATAAAAGAAGATAATACCACAAAAGTAATAACCATTACACTGCTAAAATAGATACAAATAACTTTTACTATAGCGGGATAGTTTAATTACAGAGTCTCAGTACAGGATTACATGATTACAAGATTATAAGACCGATCATGTCGGTTTACAAAGAATACATAAGAAGGTATACAACACTACTAGAGATAGAAAGCAAACTGAACTGGTACAGCTCTGCACAAAGCTTGATCTGAATCTCCAAGAATACCAATGGATAGCTCTGCCTCCCAACCATGTGAAACCCTGAGGTCCACCCCTCTGAGCTAGGAGATACACAACGAGGATCCACTAGGTCAAAGTTACAACAATGAGACAACAGTAAGATACAGACTCCACAGGCATACAAGATAACAAGACTGCATAGGTATGACAGTACTCCACCAGACAACACATACATTCAACCAAGACCAATCCAGAAGCCAAGACTATACTCCAGAGATAACAACAAAATCAAGAGAACAAAACTGAGTTGCATAAGGAGAGTGTCATCGCATGGTCCTGGCATGGGTTACCCAGGCGATCTATCACCAGAAGCTGGCCCCCATCTATGGTTACCCTGGTAGCCCCTCTCTAGGCACCGGCCCCATAGGGTGACACATGCGGAACCGACAGGTCCTCTCATGGAGATGAGGTCGGCCTTGCTAACCAGGCCTTCCCATCCCATCCTTAGCTTGCAAGAGCACTCAAGGCATGGGTGAGGTATCTTGATTAACTTGTTAAATGTTTACTACCCCAACCCTCCTAAAAGTTATAAGTTTTCCACCAGCTCATAACTTCCATGGGGTTACCCAGGCGGCCTCTCACTAGGCACCGGCCCCACCATAGAAGCCACTCCCTTAGCAAACTCCAAACAACAACAAACCACCATGAGCAAAGATAAGGTACAACACGACATCTAACCATTACTCTTGCCATTCACTTGCCCTGGTAATATAATCCCCATTGCATTGATATGCCACTATAAGAATTAGAACCCAAACTAACATACCTCTAGAGACAAGTACAAACCAAAGAAGAGTAACCATTATCTGACGGGGAAATTGATTCCTCATTTTAACATCAAGAGGTCATGACATCTTACCTGATTTCCCACTTCACAACTAACCAAAATAAAGACATAACTCGACCCAAGGCGAACACAAGGATTCCTTACTAGTACACAGATACGATAAAGATGATGACAGGAAAAGAGACTCATCATTTACTCCCATCTATAAGTAAATACTTTTTCCTGTATTAAATTCTAAAAATACCAATTGTACAAAACACACATCAATAACTATAATTTCCTACTTATAAACATATTACACTTTTCAACAATATAAATAAATAAATAAATAAATATATATATATATATATATATATATATATATATATATATATATATATATATATATATATATATATATATATATATATATATATATATATATATATATATATATATATATATCAAGTATACCATGTCATCTTCCAAATCACAAAAAAAAATCCACTTCTTAATCCCATTATATCCAAATTCAATATTAAATAACATAGATTAAATTAAATTTCCCATTTCCTACTACCAAGGAAATTATACCATTTATAAATTACATTTCATTCCCTCTAAAAATCATAAAGTTCATAATTTAGAAAAAAACATAATTACATTTATTTAAAAATACACAAGTATTTAGCAACATGATCCTATATATTTAAAAAGAATATAAACTCAATATTAAATAACATAAATTAAACTAAATTTCCCATTTCCTACTACCAAGGAAATCATACAATTTATAAATTACATTTCATTCCCTCTAAAAATCATAAAGTTCATAATTTAGAAAAAAGCATAATTATATTTATTTAAAAATACACAAGTATTTAGCAACATGATCCTATATATTTAAAAAGAATATAAACTCAATATTAAATAACATAAATTAAACTAAATTTCACATTTCCTACTAACAAGGAAATTATACAATTTATAAATTACATTTCATTCCCTCTAAAAATCATAAAGTTCATAATTTAGAAAAAAAGCATAATTATATTTATTTAAAAATACACAAGTATTTAGCAACATGATCCTATATATTTAAAAAGAATAAGAATATATATGTGTTTTCAAATAATGCAGCCCATACTTAACTAAGTTTATATTCATAATAAGGGAGCTCATAAATAGGAACTAAGTTTCTATCCTCATCCATTTGTAATTAGGAACTTATAAGTTTCTTTGTTTTTTTGTTTTTTTTTTTGTGTTGTTTTTTTTTTATATGATTTTTTAAAAAACAAAATTCTATAGATAGAATAATTAGAAACTTTCTTTAATGAAATAATTGAACTATCTACTAATTAAATCATTACCTTATTTCTTCTCTTGCATGCCTAGAAAAATGGACAATCTTTTATAAGGCTGCAACATTAATGTCTTAAACACATTTACAGAAAAGCTTCCAAAGCAGCACTTACAAAGGAAGAAGATAGAGTTTGTTGCAGCAATTAAATCTAAAGATAAAGCACTCAGAAAAGCTTTCAAGGCAGCACTTGCAAAGGAAGAAGATAGAGTTTGTTGCAACAATTAAATCTAAAGATAAAGCACTCAGAAAAGCTTTCAAGGTAGCACTTGCAAAGGAAGAAGATAGAGTTTGTTGCAGCAATTAAATCTAAAGATAAAGCACTCAGTAAAGCTTTCAAGGCAGCATTTGCAAAGGAAGAAGATAGAGTTTGTTGCAGCAATTAAATCTAAAGATAAAGCACTCAAAAAAGCTTTCAAGCTGAATTTATAAACTATTGCAAGAGATAAAATACACGGATGCCAAACAGTCATCAAGAGATTTTAAGGCAGAATGAAGAAAATTATGAAGAAAACTACACATGAATTTGGTTGGAATCCCAGACATGCTTGCAGGGTACATTCTTGTTTGCAGGGAACATTCTTGTTTGTAGGGAACAATCTTGTTTGCAGGGGTACAATCTTGTTTGCAGCTTCATGCTAATTTATTTGAGGAATGTGTGTTGCTACTTTAAAAGGAGGTAAATATATATGAGCAAAACAATAACACATAACAAACAATTGTTACAATGTTCTATTTCCTGACTTATTCTCATGGTCAATGGCAAGATTGCAAGGTATATCTCTAACAGAGGTAGTGTTGGTGGGAGCAAATTTAGACAATGCACTCTTGGATGTACAAGATCATCTTTACACAATTCAGAGTAAGGTATTGTTTTCTATGCAAGGTGACACAGAACATTTATGCAAGGGTCTTCTGAAGAAGAGTGGAGCAATGACAATAAAAATGAAATAGGGCTAGTACCAATATGTTAACAGAGAGGGCAAATTGATGTGCAGAACGACAAGGACAAGAGATTTATAAAAGCCTTAAAATTGAATCATCTATTTCACAGGTTTGAGATCACAAAGCAGGTTCAGAATATGGCACAAGAGTTCAGAAGGATTAAGACAAAGGCTCAACCAGAAGAGTCCATCATGAAGAAATCTACGGGGGTTGGAGCAGCATTCAACCACACAGGGCACACATGGACAATTAAATTCCAAGTTGTATGCAAGTTTAACAAACAGGACAAGGTAGATCCCACATAGCATATGCTGTAATAAAATTTAACTTACAAGCTACAAAGATTGCAATTTTCCCAGAGAGAGCCAGTTCACATACCTAAATTTTCAGTCCCACCTCCAATTTTCTTCAATTCCTGCAACCAAAGTTCTCTGTTCTTCTTCCTTTCAATTTTCTTTGTCCTCCTCCCTCAAACAAGGTTTCAACCCTTCCAATAAATGCATAAAAACATCCTCTCTTCCCAACAACCCACTTCCTCAAAAACAAGGATTCAATTTCTCAAACAATGCAGAAGCCATGCTTTTCTCTTCCCAACATCCCACTCTCTCTTGAGATGCAAGATTAGTTATCTCAAAAGGTTCCCAAGTCCTCAAATTTTGAAATTGATAACACATAGCATTAATTTTGCATATCCCCAAAATATTCTCTACCAAATAACCATTAAGTACCTGTAACTCCAATCTATGACATACATACTTTTGGACAACAAATTATAATTCTCATTTATTATAAAATTTACCCAAGGTGTCAACCAAAGCTTTTAAGCTAATTTAATAATTATCTAATAAACAAAATAGGAGCATTATTAATTACCACTAGTTCATTAAGGAATCTTCTAACCACACAGGAGCATGATTTAAACATTATAAAACACGACTTGACTAAACATCGTGACACAAGATAACCAATCATAACAAGACAAGGGCCAAATATCCCGACACGACTTGAGACCACAACAGGAAACAAGGACTGACTTAGTGGATTTAGACCTCGTGTTATCTCCCATCACTAATATCCATTGGTGAAAGAACCTGCTCAAACCTACTATATCAGGTGGAGTCGAGGTTCGGTACCTGCAGCCTGCATCCAACAACTGATTAAACACGATCAAGTACATATATGTCAACACACACGATCAAGTACATATATGTCAACACACAGAGAGTCAGAGAATCACGGCGTAGCAGGGTACTCGAGGCAAATAATGCTACACCGTCCCTGCTCTTGGATAAAATTGTAATCATAACATTTGAAAACAGATATCTTGATTCTAATAAAACAAGTAAATAATAATCCATTACCAAACATATCCCACACATCATAACTAAAGTACTCATAATGTCATCATAACTCATAACAGAGGTCTAAATATATCCATTGACTATAGTCCATCAAATCAAAGAGATCATAAACCCATAAACCTGTAAATCAGATGTCTCAAAGCTGAAATGTGCAATTAAAGACTATCAACCACACAGAACTATCACAAGGAATATGAAAATAACATCTATCACAAGCCAAAAAGCGAGGGGCATTACACAAACTTCCCTAATTAATCCCTTGTCTAATATAACATGTCCCTATTTATTTAATTTTGCAATCATCTTTAGATCCATTTAGTATGGTGTCTTGTTAGGTAGACTAGCTCTCGTGATAAGATCCATATGATGTGAGATTTTCTTCATAGGTAGTAACTCTACAAGCAAGTCCTTAGAGACATTTTTTGCACAATCTTTCAACATATCTACAAATTATATTGGAATCTCATCCTCCTTAGTTTCTTCTCAAGGAAACACAACATAACACCCCTTGGTATTTTTTTCTTTTCTTCAAAATTAATAGTAACATTGCTCCATTTATGGCCTCTTCTACTTCTTCTTTCATAGGAAACAACTCATACCTTTTTCCATCTTTATAAATTATAATTATTTTCTTTCTCCCATCATGTATCACATTCCTATCATATTGCAAAGGTCTTCTTAAAAAAACATGACAAATATCCATTGGATAACATTGCACCATACATCGTTATAGTACTCACCAATATCAAAATTAATCTTGCATTGACAAACACCATGACTTGATGGCCCTTATAGCCACAAAACCTTGTACAATTTGGGATGTGTTGATATTTTTAATGCCAATTTCTCTACATCTCTGTAGATGCCAAGTTGTTGGTTCTACCACTATCTATAATCAAATTGCAACACTTACCCTAAACTTCCATTTAGTTATGAATATGCTTCTCCTTTACCATGGTTTGGCTTCTTTCTTTTATACTTTCAAAAGTACTCTCTTCAACATCAAATTCTCTCAATTTTCTAGTTCTATGGATATAATAGTATCATCTTTTATTTCTTTAGCTTGAGAAACATTAGCTCTATTGTCACTACCATTTTCTTTAGTAGCTTTTGGACATTCATATGCCCAATGCCCATGTGATCCACAATTGTAGCAAGTTCCATTGAAGCCTCAACCATGTCCTCATGATCTAAATCCTCTTCCTCTTAAAGATTGAAATCCTCCTCTCTATGAACTACTTGCACCTTCATCCTTTTTGTTGGAGTTGTGTCCACACCCAACTAATTGCATGCCATGACCTCTACCTCTGCCATGACTTTATCGTTGCTTTCTAGCCAACTTTTCTTCAACCTTTAATGCACACTAGTATGCCTTGTCCAATAATCTAACTAAGCATACTGATCTCATCTTGGCTTATTAGTCTCAACAAGTTAATATCTCTTGAAATTTTTCTTTAGTGTTTCCAGAATGGCCAACTTGGATTGTTAAACTATAAAATTCTTTTGTGTATTCTTTCACACTTGACTTCTGATGGTGATTATGCAACTTCTTAAATAACATCATAGAATAATTAGAAGGAAAAGATTTATGCTTCAACTTACTCTCCATTTGATCCCATACTCTGATTCTTTCTTTTCCTCCACAAACTCAGTCTTGTTGTACATAGTCCCACCACAATGATGCACAACCCTTTGACTTATAAACAAAAATATTCACCCTCTTGGTCCATCTTTAATTTACTCCAATTTGATATACTTCTCCATGTCTAATATCTAATTGATCAGCTCTTTCAAATCTAGACTACTAACATAATTGGGTAAATCCTCCCAAGCTTGCTTCTTATTTTAGCAATAGCCTTTCTTACCCTTTTTTCTTTCATCCCTTTCCTCTCATTCTTCCTCCTCTTCAATTTCTTTTGAATCACTCACTTTTGCCTCCATTCTTCTTCATTGGGTAATTTCCACGGCTTCTATTCAATCCTACAAGCATCTAATGGCTTCCAATAACTCTGATTTCTAGTATTTCTATGGCCTCTTCACCCCAAATAAGTACACCCCTTCCTTTATCTATATGGACCATTCTTCAACTACAAGATACTTCAACAAGCTCTAATACCACTTGGCATAGTAGCTAGAGTGGGTTAGATAAATCCAACAAACTCCAAGCAACATAAATCATAGTTACACAACACAAGCTTTAAAAAATGTAGTGAGAAGTGAACACAATGTGTTATTAAACCTTTAGATTTCAAATACAAAACAAATGAGATTCATCCTCAATGCTAAAGGAAGTCTCCTGTTGCAACCACACAAGTAATAACAAGTCACAATGGTCTCAAAATAAATCTAAAAGAATAATTTCCAATTGCAACAAGCTTGGCCCACAACACTTCGAAACACTTCCCACCTTTCTTTCAGATTGTTGATACCATAAATACTCTACTTTAATACTTCATCACTCATATTTGAGCAGATCAATATGCAACCAACACACATGAAGGCATATTTTCAAGTGTCAAAAGAAGACACCCCTAAATGGTTACATAACTATCTTTATATAGGCCTGCTTTCCCCAACTCTCAACTACTTGGATATGTCTAGAACTTGTGAGGATAAAATAATAGTTGACATATTTTTACAAATTATAGTTAATGAACCACATTAGCCATCCAATTAGAAAGCCCATCTTGGAATTATTGAACCTTATCAAACAACTACAAACAAAACAAAAAAGTTTCTTTTTTAATGGTGATTACCCATGAACCTACATGTGCTCCTACATCAACAATCCATATCAAAATTTAACTAAAACCATTCATATGTGTGTGTATGTATGTACGTACATATGTACATATATGTATGTAAGGTGATAATGTTTTCAGTTAAGTTTTGTTTATGCATGCTTGCACATATGATGGTTATGTTAAACAAGTTAAATACAAAATTCCAAGAAGAGTGTGTTGATATTACATCTTTAGGGGCATCTATTGAGATTACTATCAACACTTTAAGCAGGTATATTTTGAGAAGTGATACATTTGTAGATTGCACATGTTACTTATCTAAATTCCTAGATGCCTCTAAGTATCGTTATTTAGATGATCCCATACATAGGCATGAATTGAAGTTTGTGACAATTCCACATGCCCATGGTGATTATCTCGATGCATTAAAATAATCTTTAAAATTTTGCATTAATGATTCATTATAGAGTTTTAAACAACTTGCCAGAGAACATGTTCAAGCACTTGTAGATTGTTTGAATGGAAGATTCCCTAATCTTGTCTTTTTCAACATTGTAAACTTGTTTAGCCCTTATTATTTAAAACATTCTTGTGCTAGAGAAGATAATTCAGCATATTTTCTTGATAATATTTTTTAGCACATACAACATACTTTACATGAGGGGGAATAAAATGGAACATTATTTAATGTTGAAGCTTGTAAACAAGAGTTGTATATATTTGTCGACACTCCTTGTCTTAGTTGTGAGGGATTATATTAATGAAGGAATCTTGGAGGGTTTCACACATACAAGTTTTTCAAACATGACAAAGCTATGGAAAATAATCCTTACTATTGCTACAAGTATAGTGGCTTGTGAAGGAGAATTTTCAAGGCAAAACATAATAAAAGATATCTGACAAACAACTCTAACATTAGATATATTAGATGTCTTGATGAGAGTGTCTCTAACTACATTGAATGCATCAATAGTGGAATGAAGTAGTGTGCGAAATTTGGAAATATGTTAAGAAAAAGAGAATTTAAATTGTTTAGAAGTCATTATTTTTATTCACATTTGTAGTGGTGATGTATCCCATATGAGGCGAAACGCACCAATACATTATTATTTATCATGTTAATATCAATACATTACTGGTTCCATGCTAATATTATCTTAAATCAAATTTTATAGTAGACTTTGAGGTTTTTAATTTATAATTTATTCTCTACTGATTTAATATATAAAAAAATATGAAAAAATATTTATTTTGATAGATAAATCTATAATATTTTTCAATATAAAATATATCATGTTTGAAATATAATATTCTTAGTTGTTTTAAAGTTGTAGCTAGCTCTATAATATTAAACTTGGATTTTTTATATAAAATACCCTTACATTTGTGTATAGTAATGTTTAAATTTTATAAATAGGAAATTTAAATTTTATAACCTTAAATTACACCTTTAAATATTTTATTAATTTGAGATTAATGAAATCTTCCCAATCCACTTACCTATTGAAAAACTAAATTTAAAATATTAATCTTATAATATATTATATATTACTAAAGATTTTGTATTGTGAGATGTAAATTTATTTGGAATAATATTATATATATATATAAACTAAAACCACTTTAAAGTATTTTTTAATATACTTCTCTATATAAAATTCGGTTTGCATGAAAAAAATTAAATATCCTGTGAAAGGTTATAGTTGAGACTAAATTGTAGAAAAAATTGCTTGACAAGTAAGGTAGATCATCAAATTTAGACCTGCTTGTGGTACATAACCTATAAACAATTGTCATTTTTTAAAGTAAATAATATATAGCTTTCCTTATGGTACCACATAATTAAAGCGATAAGAGTGGTTATAATTATGGAAAACCAATTAAAATAAAGAATTAAACAAATTTCACCAAATCTCTAAAGTCTACAATTTTACATTTTCTTTTAAATTGTGAATAACCAAATTAAGCTCTTTCAAATTGGTTGCTATTTTTTTTCTTAAGCTCTTTCAAATTGGTTGCTATTTTTTTTCTTGAATATACCATCTTATCCCAGGTTGAATTTTTCTTTTATTTTAGTTTAACTATTTCTAGTTATAAATGTCAAAACTTTTTCAACTTTGGAGATGTGAATTATATTGCCATATTGTGAAGCGTTTGATTGTTGAGGTAAGAATAAAAGTGCATGTCTAGCTAAGATGATGCTCTCAATGAATCCCATATGGTGTCTTTTAATATTTGGTCATAAGTGATTTCAAGAATAATTAGAGGTGCTTCCAAATAAAAATCAAAGGGTTATGTGGCAAGAAAAACCTAATGTTAGATTTAATGCATTGGTGAAGGTGGTAGTGATTAGATGCAAGTTATATAATAATTTCACACAAGGATTCTTTTTTATATTGTCGTGCAAGATTTTATTAAAAAAAATTGGTTGATGCTATTGTAATTATTTTGGTGTGATCAACTTTCAAGATTTTATTAAAAAAAATTGGTTGATGCTATTGTAATTATTTTGGTGTGATCAACTTTCTTTCTAGGTAAATTTCCTTTGTTTCTCAATTTATTTTCTCCATTTTGAGTTTACTTTTCACCTTTGAGAACTATAACATAGAAGAATCCAAAGTCGTCAATAAAAACTCTATAAGCTAAAAAGACAACTCTATAAGCTAAAAATACTTTTTTTATATTAAACAAAGCAAATATAAAAGAATTAGGAAGTCTTCAAGAGAGAGATGCAGAGGAAAAAATTAGAGCTTGAACAAACACAAGGCTAGACAAATAGGATTGATACAAATAGCTAGCCAATCAATCAACAAAGCAAAGGAACAATATCCTCATTTTCCAACCCCATACCGAGCCCTCAACAACTAAATTATCACATTTAATGGAAGCCACACATTACCAAATATGATGACATGCCATACATCTTCTCTCACATTTAATGGAAGCCACGCATTACCAAGTACATCACAAGATATCATTGATACATACACAAAATGACGGGCTATACACTAATACATCTGCATTATGCATCTACCCTCGAGAACAGGTTCAAGACTTGCTTAGGTATAAAAGTGCATTTGATGAAAACCTCACACTCCATCAAAAACTGAAGTAGTATTCATTCTCATAGTTGGTGACGAAAATCAATTAGATTCATGCATACTCCATCATTCCTCACTCTAATTGTTCAAAGATATTTCATTGGGGCATCATAATCCTCATGATCCACATTTTGTGTTCAACTTTGAAAACTTGCAGATAGGAATAAAGGATAGGCACCATGATGAAGAAAATATAGACTGTGAAAGAATGAGGGTGTCAACAATTAGAATCTGGTTCGCACCAAGCACTCAAGAGCAACCAAAATACACATGATACCCAATATATTTTAGTCTAAAGCCGCTACTGTAAAACTTGAAATCCTTGAACTAAAACTTGGAGAAAAGATAGACACTTTGTTGATTTCAATCTCTGATGATGGAACAAGGCAGGTCTGAATAGAATCGCCTCAAGTTGACCTCAACATTAATGTTAACATTAAACCATTAACATTTTGATTAAAACCACTATAAAGCATCTATCAGATCCTTCTGTCAATTTCTTCTGAGGCATAGGATACAACAAAGAAGGCAGTAACCCAGGCTGACCTCAACCAAAAATAATCCAGAAGTTCCAGCAGAAAGATTATAGAAGCAAAACATGACACAACCTGAAAAAAAGTATCGAATTTGGAATGGGAAGAGGCAAAAGGAAGAGTAGAGATAATTTGAGTAGTGTGGAAAAGCCCTGTACCACTCCAGAACTCTGAAAAGAACCATTCCTACACTCAAATCAGCTAAATGTTGTGAAAACTAATTCAATCATGTTTCCTATATCTAGAAATGACTATGCTGCAAGTCTTTAATTTGGTAGCTAATTAGATCCAACTAGAAAGTTGTCTCCTTGTTTTCTTTGTCAAATCTTGTATCTAAGAGCGGAACGAGGCAATATGGAAAAATATGTTACAGTTTTGCAATTTTAATTGCAGGATGAATGCCAACATTAGTAAACACAGTCGTACGTCTAATTTTCCATAAATGTAAAAAATAGCATGTCTTATAGAGTCGACAACAATATGATTCATTAGACCTAGGCCAAGCAATGGCTCTTTCCAATTTAAGTGATGACCAAATAAAGCAGACAAGTCTTTAAAAATTGCATTCCAAAAGATTTTAGCAATGTTGCATTCCCAAAAAAGATGTTTGATGGTTTCAATAGCATGACAATTAGGGCATTTTATTGACAGGATATGCAAGAACCCGATTCTTTCCCCAACAGGAAGCTTATGGTGTAAAACCTTCCAGGCAAGCATTTGCACATCGACATCAGATTTAGACTTCTAGATTTGAAAGCTCAATTTTTTCCAACATTTATGGTTTAGACTACATCTCCATTTAGTATTGAGATGGGGAGCTAAGTTCAAAGTTGGGAGGAGATGAAGGTACACCCGCTTCAAAGGGAAGGACGAGAAGTGGTGGATTGATAACCAACGCCAATCTTTAAAGAAATTACAAGCCAATAGAGTGCATAACTTGGTAACAAAATTAGGAGGCACAATAGACTGCACAAAGAGGATGAATTGTTTGTGCTTATTGCTAAACCCAAATTTTTCTTGAATGTGTTTCCAAGAAAAGAATTGCATAGCCTCAAAGTTCCACAAATCCCTGAATTGTCTAATATTGTCCTTGAAGAGATAAACAACTTGTCTAGGGAACATGATTGCAAGAGGTTTCTCTTGAAATTGAAAATGCTTGTTCCACCAAATGGAGGAAGATGAAAAGTTGAAGCCATGTTGTAAAGAGTCTCTCCAGAGAGAAGATGACAAACTTTTTGCCATGCTTTCCAAATAGATTGAATAGGGAAAGAGGCTTTAATTTGAAAGTTAGAAGCAAAGAGGGGGTAAGTGTATGGAAATGGGGGACAAAAGGGGGGTCAAAAGTGGCCACTTTTTTTTTCTATAATTAACTAAAGTTGAACTTGGATGAGTAATTCAAGATGTGTACACTCAAAATTTGAAGATATGATAAGAACAAGAAGTGTAACACTTTGAATCTAGTTTCTAAAATACTAAATATTTTTTAAAATGGTTAAGGTTAAAGGGGTGAAATGTTGACCACACACAAAAGTGTTCTCATTTTTATGAGTAAAATATAACATAGTGTCTGGTGTGCGCCCCCCTATTTTTTTACTACATTAAGTATTTTTAAAAACATTGTTGGTGGAAATATAGCAAGAGTGAGTATTACAAGTTATATACTTTTTATTAAATTTTTTTTTGTGATTTTTTGAAGTGGATGCATCTTGAAAATTATATCACTGCACGTGTGCATCACATAACATGCACAAAACTAATTGAAAATGTAATTTTTTTTGTTGAATGTGTATAGAATGAAGTGTAGAAGAGTCCTATATATTGTTTTTCAAAATTGGATAAGTAGGTCAAAAATTATTAAAAAAATCAATACATGTGTACTAGAGGAATATCAAGACACTCTTCAAAGTAAATAAAAATAAATACCTTAACTTATTCAAAATATTAAAAAAATTGTATGGCTAGAAAGGTATGAAGTAGCTCTTTATTTTTGTGGTGGTTTTGTAAAATTTTATTACATAATGTGTAAACTTGACGAGGTTAAAGTTTGAATTTGAGTTGTTTTATGTTAAAAACATGAATTTAGAAGCCACAAGAGATGTTCAACATTGAGGCTTAGAAATCTAAGCCTAAATGGGAGGGATCATACAAAATTTTAATTTAAGGCATTAAAAATATTTACATGTTAAACCATGTATGCATTATATTTTTCATAAGTTGAATGCATTTTGCTGAAAATCTTAAGGTTGGTCACTAACTTGTACCCCATTTCCATGCACTTACCTGAGGATTTTGTCCAACCAATTAATATCCTTCCATTTCCCTTTAATAGTTGCTATTATAATTCTATGCTTGAATAATATTTTACATGGTTTGTCCATATTAGCCACTCTAATTATCCATTTAGCAACCAAACAAGTTCCTTGAGTTTCAGGATTTATAATCCCAAGTCCACCTTTGTGCTTAGGCTGAATGCACTGAAGCCAAGAAATGGAGTTGTAACTAGCCTTGCCATCCCATCTGGACAAAGAATTTTCCTAATGAGTTTACATAACTCTTCATAACCTCTTTTAGAAGGGATCCAACATGAGAAAATGTAGACAGGAGTAGCCAAGAAAATTCTGTTAGCAACTTGTGCTGTCCCAGCCAACGAGAGAAATTTGTGACCCCAATTGGAAAGCTAGTTCTTAGTCGATTAAGATACCATTTCCACATATCAACAAGAGATGAACCCAACCTAAAAGGGATACCCAGATAATGGGTGATTTCTCTGTGTTTAATATGTTTTCATTCCTTGGGTATCCATTATGGGATGGGGCCAACTTGAACCATTAAAAACCCAATCTTGTGATGAGCCAAATTTGATCCTGACACCGAGCAATAGAGATTCAAAATGTCAAGGGTATTGTTTAACTCCTCAAAATTTTGCAAAAAAAGGAGACTATCATAAGCAAAATGGGAATTGATAACTGTATACGCTAGAGAATGCACATAAGAAACAAGCTAAAACAATGACCTATTTCATGCAAGTCCTAATATACCTCAAATTGAGCAAAAGGAATGCAAAACAAAGAAGTTAAACAAGCTAACTACATGCGAACCTTGATTTTGTGATGTGTTCCTTTGATATTCGATGTGTGATGGCTCCTCAAATGGACATCACAACTTTGAATTTCATGGAGTCTTGGAGTGAAAATGGTAGCATTATGTTGCATGAAGAAGTTATATTATTTGTGAAGGGGTGAGCTCTGGACAATTTATAGATTTTTGGAGACTCAATTGGATGGTTAGGAATTTATTGAAAGATAAATGGTGGAGGATTCTTGAGAGCTCTCAAGTAAGGAGAGATTGCCAAGTGTCATGATGAGATTGGATGGGAAGGGATGTCCTTGGATCAAGGAGGAATGAATGGTCAAGATTGGGCTTTGGGAAGATTGGAGGGATGAGATTGTCTTGGTAGATGGGAGGTATGGGTTGGATTTGATTAGAATTTTAAATTTGGGAGCATGGGTACATGCCCAATTTAAAATTGGAGGAAAAAGGATGAGTTGGCTTAGATTTGAATTTTAAATTGGAAGCATGGGTACATGCCCAATTCAAAATTGGAGGAATAGGGGATGGAGGACAAAAGGACCTTTGTACATGCGTCCTTGACTATGCCTCTTGTAAGAAGGCCATGTGGACATGTACAAGAGGCCATGCTTTTGTACATTTGGGGGAATGGAGAGGATTTGACCAAGGTTAGATTAGGATTTAGGTTGTGCAAGTGGGGGATTAGGTTAGTTAATTAGGTTTAGGAAAACCTAATCAAAAGCGTAGAAAATAAGAATTAAATAAATACAAATATATATTTAATTCATAAGATGGGGTATGGGGATATTAGATAAATTAAATTTATCTAATGTTTAGACTATAGAGGAGGGAGATAAATGATTAATAAATCATATTAGCTAGGGATAAGTATCGATGCAGGTACTGATAGAGGTATAGATGAATAGTATAAAGTACATGAATAGTGATTTTAACAGTAAAATATTGTAAAATCATAGATTAAAGGGGATATGATCAATTAACCGTCTAGTTTATTCAGCTAATTGTGAAGAAAATGTAGTTTAGGGGTGTCTAGAGATGGTTTAGGGATGTTTAGGGATGAATAGGGATATTTAGGGATGACATGAAGAGTGGAAAAATTTAGGTGTCTACATTTTTCCCCTCTTTGAGATGGTGTTGTGAAGCAACATCATTTCAAAAAAAGATAAAACATAGTGCTAGATAGGATTAGAAGGTGGTAGGATTAGGGATAAAGATGCCCCAACCACTTGAAGTGAGAGTGACAAGGAGAGATGATTTTAGGGATGATGTCCCCTTGAGAGGGCAGGTGGGTTTGAAGAACACGAGTGTGCTCTCAAAAGGATGAAGAGGGTTGGAATAGAAAGAAGAGAGTGGAATTGAAAATACTGCATGGATAGGGATAAGATATGTTGGATGTAATGGATTGGAGGAAGGCACTACAACAAAACAGGCAATTAGTGCCTAAAATAGCACTGGAATTTAGTGCATTTGAGTTCATGAATTGAACACTTCTGCCGGTGCAAAACTTGGCATCAAACTGCATGTTCTCTTCGGTGCCAGATTTTGCACCGAAAAAGTAGCGCAAGCAATAGTGCCTCCTTTAGCGCCTAGAATAGCACCCAATTTGGCTTCTAGTTTTTCTTCCATGTCTACTCCCATTTTTGCTTCTAGTTTTTCTCCTAGTCATGCTTCCTGTTTTGCTTCTGGTATGGCGTCGAAAATAGCTTCTTTTTTGGCTTCCTAATTGATGCTAAGTTTTGCTTCCATTATGGCATCTTTTATTGCTTCTAGTTTTGCTTCCATTATTACGTCCTTTGTTGCTTCCAGTTTGGCTTCCGATTTTGCTTCTTGTGTTGCTTCCAGGTTTGCTTTCAGTTTTGCTTCCAGGTTTGCTTCCGGTTTTGCTTCCATTTTTGCTTCCAATTTTGCTTTCAGTTTTGCTTCCAGATTTACTTCCAATTTTGCTTCCGATATAATGTCACTTGTTGCATCTAGCTTTGCTTCCATTTTTGCATCTTTGTTCCAAAAAAGGTGAGTGGGTCAATCTTTCTTTCTAACCGCCCCATCTTTCACCTTATAGCCTAGCTTATTTGATACTCCCCAATTTTTGAGCAGCCCCATCTTATTCTATCCTCTTTGCGAGACAAGCTCACAGACTTGTTTGATAGAATACTCTCTAACTCACTGATCTGCGCTCCATCCACCTGAAGACCCCTGAAGCATTTGAAATATTTTATAGGATAACATTTATAAAGAATTTTTAGGGAAATGGACATCCATACAAATTAACAACATCATTATACTTATTAAATCTCTATCAAAATAAAATCTACAACAATATCCAGTATATATAAAATAACAAGATAATTATTATAACATGATCATCATCTATAATTAAAACAAGTGAGTCAAATATCTATAATTTAATTGAATTTGACAACATCCATCCTGAGCAGTAAATTAAAATCATCATACGTAATAAATATCCATCCAAAAATCATCGACCACTTTCAATATATATAAATTGACAAGTCAATACTGATAAGATCATCATCATATATAACTAAAAAAAGTGAAAGTCAAATATGCCAGTAGATCAATAACATGTCAAAATGATACATGTCCAACAGTCGACATAAGTCAAAATGATACATGTACAAATGATATAAGTAAAAATGATAAATTATGTAACTCAAAATGATACAAGTCAAGATGATACATGTCCAAATGATATAAGTGAAAATGATACATGTCAAAATAATACAACTCAATAATATGGTATTGTAGGCCGTGAAAATGATACATATGATAGTAACCATGAAAAGAGGCATCATAATGATATATCAACAATGCTCCATGATGCAGTCTATATGATCATGAATGTCACTGGCTAATACCAGCAACTGCCTCATCATCATCATCACCATCGTGATCATCATCATCATCGTCATCGTCATCGTCATTGGCCTCGGTGTCTTCTGTATCTACGTCATCATCATCCTCTGCCATGTGATCTGTACCAGAACCAACATATTCTGGATCTATATCATGAGGATCATCTTGATCTTCTGGAAGACTCATGTTCTACAAAAAAAAACATTTAAAATAAAAATTTATTATTTATTTCATGCAATAATTTATTTTTCTGTTATATATCTAATATTACAACATATGAAACGAAACCATAATCATATTACATCATATCAAAGTGCACATACCATAATAAAATTTCAAAAAAGTTACAGCTAATATATCATTCCAATGATGTAAAACATGCAACAATACTAATAAACGTTAGTAAAGATCATAAAAAAATTTGTTATACAATTTAACTATCAACTATAAATTCTATTACATAACCTTAAGGGCCACAAATTGCTTGGTCCATGTATGTTCTTTTTCACTATTAATCTAATAACCTCCATTAGACAGAAACATTAAAGAGTTTTTAAGTAGCAGTTGATTAAATTCTCTTACATGTCATTAAGGAATGCACAGTTTTTTTTTCAATAATTATTTATCTTAAGGTTCATGAGCGACCTTAAGATAAAGGTCTATTTTGTTTGAAAAAAATGAAGTTAGCAGTATGGCTTTATCCGACCAATTTTAGAAAGAAAAAATGTTAGCCCTATTCCTGTTCACAGGTCTTCAATGTGAACGGGAATAGGGAAAATTTGGGGATTTAGAAAGAAAGATAAAGTTTAGGGTGTCTTCAAGATAGCTAGCATGGGCAAGGAGGTCAACCATGCACACATAATGATCAACTGTAGGTGTAATGCAATAAGGGTTACAAATGTGATTGAAGTATGTACAACTCTCATTCACTAAACCTGCATGGTTGCATGCACCTAGAATACAAGTAAAGCTTACAATGTTAGGATATGTTCCAGAGTACTTAATTAATTCAAATATTTCAAGAGCGTCCTTGCAAAATCCATTTTGTGCATATCCTGCAATCATTGCATTCCATGAGATGACATCTCTTTGAGGAATTATGTCAAACAGTTTACATTTTTTTGTCTATGATTCCATATTTTGCATACATGTCTATGAGAGCATTTCAAACTATAATATCTCACAAGAATCCCCCTACCATTATGCTTTGAAGGATGTCCATACCTTGTTCCAAAGCTCCCATTTGGGCACAGGCAGGGAGGATGCTGGCAAAGGTTGCGAAATTTAGATTTACAGCTGACAATTGCATTTTCTTGAAAGTTTCTAAAGCCTATTCAACAAATCCATTTTGTACAATCCTGGAATCATTGCATTCCATGAGATGACATCTCTTTGAGGCATTCTGTCAAATAGTTTGTGTGCCTTGTCTGTGCTTCCACATTTTTCATAGATGTCTATCATAGCATTTCCAACTATAATATCTGACAAAAATCTGCCTTCTATTATGCATTGATGGATGTCCATACCCTGTTCCAAAACTTACCATTTTGATACAGGTAGAGAGGATGCTAGCAAAAGGTTGTGGAATCTGGCTTTACACCTACCAATTTCATTTGCATGAAAGTTTCTAAAGCCTTTTCAACATATCCATTTTGTGCATATCATGCAATCATTGCAGTCTATTAGACCACATTTCTTTCAGGGATTTTGTCAAATAGTTTACATGCCTTGTCTATGCTTCCACATACATCTCTCTATCTGTATATGTATATTCAATTGTATTTGCTTGAAATTTTTTAATGCCTTATCAACAAATCCATTCTGTGCATATCATGCAATCGTTGCAGTCCATGAGACCACATTTCTTTGAGGGATGTAATCTATTTTATGCACACAATTCAGCATAAATTAACCTAGATTGGTGGTATTTAAGAACCCCTTGAGAGGATTGTCTTTATGTTGCTAGGAGACATGTTATCATAGGTTAACCCCTGGAAAACTTGTGTAAAGGATTTAAAACAACAGGCTTCAATTGTGCAAATGCATCTAAGATGAATGTGTAGATCTAGATTCCTTTTAATTAATTGCATAGGAAACTACAAGGAATGTCAATTCTTATCCACACATTATAAGCTACAAAGAAATTGATTACAATTTGAAATCATTCACGAGAGGATTTGTGCATAAATTCTATTCTTCTTTATTGAATTTTGTGCATAAGTCTTTGTGAAGGCTTTCATGATCAGAAGTGGCACTTGTAACTAAACATCTAACAAAAATCCACTTCCAATTATGCTTTGATGGATGTCTATATCCTCATCCTAAGCTTCAATTTGTGCACAGGCAAGGATGATGCTGGGAAAGGTTGAGGAGTTGGGCTTTACACCTACCAGTTGGAAATCTGACAAGGTGCACATTATTATAGTGTAAGCCTATTTTTTAGATTGCTTAATTTAGCATCATCAATAATCTCCACAAGAACATTGTCCCTGTTTAAAATGATGGAAAGGGTTCACATCTCACAATTCTAAAGCCTTTTCAACAAATCCATTTTGTGCATATCCTGCAATCATTGCAGTCTATGAGACCACATTTCTTTGAGGCATTATGTCAAACAGTTCATGTGCCTTGTCTATGCTTCCACATTTTGCATACATGTCTAACAGGGCAGTTGCAACTACAACATCTGACAAAATTCCTCTATCCTTTATGTATTGATGGATGTCCATACCCTATTCCAAAGCTCCCATTTTGACACAGGCAGGGAGGATGCTGGCAAAGGTTGTGGAATTTGGCTTTACACTAGCCAATTGCATTTGCTTTAAAATTTCTAAAGCCTTTTCAACAAATCCATTTTGTGCATATCCTGCAGTCATTGCAGTCCATGAGACCACATTTCTTTGAGGCATTCTGTCAAACAGTTCACGTGCCTTGTCTATGCTTCCACATTTTGCATACATGTCTAATAGGGCAGTTACAACTACAACATCTGACAAAATTCCTCTATTCTTTATGTTTTGATGGATGTCCATACCCTATTCCAAAGCTCCCATTTTGACACAGGCAGGGAGGATGCTGGCAAAGGTTGTGGAATTTGGCTTTACACCAACCAATTGCATTTGATTTAAAATTTCTAAAGCCTTTTCAACAAAGCTATTTTGTGCATATCATGCAATCATTGTAGTCTATTAGACCACATTTCTTTCAGGGATTTTTTCAAATAGTTCACATGCCTTTTCAACAGATTTAACAGGTATCTCAATGATAAAGTTTAGGGTGTCTTCAAGATAGCCAGCATGAGCAAGGAGGTCAACCATGCACACATAATGATCAACTGTAGGTGTAATGCAATAAGGGTTACAAATGTGATTGAAGTATGTACATCTCTCATCCACTAAACCTACATGGCTGCATGCACTTAGAATACAAGCAAAGCTTACAATGTTAGGATATGTTCCAGAGTGCTTAATTAATTCAAAGATTTTGAGAGTGTCCTTGCAGTGCCTTTTGAACAAATCCATTTTGTGCATATCATGCAATCATTGCAATCTATTAGACCACATTTCTTTTAGGGATTTTGTCAAACAGTTCACATGCCTTTTCAACAGATTTAACGGGTATCTCAATGATAAAGTTTAGGGTGTCTTCAAGATAGACAGCATGAGCAAAGAGGTAAACCATGCACACATAATGATCAACTGTAGGTGTAATGCAATAAGGGTTACAAATTTGATTGAAGTATGTACAGCTCTCATCCACTAAACTTGCATGGCTACATGCACCTAGAATACAAGCAAAGCTTACAATGTTAGGATATGTTCCAAAATGCTTAATTAATTCAAAGATTTTGAGAGTGTCCTTGTAGTGCCTTTTCAACAAATTCATTTTGTGCATATCATGCAATCATTGCAGTCTATTAGACCACATTTCTTTTAGGGATTTTGTCAAACAGTTCACATGCCTTTTCAACAAATTTAATAGGTATCTCAATGATAAAGTTTAGAGTGTCTTCAAGATAGCCAGCATGAGCAAGGATGTCAACCATGCACACATAATGATCAACTGTAGGTGTAATGCAATAAGGGTTACAAATGTTATTGAAGTATGTACAACTCTCATCCACTAAACCTGCATGGCTGCATGCACCTAGAATACAAGCAAAGCTTACAATGTTAGGATATGTTCCATAGTGCTTAATTAATTCAAAGATTTTGAGAGCGTCCTTGCAGTGCCTTTTCAGGGATTTTGTCAAACAGTTCACCAGCACAGATTTAACAGGTATCTCAATGATAAAGTTTAGGGTGTCTTCAAGATAGCCAACACGAGCAAGGAGGTCAACCATGCACACATAATGGTCAACTGTAGGTGTAATGCAATAAGGGTTACAAATGTGATTGAAGTATATACAACTCTCATCCACTAAACCTGCATGGCTGCATGCACCTAGAATACAAGCAAAGCTTACAATGTTAGGATATGTTCCAGAGTGCTTAATTAATTCAAAGATTTTGAGAGCGTCCTTGCAGTGCCTTTTCAACAAATCCATTTTGTGCATATCATGCAATCATTGCAATCTATTAGACCACACTTCTTTCAAGGATTTTGTCAAACAGTTCACATGCCTTTTTAATAGATTTAACAGGTATCTCAATGATAAAGTTTAGGGTGTCTTCAAGATAGCCAGCATGAGCAAGGAGGTCAACCATGCACACATAATGATCAACTGTAGGTGTAATGCAATAAGGGTTACAAATGTGATTGAAGTATGTACAACTCTCATCCACTAATCTACTAATGCTTTCTTTGGTTCTTCTAGGCATTGCCAACTCCCATGCTATTGTTATTATATTATCTCAGCTGCTACTTGTGACATTCATGTTTGGAAATACATGCAAAACAATCTTTGAGCCATTGTGTTTGTATTTATTATGCATCCATTTGATGTTGGGTGATCGGTGTGTTGTTGATGGAGTTCAGGTAAAAGTCACCATTAACTCCTTGAAGAAGCTTGGAATATTTTACTAATTTTCACAAATGACTAAAATGGGTGAATGGGTAATAAAAATACATCTAGTTATAGTAGATAATAGGAATGTTGATTCAACAATGAACTATAAAAGAAAAAGTAGAAAAGTAAAAAAATATTTCACCCATGACATAGAGAATACAACCAATGGATGTTGTACTACTCTCAACCATCTGTCAGATGAAGGATATCCCAAAAATAGTTTAAAATGTCATTTAAAAAATGACCTGGGGCTAAAGGGAGCTAGTGAAATTATCCTTGGCTTTCTTTTGTAAAGGAGGCTTAGATATGAAGATATAACTTAAACACGTTGGCTTACTTCTATAAAGGGGGCTTAGATATGAAGATATAGCTGAAACAATCACTTCTATTTTTATTTTTTAAATTCATCTTATTTAACTTGAACAAACATATTGTCTCAGCTAATCAGTGTAAGTTTTCAATTCTACACCATACGATTAATTGGTTTTTGAACAGTACAGATGGTTGCAGAGGAAATGAACATCTTCACAATAGTATTTTTGTACAATGATAATGAGAAAGTATACTACCCCAACTCTATATTATCTATAAAACCAATCACTATATATTATAGGAGTTTAGATATGGGAGAAAGCATTGATTTCTTTGTGGATGCTACTTCTACTATAGAAAAAATTGCTGCACTTAAGGAGAGAATACACAGGTCCTTTTATTTGTGTTTGTTTGTTTCTTTAGTAATGGTAATAATATTAAGCACAATTACAGATACATTTGCAAATAGCCTTACATATGAAATATTTAATTGGGATATCCATGAAAAGTTTTTGGAAATTTATTCTTAAAACTAAGTAGTGATAGAAATAATAAACAAATTCTCATAGGTCGTTTGATCTATTTTGGCCTGAAGGCCAGTAAAGTTAGCTTAGCTTATCTTATTTATGAGATAAATATTTCCATAACTTGTTTTAATATTTAAGTGTTGTGTTTGTTCATGCAGTTATATTGAAAGCAAGCCTCATCATTGCCACCCAGAGTATAGTTTGTTCGTTATGGAGAGTGAGAACATTAGTAGAATGAGAATGGGCCTTTGCATCAAACATACAATGAATTATCGGAACATAGGGGAGAAGTCAAATAGAAGATCTGATTTGCTACTGAAAATGAAGGAAATATTTGAGGAACTTAAAATTGAATATCACCTTTTGCCTCAAGAAGTGCATGTTAAATTTGTTGGGTCTACTGCAAATTATATGAGATTAGTTCATGGAGCACTTGGTCTTCATTGGCTCACACATGTTCGTTCATCACTTTTTGACATAGTTCAACCTTCTCATCACCACACATGGGACTTGATTTGGCATTGGCACATATGTTGAGGCATGATAGAGATGATATAGCACCCTTGCACACATGTTGAGGCATCATGGAGGTTGTTTATTGGTTCATGCATGGATTATTTGGTCTACTTGACCCACACGAGATACTTTATTACTTTTCTATGTGGAGTGGCCCTTCATCTTCCAGAGGTGTGGGGTTGATCTAGCATTTGGCCACACATGTTCATGCATGAGAGGACTATTTTATGGTTTTTTGGTGCTTGGAGTCTAGCGCCACTCCCTCTCTCTATAGGACTTAGGTTTGGGTTTTACACCAAACACTTTCTCTATAAGACCTATGTGGTGGTTCAAGGCCCTGTGCCACATCACCCATGGGTCCTAGAAGTAGATGTTACAACAAAAGTGCCTAGTTTTCAACCATGAAACATAGCCTAAACCTCAAGAGGAGTTAGACAATTAACTTCTAGGAACACTAAATGGTACCCTTCCATCAGCCTCAAGGGTTAGTAAAAAACACAGCGGCCCTAGTTAGCAAGTTGTATGGGGAGAAGGATGCTTCTCATTTTCAAGAATCCTAAGTCTCATTGCTACATATGTTGCTTAAAGAAGGGCCAATTTTAAACTAGGTAGTTGTTTTTTCACTCACTTTGTGCAATGAAATAATTCAAGTCGAGTCTCCTCCGATGGCACAAAGCCAAAATTCTATACAACCTCTTACTTGTGTTATATTATTTGTGCAGCTAATAAATTATTTGGGGGATGAATTGGACATGGAGCATCCCATGTTGTTTTGTCCATGTTTATTGCTAGGACCGATGGGAGCACAAATATTCATCCACATATGAGCATATATGTGACCGATTCTTTGCTCCCTTGCATGAGCTATTATTTGAGAAAAGTTTCCCTAGGTTGTCTAAAGACATGATCAGAATCTTGGAGAACCTAAAAGATTACTCCCTATATGAGTTGTTAACATATAGGAAGATCTATGGCACCGCAACGGCACCCCATACTTTACCCAAGCATGTACCTGACATGTTGTTGATCAAGAAGTTGCATGTCATACTAGACTCTTGAGATTTAATGAAGCCATGGAAGCAATGGTAATGGATGTAGATGATATGGATCTAGTGGCTAGGGCTATGACTAGGGTCACCACAACACAGGAAAATGAATCAAACATCCTTAAAATGACATGAGAAATGGAAGGGCATAAGAAGGAAATTGAGCACTTGAAACATCAAGTGGAATATACAAGGCTGCAAGGTATGACATAGGTGATTTCATGGAATATGCATTAGAAATCTATGATGACTTGACCTTGGTGCAAAAGGAGTTCTACAAGGATGTGTTAGATCTATAGGATGCCTACCAAGATGCATCAAAACATTCTTACATGTTAAAATAATGGTAGCATTGTGAGGAAGGATGGCAAAGATGCATGTGGATCACTTAGTAGAATGGCAACATGAATTCAAGGAAGCACTCCTTGAGATACCAAGGTGGTGTAGGGCACCTGGGTCTTAATGTAAAATTTTGTAGAGTGTTAGTATTTTGGTGTGGTGAAGTCATTTTGTTTGTAATAAGGCCTTTAAGACCATGTTTTATGTCTTTATGTGTCGGTTGGGTCATTTTGGAGTCAATTTGGTGAAATTTGTAAAAGTTGCAAAAAGTTATCAAAGCAACTTTTGCATTTTTGCATTTTTGGGGAAGTTGAATAGTTAGGCTTTGGTTTTTGGTGGGACATGTTGGAACAAGAGTTAGAAGTTGTAAAATTTTGAATTTTGAATAACAAGGTGCCATGTTTTTGCATTTTGGAACCCTAATTTGCTGCTAAACTGTATTGTACGGCTCTGTACACCCTGGAAGTAGTCAAACATTGATTGGAATTAATGGTGCCTTTGAATCCTTGTTCTTTGTAATTGATTTCATTAAGTTTGAAGCAAGTTAGGGCAGATTTACTAAAAGTGGTTTGAAACCCTTACAAGGGTGTGCTTTGACTGAAAATAATGCATTTCTCTCCATTTCACCGATGAAAAGGTCTCCAACTTGGTGGAATGGATGTAGGTAGGGTGTATTTCATGTTCACAATGTTGCAGGAGCAGGGGATGGTGTTATGTGCAAATTTGGTGATGCCCTAGTCTATTTAACCTCATGTATTTAGCATAGAAGTGCATAGGAGTTAGGGTTTGAAGTAGAACTCTTAAACAGTGGTTGGAATTGCTTGGAATGGTGTTGATAGACATCATAAGACATGTCTGAGCCATTGGCATGAAGTTTGGAAATTGAGGGGTTGAAGACCTGTGACCTAGTTGAACAAGCCTAATTAGACCTTTTATCAACGGGATAGTCAATTTTAGAGCTTGTGTTAGAAAACAACTATACCTAAGTTTTGGATATGTTCAAGAACTCCCAAAAGGGTACTCAAAATAGTTTTTAGATTGTGGGTTTGAGGTCTTCTCTACAAGTTATGTCAGAAAAAGCCAATTTGTTGTCCTACTTGGCCTAGAGTCAATTTGGCAAGAGAAACAATTGAAGTTTGCTAGCCCTAAGTTATTGTGCATTCCTAACACCTATTGTTTGTCATCCTCATTCCATTGAGAGTCTTCCTAGTGTTGATTTACCTGTTGAGCATAAATGACCCATTAGGGGGTTGAAACCTAGTTTGCATCCACTGAGGCTTATGAGCAAGAAAACAAACAATCTTGTTGTGAGATGTTGAAATCTTGAAACCACCCTTTCTTTGCATCACAAGGAAGCACTCCTCGAGATACCATGTTTGAGACAAAAGAAGATAAATCAAATCAACATGGGACTAAGTTACTCAAATGATACAACTCATAACTTAAATGAGGACACTTAAGAGATATTAAAATACCATGGTCATTAATTAAAAGATGCGATGAAAATAAGGCATGAATGTCATCCACTGCCCTTTAAGGAAAACAATATTTTTTTCCTCAACATGAAATAATGGGACAATTGAGTCAGATCTAGGGCCAATAGAGAAGCACTTTAGAAATCATCCTATGCATCAATAAACAACTCAACACAAGAAATGCAAATTGACATATTAACACAACAATATCCAACTAAGTTATTGAAAGTCAACTATTGATACCTCATTCTCCATCCAGATTACAAAATCGGTCCACTTTTTGCTTTGTAACATTTCCTTTTCAAATTGCGTTGGATGCCAGCCATATTTCTCCTCCTGTCAAAACATGGCACATGGACTAGTTAAACTAATTAATATGCAATCATTTAGTTTTTCCTAGGAAATAAAAAAAAATCATTTAACATATTAAATATACTGATAAATGTATAGATCAAGGCCTGTAAACCTTTCTGGCCACTGTGATGCATGGCACGAAGTTTGTCAAGGCTAGCCTTAGAGGCCTTGTCCTGAAACATATACTAATTCAATTTAACTATGCACAAATAAAATTTAAAAATCGTTTAATAAATTTGATATAATCTTATGAGCAAATTCAAATACCTGCGTACTCTCTTCACCGGACTTCCTCCGTGCATCAGACTTCTCATATGCTTTTACAAGCTCTTTCCATAAGTTTCACACTTACATCAATTGGCCTTTTTTTGAGCCTTAGCTTGGGAGGAGTTTTTTTATCTTCTTTGTTTGGTTGCACCGAAATCTCTTGCAGTTTGAGGACATTCGTAGCTTTATCTTCTTTACAGACCAACCAGTGCCAAATTTAGTCTCCATGTCATGGATAACCTGCTTTTTGTAGGTGCATGGGTATCTTTGAGAATGACAAATGTAGATGGTCTTTGAACTATTGGAGGCCAAATTCCTTCAACCTATTCACAAACATTTTTCTAGCATCTATCATTCAGACTTCCCCTGAAACCACATCATATTCTATCTTGGTATCGTAGCTACCAATGCAAGATGCAAAACATGGCGTGGTGGAAGAAGTTTGTGTCCCAGGAGTGGCTGGACATTGGAAATCTCTGCTCCCTATTCCACATTCTTAGAGTTTATTGTTATTGATTTACTCCTAGATCTTTTTCTTAATCCAAGATTGGTTGGGGAATCAATTGATTCCCTTTGACACGGTTGATTTGGTTGCAAAGTTTTAGGGGCTTTACTAGATCACTTTTCTATGTATCTAGCAAGCATTGTCAAGTCCACACCATCCAATTTGTTCACTGCCTCTACCCCCAATATGGAAGCCAATGCCTCATTATCTTTGTCAGTCTCATATATATATATATATAATTTCTTCTTTTAAATTAGAAATAAAAAACTAAAAAACTAAAAATCAAGAAACAATGGAAACATTTACAAATCTATAAATTGACAATGAATTACCTCATTGTGGCTAGAGTCTGCTCCCTTGCCCCCTTCCCTCTATTGCTTGACATTTTGAGGTGACCTAGGGCAAATTATTTTCGTCCAGTTTATGGAGGCAAATGAAGTACACACTGCCAGGTATGCAAGTTTTGTTTTGTGGTATGAAAGCAAGCCACCAATCAAAGAAATTAAAAGAAATTGGCGATTTAAAAGAAACAGGTGATTAACGAGCAAGCCAAGATAATGGTGGCGTCATTCAAATACTTCGATCTAGGAAGAAAACAATGTTCAAAAACAAGTCTACCAAAGAAATACCTTAACCAGAGAATGGGCAATGAATGGTGTGTAAACCAGAAACCACCAAATCTTGAATGGTGCAAACAATGAACAATGATCTTCGAAAACCTTGGCTTTGTTGTGTATGGCATGAGCTACGACCTCGACAGTGGCAAGAAACAGGACACCGCCTTCTAAAAGCTTTGAACGGCTAT
The DNA here is from genome assembly GCA_027924645.1 of Cunninghamia lanceolata. NCBI lineage: Eukaryota > Viridiplantae > Streptophyta > Pinopsida > Cupressales > Cupressaceae > Cunninghamia > Cunninghamia lanceolata. The sequence continues at coordinate 10,093,419 of BSBN01001373.1, forward strand.
CAAACGCAATGGGATTTGAATGTGTGACCAACACCAATGAACCAGAGATTGGAGATGCTTGAAGCCGCGTCTGGTGAACTTCAAAAAGTCTGCGGAAGCAATGTGAAGAACTACTTCTCAAACAAAATAGTGAGCAGGCTACATCAAGGATCTGCCCAAAATAAGGGCGAACACAAAAAACCCTCATTGAAATGAAGACAAGATTTATGCATGCCAAATGCTCGATCTCCAACAAACACAAAATGAACACCAATAACTATGAAAGTTTTGTTTGTGTTTTTTTATTCGTAGGCGGGAATTTTTAATTTTTTGTTTTTGATTCATTAGTCGGTGTAGTTAACGTTGACTTTAGCGTCAACTTTTAACCCTAAATGTAATCTCCTCGGGGTGCCAAAGGTGACGCAAAGTGCGCCTAATTTAACACCTATCTGTGTTAGATAAATGTCACATGGTGGAGGATGGTGTCGGGATGAGTGATGATTGTTGTGGAAATGTTATGGTCAAATGTGTTATGAAAATGACGGTGGCATGGGTAGTGGGCTATCAATGTTGGGAAAGGGTTAGGGAGGATGTAATGGAGGAAGGGATGTGTGTCATGGTATGATGTCTTAAGGAATGGAAGAAAAGGATGGTGATTCATAAGATAATATGAAGAATGATGGTAGAGTGAATTGGCATTGTGGTAACTATAGCATGTCATGGGGTGAATCATGTGTTAATACATGTTGTGGAGTGAGAAAGAGGTGGTATGGGTATGGTTGAATGGAGTAATGAGGTGATTTAATTGGTGATGACCTAGGTGAAGTGATGGGTAAGGTGTCTTATGTGGGATTGCTAGAAAGTGTGATTGGTAATGGTGGGGATAGGTAAATGTCATCTTCTAAGGGTTCAAAGGTGGGGAAAGTGTAAGATGGGGATATGGGATAATCCATGGTTTAATGATTATTCAAGGGAGACTCCTTAAAATGATTATCAATGATGGTGTCGATAGGGGGAATGGAGTCTATGAATGTAGGTGTGGGAATGTGAGCTATGACATTAGGATTGCATTGGATGAATAATGGAAAGTAGGGGCACCTATCTAGTGATGGAAGGAGCCACATGATCAAATGATGTTTGGGGAAGGGATTTTCTTAGGAAAGTAAGCATTTTGGTGAGGGTCTAGGGTTTGGTGGAGAAGAATTTATGGAAAATTTGGCTCGGTCATTAAAATTGACATGAATAGAAGAAGTACAAGACATGATAAATGGTAGGCTCAAGATAGGATAACTAGGACTATGATGATGAAAACGGAAATAAAAGTCAACAACAATAGTATGATATAGGGATAGGATTAGAAAATAAGAGTACTACAACTAGCAAGAGGAAAGTGAGGCATAATGCAAAGTTAACATGACATGAACTCTCTTGGAAGGCTAAGCATGGATTATAAGAAGATTGAACTAGTTAGATCTGTTAGGCTCACCAAATGAAAAAACCTTAAAGGTTAACCTTAATTAGGTAAGGTTATTTTTGGAGTGTGGTTGTTTGTGCAACAATGTGTAAATTAATGTTACCTAAGGATAAATCTAACTATACTAACATTTAATAACCATGAGAGCTAGGACTAACAATTAGACTAAAAACTTGACAAATAATACAACTTGGACACATGTAGGACTTGGAAAATGGAAAAGAATTAGTATTGAATGTGGAAAAATGAAAAAGTGGTATTAGTTGCACCTATGTAGAGAAGTGGTCTTTATGAAAGATGCTTAGAATTATGCTCTATGTCTATTTGTGAAGTTTGGAGGTGATTGGACCTAAAGGATATGACCACCATATGCAAAATAGCCTACCTAATGGGTATGTGCAGAGAGAGAGAGAGAGAGAGAGAGAGAGAGAGAGAGGAGAGAGAGAGAGAGAGAGAGAGAGAGAGAGAGAGAGAGAGAGAGAGAGAGAGAGAGAGAGAGAGAGAGAGAGGAGAGAGAGAGAGAGAGAGAGAGAGAGAGAGAGAGAGAGAGAGAGAGAGAGAGAGAGAGAGAGAGAGAGAGAGAGAGGAGAGAGAGAGAGAGAGAGAGAGAGAGAGAGAGAGAGAGAGAGAGACGAGAGAGAGAGAGAGGAGAGAGAGAGAGAGAGAGAGAGAGAGAGAGAGAGAGAGAGAGAGAGAGAGAGAGAGAGAGAGAGAGAGATTTCTTGTTCATTTCCTTCATCAATAAAGGAAAGGGAGAAATAGAAGGGAGAGATAGGAAGATATAGGAATGATAGGGGGAGAGAGGCAAGAGATAGAGAGAGATAGAGAGGAGATAGATAGGGAGAGATAGAGGAGACAGAGGGAGAGATAGGGAGATAGAGAGTGAGAGAGATGTCTAGAGAGATAGGGAGATAGAGGAATGATAGGGGAGAGAGAGGTAAGAGATAGGGAGATAGAGAGTGAGCGAGATGTCTAGAGAGATAGGGAGAGAGATTAAGAGGTAGAGGGATGAAAGAGAGAGGGAGATAAGGGAGAGATATGGAGATAGAGGTTTAGAGTTGCTCAGGTTTAGGGTTTAGGGGGTTATGGGTTAGGGGTTAGAGATTAGGGGCATTATTTAGGGTTGAGGGATTTAGAGAGAGAGACTTCTTTTGACATGCAACTGTAAACCCTGAATAATGCCCCTAAACTCTAAACCTGAGCAACCCTAAACCTCTAAACCTTAAATAATGCCCCTAAACCCTAAACCCTAACCCCTAAAACATAAACCCTAAATAATGCCCCTAAGTCATGAGCCCTAACCCCTAAACCCTAAACATGAGAAATCCTAAAACCCAAACCCCTAAACCCTAAACACTAAACCCAAGCAACCCTAAACCTCTATCTCCCTATCTCCCTATCTCTATCGTTCATCTACCTCTCAATCTCTCTCCCTATGTCTCTGGCCATGTCCCTCACTCTCCATATCCCTATCTCTTCCTATGTCTCTATCCATGTACCTCACTATCTATATCTCCCTATTGGTCCTCTCTCTCTACACACTAAACCCTAAACCTCTAAACCTGTTGTTCTCAAAATCAGCTATAATCATTTTTGTGGGTAACCCCTACGAAACTTATCTGTTTCATATCCTACACTCTAAGTTTGCAAATTGAGACAAGTTCTCTTGGCCTCGTGTGAAGTCATTTGACACCATAGAATAACTTGTGACATTCCACTTAGTTGATTTCTTGAGATTCGCGAAGATTGACTAAGTTGCAAGCTTGTCAAAATATCAATTTTGATCATTTTAAGGTGTTAGAGAATTTTTAGTTTTCACATACGAAGTCAGTGAAAACCACTGCTCTTGCATGTTTGTATTCTTCCTGCATGCAATGTGAGCCTTTTTCACCACTTATACATGCTTTCTCCTTGGCAAATTTTACACATGCAAATTCGGTCATATCTGCCGCTTGTGCATGTTTTGTTTTCTTCATGTGATGTCGGTAAATTTCACCATCGAGACATGTAATAAATGTCTCAACGAGTGAACTCGTGTGGTATTTATTTCAAACTTATAGTTATGTTTTGGGTTTATAAATGTGTTTGAAATTGTTTTTGTTTGTCATTGCTTTTATCTTGCATCCTTGTTTCTTACTCTCCATCAAGACGTTGTGGTGATCCGTTGCAACCAGATAGTGGGAGTGTGCGTCATTAGGGTTTCGCCATTTCTCTGTAATAGGTAAGTTTATTTTATTTTTTTCTTTATGTTTAATTTTCTACACTAGTAATAATATAGTTGTATTGATTATGCTTTTTGTCATTCGTCTTCCTTATGATTTTGAAACCTTAAGTCCTCATGGCTTTGTGTTGATTAATTTATATTCATTTAAAATTAGGGTTTTCTTTTCATTTTACCTATTTTTAGTTGGCATTTTTCATCGACTTTATTTTGTCTCAAGAGTTTTTAGTCATATGAATAGTCGGTGAAAACCTCTGATATTGCCTTGTTTCATTTTCTGAGTTGTGACACTTGTATTGGCGGCAGAAATGACCGCCGATACATGTGCCTTGTCCTTGACCTTTCCCTCATGTAGCGGCAGTTAAAACTGCTGCCCCTACATGGTAATAAGACTCACCCTTTTGTGTTAAAGCGGTGGGAACACTCGCCCAAACACAAAGACCCATTTCTCAAAATTACATGCAAGGGCGGTCAAAATGACAGCCCGTGAATATTTATCTTCAAAACTTTACCCAAAGTGCATGGGCGGGTAAAAACCCCGTCCAAGCATAATACATGAATTTTTCACACATGCAAAGTCAGCTAATTTGCCAGACTATGCATCATTCAAAAACAAACGCATGGATGCATGAGCAGTCAATTCTACCTGACTTTGCATCTAGATACTTCAAGCTTCACTTGATGTGCTCAAGCGGTCATTTCTACCGCTCATACATGCATACATAAACTTACAATTTTTACCCTCATGTAAGGGCGGTCATTTTGACCACCCCTACATAAAAATAATATCTTACCCCACATGTAATAGCGCTCAATTCTGCTGACTTTACATGATAAAAATGGTCCCTTGTGCAGGAGCGGTCGTTTTGACCGCCCATACACATTTTCCTAATTTTTTTCTAACACTGGGGAAAATTTGCCTTTCAAAACCTGTTAACCTGCTTTCGCCTTTTACCTCGATTTGCGCATGCTCAAGCCCAATGCATATTTCCCTATTCATGATCATCAAATCACAGTAACCCCAATTTACGCATTTTTCCCCTAACTACGAGATCATGGCTTTTTGCAGTTTTTGACAAACGTCCGTGGTAGATATCTTTTCCAGAGTTCTCTCCAAAGCTGATGTCGGAGCCATCTCCATCCAAAGCCAAAATCATGAAGTACAAATACCAAGGGGTCTTCCTTGTTACTTTAGTACAATATAATGTTGATGAAATCAAAGATACAGAAAATAGGACATGTGGATATGGCAGAGTTCATGGACAGAACCAAACAAACAAATCCTTCCAGACATATGCAAAAGGTCATTGACAACAATATTCACTTGGTTGCCTCCTTTCCAGTTGCTGCCCATAACCCTGAGTTTGTTCTTCAAGTAGCTAGTCATTACAACAGAGATACTAGGGCCGTGTCAGACTCCCAAGGGAATTTGATTATGAGGTTGGATGCGGAGTTTCTTAATAAAATCTTCATGTGTCCTATTGTAAATATTGGACAAGTTGATTTTGCTCAAGGGCAAAGAGACTACGATAAAGATGTGGAAGTCGCGAGAAGGTACATAAACAGTAAATGGTTGAAGATTCCTTGGAGTAATTTGACTAGATGGCCGAAGGATATCCCAAGGAGTGACTTTGTTGAGGAGATCTGTGACTTGATTACACTGTTGAGTCGAATCAGAGGACTTCCTTCTTCCTCCAAGTTTTAGGAATGGATGTACACGTACATCAAAGTGATTCTCTAGGGCACATAGAAAATCTCCTAGGGAGAACAGATTAGTAATGCTTTGCATGAGAAGTTGGTGAAAGTCAATACTACTTTCAAATTTTACATGACTTCATATCTTGTGTATGCTGTTGTGAGCATGAGGAGTTTTCCTAGTCTTACTCAGGTTGGTGACAGGAGGTTGTTTCCCGTGTATGAGTATTATCCTCAAATCACTCTAAAAGGATCAATCCATCATTTTCGTAGGGTTAATGATGCTTTCTTTTCTGTGTTTATGTGTTTATGGGACATTGAGCTTGTTCAGAAGAGGGTTTTAGATGAAGCTTGGGAAGTTGTAAATTCTTTTGGCTGCTTGTTCTTACAGTTTCCTACTTTCACATATCTTAGAGTAGGGTATTATCCTGGTTACCCTTATATACTTCCACGATATCCCAGTGACAAGATTGTTCTCACGGAATTATGTAGGCAGCTGATTGTGGTACATAATAAACAAATGGAGCTGAAAAAGTCAGGGATTAAGTTTCCTATAGAAATTGGAAGGTACTCAGTTCTGTCGGCTACTAAGGCCAAAACAGTCGAATCTGAAATGCACGTGGTCACCATGAAAACTTTCAAGAAAAGGGACCATTTTGACTTCAGGAGGGTACAAGATAAAATCAAGAGAAAGTCAACTTTCCACATGCCAATGGTGGAAGATATTTGGGCTGACCTCAGGACACAAAATGAGATTAGGAAGTTAGACTTTTGCAAACTTCATTTGAGTCAGATAGAAGAGATAGGCCTTGCAGATATTCCAAATGGAATGGAAGATGATGGGGATGTTCTAGATCCCAAATATAATACTGAAAATGTTGAAGCCTCACCTCTTCCAGAGGTCAAATGGTCAGTCAAAGAGGAGACTTCTATAAGGAAAAGATTTCAACCAATCTTGGCTAACACAAACATATGGTTGGAAAGGAAAGGGATCAGCTTGAAAGAATTTCTTACAGGGTCAGAGATTGAAGTTTAGGAAGAAACAGGTAAGAAAGTGGAAAACAAGACAAAGAACAAGAGTGACACTCTTTCCTCTTCCAAAACACATAAGCCAAAAATCAAGTTTGTATCTGAGGGAAGAAGGAGGTTGCAGGGACCTCTAATGTTACTGAATCTGGTATTGAAGACACTAATGTTGAGCAGATGGAGGTTGAGGATGTTGAAACTAAACAACAAAATATTGAGAAATCTAAGGATGCCCAACAAGCAGAAATGTCTGAAAAGCCTGCTGAGGAAGATGAAATAGAACAAGGTAAAGATGAGAATGAAGAATAAGAACAACTTGGTGATTCACAACTTTCCCCACAGAAGGACCTTCCATCAGAATCCCAAGTTTCTAAATCTCAGCTTCATGTTCCCGTTTCTAGTGTTTTTCCTACAGTTTCAAATACTCATATTTCTCCTATTTTGGTTGTTTCCTCTGATAATACTCCCCCTTCATTAAGAATGAGTTTTAGAACAGTGTTTGATTCATCTGGGTCCATTCCTAGTTTGTCTTCCCCGTCTTTTGATATCGGTGAACAAACTGTGTTAGAGCATTTTCTAGATAGTTCTGAAAAGGTTGTTGATACTACTGATGTTTTTACTCCTACTAGTCCCATTGTTACAATAATAGGAACAAGAAGATAGGCAAAGAGGATTGACACTAAGACCTAATGTTGAAAGCGATGATGAAGAAGAATTTCAATCTGCTGAACAAACTGGCAAAACCCCAGGAGGTGATGAAGAGGAAGAATTAGATCAAGTAAAGAAGCTGTGAGCTATTTCAAAGATTGGAAAGAGACCTAGAGTTGATGTACCAAATTATACTGGTAATTTGAACCCTGAAGAGTTAATTGACTGGATAAATGACATGGAAGAATACTTTGAATATGAGGAAATTGAAGATCCGGAGAAGGTGAAATTTGTAAAGACAAAGTTGAAAGGACATGTTGCTATATGGTGGGAAGAGGTTCAGTTGAAAATTACTGTAGAAAGAAAAGAAAAGATGGATAAAGCAAAAGTTGAGCTTGATAGCATGGTTGACTTACTTTCTCAAGAATTGCAGGATCAGGAAGAGAGCTTGGAGGAGTGGATAGAGATGAAGAAGATTAAGATAAAGAATCTGATTACCATTGGGGTCATCTCAAATCGGGAATCATATCTTAAGACTAAGGAGTCTCTTGTTCATCGTATCAATATAATAAAAGGCTTACTTGATGACTTATGCCAAGCTCGTGAAAACAGTGAAGACAACAATGTCATGCTTCTACACAGGTTGGAAGAGCTCCCATGTACTCTCACAGGTGAAGATCATAAGTTCCTCTCAGCAGATGAAATGATAAGCTCCTTTGAAAAGATGGTTCAACAAAAATTCAAAGATGAAGTGCCCTCAGTACTTTCTATGGACAGCCTTTATGATTAGCATTCAACTTTTAAAAACCTAAAGGACAACCTTGACAAGCATGAAAAGGCGATAAAGGCAGTGAAAGATGCAATTCTCCGAGCCCGCACTATCTCAGAGAATACAACAAAGCTAGATGCATGTGAAATGGCAGCTATACAGGCCATGTGTCAAAACTTTCTAAAGAAAAATGATGGAGGAAGCTGAAGTTCCTTTTTGATACCTTAGTTTATTTTCATTCTTGTATATGTAATTTGAATTTTGTTATGGACCTATTCATATGTAATTTTCCAAAATGTAATTACATGTGAAATAAAGGAAGTCCCAAGTCAAATAGGACTCTTTTGTTTGAATAAGTCAAAGTAGTTGTAAATTTCCTATTTTTGCTCTAGGCTCCTCCCTATAAATAAAGAGGGCCTCTATTGTATTTTTTATCTTTTAGTTATTGAAGCGAAACTCTGCCAAATTGAAGAGCATTTTGAGACTTTGTGTTCAAATTGTAAATCATATTTTATCAAGTGAATAGAAAAAGCAAGCGATCATTCAATCTTTGCATTAGAATAACTTGTGGTGTATTGGAAATTGTTCTTATGTCCTTTTCCTTATACTATCTTATCTATTTGATCGAATTGTAGTGTGAGTTTGGATAATCTGGGAGATGTTCTAAAGCTAATATTAGAGACTTTGTGCTGCAATAATTATCTTTAGGTTTGTGATTTTATGTTTTGGGATAAAAGATATTGGAAAGACTTTGAGCTACTACTATCTTTTATGATCGTGTGTTTTATTATAGTATTCGGTGAAGACTTTGGGCTACACCTTATCCTATTTGTTTCTAAATTTTAAATTAGCAAAAGGAGCAATGATAGACTTTGTGCTCTCATGGGTTTCTTGGTTATATTTGATTTGTATTGTGAAGTTGCTATTTTAAATTGTAAACATCATTTCTGAAAAAAGAGAAATGGATGATATGGATTCACCTTGAAGATTAGTGTTAGAATAGATAAGTTTGAAAGTAGTTAAGAAAGGGAACATCCCCTTGTTGAGAGGAGAGATTTATCTCATCACACTGTGGTTGATATAACCATTTTTCTGTCAGCGAGTTGACAACAAAATATTCACCCAACAAAACCCTAAACCTTAAACCCTAAATAATGCTCCTAAACCTTAACCCCTAGCCCCTAAACCCTAAACCTGAGAAACACTAAACCCCTATCTCCCTATCTCTATCGTCCCTCTACCTCTCAATCCTTCTCCCTATCTCTCTAGATATCTCTCTCACTCTCTATCTCCCTATCTCTCCCCTCTGTCTCCTCTATCTCTCCCTATCTGTCTCCTCTCTATCTAGCTATCTCTAAACTTGAGCAACCCTAAACCTGAAACCACTAAACCCTAAATCCAAGCAACTCTAAATCTCTATCTCCCTATCTCTCCCCTCTCTCCCTATCGCCTTTGTCCCTCTACCTTTCAATCTCTCTCCCTATGTCTCTGGCCATGTCCCTCACTCTCTATCTCCCTCTCTCCCCTTGATCTCCTCTATATCTCCCTATTGGTCATCTATCTCTCCCTACAACCTAAACCTCTAAACCTTAACCCCTAACCCCAAAACCATAAACCCTAAACCCTAAACCCTAAATAATACCCCTAAACCCAAGTAACCCTAATTAGCGCTAAATTAGGTGCTAAAGTAGGCTCTAAAGTAGGCACTAAATTAGGTGTTAAATTAGGCACTAATGTAGGCACTAATTTGGGTACTAATTTAGCGCCTACTTGTTTTGATCGGTGCAAAAATGCCAAAAATAGTGCCATCCCGATAAATAGAGCTGACTTTTTAAAAAAAATTAGAGAAAAATACATTAAAATAGTGGGTGGAAGCAAAAAAGGGAGCTAATCACAGGGATTTGTTGTAGTGAGGGGATGATGGGAGATAAATGATTATATAGAAGGATGGGATGAAAGGATTAAGGAGGAAAAATGGATGGATGCAAGCTACATAAGTGGTAGAGAGGTTCAACCAAAACCTTCTAGAAAATATGTTGGACATGAATTTCGATGAGGGATGTAGGGTGTCAATCCAAACCCTCTTGGAAATTATACTGTCAAAAATTGTATACCTCCTACAATTTCACACTAGGTTTAGCAACCATTGTGGCTTGAATGTTCATCCTTGTTTTAATTATGCAATTGCTAGCACTTATGTGAGAAACAAGGCTTAATCCTCTATTATCTAGCATTTGGATAGCCCAAATTACTAGGACTAGGGCGCCCAATGCTAGAGTCTTGGCAATTTGGCCCCAACAACTCATATCTTAATGTCAACCTTATGACATAAGTGATGCACCTTGTCGGCCTCAATCCAATTGGGCTCTCAGAAAGTAATTGAGATGCATATATAAACAAGTCTCTCTCATTCATTTACTCCTAATGACATTCTAGCAAATGACTCCCCTTATGATGATTCTCTCTAAGAAGCTCTTATCTACAAGATCTCTATTTCTACAAGTTATTGTTGTGTACTAACCCTTGTTGCAGATCTTCAAGGAAGCTCCTTCTTCCTTCATTCTCTCCTTGTGGTGATTTGATAGTGACATCATCCCATCAAGGATTTCATGTTCATGGTAACATCTTTCCTTCATGTTTGTTTACACTTATATTTGATTATTTAGATCTGCCACTGCCTACCTAGGGCACACACTCTTGATATAATCCTTGTTGTTGTGGAAGTGGGAATACTTACATAGAGGTTTGAATGAGGCAAGCCTCTATACATCACCACTATTTTCCCTCCTTTCTGTGTGTTGGTCGAAGATGGATGATTCAATAGAAATGAGCGACAAGAAGATAAAAGTATAGGTGTCGGAAGTGTCTCAAACTTTCAACGGCCCAAAACCCTAGTGCACCTACACCTGGGCACCCTACTCCTCTAGATCTATGCCATATTTCTGGTAGTGGCCCTCGACAATCCTGCTCTGCTTAGTTCAAGTCTTGGTTTCTGGGTTTTCAGCCCTGACTGGTCAGTAAGTTTTATTTTATCATATTTCATCATAGAAACCCTAGATCTTGCTATTTTCAAATCAATCCCACTTATTACAATAGAGAATAACCAAGCCTGAGACCATTTGGCTATCCCTTGAGGACTATAGCCAAGTATACAAGTCTTGGTTGTCTTGTGTTCTGATGTTGTATAGGAAAGATTGATCTAGTTAGTATACAATTGACTAGGCTCTCTTTTTTGATGTAACATTTTGGTGGACCCCACGTATCCTACACTTGCACTTACTGATCTCATTTCTCAGATTTGTAGATGTGTTTAATTAGTTGATAAATCTAATTATGCATTTAGGTTACATATCTTCTTTTATCTCATACATTTAATGTAGAAAACAACACACTTGTAGATCTTTATTGTTGTGGTTACCAAAATCCTACATTTTGGTGACTCCAACTCATCTTACATTTACAATTTGTTGTTGTTTTGTATCAGATCTTAATAGTATTGAAGCAATTAAACATTTCCTATTTGCACATCTTGCATTTATACTTCTTCATTGTTGTGGTTACTGAAAACCTCATCTTTTTGGTAAACCCCGCTAGTCTTGCACTTAATGATCATGATTGCAATTTTAATTTAGATCTTTGCTATGTTGGTTATTTGCTAAATCTGATTAAAAGTTGTTGTAGCATATCATACTTGCCATGTGGATTTAATTTTGAAAGCAAGAACATTCATACATATATCTTTCTTTAAGATTTAAAAGCAAAACATAAACAAAACTCTCTAAATGCAAACATGTCCTCTTCTATTCTTTCATCACTATCCACTTTACTTAAAAGAGTTGTTCCATCTACATCTACCTCTACTTCTACCACATCTTCCATAGTCCATCATAATTCTATAACTCATCCTATTGGTCTTCATCCCTTTGTCGCATATTCAAGCCTCTTGGATATCATTAAGGATGTAGAAACCTCTTTTCTTCCTTCCTTAATTGCATGTTCAAGTTCCTTGGGTATCAAAAAGGATGTGAAGACCTCTTCTCTTCCTCCTTTTGTTGCATATTCAAGCCTCTTGGATATCACTAAGGATGTGAAGACCTTTTTTCTTCCTCCCTTAGTTGTATGTTCAAGTTCCTTGGGTATCACAAAGGATGTGAAGATCTCTTCTCTTCCTCTTTTGGTTGCATGTTCAAGTTCCTTGGGTATCACAAAGGATGTGAAGACTTCTTCTCTTTCTATCTTGGTGGCATGTTCAAGTTCCTTGGGTATCACAAAGGATGAGAAGACCTCTCCTCTTCCTCCTTTGGTTGCATGTTCAACACCATTGGATATCACTTAAAATACAATCATAAATACTTCTCATTTTGATGTTCTCCATGGTAGAAATGAAGCTTCCATGAAGGAAGACTCAAATCTCACATTGGAGTCCAATCAATACATGATTACAACAACCAAATCAACACAATTTATGTTTTTGGTTCCCAAAAAGAGCCTGTGAAACCTAAAATTGTTGTGCATCTTCGTCCTAAAAACCAACTTGTTCCAAATATGTTGTAGCAACCTCATTACCATGCGGTTGCTCACACATACAATACTCACAATAACAAATAAAATAAGCAAGCACCAATTGTTCCTACTTCTCTTCCACCTTCTCAACCTTTTCTTCCTCCACCACCTCGTCTTTCTCAACGTGCTAAAACAAAATATGATCTTGTCGAGCTCCTTCAAGCTACTTCAACTAAGATCTCACTCTGGGATTTAATACAAACCTCACCTACATACCAAAGGATGCTCCAAGAGGCTCTACAAAAGGTGACCATTCCACCTTCTGATAGATCGAATGATGTAGCAGCTCTGTTTGATTGTATGCATGTGACGAGTTTGGGTATCGTCTTTCATCAACATGAATTACCTCCTCTTAAAGTTCAAAAAAATATGATGCACTCATGATTTTGGTCATCATTAATAAAAATGGAATAAATCACACTCTAATCGATAACAGATCAGGTCTTAATGTTTGTAGCATAGACTTGTTACACAAAATTAGTGTAGATACGTCTCTCATCAAACCTAATACTCTTTCTATTCGTGGCTTTGATAATGTTAGTAGATGGTCACTAGGGACAATCACACTACCAGTTGATGCACTCATGATTTTGGTCATCATTAATAAAAATGGAATAAAGTACACTCTAATCGATAACAAATTAGGTATTAATATTTGTAGTATAGACTTGTTATGCAAAATCGGTGTAGATACATCTCTCATCAAACTTGATACTCTTTCTATTCGTGGCTTCGATAATGTTAGTAGATGGTCACTAGAGACAATCACACTACCAGTTGAGGTTGGACATGTGGCCTTGCCTACTCTTATCCATATCATGCCTGATTCTATTTCATATAATCTTCTTCTCAGTAGACTGTGGATTAATTCCATGGGGGTAGTGCCGTCTACTCTTCATTGTAAATTAAATTAAATTTATAATAACCAACACTATACAATTGAGGGTGATATGAATCTGAATAGTTTCTTACAAGTAGAATCCGAATATCAACCTCCTATTTCAAAATCTCTCAACACTTTGATTCCTTGAACAAACGTCGACCCACTATTCTCCACTGCTAACAACAGTGATAATCAAAATAGTGCTTTTCCTTCGAGTTCATGTTTCGCTGATGATTGGGGTTCACTAGATTTTACACCCTCCTTCATGGGAGAGTACAAAATCCCCCAATCTAAACCTGAGATCCCGAAGGTAGCTTTGGTTTACTCCACACAATCTATTCCTTCTTCTAAACCCACCACTCAAACTTCTTCTACTTCAACAAATTCTCAACATTCTATTCATGATGATATACCTTATTCTTCTAATACATGTCTTGGTGATGATTGGGGCTCTTTACATTTTGACCCATATCGGCTTGTTAAATCTAAGATCAACCTTCCTTGCCCTAATATCTCAACACTCAACAAGGATTTTCATCCTTGCAAAAAGATCGATCTCCCTTGTTGGTGATTGTTTTGATGCAATCAGAACAATTAGTTAAAATTCACATAGAATGAACCAAAACTGACTTGAAAGATATGAAGGAATCGGTTAAGATTCACTTAATCCCAAGTTTAATATGATCAGGTCTTGACCTGTTGGGCAAATTTAGTTGGTTGATGTGAAGCTGTAATGTTCAAGGGGCCTTACGTAGTTTAGGGTTTCTTACTGGTTTACTGGACTCAAACTATGCAAAAGATCATCAATATCATCTTGTTGTTCA